>CM046945.1:14071775-16471775 GCA_025698515.1 Gossypium sturtianum | reverse complement strand
AAACTGGTGATATATATGGTAATAACTTTTGAGTTAGTAGTTGCACCAAAATTGATAACTATTGTCCCATTGTGCTTAAATTTATACAAATAAGCATCTTCTATGTAATCAAGGACCCAAGTTTTTAGTCAACCAAAGCAAATAAAAGCTAATTAATCTTACTCTCCTTATTTTTATCTCCAAACTAGGATCTTTTTTACACGGAAAAGGAAATATTCCTTAACTTCGGCACATGCATGATTAATCATAAGGGTCCCTTCAAACAGTTGCAAATTTGTAATTAAATAGTGATATTAGTAGGCCTAAAAGAAGGGGGGGGGGGGGAGAGAAAATGATTGACCAAAAAGGCTAACAGTTAAATCAGAAGGTGAGGTGAAGTCAACCTATTACATACAATCGGCATTTAAGCAAGGGATAAAAGAAACAGATACAGACAAAATATGCCATATTCATTGCATTTGGAGTTCTAGAGACAAAAAATGCACAGGAAACCCCATAAAAGGAAGAAGCAAAATTATAAAAAGGAAGAAAGTAGCTTTCAAAAAAAAAAAAAAAACAAAGTAATGCCCTTCATTTGATATGTCAAAACCTTAAAGTTATATTTTAATTGTAATAAATATTGCAATGGCAATAAATATATATTTATATCACCAACAAATATTGGGTGCAAAGGTAAAATATAATATAAAGGGATATTACATATTCGAATATTAAAAATAAAATTATTGAAAGAGGTAATCACAAATTAATAGAATACCAAATATATATCTAGGTTTTTGATCAAGTTAATTACATTGGCATAAATATAAAATAATATAATCCAGTTACATATGCATAAACATGGAGTAATGGTGATCTACATTCAGAAGGAAACATAATTAGCATCATTATATTAAATGTATAAACCCTATTGTTAAGCTAAGCTTGCCGTCGGTACTTGGTAACACTCCTGCTTATTTCTCATCAACATATGCTATTTTGATTCAATAATTTCTCAAATTCACCAACAATCTCTTAGTCTAGTGGTAAGAATAGTATGTTATAGACAAACAATCCCATTCTCTCCCCTAATTATAAAAAAGAAATTTGTCAAATTCAATTTTTTTTCATTAAATACGGCAAACCTATATTAATTAATATGGCCAAAATGTTAAATTTAAATAGGTTAGAGGAATTAAAAAAGATCATAGGGAATAAATATATTCAAATCACAGAAATGATAGCGTATATATATATATTCATAACCCTAACTGAAGAGATCGATGCACTAGAGTATATGAAATATATAAAATCTGTGTAATAAAATCGCTAAAAAAGAGATCAGTAGTTGAACTGCTCATCTGATCAAAGAGCAATCTTTATTGTCATATAAATCGAAATACATATAAAAGCAGAAAGAAATTACAGTACTTAAGAATTGTTATAATATTCAAGACAAGAGAGAGAGGGACAGAGGTATGATCAAACACATACATGGTATACAATATTAACTCAAACCATCTTCAATCACCTAAACCAAAGGCAAACAAAAGTCTGCTTTGGAGCATAGATAAGATCTGAGATGCTGTAAAATCAAAGAAAAATCCATACAGAAAAATAAAGGAAACAGCTCCCCAAACATGTGCAGCAGTAAATATATGGTATAGTATTAGGTTTTAGTTGATATGTAGCATACAAATCGGACCATGATGCTTCATTTCCCCAAGAAAGAAGAGAAAAGAAGAAAAGATGAAGTAAAATGAAAAAGGCCTTTGTTCATTGATGAAGAAAAGAGAGAACCCTTTAACTCAGTGAAGAAGACATGCAGATGGAGGAGGTAGGGTTTCGTTTCTTCTTCTTGAGAGAACCCATCTTCTTCATCTAAATTCTCTTCTTCCTTGTCTTTTTTCTTTTTCTTCTTCCTTTTCTTGGTGTTGGGAGCTGGGTTGGGTAAGGCGGTGGGTTGTGTGCGGTTGGTAGATAGCAAAACATGGAGTGGCGATGATGAAAGCTAAGGGTTAATGATGAGAGGAAGCAGAGGGGAGAGGACATGATGATTGCTGCACCTTTTTTTTTTTTTTTTTTTGGTTTCACTCTTTTGGTTTGAATTCAAGATAGATAGAGAGATAAATATCACAAAGATTTGCGTGCTTAATTAGTATTTTACCAGAGAGTGTTTTGTGCTTTGTTTCCTTGTTTCACATGGAGATAATTATCATGGACACCACCCAAACTACCTTTTCTTTAACCTAACAGATTGAAATCTCTCTACATTCTGCATATAACTTTTTTCTTAATTAAACAAAATAAAAGTTATTAATGGTTAAAAATATAAATAATTAAAATATATAAGTAATTTTAATTTTTAAATAAAATAAACTAAAAGACATAAGAATCATTTATATTTTATATATATATATATATATATTAATTTCATTAATTAAATTCTTCTGTGGGTGTTATTAATTCTTCTCCAATATTCTACTTGGTTACTTTTTTTATTTCACCAAAAAGCAAGTTTTATTAACTTGTTACTTATCCTACTTAGTTAGTTGAGCTGTGTTTACTTCTAGTGAGATTAAAAATAATTGTAGAAATTAGATTAGTTATTATAGTGATGTGATTGCATACTGTAATAGTGAGATTAAAGTCAGCGATGGAGTATATGTTTGAGCGGTGAAAATAGAAAATAACTATGATTAAGAACAATAGATAAAATGATGTATAATAGAAAATTTCAAATTATTTTATTTTATGAAATTATTAAAAATATGTGAATTTGTAATTTTATTTAATAAAATATTAATATGTATTTTTATAAAATTTTAATTAATTATATAATCATTTTAAAGTATTTTTTATATTAAATGATAAATATTTTTAATTTTTTATAGTTAATTAATTTCATTATAAGCATGTGAAGTATTATTTTTATTAATAATGACACCATACTTGAATAAAATTTTAAAATATCTACTTTATATTTTTAATACGTATCACAAATTTTTAGTGAAAGGATATTTTTAAAGTATGAGTATTTTTTTTCAAAAAAAAAAAGAAAAAAAAAAGAGAGAGAACATTTGATTCTCACCGTGGAACCACCGGAGCTTTTTGCTGTCGTCCAAAAAAGTAGCAGCAGTGGATTTTGGAATTTTTCATTGCACTCAGATTGCTTCAGTGCGTTTGATAAGGAAATGAGGCTGAAGGGCCCTTTTTCTTGACAAAAAGAATTGGTGTTACTATCCACAAAGAGTTTGATACTAAGAAAAACTTCACTTTCCAATGAATTAATATTTATGACATCTTAAAAATCATTACTTTCACCAAAAATAAAAAATCATTACCTTTCTTATTTACCAAAAATTAAAATCATTAGATTTCTTAAAAATGTAATTAACTTTGTCATGCAATTGAAAAGTTAAAAAAAAAAAGATTTATCTTTTTTTTTTTCAATTTTTATTATATTTTATGAAACAATTTTCTAACTACGAACGAAATGATTAAATAATTCTAAATTTATTTTAAGTAATGTCAAATTAAGTTTTAATCTATATTCTAATTTTTTTAAATACAATTATTTTTATTTAAAACAAACAAACAAATATTATTTTAAAAATAATTATGTTAAGTGACACATTTTGTTAATAAAAAAAGTGATTTTTAATAATATTAAGTATAATTGAAAATATTAAAACTAATAATCTGTATTTTATTTGGTATTTTATAAGTAATAAATTATTTTTATTGATATTAAATATTATTAAAAATATTAAATTTAATAATTTGTATTTTATTTGAGGTGGGTAATTTTCAAAAATTACAAGGCAAATCTAGGGGGCAGGAACCTTGCCCCTGCCAAATGGAAAAATTATTTATAAATGATAAAATTATACTTTGACTTTTTAAGTTAAAATGAAATGATTTCTATTTATTCTTTAAAAAAATATGAAATTATAAATTAATACATGATAAAACTTACAAAAAGAAATTATAATTTGATTTCGACCTTCAATATTTTTCTAGTTTCACTCTTAAAGATTACCACCACATTCTTAGTAAAATGTTTAGTGAACCAAACGTGTGTGTACCAAATATTATAATATTTATTTATCCGACTATTATTTTTGGTTTTTAGGACGTGGTTAGGGAATGTGAATTAGAATACGGTGACCAATAATTGTAGTCCCTAGAATTACGCCATGAATGTATTAAAAAATGTAGCTAGTAAGATATCGAGCAAGGATAATTGAAAACCAAAATATACCACAGCCTAAGTTTAACTGCTCCCTACACTTATGTATGCTGACAGTCATAGAGAGCTTATATGACTAGCTTTGATGTAGTCCATTTAACTGGAATATTTATGGTTTAAATTTGACAAGCCATTTCACATATTTCAAAGCAATACGAGGATATATTGGTAATGCGAAAACTGGGGAAGGGAAGGTTCCTCTCCTTTTCCTGTTTGTAGGATATGATAAAATTTGGACCTCCAATGAAGAGTTCTTTTTTGTTTCAATAGTGAAGGTGAGATGGGGCGGTTTATTTTGTTTGAAAAGCTATTATGCAGCAGATACGTCATTCACTTGCATTGTTCTACCTCGTTCTGATATTCTAAAATTGTTATTTTACTCACATAAATATATATATATATATATATATATATTTAACTTTTGAATGTATCAATAAATCTTAAAATATTTAAATGAGATATTTATAAATTATTATTTAATGATTTATATATCTCAAATACATATTAAAATTATTAAAAATAATTAATAAATATTAATTGAGATGATAAATTTGATAATATCCATTTCGTTCCATTCTAATTTTTTTTATTTATTTAACACGTATAAATAGAGAAATCCTAAAAACTTAACATACACATAAATTAGATTGGATATATACATTATGTATAGCCCATAGTCATCACATCAGTAATCAACCGGTTTGTATATTCGGACAATGACTTTCAATTTTGTTTTAATATTTAATCTTAACATATAGATGAGGTGATGGTCAATTTTCTTTTTAAAATAGAATATAATTACCTCATACGATTTTTATTCTGTGATAAAAAGGTTACAAAAATAAACACCAATAACTCTTAAAACAGAAAAAATTTCATTTAAATTTTTTTATAATTTATAAAATTTTAAATTAGTAATGATAAAATTATACTTTGACCTCCTAAAAAATGATAAAATTTTGATTTAATCCTTTAAAAATTATAAAGATATAAACTATTAAAATAGTGAAATTATATTTTTTACTATCATAAAAATATATAATTTAATTCTAGCCCCCTAAAAAAAATTTCTACCTTCGCCCCTGATCTCTACCTATTAAAATTTGATAGCAAACACATATCTATTTGATACACAATTGAGATATGATAAAATAATTGCAACAATAGTTATTAAGATTTAAAAAGCTTAAATTTTACTTTTTTACACAATTGCAACAATAGTTATTGAGATTTAAAAAGCTTATTTTTTTATGAAAGGGATATGGTTATCCTTGGAATCTTGAAATTTAATCAATGTGGACCTAGTTGAGTACATGTTGAATGTTGATGTTAAACCTTAAATTGTCCCCCTAGGCCCTTGCTAGGTTGCACTGTTTTGGTTTTGTTAGGCACGATAATTTCTCTGCATATTTAGTTACAGCTGGTGTTTCTCGGTGAACCAATATAATTAATTAAGATTTCTCACTTTATAATTATTGTAAGACAATGTCATGAAATTTACTAAAGATTAATTTGTAAAACACGCATAAATTCCCCTGGCTAGATTTCATCATCATGACGGCTGGTTGCAAACATGATGGTGATGATCATTGTTCATGGAGATCTAGATTTGGATGACTAAATCACGTCGAGAAGAGTTCAAGTAAGGCAATGAAAGCTATGGTGAAAATGCAGATAAACTTGCTAATTTCAGGTTAAATTGGTTTTTTTTTTTTTTTTTTTGGGGGGGGGGGAATATAAGCAATCGTGTGATTATTGTTCTTTGACATGTTGGAGGCTCTATCTTTTAACTCCCATGCAAATATTTCGTGAGGCACCATGATGACATGAGGCATTGGATTCTTCATTTTGTCAACACAGCATTCATTGTTGTCTTTTGTCCATGCTTGCACCTTAAACCAGATTAGCTTAAAAACTAATCCACATGTATTGCGTCAGGAAATTTAAAGCTTAGAAGGTGATAAAGCGGAGACAAGATAGAGAACATGATTGTGGGTTGAAAACAACCTGTGAAATTCCAGGAAATGTTAAGAGAGAGAAAAAGAAAGCTGATGTCCAACCTATTTAGTACTGAATGAAGACAAAATCACAAGCTTCCAAAACATGTTAAAGGAACCATATATTCTAGTTAGCGTAATTTAAGAATTGTTTTTAACTTTTTAGTAAAGAAGATCACAAACATTGATGATAAAATGGCAAAGGCAAGTGGGGAATGAATCAACAGTTTAATCCATTTCTTGATAACTTTATGTTTGACCCTCATAAAGTTAGGCACTTTAAATGGACTTAAACTTTTACAAAATTTTCTCTTTTGCTCTAGTTTCTTCTGTGTTCAATATCAGCAATTTTAACCCATTAATTTCTTTATATGGAGGTTAAACTATTCATAAACTCCTAAATTGAAGTATATTACACACCTATTCACATTTAAACTCGTAGCAACTATGGCATACTCGATATACATCACAGTACCCCATCGCAACTGTCGTTGAAATTTCTCTTTTATCGAACCGGCATATGATTTCACCACCGAGAAGTGGTTCTGTCATTTCAAAGAGAAAAAGGCATAGAAAAAAGAATGATCATAAACAAACAGCGATCGTCTTTTGGGCTGAGTGGGGGTGGAAGCACAATCCTTTTGAAAATTTTGAGAGCCACTTTAATTTCTTTGGGGAAAAATGCCAACTTTATAAGCTTGAAAGAGTGTTTGTGAGACGTTACTGCTGGCCGTGGTTAAAACTCTTGAAAATTTTGAGAGGGGGTTTGTTTCGAAAATATGGTCCATTTCGAATGCTCAAAAATTTTAAAATGTTGGTTAGTGAGAAAAAACAGTATGACGTAAACCCGTTTTATCCACCACAGTAATGATTATGACTCCATTTTGTGGGACAAACAGAAAGTCGTGAACTTTGGGATGAAATCAATTCTTTTATCCATTATGCTCCACCGCCAACAAATTCACCAGCTTTTTACCCAAGTTACCTGACCTGCAAGACTTTGTCAAAACTCCCCCAACATTCTTCAGAGTAAATTAAATTAAACTAAGGGAAAAGAAGAAGAAAGAAAAGCAGTGAATTTTCTTGAAAAGTTTAAATCCGAGGACCCCCCACAATGTAAGGAGGGACGATGATCGAGGAAATGTTGGGTGAAAAAGCGCAATATATCAGTGTTGCATTAAAAGAAAAAGTCTGAAACCACTGTATAAAGTTGACCTGGGGCTAACAGTTTGCTAAACATACTTTCTTTTTACTAGGCTCATGGAAAAAATGCTCGAAAATATTTTAAATTTACCAGATTAGGTCGAATTTTAGAATAATTACGAGAATAAGTCAATTTAGGAAAAACACTTCCAGTTCAGGTGAAATGTAGAAAAACACTTCCAACTTGAAGCGCTTTCAAGTGAAATATAGAAAAACACTTCATGCTGGAAGCGTTTTCATGTGAAATATGCAGAAAAACGCTTTTAGTTGGAAATGCTTTCTGCATGTTACCAGTAAAACGCTTCTAGCTGAAAACATTTTTCCCTGTATTATATTAGGGTTCAAGGTTTTTAGGGTTTGTTTAGGGTTTTTAGTGGTTTTGTTATTAGGGTTTTAAAGTAGGATTGTGCTTAGGGTTATTTTAGGGTTTTCAATTTTAAATTGGTAAAATATTTAAAATAATAGTAATTGTAATTATTGAATTTGATATTTAAAATTTTCGTATTTACACTAATCGTATATTTGAATTTCATTTTGCAAATCGATTAAAAATAGAAACTGAGAGTCCTCGGTTCGAATGCAAAACTAGTTTTAATTTTTTTTCCTTTTTTTAATTTTAGTTTGATTTAATATTTTAGTAAAATACTTATCCAGTGTATTATTTTGACGAGATGAGTTCTAAAAATATATCTAGAGAATCTCGGGATATCTGAAATATGATGTGAAATTCACCTGTTAGTGGGGGCCGGGGTTGAAACTTGTAGAGACAAAATGCTCCAAGCAGGACACACTGTCAGCAAAATTACTAAAAACGCGTCCAGCTGGAAGCGCTTTGAGCTGAGGTGGCACTGAAAACGTTTCTATTGGACGCGCTTTCAGTACTTCTGATGACAGTGCGTCCTGTTTGGAGCATTTTGTCTCTACAATTTTCAACCCCCCCACTATTCGGGGAAATTTTTCAAAATCAAACAGGATGCCATTGATGTGTCTCTAACTAACTATGACCACAATAAAGGCAAGTGTACCTATCGTTATATAGTATAGTTATGGTAAGACCGGTAATATCGTATCCACAAGGACCAATAGTACTAGTAATTACTATCTTCTTATTATCTAGCCTAAAAATTGGAGTGATTTTTTTTTAAACTAAAACTAATTAATTAAAACACGACAAAGAATGAATTAGGAAAATACTTTTATACAACTTATGTGATGGAGGTAATACCTAAGGAAGAATCCACCTAGACTTCACTTATTACTTTTGATTCATATGATTTATTCACTTGACTTAATCCGTATAAATCCCTGATTTATGTTAATATCTCTCTCAAGACTAAAAACAACTGACTCTAGGTTGATTAATTGAAATCTCTTTCTAATTAAAACCCCTATTGTCGCATTAACTCGATCTATGGATTCCCTTATTAGATTTGACTCTAATCCCAGCAGATTTTTAAGTAGCCTATTTTCTAGGGTTGCAATCAACTCCGCTTAATTGTGTTGATCTACTCCTAAACAGGGACTTTTGCTCCTCTGAATAAGCACATTCGACTTGAATTAATAACCCGAATTATCAAAATAAGAATAAGAACTCACAATTAAGAATAAGAACAAGTATTTATCTCATAAATCAAATAATAATAATATCTGCCATAGGTTTCATCCCTTTAGGTATTTAAGAGATTTAGTTCATACTGATAGAAGGAAACATCATAAAATAGGAAAAACAACAAAACATAAGAAAACCCAAAAAATTCTAAAGAACTTGATGGGAGATCTTCAGTCTTGATGGAGATCCTTCTTCCGAGTTGTTCCCGATGGCTGTCTTCGAGTATTTTCTGCCTTCTACTCTTCGTCCTCCCTTAGGTTACCCCATAGAGAGTTTATATAGGCTTTGGAATGTCTTTCTTAGCCCGCAAGTAGCCTTTTCCTAATAGAATTTAACTCGGGTTCGGCAGGGACACGCCCGTGTGGTACGCCCGTGTCGATAGCCTAGGACCGTGTTCGCATCTGCTTGCCATAAACGGCCGTGTGGTCTACCTGTGTACGTTGATCCAGGCCGTGTTCGATTCTTCTCGTAACACACGACCGTGTTTGATAGCCCATGCCCTGTTGGTTTCTAAGGTCGGCCCATTTTGCCCCTTTTCGGCCCGTTTCTCGTTCTTTTCGACTCCCTAAGCTCTCCTGAGTGTAAAACATGAAATTAAGAGATTAGGGGCATCGAATTCATCAAATCTAATGAAAATTCATCCAAAAATAAACCAAGCATGGGGTTAAAAATGTGTAAATTATGGTTTATCAAATATCCCCACACTTAAGCATTTGCTTGTCCTCAAGCAAAATCCTCAACTTACAATTAAAATTAACTTCCTCAATTCATAATTCTCATCAATAATGTCTCATCATAATTCACGGATAATTCATACATGGATAATTTAACTAGAAGAGTCTTAGAGATTCAAACAATCTAAGTCATAGATTTTTATAATATGAAAACGTAGGTGTTGTCCCTTATCTAAATAATTACCTTTGATCCAAAATCGACAAGAATTGACATCCTCACTAAAGATTCACTCAAATCACTCAAAGTGTTTAAGGTTAAAATTAAGCACTCAAAAGTCAAACATGAAAAGTTATTACCATAGACTTGCATGAAAATCAAATCTCCACCACTATAAAATGAGATGATACACAAATCAAAAGGTCTTTAAAAGGGTTGTAACGGGGCTTGGGTTAAAGGTGTGGGTAAAGGCTGAAAAAGAGGGTTAAAATCGAGATTGAATTGATAATTTACCTAACTAGAAAAATAAACTAATATTGAATAATTACAATAATTGAAAACTTATCAATAATAACACGAGCTTCTTCTAAAAATGTAAAATTAACTGCTTAAGCTCAAATAACCAAGAACTAATAATGAATAAATTTCCAACTTAAAAAAAAAAGAAAGAACAAGTACATGATAAAAGATGAATTTAACCACTGAAATAAAGAATGTAGTTAGGCAACTGATCAAATCAAATCTCGACAAAAGGGTCGTCAAGAAAAATGGGGATAACAAATCAAATAACTGAGTTTCGGGTTAATATTAGTGGTATATCAAGAAATGGTTGATTAGGCTTCAAAGGGATTCACTAGGGGTTAATTATGAAGGTAGGCTTTTAATGGAGTAAGTGGGTTAAATCCTAGGTGCCTTTATCATCTCAGTATATCAAATCAAAGGTGTGGTCTCGACATGTATAATCGAAGCAAGTTCTAGAACAACAAATCAATATTGACACACTCATAATCAATAAAGTGAGCACGAAAAGAATATGCTCTAAAAGGCTCAAAAATCTCACAAAAATTATGGTTTTTGATATCAACCTTGAAAATTTCAAACTTCAAAGTAATATTTAAATTTAGGGAACCAACCTAATTGTAGAGGCCCATTTTTGCCCGAGCCCATTCAGAAAAAGAAACAAAATAAAAAATAAATAAATATCTATTTTTTAAAATGTCCTGTTACAAGCCCAGTTCAATGGCCCAACACCAGGCAAGACAGATTACCCCTAACCTACACATAGACCCAAAGCCCCGTTACAACCTAACCCATCAACCCAAAACAGAAGCGGCCCAAAAGGGCCCAAATGTTAAACAGAACAGGGAATCTAAGGTTTCTTGGAAACCCTAGGCGCCGCCGCAGCAAGCCCCCAGCCTTCGCGCCGCAATGGTAGGAGCCCGATCGTCGCGCCTTCGCAGCCACCAAAATCCCTTCGATCGCGCCGCCATCAACTTGAGTCGCCCTATCACCGCCACATTCCGTGCTAATGACCTGCACAAAAGAGGAAATAAACAGCAAGCAAATAGGCAAAAACATGTATTTCCTTTTTTATTTTCGGGTTATATAAACCCAACAAAATTTGTAAAAGGGGGAGAGGATATACACAGACAGATTCTGAAAATAAAGAAAAGCAAAGGTCTTGTTTTATTTTTATTTTTATTTTCGTATACTATTTTTTTATATTTTTTATTTCTATTTTTTTAGCATATATAGAACATAAATATAAAATACTAAAAAAAAGGGAAAAAACCTACGTTTTTGGGATTCCGGCCACCGCGCAATGGCGGCAGACGGCGACCGGAGACTCGCCGAGGAACTCACCGAAAATCGCCTAAGAAAAGAGGGAAATGGGTTTCTATTTTTTTTTTAAAAAAAAGAGGGCAGAAATGAATTTTTTGGAATGTTTTTTACTTAAATAGATTATATAAAACGGCGTCGTTTTGGGACAATGCCCAGACGCCAAAACGGCGACGTTTCGAGCCGACCCGCGCACTGACCCGACCCAGCCTTCAGGATCCGCGTGTTTTTAGAAAGTGGGGAATTTACCCATTTGATCCTTCCTAAATTTCATTGTTTTCAATTTAGTTTAATTCATATTTTTATTCTTTATTAAATTAGCTTTGAAATTTCTTTTTCTTTTCAATCCGATCCTCGAACCATTTAAAGGTAAAAATCGGAACAGTGCCGTTTTTAAAAAAAGGCTTAATTTCCGTATTAGTCCCTGTGTTTTAACGCGCATTTAAATTTAATCCTTTTTATTTATTTTAATTGCCATTTTAACCCATGTTTTCTTTGTTTTATTTTATTTTTATCCTTTTATTTTTTATTTTATTTTTTATTTAATTATTTTATCATATTAAAAGATTCTATATTATTTTTATTAATTTATTAATAGTATAAAATATATATAATTTTATATGTATTATCTTATATATTAAATTACTAATTTGTATTATTTTATTTAGTTTAAAGTATTATTTAATTTATATATTATTATATGTTATTTTTTTATTATTATGTTATATTTATATTATTTCTAAAACTTTATTTTTTTATAAAATTTATTTATATTATCTAATCTATTTTATTTATATTATTTATTTATAATTAGTATATTATATATATATTATTTTGCTTAATATATATTATTTTCATATATTAGTTATTATATTATATACATTGTATAGTATTATATTACATCATATTTTTTACATTTTTACATTATATTTTATTTAAAATCATTATATACTATTCCTTTTATTTATACATGGTTTACATTGTTTATATCATGTAAGTATGTAATTTTATTTATTTATTCTATTTGTTTATTATTAATCTTGCATAAAAATCTTCATATTTATTTAGTAATTTCTATTTTGATATTTAGGGTTTTATGTATATATTTTACTTGCATATATTCTTTCATTATTAATTTATGATTGCCATTGTATAGTTATTTATTTATTGTTTTATGAATACATTTTTTACAAGATTATCATATTTTATCTAAAGGTTTTTAAAAGAAGGCAATGTTTTGGTATTTAGAAATTCGGGAAATAGTGCCCTAACGTACTGGATGTGATGTTTATATTCCCTCGGAACAAAGAAATCTCAAGCTTTAACTTAAATGGCTCAAAGTTTTTTAAGAAATCATATTTTTAAATACTTTTAAACTTCAAACATTCGGACATGATTTTATCGATTAGGTACCAATTTTTGGGCGTTATGAGGGTGCTAACCCTTCCTCATACGTAACCGACTCCCGAACCTATTTTCTCGTTTTTCGTAGACCAAAATCAAATGTTTTAAAATAAAACGTTTTACAAGGTGATCCAATCACACCTAAGTAAAAAGAGATTGGTGGCGACTCCAATTTTGTTTTTAAAGTCGATCCCCATTTTTCAAAACCTGATTTTAAAATGGTTTCGACAGCTTGGCGACTCCGCTGGGGACCAAGAGAGTCAGGCCGTAAAATTGATAGTTTCATGTCCTTATGTCTGAGTTTAAAAAATCTATTTTAAAAATTATGATCCTTTTTATTTGCATGCGATTCTGTTTGAATAAAATATCTCTGCATTGCATTACATGACCGTTGTGGTCACACCCTTAAGTGGGAGCGAGAAGCTACTCCTTTGTGAGGTTTTCACCTCCGTGCAGGATAGTGAACCGCTTTCGGAATACATCCGTACCTATGTCTTCGTGAGGTTTTCACCTCCGTGCAGCCATAGGGAAATGTATTCCCCTGAACCGAACTCGGTCCATATGAGTCTATAATGGGTGAGGATCGAGGAATCTGCTGGTTCGGGTACCTCAACTTTAGAGCTAAACCACACGTAGAGAACATAGGAATCCACCCTAGGTAGAACTATGCTAAACCTTAGTAGTCACCCAAATAGGTGTTCTATGTTGTTTATTTCTTCTGTACTAACGTGTTTTCTTGTATTTTGATTGCATTCATATCATAGAAAAGAGGTGTTGATTTCAAATTCGATTGCTAAATAAAAAAGTTTGTCATAAGAAAACGGGTTTTTTGATAAAGTGGATTATAATACGGTCTCGTCCGAATATAGTCTAAGTGAACACAACAAGAGAAGACTGATAGCCGGTAAAGGAATACAAGAATTTATTACCCAAGGATTCAAGCTGACAAAGACAAATCGAGAATCACCACGTCTCGACTTTCTTGAAGAAGCTAACGAGTATTATGGAGCAGTGAGTCGCGTCCCAGATCAAGCAAAAAGGAGCTAGAGGAGGCATCTATTAGAAGTTTGCAAGATTTGACTTTTACGAAGAAGGGGATTGATGTTTTCACTTAGACTATGAGGACAATGCCGTGTATGCGATCCGTTTTGTGTAAAAAAAATTATTTTCTAGTAAAGTTTTTCTAATGTAACTGAATTCAGAATCAACGCCTCTCTTTCTTTGCATTCATGCATTTGCATTACATTACATCATATGCATTTAAGTCCATAGAAAGAGTCTAATTAGTTGAAATTATAACAGAAAGTTGGAGAGAGAGAAAGAAAATCTGAAAGCTGAACACCCTTACGGTACACGAGCAAAGTCAAGGAAAATGGACCAAAGGATGGAATAATTCCAGAGAGAAATGCAAGACCAGATGCAAGAGCAGATGGCAAAACTCCAACAAGAGATGAGGACCGGATGTTGGAAGCCCAAAAGAATATGATGGCCCAAATGGCCCAAAGTGAGTGAGTGGGCAATGGACAAAGCAAAAGGTCCCATAGTCAATGTGAAGACAATGAGGACTTTCCCAGGGGATTCACTCCACCACACGTGCAAACACAGCCTGAAGAATATCTCCAAAGGCCACCCATCACGATTAGGCCTCAACGAGGGCAAGCTGATCCTAGACCAACCATGAACTTTCAAATGGGCTCGGGATCTAACCCAGAGATAACCACCACCACCCCGTTATCCCCGATTTGGATATAGAAGAGAGAGAAATAAGAATTGAATCTTCAAGGAAGTCGAGGATCGTTGTAGGTGGTTAGAAGAAAAGTTTCAAGCTTTGGAAAATGCTGACCATCATCATGGTATTGACGCTAAGGACTTGAGTCTGGTTCCAGATTTAGTGCTTCCTTATAAATTCAAGATGCCAGAGTTTGAGAAGTACAACGGGACTAGTTGCCCTGAAGCCCACATCACTATGTTTTGTAGACGGATGACTGGTTACGTGAGCAATGATTAACTTCTGATTCATTGTTTCCAAGACAGTTTGGTGGGAGCAGCGTCTAGGTGGTACAATCAACTCAACCGCGCTAACATTAGCTCCTGGAGAGACTTAGCTCAAGCCTTCATGAAGCAATACAACCATGTCACGGACATGACGCCTGACAGAATTACTTTGCAAAACATGGAAAAGAAATTAATTAAAAGCTTCAGGCAGTATGCGCAAAGATGGAGAGAGGTTGCCATGCAAGTTCAACCACCATTCCTAGAAAAGGAGACTACAATGCTCTTCATTAATACCTTGAATGCTCCATTCATCACTCATATGATAGGAAGTACCACCAAGAGCTTTCCAGATATAGTGATGGCAGGAGAGATGATTGAAAATGCCATAAAAAGTAGAAAGATCGAGGTGGGAGAAAGTAACAAAAGGATGGCCACAAGAAAGAGAGAAAATAAAGTGGATAATACAAGCATGGGGTGCTCAAAGTCGATTGCTCTTAAACAGCCAAAAACAGTGACTACTGGGTATCAAGGTTCATCAAAGAAAGAATCTGGCACAAGGCAAAGCAATGAGCAACTCTAGTTTACACCAATCCCAATGACATATAGGGAGTTGTATCAAAGTCTATTTGATGAACATGTGGTGGCTCCTCATTACATGGAACCAATACAACCCCCGTACCCCAAATGGTATGATTTGAATGCTCAATGTGAGTATCACATAGGAATAACGGGTCACTCAATCGGTAACTGCATGGCATTTAAGAAATTGGTCGAAAGGCTTATTAAAATAGGGGTTGTAAAGTTCGATGAGTCGAACGGAGCAGTGATAATTGAAGGAGGGGGCAGGAGAGTTTTGAAGTCATCAGAAACCTAACAATCAGGGAATCAAAGCACCAATGACATATCCGAAGAAGGAATCAGAGAATAAAAGTTTCCAAGCCCTTACATACTTGGGAAGATTTTAAACAATGAGACTGTGGAAGAAATCCCTGTATTTTAGAAGCAGACCTAGAGTAATATTCAAAACATGCTTTTTGCCTTAAGCCTAGAGGCAATAAGGATTCTTTTGTGAAATAGGCTCATGTCCAGAATTATTATTTCAATAAAATGCATCCTTTTAAGTAAATAATTTTTCATTCTTTACATTTCATATTGTACATTCTTTCATGTCTTAGAATATTCTTTCATTCTTTATTCATGACTATACCAATAATTATCCTTAGAATCATTTATTCTTTGGATTTGTTCGCCTTCGTACTTAGGTATCCAGATATCAACGTCATGAGCGACATTGTTACTGACTCCCTTTTTGAATGAGACATGGGTCTAGGGGATCTAAGGACTTCGAAGATGACAAAGATTATAACCTACCTTCTAATTTGTTAAAGATGGTAGAACAAGATGAAAAATACCTTACTCTACAAAGGGTCATTGGATATTATGAGCCTAGGGAAAATGAGAAGACCGAAGCCTAGCTCACCACAGAAATAAGGCGAGACATTATTGAGTTATCTTCGAGAATTCAAAGATGTTTTCACACGATCATTTCAGGACATGCCTGGGCTAATAAGAAGCAGGCTAAACAAAGAGGATCGGGCACTATTGATTCACCATGGAAGAGAACAGCATCAGTTATACCGCAAATATGGAATTAAAGAAGACAAGATTCATATGCCTACTCCTGTTCTTCATAAATTTTCCATACGTGGGGCATGGATATGATGGGGCTAATCTCGTCAAAAGCTTTTAGTCAATATCGACTCATCAGCTTAGTTATCGTTTACTTCACTAAGAGAGTGGAAGTAGCTTCGTATGCAAATGTTACAAGGTCGAAGTCATCAAATTCATCAAAAAAATAAAAACAAAAAAAATGAATGAAGGAAAAGATCAAATGCCATAAAGGATCGCGTTCAAATAACTGTACAAAGTCAAAGTCTACAGTTTGTCCAAAGATCAGGCAGCATATCACAGTGCAACAAAAGTTGCCAAAAAAAAAAAGAAGAAGAAGAAGAAGAAGAAGAAATGAAATGTGGCTAAGACTTGTAAAGATTGGCATAAGACGCTATCACTACTCTCTATGATTATCAAACGTTGGCTAGGACCTTTGCTGGGGCAATACATTTCTCATTGGAATAGAAACAGGTTTGCCAATTGAATCTAATTAAAGAAAAGGTTAAAAGCTATCCATCACAATCAGATGATGTGAGCATACTTGATATTGAAAAAGATTTTTCCTCTACAAAATGATTTTAGAGTAACGCATATGCCAAACTGGGAAGGACTTATGTAGGGCCTGTTCTAGAAGAGCATTTATATTGATCGAGATGAATGGCGAAGACATGCCTAATCCGGTGAATTCAGGTTCAAACAAGAAGTATTTTACCTGAAAGGGGAAAGGGTCAAGGTGAAAACCCACAAAGGGCGCCTTGAGTCCAAAAAAAAAAGAAAAAAAAGAAAAGAAAAGAAAAGAAGGAGAGGCCAAGGCGAAAACCCGCAAAGGGCGCTTTGAGACTAAAGGGGCTTTGAGTTGAAAACCCGAAAAGGGCGGCTCAAATTTTTGAATAAAAGTGGGGCATACAGTAGTCTCGCTACGTCTGAATTAGCAATGAGGAAGTATGTTACGCCTTGGGGCATCGACAATACTCAGGATCCCCTAAACACATATTGAGTTTAAAATGGTCCTCAAGAAGTTGGAACAAAGAAGCTCAGGCTACGATATCTGGGGCACCTAGCTTCTATCCTACCCATTTTTGAATTCCTTATCTTTGATTGCTTTATTCTTTTTCGAGATACACCCAAATCAATTTTCTTTTATTGCCTGGGTTATCTTTGATTAAATTATTTTTCTGAGCTATACTTCTGACTAAATTCTTTCTCGTCCATTTTTGTGACCTTTTTCAAGCATTTTATATTGAAATAACAATTTATGGACTAATAACACTTTCATAAAAGGAGTTTCGCATATTACTCTAGAAGCTTCTAAATAATACGAGGAATCTGAAGCATGACTATTGTTCAGAACTCACCAAGCCTAAGGGCTGGAAACATCGAAGAATGGTTATCTCTTCAGATTTTTTGGATAAGACAATTTCGTTGGTGATACCACATCGGCAAATGACGAACAAGGTCAATCTAAGTGTAAAGAGGATCATTGACGAGATGCCCTGCATTAGTACATCTGGTCATTACACCCAGGGAATGGTGTAACAGATTAAAAGTAGTACAAGTTTTGTACCTCTGAATGGCAACAGAAAGATGGAAGAAATTAAAAGTTATTCCCCTGAAGTTGCAGTGGGAGATACCAATTCATGTCCCAAGGTTCAAGTAAAGAGGACTCAGAATTACCATGGGGCAAATTATTTGAGCAGAACATGAATGAAAAATAAATGAGTAATAACACCTAGGATAGGAATCATACTTATAACATTTTTGTAAATTTCATTAGGAGCATTTGATTCATTTCGGGCATTGCATCCTAATCCTTGAAACAGGAATCATCTTCATAACATTTTCATAACATGTCTAAATAGGAGCATCTGATGCATTTCGATCAAAGCATCCTAAATATTGGACATAAACATATACCCATTCTACAGGTTATGTAGCAAGGTAGAAGACATTAGTCTGGTATCCCTGGGTTTGCAGGGAGCAGATTAAAATAGCAGATCTGACAATCCTGAGGTTGCAGGAGCAGATCGGAGACATCAGTCCTATCTCCCTGACCAGCAGTGGAATAGGTCAAAGATTGTAGATCTTGTCACCCTAAGCAGTAGGAAACCAAGATCGAACGGCAAATCCTGTCTACCTAAGCAGTAGTGTAACAGATTTAAATCACCAGCCCTATCTCCCTGACCAGCAGTGGAATAGGTCAAAGATTGTAGATCTAGTCGCCCTAAGCGATGAGAGACCAAGATCGAACGGCAAATCTTATCTCCTAAGCGATAGTTGAACAGATTTAAGCCACCACGCCCCTATCTCCCGACCAAAGAGTGGGAATAGGTCAAAGATTGTAGATCTTGTCGCCCTAAGCGATGAGGACCAAGATCGAACGGTAAATCTTGTCTCCTAAGCGATGAGGAACAGATTTAAGCCATCAGCCCTATCTCCCTGACCAGCATTGGAATAGGTCAAAGATTGTAGATCTTATCGCCCTAAGCAGTAGAGGACCAAGATCGAACGCCAAATCCTGTCTCCTTAAGCAGTAGTGGAACAGATTTAAGCCACCAACCCTATCTCCCTGACCAGCAGTGGAATAGGACCAGGATCAAACGACAAATCTTGTCTCCCTAAGCAGTAGTGGAACAGATTTAACCACCAGTCTGGCATATCTGAGTTTGCAATGGAGCAGACCGAAGATAGCAGATCTGACATTCCTGAAGTTGCAGAAACAGATCGAAGACATCAGATCTTGCCTTCTTAAGCTTTGCAAGAAGTAGATCGAAGATACCAATCTGGCATTCCTGAGCTTTGCAGGAAGCAGATTGAAATGACAGATCTGGTCTCCCTGAGTCTGCAGTGGAGCAGATCAAAAGATAGTGGATACTGCATTCATAAAATTGAAGCTATCAAACTCACTGAAATCAAGAAGAAGCTCCAATGCCATTGAAGTTGCAGTTCGAATTGGAAGTTATTTGAAGAAAGCGAGGATCAAGAAGTCGGGGCTCGGCCAAGACCGGGCAAAATTGGTCCTTTTAGAGTCTTTGCTCTATTCTCGTTACACGATAATGAGCAAATAGGGGCAGCTGTAGAGGCCCATTTTTGCCCGGGCCCATTTAGAAAAAGAAACAAAATAAAAAATAAATAAATATCTATTTTTTAAAATGTCCTGTTACAAGCCCAGTTCAATGGCCCAACACCAGGCAAGACAGATTACCCCTAACCTCCACACAGACCCAAAGCCCCATTACAACCTAACCCATCAACCCAAAACAGAAGCGGCCCAAAAGGGCCCAAATGTTAAACAGAACAGGGAATCTAGGGTTTCTTGGAAACCCTAGGCGCCGCCGCAGCAAGCCCCCAGCCTTCGCGCCGCAATGGTAGAAGCCCGATCGTCGCGCATTCGCAGCCACCAAAATCCCTTCGACCGCACCGCCATCAACGTGAGTCGCCCTATCACCGCCACATTCCGTGCTAATGACCTGTACAAAAGAGGAAATAAATAGCAAGCAAATAGGCAAAAACATGTATTTCCTTTTTTATTTTCGGGTTATATAAACCCAACAAAATTTGTAAAAGGGGAAGAGGATATACACAGACAGATTCAGAAAATAAAGAAAAGCAAAGGTCTTGTTTTATTTTTATTTTTATTTTCGTATACTGTTTTTTATATTTTTTATTTCTATCTTTTTATCATATATATAACATAAATATAAAATACTAAAAAAAAATGGGGAAAAACCTACGTTTTTGGGATTCCGCCATCACATGGCAGTGAGGCAGCTGACACCGAGACTCGCTAAGGAACTCACCGGAAATCGCCTAAGAAAAGAGGGAAATGGGTTTCTACTTTTTTTAAAAAAAAAGAGGGCATAAATGAATTTTTTAGAATGTTTTTTACTTAAATAGATTATATAAAACGGCGTCGTTTTGGGACAATGCCCAGACGCCAAAACGGTGACGTTTCGAGCCGACCCACGCACTGACCCGACCCAGCCTTCAGGATCCGCGTGTTTTCAGAAAGTGGGGAATTTACCCATTTGATCCTTCCTAAATTTCATTGTTTTCAATTTAGTTTAATTCATATTTTTATTCTTTATTAAATTAACTTTGAATTTTTTTTTCTTTTCAATCCGATCCTCGAACCATTTAAAGGTAAAAATCAGAACAGTGCCGTTTTTAAAAAAAGGCTTAATTTTTGTATTAGTCCCTGTGTTTTAATGCGCATTTAAATTTAATCCTTTTTATTTATTTTAATTGCCATTTTAACCCATGTTTTCTTTGTTTTATTTTATTTTTATCCTTTTATTTTTTATTTTATTTTATATTTAATTATTTTATCATATTAAAAGATTCTATATTATTTTTATTAATTTATTAATAGTATAAAATATATATAATTTTATATGTATTATCTTATATATTAAATTAATAATTTGTATTATTTTATTTAGTTTAAAGTATTATTTAATTTATATATTATTATATGTTATTTTTTTATTATTATGTTATATTTATATTTTTCTAAAACTTTATTTTTTTCTAAAACTTTATTTTTTTATAAAATTTATTTATATTATTTATTTATAATTAGTATATTATATATATATATATTATTTTGCTTAATATTATTTTGCTTAATATATATTATTTTCATATATTAGTTATTATATTATATACATTGTATAGTATTATATTACATCATATTTTTTTACATTATTTATATTATATTTTATTTAAAATCATTATATACTATTCCTTTTATTTATGCATGGTTTACATTGTTTATATCATTTTAGTATGTAATTTTATTTATTTATTCTATTTGTTTATTATTAATCTTGCATAAAAATCTTCATATTTATTTAGTAATTTCTATTTTGATATTTAGGGTTTTATGTATATATTTTACTTGCCTATATTCTTTCATTATTAATTTATGATTGCCATTGTATAGTTATTTATTTATTGTTTTATGAATACGTTTTTTACAAGATTATCATATTTTATCTAAATGTTTTTAAAAGAAGGCAATGTTTTAGTATTTAGAAATTCGGGAAATAGTGCCCTAACGTACTGGGTTGCGATTTTCCGTTTGGCTAAATAACTAAATACCCTTTCTACAAGTTTTGTAAATCATGAGATGATTTTGATTACGAAGGTTCTTAAATATCGTGTCCTAACGTACTGGATGTGATGTTTATATTCCCTCGGAACAAAGAAATCTCAAGCTTTAACTTAAATGGCTCAAAGTTTTTTAAGAAATCATATTTTTAAATACTTTTAAACTTCAAACTTTCGGACATGATTTTATCAATTAGGTACCAATTTTTGGGCGTTATGAGGGTGCTAACCCTTCCTCATACGTAACCGACTCCCGAACCCGTTTTCTCGTTTTTCGTAGACCAAAATCAAATGTTTTAAAATAAAACGTTTTACAAGGTGATCCAATCACACCTAAGTAAAAAGAGATTGGTGGCGACTCCCATTTTGTTTTTAAAGTCGATCCCCATTTTTCAAAACCCGATTTTAAAATGGTTTCGACACTAATAAATTTTTAATTCTGAAAATAGACTTATCATGCTTGATTCTCTAATGTCTTAAAGTTTAAACCATCAATGCACAATTACCTATGACTTAATCAAAAACATATCATTAAAAATCATAAATCAATAAAAGTTTCATTCTAATAGTAATATGAGAAAATTACTTAAGACAAGATATCATTCAGGGATTTTCTGGTAATGAAATCAATAACCTCCCCACACTTAAGATGTACATTGTCCTCAATGTACAAAGATACGTAATGAGAAATAGTAAGAAAATCATAAGATAGGGAGAGAAGTGAAACTTCCTGAATTTTGGATGGAGTCAAAGAAAAGAAACGGTGTAAAGTTGGGCAGGAGTGATGGATACTCCGGTGGTGGTGGGGTTGTTCCGTAATAGTCCCTTGAACCTAAATTAAAGAAATAAAAATATAATAATATAAATTAAAGACAAGAAAGATAAAAGGAAAGAATTTAAAAATGAAAATAAAAGAAAAATAAAATAAATAAATGGACTCAAAGGTTCTTGTCTTGTCGAATTAATGAAACGACCGGCATGAACTTATGTAGAGTGCTCGCACACGGGGAGACTGTGCCAGGATCCTTTCGCTTTTTCGACATGGGGATGGTGGCCTTGGTTTTGCCTCTAGTATTTGTATATGGTGGTAAGGGTGGTGGTTGGTGTGGTGGCGGTGTAAAGAAGGAATAAGGGAAAGGGGGAAAGAAAAATGAAGGGAGAAAAATAATGGGAAAGGAAAAAGAAGAAGGGGGTTTTCGGGCTGGGGGAGAAGTGGAAAAAATGGAGTAAAGTGAAGTAAGTGGAGTGAGGAGGCGGTGGCCGGTGGTGAAAAGGGAGAAAACCTGTGGTGGCTAGGGTTGGGGAAGAAGGGATATGGGGGAGAAAGGATATGGGGGAGAAAGTGAACAAAAAAAGAGGTTTAAATAGAAATTGGTGCACATGGTCGTGGCCCATGCCCGTGTGCACTGGGCGTGTAGGTCACACGGCCGAATCGCACGGTCGTGTGATGCTTCGTTCGTTTCTCCCACGCCTGTGTAGAAGTTTCCACGCCCATGTTGATTGATTAGTATCGACCACGGCCTAATAGGCACGGGCGTGTCGCACGCCCGTTGGCTTTACTCAGTAGTGCCCACGTTTTGATGGCACGGGCATGTCCCACGCCCGTGTCACTTACTCAGTATCGACCACGGTCGCATTGCACGGCCTGGTAATTTATCGCAGCCCGTGTTCTTTGGTCAGGTTCAACGATGGCCTCTGCCACGCCGATGTGCCTCCTCGTGGTGTCCACACGGCCTCGGCCACGCCCGTGTGTAAGGCCGTGTGGTAGGGGACATCTGCACCTAAAACATGAACGAAAGTGAAAACAAACTAATTAATAAGGTTAGTGCTCGGGTTGCCTCCCGAGAAGCGCTTGTTTAGAGTCCTAAGCTAGACTTTCCTTTCATTTGCATAATCATGGTGGTTCGAGGAGTTGAAACTCCTCATTCCTGCTATCAATTTTATGAAAATAAGATTTTAGACGAGATCTATTTACTTTGAAGGTGCCAAATTTGAAATTAGTAACCTCGACTGTACCGTATGGAAAAATATTAAGTATCATAAAAGGGTTTGTTTCATTAGGTTTAGAAGTGGTAACACGAGGATCTGTAGTATCCATTAAAACTCGGTCTCCAACCTTGAAGTGATTTGCTTCTCCTTTAAGCTCGTCATGGAGTTGCCTCGGTTTTACTTTGTGTGTTCTTGGTTTCACATTGGCATGTGTCCTCCATTCGTCTAGTTCATCGATCTAAAGCCTTCGCTCCTCGTAAGTTATTTCATTGTTGGCACGAGGACTAAGATGTGGCTCAGTTGTATATTTTCGAGGTGCTTCCTGAAAAGAGGGTTGAACTGAATGGTTATTAATAGAATTTATGTACTCACATTTATTACTCAACGTCCTAACCGAGTCACGAGCCTGAAGAGTGATCGTTTCGTCACCTACACGAAGTGTGAGCTCACCTGTACCAACATCAATTCTAGTTTTAGCAGTTGCTAGAAAGGGTCGCCCTAAAATTAAAGGTGCGTTACTGTCCTCATCCATGTCTAGAACAACAAAGTCAACTGGAAAAATAAATTTATCGATTTTTACAAGTACATCCTCAACAATTCCCCTAGGAAATCTAATAGTTTTATCTGCGAGTTGAATACTCATCCTAGTTTGTTTAGGTTTCCCAAGACCTAGTTTCTTAAACATTTTATAGGGCATGACGTTAATACTTGCCCCTAAATCAGCTAAAGCGTGTTTAATATTTAAACTACCAATTAAATAAGGAATAGTAAACTCTATGGATCCTTTAATTTATCGGGTAGTTTATTCTGTAAAATAGCTGAGCAAACTGCGTTTAACTCCACATGCGACGCATCATCTAACTTCTGCTTATTTGCTAGAAAATACTTCAAAAAGTTGACTGAGTTGGGCGTCTGCGAAAGAGCTTCAATAAACGGTAAGTTAATATGTAATTTCTTTAAAAGTTTAAGAAATTTACCTAATTGTTTATCTGTGCGGTCTTTCTTCGTTGCGTTAGGGTATGGTACACGAGGTACATACTCTTTACTTACCGGTGTTTGTGTATTGTGGCTTTCCCCACCCTTACCTTTACTTACCACAGGTTCTTGCCTTGGTTCGATTCGATTCTACTAACCCTTCGTTGTCGCACACCGTGAATGGCTTTGAGTTGCTCCCTTGGATTAGGTTCGGTATTATTTGGCAAGCTACCTTATGGTCGTTTGGAGATAGCCTTAGCAAGTGGCCTATTTGATTTTCGAGTCCTTGAATTGATGCCTGCTAATTTTTGAGTCTTTGTTTGATGTTTTAAAAATGGGTTTCGACACCGCGATGAATTTTGTTAGCATCTCCTCAAGGTTCGGCTTCTTCTCTTGTGGGTAGGGTTGCTGTTGGAAGCCTGGAGGGGGTTGCTGTCTCTGATTTCCTTAACCACCCCATGAGAAGTTATGGTGGTTCCTCCAACCTGGATTCTAAGTGTTACTATAAGGGTTATTTTGAGGTCTAGAATTATTACTCATATAGTTCATCTGTTCACTCTCTATGCCAGGGTTGTAGGATGGATATTCTGTATTACTCATTCCTCCTCCATTCGTATCGCACTGCATAACTGGATGTACCTGCAAAGAACCACACAAACCATCAATCTTTTTATTTATCAGTTCTACCTGGTTTGATAGCATGGTCACTGCGTTGAGGTTCAAAACACTGGCGGCTTTTGTTGGCTTTGTCCTTATAACTTGCCACTGATAGTTATTCAGTGACATCTCCTCTATAAACTCATAAGCCGCTTCAGGGGTCTTGTTATTTAGGGTTCCACCTGCGACTGAATCGATCAACTGCCTAGTTGAGGGGTTCACACCATTGTAAAAGGTTGGAACCTGAAGCCATAAAGGTAACCCATGGTGAGGGCACATTCTTAGTAAATCATTGTATCTCTCCTATGCATCGTAAAGTGTTTCTAAATCCATCTGCACAAAAGAAGAAATATCACTTCTCAACTTAGCCGTTTTAGCCGGCGGAAAACATTTAAGTAAAATTTTTCGGTCATTTGGTCCCATGTAGTGATTGATCCTCGTGGTAACGAGTTCAACCACTGTTTAGCTTTGTTCCCCAACGAAAAGGGAAACAACTGAAGGCGAATGGCATCATCAGAAACGCCATTAATTTTGAATGTGTCGCAAAACCCTAGAAAATTTGCCAAGTGATTGTTTGGATCATCATCCTACAAACCATTAAACTGAACAAACTGCTGAATCATCTGAATAGTGTTAGGTTTCAGTTCAAAACTATTTACAGCAATAGCAGGTCTAACAATACTTAATTCTATTCCTGTTAAATTAGGTTTAGCATAATCATACATAGTACGAGGAGCAGGATTTTGATTCACCGGGTTTGCGGCAACCACAGGGGGTAGGGGATTATTATCATCCATCTCTTCTGTAGTATTAGTTTCGTCTTTTTCCTCTTCTTCTATGTATTGTAAACTTCGCCTTATTTATCTTCAGTTTCTGCGAGCTGTACTTTCAATTTCACTGTAAACAAGTAATGGTCCTGACGGGTTCCTTCTAGTCATAAACTAAAAACACCTACCAGAAGTAAATAAAAGTTAGTAATTTAAACTAAAAACAAAAATAAATTGTAATAATAAAAAATGGCTAAAGTAATAAAAATTTAGTGTTCCTAATATCTTAGTCCCCAGCAACGGCGCCAAAAACTTGATGTGTCTCTAACTAACTATGACCAGAATAAAGGCAAGCGCACCTATCGTTATATAGTATAGTTATGGTAAGACCGGTAATATCGTATCCACAAGGACCAAGAGTACTAGTAATTACTATCTTCTTATTATCTAGCCTAAAAATTGGAGTGATTTCTTTTTAAACTAAAACTAATTAACTAAAACACAACAAAGAATGAATTAGGAAAATACTTTTAGACAACTTATGTGATGGAGGCAATACCTAAGGAAGAATCCACCTAGACTTCACTTATTACTTTTGATTCATATGATTTATTAACTTGACTTAATCCGTAGAAATCCCTGATTTATGTTAATATCTCTCTCAAGACTAAAAACAACTGACTCTAGGTTGATTAATTGAAATCTCTTTCTAATTAAAACCCCTATTGTCGCATTAACTCGATCTATGGATTCTCTTATTAGATTTGACTCTAATCCGGTAGATTTTCGTCGCCCTATTTCTAGGGTTGCAATCAACTCCACTTAATTGTGTTGATCTACTCTTAAACAGGGACTTTTGCTCCTCTGAATAAGCACATTCGACTTGAATTAATAACCCGAATTATCAAAACAAGAATAAGAACTCACAATTAAGAATAAGAACAAGTATTTATCTTATAAATCAAATAATAATAAGATCTGTCATAGGTTTCATCCCCTTAGGTATTTAAGGGATTTAGTTCATACTGATATAGGGAAACATCATAGAATAGAAAAAATAACAAAACATAAAAAAACCCAAAACTTCTAAAGAACTTGATGGGAGATCTTCAGTCCTGATGGAGATCCTTCTTCCGAGCTGTTCCCGATGGCTGTCTTCGAGTATTTTCTGCCTTCTACTCTCCGTCCTCCCTTAGGTTACCCCATAGGAAGTTTATATAGGCTTTAGAACGTCTTTCTTGGCCCGCAAGTAGCCTTTTCCGAATAGAATTTAACTCGAGTTCGGTAGGGACACGCCCGTGTGGTATGCCCGTGTCGATAGCCTAGGACCATGTTCGCATCTGCTTTCCATACACGGTCGTGTGGTCTACCCGTGTACGTTGATCCAGGCCGTGTTTGATTCTGCTCGTAACACATGGCCGTGTTTGATAGCTCAGGCCGTGTTGGTTTCTAAGGTCGGCCCATTTTGCCCCTTTTCGACCCGTTTCTCGTTCTTTTCGACTCCTTAAGCTCTCTTGAGTTTAAAACATGAAATTAAGATATTAGGAGTATCGAATTCATCAAATCTAATGAAAATTTATCCAAAAATAAACCAAGCATGGGGTTAAAATATGTGTAAATTATGGTTTATCAGTCATCCCCTAGGCTATAAATGTAACATATTTCAGTCTCCGATGGCATTAGCCATTTACGAGGAAATAAAATTTTAAGAAGTTCAGAAGAATAGAAGTTCGCAGGGAAGGCATAAGTTGGAGCAACGATACTATTTGTATAAAAAGTAAGCATAAGCATTGATTTTTGTTGTTAATATTTATTTGAAGCATTATTTTTTTTGCATGATGTTTTTTGTTTCGAACTTCTCTCGACATATAATTCGGTTCAAAATGAGTGGACGAATTAATTATATTATTTATTACGACGGTGAGGTCCGTAACACTGAGAACGACGTTGTTTTTTTATCGAAGAACACAATGCAGATGGCATTTACCTAGAACATTGCTAGAACTCTAGACAAGAGTTAGGTGAAAAATCGTCGGAACCAACCAGATGAGAGTATCGTCTCTTAAGTATAGATTTTGTGATTCGGTTGACCCCGTGAGATATGACACTTTCAATATTAAAGGGGCTAAGAGCTTGAAGGCGATGATACAAACACATATCGATAGTGGATCACCGTTTCTCGAGTTATATATGGAATTTTTCAAGGCCGGATGAAGGCCTTTGAATGTCGACATCTGTTCCTATTCGAGAGGTCAAAACGATTGAAAATGGAGATAGTCCAACGACATAGTTGTGTGGTGGGTTCACCACTTTGTTAGAAAGTTCCCATTATGATATCCCGGAATCATCGATGGGAAGACACTCATCCGTCTCGACATTAGATTTCAACCGTGAGAGGCAGAACACCGAACAATCAGGTTTTAGTGGTAGAACAGAATACACGACCCTTACACGACACTTAGTTAATGAATTAGACATGAACTTCGGTCAGTCGATGTTCAACGTTGGGAATACTTACTGGGGAATAACAGCAACTTCTAACAGTTGGCAATCGACAAGTGACTTTGGACGTTTTGACAACTACACAAGAAGAGATGATGTACTCCTTACGACGTCTACTGGCGAGGGGACATCTAACACGACAGATGTTGGCAGGTCCGAGAATGAAGATAGTAATGAATCTGATGCCGATCCAGTCCAGGAGCTCAGTGCCGACAGTTCATAAATTGCATTATTTTCTAAACCGGAGTCTATTCTAACTGAATCAAAAGACAGTGAAAGGGGTAAAGATTAAGAAGAAAAAGATCCACAATTCACGACGTACTCACCTTCAGCCCACATGTATAATGTCAACCTATCGTCAGAAGATGGGTTGGAGTTTGCATAACTACCACACAAGAGGCTGGGCCACGCGAGTTCTTCGTTGGATTCGGGTGATTTGGAAGTGGGCAAAGAGTTTTTCACTAAAGATGGTTTTTTCGTTACAGTGAAGCGATACAGCATCAAGAACAGGGTTAACTTCCATGTGGTTAAATCTCGATCTGAGAAGTTCGAGGCCAAGTGTGCAATACTAGACACTAGATGCACATGGAAAATCATAGTTTATGTTAAGAAGAAGACATGGTTGTGGACGATAAAAAAGTTTACCGCTTCGCATACATGTGTTACCATTGGTACTGTATTAATATCAGTATATATTATGACATAGTTGAATTACTAAATTTAACGTACTCGTGCGTTGTAGGTATTTCACGGGATCATCCAAAGTTGGATCCAGAGATGATCGCGGGTATAATACGATCGATGGTGAAAGTGAGTCCTAAGATTGTTGTGTCGATTTTAATTGCAAATATTCATAGTCGATTCGATTACACGCTTTCGTACCGCAAGGCGTGGGCAGCAAAGCAGAAGGCATTTAAGAAGATGCACAGTAGGTGGGACACGTCATACAACGAGGTATGACAGTGGTGTCTGGTGTTGGAAAGGTACGCCCCAGGTTGCGCAACTGATTTGGAAATGAGGTCCGCGTACCACAACGATTGCTTACTCCATGGATGTCGAGTGTTCCACTGTTTGTTTTGGACTTTCAAGTAATGCTCCCAAGTATTCCAGTACTGTAAGCCATTGGTACAAATATACGATACCTTTATGTATGGTAGATATACCTATCGGCTGTTGTTGGCTATGATACAAGATGACAATCAGAGAACCCTTCTAATTGTGTTTGCAATAACTTTGGGGGAGTCAGTAGGTGACTGAGTGGTCGACGATTGCGTGCTAGATTCCTTCTTGATTCAGCCTCTGGTTGGGGTTGTGGTCGTTGGAGTTGTGATTGAGCCTCCGATTAGGGTTGGGGTTGTGGTCTCGGTAACTTCTCTTCTTCGCCTTCGGTCGACTACGATTCGTGCATTCTTGGTTGCCATCGTGTATACTTTGCTCTGGGAATAGGTGATTGAGAAGATGACCTACCTTGGTAGAACAAAGATTCAGGAGGTGTTTGCGTCACAAACGGTGAATGAGCATAACTCTGTTGAGTCCCATACACCGATGGGATAATGAGTAGACTCTCCGTCGGTGCCTGAAACATAGATAACCTATACGTCATCATTGGAAAAGTAGATGACATGGGCGTGTAAGACATCGGTGACAGATGTTCAAAAGTCCAACCTGACATAAGACTAGAAGTAGAAAATATGGTGCAATATATGGTGCAAGTGTAAAGATGATAGGGTTAGAATACGCACCAGAATAAAACAGTACATACTGACCGGTGGGTGGTGTGAGCATTGGTGTCGGTTCTTGTATGGGTGCTGATGATATACCTGCATCGGCAGTTCTTAGATTTAAAAGGGCCCATCGTGGCCTACTTGTATGGGGATACAGATCCCTCGCCTCTTCCCCATGCAAATATGACTTGCCATGGATCCTAAACATGGCATGTACTCCGAATCGTATGCTAACTCCGGAATGAAATTTAGTTCACGAGTAGCTAAGAAATCATACCGATTATTGCAGATGTTGATATGTTGAGAGTGGAATATCGGCCAATCCTCATCCTTCCGATCCCGCAAGTCGATTGTCAAAATTCGAATTGCCGCAACGCTCTATCAGTCTCGTGCGTCTTGACGGTAGCATACACTACCAATGGGACCTTCACGTGCTAGGTGTTCGGATTCACAAAGAATTCTTCGGAGATGACTTCTCGAATTGTCGGATCCTCGTATGGTGTCCATTCAAACTATATTAACATGATAAAAATATTAGTTATATATATACTACTAAATATGAAATCGATTACGTTAATATTATATAGTTCAAATTTAAATAAATAGATACCTCCTCTTCCGATCGTTAGTCTAATTGAAGCCATATATCTTGAAACTCAGTAGGTAATCCCATGTGACTCGACCTATGGTTACACCTATTTAAATAACTTGTTAGCATAATAATCTAAATTTAAATCAATTTTATTATGGTAATATCTAATGAATTTTACCTTGTTACGAGTGAGAATTTATATGGGTAGTTTGCTCGAGGACGTAAAAATGGCAATCGGTACCGCACCCGTGATTGTGGTAGTAGAATGCAACCACCAATTTTGATTTTTCATGGTTGCATCGCCCGACACATCTCTGTGTACAATGTCGCTAACATAGCAGACCCTTAACTAAGTTTGCCCACTCTTCTAAAGTTGACGAGTTTCAGTAGCCACATTAGATGGACGAGTGTTTGTGACTTGTTCGGCATTAGGATACCCCCGATAATCTGAAGGATGTACGCCCCAGTGTGTCGTTCTCTTTCGATTTCAGTCGAATCCTCATCCAGCCCCACAAAATTTCTTTGTAACCAACTCATTTCGATCCGATCTCCGTAAATCATTTTCAGAACCGAACCCAAAAGTTCACCACATACACCTTCCCAATCAACAAAGTGAAAAGACCTGGTGACTACCGACCCATCCATCGGTAACCCCAACTGTAAATCCATGCCCTCCAGAGTGATAGTACACTTGCCACATGGAAGATGGAATGTGTGCGTCTCGGGTCTCTACCTCTCCACCAATGCGCTTACGAGTTTCAGGTCCAACTTACACTCCTGGCCTACAAGGGCCACGTGCCAAAAATCGACTTCCCTCAAGTACAGTTCGATCAACGGTGGAGCAGGAGCGGGTAGATTACGAATATGGAATTGTAAAATTTGATATTCCGCCTATTTACGTAAAAAATATATAAAATATCAAGTTAAAATATAATAATGAAATAAAAAATTAAACAAAATTGAATTTTATTAAAAAAATATTCTTACCATTTGCAATTGACTGACGAAAATGTGTTTGTCACTATGACAGATTAGAGAATCTGTCATTGCTAATTATAGAAAACGAATTATTTTTTAATAAAAAATTAATAAAAATTCTAATAAAAAATATTTTTAAGAGATAAATATTTATGTTTACTTTTAAGCATTACATAAAAGAATTCATCACTAAGTGATAAATTTGTTGTAGTCCTCCTATTCTCACTAGACTTAGCCAATGAGTTTGCAAACTTATAGCCTCCCTAAATGTATGGCAGAAGCTCACTTTAACAATTTTGCTAGCCAGATTATCCACCTCATTGAAAATATTCAAACCTCCACGAACTTTGAGACGAGTTTGAACACCATGAAAGAATAGGGGTAATAAGATTCCATAGTCAACTTCATCTTGTCTTTCCATTGAGAATTAAGACAGAATTGCAAGGCAATATTGATGGCACAAAGTTCGACTTGTTCAATATTTTGATTATGTCCATATCTGATATATGTGTGGAATACATGTTAATTTTTAAAAAAATTGAAAATTTTGTTTGGGTAAGTAAAAGTTTCTAATATCGTAGAGCTGAGCTCTATAGGTTTAGTGAGAATGTAAAAATCAACACTCTTTCAATTCTAAGACACACGATATATAATTTTGATACAAAGGTTGATCTTTTGATTTTAAAGAAAAAAATTTAATTCATAATTATGTTGTAAAAAATGAAAACGATATATTGCTGGAAGCAAAATGTAACTAAGCAATTGTTGTAATATTTTTTTTATAAATTTGATAATGTCATTTTAGCAATGGACTAGGCTTGAAGATAATTTTTAGAGGAAGGTGGATTTGAATTTAAGAGTTGTGTGTTCTTTCAAGAAAAATATGAGCTTTGGGGCATCGAAACTTGTGTTTCGGAACAAGTTTAGATGCTTAAGTTAGCAGAGGAGAAGTTGGATAAGGAAACAAAAAAGTTTAGGCTAGTGGTAAAGCTGGAAGTGTAGATAGATGGGAATGAGTTGTAGGTGGGTATTTATACTTGGTGTTTGGGCTACTCAACAGGTTTTCTAAAGATTATTCATTAGCCAGTCATCTAACCATGTTGGCGTGGTAGTCTACCTTGTGACTAATTTCTGGTCTTGCAACCTTGATTACCAAGGGTTCTTTTTTTCTAGGGTGATGATCCTAGGCAACTGTTTGTTATCTCAACTCTCAAGTGGCTCGCTCTTTGGCCACTAATAGGACAAGCTAGGTGCTTAGGGCCTTTTAGGCCTAAGTTTTCTTCAAGTTGTAGCATGCTTTAGAAATAGGTTATGGCCATGTTCATAAGTTGGTATAGCAGTTATCTCCCCCTTAAGTTGGAGGCTGGTTATAAAGTGGCCAAGCGAGGACCTGGTTGACATCATCACTTAAGTTTTAGCTAACCAGCTTCTTATGGCATATATGGGTGACATAATTCTAAGCGGTGACTCAGCTGAGATTGGGGATGTGGTTCAATAACTTCATACCCAGTTTTCTTTGAAAGACCTAGGTGAACTCAACTATTTCTTTGGTGTGGAGGTTCACAAGACACCATCAGGTCTTTTTCTCAATCAGAAGAAGTATGTCCTAGATCTTCTTAACAGGACACATGCTCGACGCATCTTCTACACCTACTCCTATAGTTGGGTCTCCAAAGTTGACAGCTTTTGCAGTCATGCCCTTTGAAGATGGTTAGATGTACATAAGTGTCATAGTGCTCTTCAGGTTGTCTTACTCGACCAGACTTGGCTTACTCAGTCAACAAGCTGAGTCAATATATGAACTCTCCCCTTGACATTCACTGGAAGGCTGTGAAGAGAGTTCTTAGATACCTCAAGGGTACCTTAGAGTATGGATTGTACTATACAAAGGGTGAATGTGCACTTGCATGCTATACTGAAGACTAGCGCTCTACTTCAGGTTATTGTGTGTACCTGGGAAACAATCCTATTGTTTGGAGCTCGAAAAATCAGTGTAGTCTCAATGTCCTCTTCAGAAGCTGAGTGTCGCAGCTTAGCCAATTCAGTCTCTGAGGTGATATGGGTTCAACAATTGCTTTCAGAAATGGGTGTTGCAATGACAAGGATATCTACTGTTTGGTGTGATAACACCTCAACAGTATCAATGGCTGCCAATCTCACTCACCATGGTCGGATTAAGCATGTAGAAATTGACTTACACCTTGTTAGGGGGAAGGTGCTTGATGGGAAGCTGCAGGTGAATTTTATTCCCTCAGAGGAGCAAACTGTTAATGTATTAACTAAGCCTATTACAGCAGCTACATTCTCTAGCCTCAGACATAAACTTAGAGTACTTCCTTGGACGGTAGTGGTTGATTGTCAACAAGATACATAAAACCAGGAGAATGTTAGATTATGAGCTATTGAGTTGGTTAGTTGTTCCAACAGCTGAACTGTTATCAGTTAGTGCAGCTGGTCAGTTAAAAGTTAGTTACTAGTAGTTATGTTAGTTCATGTCTGTTTCTCATTAATATGATTCTCTTTATTTTCCTCTACTTTCTCAGCATCCAAACAGTTTTCTTGTTTCATTTCTAAGCTTGTTTTAACAGTTGCTAACATCAGAAATGTTAGATCAGTTAGATAGCTTTGATTCCAGTTATTTATTATTTATTTACTTAAGAAAGAAAAGCTGCCAGCCAGATTAGACTTGTTTAATATTCCATGGTTAGTAATTCAGAAATTAAACTACCCGATTATATGATAGCATAAGTCAAATATGAACTCTGAGAAAAGAATATTAAATTTGCCTAGTGTTTTCGAAGAGCTATCGCTGCATATTGATATATACCCATGCACAGTTATTAGTGTCGGTGGTGGTTCTCATCTTTGTGTGTCTATCTCACGTCATACATACGACTGTAATTTAGCAATAGCTTGCCAAAGTGATGACCAAACTCCAATGAGGAGAATGTGCCTTTTTCCATGGACATAATAATGTTCATCAACGTGGCAGCAGAAAACACCATGCATTTACACATGTAATGTCAATGAGATTTAATTGTGGTAAATTTCTCTAGAAGGTGAATTATAGGTTGATCATCTTAATTTTTGTAATTAAGACTCTTTACCCTGTTTCCCGAAGTTACATCTCAATTATCTTTACTTTACATTAAAAATTAACAAAAGTTTGTGGAGGATTAAGTGCTGGTTCAATAAAATAAGGCCTAGTGGATGACTTTTAACCTAACTGCCCCCCCCCCCCAACTTGCAATTCTCATGGAATTATATATTTTAATGGAAAACTTAATAATAAACAATAGAAATTATGTGATTAATACCAACAAAGTAGTAATGAGAGTTTCAAAATCATATTCTATAACAGTGAGGTAGTATTCATTTTCTTTATTTTTTCTTACATTTCCTTTTACTGTATTAAAATAATGATCTAAGTTCCTTTTGCATGACTTTTGTAGCCCTCCAGATATGTCTAGGACCATTTCGAACATCCGTCCAAAATCATAAAAATAAAAAATTCCCTGAAATAATTTTTTTTTAACATATGTAGGCACAACATAGAAATTAATCAGATGAGTGTTGTTTATCTCATGACATTTAATTATTACTGCTATTTTTATTTTTATTTTTGATTGAATAACTTAAGGTGTTGTTTAATGCCCCATGCATAATAAGCCAATCACTTAATTTTAATTCTGGTTGAACCATATATTGGTCTTTAATCAAGATCTGATGCTTTGATATACGATCCTATCATTTCATAAACTACTCAATGACATGGTGAATTCATATTGGATGTTCAGTAATGGAATCGATCATGTCATTTACTTTTTTTTTATTTTTGTCCTCTGCATTGGGAACAGTTTACTAGCACAACATGCATATTGGGGTTGATCTGCGAGGATTTATGAACTAGTACCTTTTGCCTTTGTTTGACCAAACCTTATATGAGAGAAGTTGAAATTGTTTTAAACAGTTAAGCGTTGACCTTCGCCATCCCTTGCAGGAAGATCAATGAGAGGTTAAGTATATGCATTAGTTCATTACCCTAAAAGATGTCAGGGAAGGTCAGATTTTGGAAGCCCTTTCAAGTTTTTAATGCTGTTAGGTCACCTGTCATACTACGATGCTGAAAGAAGTTGAAACACTTGGAACAGCAATTTTCAACATCAGTGCTTTTCAATGAACAATTCTTGATTAGACTTTCCTTGTATGATTGAAAATGTTAGTTAAGCATATTAAAGTTTCTATTTCCAGATACATAAACTCATCTGAGATCAAATTCCCAACACAACATATTTCAGTCATATATAATTTAATATCGATGCTTATATATACAATTCAATTTCTAATTTTGCTAAAAGCTATTGAATCTTGTATACGCTTATGTACATCACAAACAAAAGGGAAACTGAAAGATGAATATCATAAAACTGAAGCTGAAACTTGCCACACCTTAATATCATAGTCCAAACTCCCACTGCAAACCATAAAAGTAATAGTTTCAGAAGCACCTTCTTCTTCTTCTTCTTCTTCTTCAGTATTTGCATTACATGTCAAGCATTTAACTGGCCTTGTGTGCCCTTCCAAAACTGCCAAGCAACAATAGCTTTTGTCGATTCCTCTCCTCCAAATCCTCATTGTTTTATCTGCTGATCCGCTGCATATCAAATCCGTCACAACCGCCAAGCACAATATTGCCTTGGTGTGACCTCTAAGTGCACCCAACAACACCATCCGCCACTCACCGTCGCCTCCCTCGCTTTCTCTTTCTCTTTCCCAAACCAGAATCGATCTGTCGCATGCACCGGAATAAAGTACGGTCCCATCGTTACTAAGAGCTAAAGCATTAACAGCTGATTTGTGTTTCTCCAGTGTTAAGACCAGCGAATGTTTGTTTTTACTTGCATGCTTCTTCCATACCTTAATCCTCTTGTCTGCTGAACCTGTATGAACAAATCCATCTCTAGACAATACTATGGCATTAATGGCATCATCATGCGCGTTTTGCACTGATTCCAAACACTTGAAATCGGATGTCCGCCAGATTTTGAATGTCCGATCCCACGAGGCAGAGTAAAGGAGAGAGCAATCTGTTGATATTGCCAGAGCAGATACTGTATCAACGTGATGTATCCATGTGCATTTCTTGTGACGCCGGACCTGCACATAATTCTTTTCCGAGAAGCATCTCAGGAAACGATCGTTCAACGTTGGGAGAGTAGCTAAACATTTATACTTGTGATGTTCGTGGTTATGAATTTTCCATACACGGATTTTGTTATCTTGGTGGGCACTGATAAGCTTATCTCCTAAAACCACCAGAGACTTAACTGCACTGTTGCTAGTAGCCACCACAATGTTATCAGTTCGATCACCATGCTCGGAAGAATCCAGCCTCCATGCTCGTATCTCACCGTTTGAAGAGCCACCGTATAGGACCTTCCCCGCAAGAGCGAGGGTGAAGACATAGGAGTGGTTTTTAAGGGTGGCTATGCACTTATGGTGGATGGCTGGGGTCTTTTCATCATGTCGGTGAGATGTTGAAGCAAGGGAAGGAACCGATGGTAAACTTGGTTGAGAGGAGATGGAAGGGGTTGATGATTCCGAATGAAGATGATAGGAGCCAGACTGAGATTCGTCGTTTCTGTGGCAAGACAAGTGACATGGAAGAATCCCCATAAATCATCAAAGCTGAACAAAACAAGGAATAGTTAATAAGCTTATATGATGAGGGTGGTTAGGTTTATGTCAACATCTTCATAGATGCATCACCATGATGGTAGGCTTATTATGCAAAACATGGTAGCAGAAAGACAAAAAGAGAGCGAGCCAGCGAGGTATATGCTTGGGGTAGGGAGAAGTTGGCATGAAGATGAGTAAGTAATATGAGAGCAATGCGCAATCTTTTTGCCCTGTTATTGAGAAAGAACCAGATGCTTCCATTAAATAGTTAGAATTCAAGTTTTGGAATTTAATACTCTTTGCTTTAGTTATTGGTTGTTAGGAGCAGCTCACATGAATTGTCATTCCATTCGAGGGACCAGAAATTAAGCTCATTGGGTTCCACCATTGAAGTAATATATATGATGCATTTAACCCATGTTTGTAAGTGTGTGTGTTCTAACCACAGCTGATGTACGCCCTCGTCTTCTATTGGGATGTGCTTTTTTAAAAGGAGATTTCTAGATAAGGTTTTAGTAATTGTTGTTTACACAGGAACTGATTTAGGATCTTGGATGTTCTCATCGTGATGGGTCCAGTTGCACAGTCCGTTTTAATTTAAGTGGACTGGATTCTCACTTCCATACACAGTTTTATAAGTTAGGCTTCTTCTTCTTTTTCCTGGGGGTGTTATTCTGAATATAAGCTAGGCTTCTTAGGATGGACATTTAGGAGTTTTTCTTAATCATTTTTCATGAGCCATTTGCATGGAATTTGTTCAATTCATAGGTTTCATTGGCTTTAATCAAGTATTTATAACCTTTTGGTTAGACTCAGCTCCATTCTTTTGAGGTTGAGGCTGAATAAGCAGTAAAAATTGATATTTTTTAATATTTTATATATTTTTATAGGATAATTGTAAACTCTGACTCTATCCACTAACAAATTAATTTACGTCAATAAAATTTTAAATTTGGTTGAGAAAAAAATATTTATATTAAAATGTTGGGTAAACATAAGAATAAATAATAAAGATTATAAAATGAAAGATGAGGATAATAAATAAGGATTAGTATATAATGCATTATTAGCCTATAATTTTATGCATCTTCTGACATATTATCACTTGTGTAAAATAAAAAAATATTGAATGAATGACTATTAATTTTATTAAAATACAATTAAATATAAATTTTATTTTTTTTGTTTCTCTTTCAAGTTTTGAGTTTCTAGTTTTGGATTTCAATTTTTGAGTTTCGAGTTCAATGATTTTGTCTCTATTTATGTTGAATAATTATAATTAAATAAATTTATTTAATATTTAATTTTAAATCATTTAATACTTTTTATTTTACATCAATAATAATATGTCATCTTATTATTAATTAATGAAATTGTATTATATATTTTCCTGGTTAATAAATAATGATTTGTTTTCCTTCAATGAACAACCACAATAATTATATTATTTGCAACACTATCTTTGAATGATGAAAACAAATAGAGTCAAATCCTAATGAAGCAAATGTTACAGATTATTAAATTATTAATTTGTCAAAAATCTATACCAAAAAAAAGTCAATACAAGAAAGTGTAGGTAAAGGATAAATTGAAAAACTATAGTCAGTGATCACTTCGTAATAAAAAAATAACATAATTGGTTAAAATGTAATATTTTAAATATAAGTGACTAAAACGTAACCTGAAATAAATAAAAGTGACTATTTTTATAATTACCCTATAGATATTATATTTACTAAAAATAATTATATTTGACTGATTTTATAAATAAAAGATTTATTAATTAAAAATATTAATTAAAACTAAAAAAATATCTTGGAACAACATGAAATAAAAATACAATTATTCTTAAAAGAGAAATCAAACTTGAGACTTGAGTATTAAATCACTATTTTTAACCATCTAACCAAAAAATTAATGTGTTAAAAATAGTAATTAAAAATAAAAATAAATCTTGAAACAACATGAAATAAAAATACAAATATAAGTAGGAGATTAATTGAACCCAGAACTCGAGAACGCGTTTTTTGTTTATCTTTTCAAAATTAATTTTTTTCTCTAAATATAAATATATATATATATATATTTCCTAAAATATTTATTAAAATCAGCATTTTCTCCCACAAATTTACTCACAAATTCTCACAGCACTGTTCAAAACGTCAAATTCACCGCAATAAATGAGAGAGCAAGCACCAAAGCATTTAAACCATCAATTCTGCTTCTTAGCTAAGGCATCAACCATGCTATAGTCCACTTGGTGGGTTTTTTACTATAATAATACAAAAAAAACGAAAATATCGAAAATGGCATGCGACCTGGATTATGTACCAAAATGGTACATCCAGGGTGGTCGCGCCTCTGCCATAGGCGGTACCACCACAGTGTCGAGACCTCCTCTTTGCCAAAAACCAAAAAAAAAAAAACAAATGAAAAAAAGTCAAAAACCAAAAAAAAAAAAAAAGAAACAAAGTGAAAACGAGGAACCGACACACACTGGGTCAATGTGCTACCACAAAGGCACCAAAGGTGCCATTGCCAGAGGCAAGCACCGATGGTGCCGTGCGTGGCGGCGGCACCAGTGTCATGGCCCTTTATAATCCCCCCCCGAATCGAAGGAAGAAGAAGAAGAAGAAGAAGAAGAAGAAGAAGGTGGTGGCGCCGGGAAAAGAAAGAGAAAGGAGGAGAAAGAAGAAAGAAAGATCAGAGGGAAGAAAAAAAAAAAAGAAAAAAAAGAAAAGAAAAATTAGGTATAATTTTTATTTTAAACAATGCTTGTGTTGATTGATTTTTTGTTGTTATTATATTATTTTATTGTATATTAATTTTTATGTTATTACTTATTTATTGTTAGTTAGTTTAGTTTAGTTTATAGCTATTGTTAGTTAGTTAGGATTAGTAGGTTAATTAGTATTTTAGTTAGTTAGTTAGTTATATTATTATTGTTAGGTAGTTAGAAACCCTAAAAAAATATTTTTGTTAGTTAGTATATTAATATGTTAGTTAGTAAATTGTTAGTATATTAATATGTTAGTTAAAAACCCTAAAAACCCTAAAATAATATATTGTTAGTTAGTATGTATATTAATATGTTAGTATATTAATATGTTAGTTAATATGTTAGTTAGTATATTGTTAGTATATTAATATGTTAGTTAAAACCCCTAAGAACCCTAAAATAATATATTGTTAGTTAGTATGTATATTAATATGTTAGTTAAAAACCCTAAAATAATATATTGTTAGTTAGTATATTAATACGTTAGTATATTACCCTAAAAAGTGAATATTTTAGTTAGTATATTTTAGTTAGTATTATTAATATTGTTAGTATAGTAAAAAACCGTAATTATTATTTTTGTTATTTTTTAATTTTTTAGTTTTGTTTTAAAGCTATTTTGTTTGTTTATTTTGATTTGTTAGTAAGTTAGGTGTTTATATTAATTAATTTTTTATTGTGAAGGTTAAGTTTTAAATTTTTTTGAGAAATTTTATTTATTTTTTAACAGATTGAATATTGAAGATGGATGATCAGTTTTTCGTATGCATTTATTTCGATGGAATCATCTTGACAACAACCGTTGGATGCATATTTGAATGTCGGCAACAAATAGCAATGAGATTTAAGAGAAATGTCTTATTGGATGATATGAAGGAAAGGATTAACACAAAAATTGTTAGACGTTGTGGGAGAACGATTTCGAGAATTTTCTACAAGTTTCCAGTTTCGGCAGATCCGATCAAATTCACAGAAATGGAACTTGTAGATGACGAAGACGTGGAGACAATGATCGCTCTTTACTGTGGGAATGGGAGTAACAAAAATGCACCGATTCACTTATTTGCTGAGTTAGCCGGTATTGAGCAAAATGAAGATATCAATGCATATGGTGAAGAACATGGAGCTCAAGAACCGTGCATGGTGCCTCCAATATCGTATGTTGATGCCGAATCGACTATACATGAGATCGATATTGATCTTAATATTACACCCGATATTGATGTGGTTGGTGATGATGGCCACGATAGTAGTGATCATTGTGAGGAAGAGGTCGATAGTGACAGTGATCCCGATATGGACGATATACCTGATGATATTGACGATGAAGATGTGAATGACGATGGAAACATTAGCGCGTCTTAGGTCGGGAACCGGATGCGATGTATTATGATACACGATAATCCTGGGCCACACATGTCACTCATAGACCCCGACGCAGCGCGTGTAGCTGAGTTCCCGGAGTACCCTGAAATACTTCCTGCTCACCGGCTGGCCGTTAATTCCAAGCATGAGTTATTCGTAGGCCAGAGATTCGAAAGTAAAGAAGAGTGCGTATCTGCTATTAAACGGTATAGCATGGATATATCAGTGGATTACAAAGTCGCAGTGTCTAAACCGACGGTATATATTAGGGAGTGTTGGAAGGCAGCGGAAGGCTGCAATTGGCGGGTACGAGCTACATTCATTTAAAATTCGCAGATGTGGGAGATACGAAAATTGGTTGGGCCTCACACATGTAGATCGACACGTATGACAGAAGATCATCGAAAATTGATTCCAAAACTATCTATACGTGTATCATGCCAATGGTGAAGGACATGCCGACTATTAAAGTTTCGGTACTGATTGCTGAAATACAAGCGCGATTCCAGTATCGAGTATCATATCGAAAGGCGTGGATAGCTAAACAAATGGCAATGGAACAATTGTATGGGGATAACGATTCATCGTATAACGAGCTACAGGGATGGATAGCTACTATGCGGGAGTACGTACTGGGAACTATGATTGAGTTACAGACACGACCTTTTTACGGCCCAAATGACCAATTACAGCCGGGGAAAAGAATTTTTCATCGGATGTTCTGGACGTTTGATCCATGTGTGCGGGAATTTCCACACTGCAAGCCGTTTGTGCAGGTGGATGGGACATGGTTATACGGAAAATATACACAGATCTTACTTATTGCGGTTGCTCAAGACGGCAATAGGAACGAGCTCCCAATAGCGTTTGCCATAGTAGATAAGGAGAATATGGAATCCTGGGAATTCTTCCTTACCAACCTGCGTAGGTATGTTATTAGCAATGATAATATTTGCATCATCTCCGATAGAGGGAAAGGATTAATTGCTGCAATTAGGCGTTCCGGTGTGCCATGGAGATTTGTTTACTGTATCCGTCACATTGCAGCTAACTTTCTTCGAGAGTATAAGAATGCAAACTGGAAGAGAGAAGTGGTGAAAATGGGTAAAGGATAACCTTATATTTTCATTATAAGTTTAATGTTTTTATGTTATCCAGTTACCGTAACTTATCTTTTATTAAAACATATACAACGTATGAGTTAGAGCCACATATTTTTTGCCAAAGAATGACTCGACTTGAGAGTGACATGGAAGGTCAAACGAATAAATCTTTTCGAGAGTGTTTGGGTACAATGGAGCCGTGGCAATGGGCTCAAAGTTTTGACGAGGGCTTTCGTTATGGTCAAATGACCACAAACTTGGTGGAGGGGGTCAACACTGTGTTGTTGAAAACACGACATCTTCTGATTTCATCTGTCTTCTCGGCTACATTCTACAGGTTGGCGACCTTGATGCCAAGAATGGGTGAACAACAAGTCAACCAGATGGATGCGGGACATGTGTTTGTGGAAGATGTCAGGGATGCATTGATTGCAAACCGTCGGATTGCGAGGTCGATGACTGTAGAAATATATTCACGACGCCTGGAAACTTTTTGAGTTACGGAGTGCATCGGTCGTCAACCCGGTTTGCCACATAGGTCTTATGGAGTTGATCTTCGGAACAGACACTGTGAATGCAGGAGGTTCCGAACACTTCATTATCCGTGTGCATATGTCGTGGCAGCGTGTGCTAAAGCGAACCTTAATGTTCAACAATTTCTCGATGATGTGTACACGCTCGATGAAACGTTGACTGATATACTTCTTTCTAAACTCAACGTTGCGTGTCTAGGAAAATGAGTTACATGTCCTGCTCGACCTGTCTACATGGGAGGTGCCTCGGACGACTTTCGAGCTTGTCCCAGACAAAGCACTACGCAGGAATCTGAGAGGTCGTCCGCAATAATCCAGAATCCGTAATGAAATGGACATTAGGGAGAAATCCGATGGTAAGCGCTGTGGAATATGCAGGTTAGGTGGTCATAATCGAAGTAAATGCCCGCAGCGAAACTATCATGTTGGACAATCATCACGAGCGAGTGAGAATTGAGCTTATTAAGATTAACATGTTTTGTATTCAGATTTTTGGTGATTTTGATTAATTAGGGCTTAATTGCAAAAAATTAATAAATTTAGGGACTGAAATGCAAAATAAATGACATGTATGGATTTGTATGAATATGGATTTGTATGGATTTCTATTTTTTGCGATATGGGTAAAATAATAAATGTTGAATTTTGGGTTGAATGTATATAAGCCATGCGAAAATGGCTTGGTTATTGCAAGTGTTTCATGAATATTTGGTCAATAATTTTAGTATGTACTAAATGACAAGTGAGATTACTCTTTTATGGTTGGTTGTGTATGTTCATGTAATTTCATATTTGGCTATGGTATAATGTATTAAATATTCATGTATGATTACTTATTAAAATGTACAATATGATTATATAATTAGATATGATTATTATTAAATCATGAGTGACTTTAGTGAATATATGAAAGTTTGGAATTAAACTGTTGATTCGTAATGCCTTATACAAATTTTGCTATGGCCAAATCTTGTTACCAAATTTTAAAGCTCCAAATAATCAAGTTAATTTTATACAAATAAAGTACAAACATTGTAATATTTACAAATACAAAACAGAGGAAAATTAAAACCGCAAGAAACACCTAAAATTGATGGTTCGATGGTGTGGTCCTAGGTGTATACTTCTATGGTGGTCGACGTTCACGTCGTGGGTGCCCGTGACGACCAACATCCTCTTTAGGCTCCGGTGGGGGTCCAGGTGGAGGTGTGCTAAACATGGCCGAAAAATCATGTGGCTCGAAGGGCATAGATGAACTCGAGCGGAAGGAGTGCCCTGATGCGCTGATACTACCCAGAGGCCCGATGTCCTCGCAGCGGATACGAGCCGGCGTCTTTGTCTTTGCGGTGTGTACGATCCAAATATATCAAACCCGTACTGGTATCCACCTCCTGACGAGCCCGGGAAGTAGTCATTGCCCGGTACATCTGGATGATACGAATGTGCATCCGAATGTGAATGTGATTGCTCGGGCTCCGGCTCGGCATCAGGATCTCCAGCTACCTCGGCCTCCATATCGGCCACTGGCTCGTATGCCCTATGTCGCTGCATGTGTGGGGGGACTACAGTCGACTGCCGTCCGAGTATATATGGCTTCCCCATACTAGAGTTGTAACAGCCCGTTTACAACCCTAATCGGAACGGTGGTTTCGGGACCACGAATCCGAATTAAAAGGAATAATTTTTATAATTTTATTTTTTATTTTTCGTGTTTAATAAATATGCTTGAACGTGTGCTAGCATTTCGTGAATTTAATTTATAGTTAATGTGGATAATGTAGGAGAGAGGATTAAATTGCAAAAGGGTGGTAAAGATAACTTTCATTTAATTGGGTGGCTAAATTGACTTGTCTTTTTTATTATGAGGATTAAATTTGCAATTATACAAAATTTATTTGGAGTGGACGGCATCATGCTCCACTATGCAATTTTTATTGAATTTTAATAGTTAATGGAGGATTAATATCATAAAAAAATAAGACAGCATTTGCATGTTCATCTTTTACTTTTTATTGCCAAAACCACAAAAGGAGAAGGGAGAATAAGCTCTCTCACATTCGGCCATCTTAAGCCAAAAAATAGGTATGTGTGTTTTAGACTTTTTTGATGATTTGTGCATTTTTGAGATGGTTATCAAGAGCTTTACATAGCCCATGTGATAATTTGTATTTTGGTTGTGATTTTCATGAGATGCCATTGATGAAAGCTTTATGTTTTTGTTGATTAATGGTGAAATATTAATGTTAGGTGATAGATTAGTAAGTTTTGTTCTTGCATTTTTTATGAAAATGAGTAAATAAGAAATTAAGGTTAAAATAAATAGTTGAGGGATTAAATTGCTAAAAAATTAATTTGTGTGGACTTATATGGTCCTTAGGGTGGTACGGCCCTAAAGGATGTAAGTCCAATTTTGTATAATTTGTGAGAAATTAAGTATGGACTAAATCGAATAGATTGTAAAAGTAAGGGGTAAATTAGTAAATTTATAAATTGTGTGTTTATGATTAAATTAAATGAAATATGGGGACTTGAATGAGCTTAGGGAACATTCGGCCCTAACTCAAAATTTGTAAACTTGGCATATTTTGTATTAGTGAAAATTTGATTAAATTGTATAAATGATAACTATGAGTGATAAATTGGAAAATCGTTCAATTATGTGTTTTGAGCTAAAATGAATGAAATTTTAGTTGAATGAGCTCATTTTGAAATTATTTAGATCAAGAACGGAAAGAACTGAAATCGGATCGGGGGAAAGCGAAATTAAACGAATAGCCGGAAAACCCTAACTCACCGACCACCGAGGTAAGTTTATAAGCAATCGGTTTAATTGAGTGGTTATTATAAATAAATGTATATGAGCAAATTAATTTAAGGATTTAATTACTAAGTTGTCGAATGGAATATGGATTTTTGAGTATGAAGATTGAATGTGGTTTATTATATTCATGTATAAGTGTATATTCCTTGAGTTAATTGAAATTAGCATATAAAATCCAATCTTGCCGAATGTGATATGGTATAAGAATAAATGTATATGGATTAGCCGAATGTCAAGTTGAATTATATATATATAAGTATGGATTCATTGAGTATATTGAATTGATGGATGTTTGTATTGAATAGATGGATGAAAATATATACATTGTGTGACACCCCTAAACCCGGCCTAAACGTTACGACCGAATCTGGCATGTCACATGAAAGGAATGTCTAAAAACTGTGCATTCGTTAAAAAGCTCATATTCTTTATAGTTGTGGTGAGAAATCGAGTTTAAGTAATTTTGAATAAGAAATGGTTTATTATCATTTTAGGAAAATCCCATATTGATCATTTATTAATAAGCAATAAACAAATTGAAAAATGAAACCAAATAAAATACCCAAGGCCTTATTACATAACAAAAACTCAAAAAATAAGTCCAAATAAAAGAAACGAATTTACGAGTAAACAAATGTATGGCCTCCACGAGTCCACCTCGGCTCCCAAATCCGCGATCTAATGATTACCGCAAAATTTAACTAAGGGGTGAGTCATCGAGACTCGGTGTGTAAATCCCCATCCAACAGCCCTTACACAATTTCATATGAAAATATGCATATCATGCACCCAAACCTAGCCATCCGCAACTCCTTTTTCTACCCCGTGTGGTACCAAACCACCGGGTGGTGCCAAACCACCGGTGACTTAAAGTCACAATATCCGTCAATACATGTGGTGCCAAACCACTAGTGGTGCCAAACCACCGGTGACTTAAAGTCACAATATCCAGTCAATACATGTGGTGCCAAACCACCGGTGGTGCCAAACCACCGGTGACCCGTCACAAAGCAAATGATGGGCCAACCCATCGTGTGATACCAAATCACCGGCGTCAATCCCATAATGTAAATCGTGGGGCCAACCCACCGTGGTGCTAAGCCACCGGGGCGAGACGCCATGAGGTGCCAAACCTGCGGAGGTGTCAAACCTCTGGTGACCGTAGTCACAATGTGGTACCAAACCACTCGGTGCCCGCCGACACGAATATCATCGCCCCTCCACTCATATAACCCATGCAATATGACATAATAATTGTGTATGCAGATATGTCATGTATGCTAGACATATATCAAATATAAGTATAACATGAATTACTATCATAATCAGATAGACATAAAACAACATAATCACCCTAATCAACCTCTAAGGGTATAACCGTAATTTTACCTACCAAGGGCATTTTCGTAATTTACCCACCAAGGGTATATCGGTAATTTACCCACCAAGGGCATTTTCGTAATTTACCCACCAAGGGTATATCGGTAATTTACCCACCAAGGGCATTTTCGTAATTTACCCTTCAGGGATATTTTGGTAATTTACCCACTAAGGGTATTTTCGTATTATACCCTTCAGGGGTATTTCGGTAATTTACCCACCAAGGGTATTTTCGTAATTTTACACCTACAATGGCCTTTCCCAAAGGCCCAAATGTCACCCCGGTGTGACTCGGCCATACCATTTTCATCGTGATCGACGATTGGGCCTAAAACTCGATTCCCGCCCATTCGCCCACACACGCCGTGTGGCCCACCTAGCACAAATCTAGCCATGTATATAAGTTCCATCTAGTCTAGTTCACTATATACTACACAATCGCACAATTTACTATATTGGGCCCACGGGCCCATTGGGCCCACTTCTACCATCGCGCCCAAGCAAATTTCCAACCCACAAGAATACTACTTATGGCCTCAACTATCGCGTCGAAGCCCCACACGTGCGCGCCGCACGCTCGTGTAACTACTATTGCCGTGATCGGCACTTCGGCATTTTTGCCGCTCTGGCGCCTAGAGTAGAGAGTTACACACCGATAGGACTCGTGTTAATCCGCGCTCCGACCACTCCTCAGTGCCCAAACGCCTTCCAAGGTGTGTCAACCCTCCTCCCGGAATGCTATATATATAGCTAGCTCTTCACCTTCCTTCTTTGTATCTTTCCGATGTGGGATCCCTTCACGTCGAGAGAGTTTAAATTCAATCAAACTCTTCCCGTCTGCATCAAGAAAATAAATACTCCTTTGCTTCTCATGAGATTCGAACCCAAGCTCCTTGCAACATAATCCACGCCGCTAGCCACTTGGCCACAAGCTCCTCTTGTGTCTTAAACCATGCAAAAACTAAATATAAATCTATAGCCAAATTCTCGAGGTCCAAGTAAAAGAAAACCAAAATGCAAAAGCCAAGACTTGAACCTTGGACCTCCTTCCTTCCTTGTGGCGTCACCCCCTTGCCTCTTAAGTGGCGTCACTTTGCCACTACACCACACACTCCACTTGTGTCATTTTTCCCCACATTTTATTCTTAAGGCCTACTTGCCAACTTCCAGGGTTTTTTTTTCACCTAAAACCAAAATTTCCCCAAAGCCAAAGTTCGATCCCGGGATTTCATAGAAGCCTTCTAACCTTCCAAAATCACTTATCCAATAGGTCCAACTTGCATTTAAGCCAATCTCTTGTTCTCTAAAAAAATTTAAACGTTTAAGCAATTGACGCTTTCAAGCCCATTGGGCCCAATCCTACTAGGCCCAATTTTCGGGATGTTACAAATCTACCCTCCTTAAAGAAATTTCGTCCTCGAAATTTCCAACTACAGAACATTTGTACCACCTAACCTACAACGCCGTGTACTCACGCTGCGCACTCGATTCCAATAACCCTAATATACTTTTAACTAGAATTTAGAAATCCTACACATACTAAAAAAAAACCTAACCATTAAAGCAGACAAATATTTCGTATGCAATCAACTCTATATCCGAACATCACATCCAACCCAAACACACAGAATAGATATTCAAAATACAGCATATAACAAAGCAAAGTATCAGGAAACTTACAGTGCGGATTGGTGCCGGAGACTCGGGTGCCATATTTAAAAAAAAAACAGATATATATTTTTCTAAACCATTTTCCAAACCATCTTTTGAAAACATTTTTTTAAACCCAAACCCACAGCCGAGTTTTTGAACCTAGGCTCTGATACCATAATTGTGACACCCCAAACCCGGCCTAAACGTTACGACCGAATCTGGCATGTCACATGAAAGGAATGTCTAAAAACTGTGCATTCGTTAAAAAGCTCATATTCTTTATAGTTGTGGTGAGAAATCGAGTTTAAGTAATTTTGAATAAGAAATGGTTTATCATCATTTTAGGAAAATCCCATATTGATCATTTATTAATAAGCAATAAACAAATTGAAAGCTGAAACCAAATAAAATACCCAAGGCCTTATTACATAACAAAACTCAAAAAATAAGTCCAAATAAAAGAAACGAATTTACGAGTAAACATATGTATGGCCTCCACGAGTCCACCTCGGCTCCCAAATCCAGCGATCTAATGATTACACGCAAAATTTAACTAAGGGGTGAGTCATCGAGACTCGGTGTGTAAATCCCCATCCAACAGCCCTTACACAATTTCATATGAAAATATGCATATCATGCACCCAAACCTAGCCATCCGCAACTCCTTTTTCTACCCCGTGTGGTACCAAACCACCGGTGGTGCCAAACCACCGGTGACTTAAAGTCACAATATCCGTCAATACATGTGGTGCCAAACCACTAGTGGTGCCAAACCACTGGTGACTTAAAGTCACAATATCCGTCAATACATGTGGTGCCAAACCACCGGTGGTGCTAAACCACCGTGACCCGAAGTCACAAAGCAAATGATGGGGCCAACCCATCGTGTGATACCAAATCACCGGGCGTCAATCCCATAATGTAAATCGCGGGCCAACCCACTGTGGTGCTAAGCCACTCGACGCGAGACGCTATGAGGTGCCAAACCTCCGAGGTGCCAAACCTCTGTGACCGTAGTCACAATGTGGTACCAAACCACCGGTGCCCGTCGACACGAATATCACCGCCCTCCACTCATATAACCCATGCAATATGACATAATAATTCGTGTATGCAGATGTCATGTATGCTAGACATATATCAAATATAAGTATAACATGAATTACTATCATAATCGATATAGACATAAAACAACATAATCACCCTAATCAACCTCTAAGGGTATAACCGTAATTTTACCTACCAAGGGCATTTTCGTAATTTACCCACCAAGGGTATATCGGTAATTTACCCACAAAGGGTATTTTCGTAATTTACCCACCAAGGGTATATCGGTAATTTACCCATCAAGGGCATTTTCGTAATTTACCCTTCAGGGATATTTTGGTAATTTACCCACTAAGGGTATTTTCGTATTATACCCTTCAGGGGTATTTCGGTAATTTACCCACCAAGGGTATTTTCGTAATTTTGCACCTACAATGGCCTTTCCCAAAGGCCCAAATGTTACCCCGAGTGACTCAGTTACCATTTTCTCGATGACGATTGGGCCTAAAACTCGATTCCGCCATTCGGGCCCACACGCCGCTCGTGTGGCCCACCTAGCACAAATCTAGCCATGTATATAAGTTCCATCTAGTCTAGTTCACTATATACTACACAATCGCACAATTTACTATATTGGGCCCACGGGCCCATTGGGCCCACTTCGGCCCATCGCGGCCCAAGCAGCCCCAACCCACAAGAATACTACTTATGGCCTCAACTATCGCGTCGAAGCCCCACACGCAGCGCCGCACGCTCGTGTGGCTACTATTGCCGTGATCGGCACTTCGGCATTTGCCGCTCTACGCCTGTAGAGTAGAGAGAGTTACACACCGATAGGACTCGTGTGTTAATCCGCGCTCCGACCACTCCACGTGCCCAAACGCCTTCCAAGGTGTGTCAACCCTCCTCCCGGAATGCTATATATATAGCTAGCTCTTCACCTTCCTTCTTTGTATCTTTCCGATGTGGGATCCCTTCACGTCGAGAGAGTTTAAATTCAATCAAACTCTTCCCGTCTGCATCATAAAATAAATACTCCTTGCTTCTCATGAGATTCGAACCTGGCTCCTTGCAACATAATCCACGCTGCTAGCCACTTGGCCACAAGCTCCTCTTGTGTCTTAAACCATGCGCAACTAAATATAAATCTATAGCCAAATTCGAGGTCCAAGTAAAAAGAAAACCAAAATGCAAAAGCTAAGACTTGAACCTTGGACCTCCTTCCTTCCTTGTGGCGTCACCCCCCTTGCCTCTTAAGTGGCGTCACTTTGCCACTACACCACACACTCCACTTGTGTCATTTTCCCCACATTTTATTCTTAAGGCCTACTTGCCAACTTCCAGGGTTTTTTTTCACCTAAAACCAAAATTTCCCCAAAGCCAAAGTTCGATCCTGGGATTTCATAGAAGCCTTCTAACCTTCCAAAATCACTTATCCAATAGGTCCAACTTGCATTTAAGCCAATCTCTTGTTCTCTAAAAAAAATTTTAAACGCTGCTACGCTCAAAGCCCATTGGGCCCAATCCTACTAGGCCCAATTTCGGGATGTTACACATTGTGTACATGTATTTGATTTGTGCCGAATGAAATAGTATGACATAGAGAAATTTGAATTGTTGCTGTTGGGTAATTGTATGATTGGATATATATATATATATATATGTGTATGGATTTGATATTATAAGTGTTCATTTTATACAAGCTAAGATTCGATTAAGGGACACTATGTGTGCGAACTTGAGTACCGAGCACTATGTGTGCGAGATCGGTCTAATTGCACTGTGTGCGCGGCATAAATAAGTAACGGCACTAAGTGTGCGATACGTTACATGAATTGCACTGTGTGTGCGGAATAAATAAGTAATGGCACTAAGTGTGCGATAAGTTACATGAATTGCAATCTTGTGTGTACAGAAGAAATAAGTAACGGCACTAAAGTGTGCGATCGTTACATGAGTTGCACCTTGTGTGGGTGATTATCGGACTTCTCAAGAACTGAATAAATGAATGTAATTAATCAGAAGTGATATGTAGGTAAGTTATGCATGATAGTTACGTAAGTGGGTATTAATGAGGTACGTAGTTCTTGTACACTAAAATGTATAATGTAATGTAATTATAAACCCTTGAGTTTATTCGAATTGGTTATATGGTATGGGATCATTCAGCTTTTGGATAGTGAATAGTCATGCTATTTTTAAATGGTAAAATGTTATATGTATTGTTGTTATCATTTCATTTTTGAATGGGTTGAACTGAACAAAATTGGTTTATGGTTAGTTATATATATATTACCTATTGCTTATAACTTACTAAGCTGTATTAGCTTACCATTTGTGTGTTTAATTGTCTATTATTTAGATTTTGAAGGCTAGCTTGTACTTGGGGATCCTTGTCAAAGTCAACAGCACTATCACCCATCTTTGGTATATTATAAGTTTGTAACCCTTTTGAAACTTATGGCATGTATAGATTAAGCCTTTTGGGATGTGCTTGAAATTCATGTAAATGTGTATATATATGTACATATGCCATGCGAAAATGGCTATGTCACTTTATTTAAGTTGGGTTGTTTTTGTTGAATTTATGGATTTAATATATATATGAGTATTTTAGGATGCATATAATAGATGCCTAATTTGAAAGCCAAATTTTAATAGGTGTATGTTAGTTTTGAATTTCTAGTGATGGATTGAGTATATATATATAAATATATATATGATATTGGGATAATGATAATTTGTTTTGGCATGACTAATAGAATGTACCAATGTGACTAGATATAGATGAAACTAGTTTTAACTTGTGCATGTGTATATTAAAAGCAAAGTAGTAATGTGCAAAATGATGTGTAAGTTTTCCTTTAGACATTCGGCTATGGTTTGTTTTAGTATGGAGTTCTAAATTAACTTTTTGAGTGATGTTATATGTTCGGTCATGTGGTACAATTGGCTAAATCAATGTTGTGATAATTAGATAGGGTGTATATATATGTATGATATATTTTTATATATGTTTGATGAGCAATGCCGAATGTTATAAGAAATATAGGTAATAAATACATCAGTTTGGACTTTATAAATGTGATTTAAAAGAATAGAAATGAGTATATTAGTTAAATATATTATTTGTGTTATAAGTGAATGAATTGATATTAGATGGTTTATATATTTTACCCATGATAGTTTGAAGTGTTATGAAGTTTACCAAATTTTAATTCTGATAGAATACAATGACTTGTGTTTGGCTTAGTAATGCCCTTAACCCTAATTCGGTGACGGATACGGGTTGGGGGTGTTACATTTGATTGGTATCAGAGCTACTGTTTAGTCGGTTCTCGGACTAACGATGCGCGTGTGGGTCTAGCTATATATGCCATAGTTTATAATGTGATAGTGTGATGACTTCTGACAGTGAAATGTGTATATTTCTTCTATATAGTAAATGGATCCTGATCCCGAGCGAGCTTTAGATGATGATGTTGAGAGCGCGGTGCCTGTTCCAGCGCAGGGTACCGCGCTAGAAGAATCTCGACCGGTTACGAGTAATCCTGATGAAGGGGCTAGACAAGCCTTTTATAGCATGATGAACGATTGGTTCAGTCAGTATATTCGAGCCAATTCGGCTGTTCAACCACCCCTGAATCCAAGTATTTCCCTTGTAGTACTGGTGGTACCCCCGATTATGAATCCTGAAAGAGTAAACAAGCCTCCGGTTGATCGCATTAGAAAACACAGAGCTCAAGAATTTAGAGCAGAGGATGATGATGATGCAGAGCGAGAATTTTGGCTCAATAATACTGTTCGTGTTTTTGATGAGCTGTCCTGCACACCCGATGAGTGTCTGAAGTGTGCTATATCATTATTACGGGATTCTGCCTACTATTGGTGGAATACTCTCGTGTCAGTTGTACCGAAGGAGAGAGTTACCTGGGATTTTTTCCAGACTGAATTTCGTAAGAAGTACATAAGTCAGCGCTTTATAGATTCTAAGCGTAAAAAATTTCTCGAGCTCAAACAGGGCCGTATGACCGTGTCTGAGTATGAGCGCAAGTTTGTGCAACTTAGTCGCTACGCTCGTGAATGTGTATCCTCTAAGGCTGGTGTGTGCCGAAGATTTGAAGATGGTCTAAATGAAGATATTAAGCTTCTGGTTGGTATTCTTGAAATTAACGAGTTCGTTGTGCTGGTTGAACGAGCTTGTAAAGCTGAAGAACTGGGAAAAGAAAAACGGAAAGCTGAGCTTGAATCTAAAGATTTCTGGAAGAGATCTGCGGGTAAATTTTTGCAGATGGCAACGGAGAAGTTCAAGAATGATGGTAGCCGATCTAAACCAAACACTGGGATTTCTATACGAGAACGGCCACTAGTGAGTTCTCGAGCTACATCAGTGGCTAGTGTCGGCAATGCTCGATCGAGCAAACATGAGTGTCAGCAGTGCGGTAGACGATATTTCAGAGAGTGTTGGGGTAAATCTATTAATCGCACTTGTTATAAGTTTGGTTCACAGGACCATTTTGTTCGGGATTGCCCGGACACAACTGAAAAGGGTGTAGTTCAGAGTGCGAGACCGAGCAGCACTACAGTTAGAGGCAGACCATCTCGTAATATGGGTGGTAGGAGTGGCGCTCAGAGGGGGACATCAGGCTCGTGCACCGGCTAGAGCTTATGCTATCCGTACCAGAGAGGAGGCTTCATCTCCAGATGTCATTACCGGTATTTTCACTCTCTTTGATACTAGTATTATTGCCTTGATTGATCCTGGTTCAACTCATTCATATGTGTGTGAGACATTAGTATCCAGTAAGACTCTATTTGTTGAGTCTACTGAGTTTGTGATTCGGGTTTCGAACCCCCTGGGTCGGTGTGTGCTCGTTGATAGGGTGTGTAAGAATTGTCCTTTAATGATTCGAGACTCGTGTTTTCTCGTACGCTTCGATGTTGCTACCATTTGATGAGTTCGATATTATCCTCGGTATGGATTGGTTGACCGCACACGATGCAAAAGTGTGAATTACGCATTTAAAGACTATTGATTTTAGGTGTCGAACAACAAGATACTTGGATTGAATCTGCGATTTGAATGGGTTACCACCGTGATATCATCGATATTGGCTCGACAGTATTTGAGAAAGGGTTGCGAAGCTTATCTTGCGTACGTGATTGACAGCAAAGTAACAGAAAAGAAGATTGAATCTGTACCGGTTGTTTGTGAGTATTCAGATATGTTTTCGGAGGAATTGCCGGGATTGCCACCTGTTTGGGAGGTAGAGTTTGGTATTGAGTTAGTGCCAGGGACAACTCCGATTTCAATAGCTCCATATAGAATGACACCGACTGAACTAAAAGTGTTGAAAGCTCAATTGCAAGAATTGACAGATAGAGGTTTCACTCGATCGAGTTTCTCACCCTGGGGTGCGCCAGTCCTATTTGTGAAAAAGAAGGACGGAACTTTGAGAATGTGCATCGATTATCGACAGCTCAATAAGGTGACCGTAAAGAATAAATATCCGTTGCCACTTATTGACGATTTATTCGATCAGCTAAAGGGAGCCTCGGTGTTCTCAAAAATTGATCTGAGGTCAGGTTATTATCAGTTGCGAGTTAGGGACTCAGATATACCAAAGACTGCTTTTCGGACGAGATATGGTCATTACGAGTTCTTGGTGATGCCGTTTGGGCTCACTAATGCCCCTGCTGTTTTCATGGATCTGATGAATCGTGTATTTAGACCGTATCTAGATCGGTTTGTGGTTGTATTCATTGATGACATACTGATCTATTCACGAGATGAGACCGAGCATGCTGAGCATTTGAGGCTGGTGTTACAGACTTTGCGTGATAGGCAATTGTACGCGAAATTCAGCAAATGTGAGTTTTGGTTGAGTGAAGTTAGCTTCCTGGGGCATGTTGTTTCAGCATCGGGCATTCGGGTTGACCCGAGTAAAGTTTTGGCTATACTTGATTGGAAACCTCCGCGGAATGTTTCTGATGTTCGTAGCTTTCTAGGACTCACCGGATATTATAGACATTTTGTGAAAGGGTTTTCTATGATAGCATCACCGATGACAAAGCTATTACAGAAAGACGTTAAATTCGAATGGTCAGAAAGGTGTCAGAAGAGTTTTGATCAACTGAAGACTTTACTAACGGAAGCTCCAGTGCTGGTTCAGCCAGAGTCGGGTAAGGAGTTTATTATTTACAGCGATGCATCCTTAAATGGGCTGGGTTGTCTTTAATGCAGGAGGGTAAAGTTGTAGCCTATGCTTCGAGACAGTTGAAACCGCACGAGAGGAATTATCCGATGCACGACCTTGAGTTGGCCGCTATAGTTTTTGCTTTAAAAATATGGCGTCACTATCTATTCGGTGAAAAATGCCACGTCTATTCGAATCATAAGAGTCTTAAGTATTTAATGACTCAGAAGGATCTGAATTTGAGACAGCGACGATGGTTAGAACTGTTGAAAGACTACGAGCTTGTGATTGATTATCACCCGAGAAAGGCTAACGTAGTTGCCGATGCACTTATCCGAAAGTCACTATTTGCTTTACGCGCAATGAATGCGGATATAGCTATGACCAAGGATGGTGTGATCATTGCCGAGTTGAAAGTGAGACCATTATTTGTACAGTAGATTTGAGAAGCTCAAGAGTTTGATGATGATTTAAAAGCAAAAAGGAGTCATTGTGGCTCGTGTGCGGATTCAGATTTTCAGATAGATGCTGAGGGATGCCTACGATTCAAGAATCGGGTATGTGTGCCTAACAAACCTAAAATAATTCAGATGATTTGTGATGAAGCTCATAGTAGTAGATTGTCGATTCATCCGGGTAGTACGAAAATGTATAACGACCTGAAATAGCATTATTGGTGGCACGGTATGAAACGAGACATCTCAGACTATGTGTCGAAGTGTTTAGTATGCCAACAAGTGAAAGCTGAGCATCAAGTACCATTGGGACTACTTCAACCGATTATGATACCAGAATGGAAGTGGGATCGTGTCACGATGGACTTCGTATCGGGTTTGCCTTTGACGCCAAGTAAGAAAGATTCAATCTGGGTTATTGTTGACAGATTGACGAAATCGGCCCATTTTATTCATGTACGTACAGATTTCTCACTTGATAAGTTAGCTGAGTTGTACAAATCGCAGATCGTACGGTTACACAGAGTACCTGTTTCTATTGTTTTGGATAGAGATCCGAGGTTCACATCGCGATTTTGGAAGAAACTGCAAGATGCTCTAGGTACCAAATTGCATTTCAGCACTGCTTTTCACCCTCAGTCGGATAGTCAGTCCGAACGTGTTATTCAGATACTCGAGGATATGTTGAGATGTTGCATCCTTGAGTTTGAGGGTACGTGGGAACGATACTTGCCTTTGATTGAATTTGCGTATAATAACAGCTTTCAAAGAAGTATTAAAATGGCACCCTACGAAGCATTGTACGGTCGAAAATGTCGTACACCATTATATTGGGCCGAACTGAGTGAAGGCAAGATACACGGGGTTGATTTGATCAGAGAAACGGAGCAGAAAATTAAAGTAATTCGAGAAAGTTTGAAAGTCGCGTCAGATCGTCAGAAGTCGTACGCGGATATGAAACGAAAGGATATAGAGTTTCAAGTGGGTGATTGAGTGTTCTTGAAAGTATCACCGTGGAAAAATATACTTAGATTTTGTCGTAAGGGTAAGCTGAGTCCGAGATTTATTGGGCCGTATGAGGTTATCGAGCGTATTGGGCCAGTTGCGTACAGATTGAGGTTTCCATCTGAGTTAGACAAGATTCATAATGTTTTCCACGTGTCGATGCTTCGACGATACAGATCCGATCCCTCTCATGTGATCAGTCCATCAGAGATTGAAATTAAGCCTGATTTGACTTATGAGGAAGAACCAATTTGCATCTTAGCTCGTGAAGTAAAAGAGTTGCGAAATAAAAAGATATCGTTGGTTAAAGTAATGTGGCATAAACACGGGATTGAGGAAGCAACCTGGGAAACCGAAGAATCAATGAAAGAACGTTACCCACATTTATTTGCTGGTAGGAATTTTCGGGGACGAAAATTTCTTAAGGGGGGGAGTTGTAACAGCCCGTTTACGACCCTAATCGGAACGGTGGTTTCGGGACCACGAATCCGAATTAAAAGGAATAATTTTTATATTTTTATTTTTTATTTTTCGTGTTTAATAAATATGCTTGAACGTGTGCTAGCATTTCGTGAATTTAATTTATAGTTAATGTGGATAATGTAGGAGAGAGGATTAAATTGCAAAAGGGTGGTAAAGATAACTTTCATTTAATTGGGTGGCTAAATTGACTTGTCTTTTTTATTATGAGGATTAAAGTTGCAATTATACAAAATTTATTTGGAGTGGACGGCATCATGCTCCACTATGCATTTTTTTATTGAATTTTAATAGTTAGTGGAGGATTAATATCATAAAAAAATAAGACACCATTTGCATGTTCATCTTTTACTTTTTCTTGCCGAAACCACAAAAGGAGAAGGGAGAATAAGCTCTCTCACATTCGGCCATCTTAAGCCAAAAATTAGGTATGTGTGTTTTAGATTTTTTTGATGATTTGTGCATTTTTGAGATGGTTATCAAGAGCTTTACATAGCCCATGTGATAATTTGTGTTTTGGTTGTGATTTTCATGAGATGCCATTGATGAAAGCTTGATGTTTTTGTTGATTAATGGTGAAATATTAATGTTAGGTGATAGATTAGTAAGTTTTGTTCTTGCATTTTTTTATGAAATTGAGTAAATTAGAAATTAAGGTTAAAATAAATAGTTGAGGGATTAAATTTCTAAAAAATTAATTTGTGTGGACTTATATGGTCCTTAGGGTGGTACGGCCCTAAAGGATGTAAGTCCAATTTTGTATAATTTGTGAGAAATTAAGTATGGACTAAATCGAATAGATTGTAAAAGTAAGGGGTAAATTAGTAAATTTATAAATTGTGTGTTTATGATTAAATTAAATGAAATATGGGGACTTGAATGAGCTTAGGGAACATTCGACCCTAGCTCAAAATTTGTAAACTTGGCATATTTTGTATTAGTGAAAATTTGATTAAATTGTATAAATACAAACTATGAGTGATAAATTGGAAAATCGTTCAATTATGTGTTTTGAGCTAAAATGAATGAAATTTTAGTTGAATGAGCTCATTTTGAAATTATTTAGATCAAGAACGGAAAGAACTGAAATCGGATCGGGGAAAGCGAAATTAAACAAATAGCCGGAAAACCCTAACTCACCACCACCACCGAGGTAAGTTTATAAGCAATCGGTTTAATTGAGTGGTTATTATAAATAAATGTATATGAGCAAATGAATTTAAGGATTTAATTACTAAGTTGTCGAATGGAATATGGATTTCTGAGTATGAAGATTGAATGTGGTTTATTATATTCATGTATAAGTGTATATTCCTTGAGTTAATTGAAATTAGCATATAAAATCCAATCTTGCCGAATGTGATATGGTATAAGAATAAATGTATATGGATTAGCCGAATGTCAAGTTGAATTATATATATATAAGTATGGATTCATTGAGTATATTGAATTGATGGATGTTTGTATTGAATAGATGGATGTTTGTATTGAATAGATGGATGAAAATATATACATTGTGTACATGTATTTGATTTGTGCCGAATGAAATAGTATGACATAGAGAAATTTGAATTGTTGCTGTTGGGTAATTGTATGATTGGATATATATATATATATATGTGTGTGTGTGTGTATGGATTTGATATTATAAGTGTTCGTTTTATACAAGCTAAGATTCGATTAAGGGGCACTGTGTGTGCGAGCTTGAGTACCAAGCACTATGTGTGCGAGATAGGTCTAATTGCACTGTGTGTGCGGAATAAATAAGTAACGGCACTAAGTGTGCGATACGTTACATGAATTGCACTGTGTGTGCGGAATAAATAAGTAATGGCACTAAGTGTGCAATACGTTACATGAATTGCACTGTGTGTGCAGAAGAAATAAGTAACGGCACTAAGTGTGCGATACGTTACATGAGTTGCACTGTGTGGGCTGATTATTGGACTTCTCAAGAACCTGAATAAATGAATGGAATTAATCAGAAGTGATATGTAGGTAAGTTATGCATGATAGTTACGTAAGTGGGTATTAATGAGGTAAGTAGTTCTTGTACACTAAAATGTATAATGTAATGTAATTATAAACCCTTGAGTTTATTCGAATTGGTTATATGGTATGGGATCATTAGGCTTTTGGATAGTGAATAGTCATGTTATTTTTAAATGGTAAAATGTTATATGTATTGTTGTTATCATTTCATTTTTGAATGGGTTGAACTGAACAAAATTGGTTTATGGTTAGTTATATATATATTGCCTATTGCTTATAACTTACTAAGCTGTATTAGCTTACCATTTGTGTGTTTAATTGTCTATTGTTTAGATTTTGAAGGCTAGCTTGTACTCAGGGATCCTTGTCAAAGTCAATAGCACTATCACCAATCTTTGGTATATTATAAGTTTGTAACCCTTTTGAAACTTATGGCATGTATAGATTAAGCCTTTTGGGATGTGCTTGAAATTCATGTAAAGGTGTATATATATATATATGTACATATGCCATGCGAAAATGGCTATGTCACTTTATTTAAGTTGGGTTGTTTTTGTTGAATTTATGGATTTAATATATATATATATGAGTATTTTAGGATGCATATAATAGATGCCTAATTTGAAAGCCAAATTTTAATAGGTGTATGTTAGTTTTGAATTTCTAGTGATGGATTGAGTATATATATATAAATATATATATGATATTGGGATAATGATAATTTGTTTTGGCATGACTAATAGAATGTACCAATGTGACTAGATATAGATGAAACTAGTTTTAACTTGTGCATGTGTATATTAAAAGCAAAGTAGTAATGTGCAAAATGATGTGTAATTTTTCCTTTAGACATTCGGCTATGGTTTGTTTTAGTATGGAGTTCTAAATTAACTTTTTGAGTGATGTTATATGTTCGGTCATGTGGTACAATTGGCTAAATCAATGTTGTGATAATTAGATAGGGTGTATATATATGTATGATATATTTTTATATATGTTTGATGAGCAATGCCGAATGTTATAAGAAATATAGGTAATAAATACATCAGTTTGGACTTTATAAATGTGATTTAAAAGAATAGAAATGAGTATATTAGTTAAATATATTATTTGTGTTATAAGTGAATGAATTGATATTGGATGGTTTATATATTTTACCCATGATAGTTTGAAGTGTTATGAAGTTTACCAAATTTTAATTCTGATAGAATGCAATGACTTGTGTTTGTCTTAGTAATGCCCGTAACCCTAATCCGGTGACGGATACGGGTTAGGGGTGTTACAAGAGTACCATTGTATGTACTCTAATGTAGGTTGCAAATCGGAAGCCATATCCATCTGGGGTATCCGGGACAAACGAGCATTCCACACCCCAACAAATCTCTGATGCTTAACCCCCCAATCTAGTCCGTGTTTCCCTCTCTTATTTGTGCAATGAACCTCTCCCACCTGGCATGGCGGATCCGAGATATATTGGACGCAATCAAATTGGCGCAGCACTCGATCCCCGTGGTACCATTCGACTACATTGAAACAGATAATTGGTGCGTTTGTGCACCACATATACGAGTGAATATAGGTGGGCGGGGTATAACGGCTGCAATTTCTGGTCTACGATATGGCATCCATATAAACTGCACGATTAATAACATTGTTAAAATTTAACACGTGTGCGTAAGATATACAAACTAACACGTAACCAATATTGGAATCGCTTACCCTTCCCGGCATGTTGTTCAATCATAAGCGGTATATCGACAAAGATGTCGACCTCCGATACCGGATAAATACTCCACCTACAAAAATAAATTTCAAGTCAAATAGTATCAATATAAAGAAATTGTCAATTAATAACAAGTTATATTTTATCACCTGTTTACTAGCGGATATACGTGACGGTTGGTGGTAATCGATGCCAAGAATGGCATCCGATAAAGAGCTCGGGGATCGCAATAGTGTAAGGCATCCGCCTATGTCTACTGCCACGGCTTTGTCGTCCGACAAAGCTCACGCAGTCACAACATCGCAAGAATCTGCGAGCCCCAACTATACTGAGCGAGCATTGCTTAAATCGGCTAATAGGGGTAGGTACATGATATGAACCCTATTATTGTTTGCACCGTATCGTGACACCCCTATGATGTGCATAATGTACGCTCGCAAGCAAGCGACATCAACTCGCCTTCGATGGCGTCGGTGATAATCGCTTCATACCTCGCTTTCAACCATGTAAATTTCAGGCTCGAAATATTTTCTTCATCATTGCCGTACGAGTCCCCTAGTAGGCTCTGACAAAGTGTAAATGGGTCAGCTAGCGCACTGACGCCCGTAACGGGACTCCCGTCGATTGGGAGCCCAAGTTGCACTGCAACATCCTCTAGAGTGACCGTGCACTCTCCACAGGGGAAATGAAAAGTGTGGGTCTCCGGGCGCCAACGCTCGACTAGTGCGGATATTAAATCATACCGCAAGTCAAACGTCCGGATCAGTGCTGCTGACCCGAATCCAGCTTGCTCTATATAGGGCATCAATCATTCATCGGGGAATTTCCTAAGCCGTTCACCCGGCCCCTTAATACACGGTACGAGCCCTGACAGTGTTAAATCATGAAAAAATTATTATTATAACATAATTTATTATGTAGCTATTTTGTTAATATAACCAGCGATTAATAAATAACAATGTATTACCATATTATTAGCTGCGTCAGATATGTGTGGAACTATACTAATCAATCGAGCCATTGCCGTCTCAGATATTTAATTTTTAACCTACATAAAAAAATAAATTTATATTAAATTACTAAAAAATAACATGCCAATAAAAATAATATAATAACAAAAACATAACATAATCGAAACATAAAAATATATACTATTAATAACATAAATTTTAGTATTTTTTTAATATATATATATCTAACAAAATTAATAAATAACAATAATAATAATAATTTCTTACTAACAATAATAATACTAACTAAAATAATAATTACGTTTAAACTAACAATAATAATGATAATTTTTTTACTAACAATATACTAACTAAAATAATAATAATTAAGGTTTTTAACTAACCATTGTTTTTTACTAATAATATACTAACTAAAATAATAATTAGGGTTTTTAACTAACATAATAACCCTAACCCTAACTAACAATATACTAACTAACTAAATTATTATTTTAGGGTTTTTAACTAACTAACTATAATAATAACTAACAATATAATACTAACTAAAAATAATATTTAAAGTTTTTACTAATCCTAATTATTACAATATACTAACTAACTAACTAAATTATTATTTTAGGTTTTTAACTAACTAACTATTATAATAATAACTAACAATATAATAATTTTATTTAAATTTAAATCTAAAAATCAAAGTATTTATCCATTTGGAAAAAAAAAATTGAAATATTGTATAATATTTTCATTATATTTTGTATCTTTGTCTATTTGTGGTTACTTTTAAGTAAACTTCTATTTTTATACAAAAGCAATTAGTATTATAATTTTATTTATTATTCAGTGTTATCTGTGAAATAAATAAAATAATTATTTATTTAAAAAATATTAACTCAATTAGCATTATCGTAATATTTCTAAACTAAATTTTTGTTTATTATAAAAATATTTAAAATATATTAAGAAAAAAAAGTTAAGAAACCCAAAATATATATATATATATATAATACTAACTAAAATAATATTTAAAGTTTTTACTAATCCTAATAATTACAATATACTAACTAACTAACTAAACTAAATTATTATTTTAGGGTTCTTATCTTACTAACTATAATAATAACTAACAATATAATACTAACTAAAAATAATATTTAAAGTTTTTACTAATCCTAATTATTACAATATACTAACTAACTAAATTATTATTTTAGGGTTTTTAACTAACTAACTAACTATAATAATAATAACTAACAATATAATACTAACTAAAATAATATTTAAACTTTTTACTAATCCTAATAATAATAACTAACAATATACTAACTAACTAACTAAATTATTATTTTAGGGTTTTTTAACTAACTATAATATTAATAATAACTACCTAACAATATTATAATACTACCACTAACTAAAATACTTAAACTTTTTACTAATCTTAATCTAACAATAACTAAACTAAACTAAACTAAACTAACAACAACAATTAATAAAATAATAATATCATATCATATAACAAACAACAACAATTAATAAACTAACAACAACTAAACTAAACTAAACTAAACAAACTAACAACAACAACAACTAACAACAATATCATATCATATCATCCATTATTTTAAAAAAAATTATACCTAATTCTATTTTTTTTTCTCTTCCTTTCTTTCTTCTTTCTTCTTTCTCCTTTCTCTCTTTCTTTTTTCTTTTTCCGGCGCCACTGTCTCCTGCTCCTCCTCCTTCTTTCTCTTCTTCTTCTTCTTCTTCTTCTTCTTCTTCTTTCCCTTTCTCTGAGAAACTGGAATTTGGGGACCATTATAAAGTCCCCAAGAAGCAGAACATGCCAAAACGGCATGCAGGAGTAGTCTTGTCATTAGTGCCGCCTCTGCCACGGGCACCATCGGTGCCGCCTCTAACAATGGCACCTTTGGTGCCGCCTGTGGCAGCACATTGACCAGTGTGTGTCGATTCCTCGTTTCGATTTTCTCTCGCTTTCACTTTGCTTTCGCTGTTTTTTTTTTTTTTTCCGACTTTCACTTTTTTTCTTTTTTTTCGGTTTTTTGCGCGCAGTGAGGGTCTGACACCAAGGTGGTGCCGCCTATGGCAGAGGCGCGACCACCCTGGATGTACCATTTTGGTACATAATCCAGGTCGCATGCCATTTTCGATATTTTCGTTTTTTTTTTGTATTATTGTAGTAAAAAACCCCCACTCGGTAGACCTTTCTTATTAAGATTTTCTTGAGTATTTTAAAATTTTGAAAATGATTAAAATTTTCAATAAAAATTTCGTAAAATAATTTAAAAATAAATATGTAAAATTTATCTTAGATATTATTAATATCAAAAGCTTCATAAATCAAAACTAATCAATTTTAAATTCAAAATTTTATGATAAAAATAAATGAATAATAAAATAAGTAATCAACTTATAATAAAACCCTTAAAAGCTTCTACTTCATTTCAATCCATTTTATTTAATTTCATTAATATTTGTAAATATTATATATATACTTACATTCAATATTTTTAAAAATATCTATAAATTTAAAACTATACATCAAAATAAACTAATATCAATTTCAGTAATATGCAAAGTAAATCCGAAATTAGTGAAACATGTGTTGAAGAGCAGAAACTTTTGGATTCAACATTCCCACAATGCTCCTTATTCCATCTCCTAAGGAAGTCTTAAGTGTTCCTAAACTTAGCTACAATCAAACATCCCACAACTCTTTCAATTTAAGTGAAGAACATAGGTCCCCATAGAATTTGAAGAGAGCAAGCTTTCTTACCAAAAAACCATTAACTATAGAAACAAAACAAAATATAAGGGAAATGTTTAAATTAGTGGAGCCATGTGTCATATTTGCAAATAAAAAAAAAATTGTATAAAATTATGATTCTACGTTATTCTTATTATTTTTTTAATAAAAAATTGACAAATTAAATTTTTTTTTAAAAACTAAAAAAAATATAAAATCATACTTCCATACCATCCCTAAATAAGTTGACAACTATAATCTCACTACGTTAACCATAAAATATATCAACTACAATCCATTATTTTATCCGCAATAGCAAGTGGAATCTAGACTGCAATAATTTAGTTCACGTGCCACGAGCTGACGTACATCCCTGTCGTCTTCCTCGTGTTTGCTACCCAAACAAGATCCCCAGTAGAACAAATCTCTACTTACATTGCTAACCAGACAGCAGCAACTTTGAGTTGTTGAAGGAACCTACTAGAGTCCTACACCAGCACTGTAAAGCAGATGGATGGCTGTTTGGAGGCATCCCTTTCCCCTTTGAGTATTCCAGAATACGTTTTGGGTTGCAGTGGCAGGCGAATGCCGCTTTTGGGTTTCGGCACTGCTGCTTCTCCGCCCGTCGGATCACAACTTACCAAGACCGCCATTCTCCAAGCCATTGAACTTGGTTACCGGCACTTTGATACAGCAAGTTTATACGGGACAGAGCAACCAGTGGGTGAAGCAATTCTAGAAGCAATTGCAGTTGGGTTAATTAAATCTAGAGATCAACTCTTCATCACTTCCAAGCTCTGGTGCAGTGATGCCCATGGGGAACTTGTCCTTCCTGCCCTTCAGAGGAGCTTAAAGTAAAACACTACCACTCTACCACCTTATATTTCCTCTTTAATTACCGCCTTTGGTAATTGTATAAATTGTTTGTCCTGTAGAAATCTGAGGTTGGAGTATCTTGATCTCTATCTCATTCACTGGCCAGTAAGTTCAAAGCCAGGGATTTATGAGTTTCCCATAAAGCAGGAAGATTTCCTGGCGATGGATTTCAAGGCAGTATGGAAAGCTATGGAAGATTGTCAAAGGCTTGGTCTCACAAAGTCTATTGGTGTTAGCAATTTTTCCTGTAAAAAGTTGGGTGACATCCTAGCCTTTGCTGAAATCCCTCCAGCTGTTAACCAGGTAATAACTCTCCCTTTCTCAATCCCACTCCAAGCTGCTTTCAACTTTGAATAGCAATGAGGAAGTTGTTCTTAATGTTTTGCAAGGTGGAATTGAACCCACTGTGGCAACAAAAGAAGCTAAGAGAGTTTTGCAAGGCTAATGGTATCCTGTTGACTGCTTATGCTCCACTGGGAGCCCAAGGTACCATTTGGGGCAGCAATAGAGTTTTGGAGTGTGAATTGCTCAAGGAAATCGCTAAGCAAAAAGGGAAGACAGTTGCTCAGGTGCATTTTGCTCTTTTTGTTTCCTCCATTCTGTTATGAAAACAACTTAGGACTTGAGATTATTCGGGATTGATTTTGTGTTATTCGAGAAAGAAGTTCAATTCTGCTGCTGCTAACAGACTTGGTATAGAAAATAAAAATGCTGATTAGTGCATCCAAAAACAGATTTGTTTGAGATGGGCCTACGAACAAGGGATCAGCATATTGGTGAAGAGCTTCAACAAGGACAGGATGAAAAGCAACCTTGAGATATTCAACTGGTCATTGAGTCAAGAGGATGTGAAAAAGATCAATGATATCCCGCAAAGCAGGCTTTGTAGTGGACAAGATTATATCTCCAAATATGGGCCTTTCAACACTACACAGGAACTTTGGGATGGAGAAATTTGATTTAAGCATCTATGGGGATGCTTGCTAAATTTGATTTTGGTATGATATATGTTAAAGATCCTAAGCTAGCTAATTATATAAATTAAATACTCTTTGAATTCTAAATCAACTGAATTCAATTATAAAGAAAGTGAGAAAACTAAATAATTTACATATTTATCTATTTAATTTTAAAAAAGAAAAATTATTTAATATATTGTCAGTGTACTAAATACTTATCATTATAAAATTACTTGGTAATTTGGGAGGTTGGACAAGCTCACCTTAATTTTAGGTGGAAACGTTGCAGACAACTCCTGAAACATAATATCTTTAAACTCTTCAAATAACAATCAAACATTTTAAGATATCACACTTTCTCAAGGATACTCTTTTCAATGATGTTCTAATTGCTACCATTATTAACTACCAAGTTGCAAATGTTACCTGTAATGGTGTAACTAGTTTGGAAATGTTGTAGGCCTTGGGTTGTATCTTCATCCTTAGTTTCAACATTATCTTCCCTATAGCCAAAATTTGTCCATCTCTTAAATCTGCTCCATCGAGTTTGCAGATGATCTCGTTTCCTTCCTCAAGTTCATCTTCGCAGTCACCACACTTTATAATTTTGATATCCTTTCTTCTTGGACAATCATTAGAGCGATGTCCGGGTAGATTACACAAGTAGCATTTTCCAGGAATAGACTTAAGTGTATGGGTTCTTTCCATGTCTATGACTGCATTTATGTCTTGATCTCCTCTGCTAACTTCTTTTTCACTACTTTGTCATAATTGGATTTTTCGATTAAATTTTCGAGTATTTAGTTTATTATTATTCTCCAAATTTGCTAGTGCAGATTGATAGCAATTCATCTTAGTCCAATTCGCCTTCTTCTCTTGTATTATCATCTTCACCTTTAACTTCATATTTTGTGCTACAGCGATATACTCCATTAGATTATTACATTTGCTAAGCCTTATGAACTGATAAGTGATAAAAGTAACATATTTTAATCTCGTTCTTAATACGTTTTTAGATGATTATTTATGCAAATTGATGAATTTTATGCTCCTAATCCTTTGAATTCATGTTTCTATACTTAGGTGAGCATTTGGGAGCAAAAGAAGTGAAAAACGAGCTAAAATCGGACAAAAAGAGCAGTTAGGCCTTCCCACACGGGCTAGACACATGGCCATGTGCCAGACTGTGTCGATTTCGCAACTCCCTTCCCAAACAAGCGGGAAAACGCAATTTTTTGACCTTCTAGGCATTTTAAAGTCTATAAATACCAAATAGAAGAGAACAAGGGGCCATCAGAGAATATTGAAGAAAACAACTCGAAGAACACCATTAGAGCCATCAGACCTCCTTTTAATTTCTTTTAAAATTTTTATGATTTTTTTTTTTATTTCTTGTGATTATTCTGACTTTGAGATGTTTTTATTCACGATTATGAACTAATTCTCTAGATACCTAGGGAAGATGAACCCTATAATGAATTCTATTACTTGATTTCTGTTTTACGCGATAAATACTTGATTCTTGTTCTCAGTTATGTGTGATTATCTCTTGTTTTAATATTTTGAGTATATTAATTCATGTTTAATGTGCTTAAATCAAAGGAGGAAAAGCCCCTGTTTAAGAGTATATCTAGCATAATTGAGTGGAGTTGCATGCAATCCTAGAAATAGGACGACATAAATCTACCAGATTAGAGTCAAATCTAATAAGGGAATCCATAGATCGAGTTAATGCGACAATAGGGGTTTTAATTAGAAAGAGATTTCAATTAATCAACCTAGAGTCAGTTGCTCTTACTCTCAAAAGATTTTGAGATATTAGCATAATTTAGGGATTTCTCTGGATCAAGATACCAAGTGAATAAATCGTTTAATTCAGATTCATAATAATAGATAAAGTCTAGGTGGATTCTTTCTTGGATATTGTTTCTCTCATTGGTTATTATTCGATTACTTTCCTGATTTATTCTCTGTTGAGATCTTAGTTAAATTAATTTAGTAATTTTAGTTTAAAACCAATCACTCCAATTTGTCAGCTAAATAATAGGAAAACGGTAATTACTAATAGTTTTAGTCCTCGTGGATACAATATCTCTACTCACCATAGTTATACTATTTATCGATAGGTGCACTTGCCTTTGTCGTATTTTTAGTTAATTTCGTGACACATCATGAACTATGTGGTGTAACCATGTATTGATCTGTCTCCTTGGGTACATCATTGATATTGCTCATAATCTAGGGGGAATCAAACATTGAGCAATTGCTTCATTATGGTTATTTTACCCAAATGACCAAAAAAATTAATTAATTACATAAATGACCCATGTTCAAAAACAATCATCCAAATGACCTAAAATGAACAATAAAATTGGGTTTGGGGACTTAACTGGTCGGCACCACCAAATGATTGTGTCAGGGGTTAAAAAAAAAAATTTGGAGTGCTAGACACTAGATGGCCAGCAAAAAAAATAAATTGGGTTGGGGGACTTAAATGGCCGACACCACTTTTTCACATAAAAAAAATATTTTTTTTGGGTTCTGGGACACTGATGATCGGCACCCTTGTACTAAATTTAAAAAATATTTTTTTTGTGCTGATACATTGATGGCTGACACCCCAGTACCAGATTTAAAATAAATTTGGGGTGCTGAGACACTGATGGTTGGCACCCTTGTACCAAATTAAAAAAAAATTGGGATGTTGGGACACTGATATCTTGCACCCCAATACCATATTAAAAAATAATAATTTTTTTTGGGGTGTTGGGACACTGATGTTCGGCACCCCTTCAATATATATAGTTGTTTTGTCTTCCATTTGAGCTTTCTGTTTGATTTATCAATTGAAAATCTATATTAAAAATATCAGTGTTTTGTTTGTTAAGGTGGAAGCAGATATTTGTTGAAGATGAGTTCCTAAATTCTGTTTGTTTATGTTCATTTCGATGGAGAAATGATTAATACAGATGAAGAAGGTTGTGTCTTTCAAAGTCGGCAAAAAGTCAGAATGAGATTCAATAAGCGTGTTTTGCTTAATTTGAAACAGAATATCAGTACAAAGATAGCTACTCGTTGAGGGAAGCAAATGTTGAGACTATTTTACAAATTTTTTATTTCAACAGATCCGCTCAAGTTCTCGGAAATAGAGCTTGAAGAAGATGATGATCTAGGGATAATGATAGAAATTTATTGCTCCCTGAAATGGATAATCCTAGCTCGGTTGAGTTGTTCGCGAAGATAGCTAAACTAAAACCTGTTCAAGTTGTAATTCCAGAAATTCAACGTTCTAGAATTGATTTTGATCCTAATTTTGTTCAGAAGATTAATCGAGTTGTGGAGGGTCACTGCAAACTCCCAAAAATCTAAACTACGGTGGATGTTCATATAACATCCCAATCCCGTGTCCTTATCTAGAGATTCATCCAGAGGTGTTGGCTACCATAAAAGATGGTGATGAAGGGTCCGATAATAAAGAGCAGTCCCACCATGATAGTGAAGATTTGAGTGACCCTAATTTGGATGACATCCCTGAAGAAATAAACGATGAAGGCTCGGTACAGGGTAAAGATGTACACCCCTAATCGGCCGGGAACACGGGATCCGGTATAATAATCTGTAATAATCTAGGGGCTTTCATGACTAATATAGATCCTGTTGTGGCGCTTACGTGCGAGTTCTTTGAATATCCAAATATAGTGTCAGCTCACCTAATGGATGAAGAATCGAAAGTTGAAGAGTTGTTCGTAGGACAACAATTCGATAATAAGAAAGACTGCTTACATGCAATAAAGCAGTACAGCTTGAAGCATTCTATTGACTATAAAGTCATGAAGTCAACGTAGTCTTTATATGTCGAAGAATGTTGGAAAGCCTCAAGTGGTTGTAAGTGGCGTGTTCAAGCTGTAATAATCCAATAGACTCAGTCACACATTCACGGTTGCTTGTATGTCGCAAGACCATCGAAAATTGGATGCAAAAACCATATGCAACTATATCATCCCATTGGTGAAAGACAGTCCCACCTTCCCTATATCGACTCTTATTGTAGACATGCAAGCTCGGTTCAAATACAAATTTTCCTACAATAAGGCATGGTAGGCGAAGCAAATGGCGACGAAGCAGTTGTATGGTGACTGGGATACGTCATACAATGAACTTGAAGGGTAGATATCTACGATGCGGGAGTATGTGCTGAAAACGGTGACTAATTTGCAAACACTGCCACATAGAGGCCCAGAAGGCGAGATAGAATCGAGGAAACGAGTTTTCCACCGATTGTTTTGGACATTCAAGCCGTATGTTAGGGTTTTCTGTAACACCCCAAACCCGGCCCATGCGTTATGAGCAGATTTGGTATGTCACACGAGCAAAACATGTTAAACCCTTTTTGTTCGTACTAAAATATTGCTTTGTTAAAAATCAAGAAAACAAGTTTGATTTGATAAAATACTACTAACCTCAAAGATTTGATTGATAAATTGATAAATTTGAACTAATGATCTTACAAAACCGTGACTTTTGAAAACGACGTTGAAAATTCGAAAGAGAATCCAAGTCTTTCGAAAATATCGTTAATAGTTCGAGAGAAAATATCCGTGTTAAAAATATTTGTAAAAGTTTATTTTGAAATCCATTTGTTAATCGATTTTGGAAACCATTGTTTAAGTTTTTAGAAAATTCCCCTTTTTAAACAATTTAAGAAAAATAATAAAAACATCCCAACCAAAAAGCAAAAATAAAAATAGTCCAGAGGCCTTATTACAACATTTTACCCAAAATAGTAAAGTAATAAAATAAACGAGAAATAAGTCTAAAGTCCAAATAAACCATTTCCGAAGTATGGCCTCCCTCGAGTCATCCATAGCCCAAGTCCATATCATCAAGCATTACCTACAAGGGTTAAGAGAAAGGGGGGTGAGTTACAAGAACTCAGTGTGAAATCCCCTTACCGTTATTCATTGGGCTTGAACCCATATAACAATCATCTTAGACCAAAGCCCATAAACAAATAATAAATATATGAAATGAATACAACCCATCCCATCCTACCAAATAGTCTAACTCTCCACCCGCACCAACCAATCTCTCCCCGTGGGGATCAAGTCAACCCACCCCGCCGGTCTCTCCAATTTGCAGTCAAGCTGCCATTTATACTATTTGTGGCTAAGCCACCAGAATCATATACGGTAATATAATCGGCACATAGCATCGGTAAAAATGATCGACACAGAGTCGTTAATTCATATGTTAGGCACATAGCCCCGGTAAATATGTTTAGCACAAAGCCATAATCACGATGGCACAAAGCCAAAATCACGTTTATATTGGCACATAGCCTTAATCACGATGGCACAAAGCCAAATCACGTTTATATTGGCACATAGCCTTAATCAAGATGGCACAAAGCCAAATCACGTTTATATTGGCACATAGCCCTTATCGGTATTTGTGGCAATGCCACCGGTCTATACTTCTCTTCATTCATATTTTCCCATCCCATGAAAAATTATGTAAATGCAACATTCATAGTAAGGCATCATATTTACAAATATAAACAACAATTATTACTCCAGAGATTTGTTACGATAAATCGGCCCATTATAACACTTTGCAATTCGGCCCATTAAGGCATTCTATCAAATCAGCACATAGGGGCATTTTCGGTAAATCGGTCCATAAGGACATTTTGGTAAATCGGTCCATAAGGACATTTCGGTAAATCGGTAATTTTACCCACTAAGGGTAATTCGGTAATCTCGTAACCCAGGGGTATTTCGGTAATTTACCCTCCAAGGGTTATTTGGTAATTCGGCAACCCCGGACTTAACTACTAATTTGAGCATAGAAAATTGAAACTGTCAATCTGCGTCGTACTAACTAAATTGACTATAACTTGAGTTAGGAATCTCGAAATCTAACTCTGTAAATTTTCCTTGAGACTAGACTCATATATCTTCTTACTATAATTTTTCCAGAATTTTTGACTTAGCCATTTAGTACAGTTTATTCCTTAAAGATTCCCTTGTTTCACTGACCAACGATTCTGACCTCTCTTACCCAAAATTCAAATATCTCACTGTACAGTTTTCATATGTTGCTCCCACTTGTTTCTATTAAAAATAGACTTACTAAGTAATCTGTACATATAAACTATAACTCATAATTCACTTTGTACAATTTTATACGCTTTTTCCAAGATAGATCAGGGAACCACGAAGTCATTCAGAACCAGTCTCACTAAAATTAAGATATCTCAGAATATAGAATTTCTTTTCCTTCTTCATTTCTTACTTATAAAAATAGACACAGTAAGCTTTAATCTGATATCTTATTCACTATCTAATTCCCTTTCTCCTATTTTTCGTGATTTTTCAAATACACGTCACTGTTTCTGACCGAAACTATTTTATTACGAAATACGATTACCACTACGATCATACGCATGCCCGAGTGATCACGGATGCCGGTTTTCGGTTTTCTTCGGTATTTCGACCGATTCACAGAATATTTCATACAAACTTTCAGAGAAGTGTGAGATTACACACCAGTTCAGATATGTATACGGAAGATACGGGATTACACACCTGATTTTGATTTCCTAAAGAACCACTCGTTGATGACCTAGAACAATACCAACCAAAAGTTAGCCTCGGATTTCCATAAGATTTCGTATCACTTACACTTGAATCACTTACCACTATCTCCGAAGGTAGAAATATATCGAGTGATTTGTCCCTAAAACATATAGTCGATTAGTCGAAACTTCAATCCGATTTGCAACATAGCCAAATAGAGATATAACGAAAAATCCAAAAATGAACCCCCTTACCTTATCGATATTGGATCCAATTTCCACCGTTTGACTTCGGCTAGAATAATACACGGTCTCCCACTTAAAGCACTACAAAAAGAGAGTGATTAAGACATGAAGAAGTGGAGGATAACACCATTTTAGGTTACGATCACGATTTACAACCGAATAGTGATAAATACTTATTCGGCTAAAGAGAAAAGAATATGATCATAGAAAAGAATTCACTTACCGATTTAATCGAAGAAAGAATGTCAACCCACTTGAGAAAATGATAAAGAAGAGGTGAATGAACAAATTTTGGTCTCAATGGTTTGGGTACATTCGGCAACAAGAAGAAAGAAAAGAAGAGAATATGTTCTTTAGTGGCTTGTAATTTCGGCACAAGGTAGAAAGAAATTTGGAGAATACCAAATAGTGCAAAGAGAAAGGTTTTGGCCTAACAAGCACCAAAAATTTAATCAAAAGGCAAATGAGAATTCGGCTATCAAGGAAGGTGGAAAGAAAATGAGTATGTGACCAAACAAAAGAGAGAAACAATGCACTATTGTGCTAATATGTTTCGGCAAGGAGGGTTGCAAATTGAGAGAAATGACACAAAGTTGCCAAAGGGAATTTTTGCCAAAACACTACTAAGTCTTTACCAAAAGCCAACTAAAAATTCAGCTACCTATTCTCCCCAAAATCGTCCACATGCATCCCCCCTAGGATAAGAGTTTGGCCACCTAAGCTTTCCAAAACATCACCCACGAAATAAGCCTCATGTCCCCATTTCTTTCCTATTTCCCTTGATTCCTTTCCCCAACTTCAACCTTGCCTTATTCATATAACCACCTTACCAAAATAATGAAGTCAACCTTGCCATGAATTCCTCTTGGTCTACACTTAAGGAAAGGGTGCAAAAATATAAGTCAAAATTTGCACACAAAGTGATTCGAACCTCTTCCTTCAAGGTACTACATGTGGCGCCATAACCCTTTTACCAATTGCTCATTTATGCAAGCAAATTACTCTCTTATTTCCATAAGCCTTAATGCCACTTACTATTTCTCCTAAATAGGCTTAAACACCAAATTTTTACTAGGGCCCAATTCAACCCCGAGCCTTCATAGAACCCCGTAACTTTCCAAAATCACCTTCCTAATGAGTCCAACTTGAAATAATGTCGTTCTCTTATTCTCAAAAAATTTTAAAACGCTTCTACGCTCAAGGCCCAATGGGCCCAATCCTACTAGGCCCAATTTCGGGATGTTACATTTTCCCTCACTACAAGCCGTTGGTGTAGATGGACAGAACTTGGCTCTACGGTAAATACACGCCAATACTCCTAATAACAGTTGCACAAGACAGCAACCAAAATGTACTTCCTATCGCTTTTGCCATTGTGGAGAGTAAGAACTTCGAGTCTTGGGAATTTTTCCTGTCAAATCTGTGAGGCACGTTGTCAGGTAAGATAACATTTGCCTTATCTCGAATAGATTGAAGGGACTACTTGCTACGGTAAGGAGTTCAGGGGTTCTGTGGAGGTCCCTTTATTGCATCCGACACATCGCGTCAAACTTCTACAGAGATTATAAGAATAAAGAATGTTGCAAAGAAATCGTGAACTTGGGTAAAAAACATTGTTCCAAAATTGATTTGTTCATATTTTATTTTTATGATATGTTTGTATTTTTTTCAAGATTTATCATTTTGTATTTTAATTTTTTTTTTCTAAATTTATATTGTTTCAAGATTACATACATAGGGTATGAGTTAGAACCACAAAGATTCAGGCAAAAGTTCGTGAGGCTTGAAGCTTAGATGACATCGTTACCCGAAAATCGTCGTCTTCTGTAGTAGTTGGGTAGAATGGAGAACTGGTAGTGGAGTCAAAGTTACGATGATGGGTTTCGGTATGGTCATATAACGACCAGCCTCGTAGAGGCGGTTAACTCGGTCCTAAGGCATACACAACATCTGTTAGTTTCTGATGTTTTCTCAGCAACATTTTATAGGCTGGCCACATTGATGCCAAGGATGGGGCTGGGACAAGTAAAACAGATAGAGACCGAGCACGTGTACATTGAGATCGTCCAAAAGACCATGACACACCCAAACACTCCTATTTGATGGTAATCTCACCAATTTTTTCCCATCAAATTACAATACCACAACCCAAAGAGTTTCTGGTGCCGGCCATCAGTGTCCCAGCACCAATTTTTTTTTTAAATCTGATATTGGGCTACCAGCCATCAGTATCCCAGCACCCAATTTTTTTTAAAATTTGGTATAAGGGTGCCAGCCATTAGTGTCCTAGCACCCAAATTTTTTTTCCAGTTCCCGAAAAAGTGGGTATTGGCCATCTACTTCCCCTACCCAAATTTCTTTTAAAATCTGATAAAATGAGTGTCAGCCATCAATGTGCTAGCACCCAAAAAAATATTTCTTTAATGTGAAAAAGTGGTGTCATCCACTTAAGTCCCCTAGCCCAATTTTTTTTTCAAATATTGGTATAAATGTATACCAGTATGCTACGGTTTGAAAAAAATACATGGGTGTCGGCCATCTAGTGTTCAGCATCCCAAAAAATAATTTTTTTAACCCCTGACACAATTATTGTCAGAATTTTTTGTGGTGTCGGCCATTTAAGTCCCCTAACCCAATTTTACTATTCATTTTAGGTCATTTAGGTGATTATTTTTAAATCTGGGTCATTTTTGTAATTATTTATTTTTTTGAGTCATTTGGGTAAAATAGCCCTTCATTATGTACCACATCCGTACTCGATTCTTTCCCTCACGGCGTCTTATGTAAAACTGCAAAACTTGATCTAAACCAACTAAACCAACCAAATTGACCCAATTCAGTTTTTTTAGTTTGGTTTGAGTATTTCAGTTGAAGGTCAGCTTGAATTCACAATTAAGTCGGTATACTTGGTTTAGCTTCATTTTTGAATTTCAAAACCATTTATATAAAATTAACCAACTTTATGTATTTAATAAATATATATTTAAATCCAAACCCAATATTATTACCACCCAAATTAAATAAAAATAAATAAAGCCTAGTTTTCTACCCAAATTAAATATTAATATAAACTATGAAGATGATGATATTATTAAAATTTTAATATTAATAAAAATTAAACAATAAAAAAAATCAAATAGTTCTAAGTTTCTAACCCTAAAACCTAAATTCCCAAAACCTGCTGCAGATTGCAGTCGTGCACATATTTCACATCTAACCTCTATTCCTTGGCCTCTTCTGAACTCTATTTGTCGCCCTGCCCATTTCCTTCTCGTGTTGTTAAGCTATATTGTAGGCCTACAGTCATGCTTCATTCTTCTACGCCATCTTACACCTCACCTTAATTCACCAGCCGGCACCATTGTTTCTCTCTCTCAATGGTAACATTTTTCTCTCATAATGGTAACATTTTTCTCTCATACTCACACTTTTTAGATATAACCATGGTATTTGCCCATTTGACTTGAGGTACATCATAAAAGTTCTACTACCTCTGTTATTCGTTTATTATTTTAACCATGGAAGAGCTTGTTTCCTTTATGTTTTGAGTGTTAGAAGTTGTAAAACTCCAAAGATTTACAACTGCATACAAAGAAAAATAGAATGAATAAGAATTATTAGGCTTAGTAACATCATTTTATTAAGTTTGGAAAAAATAACCAAATTAAACTCGGTTTGGTCGATTAACTGACCAAAAATGGTCGACTAGTTTTTTCAGTTTCTTAAGAAAATAAGTTAGTTAAGTTGGTTTTCAATTTACTGCATTGAACTGACCTGTTGCACACACCTAGTTTTGTGTCTTGTAAACATTCCCACCAAGCTATGGCCGCTCCTTTTAATATGTTTGCTATTAATCTTACCATTCGCTTTAGGAATCTCCATATGGTTGAATCTATCTACTTCTGCAAGCCAATCCACAAAACCTTTAATATTCAAATTATCATCAAAATGAGGAAGATCTATCTTTAAACGAAGTTCATCATGTTGAGATCTTCATTTTCTTCATCCCCTAATCTTCGACATTGGCTTGTTGTCAATTTTGAAAAATTTGGTTTAAAAATAGTGTTTATTATGCACATTGAAAGTTTAAGATTTTCTTTAAATCAAGCCATTATGATGTTTATAACAATAATTTTTTTTACCAAAATTATACTTACGTTTTACAGAATAGGCGGATTCAATTGTTCTCGACTTTTGACCACTCGATCTCGGTTTGCTAGAGTGTAACATCCTGAATTTTTGGGCCTATGCGTTTAATGGGTGGATATGTTTAATGTGTTAATTTAAGTGTTAGGGGTCCAAATTGGGCTCAGGCTTAGGTAGAGGCCTTGATTAAAATTATCTGTTTGGGCATTATAGGGTTTAAAAGGTAGTATCTATGTTTAAAATACCAAAGTGGGCTTGTGGCCCAATCTTAGGAGGTGACGCCACACAAGGGAGTAAGGGGCCCAAATTTAAGTTTCATGGAGCCCAATTCTTTTAATTTAAGTTAGCTAAATTTTGGGCATTAGGATTAGGTGGAGTGGATGGCAACAAGGCTAAAGTTTAGGGGTTTTAATGTTTAAAATATGTGGATAATAAGCGGATAAAGGCTATTATTTAGGAATTTATTTTATGTGGATAATAAGCGATAAAGGCTAAAATTTAGGGATTTTAATGATTAAAATATGTGGATAATATGCTGATAAAGGAGGGAGGAGTTAGAGATAATTAAGTCTCTTTTAGATGAGCTAGTAGATTAAGATAAAGGAGAAAAGATAGAATTTATCTACAAGGTTAGGTAAGTGCCAAATTTCTATAAATAGGGGAATATCTCTTCAATTTCGTCATTTGGGTTTTTCTCTCATTCTTTTCTCTTCTTCTCTCGAGTAAAAGCCAAAAACTCCTAAAGTTCCATCTTCTTCTTCATTCTCTCTGCAAAAGCCAAATCTCTAAGCCTATTCCCTCATCTTCACTTTGATTCAAAAGCCAAACTCTTTTCATTCTTTTTCTTCCTAGCCAAATCTTCAAGTCTCTTCCTTGTTTTCTTTTCTTCTTTTCTTTCCTGTCGAAAACCAAACTCCTCACTCAAGTATTTTAAAAGCCAAAGACACATCAGCCTTCTCTTGTTCATACTTTTCTGGGATTTTTCTAAAAGCCGAAATCCCTAGATCTCATCTCCTGTTATTGCCGAATTACTTCTGTGGTGCATACTTGTGCCGAAATCTGAAGGGAACTATAGTGGAGTCAATCGCATAGATCTCTAAGTTATAGAATCGTGTTACTTTCGAGATTTCAAGGTAAGGGATCTATTAGTTTTAACGAGTAATTTGGGATTTATTAACCTTGGCCGATTGTTGAAGGGGCTAAATCTTTGTGTGTTTTTCCGGCTTTTGAACAAGTGTAACACCCTGGTTTTAGGGTTGTAACACCCTGGTTTTAGGGGTTAGGCGTTTGGTGCTTAGCTCGGGTGTTGGCACACTCTAGGGTGTGGTTGGGTAAGTTTTAGGGGTCCTGAGAACCCTAGGTGGTGGTAGGTTGCTTTAGAAAATTTTTAGTTTTAGGGGCTAAAAGGGGGAGCTTGGATGGAGGGGGCCTTAAGAGAAATTTAGGTGGAGTTTTGGCATAAAGATTGGTGTGGCAGAGTGGCAAGGAGGCGCCACATAAGGCATGGGGGAAGTGACGCCTCAGGGAGCTAGAAGGGGTCTCAGGTTCTATTCGCAAGGGCAGCAGGTGAGGCCTTGTTTTTGCGTCATTAAGGATTGGTGGTGGACGATTTTTGAAGGCTTGAAAGGTGGAGAAAGACTTGGTCTTCTCTTTTTAAATTCGGCTAGGTAGGTTTGACTCATTCAAATTATTTTGAATGGATGGAAGGGAGGTGTTTTAGGAGATTTGAGGATTTTTTTTTTGTGGGAGGTTGGAGCTTGGTCGAATAGTATAAATAGGGGGGGAGGTGTTCATTTTCATTCATCATTTGCTTTCTCTCCCTTGCCGAATTTTGCCTCCCAAATTCCTTTGGTTGCCGAAACCTTCTTCTCCAAATTCTTTTGCTCTCACATTTTCCAAGTGGCCGAATCCTTCACTCTTTCTTTTATCCCTTCCTTGTTCCTTCAAAACCGAAAAGCATCTAGGCATCTTTCTTTCTCTTCCTTAAACACTTTTGCCGAAACTCCTTGAGCCGAATCTCTCCTCAACTATTTCCGAAACCTTCCTCCTTGTTCTAGTGGTGGTTGGCCGAATGTTCTTGTGGTCTTAGTGTGGTAATTCTTTCTTGTGTAGCCAGCAAGTAGGAGCGGTAAGAAGGAACCCTTAGGTCGGATTCATCAAATGTTGTAAGAGCATTCGTGATTTGATCACGGTGAGGTAAGGCTAGTTAGTAAGATTAAGTACTTAAGTGGTGTTTTGGAGGTTAACTGCTTACACTGATTAAGCTTTTTGATGGAGGCCACAACAAGTCGAGTGGGCAAGGAAAGGTCCCTATCCCGAAGTTCAAGAAGAGGGTCGTCTCGGCGATTCGGGATTGGCCACCGGGGTGTGGGCCAACAGCAGGGGATAGCTATAGGCAGATAGCTGTCGTTTCTTTGAGCGATAGCTTGGGGATCGAAAGCATAGAACTACAGGTGTTAAGGTGCGTAATCATCGCACTATTTCTCGGTTTGCTTGCTAATTATTAAACATATGTATTATGTGTGGAAGCGATTATAATGGCTTAAGTGATGAGAACTGGTGATGGTAAGATTATTTGTGATGTATTTATGTATGTATATATATTTATTCTTATGTGATATGATGACTTAACATGTAGCATCTACATATTTGCATGAGGTGGGGCTTGATTCGATGAAGGAGGAAGGGTACATATGATGTACGTGGTCTAATGTTAGCCTCGGCTACGTTAGCGCTTGATGGTTAGCTTCGTGCTACCTCAAGGGAGATGTTGGCTAGGTGCCCATCTCGGCGGTTGATGGCTATGTGCATCACCGTGAGACGAGATATTGAGGTTGAGATCATTTTGGTTGATCGGTGGCTCACCCACGGCCTTGTGCGCAGAGAGTTGCCAAGGTAATGTTTTGGATCACGAGGTGATCGGTGGTGGTTTATCCACGGCCTTAGGCGAGGAGCCCGCTAAGGTTGGCGTCATTTGGATAGTAGGTTGGGTTGAAGTGCATCTTTGCATGATTTGTTTTGAGGATTGTGTGGGTATGGGCCAAGCCCATACGTGTGGGAAATTTGTGTTGTGGTTATGCATCGAGTCCGTGGACTCACCCAATTATTTTCCTAACATTTCGTGTGATTCATGAGATGGACCGGGATCGGAGAGGATACATGGTGGCCCATGCCAAGGAGATGTTTTTGGCTATATTAAATATTAAGTATTTCATTCAAATAATGGTTGTAATAAGGATTTATTTTATTATTTTGGTATCATTTTATTATTAACTCTATTATGGTTTGTTTAAATTGAAACACTATGTGAAGATGGTTATATTTTTATAACTTACTTATTCAAATATGGAATTATTAAACATGTGGCTATAATCTCAAAAGAACATGGTTTCCAAGAGCAAATAAATTTTTACTATTTTATTCTAAGTCTAAAATATTTTCACTAACATAACCAGATTCGGTCGTAGTGAATGGGCCGGGTTTGGGGATGTTACAGTTTGGTATCAGAGCCCGGTTCAAAACTCGGCTTTGAGGGTTTGGGCCCAAAACAATTTTCAAATGGACTTTTTGAAAAAAAATGGGCTTTTATAAAAAGGTTTTTCAGGTTATTCTGGCATGGCACCTGTACCTCCGGCCCGAAGTCCACCAGGTAAGTACTTCTAGCCTTTGAAGTGTTTGGTTATTATGAATTATTACGGTTTTAGATTGGGCTCGTAGATTAGAATATTCAGGCTGTTGGACCCTAAGATTAGTCTACTCAAACATATGCATAAAACTTAAAGCTCTTAAACAAACCTGTGAAATAAGTCGCCGAGTTAAGGTGTGCAACCTCAGTAATGCGCATGTCTAGGATTGGATCCTAAGAGCTTGGTACTTAAGCGATCCCACGTGACTCACCTCCTCTTCGCAGAGAATCTACTTGGTGTGTAGCTACGGTTCACCTTAACCAAGAGGACTTGTTCATAGGCTAAACCGATTAATAAAACCCGAAAGGGAATTAGCCTTGCTGTTTTTAAAACCTCCTGTTTTAAAATTTTTCAAACTTACCCCTTTGGTTTGTGAAACCCTAAATCTGATTTTGAAAGACGTCTGTTGAATTACAAAATTACCAAAATGCCCCTAGTGGCAAAATTACAAAAAATGCCCCTGTGTTATAAAATTACCGTTCTACCCTCAATTTTTGATAAAATGCTTTTTACTTGGTAAAATACCAAAATCTCAAGTTTTCAAATATTAAGATATCTTGGTTTGTGAAAATTTTACGAAAATACCCCTGGTTGATAAAGTTACCGAAATGCCCTTGGTTTCTAAATATTCAGTTTTCTCTCTCAACTTTTACTGAAATATTCCTATTTTACCAAATATCGAGAAAATTCTATTTTTGTGAAATATTGTGATATTTCGATTTGGAGAATTTACTGAAAATTCCCATGATTTCCAAACTTTCTAAAATAACCTCGATTTAAATTTTTGCAACACATCCGGGTTGAAACACAAATTTTCAAGATGACCCTCGAGATTTTGTGAATTTTGAAATATCTTTAAGTTGGAAAACTATTTTTCAAAATTGACTCCGAGTTATCACCGAAATACCTCTTATAGGAAAATGACGAAATTACCTCTGGGTAGGGTATGAAACTTGATTGCTCGAAAGAACTACTTCTAAATATCTTGCTTTTCATAAAATTGCTCGTGGATAAAACAGTGAAACAAGAATTTCTAATGCATAAAACTTTCTAAACAGACTAAATCGAGGCGCTAGATATGAGTTCTAGGGGGCGTGGTCGCAATACTCGTGGACGTGGTAGAGGCAGTTTTGGTGACTGTTTATTTTGTTGCTCGTAAAGTATGTTAGCTCTTTAAGATCAGAGTGCGCAGCTATAGTGTAGTGTGGTGTTAGTTTAGACAAGTAATTTCGAGGACGAAATTATTTTAAGGAGGGTAGAATTGTAACACCCTGGTTTTAGGGGTTAGGCGTTTGGTGCTTAGCTCGGGTGTTGGCACACTCTAGGGTGTGGTTGGGTAAGTTTTAGGGGTCCTGAGAACCCTAGGTGGTGGTAGGTTGCTTTAGAAAATTTTTAGTTTTAGGGGCTAAAAGGGGGAGCTTGGATGGAGGGGGCCTTAAGAGAAATTTAGGTGGAGTTTTGGCATAAAGATTGGTGTGGCAGAGTGGCAAGGAGGCGCCACATAAGGCATGGGGGAAGTGACGCCTCAGGGAGCTAGAAGGGGTCTCAGGTTCTATTCGCAAGGGCAGCAGGTGAGGCCTTGTTTTTGCGTCATTAAGGATTGGTGGTGGACGGTTTTTGAAGGCTTGAAAGGTGGAGAAAGACTTGTTCTTCTCTTTTAAATTCGGCTAGGTAGGTTTGACTCATTCAAATTATTTTGAATGGATGGAATGGAGGTGTTTTAGGAGATTTGAGGATTTTTTTTTTTTGGGAGGTTGGAGCTTGGCCGAATAGTATAAATAGGGGGGGAGGTGTTCATTTTCATTCATCATTTGCTTTCTCTCCCTTGCTGAATTTTGCCTCCCAAATTCCTTTGGTTGCCGAAACCTTCTCCAAAATTCTTTTGCTCTCACATTTTCCAAGTGGCCAATCCTTCACTCTTTCTTTTATCCCTTCCTTGTTCCTTCAAAATCGAAAGCATCTAGGCATCTTTCTTTCTCTTCCTTAAACACTTTTGCCGAAACTCCTTGAGCCGAATCTCTCCTCAACTATTTCCAAAACCTTCCTCCTTGTTCTAGTGGTGGTTGGCCGAATGTTCTTGTGGTCTTAGTGTGGTAATTCTTTCTTGTGTAGCCAGCAAGTAGGAGCGGTAAGAAGGGACCCTTAGGTCGGATTCATCAAATGTTGTAAGAGCATTCAGGATTTGATCACGGTGAGGTAAGGCTAGTTAGTAAGATTAAGTACTTAAGTGGTGTTTTGGAGGTTAACCTTTTACTGATTAAGCTTTTGATGGAGGCCACAACCAATCCAGTGTGGGCAAGGAAAGGTCCCTATCCCGGTTTCAAGAAGAGGGTCAGTCTCGCGATTCGGGATTGGCCACCGGGGTATGGGCCAACAGCAGGGGATAGCTATAGGCAGATAGCTATCGTTTCTTTGAGCGATAGCTTAGGGATCGAAAGCATAGAACTACAGGTGTTAAGGTGCGTAATCATCGCACTATTTCTCGGTTTGCTTGCTAATTATTAAACATATGTATTATGTGTGGAAGCAGATTATAATGGCTTAAGTGATGAGAACTGGTGATGGTAAGATTATTTGTGATGTATTTATGTATGTATATATATTTATTCTTATGTGATATGATGACTTAACATGTAGCATCTACATATTTGCATGAGGTGGGGCTTGATTCGATGAAGGAGGAAGGGTACATATGATGTACGTGGTCTAATGTTAGCCTCGGCTACGTTAGCGCTTGATGGTTAGCTTCGTGCTACCTCAAGGGAGATGTTGGCTAGGTGCCCATCTCGGCGGTTGATGGCTATGTGCATCACCGTAGACAGATATTGAGGTTGAGATCATTTTGGTTGATCGGTGGCTCAGCCACGGCCTTGTGCAGAGAGTTGCCAAGGTAATGTTTTGGATCACGAGGTGATCAGTGGTGGTTTATCCACGGCCTTAGGCAGGGAGTCTGCTAAGGTTGGCGTACGGTTGGATAGTAGGTTGGGTTGAAGTGCATCTTTGCATGATTTGTTTTGAGGATTGTGTGGGTATGGGCCAAGCCCATACGTGTGGGAAATTTGTGTTGTGGTTATGCACTGAGTCTGTGGACTCACCCAATTATTTTCCTAACATTTCAGGTGATTCATGAGATGGACCGGGATCGGAGAGGATACATGGTGGCCCATGCCGAAGGAGATGTTTTTGGCTATATTAAATATTAAGTATTTCATTCAAATAATGGTTGTAATAAGGATTTATTTTATTATTTTGGTATCATTTTATTATTAACTCTATTATGGTTTGTTTAAATTGAAACACTATGTGAAGATGGTTATATTTTTATAACTTACTTATTCAAATATGGAATTATTAAACATGTGGCTATAATCTCAAAAGAACATGGTTTCCAAGAGCAAATAAATTTTTACTATTTTATTCTAAGTCTAAAATATTTTCACTAACATAACCAGATTCGGTCGTAGTGAATGGGCTGGGTTTGGGGATGTTACAACAAGGCTTTACATTGAGGATAATAGATCCGGATAGCAAGGACATCGACTAAGAATATTGGATTTCGCGATATCAGGTGTGTAATACTTCCCCACCATCTAGATCTGATTATTAATGTATGCTCATAAGTTTATATGTTGTGATAAATACTGATATCTCGGTTTAATGTTGGAAACCCGAAAAGGTGTGAAGCAAATCACCGTGTCGTTGAATGTTTGACTTTATATGATAAAAGCATATTGATTTTATGACCGCATGGGTTGGGTTGACGAAGGGGGAAGTTATACGTTATATGTGTAGTTTGTTTATACCGTGATCTCGTTATATGTTGTAGCGGCTAATGCCGTGATCTCATTATAAGGGCTTCGCCATAATATGTTGATGAGCAAACATGACCGCCATCTTGGCGTGTAGCGGTGTGGGTCGATTGTAGAAATCCCCAATGGTGTGAATGGTCTGAGTGCGGGGCGTGTAGCGGATGGAAACCTAGGCAAACGGGTTGGGCCTTGCATATTATTTGTTATTTTTTTAAATGGAATTATTAATCTGTTTTATGGGCCTAAGGCCAAAATCTAGTGTTGCATGAGGTTGCACACCGAGTCTCGCGACTCACCCTATTAATTAACCTTTCGGGTGATACCTAGTGCTTGGACCGGGGCTAGAGAGGAACGCAAGGTGACCATGCAAAAGACCAATCTGGATCCAAAGCAAAAAGTCTCAAGTTAATACTTTATATTTTTAATTAATGGATTTTAAATCTCGTTGTAATAAGGCTATGGGCCACTAGTTTATGTTTTGTTTTATTTTGGGCTTTAATTACTTTTAGTTATTTAAATTCTTATTGAACTAATGTATCTATTTAAATTTGAGTTTTTAATTTATAAAGGCATATTTTATTTAAACTATCAACTATTAAATTTCTCTCGAATAAGAAGATAAACTTTAGAAAAAATATTTTTCTCGAAAATACGACATGTTCTTCCAAAATTTTCTTAGTGACATACCGATCCTATCGTGGTGTTTGGGCCGGGTTTGGGGTGTTACAAATTGGTATCAGAGCCCGGTTCAAAACTCGGCTCTGGGGTTTTTGGGCTCAAAACGTTTTCTAAAATGGGCTTTTGAAATATGGATGTCTTTAAGTAATAACAGATCTGTTAGCTCGGCATGGCACCTGCGTCTCCGGCCCAAGTCCGCCAGGTTAGTACTCTGAACTATTGTATGATCTTTGTATATGTGGGCTTAATGGGCCTAGTGGGACGTAGATTAGTTAGATTAGAACTTGATGGACTCTAGGCTTAGTTCAAACCACTTTTTAAAATGTCATAAAACTTAATTTCACTAAACAAACCCGTTAACAAGCCGCAAGACTAGGGTGTGGTAACCGTCATACGCATGTCTAGGAAGGATCCTAAGAGCACAGTATTTAAACAATCCTAGTGACTCACCTCTTCTTCACTGGAATCCTACCTGTGCGTAGTGTGACTGCTCACCCCTAGCCACGAGGACTTGTTGACGGGCCAAAATCTATAATTAAAACCCGAAAGGGACCAAATACCTTATCTTTACAAAATTGCTAGAAACCCTTGTTTTGGAAAAAAAACCCAAGATACCCATGATTTGCAAATATACCCCGATTTACATAGTCAACGAAATTTTTTCGTAAAAAAAAAAAAAACAACACAACACAACACAACACATGACAACAAACAGAAATCCACAACCACCTGAACACTACTATTTTCTTTTGAAATCAAATCCTTCAAGATACCCCTGTTTGTTTTAAAAAAAATTATTTTGAAAATATTCCTGATTTGTAAAAATTACTAAATTGCCCCTAATGTGTAAAATGACCAAAGTACCCTTAATTGCAAAATTACCAAAATACCCTTTATTTCACGAAATCAACAAGGAACTCTATTTTGAAAATTACGAAAAAATACCTGTAGGATAAAATTACAAAAATACCCATGGGTAGTGGAATAACGAAAATACCCCTATGTGTTGAATATGGGTGCATGGATGTTGTCTCGTATGTTGATGGTTGAATGTATGTAGTTCTTAGAACTAGGAAAGGTGAACTTGAGACCGAATTGCGAATTGAAAAAGAACTACTCTTAAAACTACTAATCATAAGACTGCTCGTGGATAATCAAGTGGAAGAAAACCAATAATTCATAAAATTTTTAATCGATAAACGCGAACCGATAGCATGAGTACAAGGGACGAGGACGCTTTAGATGCGAATACTGGTGCGTACCTTACCATAGTATACTAAGTGTTTATTTTGACTTTAGAATTAGAGTGCGCAAATAAAGCATAGTGGTGAGACTTGGGTAGTACGATTAATAGTTAGTTGGAAATTTCGAGGACGAAAATTTCTTTAAGAAAATAGAACCGTAACATCCTGAATTTTTGGGCCTATGCGTTTAATGGGTGGATATGTTTAATGTGTTAATTTAAGTGTTAGGGGTCCAAATTAGGCTCAGGGCTTAGGTAGAGGCCTTGATTAAAATTATCTGTTTGGGCATTATAGGGTTTAAAAGGTAGTATCTATGTTTAAAATACCAAAGTGGGCTTGTGGCCCAATCTTAGGAGGTGACGCCACACAAGGGAGTAAGGGGCCCAAATTTAAGTTTCATGGAGCCCAATTCTTTTAATTTAAGTTAGCTAAATTTTGGGCATTAGGATTAGGTGGAGTGGATGGCAACAAGGCTAAAGTTTAGGGGTTTAATGTTTAAAATATGTGGATAATAAGCAGAGATAAAGGCTATTATTTAGGAATTTATTTTATGTGGATAATAAGCGGATAAAGGCTAAAATTTAGGGATTTTAATGATTAAAATATGTGGATAATATGCTGATAAAGGAGGGAGGAGTTAGAGATAATTAAGTCTCTTTTAGATGAGCTAGTAGATTAAGATAAAGGAGAAAATATAGGATTTATCTACAAGGTTAGGTAAGTACCAAAAATTTCTATAAATAGGGGAATATCTCTTCAATTTCGTCATTTGGGTTTTTCTCTCATTCTTTTCTCTTCTTCTCGAGTAAAAGCCAAAACTCCTAAAGTTCCATCTTCTTCTTCATTCTTTGCAAAAGCCAAAATCTCTAAGCCTATTCCTCATCTTCATTTTGATTCAAAAGCCAAAAACTCTTTCCATTCTTTTTCTTCCTAGCCGAAATCTTCAATTCTCTTCCTTGTTTTCTTTTCTTCTTCTCTTTTCTCGTCAGAAACCGAAACTCCTCACTCAAGTATTTTAAAAGCCAAAGACACATCAGCCTTCTCTTGTTCATACTTTTCCGGGATTTTCCTAAAAGCCGAAATCCCTAGATCTCATCTCCGTGATTGTCGAATTACTTCGTGGTGCCTACTTGTGCCGAAATCAAGAGGAACTTTAGTGGAGTCAATCGCATAGATCTCTAAGTTATAGAATCGTGTTACTTTCGGGATTTCAAGGTAAGGGATCTATTAGTTTTAATGCGTAATTTAGGATTTATTAACCTTGGCCGATTGTTGAAGGGGCTAAATCTTTGTGTGTGTTTTCGGCTTTTGAGCAAGGCTTTACATTGAGGATAATAGATCCGGATAGTAAGGACATCGACTAAGAATATTGGATTTCGCGATATCAGGTGTGTAATACTTCCCCACTATCTAGATCTGATTATTAATGTATGCTCATAAGTTTATATGCTGTGATAAATACCTATATCTCGGTTTAATGTTGGAAACCCAAAAAGGGTGAAGCAAATCACCAGGTCAGTGAATGTTTGACTTTATATGATAAAAGCATATTGATTTTATGACTGCATGGGTTGGGTTGACGAAAGGAGGAAGTTATACGTTATATGTGTAGCGGTTTATACCGTGATCTCATTATATGTTGTAGCGGCTAATGCCGTGATCTCATTATAAGGGCTTCGGCCATAATATGTTGATGAGCAAATGTGACCGCCATCTTGGCGTGTAGCGGTGTGGGTTGATTGTAAAATCCCCAATGGTGTGAATGGTCGATGCACGGGGCATGTAGCGGATGGAAACCTAGGCAAACGGGTTGGGCCTTGCATATTATTTGTTATTTTTTTAAATGGAATTATTAATCTGCTTTTATGGGCCTAAGGCCAAAATCTAGTGGTGTATGAGGGTTGCACACTGAGTCTCGCGACTCACCCTATTAATTAACCTTTCAGGTGATACCTAGTGCTTCGGACCGGGCTAGAGAGGAACGCAAGGTGGCCATGCAAAAGACCAACTGGATCCAGCAAAAAGTCTCAAGTTATTACTTTATATTTTTAATTAATGGATTTTAAATTTCGTTGTAATAAGGCTATGGGCCACTAGTTTATGTTTTGTTTTATTTTGGGCTTTAATTACTTTTAGTTATTTAAATTCTTATTGAACTAATGTATATATTTAAATTTGAGTTTTTAATTTATAAAGGCATATTTTATTTAAACTATCAACTATTAAATTTCTCTCGAATAAGAAGATAAACTTTAGAAAAAAATATTTTTCTGAAAATACGATATATTCTTCCAAAATTTTCTTAGTGACATACCAGATCCGGTCGTGGTGTTTGGGCCGGGTTTGGGGTGTTACATAGAGTGTAGACTCTATTCGCAAATCAATGAAAATAGTATGTGAACTTTCAATGGCCAAAAACCGAAAGACAAACTATATCAAAATATAGAATTTATTTTGGAAAAAATAACTCAACTATATTTTGACAAAATAATGACGCAAAAGTGATCTCTTGTTTTGACCTAGCTCTCAGTATCTATTTATAGATAAAATAACAAAAGTCTCAATTGAACAAAGTATAACTGAATAACAATATTTTCCTATCCCACTAGTAGTGCTTTATAGGAGGAGGCAACAACTCCTTGTCCTGGGACTAAGTTTGCCACCCCTTGCTCCATACCGGGCCAAGTTAAACCTAGTCATGTATCAGGTCTAATTATATATGTTATCTAGTTTTTAAACCAACTCATATTATTTATCCAACCCAATAAATATTTTCGCATGCCCAAAATATTAATTATTCATTTAATTAATCAACTTAATTAAATTAATTTCTCAGTCTGATTCTAATCTCGTTAAAGTTATGACGACTTTATCGTATTAGAATATACAAGGAAATTAATTTAACTAAGTTGTTCTTATGAAACTGTGATGAACTGAATTAATTTATTTTTCACTTCAAACTCTAAATAATAATTCGAAGAAATCAATTTAATTACCAAGTCATCTCTTATTCATAGTGAGAAAACGTATTCACTACGTGATAAACCATAATCTACACATATTTTAACCCCATGCTTGGCTTAATTTTGGATGATTTTCCATTGAATTTGATGAATTCGATGCTCCTAATCTCTTAATTTTATGTTTTATACTCAAGAGAGCTTAGGGAGTCGAAAGGAACGAGAAACGGGCCTACCTAGGAAATCAACACGGCCTGGACTATCGACCACGGGCAGATCACACGGCCGTGTGTGGCGAGCAGGATCGACCACGGCCAAGGGAGTCCACCACATGCGTGTCACACGGGCGTGTCTCTGCCGAAATCAAGATGAATTCTGTTTAGAAGGGATACTTGTGGGCCAAATAAGGAATCTTAAAGCCTATATAAACACCCTAGGGGGCAACCTAAAAAGGGAGTTCGACAGAAGCCATCTGTCAGGGCTTTTGACGAAGAGCGAAGCCAGAGAAGGCTAAATATAGGAAATTACTCAAAGAAAGTTAGTTGATCCATCTCAGAAGCCGGAATCATGCTGAAGACTGAAGATTTTCCCTTCAATTTCCTTCAGGGGGTTTTAGGGTTTTTCTTTATGTTTTGTTATTTAATTTCTTCTGAGATGTATTCTTTTATAAGCATGAACTAAACCCCTCAAATACCTGAGAGGGATGAAACCTAAGACGGATCTTGTTATTGTTTTCTAAACTGTATGATAAATACTTAATTTGTTCTTAATTATGTGTTCTTAATTCTTGCTTTAATATTTCAGGATATTGATTCAAGTATTGATGTGCTTATTCAGAGGAGCAAAAGTCCTTGTTTAATAGTAGATCTAGCATAATTAAGCGGAGTTGATCGCACTCCTAGAGATAGGATGACGAAAATCTGCCAGATTAGGGTCAAACCTAATATGGGAGTCCATAAATCGAGTTAATGCAACACTAGGGGTTTTAATTAGAAAGAGATTTCAATTAATCAACCTAGGGTTAGACGTTAGTAGCCTCGAAAGATGTATTAATATAAATTAGGGAATCCTACGGATCAAGTCAAGTGAATAAATCGTCTGTTCGTGAGTTAAATAACAAGTGAAGTCTAGGTGGATTCTTCCTCGGGTATTGTCTTAATCAATTGATTTTCCCAAAAGTATTTTCCCAATTCATTCTCTGTATCTTGGCATCCTTAGCTTAGTAATTAGTTAGATAAATATCAATCCCTTTTATTCTAGGCTAGATAATAAAAAGAAAGTCAGTACTAGTAATTTTGGTTCCTTTGGGTTCGACATTCCGGTCTTGCCACTAAGCTATACTACTGTTCGATAGGTGCGCTTGCCTTAATCGTGGTGATAGTTAGTTTCTAGGCTCGATCATTCATTATATAAATATTAAAACTCTCAGACACGATCAAGTTTTTGGCACCGCTGTTTGGAGTCAAATATTAGGAACGCTAAATTTTTATTACTTTAGCCATTCTTATTTTTATTTGCAATTTAATTTTTATTTTAACCTTGCTAATTTTTCTTTTATTTGCTTCTGGCAGGTAAATCTAGTTTATGACTAGAAGAAACCCGTCAGGACCATTACTTTTTGACAGTGAGATTGAAAGTACAGTTCGCAGAAATCGAAGAGAAATAAGGCGAAGCCTACAATACATAGCAGAAGAGCAAGAAGACGAAACCAATACTATAGAAGAGATGGCTGATAATAATCCGATACCTCCTGTGGTTGCCGCAAACCCGGTGAATCAAAATCCTGCTCCTCATACTATGTATGATTATGCTAAACCTACTTTAACAGGAACTGAATCAAGTATTGTTAGACCTGCTATTGCTGCAAATAATTTTGAACTAAAACCTAACACTATACAGATGATTCAGCAATTTGTTCAGTTTGATGGTTTGCAGGATGAGGATCCAAACAATCACTTGGCAAATTTTCTTGAGTTTTGCGACACTTTCAAGATTAATAGAGTTTCTGATGATGCCATTCGTCTTCGGTTGTTTCCCTTTTCGTTGAGGAACAAAGCTAAACAGTGGTTGAACTCGTTACCACGAGGATCAATCACTACATGGGAACAAATGACCGAAAAAATTTTACTTAAATATTTTTCGCCAGCTAAAACAGCCAAGTTGAGGAATGATATCTCTTCTTTTGTGCAGATGGATTTAGAAACACTTTATGATGCATGGGAGAGATACAAGGATCTACTGAGAAGGTGCCCTCACCATGGGTTACCATTATGGCTATAGGTTCAAACCTTTTACAACGGTGTGAACCCCTCAACTAGGCAGTTGATTGATGCATCCGTCGGCAGTACACTAAACAATAAAACACCTGAGGCTGCTTATGAATTCATTGAAGAGATGTCACTAAATAATTATCAGTGGCAAGTTATGAGAACAAAGCCAACAAAAGCCGCCAGTGTTTTCAACCTCGACGCAGTAACCATGCTATCAAATCAGGTAGAACTTTTAAGTAAGAAAATTGATGGTTTGTGTGGTTCTTCGTAGGTACATCCAGTGATGCAGTACGATATGAATGGAGGAGGAATGAGCAATACAGAATACCCACCCTACAACCCTGGCATAGAAAGCGAACAGATGAACTATATGGGTAATACTTCTAGACTTCAAAATAACCCTTATAGTAATACTTACAATCCAGGTTGGAGGAACCACCCAAAATTTTCATAGGGTGGCCAAGGAAATCAAAAACAACAACCCCATCCAGGCTTTCAACAGCAACCCTACCCACAAGAGAAGAAGCCGAACCTTGAGGAGATGCTAACGAAATTTATCGCAGTGTCATAAACCCGTTTCTAAAACACTGAAATAGCACTTAAAAATCAGCAAGCATCAATTCAAGGGCTCGAGAACCAAATAGGTCAGCTTGCTAAGCTGATCTCAGAACGACCACAAGGAAACTTGCCAAGCAACATTGAAACTAACCCAAAGGAGCAAATTCACGCCATTAATGTTCACGATAGTGAAGGGTTAGACGAACTAGAACTGAGGCAAGAGAATGTGGTAGAGGAAGGTAAGGTTGAGGTAAGCCATGATAAACCAAAACCGATAATTGCAGAGTACCAACCTCGTGTGCCATACCCCAATGCGATGAAGAAAGACAACACAGATGAACAATTCGGTAAATTTCTTAAACTTCTAAAGAAATTACATATTAACTTACCGTTTCTTGAAGCTCTTTTGCAGATGCCAGATTCAAGGAAATTTTTAAAGGATCTTCTCGCAAACAAACGGAAGTTAGACGATGCGTCACACGTGGAGTTAAACGTAGTTTGCTCAGCCCTTTTACAAAATAAACTACCCAACAAATTAAAAGATCCAGGGAGTTTTACTATTCTTTGTTTAATTGGTAGTTTAGATGCTAACAATGCCTTGGCTGATTTAGAGGCAAGTATTAATGTCATGCCTTATAAAATGTTTAAGAAACTAGGTCTTGGGAAACCTAAACAAACTAGGATGAGCATTCAACTAGCAGATAAAACTATTAGATTTCCTAGGGGAATTGTTGAGGATGTGCTTGTAAAAGTCGATAAATTTATATTCCTAGTTGACTTCATTGTCCTAGACATGGATGAGGACAGTAACGCACCTTTAATTTTATGGCGACCCTTTTTAGCAACTGCTAAAACTAGAATTGATGTTGGTACATGTGAGCTCACACTTCGTGTAGGTGATGAAACAATCACTTTTCAAGCTCGTGACCCGTTAGGATATCTAGTGATCAAGATGATATTACGAGTTCTGTTAATGTTAATGACCTTGTGGCTCAACATTCTTTGTAGGAAACACCTCGAAAAAACGTGATAGAACCACGGTCTAGTTTATATGACATAAACAGCACAAATCATGAAGAAATACGACTACGAATCGATGATCTAGATGAATGGCGGACACATGACAAGTGGAAATAAAAAATACACGAGGAACCAAAGCGGCTCCATGACGAGCTTAAAGGAGGAACAAATCACTTCAAGGTTGGGGACCAGATACTGTTAGATTCAACCGATCTTCGAATTACCACCTCAGAGCTTAAAGCGAATGGAGAAATTCCTTTTACGGTACTTAAGGTCTTTCCATACGGAACGGTCGAGGTAACTCATTCTAATTTTGGCATTTTTAAGGTAAATATTACCCGACTTAAACCATATGTTGATAGAATTGATAGCGAGAAAGAGGAGTTTCGACTCCGCGAACCACCATGACCATACGAATGAGAGGTAAGTCTAGCTTAGGACTCTAAACAAGCACTTCTTGGGAGGCAACCCGAGCACTAACCCTACTAATTAGTTTGTTTTCACTTTTGTTCATGTTTTGGCACAGTTTTCCCTACCACACGGCCTTGCACACGGGCGTGGCCATGGCCGTGTGGCGACCACGAGTAGGCACAAGGGCGTGGCGGAGACCGTGCGGGTCAAGGATGAAAATTTTCCCTAAAACACGGGCTGCAATAAAATGCCACGGCCGTGCGATGCGGTCGTGGTCGACACTGACTAAAGAACACGGGCGTGCGACACACGATCATCTTAGATGGACCGTGGTCGCATCGATTAACTAACACGGGCGTGTGATCCTCTGCACGGGCGTGGGAGGACCTTTGAGTCCATTTATTTTTTCTTTTATTTTATTTTAAATTTTGAACTCTTTCTCTTTATTTTTCTTGTCTTAAATTTTTATTAGTATATTTTGATTTCTTTATATCTCTGGCTGTCTATTATCGATGACCATTAACAAAACTCCCTAAAACTTTACTGATGACTCCGCAGTTTCAAAAGGTTTAAGATGCTACTAAGGAACGACCAAACTACCGGAGTATTCTCCCCCACCTTCACCTCTGCCTAGTTCATCTGGCTTCTTTTCACTTTCTAAGGATTTCATCCATAATTCAGGAAGTTTCACTTCTCTCCCTCTCTTACGATAATCTTATTATCTTATCATTATCTAGTTTTTTGTACATTGAGGACAATGTACATCTTAAGTGTGGGGAGGTTATTTAAGTATATCATTATTAGAAAATCCCTGAATTATTTCTTGTTCTTAAGTAAAATTTCTCATATTACTAATTAGAATAAAACTTCTATTAACTTATGATTTTCATTGATATGTTTTGGATTAAGTCGTAGATAATTGTGCATTGATGGTTTAAACTTTAAGACATTAAAGAATCAAGCATGATAAGTCTATTTTCAGAATCAAAAATTTATTAGGTTGTTTCCCTAAATTTAAATATTACTTTGAAGTTTGAAATTTGCAAGGTTGACATCAAAAACCATAATTTTGGTGAGATTTTGAGCCTTTTAAGAGCATATTCTTTTCTTGCTCACTTTATTAATTATGAGTGTGTCAACATTGATTTGTTATTCTAGAACTTGCTTCGATCATACATGTCGAGACCACACCATTGGTTTGATATACTGAGATGATAAAGGCACCTAGGTTTTAACCCACTTATTCCACTAAAAAGCCTACCCATTTAATTAACCCCTAGTGACCCCTTTGAAACCTAATCAACCATTTCTTGACTCACCCATTAATATTAACTCAAAACCCACTTTGTATTTATTATCACCATTTCTCTTGACTACCTTTATATCGAGATTTGATTTGATCAGTTGCTTAACTACTTTATTTCAGTTGTAAATCCTATCTTATTATTGTAAATACTTATTCTAAAAAAAACGAAGTATATTCATTATTAGTTCTAGGTTATTTGAGCTTATGCGTTTAATTTCACATTTTGAAAAGAAGCTCGTGTTATTAGTGATGAATTCTTAATTGATGTAATTATTTAAGTTTTAGTTATTTTTCTAGTTAAGTAATTTATCAATTCAATCTCGATACTAACCCTTTAATTCAGCCTTTATCCACACCTTTAACCCAAGCCCCATTACAACCCTTTTAAAGACCTTTTGATTTGTGTATCATCTCATTTTACAGTGGTGGAGATTTGATTTTCAGGCAAGCCTATGGGATTAACTTTTCATGTTTGACTTTTTGAGTGCTTAATTTGAACCTTAAACACTTTGAGTGATTTGAGTGAATCTTTAGTGAGGATCTCAATTCTTGTCGATTTTGGATCAAAGGTAATTTATTTAGATGAGGGGAGACACCTATATTTTCGTGCTATAAAAATTTATGACTTAGATTGTTTGAATCTTTAGGACTCTTTTAGTTAAATTATCAATGTATGAATTATCTATGAATTATGATGAAACATTATTGATGAGGATTATGAATTGAGGGAGTTAATTTTAATTGTGAGTTGAGGATTTTGCTTGAGGACAAGCAAACGCTTAAGTGTGGGGGTATTTGATAAACCATAATCTACACATATTTTAACCCCATGCTTGGCTTAATTTTGGATGATTTTCCATTGAATTTGATGAATTCGATGCTCCTAATCTCTTAATTTTATGTTTTATACTCAGGAGAGCTTAGGGAGTTGAAAGGAACGAGAAACGGGCTAAAAAGGGGCAAAATGGGCCTACTTAGGAAATCAACACGGCCTGGACTATCAACCACGGGCAGATCACACGGCCGTGTGTGGCGAGCAGGATTGACCACGGCCAAGGGAGTCCACCACGGGCGTGTCCCTGCCGAAATCAAGATGAATTCTATTCAAAATGGGATACTTGTGGGCCAAATAAGGCATCTCAAAGCCTATATAAACACCCTAGGGGGCAACCTAAAAAGGGAGTTCGACAGAAGCCATCTGTCAGGGCTTTTGACGAAGAACGAAGCCAGAGAAGGCTGAATATAGGGAATTACTCGAAGAAAGCCAGTTGATCCATCTCAGAAGCCGGAATCACGTTGAAGACTGTGGATTTTCCCTTCAATTTCCTTCAGGGGGTTTTAGGGTTTTTCTTTATGTTTTGTTATTTAATTTCTTCTGATATGTATTCTTTTATAAGCATGAACTAAACCCCTCAAATACCTGAGGGGGATGAAACCTAAGACGGATCTTGTTATTGTTTTCTGAACTGTATGATAAATACTTGATTTGTTCTTAATTATGTGTTCTTAATTCTTGCTTTAATATTTCAGGATATTGATTCAAGTATTGATGTGCTTATTTGGAGGAGCAAAAGTCCCTGTTTAGAAGTAGATCTAGCATAATTAAGCGGAGTTGATCGCACTCCTAGAGATAGGATGACGAAAATCTACCGGATTAGGGTCAAACTTAATATGGGAGTCCATAAATCGAGTTAATGCAACACTAGGGGTTTTAATTAGAAAGAGATTTCAATTAATCAACCTAAGGTTAGACGTTAGTAGCCTCGAAAGAGGTATTAATATAAATTAAGGAATCCTACGGATCAAGTCAAGTGAATAAATCGTCTGGTTCAGAGTTAAATAACAAGTGAAGTCTAGGTAGATTCTTCTTCGGGTATTGTCTTAATCAATTGATTTTCCCAAAAGTATTTTCCCAATTCATTCTCTATGTCTTGGCATCCTTAGCTTAGTAATTAGTTAGATAAATATCAATCCCCTTTATTCTAGGCTAGATAATAAAAAGAAAGTCAGTACTAGTAATTTTGGTTCCTTTGGGTTCGACATTCCGATCTTGCCACTAAGCTATACTACTATTCGATAGGTGCACTTGCCTCAATCGTGGTGATAGTTAGTTTCTAGGCTCGATCATTCATTATATAAATATTAAAACTCTCAAACACGATCACTACGGATAGTGATACATGCAATTTATTTCTCTAATTTGTTGTTTTCATTTCTTCAAATCATTTATTCTAATGCAAACCATCAAGGTTATACCGAGCTAGCAGAGGGACCGGTTAGACATATATAATTGGGGTTCAAATGATTTGTAATTAAGTTTCGACTCTTCTTCTATTAATTACAACATTATTTAGTAATGGAGTCATTCTGCTAAAGTATGATGACTAAGCTCTCCCCATTATATACCATTAAAAAAGTTACTTATCAAGTGCTCATCTAATGACCTTAACATAAGTGTTTTACAATTATATGATATCCTTAATCTATTTGGGATGAAATTTGTTCTCCCAGTGTGATCCTATTTTATCTCGCGGTAATCATTACATATTCTTTCATGAAAAATTCAATTACTGACACATAGTAATTAAATCATTCGTTTTAAGACAAATGACTCGTGGTCACGTTATTTTTTCATCTATCATGTAATGTTGTTGAGAGGACATCATTTCTTCTTTATTGGGCTATGAATTCCACAATTGTAAGTGAAGTTATGTCATGCAGAAGTCATATACCCAACATACCACTTTTCGACTTTATTACCAATTGAACTCCGGTTTTTAATACATCAAAGTATACGAGTCACTCAAACATAGCCTGTCACTTGCTTAGGATTGAGGTAAATCACACTATGAACGCCACAAGTAAATAAATCCATAAACGGATCTAGGATTTATTCTACTTGGGTCATGTTCGATATATTGTTAGATTGACACATCTATGTTTTTATCTTTTGAGAGTCATCCACTCCGATATCCAAAATAATGTATCTCTTTAATTGGATTTGATAAATGACATAATAATCTTTTAACCAACTTGCTCAATTTTGATTAGACTGTAGATCATTTAAATTATCTAATAATATAAGTTGTATTCTCACATTACGATCCGATCACATAATACAATTTAATATTAATTAATTGCTAGATAATCAATCAGTCAATATTTGATTTCAAAGTACAAAACCAGCTTAATTAATGTCATTAAATTTCCTTATGCGTTAATGTTAGCATAGTGATTTTACTTCTCGTTAATTATTGTTCTTAATTGATATAGTTATTGGTAAAGCAGACTTGGGCTGTTTAATTTTTGAAACATACACAACATAAAACATAACATTTGAGTATTTTGCTGATAATTATTTAGTTCGTATTCATATTTGAATAATATATTTAGTTTTAATATAGATAATATCTTAATATGAATCCGAGTTAAATAACATTATATGTCGATAAATATATAAATTTAGTAAAAATTTTAACTCGATAACAATTTCGAATTCAGATATCAGAATACATTATATGCTAAAGTAAAGAAAATTAAGTTAATATATGAAATTACACTAGCAAGTATATGAAATTACACTAGCTATTATTTCTTAATTTTATATGTTTTTTTTTATCATAATCGTATTTAAAATATTTTATACTTATGTAAATTTTGATATGTTAATAATTTATACTAGATAAATTATGAGTACACATATTTATAGATTTATAGTGTATTTAATTTTGTTTTTATCTAATTAAAATATTTGAAAAAAAAAAAAAAAGAAGCCCCCAGCTTATTTGTTGTAAATTTGTGGATCTTATTCATAAACGTAAATTTTTATAGTGATGCTTAACCTAGTAATAAGGTACACAAGTTTCCAACCAAAACCTTGTGGCTCAAATTTGTCTCTTCTAAGTATTAAAGATAGTTACGGACTGCGAGGGGATGTTTCTTCTTTTTTGGTATTATGTGTGAATTTTTTATTTATTTTATCTATCGTTTCTTAAAGGTTATTTTTGTATTATGTTTTTTAATATGTGAAAAAGTTGGGTCTAAAAAAGGCACCCTTTCAGAGGTAGACCGTCTATAGGGCTGAGAGTAGCCTTGCCCCCCAATTTTTTTGAAAAAAAAAAATCATTAGCCTTTAAATTTTTTTTTAAAATTTTAATTAAGTCCTTAAAATTTTTTAAAAGTTCTCATTAAATCTTTTTATTTCAGAGATTTTTAATTTAAACCCCTTAAATTTTACTATACAAACATCCGCTCTTCCTTCTTTTTGTTCTTCTTTTGTCTAGTAATATAATGTATGAAAATGAAAAGATTGAGTTGGATATTTTTGTGTCCAAACCATTCTAGCCATTCATTTCACCAAATCGGTTTGGATATTTAACTTTTATAAATGGTGTAAGCTAATTTTAAGTTTGATATGGGTATTGGATATTAAATTGTTTGGGTTTGAATATTGATGAGTATAGTATTTAGTAATTAAACTATGTGTTGGTTTATTATGGTGTTTTATAGATAGTGATATTATTCTGAATTAAATTAAAATATTAAATATAAAATTAAAAAATATATATATATAATTTATGTGGAGTAGCATTTTTGTATCAGTGGAATGAAAGTGACCTTTGTCGACATTACTAACATAGATACAAAAGACATTAATGGAATGAAAGTTACCTTTGTTGACATTCCTAAAATAGATATAAAATTTAGCAGGAAGAAGCTGAACCTCTTGAACTTGATTCATTCCGTGAAACCAATTTTTTATCTGTGCATGGGAAAACCTTGGGTAACCAATTAAGCAGATGGATAGTAGTTGTGTGGCAACAAGTTTTAGGATTCCGAAACAGGTTTTGACGTCAAGTGGGCAGCGGATGCAGCTCTTGGGTTTCGGCACCGCAGCCTACCCGCTGGTAACACCGGAAGTTGCAAAGCAGGCGATTCTCCAAGCAATCGAGCTTGGTTATCGGCATTTCGATACAGCTTATATTTACGGAACGGAACAGCCGCTTGGTGAAGCAATCGAAGAAGCAATCTCGCTTGGCTTAATTAAATCTCGAGACGAGTTGTTCATCACTACCAAGCTCTGGTGCAGCGATGCTTATGGAGAACTTGTTCTTCCTCAGCTTCGCAAGAGCTTGCAGTAAGTTATATATATATTTCTTTTTCTAATTTCAAATTAATATTTCCTTACCCTGAATAGACGTTGTGGCCACTGGCATGGTAAATTGTAGCTAAAGTTTAAACTATTTCTACTGTAGAAATCTCAAGATGGAGTACGTGGATCTGTATCTTATTCACTGGCCTTTAAGCTTAAAACAAGGGAGATACGAATTCCCAGTAAGGAAGGATGAGATTAGCCCCATGCATTTCGGATCCGTATGGGCAGCCATGGAAGATTGCCAGAGGCTTGGCCTTACAAAGTCCATTGGGGTAAGCAATTTTTCCTGCAAAAAACTAGCTGACATACTTGCCTTGGCAAAGATCCCTCCTGCTGTTAATCAGGTAAAACTCTCCCTTTTTCTCTCTGAATCTGGTATACACCTAGCATAGTAGCATTCACTTTGGTTTCAACGTTGGGGTATATAGTGACGAAGTTTCAATTTTTTTCCTGCAAGGTGGAATTCAACCCGCTGTGGAACCAGAAGAAGCTAAGAGAGTATTGCAAAGCAAATGGGGTCCTTCTCATAGGTTACTCCCCATTGGGAGCCAGTGGGACACTTTGGGGCAGCAGTAGAGTTCTGGAGAATGAGGTGCTCAAGGAAATAGCGGAGGCTAAAGGGAAGACAGTTGCTCAGGTCAGGTGCTTGTTGTTTCCTTTAAAACCAAAGCTAGCTATTTCGGAATTATAGATAGAAATTAGTCTGATTTATTAATCCAGAAACAGATATGTTTGAAATGGGCATTTGAAGAAGGTGTGGGTGTAATCGTGAAGAGCTTCAATGTTGAGAGGATGAAGCAAAACCTTGAGATATTGGATTGGTCATTGAGCGAGGAGGAGCGTAAAAGGATCGATGACCTCCCACAAAGTAGGGGTTGCACTGGAGAATCGTTTGTCTCTGAAAACGGAACTTTCAAGACAATTGAGGAGTTTTGGGACGGGGAAGTTTGATTACATTTTCATATTAAAAAAAAAAAAAAGCCTTTTAGTCATTTGTTTTAACTTAAAAGGTAAACTACGTTCAAGATCACTTTAAAGTAAGATTTGTCTTATTTTAGTTATTTTAATTTTTTTAAATTTAGTCACTTAATTAAAATAATTGTTAAACTAATTAATATGTTAAAAATTATATTAATTCACTAATAGATTATTAATGTAACACATTAACCAATTAAATAATGACACATGATACTTTTTGTTATTAAAATTTAAATATATCTCTATAATTAATTCAAAACGTCTTTTTTTTCTTCCACTTTCCTCTTTTACCTCATAAAAGGATAAACCAAAACCCACTCCCTATTCAAGACCATCTCAAAGTTACTTGTCCTTCACCATTTTCTCAGCATTCTTTGTACTCAACGATGAAAATAAGACGTTTAGTGTCTTCATAGTTAGCTCTCAATTTCTGTGCAAAGGGCCAGAGATCCTCAGATATTAGCAGCTTATCTTATAAAGCAGCGATTCCTGAGTCTCCCTTGGAAAACACCATTCCAATCAAGTCCATTGTGACCCTAAAGAAAGGCCATTGGTTGTACATGGCTTGAAGCATTTGGAGATTCTTCTTATCCTTGTCAACCACATGCTTAAAAGCAGCCCCAAAGCCAAGCCAAGCCACACAGGCAAATGAAATATTGTTTGAGTCCACGCAAAGATCCAAGAGATTGCACGGAGAGTTTCAATGCCTCCACTTGGCTTTCTTTTTTATGGAGATGGACGACAGCTAATATTCATCTGACCATACTCCAATTCTGTTGTTGCTTGCAACCATTCACATTGTTTTCTCAACCAGCCTTGGGAAGTAAATTTATCAAATTTTTTTGGTATCAAATAATGGTGAAATACTTAACTAGGCAGAAGTATTCAACAAATCGAGGTTCCTGGAAGACTACAGAACGGTGTTCCTTTGTTGCAACTGTTAAGAAAAAGAAAATTGAAAAAAAAGAAAAAAAAATCAATGTTACTAAAATATAACGACAACACTTTCCTTAAAAGGTTTTTTGTATGTATCCAAGATACAACAAAATCCTCAACACTCTAAAAAGAATAGTTAAAATGACTATCTTTTAATGAAATACATTTCCAAGAAGATATTCTTCTATATGGACGTATATATCTTTTAATGAAATACATTTTCATATAATTGTATTATTTTACAAACTAACTTTATATAAAATTATGTCTTTACAACTTTATGTATAAAAATAACATCTTTACAACACAACTATTCATTAATAATTATAATTTATTAGACTTTTCTGAATAATAAAATATTATTACCTATCATCATTATAAATTTACTACACTATGGTATGGTGGTATATATAATATTTCTTTAATTTATTCTTTAAAAAATCAACATACCCATACATTCTTTTATTAAAAAATGTTTTAAGTCAATATTGAAGATATAATATATCAATATGGTATATTCTTAATATTATTTTCACATAATAAGGAAGCACCCAAATATCCACCCTCAGTCAAATGTTTTGAAATTTCTCAAACTTTTGTATAAAACTCAATGTGAGGGTGCATAAAAGCTAAGTATAAATCAAATATAACCACTGCCAGTGGAATTCCATGACATTCTTGTCCTTTGCAAATATAATTATAAATAAAAGGAAGACAACCTTCCTCATGACACGTGTCCCACCTAATTGTTGGTGTTCTTAACATTATAAAAATGGTTAAAATTCAATTTTGATCCTTTTATTATGTTTAAATTGAACTTGAGCTTTTATGCTTTAATTTTTAACATGATTCGATCCCTATATTTTTATAATTTTTTATAATCTTATTAGCTAGTCCAAATAATTAATATTGTTAATTTTCCAATTAAAAGGTTACGTGACTTCCGGTTTCTTTTGGGTTTACCTTGCCTTTTTTATATTATAAGATAATATTCAAATTTTAGTTGTGGCTCCTCTACTACATTAAAACTTGAGATTTAATTTATATACTTCAATTTTTGACATAGTCTGGTTCATCTACTTTTTCAATATCATTGATAGCCTAAATAGTTAATATTATTAACTATTTCAATCAAAATGCCGAAGTCAATTTTTCTTAATAACATTATTCCGAAAAAAATTATTTTATCATGACAAGGGTGTTTTTGAGAAAAAAAAAATCCACTTTAGCATTTTCAACCTTATTTAAACTCCAACTGTATGAAATGTATAAAGACTTAGAGTATATTTTAACTTTTAACTTTTTATTTTATAATTCAATCAAAAAAAAATTTAACCCAAGGCGAAGTGTGAATCAGAAACAGGGGCGAAGCCAGGGGGGCTGGCATGGGCCCCGGCCCCCCTAAAATGTAAAATTGTTATTTAGGCCTTTAAAATTTTTTAAAAATTTTAAATTAGTAAAGATAAAATTACACTTTGCCCCCCCTAAAATTATAAAAATTCAATTTAATCCTTTACAAATTATAAAGATATAAACTATAAAAATTAAAATTTCATCCGCCCCTAAAAATTGTTCAACATTTCAAATTGGAAACTATACTACTAATAATAAGGCAACCTTTTTTTTTTTCAAACTACTTTTTTCTAACAAATTTGATGAAAGTACTGATAAAAAAATTAACGTGGATGATGTGGAATATTTTTAATGATATGTAATTTATTATTTAGGTAAATCAATAAGATAATTACATGTGAAAAATAATAAAATAAATAAATCATACATGAAATTAAAAAAATAACTCTTAATTTAAAGAAAATAAACTTAATTATCTAAAAAAAAAGGTTCAAAATGAATACATATGTTTGTTTACTGAGAGATTTCAAAAAGATAATTAATAAATCAAACCGAAAATATTGAATATGTGCATTCATTTTGAAATTTTTTTAGATAATTATGTTTATTTTCTTTAAATTAAGAGTTATTTTTTTAACTTCATGAATTATTTATTTATTATTTACCACATGTAATTATTTTATTGAATTATCTAAGTAATAAATTACATCTCATTAAAAATATTCCACGTATGAAATTTCACATCATCCCGTTAACTTTTTTAACGGTACTTTTATTAAATCTATTAAAAAAATAATTTGAAAAAAAAATAAAAGTTGATAACTAAAAAAAGCTCAAAAATACAATTATGGCCATTTTGATAAAACATGTAAATATTAGTGATCAAATTTGTTATTAATCCTAATAATAATTAAAAGTTAGCATTTATTACAGCTGCTGGCCCCACTGCATGCTCTGTGTTTTTCTTCATAAAAATAAACTCAATTTGAAAAAGATTAGTCCAATATCAATTAAGTTACTCTAGATTTTGCCATTCATACTTGTAACCAATAATTAGTCTCCCAAATCAACCGTCAAGATGGACGACATTTTATTAAGAAATAGATTTTATTTTATCTCCTTTATTTTAAAAAATTAATAAAGTAATTATTGTATATTAGATTAAATAATAAATTGGTTATTTTTAATAAAAAAATATTTATTTTTATTATTAAATATTGTTGTGACTGATAAAATAATTAGACAGTTACATATGGTGGCCGTGTGTACATCATTATGGCAAACAAGGACCATTTTTAATGGTGAAAATAGATAAAAAATTAAACAGAAAGAATGGTTTTTTTTTTTATCTAATTACAAAGATTAATTTATTTATTTTTTGAATGGGGAGATAAAAATACAATTTAACTACTAATGTAAGGGCTTTTATGGTATTTTTACCGTTGTTTATATTTTTTTTTTGAAACAAAAATTTAATTAGGTTAAAAGATTATTTAAGCACAACTAAATTTTAAAATCTTATTCGAATATAGGAAAAACAGAATTTTTTTAAAAAAAATTATTAATATATCAAAATTTATAAAATATAAAATACTTCAAATACGATTATCACATGAAAAAAAATGCACGAATACAACACAAATTAATTGATCTAATGTTAGCTTAAGTAGGTAAAAAATGTATATTTTATTTATTTTAATTTGATATTTGTGAAAAATATTTTATATATATTCTAAAGTTTTGTAAAACAAATACTTAATTAATACACTATTTTGATATTAATTAATGGTGTAATATTGGTTTAATAATTACAAATATATGTTTAAAATCATGAATAATATAAATCCTAATCCTCAAGCCCAAAATATATACGTGTTGTTAAATAAGGGGGCGGGGAAGAGTCCAAGGATTAGCGAAAGCCCGAAATGTTAGGAAAAAGAAAACACAAAGCCCAAAGAAAAAGAAAATCAAATGGCCCATGCAGGTTTCGAACCTGCGACCTTCGCGTTATTAGCACGACGCTCTAACCAACTGAGCTAATAGGCCTGTTGATGGTCAATGTGTAGTAACTAATAAATCTAGCAGTTACCGTCAAACAATTTGGATGGGAAATTGTGTACGGACATGGTGTATTTAAATAATGTTTGGATATACATTAATCCAAAGGCTTTATTTAGTAAAGAGAAGTAAATTTTATAGCTTAAAAAGTAGGTTTGAGAAATACATCTTAAAAACAATATTTGTATTACCTTCTTAGAATGTTAAATCTATCCCTATTCTCTTACAAAAATATTTAAATTACTCCTATTTATATTAGAAGTTGTAGATTATTGTTTACTGTTTTTTAAGTATGAGCGTTTAAATGAATTTGTTCACAAAAATATCGAATTAGACGAGTTAATGAGTCTTATACTATTTATTAAATTTAATTTGAATTTTGGTTTAACATAATTTGGTTTCTATATTTAATTAGTCATAATAATTAATATCATTAACTCGCTAATTAAAACATTACGTGATTATATATAATTTATTTTTAATATTATATATAAATTATTGTTTAAAAATGTAAACAAATCATATATAATATATAAATAATTCAATTTTTAAAAAAAATTAAAATATTATATAAAAATAAAATAATTATCTAAAAAATAAAAAAAAAGTATTTAACTTTTAAAATTTGAAAAAACTTAATTTTTCAAAAATATATTCTATTTTTTTCATAAATAAAATATTGTTTAAAAAAGTAAACAAATCATATATAATATATAAATAATTAAAATTTTTTAAAAAATAAAAATATTATATAAAAATAAAAAAAATTATCTAAAAATTTAAAAATTTATTTAACTTTTAAAATTTGAAAAAACTTAATTTTTCAAAAATATATTCTTTCTTTTTTTTTTTTCATAAATTTTAAAATAATTTTTTCAAAAACTCTAAATCCAATAAATTTTAAAAAATAGATCTATTTTAAAAAAAAAAATTAAAAACAATATATCTAAATTTCCAAAATAGGCAAAGTTGAACAAAAAAATATATAAAGTTTTGAGTTTTTAGAAATTTAGATATATTTTTTCAATTTTTATATAATATTTTGATTTTTAAACTTTGTATTTATATACTTTTAAATTTTATAAAACATACTTTTTAACTTTTATTTTTTTGAATTATGATTTTTATATTTTAAACAATATATTATATATAATATTTTAAAAAATGTGATGTGGCGTGTTCTAACAATGCCACGTGGATAATAAACAGTTGGTCAATGATAGTCAACATTGGCCAACGACGATCAACCATGGACATCACCTGTCAACTTCCGGTCAATGGTGAGTCAATGTTTTTTATTTTAAATAAATTGAATTGTCACATAATACAATTTAATTAATTGGATGTGTTACATGATACATTTTGACAAGCAGACAACTGATTTTTTTTTTAACACTGTTGTAAAAGAAAAAAAAAATAGGTTAACTAGTAATCTGGAAAAAAGAGTTAAATACCAAAATAAAAAAGCAAACATAGACTGGGGCAAGATTTAGCATTAAGCCTCATTTAATGCCTTAAATTCAGGAATAAAGTTGAATTTTCATTTTGAGAAGATTTTTCGCCGGAAAGTTTTCCATCCAAAGAAACTGACTACCTCAGGCTCTCTCATTATCCATATTCACATATAGGGTTGAAGCAAAAGAACATATTCTTTTTCTTCCTTTTTGAGTTGTTCAAAAGAATATGGGGAGTATTCCAGATTGTGTTTTGAGGTGGAGTGGGCAAAGAATGCCGGTTGTGGGATTTGGCACCGCATCGGAGATAGTTGAAGGATCAGATTTTTTTACTTCCACAAAACAAGCTGTTCTTCAAGCAATCAAACTGGGTTATAGGCACTTCGATACAGCTTCTCTGTATGGGTCAGAGCAGCCTTTGGGTGAAGCAATCGTTGAAGCACTCTCGCTTGGCTTAATCAAATCTCGGAACGAGCTCTTCATCACTTCCAAGCTGTGGTGCACCCAAGCTTATGGAGATCTTGTTCTTCCTGCTCTCAAGACAAGCTTACAGTAAAATCAAATATTTGTTTCCCCTTTTTTGTTTTTTCTATCTTTTGTTGAGCTGAAGACAGAGAATGGTTGTTGAAGTGCAGGAATCTGAAGTTGGACTATCTAGATCTTTATCTCATTCATTGGCCTATATGCTTAAAACAAAGGAAGGAAGGGGTGTCAGGGGGTAAGGAATATGATCTATTCCCTATGGATTTAAGTTCCGTATGGGCCGCCATGGAAGATTGCCAGGGGCTTGGGCTCACCAAATCTATCGGTCTTAGCAATTTTACATGCAAAAAGGTGGCCGATATTTTGTCAATCGCAAAGATCCCTCCGGTTGTTAATCAAGTAATTCGCTCTTTCTCTCTCTGACACACAATTAACCTTCAATTTTGTTTGAGTTTTGAAGTATTTGTGAGACCGAAAGTGAAGCTATTTCAATGTTTTGAAGGTGGAATTGAACCCTCTGTGGCAACAAAAGAAGCTGAAAGACTTCTGCCATGGAAATGGGATCCTTTTGCAAGCTTACTCTCCATTGGGAGCCGTAGGAACCAAGTGGGGCAGCAATAGAGTTATGGAGTGTGAGGTGCTCAAGGAAATCGCCAAAGTAAAAGGGAAGACCGTGGCTCAGGTGCGTTTTTCATCCAGAAAACAGAAGCAAAATTAGCTTCGTCTTTTTTGTTTTAGGAAATTTAGATGAAAGTTGAGTACTAAAATACTAAACCAAAAACCAGGTATGTCTAAGATGGGCGTATGAGGAAGGGGTGATTGTAATAGTGAAGAGTTTCAACGCAGAGAGAATGAAGCAAAACCTTGAGATAATGGATTGGTCATTGAGTGAGGATGAGCTTAAAATGATCCAACACATCCCACAAAGCCGAGGCATCCAGGCAGAAGCTTTCATCTCCGAAAACGGTCCTTTCAAGACACTGGAGGAACTTTGGGATGGAGAAATTTGATTTGGTATACAATATTTCCACACAATTGTTTCCTGTCTTCCATTTCCATGTTAGTTTTACTTTCACCTTCCACTTTCTTTACTCAATGATTACTCGTAGTTTTCTTATCTTTTATGAAATCCCAATAGGACCGATCCATGTATTTATACAAAAGAGGAGTTAATGAAATCAGTAAAGAAATCAACCTAACAGAATCTTGATTAACACACTAACTGAAGATTTAACAGATTACAAACTGACTTAACTAACCTTAACTGCTAACTAACTAACTACTAATAGAACTACTCAACTTGAACCTTGAAGCTGCAGCACCATACTTCAGTCAGCTCCCTTCATTCCTTGATATTCACCTATCTACTGGTCTTCCTGGCAGTTTTGATGTTGAACCTGTTGTTGCTCATATTTGCTAACAACACCAAGACTAAATTTGAATTTATTGAAAAACGGTGCAGAGGCTTGGTAAGGACATTTGCAATCTGGTCTTGTGCTGGAACATGACCACCCATCAATTTGCCTCTTGCTGTCACTTTCTCTCGAACAAAAAACTGGTCCAATTCAACATGTTTGAATTTGGAATGTAGTACAAGGTTGGCTGACACTGCTACTGCTCCTGAATTATCGCATCAGATAGTAGCTTGACCATCAATACTAACTTGTAATTCAGCCAACAAGGACTCAAGTTAGATGATTTCAGTTGTAGCATGAGCTAAGCCCCTATACTCAGCTTCTCCAGTGGAATAAGAGATAACTTGCTTCTTCCTTGAACCCCACGACACCAGATTACCTCCTAGAAAGACACAAAAACCTGTTGTGGACCTCCTGTCATCCAGATCAGTTCCCCAATTAGCATAAGAGTATCCCTCTTGAGATAAACGAGAGGTAGCCTTGAAGGTGATACCATAACAAGAGTGCGGCTATTTTACCAAACTGACTCAAAAGTAAATAAAAGAAAAACAAATAAAAAAACTAAAAAGGAAAAACATATAAAAAAATCAAAAATGGCAAAAATGGAAAACAAATAAAAAAAAATTAGGAAAAAAGTTGTTGCAATAGGCAACAAATAGGGTGTTGAAAAAAGGTAAATTTAGCTCCATTAGAAAAAGGTAAACTTACTTAAAGCCCTCTATTTTTTCAAAAATCGTAATATTTTCCTAATATTTATCCAGGTGGTGCCATCTTACATGGCTCCACCAAAAAATTGAGTTTTTTTATCTCGATTATTATTAACGTGACATATTAGTGGCGCCAAACACTTTAGCTCCACTAACTTTTACTGTAAATTTTAGGTTATTTTCGTATTTTATCAAAAAAATAGGTCATTTAATTAATTAATTAATTTTTTGGGGTTAGTTTTATAAAAAAGCCTCAAGTAATAACAGTGTATTGCAGAGCTCCTACAATGCTCCTGTAGTCAGAATCATTTTCAACAAGACTGCCACAATGAGCTGACAAAGTGCAAGAAGTGGCCATGGGAGTGAGAAAGGCATTTGAATGATCCATATTGCATTTCTTCAACAAATCCAAGATGTATTTCCTTTGGCTCAGAAACAATCCACTAGAAGCATAAGACACTTCAAAGCTTAAGAAGAAATGCAGCTGCCCCAAGTCATTTAGTGAAAATTGTAAGTCAATGACTTCACAAAAGCATCCACATAAGCTGACTGATTTCCCTGTGATAATGATGTCATCAACATAAAAGACTCAGAAGCATCAACTTTCGATAAGGCAAAACTAGTGGCAACCAAGCACTTCTAGAGCTTGTGAAACTAAGAATGTCATAGTCGATAAAGTTACTTTATAACGTTTGGTATATATTAAAAAGTATTAGTTAAAATCTTAAAAGTTACATTAACATGTTTGATATGATCAATACTTTTATGAGAATGTAATAGATCTTTACAAAATTACTCTTATTAATAAAATATAATATTAATGAATTTCAATACTTTTTATTATTAAAAAATACTTGAATTAATCCACGGGTTATTGTTTGTTCACGTTTTGGTCAAATTTCTTACGTGAAAACTTTATGTTAACTTAAGATTGTGAATATGTAATTACAATTTTGTGTCATTACGTTATAGGTATAAATTCAAGTGTTTTCATATCTAGCGTATATGGCTTAAAATTGTTTTGATATTAAAGTTTCATATCAATGAAAAAACTATATTTTAAAAATATTTATAGCAAAAGAAATTAGGGGTGCGCATTGGGCCAATTCTGTCAATTTAATTTTTTATTGCAATAACTGAATAAACCAAATTTTAAATGATAATCGAAATAACCGGATCGAATTTCATTGGTTTGATTCGATTTAGTTTTATAAATTTTTGTTTTTATTTTTTTACCTTTTAGATTTTTTTAAAAATAAATTATTTATGTATTATATTTATGTATATACATCAAAGTTAATAAATTATAATTAAATTAATTATAAAATTGGAATTGTAAATATTAAATTGGGCTTGAGTTTTATTTTTTATGTTTCAGTTATTTTACATTGTGTTGAGTATATATAAAAATACTTTTTAATGTTTAAATTGTTAAAATCGAATTACCCATTTAAATCGAAATAGGTAAAAGAATAAATCGGAAATGAATTTAATAAAAATATTTATCTTAATCTTAAATATAAATAAAAGAACTGCTAGTTTTTCCTGGTAATTTTTTTTTTTTAGTTTCCAAGAAAATAACTTGCCTATCAATTATGAATAAATTATTAAGGAAATCACTTCCTAAATTCCAAAACCCTGTGAAAATTGTTGTTAAGATCCACAACCCTGGAGAAAACTAGATTAACGCGAGAGGTAGATCCAAAAATTAGCCAAAAGCTGCGTTTAACATTGAGAAAACTAGATAACGCCGCGAAGCGGAATATCCGCAGATAGGGGAATGGGGTCAACATCTTTCGGTATTCCAGAGCATAGGTTTGGTTCCAATGGCGAGAAAATGCCAGTTTTGGGGTTCGGAACGGCAGTCTTCCCACCCGTAGGAGCTGAAGCTACAAAAATGGCAATTCTCCAATCAATCAAACTTGGTTATAGGCATTTTGATACGGCTGCCAAGTATGGGTCAGAGCAGCCATTGGGTGAAGCAATTCAAGAAGCACTTTCGATTGGATTAATCCAATCCCGAGACGAGCTCTTCATCACTACTAAGCTATGGTGCGGCGATGCTCATGGAGACCTTGTTGTCCCTGCCCTCAAGAGAAGCTTACAGTAAAAACAATTACATATGAATGATCAGTCTCATTCTCATATAATCAATCATGTAAATTTTTCTTGTCTAAGACATTAATGATTGGCTGCAGAAATCTCAAGTTGGAGTACCTGGATCTCTTTCTGATTCACTGGCCTGTCAGCTGTAAACCCGGGACTTATGAATTCCCAATAAAGGAGGAAAACTTCCTTCCTATGGATTTCAATTCTGTATGGGCAGCCATGGAAGAATGTCAGCGGCTTAACCTCACAAAATCCATTGGTGTCAGCAATTTTTCCTGCAAAAAGCTGACTGACATCCTCGCCATAGCAAACATCCCTCCCGCTGTTAACCAGGTAACACTCTCAATTTGGTTTTGGATTTTGGAATAACAATGATAGTGAAGTTGTTATAATGTTTTGAAAGGTGGAAATGAACCCAATGTGGCAACAGAAGAAGCTAAGAGAGTTTTGCCGAGCCAATGGGATCTTTTTGACTGCTTACTCCCCATTGGGAGCCAATGGAACCTTTTGGGGCAGCGATAGAGTGTTGGAGTGTGAGGTGCTTAAAGAAATTGCCAAGGCCAAAGGGAAAACTGCTGCTCAGGTACCTTTTTTCCCCATTTTGTGACACTAGTGTTTTTTTTGAGTATGAGGAATTAAATTAATCTTAAAAACATTCCAAAAACAGGTATCTCTGAGATGGATATATGAACAAGGAGTTGGCGTCATTGTGAAGAGTTTCAACGGTGAGAGAATGAAGCAAAACCTTGGGATATTTGACTGGTCTCTGGATGAGGATGAGTTGAAAAAGATCGATGAGCTCCCACAAAGCAGAGACGTCACTGGAGTGGCTTACACCTCCAAATATGGACCCTTTAGAACAGTTGAGGATATTTGGGATGGGGAAATGTAATTTGATCATAAATTCTCAGGTAAGAGTTTTTGGGTCACCAACAACAATGCTCAACAGTCGATTGAATAAGATAGACGCCCTTCTTTTTCTTTTATTTTGACATTTGTGACAAATGCAATGCAGAACTTTTATTAAAGAGCCTAAAACCTTGAAAGTGCATGCATTATAGTTTATAGAGGTTGATGTTTATACGTATAATTGTTTCCATTGTTTAACGGAATTACCGAACACTTGGGTTTAGAACAGGGGTCCAATGAAATAGAGTCCAACCAGAATAAGTAAATTAAACTTCAAAAAGGTCGGATTTAGGGCTAGTTTGGCAATGCTTTTGAAAAGTGCTGTAGAAAAGTACTTTTGAAAAGTCATTTTGAAAAGTTTGCTTTAAAATTTGAATGTTTAGCATTGCTGTCAAAAAGCGCTTTTGAGAAATAAAATGTCTATTTTAGACATGTTATTATCAAGTAACAAATATACATTTAAATAAAATTTAAATTAGTTAATATTATTATATTTTAGTAAGAATATAAAAAATTTACTATAACTTGTTAATATTTTAATATATGAAATATAAATTTTAAATATTTTTAAGTAATAAATATTAATTACTTATAAAATTTAATTAGAATATATAAACTACATTTTAAATATTTAAATATAACCATTAAATATTTGTAATTAATATTTTAAAAATATTTTTATTTTTAATTAATGATTTTAACACATTTGTAATTAAGCACCACGAAAAAAAAGGAAAAGTACTATGTTATTAGAGGGGTGAAAGTAATTAAGCACTAAAAGTGCTTTTGGGAGAGGAAAAGCTAAAAATTTTAGCTTCTCCTTTTTGGAAGTGCTTTTCAAAAGCACTTCGAAAAGCCAAAATTCCAAATAAAAGCGACATTGTTCAAAGACAATTTTTCCTCCAAAAGTGCTTTTGGAGTCAGAAGTGCTTTTGAAAAGCAATGAAAAACTGGCCCTTAATCATCATCAATTTTAATTTTTGTATTTTTTATATATTTTAAAATTTTAATTTTAAATAAATAATAATTTTTAAATTCGTCAAGTATACGCCAACTCAACTTAAGGCTTCGTTTGTTTCAACGTAAAATATTTTTCGATGTTTGTTTCATGTAAAATGTTTTTCAGTAAACTTAAATTTACCCCCTTATTCTGTAAAAAGTCTTACCAAATTTTTTTCCGTAAGATATTTTCCAAACTGATAAGGTTTTGTTCGCGGTAACATCTCCATACTCAACACGAATATCGGGTCAAAGCACCAGGATGTTACATTCTCTACTACATTACTTATCAAATATTTTTTTATAAACTTTCATAACTTTTCAATTCAATCCTTTTTATCATAAAAGTTCAATATTCACTAATTAATTATATTAAATCAATTTTCTTTCTTGTTACACTTTAATCACACAATTTATCTCAATATCGCGTTTCACATATCAAATTTCTATGTATTTCACTTCTATTATTTCATCCACATATTTTCTCAACTTTAACAATTTAGTCCTTATCATTATAAAAATTTCATATTTTTCCACAATTTCACTTTTACAATACTTCATGCATATTTTATCACCTCATAACACATTCATTAAACTTTTATCATAATTTCTTGTTCACATATTAAATTATTTCACGCTTAAACTTTTGTACATTTTTCAATTTAGTTCATATTGCCATGTAATTTATTTTTCACCATATAAACACTTTAATCAAATAATTCTTTATAATATCTTATTTCACATAACAAATTTTCATGCATATCATTTCTCTTGATTCAATTATAAATTTCATAAATTTTACAATTTAACCCTTAGCATCATGAAGATTCATTATTTACTATAATTTCACCTTAACATCACTTTGTGATCAATTCACTACTTCATTTAAACTTTTTATCATAAATCTCAAATATATATTTGTTTCATTGAAAACAATTTTTATAAAATATTTTTAGGGAATCTGCCAAACAACTGATAATATTTTACACAATTTCATCTAAACACCAAAAAACATTAACTTTTCCAGAAAAATAAATCGTTTTTCAAAAATCATTTTTTAAAAACCATTTTAAATGGAATCCAAGTTTTTCCCCGTAATAATTTTGTACCTAAGGGTATCAAAATGATGGAATGACAATTCTACTAGGCTCCTCGGATTGGAATGATGTCGCCCACCCCGCTAAAAGCCAATTAGTGCCCTTAAACGGTGGCTTATGTGAAAATGAGCAAAGCTATTAAAAAACTTGCCCCCTGACTGTTCCACCTCAGTTGCAGCATTTGCCAGAAGCACCAGGAATCCAACATCACATGTCTGTCATCCCCAAAAGAATGCCTTTTTTATGTCACATGTTTTACAGCAAGGATAGCAACTCGGTTACGAGGGCAGCGTGGGAACTGTCAAAGCAAAATTGGGAGATCACGGTATAACACGTTTAATAAAGCTGCTGATGCGATGGCAAAATTTACAAGGGTGTTATCACTTGGTGCTCATAGGTTTGATGTGCCACGTGTTGCTTTGGAGAAATTTATTTATGATGACAATAGTAATGTAATTTCCTGGATTTCTTCCTTCACAATAAAAACAAATTTTACAAACATAAATGCTACAAAATGCAAGCGACAGCTTATATAGCTCATACAAAATTACAACCAGTAAAACGTTAACACAATTTGTAATTATCCATTGGTAGTCTTCTCTTCTTCCAAATCCTTGAATTTCTTGAAGGAGTAAGAACATAACGCCGTTGCATCAAAGGATAAATAAGGTTCACGAGTTCATGCAAATGAAGAAAAACCTAAGAATTTAATTAGTGCCCGGATGCATTTAATACATACAATTTTAACAGTTACCGAAGTTCTATTAACAAGATAACCATGCATACTATCAAGCATTATTAAACTATCAGAACCATCATAGAGAGATCCTTTACTAATGCATCAGCAAATGTCAAGATTGAAAAGTAAATTTTACAAGATTACCTTGGTTTATATTCTCCTTTCATGTAAGACCCCTATATGCTCGCATGAAAATAATGAAATCCGCTGAATATGTGTATAATTGAGAGCAAAGCAGTTCACATAGCAAATAGGAAGCAATTGGAATAGCAAGGAAGATGCAGTGGACTGTCTTCCACCACCATTGGCTGCCTGAATGGATTTAACTGAATCTACAGGACATAAGCATCGCATGAATCATTAAATTAAGCAAATAAATCTCCAAAATATGTCCAAAATAAATCTACAGAAAGTGTAAAAAGAGAATAAACAGCAATGTAAAATTACAGGAAGCCTGGGAGGCTGGTTTGTAACAGCATTTATGCAGCAAGCTGCAAGATTACAAGCTTCTTCACAATAATCAGAAAATACTGCAGGGACATTTATCTCCTTTATTAGCTCCTGAAATGTTCATTACAAAACCAAAATTAAGGGAAAAAATCCTGGAATACTCAAGCAACAGCATAAACATAAAAGCTTTGAGTTTTCCTAGAAACACAAAGCGACACTTGTAGAAAACATTATGAATCATGAAGTGAGAAAAAAAAAAAGAATCTAAAGGGCATACTGAAGACATACTATAGTGGGCAACCAACTTGCATAAGCTGCAACGCCAGCATTTGGAGCAATAACTAAGTGTGGGAGGGAATCCTGTTACACAAGAGAGATTCTTAGGAAATTGTAGTAGGCTGAGCCAAGCACACAAGACATTCCAAAGATGAAAAGCTTTAGAGGGACAGAAAGAATGTAAAGGAAAAACAGACCTTAGATATATCTAAGAAACGGTCATGATAATATCCTCTATGTAGTTGCAGTGTCACTGCAGATGATGCATGACCTATACTGCAGCTGGTGTTCTCATTTTTGTATCTGCAATCACAATCTTGCTCAATGCAATGAGCATAGCTGTGTAGATCAATCTTATCACCATCCCTATGCATTAAATGGAAACAGGAAGCTTCAGCAATGCCCAGCACAAGTTAGAATTAAACCACCGATCATAAAAAGTTGGGTCATTCAGAAGAACAACATAAGATCAAAGACCAGTTCCTAATACAGACCTTACAAATGCAAAAATCAATCTTAAGGGAAAAGATTTAACAGTTTGAAGGAGCAAAAGAAAAAGCCTATTTATGAAAGGGTATTTAACATAGCAACCTGAACAGCACCAAAGTCAACAAGACAATTAAGACTAATCAGTGTCATGACATGAAATGGAATTATATGCAAGTTGACAATTTAATTGATTCCCATCCAAACCAAGTAGTTTGCTTTGCACTTACTGTAAAGAGAAACCAAAAGTACAATTTCTGCAGAAACTGAAGGTAAGACAAACCTATGATGTGGAACTGCAGGTCCAATAAGCTCAATTTGAACAAAAACCCCAGGAAAGAGTGCATGTAATTCTCCAAAGACAGCAAGTTGAAGGAGCTCCTTCTCAGGTCCTTTGAACATACAAATAAAAGAAACACTTAAATTTAGATAACCATATTAAGACTACATAAAGAAACCACCAAGAAGTTAAGTAAAAAAATTAAAAAATAAAATAAAATTTGTCCATATAAGAAAGACTGATTTACATGAAAAAAAAGGCCACACAAGCATGCATAGACATATGTAAAAAAGAATAGCTTGCTCCCTTTTGATTCACCATTACTTAATTAAAGTATCTACTCTTTTCGTTTATCAGCAATTAGTTTCCAGTAAGTGCATAGCTGATTGAACACCTAGATGATAGCACACAGAAATTACAAACAGATAACATTTCAAATTACAACAAATGGGGATTTAAAAGCTAAAGATCATAGTGTACCAAGATAGTGTATGCGCAGTTTGCTGATTTCAGAGGTCAAGCTTCCCAATCCAGCAAGTTGTATTGCATGATACACTGTAAGTGGCTGAGACAAAAAAATAATTGAACAGATATATATTTAGTGCTAATGTCCACAAGCTAGTAGACATCTACAAAGTATAGCATTTCCTCGAGTATGCATCTGGATTCGATGACAATGATTCTAATTTCTTTTGACTAAGTTTCTAGCTTTACTCTTAAAGAAAAATTGTATTTGGATTTCATTTGAGCAGAAAACAGAACTCAAGGTTTTGGAATTTCAGACTAGGGATGTTTCTTAGCATTGTATCATATATTTCTGGACAGATGAAAAGTAAAGCACCTTAGAATTGAAAGATTATTAACCATAAACTAAAGAAACCAGTAAAATATCATCCCCTTTTTCCACCATAGAAGAAAGGAATTGCATGTAAAAGATGTACCATAAACACCAGTTGATGATTAGAATGACAAAGTATTAACTCAAAAATGATTCTATAGCATATAATAACATCTCATACCCAGTGAAGCAGCAAAGAAACAGGTGATTGTAATGGTATGCACCTCCATTCATAGTAATCCTTCCAACTGCACAATGCTTTTGCTATTGGAGATGAAGGCCCTGCACCATTACAAGGTTAATTCTAGAAGCATTCATTAGGGCAAACCAGAAGGCTGGAAGTCTAGAAGCAAAAGTGATACCACGACATGGGCACAAGATATTTGAGAGATTCCAGGTATCACTTTCAAGCCTGCAAACAAAGTTGAAAGTGACCATAATTTTCATCTGAAATGCCATAAGCAATCAACTAGCTTAATCAAAAACTTCTGTTATTCAAGTAACAAATTTGCATTTGAATCGCAGCTTAGAGAACTAAATAACTATATAAAGGCAAAATACATCCACTTAACACTTTCACAATCAAACTCCTGATTTTGCAAAGGCTTACACTATCATCACTGAAGAGTGAAGAATCAGGAGATTGAAGAAAACCTGGAATTACCAAAGGATGTAACCGATGCACCACAACGGCATTCACAAACCCACAACCCCACTTGATGAATGCCCCTCTTTCTCAAGAAGGAACACCTGCTCTCTTGCTTTTCACTAATCTACCAAAACAAGTCAGGCAACCAAGTCAATTAAGTCTAATATAAGCTTAAATGCAATGTTTCATCAAACCCCTTTTTTGCAAGCAAGGTGACAGTTACCTGAACCGTAGATTCTTGGGAAAACGTGAAAGGAAAATCATTCAACAAATCTAAGTTCTTCATTTGCTGCTCTAACCTTTCACACTCTTCTCTATGTACCTTCCAGTGAGAAATCTAGGAGCAATTATATTACAATTAGAAACAAGCTTACGTAGAGATAACATTGCAGATAACATGTTGAACTTTATTCATTTATTTTTTTCCCTTTTACTTAGAAATTAAAGAACCTGATGAGAAGCAGAGCAATAAGAAACGGCTCCACAGCGACCGCAACGCTTTCTAGCTGGGCCTAAGCACCGAGTTCCACTCCCCTTCCCGGCACACTCCATTGATCAGACTTCAGCTGTTTTCTGCCACATCTCCAATTGGGAAAACTGAAGTTCATCATATTCATATGGGCAACGAATGCCGGTTTGGGCTTCTTGAATGGTGATCCATTTACAAACTAATGCCGGCCTACTCTGCCAACGAGTTTTTGGACTACCACGTATCCTAAAGTTAGAAAGCTGGGTTGGCTAAAGAAAATCGAAACATATCCGAACTGTCCTTTTCGACGATTTTTAATTCACAAGTTATCAAAATCAGCCCCTTGAAAGGGTTTTGGTCTCAACTCTTTGCACAAAGAATTGGTAAAAACGTATGATGTTATATTGAATCGGATTGAATCAACCCATAATCAGTAAGTTAAAGAACAAAACAACATTAAAAATCAGAAAAATCAAAATTTTAACAAGAAAGTCTGAATTTTTTATTAGATTTTAAAGTCTTTTACTGAAAACCCAATTTTATAGTAGCGTTATAACCCAATTTAAATTTAACACCTTTTTACCTAATTTAATTCATTTATGCAATTAGAATTATTAAAAGTTACAAACTAAACATTCTAGTATTAGACTCAGGGTTCAAGAGCATTGTCAGGAGATTTAAAATTTTCAAGATTTTCTAGCCGGGACTAGTACTTTGTCATGTAAGCTTTCTGGAGTGGAATGTGTCTTGAATATCATTAGAATTGAATAAGAATTTTACTTTATGCATATACTTGCAATGATGTGATCAGACCCCAAGTGTTGAAGATTAAATTTCGTGATTTCAATGTGTCGATCAACTGTTGGGAACACAAGCTTCAATCTTAAAAGCAAAGAAACATATTTTTCCCCTAGGTTTAATTATCTTCTTTTCCTCATCATCAACCCCGAGTAGCTAAAATACCAGAACAAAATCCCCAAACCAGAAATGGATGGCAGGGATTTGTCCCAGATTATCTCCAGTGGAAATAAAGGATTCAGTTTCCAAGTAATTTCCGATTTCAATATACGAGAAATGCCTGTAATATCAAAGGTGTTGTTGGTCATTATTTTTCAGAAGCAGCTTACAATCAAGTTGCTGAATACAGTGTCTTTATCCCACATCACTTAGATATAACGGGATGAGGCAAGAAGCTGCTTATAAAAGAAGCGGGTTTGGATTTTAGAAAGCATACCTTTCTCGGCCTTTTGGCTAAGATCAAGTGTAGTATCTGTTCTTATCAGTTTAATATCTGATACGTGGGCCATTGGCCCACATGATATTAAATTTATTTTTTGAGGGGGAGGGTCCACTACAGTAGCTTGCTACTGGGTCTCTCGAGCGTAGCCCTAGCGTTGCACTATTGCTTGGGCCAGGCGCACCCCACCCAATTCTATTTTAAATCTTTTATTTATACAGCGGTGTATTTTTCCTAAGGTTTGGAAAACTTGACTTGGAATATCTATATTTTAAATGCATTAATTATTTACTTTAAGGAAAACTTATTTTATTTTACTGAATTAATTAATTTTTACACGATATAATTTTATTTTGAATAAGTTAATTAATTTTTGTCCTATATAATTTCTATTTACTGTAAATATTATATTAGTAAAAAATACTGTATAAATGCTACACTCTTAACCATAAAAATTCATAAAATATATATAATAATATAATTTAACTAAACTAGTTTGCTATGCACGGTTAATCGCGGTTATAAATTAAATCATATTAAATAAAATAACTGTCTAATTTAAAATTATAATAAAAATTATATACAAACTATTGGAAATTTTTATTTTGTTTAAAGAAGTTAGAAAATATTTGAAATAAATTTGGCCATAAACAATAAATACTAGCAATTAAAAAATTAATACTTATTAGTACAATCATGAAATCGTTAAAAGTACAATTAAGGAGCCGAATATTTAATTAAAATAATTGTTTACATAGATTTAATTAAAAAATATTTTTAACAATATTTGTTTGCATTTATAAGTGCCATTTCCACGGCATCTGAAAGTTTCTGGAAACTCAACCAAAATAATAATTAAAGTCCCCCCTTAGAGGTGATCATGGGTTGGGCTATCCAGCCCGGCCCGACGGCCCTCCCGAAAAATGGGAGGGTTCGGGTAAAAATATAAGCCCGAAATATGGGTTTGGGCAAAAAAAGAGGCCCGCTTAGAAAACGGGCTAGGCCTCGGGTAAAATTTTTTTACCTGGGCCCGGCCCAAATTATATATTAAATATATATTTTATTTTTAATCAAATATACTTTTTAAATTTACATATTTTTTATTTGTTTTTTTTGTTTTAATATTTGTTTTAAAAATTTTTATTTAATGAAAAAAGCTAAAAAAAAACTAATATGGGTCGGGCTGGGCCGGGTTCAGGTTTATCAATTTTCTTTCGGGCCAGGCTTGGACAAATTTTTAGGCCCATATTTTGGGCCGGGCCGAGCTCGGGCCTAAAAAACAGGCCTAAAATTTTGTCTGGGCCCGGCCCATGATCACCTCTAGTCCCCCTCTTTTAATTTAAGTTTTTCCAATTAGGCTTTGAAGCACCTGCACGGATAACTTTTCTTTTTGATCAAGTCGCATGGATAACTAATGAAGAGGTTTTTTTTAATATTAATTTTTTAATGATTTTTATTTTTTTTGGCGATCAACCTTATAATTTCAGTTTTTAAAAGATTATATTTACATCAGTTTTTTTATTAGGAATATATTTAATTTTTTGTTCATCATGCTTTGAAGCGGTTGCATGCATCATCGGTAAGACTATCCATTTTTTTATGTTTGTGTTTAAATATTCTTTATAAATATTTCGAAGTTCTCTACATAAATTTACATTTTATGATAAAAAGTTGATTATGTTCGGAAATATTGTAAACATAGATTGAAAAATATTTTTAAACTATACGAAAAAGATATTAAAGAAATTTTATAGGGATAAAGTATATCCATTGAGTACTTCGATGGTTGTACGATCATTAGATGTGAATAAAGATCAACTTCGTCCTTGCGAGAATGATGAAGAGTTTCTTAGTCCTAAAGTACCGTATCTTGCAAATAACACAAGACCTGATATAACTTTTGATGTAAACTTATTAACAAGATTTAGTTCTTCTCCAACACGTTAACATTGGAATTGAATTAAACATGTATTTAGATATCTAAGAGGGACAATTGATATGGGGTTGTTTTATTCAAATGATTCAAAATCCTTATTAGTTGGCTATGTTGATGCTGGATACTTCAATAAAGAGGTCATCTTTTTAATAAAAATATAATAATGTTATTATTAAAACTTTTCAATTTGGCGAGGCGAGGCAGCCTGCTCTTGTTTATGCTGCTCGTCGTCGAGAGGACAGAGATGCTCTAGACGTCATTATCAGTACGTTCTTAATTCATGATATACCTTACTTTGCTTTGATAGACATAGGTTCCACACATTCCTATGTAGCTAGCACTGTGTCTGAAAACTTGGGGATATTGGTTGAGAGTACTTCTAGTGAGGTGACTGTATTGAGTCCACTGGGGCAATCGGTTCGAGTTAGCAAACTGTATAAAGATGTTCCGCTAGAGGTTCAAGGGTCGGTATTTCTGGCTATTCTGATGGAGCTTCCTTTTAGGGAGTTAGACCTGATTCTGGGTATGGACTGGTTGGTCAAGCATCGTGTCAGTCTGGACTGTGCGACTAAGAGAGTCGTCTTAAGAACTGAGGAGGATAATGAGGTAGTCATGATTGGAGAACGTCGAGATTATTTGGCTAATGTGATCTCTGCACTGGTGGCAGAGAAACTGGTTCGTAAGGGATGTGAGACGTTCTTGGCCTATGTTAGTGTTTCCGATTCTGGGGATTCTACTGTAAAGGACATCCGAACTGTAAGGGATTTTCCGGACGTCTTTCTTGAGGAGCTACCGGGTTTACCTCCGAATCGAGAAGTGTAATTTGGGATTGAGCTTCTTCCTGGTACAGCTCCGGTGTTTATCGCCCCCTATCGAATGGCACCGAAGGAGCTTATGGAGCTTAAGACTCAATTGCAGGAACTTTTGGACCGTGGTTTCATCCATCCTAGTGTGTCTCCTTGGAGAGCACCAATACTGTTTGTTAAGAAGAATGATGGGACCATGAGGATGTGTATAGATTATCGACAGTTGAACAAGTTGATTATCAAGAACAAGTATCCACTTCCGAGGATCGACGACTTATTTGATTAATTCCGAGGGGCTTCGGTATTTTCTAAGATAGATCTTCGTTATGGGTACCATCAGCTCAGCATTTAGGATGTAGATATTCACAAGACTGCTTTTAGGACTCGTTATGGGCATTATGAGTTCCTAGTTATGCCTTTCGGGTTGACAAATGCACCGGCCGCATTTATAGATCTGATGAATCGAGTGTTCCAGCCCTATCTGAATCAGTTCGTCGTAGTTTTTATCGACGACATTCTGGTTTACTCTAAGACTGAAGATGAGCATGATGAGCATCTTAGAGTAGTGCTTCAAATTCTGTGTGAGAAGCAACTCTATGCTAAATTCAGTAAATGTGAGTTCTGGCTTCGTGAAGTCACTTTTCTGGGGCACGTAGTGTCTGCTGAGGGGATCCGAGTCGATTCTAGGAAGATTGAGGTCATCTTCGATTGGAAACGATCGAAGAATGTGTCCAAAATCCGCAGCTTACGGTCCGCGGGTTATTATCGGCGGTTTGTGGAAGGTTTCTCACTCGATTGCGCGCGCCACTTAACTAAGCCGCTACGTAAGGGTGTACCGCTTTGCACGGGATCGATGCGCGATGAATCGAGCTTTGAGAAGCTCAAATCTGTTCTGACTCAGGCCCCTGTTCTGATACAGCCTGAATCCGGCAAGGAGTTTGTAGTGTATAGCAACGTTTTGCATGTGGGTTTGGGTTGTGTTCTGATGCTGGATGGTAAGGTTGATGCATATGCGTCTCGTTAGCTCAAGACGTATGAGGTAAACTATCTAACCCATGATTTGGAACTGGCCGCTGTAGTCTTTTCTTTGAAAATCTGGAGGCACTATCTGTACGGTGAGAGGTGTATTATCTACACTAATCACAAAAGCCTTAAATACCTATTGACTCAGAAGGAGTTGAATCTTAGGCAGCGTAGATGGATTGAGCTGCTTAAGAACTATGACTATACTATTGAGTACCACCCTAGCAAGGCCAATGTGGTGGCCGATGGTTGAGCCGTAAGGCGATGATTGATCTGAGAGCGATGTTCGCTCGACTTAGTTTGTTCGACGACGGAAGTTTGTTGGCTGAGCTACAGGTTAAACCGACTTGGATAGAACAGATTCGAGTTAGGCAGTTAGAGGATGAATCGTTAGGTCTTCGGTTCCGTCAGGTTGAGAGTGGCAGCACTACGGACTTTGGACTGAATAATGATGGGGGTACTCTGTTTCCGGGGTCAGATTTGTGTATCGAATGATACTCTGATCTAAGGCAGTCTATTCTGAGAGAGGCGCATAGTAGCGCTTATGCTATGCATCCCGGTGTGAATAAGATGTACCGAGATCTTCAGGAATTGTATTGGTGGCCGAGATTGAAACGGGAGGTTACTGATTTTGTGGCACGATGTTTGACATGCCAGCAGGTTAAAGCTGAGCATCAGTTACCTTCGAGTTTGTTGTAGCCGGTTAAGATTTCGCTATGAAAATGGGAGTGAGTAACGATGGACTTCGTTAGTGGGTTGCCCTTGAGACCCACTAAGAAGGATTTTGTCTGGGTCATTGTGGATCGATTGACCAAGTCTACACACTTCATTCCGGTTCGAACGGACTTTTCTCTTCAGAAGCTAGCAAAGTTGTACATCTCTGAGATAGTGAGACTGCATGGGGTTCCAGTGTTGATTATTTCTGACAGAGATCCTCGCTTCATGTCTCGGTTCTGGAAAAAGTTACATGAGGCTCTGGGTTCGAGATTGGACTTCAGTACTGCGTTCCATCTTCAGACCGATGGTTAATCTGAGAAGGTGATTCAGATACTGGAAGATATGTTGAGGCGTTGTGTTATCGATTTTCGAGGCATTAGGAGGATTATCTGCCGTTAGCCGAGTTCGCCTACGATAACAGTTTCCAATCGAGTATTCAGATGGCACCTTACGAGGCTCTGTATGGTCGTAAGTGTCGTACTCCTTTGTGTTGGACTGAGTTGGGCGAACAGCGAGTTTTGGGTCCTGAGCTGGTTTCTGAGACTGAGGATAAGGTACGACTGATTCAGGATCGTTTGAAGGCGGCTTCTGACAGACAGAAGTCTTATGCGGATCTGAAGAGGCGTGAGATTGAATATTCGGTGGGGGACTTCGTGTTTCTTAAGGTCTCGCCATGGAAGAAGGTTTTGAAGTTCAGTTGCAAGGGCAAGTTGAGCCCTAGGTTTATTGGGCCTTACCGAATTCTGAAGCGAGTGGGATCGGTCGCTTATCAGTTAGAGCTACCTCCAGAGTTAGACTGTATCCACGATGTTTTTCACGTCTCGATGTTGAGGTGTTACCGTTCTGATCCTACTTATATTGTTCCTATTGAGGAGATTGAGGTTAGGCCAGATTTAACCTTCGAAGAGGAGCCGGTTCAGATTCTGGATCGTGATGTCAAGGTCGTTAGGAGGAAGTCTATCCCATTAGTGAAGGTGCTGTGGCGAAATCATAGCACTGAGGAGGTGATACGGCCACGCCCAAGGCCTCCAACATTTTGCGAACTGATGAGCTCAGGTCATTGAGCCCAAGTGCCGTGGAGCTTGTGCGCAACTTGGTGCACTTCCAAATTGAGCCGGATTAGCTCATTCGAGCTCAATTTGAGCTCACTCGAGCTCACTTCAGCTCATTGAGCTGATTACATAAATTTAATGCTTTAAAATAAATTTAATATTTATTTTTATTTATTTTTTTCTACAGCCCATTAATGTGTCTAAATATTTTATTTAGTGTCTAAATTAATTTGTCTTAATCTAAATTTAATTTGTCACATTTTATTACGTGTGTTTAATGTGTCTTAAGTTATTACATAAATTTAATGTGTTCTAGCCGAATTATTGTTCAGATTTAATTTGTCTAGCTTTGAATTTTAATGAGCCGAAAATTAATGTGCAAAGAAATTCACTTGTTTTAGTTATTACATGATTTAATTATGCACTAAGTGTGGTCACTAATTTAATGCAACTTGTCGCCAAATTAATGTTTGATTTATTTGGTGTAGGCACAAAGACAAGGACAAAGATAAAGAGGGTCACTGAATTGCATGAATCAACCAATGCATTGAACATACATTAATGAAGTGTTGGACGGCAGCAATTTAGTGGCTTATGGGCATGCGTGAGATGCCATTTAAATGGGTCGATGATGTTTCACTTTCCCAAAACACTTTTCCGTGTGCAAAGAAATGGAGTTAATGAGTTGTCGGGTATTTTTCCTCCATGTGTGAACAGCCACTTAATGTGATATTTGGGCGCCCATTAAAGAAGACATTCTTTGCGAAATTAATGTGATGTTGCATGAAACGACATTAACTAACTTGTCTAGCATGCGTGGATGAAATAAAAGCAAGGAAACATGATTGGCCGAATTTAAGGGTGTTGGAGCATGCAAGGGACTTAAATTAGCTGATTTCCTGCTTCCAACGTGCCTCTTCCTTTTCCCAAATGCACATTAAAGTTGGTTAAAAGAAACAACCAGCAGAAGATGCATGTTTGGACGGTTCAATTAATTGCTTTGAATGTTTAGCTCTCCTAGACGTGATAAATGAGTCGCTTTGCTTTCTCCTAGGCGTGGTTAATGTGCTTGATTTTCAAGGGTGCTTCGTGAAGTGTAGAAGACCGGTATTAAAAGTGCCGAATTTAATTAGATGATGGCTTGTTTATCCATGCGTGGGGAGTGTTTAAAGAAGGCTGACATGGGAGTTTGGGAGGGTTTTTCACGTTTTTCAAAATAGCCTAGAACAATGCATGGCTGTTCGGTTTTCAAGGGACCATCAATTAAGCTCCTTGGTCAAATTTTGAAGCACCAATCAGCCCTCATTTTTGTTCATTAAATTCGGCTGCACATAGCCTTCTAGAAGATGAATGTTTGTGATCCAAAGGCTGAACGTGGACAACAAGATGAGGAGTCTTAATTCTAGATCAATCTAGTTGATTCATGGCTGAATTTTGCTTAGACATTAAGCCATGCAATTGTCCATTTGGCTAGCCCTATGATAGCCTATAAATAGTTGTTAATTTTATTTGTAAAGGATAGACTTTTCATCTTTGAATTTTAATCAAATTATATGAACTTTTGTTCATCGAGTGAGCTTGTCTCCTCTTCCTTTCCGTACGAGTTTCGATCCCGACTTATCAAGCTTCGCTTGTGGCGTCAATCGTACTCTTCCATTTTATTATACCAACAGTTCTTATCTTTATAGATAATGGGTCTTGGTCCACCATCGAATTCCATCCTTCAGCCTTAAACATCATAGAACCCGGGGTGACACTGACATAGTGTTGAATCGATTCTTTGTTTAAGTTCTTTAATCCATTTCCACCAAAATATCACCTATCTTTTATCCATCTTCTTTCATCCTTAAACTGAACCATCAAACATCATTCCCTTTACTTCCATTATTCCCAAACCTATCCTATTATTTACTAAAACTGTTTCCATCATTTCTCAAACCTCCATTCCTAACTTAATTCTCTTTTAAAAACCAATTCATTGAAAGCTTCCGCAACTCATCCATATTTTCCCATAATTTCCCGAAAGGCTTATCTCCTCCTCGTAGACAATTGGGCAACTCGTATACGTTTCGACTCTCCCCGAGGCGGATCGTATCAGGAGGCCACGTGGGAGCCTGAGGATGTGATGCGTCAGCAGTATCCTCATCTGCTCTGATCAGGTAAATTTCGAGGTCGAAATTTCTTTTAGGGGGTAGAGTTGTAATGCCCCAAAAATTTCTATTTCGGCTTTTGTAAAATGTGACACAACTGTGTATCTACTTTAGTGTGTGTGTGAGGTCCCAAGTTCAAGCCTTAAATTTGGCAAATTTTGGTATCTTTCTTACTTAAGCCTTATACTTGTTCAGCGGGCTTATATTAAATTATTTGTAAAACCATATCAGAATGGGTCTGCTGGTCTGGTGGTTAAGTGGAGTGTTAGTTTGCTGAAGGTCTTATGTTCGAATCCCTGCACGAGTGTGGGAGATTATTTTTGTTCGTTTGACCGAGAGAGTTTCGGTCAAACAGGAATTCTAAGTGGGTTAGTGAGAGAGTGAATTTAGGGATTTTGGGGAAATCTGATTAGTTTTGTTCTTCTTTTTATTTTTCTCTCCTGCAGAAAATCCCTGTGTTTTTTTTTACGTCTTCTTCAAACTTTCGTCTTTTTTTTTTCAAAATTTTCTTTCTGGCCGCCATTCTTTTGATTTTTGTTTGCTTTTCTGTCGTGCAAACCTTCATGGTTGGGTACTTGAGGTAAGTTTCCATGAAAGTTTTGGAATAATGGGAAGCGATTTCGGGTTGTTAATATGCCGATTTCGTGTTTAGGTACTGCTCGAGGGAGTCAAATCGCATTTTCCAGCGAGTAGGGTGTGCAGACTTTCGTATTCACTCGGGTAAGTGACCGGACCTCCTTTCGAGGTACTTTTCTCGAGTTGACGTTTTGGGGTGATGAATGGTTTGGCTTCGTTAGATGAATTTATCGGGTTGTTGCTATTGTTTTTAGGTATTGGCAGGCTCGGGGGTGGTTCCTCATCGAATCGATAACAGTTGTGTACCCGAAAATACAGAAAATAAGGTTTCAACAAAAGCCGAAAACCCCACTGTCGACGCCACATGAGTGTGTGGTCGCCCGTGTGGTAGGTCGTGTGCCATAGTACGGGCGTATGATCGACGAGGCCAGGCCGTGCGCGCAAGACACGGCCGTGTGATGGCCAGGTAGGCCGTGTGCGACACACGGGCTAGACTGATTTGGGACGTGTGGGCAACACGGGCGTGTGGGTCCATACGGGCGTGTGGGATTCTGGGCCAGGCCGTGTGATCCACAAGGCCAAGGCCAAATTGGATCGTATGGGTCACACGGGCGTGTGGGCCTACACGGGCAGGCCATATGGGTATGTGAGCCCATTTAACTGAAATGATTTCTAAGGTTGCACGGGTCGCCCAAGTCGACTGTGAACCTATTGTAGGGTCGGTAAGCACTATTTAGACCCTTAAATGCGTGAACTGTATGTATGATGTATGTACTGAGCATGATGATTATATGAATGAATACTGAACTGTAAGTATAACTGATATTCATGTATTAGCATGTCATATACTGTATGTTGCATTGCATTGGGTTGGGATGTTGATATATGAAGGAAGTGTACTGAAAGGCTCTTAAGCCTATTATCTGGCAGCTCAGCTGCAAATTACTAATTATATGCCGCATTCGGTACTATATTGAGTGTAGGGATGGGTGGGCGTTTTAAACCCCACATGGAGTATAGGGATGGACGGAGATGGTGTGTAGAGGCTGGTTGGGTAGGACTCTGTTTACTGATTAATGTATATCTGATATTGTTACTGCGATGGGCTTAGGCCCAAATGCATATCCGATATCGAATCAAATGGGCTAAGGCCCGAATCACATCGCCCATCGAAATGGGCTTAGGCCTGCATCGCATTTGATCGCTTGTTGTGTTTGATCGCATGCATGTCTTCGTGGGGATTACACATCGAGTTTACGTAAACTTACCCCTTTCTGTTTTATCTGTACAGGTAATCCCCAGACTTAGACGGATTGGTGCGGCGGAGGACTCCATAGTGACCACATAACTGTTGAACTAATTTAATTCCATCTAAGGTTTTGTTTCCCCCATTATTTTTGGAGTATTTTGATGTAATTTGGGACTTTTGGACTGTTTGCCTTTATTTTGGGATTTTAACTGTTCCATGGATTTTAAACTGTAAAACTCAACGAAAACTCGGTTTAATTAAAAACAACGTTTTTTCCTAAACGCGAATGGTTTCCTAAAATATCATGGTTTTAAAAGTTTCCGCTACTAAATAAATTTTTAAGCGAATCAAACTAACGAGTAAACAATTTTGAAATTGACGAGAGATAAATAGAAGCTAACAAACGAAAACGATTTTAACTTGATAATTCGATTTCAAATTCCATTCCATGTGCATCGCCAGATTCGGCCGTAACTTCTAGGCCGGGTTTGGGGTGTTACAATTTTGGTCCCTGCCAATTTTGAAAATGAGCAAATTGGTCTCTCTCACAGCAAAAAAGTACAAAATAATTTCAAAATAATTTTTAAAAATTCAAAATAATTTTAAAATTTTAAAATATTTATAAAAATTCCAAAATTTATATTTTTTTGAAAAAATTATAATTTTTTTTAAAAAAATTCTAAAGAATATATAAAGAAAGTTAAATATTTAGAAATTTTCTAAAATAATAATTTTTGGGACCTAAATAAGTTAATTAATGGTTCAAAAGTGTCTTATTTTTATTATTATTTTGCTTGAAAAAGTTTTAAAATATATATGGTTTCAAATTTATGTGCTCTAACATGTAATTAGTTATACTATAACAAGATTGTAATTTGACATGTTTAATTTTTTAAGTTAACTCAAACAATGTCACTTAATTCGACTTGACTCGATTCGAAAAAAATTCAAATCGAGTTAGCATGATAAAATAGGACTCGTCAACTCGATTAACTCATGATTTTTTCACTTGATTCGACTAAATTCGATCAAACGCTCACCCATACTCATACTAGTTGATGTTTCAATAGAGGATTTTTTTCATTCGAATTTTGGCTGAACAATAAGAGGTGGTGTGTGTTGGGGATGATTTGGGGTATTTGGTATAGTAGGAATGAGGTGTTGTGGAAGAAAATGATTATGAAGACAAACCAACTTGTGCAGTATGTTGACAAATTTTTACAGTGTTAGAAGGGGGCGCAGTTGGTTCATTCTTCTCAATTGGTTATGCGTGATATGATTGAGGGCGGGGATATTTGTTGCCACAAGCCAGGATTGGGGAAGTTAAAATGTAATGTTGATGAAGCCACTTTCGCGGATAATGGGTGCATGGGATGGGCGGTGGTTTTACGAAATGACGAAGGGGATTTTGCTCGACGCATCTCAGGTTTTATGTAGAGCACTCTTGATCCTTTTTTGTCAGAAATTTTTGTTGTTCGAGGGGCTCTCTCCTAGCTCATGTCCTTGCATGTAGACAATGTTGTAATGGAGACTGATAGTCAACGTCTCTGGCAAGCCTTTCATCATGATTATGAGGATGCCTCAGACACAAGTTTAGTTCTTAAGGACTATGTTACTATTGCCTTTGCTTTTCAATCCTCTTCATTGTGTTGGATTCGTAGAGATGCTAATAAGGCTACTCATATTTTGGCAAGAGGAGCTTTATTGAGAGCTAACTACATGAATTGTACTGTTTATCCTTTTATTGCTCGTATTATAAATGCTAAGAAATTGTCCAACTTGAATGTTAACGAGGGGAGCTAGATTTGGATGTATTGAATAAGCATGATAGCTTGGCATTAGATGCTCTCATTGTTATATCCTTGTCCCCTTTGATCGATTTTTCTATTAATGAATGTGTTTTCTTAAAAAAAAAAAAAAAGCACAGTATAAATACATGCAAATTAATTTGAACGGCAATATTATTATTTGATGCACGTAATTGATTGCACCTTTATTTTTATATATATTTGGCCAAAGCACCTGAATACATGTTTAGTTGAACATGTATTAATAAATGTTTAGTATATTTGCACGGCAATATTTTTTATTAATAAAATATTTTTAATATTTTATTAATAACAAGGGAATATATGTTTACTTGAACATGTTTATGTTGTTGTGGTTTTGTAATATATTTACATATATTTGTTAAACATGTTTAAGTTATGATGTCTATAAGAAGGAATATTGGGATATAAAAAAATGAAAATTATAAGATTAAAATCATAATTTATTAATAGTAGTGGATTATTTTATTCTTTTACTTAATTTTTGAAAATAATATGATTTTATTATAAAAAAGATAAATTTAATAGATAATTAAAAATTAAAAAAATAAATAGAAGAAAATATAGTTGTGTTAGTTGCCTCAATTTTAATGTATCTTGATATATATATATATATATATAATATGAGTTAGTATTTGATATATAAGTAATGTATTTTTTTTATTTCACAAATAACCTTAAAAAATTATCATGTGTCTCTTGTTTTTTAAATATTTTACTATGCTCTTATAGGACACTTGTCAACCCCTGCTTATGGAGTCTAAAAACTCCACTGGTAGTATACCAAATATTATTCCATATAATATATGATATATATATATATATATTAAATTATATAAATTTATTGTTTATAAAATTTTATATATAAAATAAAAAGTGAGTTATTACATAAATAATTAAATTAATGTATTTTTTTTAACTTTTTAGTCAATGAAAAACAACACTTCAAACATAAGGTAATTGAATTTAAACTTTAACATTTTATTTAAATTCATTTAACAAGAGTGTTCTAACAAATTCAACTTTTTATTTATTAGTGTGATAAATCTCCTTAGCAAATGAATTTGTTTAATCAAATATTTTAATAAAATAAACATTTTTATTTATAAATATGATAAATTTTATAAATGATAAAAATATATTATTCAATGTCAATTTAATAATATAATGAATAGTAAAAGGTATTTTTTTTATTCAAATATCTCGCAAAACTCATACTTTTTACATATACAGGTGTCATATGCATTGAATAATATATTTTAGTTCATATAATCAATGTAAAATAATATATTAAAAAATAATAAAAATAAATAAAATATATAATTTTTTAATTAAAATATAATAAAAAAGAATTTCAAATCATAATGATAAGATTTGTATATATTAAAAAAGAGAATATGAATATACTCTAAATTAATAATCTTCACTAATTCATAAATAATGTGAAATTACTATATTTTAAGAACTTTTGAATATAAAATATATGATTTAGTATTATATTTATAATATCTCTATATATAAGTATATATAAGCATGAGTTTAGAAAAACTTTTAAATTAACGAGAATATTCTTTATTTTCCATCATATTACTAGATCGACATTTAACAATAAAAAAAAAGTTAAAGTAAAATAGAAGTTGTGATAATTATACATTTAAAAATAATTATAATATAATCAAAGTTGTGATAATTACACATTTAAAATAATTATAATATAATCAAAGTTGTGATAATTACACATTTAAAAATAATTATAATTTAATATACATTTATTAGTTAAAAAAGTTGTACTAATTTTAAAATAAAGTTGTTACTTGAATAGAACTCTAAGCATAAATTATAGGAAAAACGTTGTGATAATTATAACTATAATTTATATTACAAGTATTAGTTAAAAAACTTTTATGTAAGAAACAGCTTGTGATAATTTTATTGATTTGAAATTGAATTATTATTTGAATAGAAATCTAATTATCTTAATTATCACTTAATTAATATTAAAGTTAATTATAAACCAAAAAAAGTTAATTATGTTAGTTTACTTTGCATTAATTATATAAAGTAAAATTATACTGTATGTTGAATATGTTAAAATACTTTAAGCATGATTCAAAAAAAAAATTATTATACTATTTGAATTGATAAGTTAATATGTTTTAATTATATTCAATAATTAAATTAAGAAATATTATTTTACATTTATTACTACAACTAAAAATATAATAGTTAAAAAATTGATTAAATATTAAATGTGTAAAATCACATGCAATACATGTGACATTAAAAGTTAGTATATATAAAAACACGAGTTTGGAGATGCTAGGATCTAGTGCCCTGAGTGTAATTTATTTGTTATTTATACTTGTAATTTTTCAAACATATTGATTTAAATAAAATTCCATTATTCATATTAATATAATTTGTATATGTCCTCAACGATTGTTGCACGCAAAAAAAAAATGTAAGCAAATAATGACTCATTAATTACCTAATGTTTAGCTAATACTAAGTTGTAGTACGTGGTCGGACTTGTAACACCCCAAACTCGGCCTAGAAGTTATGACCGGATATTGAGGAATTACATTAACGTGTTTAAAAGCTTTTGTTTTAACCAAACTCAATGCATGTTTCAAAAGCATAAAATTTGGCAAAACTCTCATAGATGTTTAAAAAAACCAAAGTCTGAAAACATTTATTTAAAACTTAGAATTCGAATTCAAAGTCGCGTTCGTTAAAAGCCACATATTTATTTACAGAAAACACTAAAGTGATTACTTAATCTTTGCAGCGGAACCTTCCAGAGTTTTAATTTTGAAAATCAAATTTTCAGTTTGATAAATCATACGATTTTGCAGTTCAACGCTAAAATACCAAAAACCAACAAATAGCGCAAAAACCAAAAAACAAAGCCCAAAAACAAATTATAGTCCAAAAAAAAGTTACTAACGTAAATCACCATATTTAATTAGTCGAGAAAACAATTCGAGCTCTCGCACACTGTTTAGTTCTAAGTCTGACATTCACCTAAAACGTATTAAATAATAGAGTGTGCTAGAAGCTCAGTGTGTGACTTAGCCCGCATACATAATTTCTTACTATAACAAGCACAATTGCAAGTATCAAAACAAAGTTTTACTTATAATGTTCACAAATGCAAATAACACATCAGAATGTCACATATCCAGAAGTATATATCAGACCGGAATGTCATAGTTTTAAAACATATATAAAATCAAATGTCAAATCAAATCAGAACAGATCCTACCCCTATCTGCTACACATCATCTCTGACAAACCAATCACACCAATTAGGACTACATGAGTCCATCCATCCAATCACACCGTTAAGTGGTGGTATGCCACTATTAAATATGCATCTATGATGCCAGACAGATAATTTGAGGTTGAACTACCTAAGTTGCAGTGATACTGCTAGAAACACTTCCTTCATCATATCCAAAACCCACCCCAAATGCACATGCATAAACATGCTAACATACAATCATAACGAATCAGATATATGACATGCTTATGTAAATGTCACTAACATTGATTATAACATCCCAAAAATCGAGTTAGAAGTAATTGGGTTTTGTAACCAAGAGTGGTCATCCCTCGATTTTGAGTTTAGATTTTGGAAATTTATGACAAGTAAATTGATCTGATTCAGTGGTTAAGTGTTTGGGGTATATGTGTGAGGTTTTGGATTCGAATCATGTTTCTGGAAATTTTGTTATTTTGCTTAAACCCTTACCTTTGAACGTTGGGTTTATAAGTTAAATTATGTCAATTAATGTCAAGAATGAGCTTGCTGGTTCAATGGCTAAGCTTTTATATATTCCTTGGTCTTGTGTTCGAATCCCGACGAAAATAATAGGAAATATTTTATTTTGAATTTTGTTGTATCGTAGTTAGTTTCGGTTGGTTACTTAAAACCTTCCAAAAACCTCCGGCAGGTTTTTCTTTTCAGTTTTGTTCTTTCTTTTTTCTGCTATGTTTCTTCTGTCAATCGTTCTCGATATTTAGTTCTCCGTTTTGGTTTCTTCCTTTTGAAGGGACCTTTTCTTATGTTACGTTACGTTACGCTGATTCTGTACGAGATCTGACTTATCTTTCTAGTTCAATTCGTTGGCCAGTAAGTTCGATTTAAAGTTCTGGTGTCAAAAGTTCTTCGACATAACTTCGACTTTGGAATGCTAGTTTTTAGCGATTTGACTGGGAGTTGACAATTGCTTGTCGTTTAGGGATGGGAATTCATTCTTGTTGCTCCTACATCGAGTCCATATCAGGTGGGTGCCAAAACCCTCTTTTTATGTGTTTTTCTTTGTCAAAATTGGGAACTGTCGACGGTAGACGGGTGGCCACACGGTCATGTGTGTTGGCCGTATGGCGGGCCGTGTAACTCCCTGACTTCGAATTTATGGACACAGGCAAGCCACATCGGCGTGTGTGCCTAGGCCGTGTGAGCCACACGGGCAAGGACATGGGCGTGTGTCCTAACTGTGTAACTCACTGTTTATGATTTAGAATCACACGACCAGAGACATGGGCATATGCCCAAGTCGTGTGAGCCACACGGGCAAGGACATGGGCGTGTGTCCCGGCCGTGTAACTCACTATTTATGGTTTAGAACCACACGAGTAGATGGCATAGGCGTGTGATTTGCACGTACGTCTGTTAATCTGTTAGAAAGTAATGTGCTACTGTCTGATGTGTGCGAATTATCTAGGTACGATGTGTATTTGTTAAGTTTGTTGGTACACCTCTGCATTATTCTGTTGATGGAGAATATACAATATTTGAATATGTTAGATCGATTGTTACTGATTTTGTTTTCTAACCGTGATAACCATGCACCTGACTTCATGACAAATCTAATATGATCTATTATGGTTCGAAAAGTCTGTTTTATAAAACATGATTCCCATGTTTACTGATTCTGTTATTGAAAGATTGCATGTCTTACATGCTCATTACTCTGATTCTGCATATGCATGCCATGACACAATGCATGGGACTTGGGTTGATGTTAAAGGAGGAAGATTTGTACTGGCAATTAATGATCTGCGTATTTAGTGGCTTGACTATATATATATTTGATTGGCAGTTTAATTGCATATTGATAAGTCATCATTGTCCGGCAACTCGGGATGACTTTGTTGGTGTGTTTTGGATGGATGAGTTTGGGGGAAAACTCTATTTTGGTGTGAAATGGAGTTTGGGAAGATTGTTTTTGATAAATCTGCATTCTGATTTGTTTGAAAATACTGCATCTGCATAAACATACATGCTCAGTTCTGCTTAGTTCTGTTCTGCTCTGCTCTGTTCTATTATGTTCTGTTCTGCTCTGCTCTGTACCATTCGATTTTGTTCTGCTCTATTCTGTTTTGCTTGTTTTTGTTGTACTACATTTGATTAAATCTCTGTGATACTCTAGAGCTGTTCGTATTGGTTATACAACTACTCTTAAGTTCTTTGCGTTACTACGAGTTATATAGTATGTTTTGTTTATTTGTATTTGAGTCTGGCTATACTCGGTGCTTGGTAACTCACCCTTTGTCTTACTTTCATCTGATCAGGAAACCATCTAATTTAGGATCGGACAGCGTACGGAAGCTCGGATTGTTTTACACTGAAATAATTGTGAATTGATCTTTTGGGTTTGTAAATTGTCTTGGATTTGCCTTGCTTTCCTTTTAATAATCTCGTCCGTAACAGTCAATTTCTAACATGAAACTAAAAAATCACCTAAATCGACAAAAACAAATTTTTGGTTTTCAAAATTAAAATCCCGAAAAGAAATCAGTTTTCAATGCATTGGTGTAACTCGTCCAAGTTCGACTTAAACTTCCTGGCCGGGTTTGGGGTGTTACACTGATTATATCATATAGCATACATAGAGTTTATTAATCCGAATCATGCTTATCATACACAATCATGCTTTCGGAATTATCAGAACACGGAACATAAACGTATTTTTCACTTACCTTACCATAGCACATATAGACACATATCAACAGATGTCACATTTTAATTCTTAATTAAGCCAAACAGAACACACGATATGTCACATATAGACACACCTCAACAGCATGTCCAGCTGGAAGCGCTTTCCTGCCAAATTCGCTGAAAACGTGTCCAACTAGACAAATTTTTCTTCTCTCTTTCCAAAATCGACCTAATCATGTACAATATAATAAAAAAAATTTATCTTCTCTAAACTTTTTCCCTCTCCAAAAAAGATCTTCAAAATAGCTGAAATTTTATCTTTTTTAAGATTACAATCATATAAACAATTATCATCAAAATTAATTATTAAAAAAATCAAATTGAACAGCTAATTCAATTCTAAATCTCACATACATGATTTATAGAGGTAAGATTTAAACATGAAATTTCAAGATTTCGAGTAACTCAATATTGCCATTAAAATTAAGCCAATACCTTATTAACCAAAATTTGAACTTTTCAATGTTCTCTTCATTATAAATGTCTTCTTCATATTTGAAAATATTAATAAATTTAACAATTAAGTTTTAATTCAATAATAAAATTAAAATCTTGAAAAGATTGAAGTTTTAGGTTGAAGTATCACATTATATATTAGTTATTTACACATTAATATCTATTGACACTAATATTTCTCAATTTCACACTTGCAAACGCTTTGTTTTGAATCATAAACTAATGTGTAAGTTATTGGGAAATCAATCATCATTAATATAAGCAAATAGCAATGTGTGATGGCCATACCCTTTTTATGAAAATCATGTGCCATCCTTCACACACAAATCATTATTAGCTAATATAATTAATTAATAAATATATGAAAAGGACAAACACTACAAAAACAAGAAAAACAAAACAATGGTAAATACCATTTTTTTTCCAAGTTAAATAATGTTCAAATCCCATAAATTTCAGTTATATTTATTGCAACAAACTAGATAAGCTTTAGATGTAGTCAGTTTTTTTCATATTCATATTTTAGCGAGTCTTCTGTAAATTCGTGTTACCTTTATTTATATTTATGTACAAGGTCATGTATACATAAATAATTCATTACTCGAACTTCATGTGTTGATCTGATGATTAGAATGTTCACCTTTTCAAGTATAGCTTGAGTTTAAGTTACAATAATTGTGTTACTATTAGAGTTTTACCCTCCCCTCATAATTCAAGGAAAAAAAAAAGAATAAGCATTATTAACCCAAGCAATCTTAGATATCATATAATTTCAACAATTTTGGTAAGAGCCCTTCCTCTAAAAGGAGCTTCTTAATCTCCAAAATAAGTCTTCACCTTCTTTTTTGAATATATTTTATGTTAGACATTCAGTACACCCAGCAAGGATGATCGTCCATTATATTTAGTGGCCATTAGCAAGCAACTTACCAAATATATCCCTTAATCAACGACCTCAATTAGGCTAAAGTTATATCCGTAAAACTCGACAACCTTCCTCCTAATTAAAACAAAATCTTCCCTTATCCATTTAGTTTTTTTTTTCTTTCTAAAAATTAGCATACAAAAATTGCCTACTTAAAATATTGCAACACACTTGCAATTTTGTAAGAAATAGAAATATAATTAATCGGAAGAATTGAGTTTAGTGATTACGCTACAATTTATTAGAAATATGCAAATAAGATAGTAGTTTAGTGGGGGAAGATGATGAGAAAATGCGTTTATCTCTTGTCATTTTTTGTCGATTCATTTCGTTTCTCACTTGCCTGAAAGAAATTTGTTGCCAAAAGAGTAAAAAGCAAGGAAATTTGATTGAAGCATGTGTGGTCCGTGAGATTTCAATATTGGAAAATGGGAATACAACGATCCATGAAAATGATTGTAAAACTTCTTTCTTTTCAACTATACTTTTAACACTCAACTTCTAACAACTTCCATATCATTATTATAAATGCAAACAATTCTTTAACATACCTTTTTCTTTACAATTTTCTCAATTTAAGTGTGTGTAAATAATGATCCAAGACTTTCTTTATATAAGGAAAATTTAGAGAGTTCAACTACAATTAACCTTAATCACTTTAATATTAAATCTTATTAAATTAATAGAATATTTATCTACAAGATAAATATTAAATCGAATTTAATTTTAAGATAATCATTTTAATACCAAATTAATAAAATATTATTATTTTTGGAGTACTTAACCTGAAATCAAATTCTCTACTAGAGTCCTAATAGGTGTGTAATTCTTCCACCGCTCAACCACCGAAGAACCACTATCGCCAACCATTTGTAGTCACCGGAATGCTGTTGTCGCAACCGCCGACACCCCGAGCTGGTTTGGTTTTTTATCGGTCTTGTCCAGTCATCAGTTGGACGTCGACCCGGTTTCACATACCAAGCCTAGTTCGACCAGTTTTTGGGTCTTGGTCTCGGTTTTGGGTTTTCGGGCCCAATTTACGATCTTTGGTCCAATTTTCAGGTTCAATTACCCATTGGGCCAATTGTCTGACTTGAAATTAATTTCCAAAAATATTATATTAATTTAATTAATTTAATTTTACTTGATCAAAATTAATTTTCTAAAAAATCACTTAGATTTTCCAAATTAATTTTTCAAGAAAATTATTTAATCAAATTCTCTAGTTGGACAATTCTTACGACCGCCCAATTTAATTCCACATCAAATAAATCGACTCAATTAAATTATTTTTAAAGTTGTAGAATTTACTTCAAATTCAAATATAGTCTGATCAAGCTTTTGTTAAGCTAGTGGAAAAACCAATTGGACATATATAATTAGGCTCTAGTAATTGCAATTATGTCAAGAAACATCCTTCCAATAATTTGCAATTACTTAATCATGGAGTCGGTCCACAATAAGTACTATTATTGAAAACTCCTTATTGTATATTCTTTACGAAAGCAATTCATCCAACTATTTTGTCCAATGACCTCGTCATGTGTGTGTTACCCTCATATGATATCTTTGATTCATTTAAGTTAAATCCGTTCACTCAATACAATCTTATTTTGTCTCATCGCCACCATTGTGTCTTCTTAATGATTAATACGATCATTGTCAACAAATGACTGTTATAAATTGCTCGTTCGAGAACAAGCAACCCGTGGCCACTTTTCATATTTATCAATCTACACAATGCCAATGAAAAGCTATCATTAACTCTTTAATTGAGCTATGAATTTCATCGTTGCTAGTAAAGTCATGCTATACACAAGTCATGTACCCAACATACTGGCTATCGACTCGGTCATCTTTATAGCATAAGCCTCCACTTATATCAAAGTACATGAGTTACATACGCATGGTTAGTGACTAATTCAGGATTTAGGTAAATCACACCATGAATGTCACAAGTGAATTAATTGATAAACGGATTCAAAATTAATTCATCTTGGGTCCAGTCCAATGTATCATTCTGCCAATAAATACATCTATGTCTCTACCCGTGGAGTCAACTGCTCCGATAGCTAAGACTAGCCATCTCCTCAACTGAAATTGTAGACGACATAATAATCTTTCTTAGTATTTGAATCAAATGCTCACTTTGATTCTTTTACGGAATTATAGACTTGTTTAGATTATCTACTAAAGTAAGTTGTCTTTCTGGTAATGTAAACATTCTTACAATGCCACTTATTATCAGTTTGAACTTAGACAATCAATTAACTAATATTTATTTTTCACAATTTTGCTATGCGTGCAAAATATGAAAGATAAAAATACAAAAGACATAATAGTGAAATGTGAAATTTATTTATTCATTATTCAAATACATAGAAAACAATTACATGTTTACTACAATATGGGCACATTTCCCAACAGGTGGCCATGTGACCCTATCTTGGGGAACAATTTTGCCCTGATTCACTTGTAAAAGAACACACACCTGGATGAGCCACCAATGTTACAGATTAATACACTGCTAGATGGTTGTGAATACACAACATAAATGTAGATGAGAGCTGCCAGATAGTTGTGGATACACAAGATAAATGTAGATGAGAGCTACCAAAAAGTAGGTGGATAAACCACCAAAGTTGCAGATTATTAATTTGCCATAACTTCCTCCTGTTCAAAGCGTCTCGCCCCATTCAATGCAATATGACATACTTATAACAAATCAAAATGGGAGTGAATAATATGCTTATAATAGATCGATATGACAACGATAACATGCCTCTAACTAAATATTATAGTAGCATATGACCTACTCACATGGTTCCGGTTTAATGGTATCAGAAGGCATGTTGCACGTACATTCACAAATTAAGATACAACAGATTTATATATTGTTCATATATCATGCATATAATAATAATTTAATCAACCAGATCATGGTTCTAGTATTAATCATATAACTAGGGACTCAATTGAATAAATAAAACACTAAAATAGTTCGGGAACCATTCAAGGACTAAATTGCACAAATACATAAAATTCTGGGGAAAAACTATAAAATCTAAAAAATAGGGAACATGCAGCCGTGTGATCGAACCATGTAGGAAGCCTCGGACTGTGTGGCTAGGTCGTGTAACAGACTGAGGTCATATGAAAATTGCAAAATTAAGCTAAAGAGGAGACACGACCGTGTGGCAGGCCGCGTGGAGGGTCTTATGTCGTGTGAGAATAGAATTTCCTAGAGTTTCAGGGGAACATGGCCGTGTGAGGGGCTGTGTAGTCCACACGGGTGGCTCACACGCTTGTGTGGCCTTATCCCGAGGCACGATTTTGCCCTGATTCACTTGTAAAATAACACACACTTGTCTCCAGGATCTCGAACATTGTTCCTCGCGCTTAGATCTGGTTTGAAGTACCTAAACCGAGTCTGATTCTTGGCAATATTTATGAATGTTTGTATTGGCGACTACGAATTTGATCGGTACATGAGTTGGAATTGAGAATAGTCTTTGATTCGGGATCAAAAATAAATTTTAACAGTGATGATAAAATTATTTTGCAAAGAAGAATATGGGAATGAAAAGAGAGAAGAAATAGGGAAAAATGAGAACAAAAATTCAGTCTAATTTGGAGAACGAAGTAATAGTTCAATTATAATTAGAAAAAGGCTAAATACCTAGGGTTTTCAAATTTTAAGTGAATGGATAGCAATTTTACCCCTTTTATCGAGAATAAAAGGTAAATGGGGGAGAATGGCATGACTTGAACTTGGGATTACAAGGAAGTAAGTAGAATGCTTAACCATTGGGCTACTATCCACACTTGTTAAGTTTTCACTCTATATTGTACATATTCTAATGTGATTTTCATCCTAGGTTGCTGAAAAAAAAAAGGAAAGAAAATGGAAGGGGTGGATAGAACCTAGGATCTCTAGGGAGTGCACTAACTAAATAACCATTAAAATTAAGTCATTTCTTGGTTACTTATTTCATCCAACCCTATATATTTTGGGTGTTACAGAATATGTAATTAAAGGTATGTTAGTAATGTAAGAAATGATAAAATGATAATTTAGTGATTAGTGAATTTTAAAAAAACTAAGGATTAAATTATAAAGAGTGAAAAATTATTTATTTGTCATTAATTTATAATAGAATAGATGTAGTAGCATAGTGAAATTGTTGTAGAGAAGACTAAATTGAATAGTGTAAAACTTGATATGTGAATAAATATTATAATAAAAAGTTTAAATAAAATGTTAAGTGTTAGTATATAAAGTGAAAAGTGATATTGAAATGTTATATTAGTGAAATGATTTGTCATGAATCTAAGGACTAAATTGTAAAATATTCAAAACATACTATGTGTAACACCCCTCGCCCGTATTCACCATCAGAATAGGGCTACGGAGCATTACCGTACTTACAACACTTTTAAACATACATTTCATATACAATTTATCAATTCAAATACAATTCAATCACAATCAATCATAGTGTCCCTTAAACGAGCCTACGAGGCCTTAAACATGCATTGAGATGGGTTCGGGACTAAACCGATTACTCGGGAAACTTTTCCATGCTTAGAATTTTTTTCTCAAAACAGGGGACACACGCCCGTGTGGCCATGCCGTGTGTCTCACACGGCCACCAGACACACCCGTGTCATAGGCCGTGTGGACATTCGAAATGGGAGCACACGGCCGTGTCCCAGCCCGTGTCCTACCTCGTGTCCAAACAAGTGAGGTTACTGACTTGGGTCACACGGCCAACCACACGCCCGTGTGTCTAGCCCGTGTACTTTTCGAAATGGCCACACAGGCCCGTGTACCAGGCCGTGTGCTAGACCGTGCCAAACCTGTAGGGTATACTGACTTATGCAACACGGCCAAGTCACACGCCCGTGTGCTAGGCCGTGTGCCAATTAGGGGGTATACTGACTTGTGTCATACGGCCAATCACACGCCCGTGTGTGAGACCGTGTGGAGCATACTGACTTCACTTCAATTTCAATACCAGGGGACACACAGCCGTGTATCATGGTCGTGTGTCACACACGGCTGAGACACACGCCCGTGTGGACAAAAATAAGCTATTTACCAAGCCAATTTGCCACCCTCAATCTCATGTACCTAAGCAACCCAAATGGCACCAATTCATAGCACAATAGAACATCCATTCTAGCCACATTCAAGACAATTTCATACCATTTCAAATACTAATAACCAACATACTTATATCTCAAGTTTTACATACGAAATGGTATGAAATTGTCTTGAATGTGGCTAACATACCTCAACTAGTTAAACCATTACCTAACATACCTAATTTTGTACCAATTCACAAGCAAGGTACCAATTCCTCAAACTTCATAATATAGTCATTCACATATCCATCCAAGAACTCAATATCAACCATATATGCACACATAAACACATAACCAAATCCACCAAATTAAGCCAAATCTTATGGCTATATTTACAAACCAAAACATATACATTTACAAGCCATTATAAATGACCAAAATCTTTATCAATCTATAATCAAAATGACTCAAAGTACCTATACATTCCATATGAAAAAACCATAAGTTCCAAAGTACCAATGTGACGGTTGGATAGTGTGACGATGTCTCTGACGATCCCCAAATCCGAGCTAGCTTTGTATTCACTATAAAACACAGAAAAATTCACAAAGTAAGCTATAAAGCTTAGTAAGCTCATATGATATAAACTTAACTAATCACAAATACACCATTCATCAATTTAAAAATATTAACATGTAATTCATGATTACTAACAAACCTTTCACATGCTTATTCAAATGCTATTATACAAACTTCATAACTTCTTCGATTTAAGGCTTATACTATGCATGCACATACCTGTACCAAACCATAACAAGCTCATACATATTTGGAATACCGTTGAATACTCGATATCTCACACACTAAGTGCCGTACATAGCCGAAGCTATCTCGATCTCGCACACTAAGTGCCATATATAACCGAAGCTATGTCGAATCGCACACTAAGTGCCAAATATAGCTGAATCATCGTCAAATATAACTTTAATCTCGTATACACAATTTATGCAATATCAAAGCATTTAAAGCATAATTATAATAATGCTTGTTACATACGAACTTACCTCGGATGTGAAAACGGTGAATCTAGTCGATTAGTCGATAACTTTATCTTTTCCCCGATCCAAGTCCGTATTTCACTTTTCTTGATCTAAATATATTTAAAATTAACTTATTTAATCATCTATTCATTCAATTTAGTCCAAAACACTCTTTAAGGCACATTTACACTTTTACCCCACATATTTCACATTTTTCACAATTTAGTCCTTATTGCATAAAATCACAAATTAGTGAAATTCCAAATAAACCAATGCTAGCCGAATTACCATAATGCCCCTAAAAGCCCATAATTTTCATTTATTTCACATTTTAACCACTAACTTTACACATTTCTTAATTTAATCCCTAATTCGCATTTTTACTCAAAATCACTTTACAAAACTTGTTTAACTATCAAAAAACATTCAAAATCTATCATCAATCATCAAAACTCATTAATCTCATCAATAGAAACATTCAAAATCTTTAACAATTTTTCAAAATATTTCCTGGGCTAACTAGTACTAGTTGCAACGATTTCAAAAACATAGAAATCATTAAAAACGGGACAAAATTCACTCACCAATTGAGCTAGGAAGCTATGCCGAAATCAAGCCCTAACCATGGCTTTTTCTTCTTGAATTTCAGTTGATAAAGAACATAAAAAGATGATAACAATTTGTTGTTTAATGATTTATTAACATGTATTTTCAAATTACTAAAATAACCTTGTTATAAAACCATTTAATAACATCCAAATAATATCCATCTATGTCCACTTACAATTAAAATGGTCTAATTACCACTTAAGGACTCTTACTTTAAGGTTCTATAGCTATTTAATACCTTTAGCTAATAGAACTCAAGTTTTACACTTTACGCAATTTAGTCCTTTTTATCAAATTGACCATTCAAACGATAAAATTTCTTAACGAAATTTTCACACATTCACTCAATCATGTTGTAAATATTGAAATCATAATAAAATAAATATTTTTACCTCGTATTTGTGGTCCCAAAACCACTGTTCCGATTTGACAAAAAACGGGTTGTTACACTATGTGAGTTAAAATAGTGGAATAAAATATTTAAATGAAGTGTTGTATGAAAGTAAAGTGCTTAATGAAAGTAAGTTGAAATCAAAAGTGTAAAGTATTGTGAATATGTTATATGTTTGTGTTACGTGAATTTATGAAATGAAAGTATAGTGTATGTGTTTATATAATTTAAAGTGATTGTGCAAAATGACAATTGTGTGTTTCAGTGAATTACGTGCAAACTAAAAAATGTGTTAAAGTGATATATGTGATATGTCAAGTATGTTTTATGAAAGTGAATATGTGAAAGTGTGAAATGATCATATTATGTATATGCTTATGCGATTTAAAATGAACGAATAAAGTGTTATGTGAATAAATGCCTTAGTGAGCTCAAAGGATATATGATATGTGATAATGAAATGATTTTTTGAGTTGAGAGGAGCTGAGGGGTTCGGATCGAAACCGGGCTGGTGTTGCTCGAGGAGGGTCGAAAGGGATTAGGAGAAGAGAAATGGGTTATGTAATATGTTTAATGGAGTTTTGTATATTTTCTAGAGTTTTGTTATTAGAGTTCCATTATAGGCCAGTAGTTTTATTTTGGCTTGGAGGTTTGGAATATATCGAAATATTATATGTTCAAATTGATTGAAACTCCTCTGAGACTCACTAAAGACTACAAAAATGATATGTGAAACTAAAGGTGCATGTGTATGTGTATGTGTAATAATATGTGAAAATAAAGATAAAAGTGAACATGTGAATTAAGTGTTAAAAGATATATGTAGATTAAGTGTTTATGTTATGTTTGTGAAATGAGAGAAAGATTTTGATATGTGAATGTGAGAGTTAATTAGTGATAATATATGTTGGAGTTAAGACTATAAGTTATATATTTAATTTAAATGATTTTATGTTTTGGAAAAAAGGTTTTAAGTATATTAGTGAAAAAAACTATGTGAATAAATGTTATTAAAAAATATTTAAATTGTATATATATAAAAATGATAAGATTGGATTCAATTGAGTACTTACTAAACTATTCACATAGCTTAACACGTTTTTTTTAAACGCGTAGGTGATAGATAAGTTTTGAAAAGAATCAAGGATTGCTACTTCATTTCGAATCATATCACTCCTCAAGCTTCAAGTTCAAGCCTTTTGGTATATATATTTTTGGACTTTAGTTTGGCATGTACTTAGGTTTATGAGTAAAAAAATGTGAATTATGTATGAATAATAATGTTTTGTGTTTAAGTTAGCTCGATTATAATGAAACAAGAATATATGTAAGTGGTGAGTTGGATCGGGTGAGGGGTGTTACAGTTACTCTCGATTCCCATTAACCTAGGCAAAACTTATTAAGTTTTGCTTACATAAGAGTTATAATCTGTTCACTTTTCTATAAAGTAAAGCTAAAAATCAACATATGATGATAATTCCATAAGTAATTTGACTTGATCCGCAAGAAACCAATCTTTAAGCATTCAATTTTAATTCAATTGGTCTTCATGTTTTAGGCTTTACTCGTCCAATATCATCAAAAATAAATACATCAATGTTTTTGTTTTAAAATTTATCTACTCTTCAAAAGTGTAAGTATGACCATGAAATGGTGTCTGAAGTTGTAGCCACAGAAACAATCACAAAATAAACGTTGGTATCAAATTAATTAATAACTTAAATAGATTTTATAATACCTATGAATAAGAAATGTATACATATGTTTTAAGTCCCTTATCTTGTCCCCACTTCTGCTTTTCATAATTCTATAATAGAAGCTTAAACTTCGTTTGATTTCAGGAAACATGTGTCATTTTTGGAAGATGAAAATAAAACATATGAACATCAAAATATAAGTTGTTTTCATTGAAAATGTTTTGCAAAATTGAAAGGTCGAAAATAAGCGATTTAAACTTTAAAAAATTAACTTTAGTTTAAATTCATATAAACACAAAAATATTTTTTTAAATATCAAATTTGCTACCTTAGTTCAAATGTAAAAATTTATTTTATTTTATTTCTCATGTTTCTGTTATATAAAAATAGATGTCAAACACATTTTTCATGATTTCATTATTGAAAACAAAAATTTATTTCTATTTATCAAACACATTTTTCAATTTTTAAAGAATATAAAATTAAAATTGTTTTTTAAATGAAAATAAAAAATATTTTCATAATTTAAATGGAACCTTAATAAACAATATTTAAATTAAAATGAAATTATGTATTAAATAATAAAAATGTACTTTTATTAAATAAATAAACATAAAAAGCATTATACATTTTAACTTTTACTTGTTATAAAAACTTTCTAGGTATTTAAAAATATTTTTTTGAAAAATATTTTTGTTAAAGTGTAGTTAACTAATTGAGGTGAAAGTTTAAAAAAAAATTGACTAAAAAATATTAATTGTGACATTTTAATTGAGATATTAGGAGTATTATATTCTGACCAGATGCAATTAGAATTGTTCATAACCGAGGTTGGGTCATTTTATGGTACTGATATAATCTACACTTGTCCAAGTCCAATTTAACTCAGAATATGAGTCTTAAATTTTGTTCAAATCTATCTTTATTTGTAAATTTTAAACCCATTCATATTTTAAACATAATAATCTTCATATATGTTTTACGGTCCATAAATATTAATCCTTTCAGGGTTCATGGTCGCTCCTCCTAACAAAGTCGTCTATAGGGTTCAAACGTGAGTTCTCTTCCTGTCCTTAGAAGTACAATATACCTTAACACTGCACCCAATACTTGTTGGTAAATATAAATAATTTACCATAATTTTTAATGTGTACATTATAATATTATAGATTATTATAGATAATTTTTTCTGTGATATAAATTACATAATATATAATATAAAATAGCTAACAACCAAAAAAAAAAAAAAAAAAGTAAGTGGTTAAACTTTTGTGTTCGCATCTTAAGCTTCAAGGTTCGAGTCTTGTTATCAACATCTCTTTCTTTCTATTGTAATGTAAGCTTGGATTGTAAAATTGCTTATCAATAAAATGATGGTTTAAATATGTTAAAGGTTTTTGTACTCTTTCAAAATTTAAAATTTAGTCCATATACTTTTTTGTCATTAGGATAGTTGATTTGGTTGTTATAAGAAAAGGTAAAGTAACTCTTTTAGCCCTCATTATTTATAGTTTTGTGTCAATTTGGTCCTTACTCTTTAAAATTAGATAAACCATTAAAAAAATTATTTTAAAAGTTAACTGTTTTCTTTTTGTATTTTCAAAAAAAACATTTAAAAATATGAAAATTTAAAAATTATTTAAAATTAAAAATAAATTTAAATTTAAATAATTTAAAAATATATGAAAAATTCAAAAAAGTGTTATACTTAGACCCATCCATGGTCCGAGCCAAGTCTGGGTCTAAATTTTTTTCAAGTCCAAGCCCACCCAAAAAGCCCATTTTCATCGTTCAAAATTAATAAAATATAAAAATATATTTTTATATTAATTTTTAAATTTATTTAATTTTAAAAATATTTTTTATTATTTAAATTGAATTCAGGTCAGCCTGGCCCAGCTAGGGACATAAAAGACATTGTCCAAGCCCAACCCCAAGTTAGGTCGGGCCGAGCGAGTTGCTTGACCCATGGACAGTATATGAATTTACTACATAAATGGTAATACGATCTCTTCAAACGTTGAACTATTTGTTTGGTCCATGTTAAATCAGATTAATTATATATTAAAAATAACTTTATGATAATTTAATTATAAAATATATAAAATATTAGTATAAAATAAGTTTTAAATAATAATACAAACTTTCAATCGATTCAAATTATTTAAAAATTATTTCCTCCATAAGGTAACTAATCGATTTTTAATTATTTTATATTTTATTTGAATTAAATAATGATACAAACTATAACTCGATTTAAATTAAATTTAAATATACCACGTAAAGTTTTTGTTCAAAATACACTATGAAAATTTTAAGACTAAATTTACTACCTTTGTACTTTGTCAAAATGGGGTCATTATATATATATATATATATAATGTATTTTGAACAAATATATATTAAATATAATCTTAATCGATTCGTAGTTTGTATCATTATTTAGATTAAATATAATCTTAATCGATTCGTAGTTTGTATCATTATTTAGAAATTATTTTATACTAATATTTTACATGCTTTATATTTAAATTTGTACTAAAATGTTTTTGACATATAATTAATCTAATTGAAAATAAATAAGTATTCAAATTTGATTTAATATGGACCGAACAAATAGCACAAAGTTTGGAGAGATATTATTACCATTCATGGAGTAAATTAATAGACCTATCCATGAACCAGATAGCCCACCCGGTCCTGTAGGCCTAGTGCAACTTGACTCGAGCTTGAACAAGGTTTTTTTATGTTATGAGCTTGGTCAGAGTAATCTATCCTGTTTTTAGCCTAACTTGTTTTCAGTTTAAAAAATAAAAGTGTTTTTAAAATTGAGTTTAATTATAATATATATATATAATATTAATAAAAATATTTTTTTTAATATCTTATTAAAATTTGAACAATGAAATGGGTTTTTTGGTGCCTCATGGCAAGCCAAAAATGGGACTGGATTTGAAAAAAAATTTGGACTCGGGCCACGACTCGATTTAGTCCTGCACATGAATAGGTATAAGTAAATAACATTTTTTAAAAAAAAAGATTTGGAAAATTTTATAATTTTCATATATTTTAAAATTATTTAAAAGTGTTTTTTAATTTTAAATAGTTTTTAAATTTTCAGAAAAATTTATATTTATATTTTAATTTTTTTGTAATTATTTTTATACTTTTAAAAAGTAAGGACCAAATTAACACAAAACTGCATATAATGAAAGCTAAAAGAGTTATTTTACATATAATAGCCAAATCAACCATTTTAATGACAAAACTGACATAAAGATGAAAATTTTTAAATAAAAAAAATATAGGGAATAAATTTTAAATTTCAGGAAAATACAAAAACTTTTACCATATTTAAACCTAAAATAATATACTACAACTTCAAAAACGAGCCAGGTGAGGCCTTAATTGTTGAGCTATTACATGTTAGCAGAACAGCGTGGCAAGTCAATAATTTTACATGAAGATAGTACTTGACATTTCTCTCCAAAATTTCTTATACTCATAAACATATACATTAATATTTACAAAATTCGCTCAATAACTATGCAAATTCATATTTACATAATAATTACTGAGAATATTTTATTTTAATGTTTGTTTACTTTTCTCTTTCAATTGTATACTCCACTATATTGCGATTTAAATAAATAATTAATTAAAATACAATTTTCAGTTATATTGCATCATTTTTAATTAAAATATTACTTTATTAAAATAAATTTAGAATTAAATTAAGATAAATTAGTAAATTATGAGATTAAAAATATGATGTGATAGAATTAAAACATGATATATCATTCAATATGTGGATGAATCACTTCATAATATAATTTAAAAATAAAGTAATAAAATATATTTATCGGTATACATTTACTATGATAAATTATATAAATGATCATTGAAAAGTACTAAATTATGTCAAAAATTAAATATAAGGATAAAATCTCAAACTTGAGTGCAATATAGGGATTAAAACTAAAGTTTGACCATTGTTATATAATTTTTTTTTAAAGTAAAGGGATTAAAATTGAAATAGGACCATCATCATATAATGTAAAAAGAGAGAGAAAATAACATGTTTAAACTTTAAACTGAAGTTTGACCATTATTATATAAACTAAGTAAAGTAAAGGGATCATAATTGGAATTGAACCATTATAATAATGAAGAAAAAGCAGGACACATATATAATTTATAGATATAGATAAATTTCAAATTTCGGCATTAAACTATTTAGTTAAAATGAAAAGAAAAGGAGCATGGTGTCCACGTGTCATTAGGAGGTTCTTTTTATATATATTCATCAATTCAGCAGAAAGCCACGGAGCCTTCCAAGACTAGAAGTACCTTCATGGATGAATCAGTGTGAGAAAAATAACTACCATTTCTGGTTTTTCTCGATTTATAAATACATTTTTACAAAATTCTGTTTTGATGAAGGACAAGTCAACATTGAATTCATGATATGTATGAGAAAATAAAAAATAAAAATAAAAAAGTCAAAACAATCCACAATCTGAGTATTCAAATTTTGGCATAAAAAGAAGAAAGAAAAAAAGGGATGAGATGACTTCTTCAGACATTTGCGGCTTCAACCCAGGAGAGTCCCATCAGCCCTCACAAACCTTCCCAATGCAATATTTAGGTATTTGCATTTATATTCATAAAATACTGCACATTTATATAATTTTTTTATATTTTAATAAATTATTCCATTCATATAATCATATTTCTATTACCAAATTTAAATACAAAAGAATAAAAGGAAAAGAGAAGTATATTTAGGTAATGAGATAGGGTAAAATACTCAAATATATCAAAAAAATTAAAAATTTATGGAATTGGGCCGGTTTTTAAAAAATTTACGGAAAATTGTCATTTCCCATCAAAACGCGTTTACATCAGCGCATTTTGAGGGGAAATGACAACAAAGCGCGCTCTTGGGGACACGCTTTATGCCACCTCAAAGAAAGCGCGCCACGTGGACGCGCTTTGTGACGTGGACACAAAGCACGCCCCCAAGAGCGCTTTCTTTCTATTGAATAACCAGAATTTGTTATTTAATTTTATTGTTATTTAATTTTAATATATGTAATATAATAAAATAAGAATTTGTTTTTATTTTTATTATTTGTAATTTAGTTTTAATATATTTAATAAATTAAAAAGTTGTTTTTATTTTTTTGTAATTTAGTTTTCATATATTTAATAAATTAAAAGTTATTTTTTATTTTTTTGTAATTTAGTTTTAATATCTTTAATAAAATAGAATTTGTTTAAATTTTTTATTTAAATTTAATTTTAAAAATAAAAGTCCAATATTTGTAATTTTATTGTAACTTAAAGGTCTTTTTTTTCCAAATTAGTCCTTCTACAAAAGTTCACCGCTTTCATCAACAAATAAATAGAATTTACATAGACACCAAGAGACAAAAAAGTTAAGAACACCATCAACTATTCCGACTTGGACACGAGCGAGATGTATGGCCTGGGTTCCTACACCATCCGCACAGCCTACCTTGGTTGCTCGTTTCTCGAATATCCATATTGTTGCGTATTCTAGTCGAGCAAGGTCAACCTTTGGTTTGCGCCTCAATTGTCTATCCGGCAACAACTTAAACGGAGCAAGCGATATCGACGGCCACTTACGTTCATCTGGGACTGGTGGGAATACGTGTCTCTACATGTTGTACATGTTTTCTAATTTGTAAACTTCGTCGACATAGCTCATAGGATCAAGACGGAGATTCTGACAAGCCGCAAGTACATGAGCGCATGGGTAACGGCGTGCATCAAATATCCACGATCGCAGTCCTATTTGTCAAGTGTACACGATATCGCCCGCCAACAATACCTTGGTTCGGTCTGTCAAACTCCGTCACACGAAACCATAGGCTATCGCGATCGTGACACACTGTGTGCATGGTGTTGGCCCGTGCCTTGCCCTTGTTAATTTCTTGCAAGACCTTCGGGCTCCATACATGGCCTCCTTGCATTTGGCCTTTATAACTCGCTGCTCGCTTCGGAAATAGTACCGCTAAACGAAAATATGTCTCTCGCACAACCGATGTTATCGGCAGATGACGCGTTCCTTTTATAACAGAATTTATGCATTCGGCCAAGTTTGAGGTCATGTGACCATATCGTAGGCCGCCGTCGTATACTTGTGTCCACTGTTCGAAAGGAATATTGCGTAGGTAATTTGCGCCTTCTTCGTTAACTGAGCGCAAACTTGCCAACATCTCGTGAAAACGGTCCTTATTGATCTCGTACCCTGCCAATATAAGTTGATATCGAATATTACATACCACTCTTCAATTGAGAATAAATTGAATATTACAAACGAAATTATATTAATAGATATTACATACCCATATCGGTCACTTGCTGTCGCTGACTTTTAGATCGATGTTGCCCGTAGTAGTTGGATGCAACATGCCTTAGGTAATATCGATGGTGTGTGCGATGCCACAGGCTTCCCTAGCGCTCTATTGCGGCTAGTATTCTAGGGCCCCGATCCGATATAACACATATATCGGGTTGAGGCGGACATGCCTTCTTAACCTAGATAGGAAGAAATTCCGGTCATCACCGACTTCCCAGTGTTATTGCAAACGCAATCGGAAGAATTCTCCCACTGCCTCGTCCTTACATTGCTAGCTAGCAATAGCCGATCGTATATCTACCATACATAAAGGTACCGTCAATTTGTACCAATGGCTTGCGATATATAAATGCATCTCGGCATTGCTTAAATGTCCGAAAAGACGCTTGAACATCTGCGCATCCACGGAACAAACGATCGTTGTAGTATGCGTCGGTTCCGTTTCAAGGTCTCATATCTTTGCTCGACATATCTCTCCAAAGACTTGACACCACCGCCACACTTCATTATATGAAGCGTCCCACCGACCATGCAACTTTTTAATGCCTTACAGCTTGGCTATCCAAGCCTTCCGTGTAGAGGCGTGTACCCCAATTGGCTACGAATATTGCCAATTAAGGCCGGCATCAGTAGTCTTGGGATCGGCCTTCACCGCTTGGTATTATTAAGTCGGCCCGGCATATCCGAATCCATCTTCGGATGATCTTGTGTAACACACACAACGGCATCGTTAAATAATGCAACATTACGTAATATTAGTATTATTCAAAAACATTGAACACATCGTGATACTCGCATCGACACAAGACATGTATGTGGACCTTTGTACTTTTTGATCTCCCACAAGCTCGCCCTTTTCCTCAACGAGGCCATGATTTTCCATGAACATGTACCGCCTTGCACCGCACACTTCGCTCGTACTTGTTGAGCTTGGATTTAACCACGTTGTAGTTAACCACGCTTCTGATCTTTGTATTATTTCAATGCAAGCAAGAAAAGCATCCTTGTTGGAAAACTCGTTACCAACTTCTAATTCGCCCGAATCCAACGACGAAGTTGTACGGTCACGCGTCCAGTGTGGTAGTTCAGGAAACTCCAATGCATCATCTTGAGATAGATCGATATTGTGCATGTGGGTTGGAGGCGAGTACACCCTGAATAGCGGATCTTCTTCTTCTTCGTCTGAACCGCCCTCAACATCTTCAGGTACTGTTGGAACAGGCTCCGGTTCAGAAAATAATCCAACTTCTTCACCATCGGGCCCAGGTTCTCGAGGTGGATCCACATCCGACTCATCATCTTATCCACCATAATCTGCAACGAACGAGGGCCCCTCGTCGGTGGATGTCGTGGGGAGTACATTATCCCTCCTTAAACATCTTTCGTAATGTCCCCAATCATATGTGGATTGCTAACCATTAGAAGTTGATGACGTTCCCCAATACGTATTTCTATCATCGGACGTCGAAGGAAGGATATGCATGTTCCATCCACCAACCGAGTGTCGTGCAGGGGTTATGTTTTCCATACTACCACCAAACACGAGCACTTTTGTATTCTGCCTCCCACTAACAGAGTGTCGGCTTAGGGTCGTGTATTTCCCCCGAACAGAAGTAGATATTGAGGTCGAAGGAAGATCACTTGGCGATGAAAATTGTACATATACCTCAAGATAGGGTGATCCACTGGCAAGATGAGTCTCCACCATTGCCTCAAAGCTCCGAGGACCTTTGATGTCGAATGATTCATATCTCACCGGATCAACTGAAGCGCAAAATCTATACTTAATAGACTAAACTTTCATTGGCGTTGTTCCGAAGATTTTACGCCTAATTTTTTTGCGAAGTTCTAAGAAATCTATGTTCCGATTAAACCCCAGTCACGCTGTGCTCTCTAATAAAAAAACAACACTATTTTCGGTGTCACAAACCTCACCATCGTAGTAAATAACAGCATTAATACGTTCACTCATTTTCAATTTTTATTTTTCTTTTGCCTCAATTTCTCTTATGCAACCTTGAGAATGAAATTTGGTGATTTATAGTCTAATTTTACCGAGATCATCAGTAGTAAAAGAGCGTCCCACGTGGGAGCTCTTTTGAGTACTCTCACGACAGCAGATCTCTGTTGGAAGCGCTTTGGCCACTGTTTGTCCGTAAACGTCTTCTCAAAATTATTTCACCAGAGACTCATCAGAGCAAAAGAGCGTCCACGTGGGAGCTCTTTTCGCACTCTCGGCGGCGATGCATCCTGCTAGAAGCGTTTTGGCCACCGCTTGTTTAGTTTAAACGTCTTCTCAAAATTATTTCACCGGAGACTCATCAGAGCAAAAGAGCGTCCCACGTGGGAGCTCTTTTGGTACTCCTGGCGACAAGGTGTATCTCTTGGAAGCGTTTTGGCCATGTTTGTCCGTAAACGTCTTCTCAAAATTATTTCACCGAAGACTCATCAGAGCAAAAGAGCGTCCCACGTAGGAGCTCTTTTCGATACTCTCGGCGACGATGCATCCTGCTGGAAGCATTTTGGCCACTCGCTTGTTTAGAAACGTCTTCTCAAAATTATTTCACCGGAGACTCATCAGAGCAAAAGAGCGTCCACGTGGGAGCTCTTTTCGACTCTTCTGGCGACAAAGCATCCTGTTGGAAGCGTTTTGGCCGCTTGTTTGTTGAAACGTCTTCTCAAAATTATTTCACCGAGACTCATCAGTAGCAAAAGAGCGTCCCACGTGGGAGCTCTTTTCGATGCTCCTGGCGACAATGCATCCTGCTTGAAGCGTTTTGTACATCGCTTGTTTAGAAACGTCTTCTCAAAATTATTTCACCGAGACTATCAGAGCAAAAGAGTGTCCACGTGGGAGCTCTTTTCGCATACTCCTGCTGACAAGCATGCATCTATTTGGGCGTTTTGGCCACCGTTTGTCCGTAAACGTCTTCTCAAAATTATTTCACCGGAGACTCATCAGAGCAAAAGAGCGTCACGTGGGAGCTCTTTTCGATTTCTCTGCGAAAGTGCATCTGCTTGGAAAGCGTTTTGTACTTGTTTGTTTAGAAACGTCTTCTCAAAATTATTTCACCGAGACTCTCGTAGCAAAAGAGCGTCCACGTGGGAGCTCTTTTCGATACTCTGCCGACAACGCATCTGCGCCGGAAGCGTTTTGGCCACCGCTTGTTCGTAAACGTCTTCTCAAAATTATTTCACCGAGACTCATCAGTAGCAAAAGAGCGTCCCACGTGGGAGCTCTTTTGCATTCCTCTGGCGACAAAGCATCTGCTGGAAGCGTTTTGGTCATTTGTTTGTTCGAAACATCTTCTCAAAATTATTTCACCGGAGACTCATCAGAGCAAAAGAGCGTCCACGTGGGAGCTCTTTTCGATAATCTTACTTGACAGCAGCATCCTCTTGAAGCGTTTTTGGTCACTTTGCTTGTTGAAACGTCTTCTCAAAATTATTTTGCCGATACAACTGTCAAAAAAATTTAACTAATTTTTTGGGCTAATATATTTTGCCCAAAACCCTAAATATATTTTTACCCTAGCCCAGAAATCTTAAAATTTTATACCCTTATTGGACGGGGAAGGAAGGTAAAACGCGCCCACGTCGGTAGCGTTTTCACGATTATTCGCCAAGAAAGCGCGCCCCTGGGGATGCGCTTTGTGTCCACGTCAGCAAAGCGCGTCCACGTAGGCGCGCTTTGCTGAGGTGGCACAAAGTGCGTTCCCAAGAGCGCTTTCTTCGGCATTTCCTCAAAACGCTACCGACGTGGGCGCGCTTTGATGGGAAATGGCCCTTTTCCGTAAATTTTCTAGAAACCGGCTCAATTTCGTAAATTTTTAATTTTTTGGGTATATTTAGATATTTTACCCAATGAGATATGAGTGAATAATAAGACGGCGTCTGCAATCTGCCAACCACTACGATTACATAAAGATGGAAGTCAAATGAGACTACATAATTCGGTGAGCCACTCCCCCATTATCATTTTCCATTCCATAAACAAATCTGCAATTTGACTCTCCTTTTTCTATATTAATAATGCTCTTTTTTACCTTTCAATTTCCAATTTACAATGATTACCAGATTGTTACATCTTGGAATCCTCTTCCTTCACTTGTTCTACTTTCCTATCAATGCCAACAATGAGCTGTCTTCTTTTTTATTTTCACATCTATATTTTACTCCTTCAACTTTCTATTATTTACTCATTCAATTGTTCTGAAAGGGTAAACAATCACTTTCTTTTTTATTAATTATACTTTTTTAAATATAAAATTAAAATTTTAAATTAGGGTAAATAGTCACTCTATTTTCTAATACAAATGATGACGTTTTTAAAATAGAACATGTTGCAGATATTATTTAAAAAGAAAAGAAAAGAAAATATAATTTGAAATCTAATATTTAACATTTGAAAAACCTTATTTGAGTATATTTGCAAAGGTTTGATCCTTATTTGATCAATTTAAAATGTTTTATTGATCATTTTGAAAAGTTTGATTCTCATATGAGTAATTCTTAAAACATTTTGACCCAATCTGAGTATATTTAATGAGAGAATATATGTTTGAATCTTGGAGAAAACATTGTTGAGAAAGATAACCATAAACTCCGAACATAAATTGTAAAACTATTATGAATGATAATAAACAAATGTTGAGTATATTTTTAATAAATAAATAAATAAATCAAAATCCAAGCCTAGTTTTATAAAATTGAAAACAGAATTAGGGCTAGTTTAACATAACTTTTGAAAAATGATGTGGAAAAGTATTTTTGAAAAGTCTGGTTTAAGATTTAAAAAGTGTTACTGAGAAATAAAATATCCATTTTAGACATGGTATTATAAATTAACCAATATGCATTTAAAAAATGTTCATATTAGTTAATATTATGATATTTTAGTATGAATATAAAAAATAATTTATTATAACTTGTTGTTAATATTTTAAATAATTAATATTAATTATTTATAAAATTTAATTAGAATATATAAATCATATTTTAAATATTTAAATATAACTATTAAATATTAACACATTTGTATTATTTAAAAAAATAATATTGTGAAATAATGAATTTCTTCTTTTTTCAGTAGCGAAAAAATAAGAAGCGAAAGGGACGAAGGATGAAAAAGTAATTAAATACTTAAAAATGCTTTTGGGAAAAGACAAGCTACCATTTGACCAAGAGTAATTTTGAAAAATAAAAATTCCAGCCAAAAGTTAATTGTTTACCCTAACTTTTCTTTCAAATATGCTTTTCCACTTCATTGCTACGCATAGGTTTAATCGATAATAAATTTAAAGAAATTTGGATTTGAGTAATATGAATAAATAATAATAATTTCAGATAACTTGGCTTTGTATTTAAAGATCCTATACAACTTAAGTTGGAGAATATTTGAAACTTAAACGTGAGTATGGAGAAAAATGAGTAAAATTTAGAATTAGTTGAATAAAAAATAATTTTGGAATTAAAAAAGGAAATTGAAAGAAAAAAAAAATATAAGTGTGGGCGGCGAGTGAGGACCGAATGGAAACCGAGTAACTACTCTTTTGAAAGTGTCAACGCCTAGTTTACCAAATCCAAAAAAGCACCCCCACTTAGGCAAAAACTAAAGAAAAACCAATGGGATAAAATATTTCATTTCATTTCTCCAAATTAACCACATCGAAACATTTATTCTCTTCCTCCACTATCCCCCAACTCTTTCATGGCTGTCATGTTTCAGACATTGATTTCTCTCAACCTGTTGGTTGTGTTTTTCATCTCTGTCTTACCTTTCTCTTCTTCCCAATCTTCTCCTCAAAATATTGAAGTTTTCTTCCCTACTCAAACTCCACCGCCTACCCCTCAACCCATCTCACCGCCACCTCCACTAAGGCCACCAGAGTCACCACCGCCACTGCCACCACCATCATCATCTTCATCTTCAGGGGATGACGACAATAGTACTATTGCAAAGGCAGTGGCTGCGACAGCCGGAAGCACTATTGTTATTGCCGCAGTATTCTTCTTTTGCATCAGAAGATATGTTCTTGCTCAGCGCAAAAGCGAGAGAGTTGGGGATAGTTCCCAAGGAGGTCAGCCGAGGGTTCCACCAGATGAGTTCGCTAGAGTTAATGGCAACATAAAGGGTTTAATTGTAGATGAAAACGGTTTGGATGTTCTTTATTGGAGACAGCTTCAGAACGGAGATAACAAAATTGAGTTCCGCCAAGAGGTTCTGCATGTTCCGAAGGATGAAGAAGACGGTGGTGGTGGAATGGTTAGAAAAGGAAGTCGAAGCAAGAAGGTAGAGCCTGCCAATGAAATTCCTTTGCTTCGTGGGAAATCTTCGACATCCCACGTTCCACCTCCTGATGATGATGATTCAAGTGAAAATATGGGTCCTTTAACTCCTCCACCTTCCTCTCATGGGATTGTGTTAAAAGCTGTCGAGAAAATGGAAGCCCCGATTCAATCAAAATTTGTGCCTCCACTACCTCCATTACCGATTCAAAGCAATAAAAGTCCAGTGACACCTCAGCCTCCACCTCCACCGCCTCCACCTAATAGAACTCCAGCGCCACCAACGCCACCGGTTCCAGCGAAAGGCCCTGCCCCGCCACCACCGCCACCTTCTAATAGAGTGGGTGGTTCAACTACGTCCTCGAAACCTCCGCCAGCAGCCAGAGATAAGTCCAGTACGGGTAAACCAGGGGAGTCTTCTGGAGATGGTGAGAATAATCAGGTGAAATTGAAGCCATTGCACTGGGATAAGGTGAACAAGAAAAATGCTGATCATTCCATGGTGTGGGACAAAATCAATGGCGGGTCTTTTAAGTAAGTTTTCAGTTTCACTATTTCTCGAACACTTAAGCCAACTTTGTTCTTTTCTGAACAAAAAGCAATGTTTTTTTTTTTAAAAAAATACTGATTATGTCTCTCTTTTTTCAATTGATTCTTCAGGTTTGATGATGATCTTATGGAAGCTTTATTTGGATATGTAGCAACAAATAGGAAATCCCCTACTGGTGATAGTAGCTCAAAGAACACAAAGAGTGTTAACAATGGCTCACCATCACAAATCATGGTTCTAGACGCTCGAAAATCGCAGAACATAGCAATTGTGCTCAAATCTCTAGCTCTCTCTCGTAGAGAACTCCTTGATGCCCTCAATGAAGGCCAAGGTCTTGAAGCAGATACTCTTGAAAAGCTCATGAGAATTGCCCCCACTGAAGAAGAACAGTCCCAAATCCTTGATTTTGATGGTGATCCAACAAGACTTGCTGATGCTGATTCCTTTTTGTTTCACATTTTAAAAGCTCTTCCCTCAGCCTTCACGCGCCTTAATGCCATGCAGTTTAGATCAAACTATGACTTGGAAATTCTCCACATGAAGGAGTCTTTACAAGCTCTAGAATTAGGGTGCAAGGAGCTTCGTTCTCAACGACTGTTTATGAAACTCCTCGAAGCAATACTCAAGGCCGGCAATCGCATGAATGCCGGAACTGCCAGAGGCAATGCTCAAGCCTTTAACCTTACGTCACTGCTTAAGCTCTCAGACGTTAAAAGCACCGATGGAAAGACTACTCTACTTCACTTTGTGGTGGAAGAAGTAGTCCGATCTGAGGGAAAGAAATGCTTTATCAGCAGAAGTCATAGCCTGACCCGCAGCAGCAGCCGAAGCAGCATTAGCATCTCTGGCAATTCGACATCAAAAGAGGATAGAGAGAAGGAATATGTAACGCTGGGATTACCAGTGGTAGGAGGCCTCAGTGCTGAGTTCACCAACGTGAAGAAAGCAGCCGCCATAGATTTCAAAATATTTTCAGGCACTTGCTCGGCTCTTGCTGCTCGTGTAGCAGAAATCAAGCAGCTTGTATTGCAATGTATGGCTGATGGAAAAGGGGGATTCGTGCAAGAAATGAAAGGGTTTATCGATGATGCCGAAGAGGAACTGAAGGTTATAAGAGAAGAGCAAAAAAGAGTGATGGATGTTGTAAAAAGAACAACAGAGTATTATCAAGCAGGGGCTTCTAAGGATCCTTTCCAAGTATTCGTTATAGTTAAGGACTTCCTAGCCATGGTCGACCAAGTCTGTGTCGAAATAGCTAGGAACCAACAAAGGAGGAAGTCATCAACTGCAAATTATGGATCACAATCACCAAATTCACAAGAATCAAGAACCAAGATGAGGTTCCCGGTTTTGCCAGCAAATTTCATGGCAGACAAGTCCAGGAGCAATTCTAGCAATTTGGACGCAGATTCATGAACATGAACAGATATTCATCGGAAAGGCGATGTACATAGACATCATACGAAAGATGTAGATTTGGAACAAGTATAGAAAATTTGTTTTTTTGAATTCTTCCATTTGTTTTGTACTAACTTTTGATCAAGTGGTAAATAATATTGGAGTCCGATTTTTCTGATTTGAGCTTGTATCTGATTTGAGCTTGTTCCATTGAGTGAGCACTGGAAAAGATCATGCATTGCTGAAAGTGATATTAGATTATGCAATCTGTCAGGAAATGGTTTATGATAGGTTTAAGCAATGGATTATAGATAAATTTAATATATGCACATTGAGACTCAGTGCAGCAGAAGAACACTGATTTTGATAGGGAAAATTCTACCATTAACCAAAGTTTCACAAAAAATTAGTGCCAACATTCACAGTTTCTTCTTCGTGACTACCAAGAAAAAAGAAAAGAAAAAATGTTACATCATCTTTTGAATGGGTATCTGTTGATGATTTTAATGGAAAAAGAAAATAATAATAACAATGACCGAGTATTCCATTGCACATTGCTTATAAGTATAGGTTTGAGACTCTGTCGCATTGTGTCTTGCAAGTAGACACGCAATAACAGCCATCACACCTTTTTGCTTGTGAGTTGGGCAGTTTTACCCCCTCATACAAGAACAAGCAATTAGAAAGGGTAGCTATTGTCCTGTATGACAAGTCGTTCTCAAATAAGAAGAATGTGTCTTCCTTAAATGAAAGCACCAGGAAATGTTTCTGAGCGAAGGCTATTATTTTGTTAGTACAAAGGAGTCCCCAGCTTGGGATAGGGGAAAGAGTTGTAAATGATTGGATTCAAACCTCTAAACATGTTCCTCTTAAGAATGATTGCATGAACCAATTAAGCTGAACACCAGTTTCGAATCTAGGTGATTATGCCTATCTAACATACATACATACATACATACATACATATTATAACTTGCCCTTGCAGTCTTCTCAAACAGGACACCTTAACCGTCGTAACCCAAAGTTTCAAGCAATATGCCATATTTATTAAATCCAAACCAAACTACCCTAATTATAATAACGAAATGAATCCAATGAAAAGTAAAAAAAAAAATTTAGGCAAGAAAATGAGAAGTTGGAACTAACTATGACTTACTATGCAATTTCTAAAGAATTATTTAATCGATCCAAGTGCCAAACTTTGATGTTCGGTAATGAAAATAGACAGCGATGATGCCAACCCACCACTTTAATTTTTCACTTAATCATTTCATTTTAATCATTCCTTTGGGAGTTTGGTGCGTGTCAAAAAATATTATATGACATCATCTCATCATGACCAATCTCTATATCTCATGTCTATATTTCAGTGGAAGAATATCAAAGGAATACATTGCCATTTGTGTCACTTATTAGTTCCCAGATTGGTTGCTAAATGCTAAATCTCCCATCAATTATCAAAAGATAGCGAGTTCTAGTTTTTTTCGTTTTTTCTTTCTTCTTTCCACATCGTGAAAGAAGGGTGGTTGTGTGTGTCACAACCATGGTACTGTCATGATAGCTACAAGGTAACATAACTTTGATCTAAAAATGACAGGCGTTGGATTTTTGCCAACGGCCTAAAGCTAGACGATGGTGGTTAGCAGTAGGCAGGGAATACTCAAAGAAACAAAAATGGCTGGTATTTGGTGATGGTACACCATTGACTCGGTGTTGCGTTGCCCTTAAGATGCTGCAGTTGCCACTGTCCATAACAGAAACTATAGGAAAGTCAACTCCTTAGAATATGAACACTTGAACAAAATTAGCGCTTCTGTCATGCCTGAAAACTCAAGCTGATGATATGGTTTTGTGTTTGACCTGGCAGTCTCTCCTGCCACGGTCTATATTTTAATACTATGACCATGATTTCAGTACTTCTCTACGGTAGTTGAGCAGGATCCGATTTCAGTAAGGCTGTCAAATTATATGTACCTTGCTCATAAAAATAGAATCCATGAATTCATCTTCAGATTGTTCAACCGACTGTTTCAGATGATTGCATGTTCCTGGGTCGTTTATGGAAGTTGGAACCTGAAACAAGCTCGAGTTAATCTCAGCTGTTAAACAAGACCGTAAGTTTTATTGGCTGAGCTTTTCGTGTAACAAAATCATAGAAATCGATCTCAAACCCTGAGAAGTACAGTTTGAAGGCTGGGAACTTGAAATTGATTCAAACTCAATTGTCGAGCAGGATTCGGTACATAAACACGCATTCCGTGGTGTTCTTTTTATCCACATTTATACACACTACAACATGCTTTTCTACTACTATATGACAACGGATGTAACAGTTCACTGAAACCGGAAAAGCCTCAAACTGTTCTATATCTCCTACACGAACGTAGCAACTTGATGACAAGATTGACGTATTCAGATAAACGGCATGTGACTCATCAAGGACAGATGCTATATGGGGTAACTGATAAAGCCAGTAATATCATGGCATGTGTCCTCAATGAAAAACATGCCTTCAGAATTCAGATAGACCTTTTCTTTTTGCCCAGCGATGTAGTTAGCCTCCAAAGCTGGTGTACTTCTTATGCTTCCGTCTTTTCCTACTGTTTTTCATTTTTAAAAAATTCTTGATATTTCCTCCCACTAGTTGTAGATGAAGCCCAATTCATTTACCCGAGGAAGCCAGGTTGCCAATGGATGTCACTCTTGGAACCTATCTGTGAAATTACAGATAAGAAACAGTAATGTTAAGATTGAGGGACCCTTAGTTATAACAAATTTTGCATGATGATTTGATGGATTAAATTACTCAAGGATATATCTCATAAAATGACTGCAATACTTTAAAAGAAAGTTCCAGTACAACTTACAATGATTTAAAATTGATATGATGAGGTTAAGACTTAAGAGCAAGAGCTAATCAATCGTGTTCATTTTATCCTACAATACACATGATGGTGCACACCACCAGACCGACATCAAGCCTAAAACAGCAGAGCAATAAAACGACAAGCATCACTACTTCTACCAGAACTGACTATGACTTGTCACCAGTAGTTCCTCAACTTGAAAGTAAAGTATACTATTGAAATCACAGTTTGTTATTTGGATCAGGCCTGCACTTTACTTTAATTGCAGTGCTTACTGTGGAAAGGCTTTTAATTTCAATTCTTTTACGGGTTGTCTAGAGAGAGGACATCAAAAAGGCTCAATAATCATGCTATTGAATCTACTTTGTTGGTGCTAAAGCACATTAAACAGGCCATTCGTTTGAGGCTGGCTGGTTTGCACCATATAGCTGCTGATTTTCTCAAAAGGTGCTTATGTAATAATTGATGTTTGAATGACTCATATTAGCTTAAAGTTATCGTATACTTTGATAGCAGTACACTTGTAGCAGTTCAACTGCTTTTCTTCGTATGACAAAACTGCTAAAATCCAAAAAGAAATAAATAATTGAAGAGCAAAATTGTGAAAATTTTGGCATTGACAAAATAATTGTTGACCAAAGAGAAAGGAAAATTTATGGTGCTCAATACATATGCCTAAGCAGGTGATGGAAAAAGTATGCTTTAAGATGATTGGCATCGAAAGTTTCATTTTGTATCACAATCAAAATAAATGAAGTCCGAAACAAGGAAACAACAGAAGGAAATACCTTATCGAGAGGACTTTTTGATGTTCTCTGTCCATGATAAAAACCAGGCAGTGGTGTAGCTTTAAAATTAAGGCTCTGCCTTAATTTTTTGATCTCTGCAGCTCTGTTATCCTGTATCAATCACATAGTCTTCAGCAATGCCCATTGTCTGAATTAGGCAATCATATGCCAAAATTTTCTTTTTCTTACAATCCAACAACCAAACAGCCACTTTAATATCTCTATCTTATGTCATGTTTGATTCATTACAATACTTCATGAGCATGTGCAGCTGTATCAAGTGGATGGAAAGACATTGTCAACAAAGAAAATTAATGGTACCTTTGATTTTGTCTGGAGATTTTTCCTTTCGGCTTCCCTTCCATTGGATTTTCCTTCCAGTTTCTTGGAGAGCTGAAATAAAGGATATGAGATGCTTAGTTTATAAGTAAAGATGAACAATGTACATCAATGGCAAAACAAATTGAGCACGTGTTACGAAAGGGAAGAGCAAGGAGGACTCTTCATTGTGTACCTCCTTTCTTCTCTCAGGTCTTTCATCACTTTTCAAGCCAGAATAAGATGGAGCAGCCTTAGCATTCTTTTTCTCCATACTACTAACTTTAGAAGACCTGCATTAATGCAAAAACGAAGAATTTTCAAGATGATGGGTGCTTTAGCCAAGGGCATAACTTCTGCTTATAATTATTTGAAGTAATATCTTAAGGATTATTTGGAGCTCCTCTGAAAGAAACTGAGAAACTGATAGTATGAATTTAGGGCCATGAAGAAGCTAATTGTGCTTGAAGTAAATGAGTTTTCTAACAGGAATGTTCCTTTGAAGTGGTATGGTCTGATTGGCTAAATATCAGTGACCCAACAATTAAAAACTTTTTGATGTTCAATCCCCACTTCCTTTTTTTCGTTGACCCCCCCAACTCCTTTTTCCTTTTTGCCTTTTTTACTTTCAGCCTTATAAAAGAAAGAAAAAGGGATTGACAGAAATGAGCTTGATAATGATATGATAATGTGTACTTCAGCTGGAGAAAAGAAAAGGAAACAGAAATAGAAGAAAACGAATGAGTGAACCGATTAAACATAACTATAAGTATCATTTCAGAAGTTAAAAAATGAAAATGACAATTAAATAGTACGTTAGCCAACTCTTATATATATAGACGATATATATATAACAACTAATTGTACCATTTTTATGGCTAACATTATGCAAATCCACCAATGCAGGCATGTAGGCATTTGTCATCTCAAATCTTTCAACTTAGAATTTAGAAGCTTACCCTCCGTTCTCCTTTTGCGGAGTCGTCAAAGTGGGAAGCCTTGATTCTCTCCCCTTTGTAGGCACCTGCAAGAAAAATTGAAACAAAAGATCCATGAATGTGAATTATGTAGTAATAGAGATGTCAGGTAGACCTTAAGAATTAAAAATTCAAAGATAATAACATAGTACCGGTTTTGCTGCTGGAGATTGTTCCTGACTGGAAGGTTTCAATTGATTGTAATTACTCTGAAATGTTTTAAATGCTCGCTTGACGATGTCCTTATCTCCCATTTTCTCCATAATTAAAGATTTCCTTGTTGCAGTAAGGGGAGATGGGCCAGAACTCGAGGGACCTAAACTAATGGACATGTGCAAGGATCTTGGAGCCACTTTCTTGCTTTGCTCCACAGATGGATTCTTGGTCTTGGGTGAAGAATAAGATAATGTAGTTCCAGTTTTTGAACGTGTTCTCGAAGCAGATGACGTAGTAGGTGTTAGTGTTTGCTTTGATGTTCTAGATGTAGAAACTTGTGGTGTTTTAGTCACAGGGGAGGCAGGTTTCTTCTTTATCCTCGAATCATTCCTCTCCTTATTCACCGCCGTGATCTAGACAATCAAAATGAAAGAATCAAGTATCACATGTCAGCAGCAAATTCACTTGAGTCGAGCTTTTAGAACACACAAATCAGTTCAAAAAACATGATAATGATGATGATGAACTAACCTTAAGAGATTTTGCAGATTGACCCAATTTTAAGTTTTTATCTTTGATCTTTGGAGTGTTCTCTATGACATTCTCTGATCTCTGTGATAACTCCTTCACATCTTGAGACCCCTTTGAAAGAGCTTCCATTTCTTCTTCTGGCTTGTTTAACCCAGGACTTTCCACTATGCTAACCATTATTTCCTGTTTCTCTTCACTTTGTAATGTGCTATCTATTTTCTGTTTCAATTCCTCAACCCATGAATTTTGACATGGTGTTGCAATTTGAGGCTCCTCCTCATTCACCAAGTTAGTTTCTTGCTTATACCCTTCATCAGAGCATTGATGAACCAGATCTCCAGCATTGTGATAGTGGGATGAAGTTTCCATAGGCTTGTCTTGAGCCAGTAGCTCAGCTTTTCTAGCAGCAATCTTCTTGTAATGTTCTTCAAAGAAAGCCTTTTTCTGAGCAACTGATCCAGGAGTTGCACACTTCTCAACCTCTTCCAAGTACTTGTTTGGGGAGAAAGTTGACCATTTCTCCCATGAAAGTGAATCATTCTCAAATCTACCAAACGAGACTGACACTTCGAGCTCTGGATTTGAAGAACCCATTCCCTTGATCTATTTACATCACATTTAAAACCAACAAAAATTGTAATCATATTCTCAAGCTACAAACAGAATGACAACTCATATCTACACCCAGAAACAAAAAAGAAAGGGGGGGTTGAAATTCAATCAATAATCAACAACAAATAGAAATAAATTCAAGAAACAATAATAGAAGGTGCATTAAAAAAAGCAAAGGGACCAACTTTATACCAGATCAAAAGGACAAAGTGTGTACCTTAACTTCTTCACTTGAAGCCTCAACTGTTATGGATTCACCCATTAAATTCTCAAAGAAAAACCAAGAAACAAACTTGAATTCACCACAAAGCTAACACATCAAGAGTGGCAGCTGGCATGGGCAGACCCTCATTTGTTCATTTCCATTGGATCACACACTGAAAGGACCCAAAGAAGAAGAAATCCAAGATAAAGACAAAAGAAGCCTCGAATAAAATGAATATGAGAAAGTATGAAGAAAAGAATAATGGAAGGCATGTGCTCTTGTCTGTATAATTTAAGCTTTCATTCACACTCCTACTATTCTCAGATTCACCTTTTCAATGGAAAACTTTGTCTGTTTCTTGTACTTGTGGAAAGTCCCAAATTTAAAAAAAAGAAAACTCAATCATGAAACCAAAAAAACAAACAAAACCCAAAGAAACAAATGGGTAATAAAAAAAACTAATCCATTTCCATTCTCAAAGATCAATTACCTTTGCAACTTTTTAATAGCATATTAACATGATATGATTACTACAGTTTTTAAGTACTAACATGAGATATGACAGTTTGGCTAAAAGGTTAGCTGGGATAATAATTATGGCTTAAACAGAAATGTTGGGCACATTGAGTAAAAAGAAAGGGGGGGAGAAATAACAACAAAATCTGGCCAAAATTTTAACGACAGTTCTGCAAACAATGAAAAGGAGAAATCAGTCAAAATCTGATGAGATGAGAAGAGGGATGGAAAATGAAAAACACAAGAGATGGGTTAAAGAAAAAGGGTCCACATTGGAAAGTAGTGAAGTAAAGACTAATAAAGAGATAAGGGAGAAGGAAACCAACAACTTGCTTTTGCTGAATTAAATATCGCAACTCGCAAGTCTGCCTTGAACGACAGTTGTGGTTGTGGTGGTGGATTGTGGACCCTTAGATTCTTCAGTTTTCTTCAACTATGACGATGTATTGCCATTGCTCCTCTGCCACATTATTCATAAATTGACAGATTTTCTTTTCCATAAAAATAAGATACTTAAATATCTTTATTCCCAAAACACAACATGTCTTTTATCTTTTTTTCTTCGTCAAGTTACCTAATTTATTCATTGTCCCTTCTCTTAGAACAATACAGACAATGCAGAACAATAATGGTGGTGTTGTTATTATTATTTCTATTATAAAAATCGAGTTGTAATTGATGATTATAGTTTAATACTTTTGTTATTAAGAAGTTGTTAGTAAATTATTTCTCTAAGCGGCATAAATACACTCACTAAATTACATGCTTATGAAATTTATTCTTTTGCTATTGTTTTTCAATGTTACACCAACGGTACATCCCATATCACAGGTCTTTACTCCTGCTTTTATCTAATTAATTATTCTAAAACGAAAATATGCATTTAAACCCTACACTAGTAAAGGATCTTTAAATGCATGCTATATTTTTGTTTCATAAAATAAAGCCTTGTTTTCCTATGTCAGTGTTTAATAATCATATTAGCGTTTGAGATCACCCCAGCATGGGCTCACCCTTCTAACATCACTTCCTTGTGCAACCAATGGCTTAATCTTCATTGAGAACATAAAGTTGATAGTCACCAGATATCATATGGACTCAACTGTTTTATCCCATCAGAGTCAAAATCTTTGCCTCATCGAAGACATCCCCCACACACTTTGTAATGATGGCTCGATGACAAGTCCAACACGTTAATATCATCTTACACGAGGCCCATGCCTATAAATACCTCCACGAACAATGAAAAGAGGATCGACTAAAAAAGAATACTAAGTCTACACTCTGTCAGTTGTTAGCATTCACATATTAAAATAAAAATGTATGAAAGATAACAAAATGAAATTTTGGTTGAATGGAAAATTTAAGGTCTTGCTAATTTAATTGATGTGGGTTCAAATTCTACCATATACATATTTTTATTGGTTTTTGTTAAAATAAAAAGACTAATTAACAATAACACATGAAATATGTACAATATTAAAATGAAAAGAAATATATTAAATTGAGAGTAAAATGAAATTTAAACACGTTAATATATCATATTAAGAATTCTAAATACAGTACAATTATTTATCATTGTGTTATCATCGATCCTGAGTTAGTTGAATTGACTTGTGGCACCAGCTCAATCAACAACATTATCAAGATACTAAAAATCTTGTCACATGCCTATGTGTATGGAAACCACAGATTTAGAACACGTATGTGTGTTTAAAAATAGCGTTATATATTATTGATGGAAGTAATAAAGTGTGCAAAATGAAATTAAAATGTATAAAAAATTAAAAATAATTTAAATTTTTACTAATTGGACTAATATGTAGTTTACCCTTAAACTTGTCCAAAAGTACTGACCACCTCCAAACGTGCGAACGTTTAGAGTAAAAATCATGCAAATAAAAATATATAAAATCAATGTGGTATCTTCAAGCAAACATGTCAAATTTTAATATAGTTTTGTGTTACAACGGAACACAGGGAAGTATTCCGAGCATCGCACCCAAGAGAGGTTGAATTAAATCTAAATATACTATCTACACTAGCAAGTTTAAACAGTAATCACCAAAAATCATATTACGATAATCAAAATTAAGGATTAAGATTGTAAAATAAAAAGTAACTATTAAAAACAAAGTTAACAAATAAAAATCTCAACTAACAGGTAGAAAATTAACTTGCTTCAGTAATTGCAATTAAAAATAAAATATAAATACAATAAAATATGAAAATGAAATACAAATATAATATAAATATATAAACACACCAAAAATTAACTTGGCCCAAGTTACATAATATAATATTAAATTACAATGAAAAAAATATGTATCATATAAATTTATAAAAAAATATTTAAGAATCAAATGAGGTTGTAGTTAAAATAATAATAAAAACATTGAAAATTAGGATGTTTTAGTTTGAACCTTATCAAACATATTTTTTTAGATTTCACGTTATTTTCGATAATTACTTAATTAAATTGAGATTCAGTTGAAGGATAACATCAATTTAATAAACACTTTAATATAACATTAGATTTTGTTGCAAACACGATGAGTGAAAGAAAAATATAATATTAAAATTAAATTTATAAAAAATAATAATTGGGTTATAGGTGAAATAAACATTTTTTAGACTTTCGTTCTATTATTAGGGATTGTATTTTTAGTTGTTTTATTTAAACATTTTATACAAAAATAGTAAAAGATGAAAATATAATTATATAAACATTAAATTCTTTATTAAAATAGGGTTTTTAAGTAATTTTTAATTGAGTTTGTGTCAATTTGATTTGTGATAATAAAACACTTTGGTTAAAATATATTTTTCGTATATTTGAAATTTAATCCCTCAATCTCTTTACTTATTGGATTTAGAAATTCAGAACCAATTGGTAACACTATTAAAATTATTTTGTTAAATTCAGTGGAGTAACATTATACTCACTTGATAGTTATGAAAGAAAGAAAAATGAAATAGATCTACCATTTCTTGAAATCTCTCTTTTGATTCAAAAACGTGGTGTAACATGTAACCCTCCTGATCTGGTCATGGAATAGATGAAATAAATCAAAAAATAGATTTTTGTTTAAGAATGAAATCTTATTGGAACTGCCCAGTTCATCCTTCGGAATCATATCACATCACGGATATGATGAAATAGGATGAATTGAGACGGTGTTTTGTAAATACATAATTATCTTGAATATATTAACTATTTCTTTATTTTCCGGTAGCCTAGAAGGGACAAAAGAAACATCTTGTTCTTTCTTCAACAATTTCTGATCTCTAGTAGACCTCTCAGTAAGGTTCGAACCCAGATGAAGTTTTGACCATCTATCAAAGAAAAAAGAACGAATGGATCTTGTAGGTTTCCCAAGAAACTCTTCGATTTCTTTCGGAAGCAGATGATTATTCATCCGCTTCTCACGTTCCGTGAATAGCCGGGACATTGAGGAATATCTAGAAAGACACTTAGGGAATCGGTCTGATTCTATCTCCGTTCATTCCGTTTGAAGAAAGGAAGGATCCCAAAGAATCGAGTTGTAATAAACTTAAATTTAATGAAAGAATTTTAACAATATTAACAATTAAACGTTATAAACTTAAATGCTAAATATATTAAGAGTAAAATTACTTACTGTATGTTTTAACCAAACATTTTGTATACGTATAGATATACAAATACGAGATATGCACAAATTGACGCTGTTGTCCTTTTTCCAGTCAATTTTGAAGACATATATAATCCTTGTCCCTAGGGGAACTTAAGTTCAACTCCTCTCTAACTTGCCTTCATTCTTCCTCCTGTAATGCCTCTTAAGCTACTCAATCTCCACTACTCCAGAAATGGAAATAAAAACTTCCACTTCCACAGTCAACATCACTGTCTGAATTCCACTATATATATACCCTCTACCTTCTTACTGAAATTCCATCTCCATTCCATCAACAAAAAAACCTTATAACAAGGTTTAAGTCAACATGAAAATGTGTAGTTTATTTCTTCAACTATTCCTTGGTTTAACTCTCCTATCGGGCCTTGCTAAACCAGACCCTGACCCACTTCAAGATTACTGCATTGCAGACACTAAATCCCCTTTGTACCTCAATGGTGCACCCTGTCTCAACCCAACTCTGGCTCATTCCTCCCACTTCACCACCTCGGCTCTAGCCAAACCCGGTGACACCAAGGCTAACCAATTCGGCTTCAGTGTCACCCTCACCACCCTTGCAAATTTGCCTGGAATTAACACCATGGGCCTCACCATGGCCCGTGTCGACATAGCAGCTAACGGCCTTGTTCCGCCCCATTCCCACCCTCGGGCCTCCGAAGTCACCATTTGTCTTCAGGGTGTTATCCTTGTGGGCTTTGTGGATACCTCTAACCGCTTATTCACTCAAAAACTTGAGCCCGGTGACTCCTTCGTTTTCCCCAGAGGACTCATCCATTTTCTGTACAACATGGAGCCAAAGAAGCCTGCTTTGGCTATCTCTGGGCTCAGCAGCCAAAACCCAGGCGCACAAATAGCTTCAAGGGCCGCTTTCGTGTCCAATCCACCCATTCCCGAAGTTGTTTTGGAAAAGGCATTTCAAATCAGCCCCCAGGAAGTTGCCAAGATACGCAAAAACCTTGGCGGCTGACCTATGTGATTGTGTGTTTTTCATTTCTTTTTTTTTTTTTGAAATGGGATCGTTGCATATTATTATTTGATTCTTGCCTTTGATCATGACGTAGGAAAAAAATGGTAGTTCAAGTCTTTATTCACATAAAATAGACCTTCCAACGGTCGTATAATTGTGTATTATTATTAACATTATTAGTTTTTTTAAAATAAAATAATCAAGCAGGTGTGAATTATTTGTTTATTACGGTTGCTTGTAAAGGGAGTTTAACAAATAATTTATGTTTGAATGGAAACTAAATTAATATTTAAAAAAAAAAAAAAAGAACAAAAGAATTCAAGTAGCCTAAAAGTTGCGTGTTCATATGTATCATAAAATATTCTGGAAAGAAGCAATTCAGTGTACAAATATGGTAAAAATGTTTCCAGATTTGATTCTTTGAATTGTGTAAACCATGTGAAAATTTTGAAGTGTTAGGTGTGAAGAAGCATGTGATGAAATGGCAATTCACAATTGGATTGGAAACTATGAAAATCAATCATGTTAGGCTTTATGGGAAAATGTTATTAAAAGGAAAGCCTAAACCAGAATAACAAATATGACGTTATGTAAAATGGATTGATTGGACATTGACAAATTCCACAAATGTCAATTCAATCAAACCCTAAACTATTTAACTTCACAAATTAAATCTCATCTTACGAGGACGATCAGCAATCCATTTCGAGATTTATAACAACGCGTGCTAATGTTGAAAATGGTTGATTGCCTTGGTAGACAGGTTTGAACCATCCACATGTAAATTTATTGAGTGAGTTTCTTTTAAAAAGAGTGCGTCTCAACAACGTCCCGTGAACAGCTGATAAAGTGACATTTCACTAATGCACAAAAATGTTGCAGTCTTCTGGTATCTTCTCAGCTTTTTCTTAAATTCAACTTCAATCTTATCTTGCCTTATAATCATCGTTAAACACATTGATATGATTAAATTAAACCAACCACACTGATACCCATTTCATTTTCTAAAAGAGAAGCCACCCAAAAAAAAAAAATAAAAAAAAATGTAGAGCACATCAATGAACAACTCAACCTTATTCCTCTCTCCATAATTACATACAAAGGAATCAACCCAACCAAAAACTGTTCCACCCTTATCTGATGAATGAAACGAATTGATATTTGGTACTCATATGCAGAGCACAAATTAATAACCCAAAAAATATATATTCAGTTCGTATACAGCTGAGCTTTTCTATCAAAAGAATCAGTCATCATTTCTGTAACAATGTAAAATTTTAAAACAAAGAAAAAATAATAATCATGACAAATAACTGGAAAATCCCAATAAAATTGAAGAAGGAAAAGAAGACCGATCTTTGATTGAACTGCCCTTGTAAAGATCGTAGGGTTTCCAAAGATGATCAAGCGGACAAGGGTTTCTGGCATCGAGTCGAACCCAGGGTTTCCCTTTCCCACTCCAATGCAACAAACTCACCGGACCCGTATGCAACGACCGACATGAACCTCTTACATTGTCCCCACCAAGTCCATGTTGGTTCCATTTATGATCAATCGCTTCCACATTCCCAGCAAATACTAGCAGAAACGGAGGCAACGAACCCAATTCGTAAATCCTTCGTTTCCTCTGTATTTCCATCCAATTCTCGATTCTTTTCCTGTAATTCCCTTCTCTCCACCGAACCAAATCCATCACCATAACCCCCGTGTTGAAATAACACGGCCTTCTCGAATGGAAAACCCGGGAAAGAACTGGGTCGGACCAGAACCCGTCCGTGAAATACTTGGTGAAGTTGGCGTGGCAGTATTCGGGTGCGCCGATGACGCGTGAGTTTGTGAGGGCTGTGTTCCAGAGTTTGTGAATGTCGTCGACCACGACCAAGTCCGAGTCGAGATAAATAACTCGGTCAACGCAGAGATCTAGGATGTCTCCGAGATAATTTCGAGCGTAGTTGAGTGGGTTTTCCAGGGCTTGCCGGATTGAAGACGAGATTAAGTTGATTACCGCGTCTTCCCGGAATATGTAGATTTTGAAGTTGAGTGAAGGAAACGTGGATCGTACGAGTTTGCTCAACACTCTTGGACTCGCCGGGTCGAACTCGGCTGCAATGAAGTGGAAGAAGACGTTTTCCGGACACGAAGCGTGCCGGAGGACGGAGTGGACGGCGGCGATCGAGCCACGCAAGTATTCCGAGTCTAACGTCATCGCCACGTGGACTAAATCCGGGTCGCACGACGAAACAACTTCTTTATTGACAGAAACCGGACATTCCACTCCGTTCCGATAATCCGGTGCCTCCGAGAATCCGAACCCGGGCCCGGACCCATCTCCTCCACCGATAGTCCGAATCCCAACAGAAAACGTCACCGTTAGAAAGAAATGAAGAAGGAAAACGGCGGCCGCAGCATGGAAAATGGAACGCATTATCGTTAAAAAGAAAAACAGAACAAGAAAAAGACAGAGTCCTGTTCTGTTATAAGTTTATTAGATGATTGGTGAAAGGGATATGCTCGTAAAGATAACGCGGAGCTTTCAAGAGTGTGGGTTTCACAAGAAAGCGAAACGCGGTTTATTGATGAAAAAGGAAAGAGCTCAAAAAATGAGAGTTGGGGTTCGCCGGCTCTTCCCTGTTTTTTTCCTTATGGGAATAACAGATGAACAGAGAGGGTGGGAGCTTTGAGTTGTCCTTTAAATGACAAGAATAACTGTTGATTTAAGGAGGGAGTTAATTGAATCTGATCATGGGAGATTTGTTTTTTATTTTTGAATTATAGTTTTATATTATGAATTTAGATTTTAAAAAAAAAAAATTGTAGAAATTTCAAACAAAGTACAAATATTCTAGATTTTAACTTGATTCTTGCATTATGAAATTAACAACTTGATTAAATATAAGGAATAATACAGTACAAATACAAACATCCTACAAAATATTATTTTTTCTCTTTTAATCCAAAACATCCCTTTCATCTTCATAATTAAACTCCAATTGGTTTAGTTTTGTCCAATTTTACTTTAATTGATCCGACTTTAAATTTCACATTCTCACTTTTCCATCTTTATGTTACGACTCCACTTTTAAATTTTCATTTTCCTAAATGATGAAATAACGATTCTCATTCGCTACATTTGCAATAAATTTTTAATGTTCATATTTTTTTAATTTGATTTTTTTTTGGGTAAATTACGTTTGTGGTAATCCAATTATTTAATATATATTTTTTTTCACCAAACTATTCGATTATTCTTTTTTGATCATCAGCGGTTAAATAACTAACCAAAACATGTCATAGTAGCTTTTAAAATTTCCCTAATAACAACATCAACCCTCATACATTTATAGATTTATACATTATGTCAATTTAGTCTTCATTCAAAAAAAATTGAATACTTATCGTTTACACACTGTGTAATTTGATCCTTTTACAGTTTTGCTTTTCTATGTGACTCTTTTTTACATTCCTCTTGTTTGATTCAATGAAAAAATGAACAACAAGAAATAAAATGACCCAAATTTTGAAAAAGTAGTCAATTTAATTTCTTCAAAATAAAAAAATACCCGCTTTGTTAATTCAATCCAATTTGTAAGTCTAACACATTTAAAAATTATTTTTTTGAGCTTTGATTTGCTTCGTCAATGGCGGCCAACTCAAGCCACCAAAAAATGAATTAATTATCGTTAAGAGATATCAAGTTCTTAGTCATTTGAAGTATAAGGAAAGTAATATATTTGAGGATTTTCTGATTTAATAATAAACAGAATTTAAAAATATATATATTCTTGCTTTTATCCCTAATTTACACATTGTGTATTAATTTATATTTTCATGTAAAAAATTAGGTAATGTATAAATATTGAGGGCTCAAATTTTAAAATTTAAGACTAAATTGACACAATGTATAAGCATTGAGGGCTAATTTTTTTATTATGTTAATTTACAAAGTTGCAATGTTACCTTTCCATTAACTTTTTAACAACAGGTGGCTAAGAAAGAAAAAATTGAAAAGTTGGGTGATTTTATAACTTTTCATAGTTGAGTGACCAAAAAAAGAAACTTAGTGATAGTTGAGTGGCTACCAGTATAGTTTACCCTTATTTTTTTGTGCTGAAATTGATCATTGACCTTTTAAAAAAAATCAAGTCGCTTTTCTTTAACGAAAATGCTAACTAAAACATTAAAAATTTTAGTGATATTAGCATGACAATCCGCGTGTTAGTCCATATGTACTTCACACTAACATGACAATGCTTGTCTTATATGTCAAGTTAACGAATAATTTATAATTATAAAATATGCAAAAAAAAAAAATGAAGTACACATGAATTGCCTCACAGACTCCTACCATGTTTAAAAATTTAACATTTTAGTTAATATCTCTGTTAAAAAACATCAAATAGACTATTTTTAAAAAATTAATGATTAAATTTAACTATTTTTAAAAGATTAAAAACACAATTAACTAAAAAAAAAAAGAATAAGGGTCAAATAGATAATTAAAAAATAATATTATATCTTAAAAATTGTCAATTTTTTTATACTTAATTTTCTTTTAAACATCTTCTTAAGTTGTGGAGTCTAATATGAATTAAATAGTTTTTTTATTAATATTATTATTAAATAAAAAAAATATTTATTTATAAGTAATTGAGTTAGGAGGTGATTAGTTTGTGCAGCCAAGTCTACTCTCGCCTCAAATAATTTTTTATTGCATTTCATAATAGAATTATCCTTATTTAGCATATTATTGTAATGTTAAGTTGTTATGTTTGAATCTCGACATTAGACTCAACTCACGACCAATTTTTTACTATTTCCCATCTTCTCACATTACTTAACCCAAATGTCAAAAACAAATGCCTATTTAACAACCGACGGCAAATTCACCCCTTCTCTCTAAACTTTATTTAAAATTACATTTCAGTCACTTAACTTTTAAAAATTACATAACAATCACTAACATTTATTGAATTCTTACATTTTTTCACTTATCTTTTAACTACCATTAAGAGAATAACATAACACGTTAATTTAATGGTAAATTACTAATTTAATCCTTGAACTGTAACTAAAATACCAATTTGATTTTTTTTTTTAAATTTCTTAATACAAACAAATAAATTAATTAAAAAATATTCAATAAATCTTAACCCATTCCTTTAGCTTTTTTTAGCTTGTAATTTATTTAAGGTATTTTAAAAGTATGGGTTGAATGAGTTGACAAAGAGTGGTCCTCCTTATTTTTCACCTTAAAAAATCTCACCTTTTGGATAAAATCTCTCAGCATTCTCAACAAGCTCTCCATTCTTGCAAATCTTTGGAACATATCCCAATCCCATACAAACAAATTGTTGAAAATGAATTTGAGCCTTGAGTTTGGGTAAGATTGTTTAATCAAACTGATCACTTTTGGGGGGGTTAACTTGAAACTGCATTATTTGTTTCCTTTTATCTCAAAAACTTGTCTACTTATTTAGGCTTTGATTTTGCTTTTAGTTAGAAATGAAGTAAAAATGATTGCTTTTGGTACTGTTAATTATTTGTGTCCCAGGGCCAGGATCAATCCAATGAAAATATAGGAATAATAACGGGATTGTTCAAATTTCCTTCTTTTGCACTTCATTTGTTTAGATTTAGGTTTAATTATGGCAGGGTAAAAGAGAAGTAAATTTAATAAAAGAAGAGCAGGTACAATTTTTTTTTTTTTAATTTTGAAAATTGTTTTATAATATATTTATTTGTTTGTTAAGATTTTTAATTATTGTTAAGAAAATTTTTAAAAAATCAAAATGATATTTTAGTTATAGTTCAAGGACCAAATTAATAATTAATCATTTAAATTAATGTGTCATGTCATCCTCTTAATTGTAGTTAATGGACAAGTAATAAAAATATAACAATTCACGTTAGTGATTGTTATATAATTTTTGAAAATTGAGTGACTGAAATATAATTTTAAATAAAGTTTAGAGATAATTAATGTAATTTACCCAAAAATTAACATGTTAAAGATGAACTCATAAGTGTCATGTTATATGCAAAAATCATTAAAAAAAAAACATATATATAATACAAAAGTTAATGAGAATTATTACGTTAAACTGTGGTTTTAGGATAATGTTAGCAAAATCTCTTATAATAATAATAATAATAATAAACACAAAATTTTATCTAAAATAATCCTTATCAACAATCTACAAAAAATTCCTGTGTAGAGATGAAGAGAGCTTAAATTTAATCTTTTAACATCCCTACTTCTATCCCAATTATTAGCCAAACAAATCAAATAATCCTCTATGAATATTAATGATACCATTTTGTTAAGCATTATCTTAATTAAGCACTATTTTATATTTCTCGGAAGTTAACCTAAATTATGGTTAAACATGATAAAATTTGAGTCATTTCTCGGGTTCGCATTCGCATCATTCCCATCAAATACATATCAAATCTAATCTATTTAAAAGTTTTAAATTATATATTTTTTTCTATACAACATTAAGAGTAGGGGATGGAGGTAACACGGTTTGATTCAATGCCAAACAAGTGTCTGACCAAAACTTTAACCATCACTCCTTTTAAGTCAAAACAATTTTAAATCAAAATTTTAATACTAAACTTAAATATAATTTCTAAAAAACCAATTTAATTTAATTTTTAATGTAATGCATTTTTTTTTATAAAATTTTGCATCAAATTTTTAACAAATAAGTATAATATATTTAAATTAATACACAATTAATTCATGCATTGTACGAATAAGAAAACTAGTTATGTATATATCTTAGTATATTTATATCACTAAATATTTGATTGAGTTAGTGTCACGGGTCAACCGAGCACCAACTCAATTGTGTAATGACAAAAATACCTTTATTATGCAAAGCAAAACATATTATTATGAAGGTTTTTTTGTCATTTTATATCATTTACATATATATATATATATATATATATATATAACATAAGATTTGAACCCAAGCCTCTATAGTTTTTAACATTTATACTTTACCATCTCGAATAAAATTTAATTTATTATTTATATCAATTTTTATAAATATATTTTTTACCATATTATGAATATATCATAATCTAGAATATATATTAAAAGTTATATTTATGTGGAATAAATTATAATACAATGCTAAATTAAAAATCAATAAAGAAAAGCTTGTAACATAAATAAAACAAATACAAGGGTACAGAGGCGGATCCTCATCGGGGCGTAGGGACCTTGGCCCCTCAAAGTTTTAAAAGTTTTAGTTATACCCTTAAAATTTTTTGATAACTTTAATTAGGTCTTTCAATTTTTTTTTGAAAAATTTTAAAAAATTCAATTAAATTCTTCAATTTTTTTTTTATAAATTTTCATAAAATCTCTAAAAAAATTTATAATTTTAATTAAATCTACCAAAATTTTTGAAATATCTCACTAAAACTTCCAAAGTTTTTAAAAATTTTAATTAAACTCCAAAAATTTAGTGTCGGGATTATAAATATTATTAACATCCATAAAAATGGATATTTTGAATATTAATATAAAAAGGAAGGAATAAATATAGTAATGTTGTAATCTGAAATACAAATATAGTAATGTTGGCGAGTCCCGTTGGATTAGCATATTAATTATGGCATAATCTAAGTTGTTGAGTTTCCCCGAGGTGCCAGCCTGAGCATGGGCCTGCCACTAATAGCCTGACAGCTACGCACCCAAAGCATTCCAGCTGGTTTATGCCTAATTTCATTCATCGTGGCTGGCATTCCCCCATGTGATCACGTGCTCCCTTCATCTTTTTTTTTTTTTTTTTGGTATCATTATTAAATAAAGCCTTCTTTCTTGTCTTCTCATTGGACTACAACCATACAATTTGGGTTTTTTTTTTTGTTTTCGAGATTTAATTAAGCTTTTTCACTTTCCAAAAATGTGATATGCTTGCAATACATGTGCTGCAAAATTTCATCTAAGTTGGACTGATTATTTAAGCAATTTCAACTATATAAAATAATATTAAAATATTTACTTCTTTCTTCATCATTGCCACTGGTTTTATTTAGCTGTTAAAACTTTTATTTTTCTATTTTAGAGATTTTTAATTTAATTTTTCGGATGAGAGGTTTTTTTTAATATATAAAATATCAGTTGATGAGTTAATTAGTTTATGGGGGCGTGCCTTCGGACACGTTGCAGGTACTTTAGACGAGAATTGACAAACAATCGAAGAAGGATCAAAATGGGTTCGATGTCGGGACGACACAATAATTTTTGGCAATAGACATGACGACGATGTCGTGACGAGGAGAGTCGACACATCACGACGATTCCTGATGTTTTGTAGCCACGTTTAGTATAGCTCAACATTACTATTTCTCCTCGTTGGATTTAGACATGCTTATCAGCAATAAATTTTTTTTTTTTGAATGCGACAAGATGTAATCGCATATGAATTTTAGTGAGGGTTTCGTGGTAACTATGGACAAAACTTTGTTCTCGAGTTAGGGCTTTGTTTTCGAGGTTTTGGGTAATGTACGTTTAGGTTAATTTTCTCCATATTGTACTCTCGTTTTTTTACTCATTCAGTGAAAAGCTGAAACCTCTTTTGCTTGTGGTTTTTATTCTATTCGAAGGAGTTTTTCATGTAAATATTTATGTTTATTCTTCTCCACTTTTACTAATCTTATTATTTATACGGGTTGATCCCTAACATGGTGGAAACTAGAACTTTTAGGTTTTAAGTTTAATTCTTACCATGCTAATGAAGTTAGTTATTTAATTTGGTATTTGTAAGAATTGATTCTAATAATAACAGTTGATATAATAGTAAGAAGTGTTTTTTCCTAAAAAAAAATAAAATTCTCACAATGCATGGATTTGAAATTAATACATTTGTTGTTGTTTTTTAATTTCATTTTTTATCAAATACATTCAAAACTTGTTGACTTAATGTACCATTTGGCATCCAAGTTTAGTTTTAAGGTTCAATTTGATACTTTGAGTTTGTGTTGTCCCAATTTGGTACAACGACATCATATGATACAATGAATATTTAACATGTATGCTTTAATATAAAAAAAAACAAGTACTTAATTGGGACAAAAAAAAAAAAAACTTAAGTACTAAATCCAGATAAAAAATTCTCAAGTATCAAATTGAGAAATTTCAGTACCAACATGAACGTTGAAACTAAACTCAAGTACTAAATTAAAATAATAAAAAAACTCAAATACTAAATTGAACATTAAAACTAAACTTAAGTACCAAAGAGTATATTAACCGAAAGCCGAATGTTTTAGTTTACAATTTGCGAAATTAAATCCCAACTTTTTCTTTATGGGTTTTAGTAAACACTATTCTTTAATGTATTATTTATGATAATAACATTGTATTAATGAATAATAATCTTAAAACCTTTTCCAAACAAAGGAGCATGAAAATTTTAATCTCCAAATAGGGATGGTTGGATATTTTTGGATTTTTCCAATCGATTCAATTTTTTTTTTATATTGGTTTTTCTTTTTGGATATTTAGATTTATTTTGATAAAAAAATAAATTTTATTTTATAATTTTTAGATATTATTTGGCAAAATTTTAAAATCTATTTCGAAAAAAAAGTTTTCAAGAATTATTTCAAAAAAAAAAGTTTTCAAGTAAATAAAAAATAACTAATAGAACTCACTTCGGTTTTAAGTATCAGCATTTTTTAACTTGCATTTCACAAACCATCAGAACACCTTGTTTCGAGTTTTCTTGCTCTAACCCTTTTCCAAATTCGACTTGATTTTTATATTTCTTGTTTAGATTCTATTCCGAATTCGAGTTATGTAAAATTTTAATACTAGAATCCAACCCAAAAAAAATTACACAATTTGATTTGCTCCAAAATTTATTATATTATTTTATTTTAACAAGATTAAATGAAATACATATTATAAAATTTCATAAAAATATAAAAAAATAGTTAAAATGTTATAGAGTCTTATATAAATTTTAATTAAAATATATAAAATAGTTATAAAATTAAAAAAAAAATACTTTGATAACTTTGTCAGAAAGGGAGGATATAGATTTAATTTAAACTCAGACCCCAAATTTTATTATTTGGCAATCCATTCCACCCCAAACTCGACATTGAAAAATAAATGACACTTTCAAGTCGGATTGGGTTAAAGCTTAGTTGAGTTGGAGTTGTTTTGGGTCCCTATGGAAAGAGAAGGGAAGAATAATCAATGGTTGAGTGGGGATGAAGAGTGAGATTTATTGATGAAGCCAAATGTCCTTAGAAATCAGAATCTTATCCAACTTTAGCTATGTGCGTAGGCTTAAATTTGTCTTAAAAGCTTCCTTTTATTTTTTATTTTCACAAGTCACAAAATGAAGCATAAATTAGACATTCCACCACAAAGACCCAACATTGAAGTCTTTGGCATGGAAACAAGATAAAACATTTTTACTGGAATTTTCAAGGCATAGTCCAATTGTATAACATAAATCTATATTTCTATACTATAATTATTTTGGACGTAATAAGACTGGACCTTTAAAAGGGTTGGTTTAGATACTTTCTAAGTTTTTTTTTTTTTTTAATTATTTTGTGATATATGGTTATATAAATATTTACATGTTAACAGTTTGTATTGTGCAGATCTTAACACATTCATATTGTTTTCATTACATGTAATGTTTTAGTTATTTTTTTCAATTCATGTTGTGTTCTAATTTCTCTTATATTTTTTCATAATAAATTAATTTAGAGAATAATTTAATTATACCCGGAGCAAGTTATAATTAGAGTAAAATCAAAGGATAAATAATGGGGTTTGGTTGGTCGGTGCACATTTGTTTATCAAAGAGAACCTGAGCAGCCCAGGCAAGTTGTAAATAAAAAAAAGGGAGGGGTTTATTTGATCAAAAAGACCTCGTGAACCAAGCAATTAAAAGTTGCAACCTCCAACAACAATTTTAAACACTAAATCACGGCGATTTCAATTAAAAAGTTAGCAAATAAACAATGGGGATTTTGCAGGGTCTGTGAGAGAGCAATGTAAATCTGATGTCCTGACCTCACCTGTTGAATAATGTAACAGAGAGCAATGGAGACAAACTTATTATTCTACTGAAAAAAGTTAATTAGAGTGAGAAAGATGGTGTTTTTTAATTGCACGTGTGTGTCTGGTCTGGTCAGGTAAAAAAAACCAAGTGTTTGGTAGCTGATTATTATAAAGAAGGTTAATAAGGGATTAATTAATGTGTGGTTTATTAATAAATTATTGGAAGATGGGGAGGTTGGGAAAGTAGGTGTACTTGTATTTTATGCTGGCATAGGATACCCTGAGTTTGTCTTTATGGTAGAAACCAAGCGAAGCCAGAAGTGAGAAGAGTTGCAGTGATAAAAGTAAAAAATATTCAATTTTGGGGGAGTGAATAATGCTTAAGGGAGGAGGTGATGGCATATCAAATGCAGAAAGTGTCTGACTTCAATACTACCGACACAGTGGGTAAGAAAATGGTGTGGCCTGAGGCTGCCTTGGTTGGCTAGTGGTTCAATGTGTGGGGGCATCCCCTACTATATGATTCTCCTGCTCTGCTCCCACCACTTGGTCTTTGGGGGATGGAAGACACGAGAGTGAAAGACCAAAGACTTTTGATTCGTGAGTCTTATGAATAATAAAAAAGTTGATAAAGAATAAACGTGATAATTTTGTTTAGCATATTTCAAATTTCAGCTAGCCCGTGAACGCGGGCGACTTCCTTTCTGCTTCTGCCGTTTCATGGTTTTCACATGGTTTCTTCACGGTATGTGTTGGATCGAAGGAATAAAGGTTGCCTTCAAATTTCAAATGTAAATGCTTCTTACGTGGGATAATGCAGCGGTGATGAGGACTAAGATAAGGCCACCAAACTTCAGTGGTGCCCAGCAATGCTTAGATGATCATCCCTAACTAAGTTAGCAATGGTGGAAATGTATTATAAAAAAGGCACATATCAATCCATTAATCAATCACCAGATGGGTCATATCCTCGGCAGTGTGGTCCAAAGCAGGTGGCAGGCAAACCTAGGAGGAACCCAACCCAAGACATTTCAGCCTAAGTTATCAACAAAAATATATAGAATGAACACTCAACCACCATTTGGATCGATAAATGCTAGCATTAAAGCTCCTCTGCATTTCAAGAAATGAATATCCAGGTATTGCTGTGAGCAAAACACCAAACAATTTAATCATAGGAGTGTAAAACCTTGGGCGGGTTAACCCACAATTTAAATGGAACAATTCTGACCGTAATTTTTAGGGAAAATAATAAGTATTCCATACAAATACAAGTGCTAAGTCATATTTGTAACTTGGAAGAGCTGGTTACCCTCTTTTGGTTCTTTATTCTTCTTTCTTCCAAGGTTGAGGGTGGTAAAACTTCAAAAAAAGAATGAAGACGTTCCAACAAAGTCCCAATTTATGGAAGTATAGCTCTTACTTCTTTCCTATCTGCTCCAAATGACTGCAGTTAAAAGAATAAATAAAATCCTGTTAGAATCGTCACAAAACGGAAAGAACAGTTGCCATAGTTCTAACTGTACGAGGGAACATCCAATTACTTATATGTGTATAAACAGAATATGCATATTGGGTTTGTCAATGTCATTTAGTCCAGTGAAGTTTTCTCATCTGTAGACACAATTAATAGATGTCCTAAAGTCAATCAGCTTGGCTAAGCATATTCAATAAATACAAACCTATCACTTTTACTTTTATCTTCATGTTAGTGACATACATGACTGACAATCATGTATTAATAATGTAAGATCAAGCCATGAAACACAATAGCCTTGAAATCTCTTTTCAAAACCACAAATCCAGTTTTGAATTCAACTGCCAATATGAACTTGTTCAGGCAATGCTGTGTGCAGTCAGAAAGTATGTTTTACTTTTAGCACTCCAAGAATAGATGTAATATGCCCCTTCCCTTGTGCTTTCCTTCTTTTTGGATTAGTAGACGGCTTTCCTACAAAGTGCTTTTTGATACTGACCTAGCCTCTCTTGAGGTTTTAGTTCATTTCCATAGGATGCAATCCTAGTTGGTTTTGCAGAAGCAGAGTTTTCATCTAGCTTGTATACATCTGCTGAAGGCAACTAGATCCTGTGGTAAACCATGTTGCTCCAATCTTACACCGGAAAAGTTTTAACACAAACAAGAAAAGAAAGCCAACCTCTTTACCATTTAGGAGATCAAGTGGGCAAGGGCAAGCTAGAATATTCCAATAAATTACCCGCTCATGTCCTCCTGTATATTCACTACTATGATTTTGATGGTAGACCTGATTAATGGAATGTGTTTTAATCAAGTTAAAACTCCCCTAAGTGGACGGACAAGGTAGTCCATGAATGATGTGAGTTTTAACCAGCTTAAACCTCTTCATCACTCGACTCACCTCATCATCCAGAGTATTAATTTGAACACTCAACCTTCAAGTAGGATTGCCACATTCAATGCCTTGAACAATAGAGCATTTTACTCTTAGGATGTGTTTGATAAATCATTGAAAATGAAAATTTCAACATTTAATTTTTTAATTATTTTCAACAAAAAAGTGTAAAATATGATAAGTAGATAGTACTTATCACTTAATATGAAAAATATCAAGTTGATTTTGTTTTTCAAAATTTTATTTTAAAATAAAATATTTCTTCATTTTATTAAAATATTTTTTTATCTTTTAACTTTTATCCAAAACTATTTGAAATAAAATAAATAATACAATATCAGTAAGACTAAAATTATGAAATAATAAATTTTCAAAAATCATGATTTACTATTATCAAACAAAATAATTATATTCAGTATTTAATTTTGACTAATATATCAAATAGTTTTATAATATAAATTCAGTGCTTATAAAATTTAGTACTAAAAATTCAGTACTTAATTTTTCAGCATCCAGCTGAGTCGGACATAATCTCCCGAAGATCTAGTTGCACTCAACCAACTCAGACTTCGAACATATTCAAAGCAAGTTTGAGAACAGAAATATTTGTCAAAACTCACACACACACCATGATTGCCAACCTCTTTCATGATTTCTCAATTTCTTTGAGAACACTCCCCAAAAAGTTTTCAAGTGAGTCACATTAAAAGAAATAAGAGAGTTTTCCTTAGCCTTTTGAATTTGATTGAACTAGCCTGCTGGCACTAGTGAATCCCCCCATCCATTACAAAGGCTCCACCAATTGTTTGTGTGGACCATTACAGGCAACACGCCGCTTGGAGAAAACTCAAGATGACTAATGTCTGCTAGGATTCATGCAGGGATCGGTATGCTTAAGATTACAATATCTTAAGTAGGTTGGGACATTGTTTTCACATGATTGAAAATTTTGTATGATGATGGCCACACATATATCTCAACCTAAAGTAAGAAGATTTAAGCAATTCCTATGTATTTAACTTTAACTACTTCTATTTAATGGAAGCTCATCTACATTAGATAAATTATTGTTTATAATATTTTGATATTTGAACATGAGGCCAAAACCCAATTCCTTTTCAGACACAAGTACACAAAGAACATTAATACCTTGATTAAGCAACAAAAGTATCTTAATTTTTAAGTCATGGTTCCTACCTATGATATTCAACTTTATTGTCAAAGCACCAAGGATCATTGATGGATAGCTAAACAAACTTAATCATAGAAGTCAAAACTTAAAGGGATCAACATAACATTTTTCCCACTGACATAGAAGCCTACTAGCTTTCATCAGGTAATTTCTTGCCCATTTTTCAAGGACAACTTGGTAAGAATGAAGAATGGGCTAACAAATAGATTAGTTTGGATTAACAAAATTTTCAAAATAGATACCTGATGAGGTGTTTTAGCAAATCTCTACATTTGAAGGATAACAATCTTATCCGATAGCAATGTTACTTGATGGTGACATTTAACAAATAGGACAAGTAAGGTACATTTGCAATGATGGTGACAAACAAAGAACATGCATTAGGTAAATATTTCATACCTCAACACCCAAACCTTTTGCGTACACATTTGTGAAGAGCTCAGAAGATTCAGGCAGTGGATTTTCCTGGAATCAAAAAAAGAGAGGAACAAAACCCAATGTCATATATGCTGACAACTAGACAAAATTTCTAAATAATAATATAATTAAAAAATAAATACAGATAAACTTCAATACAATCATTTAAAATGAGAATCACAAAATTAAAATGAAGTCAGCAAAAAATGTACTACCTTAGCTTGAGCAATTGCGTCATCTACCTCTTTTCTTATTTCCTTCTCAATGTCCTGACAATTTTTTCCAAATACTTTCATATATCTATCACCATAAATAAGTCTAACGATATTTCCATGCTGATAGCTTCATAAATGAACTTAGTTAAAAATACCTTCAACTCTTTCTCAGTAGCTAGGTCATGAGACAATATCAGCTTCCTAATTCTTTCAACCGGATCACGCTCCTAGAAACATCACATCTAGAATGTCAGTTTTGGATTAACTTGATTAAAATACAACATGAGATATCTAACATCTAACAAATGAATCCCTGAAAAGGCAACGTGATTGAAAATCAACCTGTCTAACACCAGAAATCTCATCACGGGTTCGATAGGTGCTTCCAGGATCAGACATGGAATGACCGTGATACCTATAAGTGTCCATTTCAAGAATCTGCATATAGGCACAACAAACTAACATAATTTATTATGCAATAGAATATAGAAAATGGTATGAGGTTTCGCAAAGGCAATAGCACCATATAAATATTTCTCATCAACTAATTAGATAAATTGCAAATCTAAATCCTTCCATCAATCCCAATCCAATTATCATGACTTATAAAGACCACGAGATTAGGATTCATATATAATTAGGCACTTGTAGAATGACGTTTCCACAACTTTAAACTCATGTCATAATATATGTCATAATAATATATATTATGATGATAATTATGATGACATATAAGACACAAAAGCACAGGCATATAAAATTGGGTCTTCACTCAAGCAAGCATTTACTTTTGTACCTCGCACTTGAAGCAATATGAGGATTCTCACACATAGACTGCACTTTCGCTTTATATGTAGCAATGAAAAGTGAAAAAGAATACAGCTTTTGCCTCATATTACTATTATCTAGGCCATTAGATTGTCACTGTAAACATCTTTTCATCAAATATAAGCAAAAAAGCAAACTTATCAGCTACCCAGTGATTACCATATATCTTTAGGGCATGATCAGCACAACTATCAATACCAAGCAACTGATATTGGAGATTCACGAATCCCTTATAGCTTTTGTAACATAAATAGATGCTCATCGTTTCTATAAAAGTTAGGAAGTTATGATTACCCTGGACTACAAATTTTCAGAAGATTTCTGAAGCATCTTTAAAGCCATGAGAATTTCTCAACTTCTTTTTTGTGTGGGTTTTTTTTGGGGAGGGGGAGGGGTGTTGGAGAGAGAGGGGAAGGGATAAATTTCTCAAGCAAATGGTTCCAATGTTATTCTGGAAAAGCTCTATCCTTTCCAATGCATCTGAAGCACTATTCATCTAGAACCAGATATAATCAAAATGAGGGTAAAAAGTAGATGATTCTTCGAAATTTCAAGGCCACAGTTGAGATCAGTAAGTTAAAGGAGCTTTAGAATTTTCCTCTAAGCCTATATAGGTGGGATTTGTACACTGCTAAAATAGAAAGCTTATACTTTTGTACGTCTAAAGATAAAAATTTAAGTGGATAATATGCTTTTAGGTTGGAGAGCCTAGCTCCATATAAAATTCAAGACTCAAAGCTTTGCCGAGCTTCATTTTTATGCTTGAGCTCCGCTCGCAAAAGTTACTTGAGCAGCTAGAGCTCAGCTTGATAGCCTCAACTAGGCTTAGTGATTTTCCTCGCTTCAAACAACAATACTTAGAACTTCAGCTAATATATGAATCCAAGATTTTCAAAATTAAAATCTGAAACTATGAACCTAAGTAAAGCTATGAATAGACAGCTCACAACACAAAAGATAAAAAAGAATTATTAATATAATACAGAAAAAAAGGAATTCAACAATGGCCTAAAATGAATAATTCCCCAAAGATCCACATCAACTAATAATGCAGCAGCAACAATATAAATAAATATATAATCAATTATTTTAAGCTAACAGTAAAATTATATAGCACATAATGGATGAAAGAATAAATCAAAATGAAAGTTAAAAATGAAAAACAGAGCTGTATTTATGCAACTTGAATTGCAGTAATATCACAATGCAGCAATAGATTCAAGAAAGTGAAAGATTTGATAGCCATATATTCAAAAAAGGAAAAGATTACATAGGAAACAAAATTGTCATACTTTGGATTTGAGAAGAAAGTTCTTATATGTGCCCAACTGCAAGGTACAGGGCTTGAATCCCACGTAGGAAAGCAAGGGGTTTCTTTGTGGGGCTTACATGGATCTAGGCTTTCCAACCTCAACAGCTAGCTTTCGAGGTGTGGTTCTCCAAAGGTCCATATCAATGCCAGCCATCATGTCTCTTAGTTGCAATCATGTAGGACAAGTGGTGATGTCAGTATTACTATGTTCGCACGAGACTAGATAGTTTAAAGCCATACTGCATAATGTGTGTGGTGATGACGGTATTGTAGTGCTCGCCAAAAGCTAGAAAAAATAACTAGCACAAAGCCAACCCATGGCTCAAATTGTTACGTTGATATTGCAATGTTCACTCAAAGCTAGATTAAGCTAAAGCAAAGCTAACCCCCACAGGCACTGGGACTACGAAGCATGGTGAACTGATATACGTCCAATTGCAAGGTAAGAGACTTGGATCCCACATAGGAAAGTATGAGATTTCCTTGAGGGGTTTATATGGACCTAGACTCTCTAACCTCAACAGCTAGCTTTTAGGGTATGGGGTTTATATGAACCTTTGAAGAACCACACCCCAAAAGCTAACTAATGAGGTTGGAGAGCCTAGGTCCATATAAAGCTCATAAGGAAATCCCATGATTTCCCAAGTGGGTTCCAAGTCTCATTCCTTGCAATTGGGCACATATGCAATTAAGAAAGATCCATAGGAGAACTTGGAGTTTGAAAGAGGCAATAAATGCAGAGAATAATCAGTAGAATTGTATTTTTTGAAAGATTGTCTCTTTTACTTGGAGAGTTGGGCTTTATGTATATAGGTTGGTAACATTGTAAATACCAAAACTTAACTAAGTATTTTTGTTATTTACTTAGATATATATGTATATATAATATGTTAAAGAAACGAAAGGTTTGAGTAAGTTTACAATATTGTCAATCAGGTACTAAATGGCTTAAGCTCGGCTTGACAATAAACGAATAAAATTATGCACAAAGTCAAGTCAATAGCCAACTCGCTTACACCTCTAATGTAGAGCCAAAAAGTTTTAACAGCTACAAAATAAAAAATATTCCAACTTCCTAATACAACTTATCAGCTTCAAAAGAGACTTCAGGTAATGATTCGACCATTGAGAGAAATGAAATAACAAATAATATATCACCTAATCCACTTTTCAAATCTCACCAAATATATTCTAATTTGTAGCCAAAAATGATCATATTCTTCAATAGTTCAATTGCCATTTCATCTAATATTTCACCAAGTCACTTATTTAAATATCTAAATAACTAAACAAATAGAAAGTTGCTTGTTTCACTTTACGTTATGCTATCCAAATTACTACATATGTATAAACACAAGCACACACATATAAGCTTCATCTCCTTGTCAGCTCCCCTCTAAAGAATCCAAACATGCTAATATTGTTAAAACGGGACAGAATCAAACTGCTAGAAAAACAGCAGCAAAACACTCAGGCCCATCCCAAAGGTAACAAGTGTTTTGCATAGTCTAGTCCATTATATGCAAATCTCTTGTATTTTAGTACTTCTGCAATCTAGTCTCAAGGAGTGACCTTCCAATCTTAAGGCTTTGGATGCAATACAACCCTTATTATTGCATAATATATCAAGATAAAATATCACACTGCAAAATTTATAGATCTATGTCTTCAGTACCACAAGCATAAAACAGTTTGAAACAAGCACAATATTCCAACAAAGTGTTGTATTCTGTCGCTTGGTGCTCAAATGTTGTAAATCAAATATTGATTAATCAGAAAAAGTTCAAAATGAAGCATGTATCTCTCATAGTGTAGAAGAGAAACAATAACATATTCTATGAGTCTACTAACTGTAGAGGTGACTAGTAGAATTAGCTTATAAGGTTAAGCATGTAATTATGGAGTTTGTTCAAGCATGATCAATCATGAAGCAGGGGATTTGATTCTCTAACAGCTTTAGGCATAAGGAAGATAACACAATTTACACAAACACTAAAATGAGTGATGAAGAAAACCAAAGTTTTCTCAAGTTGATGTGGTAGATTCACACCTTTAAATAAGGAAGTATTAGTATGTGGAAAATGGCCAGAAAATGAGCACAATAAAAGATTATTAAAAAGAAAAAAATGAAAAACAGGTAATAGCTGGATGAATAAACTTACAATTGGTCCATTCTTCAAAGCATGTTCTTTGGCAAACGTGCAAGCTTGCTTCACAGCAAGAGCATCCATTCCATCCACCTAGAAGATATGAAACACATAAAAATAGAATTGAAGTTAAAAAGTACATCAATGTCTACCGTCTGGAGAAAAGGAATTTTAAGCATGCATTTTCCTAAGACATGTTTTGCCAAAAAAAAAAAAAATTACGCTTCTTAAGCTGAACGAAAGGTTGTTGCTTTAAAGTTCTGCTAGAAGGCATTCTTTTTGCATCAATGCCTTACATATTAGAAGAAAACAAACTTAAATATTAAGAACCGATAGTATAAGCAGGAAAATTCCCTTGAGATTCTGCTTTTCTGAAACTTCATTCAAACGTTTAGTTTCTAATATAAAAGGATAAGAGAACAAAACAACAATATAAAACCAGCAGAAGAAGCATCTCACATGGCCCAAAATCACAACTATCACAGTTTTTTACCATCCACTATCACTCTTACGACATCTACTGGTCATAGTCACTTCGACATCACAAACATCTAAATCTTCATTTACTTAATAATCATAATAACAATACTAAAGAACCAACAAATTATAACCACTATTTATCTCTCAGCCAACCAAGTCTCACCTTCAAACCAGGAGCATAATCCCCACGTTTGTAGTAAGCAGGACTCTTTGAGGCTCTCCATTCAGCCGTCCCCATACCATCTGTTACATCAAATAAATAAAGTCCACAAAAATTTAATAGACCAATAAAATTTCATTCCAATTCAAATTGCTCACAATGATTATTCTCGCAGACCAAAATTGCAGGCAGATCCCAAAGTGCAGAGATGTTCAAAGCCTCAAACAACTGCCCTTGATTAGCAGCCCCATCACCATATAAAGCAAAGGTGACCGCTTCGTCTTTAGAATACTTTTGGGCAAACGCCAAGCCACATCCTAAAGGAACCTGGGCTCCGACAATCCCGTGACCGCCATAGAAATTTGAATCCTTCTTGTAAAAATGCATCGAACCTCCTTTGCCCCTAGAACATCCAGCCTGGCGTCCCATCAGCTCGGCGAAAACTTCCAGCAGGGTCCCACCGCGAGCGACGAACGTGCAGTGGTCACGATAGGCGGTTATGATACAGTCCTTTTTAGTTATGGCAGCTTCCATGCCGACGGCGACAGCTTCTTGACCGTCGTACAAGTGGCAGAAACCGCGGATGAGCTTGGCCTTGTAGAGTGAATCGGCAGCGATCTCCATCCGACGCATCAGCGCCATGTCCCGGAAGAAGGTGAGGAGCTCCTTGGCATTGGTCTGGACGGAGCGTGAGGGGGTGTCGCACTGGTGAGAGGTGAAAGGAACGGAGGTCTCCACAGTTATGGGAGTGGTATCGGTGGAGATCGGGCGGCGGAGGGAGATGGCAGAGCAGAGGGGTTTCAGAAGATCAGCGGAGCGTGAAGAAGAAGAGGCGAGCCGCGATAGAGCCATGCCCACCGTCGTATTAAGAGATGGCGGTTGATCGGATCTAAAGAGAGAGCGAAGGAAAAGGAGAGCGAATAAGAGAGTTTGTAGGGGGAGATTTTCAACACTTCACTGCTTCTAAATAATTATGTTTTAAACATTATTCCATATCCCATTTTAATCGTAATATAATAATCCTTAAATATATCTAATCAATCAATTAGGTCGCTTTTAATGTAGAGCACATTTTTTGTATTTCTAGTTATGTAAATGAAAAAGAAAAAACACCATGCTGATGGAATTCAAGATTATTGAACAAGGAAAAGTTAAGATTGAAAAAGTAGATATAAATAATTTGACGGTAACCTTTGATGCTGTTGCCTGTTGATTGGCCAGCAAAAGGAAAAAACCAAACAAACCTTAGATGATGTTGACTTGTAGTTGCAATTTGTTTCGGTAAAGGAATTGGTGCGGCACTGCACACGGGGTTGGTGGCTTGGCGGCCTGCTCAATACTTTATTCTTATTACCTAACACTCTGAATAGATTGCCTATTTTATTATTCGCTGCCTACACCCTCCCATAGCAACATATATTTCTCGACTCTAATTCAATAATAAATAGTTTATTAAGTAGATTTCTATAATGATCAAGATAAAGTTTTAGTGTACTTTAAATTCTAATAGTTATTAGAATTATATCTTTACTTTTTTTATACTTCTTATGCCTATAAATAGATACTTTGATAAAGCATTGTAATCATCCCTTTGATTAATAAAGTGCATTCTCTATTGCTTTCATATTTTCTTTGTTCTTTATTCTCTCCATCTTTCTTTATTTTATAACACGTTATCAGCACGATGATTCTCTATTTTTTTAAAATATTTCGAAGTCGTCCCACAAATCAAATTCCTTTTCACCTTAAACTTCCACCCTTACAACTTCATCTTCAGGATGTTGAAAGATTCAATCTCAGAATGGATGCTCGTGACAATAGTCAAGGTGATGACGATGATGTTAAAGATCTTCAGGTATATTTTATTATATTTTATTTATTATAACATGTTTATTATAATTGGAGAATAATCATGACAAGATGAATGGATAGATTCTGATTTAAAATCTACGCATATTTGCGATGGTGATTATGGAATAAAAAATCAATAGAGGCTGCCCTACCAGGTTTGTTACATTCCCTGAAGTGAATACAAACATAAAGAAATAAAAAATATAATTATGGATCACTAAAAATGGGAACATAGTAATAAATAAGAGAACAATAAGAGTTCTCAAGATAACTCTTCAAAGGGTAAAGAATTTATGTTATCAATATAATATAAAATATTATTGGCCACATATGTGGCATATGCCCAAATATTTTGTTTCTGTTAATATTCTTTGATGAAGGATATGCAAATGTAGTAATGAATTCTATCATTACAGATGGAAAATATTTATATTATTTGGTATTGAAACAAACAAATATTATTCCAATATTTGATAGTACAAAATTAGTTGAAAGCTCTAGAAGAGCTAATATACCAATATCTAAAAAGCACAAAATTTGTGATGGTTAATGCATTACTTTTAAAAGATATTTGTAATGAATCTCATATTGAGATTATGAATGAGGAACATATAAATAAAAAAAGGGATTGAGTTATTAATTTATATTTATTTTGTAATATTTGTGATCTTCTTTTATCATCATCCCCATTAAAGGGTTAAAAGCAAAATATTTGACACGGAGATGGGCGGTTGGCCCCAGTCCAAGCCGACACCTTCATTGTCATACACACACTCAATTGGTAGTTCCTATCACCCGGAGATGGGGGGTTACAATTTTTCCCTAAAGTACTCAGGTTACGCAATAGACACGGAGGAGGGGTAATTGTAGTTCTTATCAGCAGTCGAGCTCATCAACGATGTTTGACATGTTTAACCCATCCCCACCCCATTACTACACCCCTCCCGAGCAATTGTATGTGACCAATGATTTTGAGAGTTTGCTCAGTACACCCCGGGGATCGCCTATGGGTGATGACACTATAGTTTCGAGTAAGATTGATATTGACCGTCAAGAGCACCCGCAACATGAAAGAAGGCCACCACAGTGATACACCCCACGGACAACCCCATCAAACCATAGATTTTGATGGTTTTAATTCAAATAATTTCGTTTATTGTAATGTTTTGTTTATTTAAATTTTGACATATTTTATTCCAAGCTAAAGTTTATCTCATGTTAATGAAATGTTTGAAACAAGTTCATGCAAATTTCTTTCAAATATTTTACAAGTTCATGAAAATAATTGAAGTTGATATAAGAATAAAAATTCAATAAAAAAATAGATACATAATACAAATATATGTAAATAATTGAAGTTGATACAAGAATGAAAATTCAAAACATAATTTACATTCCATCCGACCGAGATGACTCTCTCGGGTGGTAGTTTCAATGCGAGCATTTGCTTCGATTAGAACTCGCTGATCTGCACACGCCATAATGTTTAGTGTCGCCCATTTCCCTTATGTTCATGCCATTTCTTATCTGAATGACATGCGGGCGACCTGGAACCAACTCGAAAGTCGACGGGGGAACTTCCCACGCTGACACATCCCAATTATTGGGAACTCGTTTCCCCAAATACATAATGTGCATTCTAGTGTGTATACTTCATCAATATATTGTTCGACATTAATAGAGGCATCAACGCATGCTACAACAATGTGCGCACACGAGTAATGAAGTGTTTCATAATGTCAAAATTATAATTGAACGTTCATGGTCCTTGCTTTTCGGTTGTTGATTGTCATTGCCTTCCTAACCGCCTTGACGTGCATGAACCCCACATTCATTTGATTTACTTTTCTGAGCCTCATTCTCGGCATCAGTGTGGCCATCTAGTAGAAAGTAGCTGAAAATACAGATGGAACTGGGAGATGTCGTGTACGCCTCAATACCGCGTTAACAGCCTCTGCCAAATTGGTGGTCATATGACTATATCTCGAACCGTTATCGAAAATTTGAGCCCATTGCCAAGGCTCCATACTCTCAAATCACCCTTGTAATATAGTAGTCGTTTGACCATGCATATCAGCTCCAAAGTTAGCCCATCTCCGTCTGAACCGATGTGGCTCCTATTGGAAAAATAGGTTTAGAAAATGCAGCGAAAAATAAATTAAGGGAAAAACTAGAGTTTTAATTTTTTTTTCTAAAACATGATCTTGGTTGTAATATCTAAAGTAATAAACACTTAATCAAAATTGTACCTTTTCAATTCGTCTAGGATGAGCACTTCGACCGAGTAGTCTTCTCCACTATCCTCAAGCTCACGTCTACCGAGTGTGGGCTTGCTTTGAATTAGAAGATTTTTCATAAAAATTACCAGTGAGGTAATTTTGTAATTTCTCTAAACTTTTAGGTCAAATCGTAAATTAGAAAAATATCTCTAGAAATTTTCTAGAATAATCTTTTCAGAGAATTTTCTCTCTACAACTTTCTCTTGAATTCAACTGTGTGAAAAATAATGACCGAAGACTCTCTTTATATAGGGAGAGTTTGGAGAGTTCAACTATAATTAAACTTAATTACTTTAATATTAAATTAATATTTATCTTGATATTTATCAAGATAATATTAGATTAAATTTAATATTAAATCTTATTAAAATAATAGAATAATTATTTATAAGATAAACATTAAAATAAATTTAATATTAAGATAATCACTTTAATATTAAATTAATAAAATACTATTAAGATAAGTATTAAATTAAATTTAATATTAAACTATTAAAATATTATTATTTTTGAAAAAATTAATCTGAAATTAAATTCTCTAGTAAAGTCCCAATAGGAGTGCAACTCTTCCACTACTCAACCACCGACGATCAACTGTCATCGGCCACCAGGACGCCACCGTTGCAGCCACCGGCACCGCCGTGTTTGGTGATGCAGGTGCAATACCCTTACGGCAGCCCGAGTTGGTTCGGTCTGGGTCAATGACAACCCGATCGGTCCGATCTAGCCACCGGTTGGACTGTCAGCCCGGTTTCACATATCGGGTCCAGTTCAACCAGTTTTTGGGTCTTGGTCTAGGTTTTGGATTATCGGGCTCAATTTACGATCTCAGATCCAATTTTCAAGTTCAATTACTCATTGAGCCAATGGTCTGACTTGAAAATTAACTTCCAAAAATATCATATTAATTTTAATTGATTTGATTAATTTAATTTTACTTGATCAAAATTAATTTTTCCAAAAATCACTTAGATTTTTTAAATTAATTTTTTAAGAAAATTCTTTAATCAAATTCTCTAGTTGAACAATTCTCACGACCATCTAATTTAATTCCACGTCAAATAAATCGACTCAATTAAATTATTCCCAAAGTTGTAGAATTTTCTTCTGATTCAAATGCAGTCCGATCGAGCTTTTGTTGAGCTAGCGGAGGGACCAATCAGACATATACAATTAGGCTCTAGTGATTGCAATTATGTCCAGAAGCATCATTCCGATAATTCGCAATTACTTAATCATAAAGTCAGTCCACAAGAAGTACTATGATTGAAAACTCCTTATTGTATACTCTTTATGAAAGCAATTTATCCAACTGCTTTGTCCAATGACCTCGTCATGTGTGTGTTACCCTCATATGATATCCTTGATTCTTTTGAGTTAAATCCGCTCACTCAATACAATCTTATTTTATTTCATTGTCACCATTGTGTCTTCTTACTGATTAATATGATCATTGTCAATAAATGACGTGATAAAGTGCTCGTTCGAAAACAAGCAACTCGTGGCCACATTCCATATTTATCAATCCACACAATGTCAATAAGAGGATATCATTGACTCTTTAATTGAGCTATTAATTCCACTATTGCTAGTAAAGTCATGCCATACACAAGTCATGTACCTACGGGCTATGGGCTTGATCATCTTTAGAGCATAAGCCTCCACTTATATCAAAGTACATGAGTTGCATACGTATGGTCTATGACTAACTCAGGATTTAGGTAAATCACACCATAAATGTCACAAGTGAATTAATTTGCAAACAGATTTATAATTAATTCATCTTGAGTCTAGTCCAATATATCATTCTACCAATGAATACATCTATGGCTCTACTCATGGAGTCAACTGCTCCGATAGCCAAGACTAGCCATCTCCCCAATTGGAATTGTAGACGACATAATAATCCTTCTCAATATTTGAATCAAATGCTATATTTGAATCAAATGCTCACTTTGATTCTTTTACGGGATTACGGACTCATTTAGATTATCTATTGAAGTAAGTTGTCTTTCTCGTAATGTAAATGTTATTTACAACGCCACTTATCTTCAGTTTGAACTTTAAACAATCAATGAGCTAATATTTGTTTGTCACAATTTCGCTATGCATGCAAAATATAAAAAAACATAAATACAAAAGACATAATAGTGAAATGTGAAATTAACTTTATTTATTTATTCACCGTTCAAATAAATAGAAAACAATTACATATTTACTACAATATGGGCACATTTCCCAACAACTCCACCTCATACCTTGAACCGTTACAACATGTTATATGTCATTTGGCAAACTCTAAATATATGGAAAGAATTAGACAAATAATTACCCATCTTCACAATTTGTCTTCGCCAATCCGCATTTTTTAATTCCTTATGGAAGTTCACCGCAATGTGCCTGATGTAGTAGATAGATCTCCACAGAACACCCAAACGCCTAATTGCGGCAACTAGCCCTTTTGATCTATCGAAAATGATGTAAAAATTATCTTAAGTGACAACATATCTCCGCAAGTTCTCCACGAAAAATTCTCACGACTCCGAGTTTTCTCCTTTGACAATGGCAAAGCCTATTGGTAGAATGTTCCGATTCTCGTCTTGTGCAACCGTAATGATGAGGATCTGCGTATATTTTTTGTACAACCAGGTTTCATCTACCTGCACAAGCATCTTACAGTGGGGAAAGGCCCGAATGCATGGACCGAATGTCCAAAACATACGTTGAAAAGTTCTTTTCCCCGGATGTAAGTGGTTGCCCCAGTCGTGATAAGGCAACGTCTGCAACTCAACGACAGTCCCTAGAATGTACTCTCGCATTGCGATAATCCACAATTGGAGTTCATTGTATGACGCATCCCAATTTCCATACAACTGATCCATAGCCATCTGTTTAGTCAATCATGCCTTCCGGTATGAAACTCGATAATAAAACCGTTCTTGCATTTCGATAATCAGCACCAATACAACAATGGTGGGGTCGTCTTTAACCGTTTCCAATATACAGTTGTATATGATTTTTGAATCAAGCTTGCGGTGGTCCTACGTCATATGAGCAGAAGTGTATGTATGAGGCCCAACATATTTTTGTATCTCCCACTTTGGGACCTCTGGATAAATACAGCTTGTACCTGCCACTTGCACCCTTTTGTCAACTTCCAACACTCACCAACATAGAACGTCGATTTAGAGTTAGCCACCCTGTAGTCGACAGACACCTTCAAACCATAACGTTTGATGGCATCGACACACTCGTCTTTGCTCGCAAATCTTTGACCCACGAATAACTCTTCCGATTCAGGATCTTCTAACATCAGATGAGCAGGTATGATGTCCAGGTACTCGGGGAACTCGAAAGCATGCGTTGCATCGAGATCGACATCGACATATGGGCCCCAAGATCATTGCGTATGATGATGTCACGACTCAGGTTTCCGGCCGAAGGGGCGTGATCATTTCCATTATCTGGTCCTTTGTCGTCGATATCGTCTAGGAGATCGTCTAAATTAGGGTCACTAAAATCTTCACCTTTGTGATCAAAACAATCATTATTATCGGATCTGTCTTCACCAAGCGCATTGGTTTAATAACGACTAGATGTTTCTGTAATCCACCATCATACTGATCTGAACATCCAACGTTGAGATCAATGTCAAAACCGTGCACAGACAACCTGGGAACCTCTGTACACGGGTCTTCAACTCTATATTGTTGACTTAACTGTGTTACATTTTCAACGGGCTCCGCATCTGCTAACTCAGCAAATAATTGAATCGGTTCAATGTTCAACGTCCCTGGCGAGCAATACAATGTGATCCTTGTATCGACGTCGTCATCGTCTATAAGTTCCATATCGGTAAATGTGATAAGATTTGACGAAACTGGAAATTTGTAAAATAGTTCTGTCATCCTCCTTCCACAACACCGGGAAATTTTTTCAGTGACCTTCTCTTTCATATCACCAATGAACACATTCCTATCGAATCTCATTTCAATTTTTTGATGAGGTTCAAGAATACAACCAACGGTTGTTTCTAAAATAACACCATCGAAATGAATTGTACAAAAAATTGATTCTCCATTTGTTTTAAACCGCAAAAATAGAACAAAAAAACTTAATAAAATAACAATAAAAAGTAAACATACACAATTATAATAAAATAACTAACTTAAAAAAAAAAAAAGGAACATCTGACTAACCATAACAAACAAAATAAATTGTAATATAAAAAAAATTAAAATGACAAAACAACTAGTATTAACCTTTTAAAATACCAGTGAAGAAACTTAACTGCAATTTTTGGATGGGGGAGGGGAGGGGCTTCAAAACTTTTTTTCTCACTTCAACTCAAGAACTGATGTGTAGGGGTTAGGGGACCAAACCAACCCCTTTTATAATAATATAATAATCAAAGGATTTTTTTAAAGCTAAAAAAAAGTGATGTAATAAATTTATCAGGTATTGGAACCCGGGCCTGTGATCTGTGGTCGGTCACAAGCCCAGGTTCCAATACCCAATAAATTTTATTATATCAATATTTTTTTCAGCTTAAAATATATATTTTACTAAAAATAATAGGGTACCGCCTGACATATCGACAGCACCAATAATTTTTTTTTTTCATTTTTATGCGTATACTATTAAAAAAAACTTGTAATTTGGGTTTTAAATACGGGTACCACCAATTGGTCAGGCTGCACCAAAAAAAAATTTAAAGAGAAAAGCAGTGCTACTGATTGGGTAGACAACACTAATTATTTATTATTATCTTTACCTATTTTCGTAATTATTAATCCCCTTATATTTATTTATTTTATGTTATTGATGTAAAAAACCCATCGAATGACCTTCACAGTACCCGCACCAGCAACTCAAATCAGGAAAATTCCAGTTGACAGCAATGAAGGAGGAGGGATGAATAAATTGTTTAATGAAGCTTTCATTTAGTATTTAACAAAATCTATGATCTAAAACAACAATAATGCGGTAGAGATTACAATCAAAGTTTAAAAGAAGTGCACATTATAAAATTCCTATATTTTGCCTCATGGTAGCATAAGACATAATGGGGAACAAAGATATGATAATTAAACTTGATTGTAATATTTTTTATGTATAGAAAAAGTTATAAGTTTTTTTTATTTATTTATTTTTTTACTTTTTTTATACATGCTATGAATCGAAACTCAAAACTAATTACAAGCATATACTTTTTTTATTATTTTAATCGGTAGTTTTATTTATTTTCCAAATGGGTTAATATAGAGTTATCTGAATTTGATAATTCATACTTACTTGGTACCTAAATGTTTTTGTTTTGGACCTAACTGGTACTTAAACTTGAAATTGTAAGCCAACTTTGTACCTTTTTTAGGTACCTGACTAACATTGTTAAAATACATCGTAGCATTTTTTGGCCACATGTCAAAATGTGAGGCTATCATGTATCACCATGATATTGGTCGTTCGTACCACGTTAGCGTATTTTAATAGTGTAAGTCAAGTACCTAAAAAAAAATCAAGTTGGCTTACGATTTTCAAATTTAGTTACTAGTTAGGTCCAAAAATAGTTAAGGTACCAAGTAGGTACAAATTTTCAAGCTTAGATACCTCCATATATGCTAACCCTTTCTAAATACTAGGGCTTTAAGGTTATTATTTGGGTGTGTTTTTGGTTCAGCTTGTTAGACTATTGTGTCTTCAGATTTGTATTTGTTTTTGGTGTAAAAAAAAAAACAAGTTGGAAAAAAACTAATTATACAAGAATACTTTGAGCAAGGTTATCTTACTTGAACAACACTAGAAATAGATAGCACTTCCCTTGGATTCTCTTTAAATACTTTCAAGCTATGGTTCGTATCAAAGGCCTTTAGATTTGTAATTTAATCATATTTGATGTAAATCATTTAAAATATTTTAACTTGTTATTTATAGAAATATATACATTTTATTTAATTTTCTCAGTGTTATATCATCTTCAAATAGTTTACATGTAATGCAAATGGTATAAGTAAACATGACTCACTAAGTATCTATGTTAAATTATAAGAAAATGGCATAATAAAGGAACATTTGTATGCGGAAGAAACTCTCTATCGTTGGTAATTTTAATATGACTGTAATTCATGGGGTTACAAAAAGTAAATACCTTGTGTGAGAACTACTATATCGTTTAAAGTCCTCATAGGAAGATAATTTTGTCTTGGCTATTGAAATAGGTCCAACTCTCGAAATAGAGTTAGATATATTGGCCTAGATTGCATTGGATTGGGCTCAAGTTGAATGATCTTAAATCCATTTATAGATCAATTTACTCGTGATGTTCATTGTATACTACACTTTAATCCTAAGTATGTATATGACTTTACATTTATAACTTGTATGCTTTGATGGGCTGTTGACTAAAGGGTTCTCAAAGTAGTAAGCAAGTAAGTCCATTTGTTGGGTATGCAATTCATGTATAGTGCGAATTTACTTATAGATATGAAATCATGGCTCTTATAGATTTCCTCTTAAAGGTATTATATGACTTATGTAAATAGAACTCAATTCAAGGTCATGTCAAAGTGACTTAAATTATTTAGTAAGTGAATGATTATTTAAATTATGATATATATATAAAATAGTACTTTAAGGAAAAATGATTAAATTTGGTGAACGGATAAAACTTGAAGCGATTACAAGTGTCTTATGAAGGTTACATACATATGACAAGGTCAATCGATAAAGCTTTCCCGTTAACTTTTGTAGTGATATATAATTGAGAGTTTAATCTTGGACCTTTAATGGTACAACACCAAGACTAATCACAATATGATTGATAGATGTAAAGTTGAAATTCAATTGCATAGGTTATTGTAGCCCAATTTATTTATCTCTATTTGGTCCCTCTACTAGTTTAATATGACTCTTGACATATTGCGTTTAATTTGAACACTTAAATAAAATCTAAATAGAAATGAATCACTAGATTTATTTGTTGAAGTAATATATGTTTTCTCAATTTAGTGATTAATTTAATATAAGATTAATTAGTTATTTCAAATATTTAAGTAATTGAATAAATATTTATTTTAGATTAAATGATGAATTTAAAGTGGAACATCATATTGTCTAAATATTTGAAATGAACATATCATGATTTTAATGGGTTAAAATAGAATCTTTGAAAATTATATAATCGATAATTTTAATTTCTGAATCAAAATAAATATGTGACCCAAATTAACCCTAGTCGACCATATGGTGAGGGGAAGCTACTTGCGGAGCTAGTAAGCTTATGCTGCCTAAGGGAGGCATAATCTGTGGCAGTTTAGTGTCTTTAGGACACTAGGATCGACTGGCCAGCTATTTTCAATTGAAGTGTAATTTCAATTAATATTAAATCTCTCTAGTTAACTCTCTATAAATTAGCAATATTGGCATACCATAACAGATCGATTAAACTAGAAAAATCCTAATTGTTAATATTGCTAAACATGAAGAGAGTTTGTTCTGAAATTGCCTTCTTTACGATTCTTTTAGGATTGTTTGTCGTTGTCTTTGGTACGATGCTTATACATTGTGCAATCCACAAAAAACATTGAGAGGAAAATGGAAACCCCAAAGTCACCTGCATGCTTTTTTTTAGACAAAGCACATTAAGGCCATTCAATGTATAGTTAGAAAACGGAAACTTGTTTCATCAATCGACGAGCTTCTGCGGCTATAGCGTCTGATGATACAATATCATTTGTGCACTTAAGACCCGTATGTTGGCCAACAACGGTGCCATTTTCCAGTGAGTGGACAGAATGTGATGTTGATGTTGATCATTTTAACCAGCATTATCGGGATGAATAACAACCGACGGGGTAGCTTTAAACTCCCATCCAATGTTTTGCTCGGGATTACCTTGTTACCGAGATGATGTTGTAATACCGCTGCACAGCTCCATATTTCCTTCGAATCCGATCAGAATGCAGTACAATCATTGACATCCATTGTTTAGGTTGAAGAGCATTACGCGTGCCTGCAATAGCTGGTAACGGGAAGCCAGTTAGGCAGAAGACACTAGCTTATGCCTACGCTCAATAAGTCCACCCACTTCCATGATTTAAGCTTCTCTATGATTTTTATTTTTTATTTTTTTATATGTTAGAGAGAACTCAACAAACCCCCATGACCTCTCGCTTCAATATTGGTTTGGCTCTGTATTTTTTTAACCACCAAAGTTCCTCATTTTCTCTAACCCTCCTTGATTTCATGCCAACTCCTCATTTCCCCCCCTTTCACCCATGATACGTAAGCACAGAGTAATTATTCAATCCTGACTAGACCTAATCCAATAGGATCGGTCTAATTCTCCAATTAGTCACGTCAAGCCCAAGCCCCCGCCCAGGATGATTACCAAAATACCTTTTTAGTCTATATATATGTGTGTGATAATAAAACTTATATTAACATCTGCTATAGCATAACTATACCTAAAAACAATTAATAATATTTTATTTTTATTAAAATAATAAAAATATAAAAGAAATTATCATACCCGATTAGATTAACATTTAATTTTGAACCAAGACAGCACGTTACATCCCTCTACTCAGAACCACTATATTTAACTTCAATTTATAAACTCTCTCTAATTCCACTATGATTTTTCATGTAAATAATTCGTTTTATCTATACAAATAACATATTCAAATATACAAATACAACACACATTTACATATTTTCAACTTTATATTATGCTTTTTAAAAATAACATAATTTAAACATCCTACAAATATTACTATAAATAAATAAAAAAGAGTTGAGGATTTCAGATATTCGATCCGTTCCATGTCTCACTCGATTTTTACAAGTGTGAAGCTGATAGATAAGCACGTCAAAAACAATATAATAATAAAAGCGAAACAAATGCATGCAGGAGAGGGAGCACAAAGAGAAATAATAATATGAATGGATAATGAACATTTACGTCGAGTATTACACCAGAACAAGATATCATATTACCCTCCTATGTACAGTAGACGACTGTGGTTCAAAATACCACCACCAACTTACAAAGATTTAACTACAATTCTTTTGAGCCCTCAAAATCTATTCCTTTATTTCCTTGGTCATATATATGATAGTACATTGAACCATGATTTCATTTCAAAAATAATAAAATAAAAAGGTTTCCACTTGCTCTTTGGCATTGTCAACTCTTCCACCCGCTCCCCCTAACGCCTGTGTTTGTATGTAATTAATGCATTACCTAACTGACAAAACACACAGAAATCTGAAGCCAAATATGTCGGAGGATGTTTCATTTTTCTTAATTTTATTTAACTTATATATATATGAAACGGATTTAACTCAAAGGGGAAATTATGCTTCATTATTGTCCTTTAATTCAGAGCAAACAGAACATAGCAGCAAATGGATACAGACGTACCATATCTACTTATGCCATGGAAGTATATGCTAGAAGCAATCTCTGATATCGCTGTTGTCTTCGTAGTCTAATTGAATTCCCATTTGAAACCGTTGCCCGGTTTTGGCATTGGCTGTTCTGGTTCAAGGCTGATTTCTGTTTCACTCTGAACAAAAAATCTTCCGTGTCCAAAACATAAGACACCTACCAGGTACCAATTCCACTCAATTAACTAATCATATAAATATATTGACAAGAAATGCAACCTTAAGGAATATTAGTAAATTTCACCAAGGAGAAGGAATTTCTAATGGGATTATACCTTGGAAGAATTGCAAGCAATCTTGCACTCCAAACCATTAACCACTTTAAGTCCTCCTGTTGTCCGGCATGTTGAAGAGAGCTCATCACCACCTGCACATTTGCGTACATTCCTGCAAACACCATACTTAAATATCATGTTAACTTCAAGGACTATATGTCAACAACCACATCTATAGTCATTATTAGTCAATATACCTCTTCAAGAATATTCCGGGCTTCTCTTTTTCCTTGGGAACAACTGAGAGAAAGTCATTGTGCAAATATGCAGCAAAATTAGGGTCCATGGAAACAGCTGTCACTTCAGGCTTATCATGTCCATAGTCCATAAGCTGGATGGAAAGGCACGTTGGAGTTGATGACTGCAAACATAAAATATAAGATGCAGAGTGCATGTGAGAGTTCTATATCACACAGATCAAATAAATCATCAATCTTTAAAAAAAAGAGACTTACACATTCAATTCGATATATATTCTCATCGTGAAGGAGAACACGAGCATTTTCATGATAAACAACATCAAATCTTCTAGATCTCCTTGATTTCTCATATGCATATAGTTGAAGAAGCTTATTGTCCATTTCATCACTTGCAATGGCTTGAAGCTGAGGCAAGCACCACAAAGATGAAAAAGTTAAGGTCGAGACCGCATAGGGAAAGAAGGGGGAAAGTTAGGGGAAAACAATAGCATTACTTGTTTGACAATTTTATATATCAGCTTATCCAATGTGAATAGAACGTAAGACTGAGTTCCAATGATAGCTCGGCAATCATCCTCAAATTTTGTATTATCAGAAGAGCCATCGAGTAAATTGTAAAGTGCACTCATGAACCTGTATTATAAAAGAGTTTAAAGGAAACAAGTACTGACCACTTTAAAACATCTGCCTGCACCAACAGAAGTTAAACTATATTACCTAGCATAGAGATCAGTAGGACTAGGATCACTAGAAGCCCTCCATTTCCTATCTGCAGATGATGAATTAATCTTTGCTGATTGTATTCTCTCATACAATGTCTGTCAAAATTTTGCAAAGGGATTACTGAGTTGATGAGCAAACTTTACAAGAAATATCCATTAAGATCAGTTAAATATTAGTACTTCAACAAAATGTTACTTACATGGTGAAGCCTAAAAAGCACGTAAAATGAGTCATTTCCATAGAAAACTTGTGAATCCTTCTTGTTCTCATGTAATGGTGAAGGGACGTACTTTGCAAGGGGCTTTACAGTTAGCAGGAAACGTTCTGAAAATGGTAACAATGTAACATCAGCTTCGGCATCATGGGCATCAGCCATCCCTTCAGCCTCCCCTTCACTCTCCACTTTATTATCATGTTCATCATGATCAATATCTTCCTCTTGCTCCTCCCTCGATTCACCTTCGCCAGAATCACTTCCAAAAACCTCACCATTCTCAGAAGCATTCTCACTATCCTCAGATGTCCTCTGAGCACTTTCATCACCTTCATCATCAGCATCAGCATCATTCTCTCCCCCAGCCTCCCCACGGCACACTTCCTCCTCTCCATGTCTCTGGTATTGTCTGTTTGCTGCACCTTCCTTCACCTTAAGAGCAGTCTCCAAACTAGCTTCTCCATAATCAGCAAAATTGTCTTCCTCAAAATCCCCATTTGGGGATAGTTCACCTTCTTCCCTTTCAACTTTAAGTTGTGCAACAGATTCTTCATTATACCTGTGGTTTTTAGAGCCTTCTGTCATCATCCCGTTTCCAGATATGATTGGCCTAGAACAACCGCCACCCTGCAGTATATGTATATTTTAGCACAATTTGGAAGTAAGATTACAACTGGCAAAATTGTCCGTGACTTGAGTCAAGCCGAACTGTCCAGTCACAGAAAATATGTAGGGTAATGTTTTATTTTTATACACATCTCCCATAAACAATAATAGATAATTATAAAAGATACAATCACAAAGTCCCATGGCAGACACTTCATTAAAAACCAAAAACCAATAGCAGGAGATGAGTCAATAGCGTACAACATCTAAATTGATAAACCTTATAATTGATTAAATATCCATATGGTCAACTGAAAGTACAGTTTGCTTAGTCCCAATATCAGATCATGAAAGAGTATCAATCGCAGGGGACATATTTTAGAGAGCAATAGTGAAGCAAAGGAAATAACTTGTTCACCATCTCAGAGATGAACTCAAACTGACAGCCAAATGAATATTGCCCATACCTCTGATGAAGGTAAATTTTCGTTATTTGACTTTAATTCAAGTCCACCCTCAACAGCAGCATTACCAGGTCTGGAAGGAGTAGCAATAAGACCTAGCAACAAAATATATCCCAGCATTCTAGTTAACTGTTTAGGAAATTTGAAAAAATCAATAGCATAACTAGCTTGACATTAAAAAGGAAAAACTTTAGAGGTGAAAACAAACCTGAAGTATTCTCAATGCTAGTTCTTCCATTGCTTTGCTCCACTCGCGCAATAAGAGATGCATTTGAAGCGACCAACCGTTCACTGGTACTAGCTTGTTTACTGACCCCTGCTATTTCGTCACCATTAGCTGGACTAACCTGCATTCTGTCTTGTTGAGGAGCATCACAGGAACATGCATTCTTATGACCAACACTGTCTATATCAGCAGAACCATCTTGCTTGACACCATTATCCCCATTCAGCAACCAAGACCTACAAGAACTTGATTGCTCAGGTGGAATACTTTCATCTTCATGTCTGGAAGGATTCGAATGTTTGGAATTCATGGCAACGCCAGCGCCACCAGGGCTCCCTTCACTCTCACCAACGCTAGCACTACCATTTTTGACACTGTTGTTTTTAGCCTTCACAACATCTTCAGTGTCCTCTGCTCCCTGAGGACGGCAAGGAACCCCAAGCATAGGTTCCATGAAGGTAGTCCATATTTTAATTACTTTATCCAATTGTTCAGTTGTACACATTTCTCCACAGGAATATTTGATGAGCTGATAAAGATCTTCATGAATTTCAGGATCGGGGTACTCAAACTTCAAATTGGGAATAATTGGCCGTCTGTTTCCAGCAGCAATAGCAAGAAGCACATCATCTTCTTTGCGCTTCTTCTCGCTGATTTCTTTGATCTCAGCCAACAGAGCTGTACCAAATATGAAAAAGGGACAATGAAAACAGTTCAAGGAAGATAAATGTGATACAATTGTTTCAGTTAAAAGAACAAATTATAGAATAATCAAGAGTAAAATATTTAAAGCAATTTTCAATTAGTAAATTTCCATTATAATATTTTAAAATTACTAATATTGTCCAAAATAAATCGGGCGGGGGTGATTCAGAAAGAGACGCTGTATAAAATCAATCAACTATGCAAGTTATTTCCTGGAGCATGAAAAAGGGGAAACATCAAGTCACTGATAAATGAAATTTTCAAGACCAGGTTCAATTAATATGATAGTCCACTGTCAGTTGGCATCACTTCATGGTAAATTTCAAAGAATTGTTTTTTAAAAATAAAAATCACATTGCATAAATATATATAAAATATACAACACAATATAGTCCTCCTGGACACCAATGTATTCAACTATCAAGCTCTATATCCTTTTTGCTCATTAAAAGGAGAAAGCTAAAGATACCTTTAGTGCTTAAGTTCTTGGAGTCCTGCTGCTTAAAATAGAAGCTACGGTGGTCAAGCGATTTATGATAATTCTTAGCATAAATTTCAGCCCAAACTTTATTAAAATCAGATCGACATCTAGCCCACTCTTCTTGTTTCTGCTTCAAGCGGGTTAAAATAACTGGCAAAGCAAGATGGGCATTCTTCCTTAAAACATCCATCACATCAAGTCCATGGTCACCATATAAACGTTCAATGCACCTAAGATTCAGAGCTGCAGTGACAGTCATAAGAGAATAGTCATCAGGAAAAAAAAAAAGGAAAGGGTGTGCTATACAATGCACAAGCAGATATTTTATTCATTGTTAGTCAGCTTATAACCTGTGAAGTGCTCCTCGATGCGAATTGGACTGTCTAGTTTGATGATATTATTGTTAATCTTTTCTAATAGTTCTTCTACTCGCTTTGTTGTTGCATTCACTGACTCTAACAACATATCCAGTTCAAACCTGACAACATAAAACAAAGATATTAGAAATTACTGATTAATTATAATTGAAAACATTAAAATATATTTTGAGTGATTAATAGCGCCAAGGGATGTAAAGTTGAAGAAGGCATGCAGACACAAATTAATTTCATACAGTTAACAAAGGCGTAAAATGGTTGTGAAATTATGTGCATGCACCACCGACTAGATGAAAGGTAAATTTACAAAAAAAGCTTAGGTGGAGGCACAAATGCAAACCCCAAATAGAGCTAAAGTGAAATAAAAACACTCATGTATAATAAGGAAAAACACGGCAATTATAACAGCTGATGGAAGGTCCAACCTGTCATCTTCACATCGAAATAAGCTTTCTTCATACTGGTTTTTGCGCATGTGTTTGAAAGAGTAGTCCTCACTCCCAGAAGTGACAGAAACCCAATGATCATTGAGAACTTCAGAACCTAGCTCTGTTCTCTGGCTTGCAGAAGGTATTGGGTACTGCAAGGTATTGGACAATCACAGTAAGTAATAACAGAATCAACAAATCTTCCTGATCAAGATAAGAAGGTTGAGTATAAAGCAAAAACTGCATACATTCTTTGGAAGAAGTCGATAACTAGGAGTGCACCGTTCACAATTGGAGAGGTCAAGTTCATTAATGGGTTTTCCAAAGTATTTATTATCCTTGCTGGAGAATAAAGAAACCTTGTGACCTGCATCTTTATTGGCAAAGGAACTTCTGTCATGTCTATCCCTTTCCCGGGTTTCACGGTCTCTAATTTTGACCCCATTATCCCTTTCACGATCTCTATCTCTGTCTTCCATCTTAACTGATCTAGGTAACTGCCCTTCATTCCGCAAGTACTCTGCAAGCATAATAACTTGCTAAGAATATATTTAAGTTCAATCAAAAGTAGAGGTCAGTTCAGTTTAACTATAATGCTCCACTAGTTTTGTTCAACATGAATCTATAGTGGATGTTAAGAGTCAAGACTGTAACAGTGATTACTTTGCTTTTTATAAACCACAAGGAAACCTTGACTGAAGTTGATAAGAGAACAGATGGTACTTACTTTCACTGACAAAATCCGCAAGCAAACCCTCTGTATAATAATAGATTTGATTAGTCAACAATGACACTGCAGAATTATATAAAACCAACCTAAAACTTTTTTGCAGATACGTACCATTCTTCTCGCACTGCATCAAAAACTTATTAAAACCATCCATCACATCTGGGTATCTTCCAAGCAAATCATTCACCTAACAAGAAAGAGTTACCACAAGGCACTAAGTTACTAATTTTATTTCAGTCATGTCCCTAACCAAGCAGTTTTCATATGTATATATGCACATATATATATATGTATGTGCGTATTTACATGAATTATATTAAAAATCGGTGACACCAAATTATCATTTTGGGGGGCACAAAATGTTCTGATGTTGAATCTCTGCAAATTGCATGGGTCAATTCAAAAAAGTGCAGGAATGCCTTGAGCTTTTTCAGTTGAAAAACATAATAAAACTTCTAGTGTTCCAACTAAAATATGTAAGACTACATGAACCCCTCCAACAAACTAAAACAATTAAGATAAACAACAAGAATTCCTCATGTGAGCTGATGAAGAAATTAGTAAATTACAAACAAATGATGTCTGTTAACCATACCAAAGATTGCAATTCTGTGCGTGAGATTACTTCATTGCTATAGAGATGAAGGCACCTCAAAAATTCCTGATAATGATCAGGATTTCGTAACTTCTCCTTCACTTTATCACAGAAAGCAAACTCCTGATTGTAAACACCTGATATGGGATCCAGTCAGTCAAAGAAAAAACATGTCAAGGAAAATCAAAAGGCAATTATTAACATTTCAAAATTTTACAATGCCAGATTATCAACAAGAAAAACATGCAGATGAAAGTTGCCGTAAAATGATAACATCCAATCAGGAAAAGCATAGCCATTCACACAAAAGAAATATCCCTTATAGTACTTCCAGGAAAAGTAAGCAGACACTAAGGAATTTAATGAAGATTAAATTCGTCAATAGCATGATAGCAGACCCCAGAAGAAAAATATTATATTAATATGAGGTTAAAATTATATTGTATATGATAGAAATGTCTTACAGAAAGATAAGCACCTATTTATGTTTTATTATTGTCAGCCATAGCTTTTCCTATACTGTTCAACTGAGAAGCAGAAAACTCACTTTTCATTGCATTTTTATCATCATATGCAGAACCATCCCCCCCAACTTGCTGCAATTGTTCCACACCTGATTCTTCACTTCTACGAGCAGGTTTTCCATTCCGTTTATGTGGAAACCGCATGTTGAAGTCTCTGTTGCCATCAATTTCAAAATCTCGATCATCCTGTTCTCGATCTCTTATATCTCTGTCTTCTGTCTTGTCCCTTTCTTTTTCACCACGCCTTCTTTGCTCTTTTTCAGCTTTCGTCATAACTCTATCATGATCAGGATCAGCACGTTCCATGCTAAGGTCACAGTCACCAAGCAGAGCTGTACTCCTATCTTTCTGCCAGATATTCTCATAAATCAAATGTTAGCTTGATTGCTGATAAGTAATCAGAAGTGACTTAAGGATTAGGCTAAAAGAAACCTTGTCAGCAGGCACTGCACACATTCCAGGCATAGCAGAGCTCCTCTCTCGGGGTATAGAGTTTCTACCAGTGGAAGCATAATGATTAGAGGCTGTCGCTGAGGTATCAGGCAGAAAATGAGTGAACTCCAAAAGCAGATCTGGATGGTCTCGGAAAAGAGCAGCAACCTATAATGAAATATAGTTTCTGATCAACAAAATCCAACAGCCTAAGCAGCACACAATTCCCATTCAAATAGGGAAGACAGAGAAAGGAAGGGAAATATAACCTAACATACCTCCTGGTAGACCTCAGTGATAGACTTATTTTCTTTTCTATACATGTTCAAAATGTCTAAAAATGATTTGTAGACATGGTCATCACCCTGAAACCTTGTCTGCAAAAATCCAAGAATGAGATCAGATATTTTGCAGCTATCTCATAAAATTCAGCAATGCACAAATTCTACCTTAATTTTGTTCACAAAATTAATAGCTTCTTCAAACTCCACAGGCTTCTTTTGGGGAGGTTGTTCATCCTCCAATGGGAGGGTGATCTCATATCCTTTGGGCAAAAAGGTATTGAAACCCAAAATTAGGTCTCGATACCCTTTAAATAACTCCTTTACCCTGGCTATGACACCCGCAGTATCAATTCTACATTCAGCCCACCATTACAGCAAGTCACAAATTGCTTCGTACAAACATTATGAGGGGATAAAGAGCAAAACTTCAGAAAAAAGCCGATAATGATCAAACCTTTGAGCCTTGAAGTCTTTCATTACTTCAAGGAAGTCGTCATATTTCTCCCTCTTTTCTTGAAATATATCTTTAACTGCCTTGAGATATGCCAATGCATCATTTGTCGTAAGTTTCTGGGTAGCTCCTGTCCCTCCTGCCATCTGCTGTTGCCCAGAGCTTCATCATAGAAAAACATAATACAACATAAGATCAAAGATCTCCAGTAAATCATCACATATTTTTCCATGTGGAATTTAAATATATATCCATATACATGTGTATATATATCATTATCACCTTAAAAAGTATATAAACAGCTAGGGTCATTTAACCTTTCTACGCACAAATAAAACCATATCTTAATACTACACAGGCTCTTCACAGATGAAAAATTGGAAACTTGCCCATCTGGAAAAGAAAGAATATTACTATTTTTTGCTATCTCCAAACATCTTTAGAGAAAATGAAATATTTCCAACCAGAACTTTAGGGAAAAAACATATCTTTTCGTCAAAGGTCAAAGATAATTCACAATTATAAAAGAGGCCAAACTTACTTAAACTAAGATTAAACAAGCAAAAACACTAATCAAATCTGCTAAACTAAACAAGCGAAAGAAAAACGACAGTAATTGACCTGTAACGATTTCAAACTTAATCTCATTGTAGCTTTCATAACGAAAACACGAAATTGGACCCAAAAATAATCAATATACAAAGAAGATAAATTTTTATTTACCCTTCTCCTCGAGAAGAAACCACAGGTCTTTTAAGTTGGGAGCCGCCGATGTAAACCTCATCTCTAGACCGCTTCATCTCTTTTCCTTTTTCCAATCAAGATAGAAGTTTTTTCCAACCTTTTTCTTTATTTTCACCAACAAATCATGCTTTGAACTTTGATTTATCTCCAAACAGAAATTCCTACAATCAACAACAAGAAGATGAAAAAAAAACACAGATATTTAAACCAAAACTTAAGCACAAAGCAGATCTCAAAACCAAACAGAAAATCACCAAACGAAGAAAATTCTTTTTTTTTTCTTTTACCTCCTTACCTCCCCAACAGATCATCACCAAGAAGAATTTTACAAGTAAATTTACATTACTTGCAGATAAAGGCACGCTAAATGAAACAGCAAACCAAAATATTACTTCCGTTTTCTCACACAAAAAGGGGGAAAAATGGCCAAATTATAAAGATTAAAACAAACAAAAAAAAATTCAGTGTTCTTAAGCAAACTCTGCAAAGAACAACAACAACAACAACAAAAAGGAGTTGTATATTTCAGATCGAAGGATTCTCGTGATTGTAGCAAAGACGTTGAAGAGAGGGGATTTTACGAGAATTAAAATTTATTTTATTTTTATTTAATATTTTTGGCTTTGGAGAAACAGTGTAGTTTGTTGTTGATGTAAAATTTTTGAAGAGAGGAAAAGAGCTTAAGATTTGTGATTTATTTATATAATGGGAAGTGCGCGATGGATATTAATTGCTCTCTCATTCCTACTATGAAGAGGAGAAAAGGAGGTATGGGGAGGATAGCTAATTACACGCCCGCTAGCCGGTTGCTTTCGTTTTGGTTTACCGGTTATCGTCGGTTAGTGCTGGAAGGGTAAATTCTATTTTCATCAATAAAAGGAAAATTAGGGTATGGTTAGGGATTTCTAAGAGGCAATTTTAAAAAAAAAAATCATAAATTGTTCGTAATATTTTTTAAAATATATATATGTTAATTAATCACAAATATGCATATATATATTTTTAATTCCTTCGCTGAAATTTTAATAATTGAATAATTTCGGTTGTTTTAATCATAGTTTTTTTAAGTTATAATTATATATTTTACAACTGGAAAAAAACAGGGTCTCAAGTTATGAGAAATCTTAAGCATCGAGAAAGCAGGGTGGCAGCTTCAATAATAGGGTTAAAAAAAATTGTGAAGGGGAAATAAGGGTAAAAGGGTAAATTGAACGAAATTGAAATTAGGGTTAGGGATTGGGATTGGGAAGGAAACGAGTCCACTTGAGCAAAGGATATGTTGTAAAATTGCAACTTCCAACTTATTGAACCCAAAAAATAAAAAAAATTGCAACTTCAAATATAGGAAGAAGGAGAGTTTGAATGTGAATAATGACAATGTTCATGTTTTTCTGGGTTTTCTTCTCTATTTTTGGATCATGTTGAAAAAATAAGGGATAAGAGTTAAATTGATTTTAAAAAAATGGATTAGACAAAACATTAAAAGTTTTTCTTACATTGAGAATGTAAAAGAAAACATTAAAAAAATTTCTTGCATGGATTGGAGAAAGAATTTCTTTCGAGTTATTTGATGGTTTGTGTTAATAATACTTGCAAAAGGATACGGTGTAAAGGGAAATTTAGAAGTGAAAAGCAATGGGCTGGTGAAAGCCTGGGTCTGTGAACAATACATAAAGTGAGGGCTAAGCCCATGTATTACCCAAGGTTCAACCGCCATTGCGGACCCAAGTTAAGCTGGCCTTGTCGGTTCGGCTCTTTGTACAGGACATCTACTTATATTAGTTTGTATTTTTTTTATAATTAATATTTTAGCAATTTATAATAACTCTCATTTTTATAATTCAATATATAATGGGGTAAAATACCCAAATATATCAAAAAAATTAAAAATTTACGGAATTGAGCCGTTTTCTAGAAAATTTACGAAAAAGGGTCATTTCCCATCAAAACGCAGCCCACGCCAAGTAGCGTTTTGAGGGAAAATGCCAACAAAGCGCATACACGGTCGCTGGCTTTGTGCCACCTCAACAAAGCGCGCCACGTGGACGCGCTTTGGCGACGTGGACAAAGCCGCGGCCCCGTGGGCGCTTTTCCTCGCTGAATAATCGTGAAAACGCTACCGACGTGGGCGCGTTTTTGCCTTCCTTCCACGACCAATAAGGGTATGAAATTTTAAGGTTTCGGGCTAGGTAAAAATATATTTAGGGTTTTGGGCAAAATATATTAGCCCAAAAATTAATTGAATTTTTTTGATAGCTTGTATCCGCAAAATAATTTTGAGAAGACGTTTCGAACAAACAAGGGCAAAAACGCTTCCAGCAGAAATGCACCGCCAAGAATGAGTACTCGAAAAGAGCTCCCACGTGGACGCTCTTTTGCTGATGAGTCTCCGGTGAAATAATTTTGAGAAGACGTTTAACAAACAAGCGACCAAAAACGCCTTCAAGCATGATGCACTATCGCAGAGTATCAAAAGAGCTCCACACGTGGGCGCTCTTTTGCTACAAGATAGTCTCCGGTGAAATAATTTTGAGAAGACGTTTCAACAAACAAACGGTGGCCACGCTTCCGGCAGATGCACGTCGATGGAAGAGTACCAAAAGAGCTCCCACGTGGGCGCTCTTTTTATACTGATGAGTCTCCGGTGAAATAATTTTGAGAAGACGTTTCGAACAAACAAGTACAAAAACGCTTCCAGCAGATGCACCGTCGATGAAGAGTCGAAAAGAGCTCCCACGTGGGCGCTCTTTTGCTCTGAGTCTCCGGTGAAATAATTTTGAGAAGACGTTTCTAAACAAACAAAGGCCAAAATGCTTCTAGCAGATGCACTTTGTCGCCAGAGTAATCTTGAAAAGAGCTCCCACGTGGGCGCTCTTTTGCTACTGATGAGTCTCCGGTGAAATAATTTTGAGAAGACGTTTACAACAAGCAATGGCCACAAAAACGCTTCAAAGCAGATGCACTCGTCGATGAAGAGTATCGAAAAGATCTCCCACGTGGGCGCTCTTTTGCTACATAGTCTCCGGTGAATAATTTTGAGAAGGCGTTTCAACAAACAAGGCCAAAAACGCTTCGAAAGATGATGCATCACGAAGAAGATCGAAAAGAGCTCCCACGTGGACGCTTTCTTTTGCTACAATGAGTCTCCGGTGAAATAATTTTGAGAAGACGTTTTTGAACAAACAAGGCCACAAAACGCTCCCAATGATGCACTCGTCGCCAATAGTATCGAAAAGAGCTCCCACGTGGGCGCTTTTTTTGCTACGATAGTCTCCTGTAAATTAGACTATAAATCACCCAAATTTCATTCTCGGGTTGCATAAGAGAAATTGAGGCAAAAGAAAAATAGAAACGAAAATGAGTGAACGTATTAATGCTGTTATTTACTACGATGGTAAGGTTTGTGACACCGACAATGATGTTATTTTTTTATCGGAGAGCACAGCGCGATTGGAGTTTAATCGGAACATAGATTTCTTAGAACTTCGCAAAAAGAATTAGGCGTAAAATCTTCTAACAACGCCAATGAAAGTTCACTCTATTAAGTATAGATTTTGCGCTTCGGTTGATCCGGTGAGATATGAATCATTCGACATCAAAGGTCCTCGGAGCTTTGAGGCAATGGTGGAGACTCATCTTGCTAGTGGATCACCCTATCTTGAGGTATATGTACAATTTTCATCGCCAAGTGATCTTCCTTCGACCTCAACATCTACTGCATTCGGGGAATACACGACCCCAAGCCGACACTCTGTTAGTGGGAGGCGAGAATACTAAGTGCCCGTGTTTAGTGGTAGTATGGAAAACATAACCCCGCACGACGACACTCGGTTGGTGGATGGGACATGCATATCCTTCCTTCGACGTCCGATGATAGAAATACGTATTGGGGAACGTCATCAACTTCTAGTGGTTGGCAATCCACATATGATTGGGGACGTTACGAAAGATGTTTAATGAGGGATAATGTACTCCCCACGACATCCACCGGCGAGGGGCCCTCGTTCGTTGCAGATTATGGTGGATCAGATGATGAGTCGAATGTGGATCCACCTCGAGAACCTGGGCCCGATGGTGTAGAAGTTGGATTATTTTCTGAATCGGAGCTGCTTCTAACAAAGCATCAAGATGTTGAGGCGCTCGCGGGCGAAGAAGAAGATCCGCTATTCAGGGCATACTTGCCTCCAGCCCACACGCACAATGTCGATCTATCTCAAGACGATGCATTGGAGTTTCCTGAACTACCACACTGGACGCGTGACCGTACAACTTCATCGTTGGATTCGGGCGAATTAGAAGTTGGTAACGAGTTTTCCAATAAGGATGATTTTCTTGCTGCATTGAAACAATATAGCATCAAGAATAGGGTTAACTACAACGTGGTTAAATCCAAGCTTGATAAGTACGAGGCGAAGTGTACAGTGCAAGACGGTACATGTTCATGGAAAATCATGGCCTCGTTAAGGAAAAGGACAGGCTTGTGGGAGATCAAAAAGTACAAAGGTCCACATACATGTCTTACCGGTACAGTATCACGATGTGTTCAATGTTTTTGAATAATACTAATATTACATAATGTTGCATTATTTAACGTGCCGTCGCTGATGTGTTTACACAAGATCATCTAAAGATGGATTCGCATACGCTTTGGTTGACTTAATAATACCGACAAAGTGAAGGCCGATCCTAAGACTACGATCTTCGGCCTTAATTGGCAATATTCGTAGCCAATTGGGGTATACGCCTCTTTACTGAAGGCTTGGATAGCCAAGCAGAAGGCATTGAAAAAGTTGCATGGTCGGTGGGACGCTTCATATAATGAAGTGTGGCAGTGGTGTCAATCTTTGGAGAGATATGTCCCGTGCAAAGATAACGGACCTTGAAACGGAACCCATATACTACAACGATCGTTTGCTCGTGGATGCGCAGTGTCCAAGCGTCTTTTCTGACATTTAAGCAATGCCGAGATGCATTTATATACTGCAAGCCATTGGTATAAATTGACGGTACCTTTATGTAGGGTAGATATACGCATCGGCTATTGCTAGTCGTGGCACAGACTACAGGTGGGAGAATCCTTCCAATTGTATTTACAATAACACCGAGTCACCGATGACCGAATTTCTTCCTATCTAGGTTAAGGAGGCATGTCTGCCCCCAACCTGATATATGTGTTATATCGGATCGGGGCCTGGAATACTAGCCGCAATAGAGCGCCAGGAAGCTCGTGGCATCGCACACACCATCGATATTGCCTGGGGCATGTTGCATCCAACTACTACGGGCAACATCGATCTAAAAGTCAGCGACAGCAAGTGACCAATATGGGTATGTAATATCTATTAATATAATTTCGTTTGTAATATTCAATTTATTCTCAATTAAAGAGTGGTATGTAATATTCGATATCAACTTATATTGGCAGGGTACGAGATCAATAAGGACCGTTTTCACGAGATATTGGCGAGTTTGCGCTTAGTTAACGAAGAAGGCGCAAATTACCTACGCAATATTCCTTTCGAACAGTGGACACAAGCATACGACGCGGCCTACGATATGGTCATATGACCTCAAACTTGCCGAATGCATAAATTCTATTCTAAAAGGAACGCGCCATCTGCCGATAACATCGGTTGTACGAGAGACATATTTTCGTTTAGCGGCACTATTTTCGAAGTGAGCAGCGAGTTATAAAGGCCAAATGCAAGGAGGCCATGTATGGAGCCCGAAGGTCTTGCAAGAAATTAACAAGGGCAAGGCACGGGCCAACACCATGCAAACAGTGTGTCACGATCGCGACAAACTTATGGTTTCGTGTGACGGAGTTTGACAGATCGAACCAAGGTATTGTTGGCGGGCGATATCGTGTACACTTGACAAATAGGACTGCGATCGTGGGATATTTGATGTACTTCGTTACCCATGCGCTCATGTACTTGCGGCTTTGTCGAATCTCCGCCTTGATCCCATGAGCTATGTCGACGAAGTTTACAAATTAGAAAACATGTACAACGTGTGGAGACACGTATTCCCACCAAATCCCGGATGAACGTAAGTGGCCGCCGGTACGCTTGCTCCGTTTAAGCCGCTGCTTGCCGATAGACAATTGAGGCGCAAACTAAAGGGTCGACCTTACTCGACTAGAATACGCAACAATATGGATATCCGAGAAACGAGCAACCAAGGTAGGTCAGTGCGGATGGTGTAGGAACCTGTGCCATACATCTCGCCGTGTCCAAGTCGGAATAGTTGATGTTGTTCTTAACTTTTTTCTCTTGGTGTCTATGTAAATTATATTTATTTGTTGATGAAAACGGTGAACTTTTGTAGAAGGACTAATTTGGAAAAAAAACCTTTAAGTTACAATAAAATTACAAATATTGGACTTTTATTTTTAAAATTAAATTTAAATAAAAATTTAAAACAAATTCTATTTTATTAAAGATATTAAAACTAAATTACAAAAAAATAAAAAACAACTTTTTAATTTATTAAATATATTAAAACTAAATTACAAAAAAAAAACTTTTTTTATTTATTAAATATATTAAAACTAAATTACAAAAATAAAAATAAAAACAAAAATAATAAACTAAATTACAAAAATTTTGATCATTGGCGACAAAAGCGCGTCCCGGCGCTGCTTGTTGGTATTTCTCAAAACGCTACCGACGTGGACGCGTTTTGATGGGAAATGACCCTTTTCCGTAAATTTTCTAGAAACCGACTCAATTCCGTAAATTTTTAATTTTTTTGGTATATTTGGGTATTTTACCCTATATAATGCGTATATATATAAAAGGAAGGAAGGTTATACAAGTGGCAATTCTCTTTCTTTTTTTTCTTTTTTCAAGTTAATATACTTAAATTTAAATTTAAATTTCTATATTTTAAATTTTAACATAATTTGATGCTTATGTTTTTAGAATATTTTTATTTCGATTAAAATATTACATGATTATGTATAATTGGAATATCCTAAGAGTCATAGAGACTAATATGCGGTTACCCATTTATAAGACAATAATCAAATTTTAATTTTAACCTCTAGATTATGCTAAAACTTAAGATTTAATCTATATATTTTATTTTTTACATAATTTGATCCCTTTACTTTTATAATATCATTAGTTACTCTAAATAATTAATAATATTAACTATTTCAATTAAAATGCTAATGCTATTTTTCTTAAGAACATTATTCTAACAAAAAAATTTGATTTTTACCATAACGAGTTCGAATTTGTGTTTTTAAGAAAAATTCTAATCAATATTTTCAACATTATTTTTATTGCTACGTGATTATCAGGTGAATATTTTTTTTATTTTAAAATTTTAATAGAAGAATTTTAACAATGGTAAAAGACCTGATCATGAGTTGAGCCACCTACCCAGGCCTGAAGGTCCACTCGAAAAGTGGGAGGCTTGGGCAAAAATATAGGCCCAAAAAATGGGATTGAACAAAAAAATAAGGCCCGTTTTTCTAAACGGATTGAGCCTCGAGTAGGATTTTCCTTGGCCCGACCCAAATCAACCTAAACTTTCTTTTATGTTGTTGTTTGTTGCTATTTTGTTGTCATTTCGCTATTATATTGCTACTATTTTGTTGTTATTGTTTAGATATTATATAATTCTTGCTTTATTGTAAATTTTGCTACTATTTTAGAGATATTTGCTTGCTAAGTTGCAACTATCTTAGTGTTATTTAAGTATAAAGACTTTTTTTAAATGTATTTTTAATTTGTTGGAATATCAATTATTAAATCCAAAAACTAAAAGATTATTTTTCTAAAAATAAAAGTAAGGACTAAATTTCAAAGGTAGGAGGTGTGTAGGGACTTGGAGCATGTTTTAACTTTCAAATTTTTACTTTATAAATTGACGCGAACAAATAACCAACTCAATGCGAAACGTAGGTTGAGAATAGACCTGATCATGGGTCAAGTCGAGTTTGAATCGGGGTGATGCCAAAATTTAGGCATGTTTTCTAGGCTCCGGTCCAACCCAAAAAATGGGCCTAATTTTTTTGCCCATGCCCGTTCCAAATAAAAAGATGCTAAACCCGAGCTCGACCCTACCCGCATTAAATTTTTTATATTATTTTATATAAGAATAATTTGTAAAAAATATAATACATTAAATACACTAAAAACATTAAAATAAAATTTTCACAACAAATTGAAAATACATTAAGAAAAAATCTTTATACTTAGATAACATTAAAATAGTTAAAACTTAGCAAGCAAAATAATAGGAAAAACAACAGAAAAAAAAAAAGAAGTCAAATTTGGGCTGACTCAAGCCCAAACAAAAAAAAATTACTCAAAGCTTGACCCATTTAGAAAATGAGCCTTGTTTTTTTTTTTTTTGTCAAAACTCATTTTTCGAGCCTATATTTTTTGCCCAAATATTCCCACTTTTTGGATGGGCTTTCAGGTGTAGAACACATAACCCAACCCATGCTCAGGTCTAGTTGAGAACCATATTAGTATGTATAATAAGGATGATTATTTGATATATTAAAGGTAGAATTTTTATTTTTTTTGTAATATCACAAGTGAAATTAAGAAACATTTATTTGTCCTTAATTGATATTTAAAAATAGTAAATAAATGAGATACATGGCGGTTTTATAACATTGCTTTTAAAATTAAGTCTATGTACTTTTCATGAATTTGAAATTTAATCTTTGTACTTTTATTTTTAGGAAATTAGTTTCTCTATTTTTTCAGATTTAAAAATTCAGGTCTAACTGTTAACACTGTCAATTACTTTTTCAATTTCAAATTCATTACAACATCAATTTTTTTAGTTATGTTATTTTTTTATTTCAAAACATCATACCAACAAATTTAAAAGTTTTAACAATTGGACCTGAATTTTGAAGTTTAAAAAATAAAAGAATTAAATTCTTAGAAATACAAATACAGGTGCTAAATTCTTAAAAATAAAAATATAGAGATTAAATTTTAAATTTGTGAAGTATATGGTTTGCTTAATTTTGTTCATAAAATCACGATGATTATGTATTGCCTTGAGTCAAAGACCTAAAACATATAGATGGAGGAAACTACTGCAACCAAAGCAATCGGCTTTTCAGTTGATAAAGTTGCACCCTGCAATATCAAGTAATCAGCAAAATGGGCTTTCCTTGGGTACGGTACTACTCTGCGGCTTCAGTTTGGTATAAAATTAGGCACCAAAACCCTCGTTGAGATAACTATTAATGAATCAAAAAGCTTAAATGAGAGGGTTTTTGTGTATTCATTTGTTTATTTTTAATTTTTTTTATTCATTAAAAATTCTTCCTTTTTTCTTTTAAGTTAACGAACATTAAATTAATGTATCATAAATATTGGACAATTATATTTGGGAACATACTTATAATCATATAATCACACATGTTCAAGATTAAAATAAAATAGGTTGAGAATTAAAAAATGTCTAAAGAACGCTCTATTGCTCAGCCTATCTCGACTAACGGCGATGATGGGGATCCTCTTTCTGTCTAGGATCGGACAACCAAGAAAGTGAGGTTTAAGGACGGACTCGATGATGCATCTACGGATATGATTGTAGATCCTGTTCTGCCTCCAAAATCGTCGTGGAAAGATAAGCTATTGGGTGGAGTTCCGGCTTCGTCTGAGATGGAACGCGATGTTTCAGCATTTGGAGTAGATGACGAAAGCAATGGAGATTTTGACTTATTGGTTGATGACGTGCAAACATCCATTGTTAACGGAGTCCCGACCATCAGATTCTTTGACCGAGCTAAGGAAATTCTGTTCAAAGAAATGGAATTAACTGTGGTCATTAAACTCTTAGGCCGAAGTATCGGTTACAATACTTTACATAATCGCATTTCTAGCCCGTGGAAACCTATTTCTCAATTTCATCTCATGGATATTGAAAATGGGTATTACCTGGTTCGTTTTTTGAATAGGTCTGATTACGATCGCATTTTGTCGCAGGGACCTTGGATCATTTTTGGCCAATATCTCACCGTACAACCTTGGACCAAGGATTTCAGCCCTTTGAAACCGTACCCTAACGTGGTCTTGGCTTGGATCCGTCTGCCGGGTCTTCCAGGGTTTATGTTCTGTCGAAAAATCATGGAAGCTATTGGAGGGCTGATCGGAAAGGTCGTAAAATTGGATTTTCAGACGGACAAGAGAACCAGGGGACGCTTTGCTCGGCTTGCTATTTTCATAAATCTTGCGAAGCCTCTGGTGTCTCAAGTTTTGGTTGACGGAGCCGTTCAGAGGGTGGAGTACGAAGCCCTTCCCACCATTTGTTTTGGATGCGGTAGGTACAGGCATGTCAAAGACTTATGCCCGACGACGGCTTTGGATCATAGCTCTGAAAGTTTACCTGAGACGGCGTGAGAGGTTTTGGAATCTGGCGGAGGAGGAGCGGTTGAGGAAACGAGGCTGGAGTTTGGGCCTTGGATGTTGGTTGAGAGAAGGTATCGGCGTGGAAAACGGGTTGGCTGAAGTAACGCCGGAGAAAATTTGGGAGTGACTGTTGGTGCAAAATCTTGCAAGGAGGCTGGAAACTCACGTTTTGAGGCGTTAAAAAAGATGGGAGAGACGAGCGAAATTTTCGCTAGAGAATCTGTGTTGGTGAAGGGGGCTGGAGCAAATAATGATGCTGCTGAAAATGTTAATTTTAGGGTTAAGGGTAATACTTTGAAGGGTGTGAGCTCGCGGTTAATTTCTGACCTAGCTTTTAAGGCCAGTTCGGATACTGGGCTATCCAAGGAAGCTGCCGCGGTCAATAACTGGGCTGATTTGGGGCGTCTGCCTGGTGGGCCAGTGAAGGAAGCTAATTCTCTTAAAATTTTAGCCAGGCTGCCTTGGAAAAAAGGCCAATGCGTGATAGCTCTTCTATTCAAATTTCGCGTGAAGAAATTAAAAGTCCCAATTTTAATTCTATTTCTATTTCTATTTTTAATACTGCAGGCACGTCGCATCATGCTATTTCAAATATTGATATGGTATTGGATGATGTCAACTGCGGGGGTTCTTCCAATGAAGTTTGAAGGGTTTCAAATGACGAAAATTTTGATAATATTGTAGCGCATTTCAATTCGGCTTTCGAAGGCTCTGGAGGCACCCCTGTCATCATTTCTGATGATGTGTTAGATCCCGAAAAACATTCTGCAATAATTTTCAAAGATTCCTCTCACAAAAAAGAAAAAGGTAGCTCGACCAAATCTTCCCGTGGAAATTTTGGTGAAGGAGTTCCCATTTCTAGAGAGAAGCTTGGAGGTAAAGATTTAATTGGGCGCAGTGGTCGAAAAGCGTCCAATGCTTTGCGTGGTGGGGGAGTCGGTTCAAAGCTTCCGGCAATTCTAGAGTACCCTTGGCCAAATCTATGGAGGAAATGGCTAAATTTATCTTTAGCTCGTACCTTAGTAAAGATCTTAATTCTGGATTGAAAGGTGGAGCCTTGATTAAGGATGGGGACACTGTCTCTCGACAGTAATTGGTATGTTTTTTTTTAAAAAATTTTGTTTTTTTATATGCATTTTACAATATTCTCTTGGAACTGTCAGGGTTGTGCTAGTGATAAGTTTCATCGTATTTTTCGGGAATATAATCGAAAATACAGTCCTGATATTATTAGTCTGCTTAAGACTAGAGTTAGTGAGTCTAAAGCAGATAACATTATTGCTAAATTGGGTTTCCCTAATTCTCATCGCGTCGAAGCGATTGGTTTCTCGGGGGGTATTTGGATTGGCTGGAAGAACTCTGTCCGTCTTGAGATAATTTTTAATCATTCTCAGTTCATCATGGCTCGGGTTAGATCTACGTTTTCCTCGAATTCTGTATTTATCTCGTTTGTTTATGGGAGTCAAAATAAGTAGAAGCGCAATGATCTGTGGGATATCTTGAAAAGCTTGATTGCTATGGGAAATTTTTCGTGGGCTGCTATTGAGGATTTCAATACTATTCTTTTGACATCTAAGAAATTAGGTGGTATGACTAAAGGTAGGCGTTGCCCTTTCTTTGGTGATTTCGTGGACAAGGCAGAGCTTCACGACTTAGGGTTCAGAGGTCCCCCATTTACTTGGCACAGGGGTTTGCTTTTTGAAAGACTTGATAGGGCTTTGGAAAATGAAGCCTGGGTTCAAGCTTTTCCTAATAGTTTGGTCACTCACCTCCCTAAAATTAAGTCTGACCATAGGCCCCTTCTCATCTCTTTAAACCCGGAGGTTTCTCTCCCCAAAGGCAGGCCTTTTCGATTTCTGGTTGGATGGGTTGAACACCCCGAGTTTGGAAAATTTGTGGAAGATAATTGGGACTTCTCTGGTGACATGTCTAATTCCTTAAGTATGTTCACTCGCGAGCTTAAGGTTTGGAATAAGACGGTTTATAGTCATATCACTTCTCGTAAAAGGTCTCTTTTTAAGGATCTCACTAAAATTTAGAAAATTATGGATCTTTCAGGTTCTAATCGGTTAGCCCAGGTGGAGTTAAAGATTCGACAGAAGTTGGAGACTGTTCTTCGCCATGAAGAACTTCTTTGGAAACAAAAAGCCCGCTGTGATTGGCTTCATCTTGGTGATCGCAATACTAAGTTCTTTCATGCTCGTACGATGCGACCAAGGAAGAATAGCCGTATTATTGCGATTCGCAATGATTGTGGGGAATGGGTTTATGACTCGGAAGTTATTAAAGATGAGGCTAATAAATTCTTCCATAATTTGTATGGGGAGCCCCCTGGCCTTATGGGATGTTTACCTTCTAGTAAATTTCCTAGCCTTGGTCAGGATGATATCTCCTTTTTGGAAAAGTAAGTCACTAACGAGGAAATCAAGGTAGCTCTCTTTGATATGGCCCCTCTCAAAGCTCCTGGTAGTGATGGATTACATGCTTTTTTTTTCCAGAAGCAGTGGAAGACGGTGGGGGACACGGTTTGTAATTGGGTGAGAAGTATCTTTAGTGGGGGAACCATTGATGCTGAGTTGAACAACACGTTAATTGTCCTCATACCCAAGGTTGATAATCCTGAGGATTTCGCTCAATATAGACCAATTAGTCTGTGCTCTATGTTATATAAACTTGTGATGAAGATTATCGCGAATCGTTTCAAGATCAGTTTTTCGAAGATTATTGGAGAGGAGCAGGCTGGTTTTATTGCAGGTAGGAATATCACGGATAATGTTATTATCGCCCAAGATGTTATTCATTCGAGGAGAAGTTCTTTCAAAAGAAAGTGGATGACTATTAAGATCGATTTAGAGAAGGCCTACGACAGAATGCGATAGGATTTTATCGAAGCTTCTCTTCAAGCTACTCGTATCCCTACTTTCCTCATTAATATTATTATGTCTTCTATTACTAACTATTCGATGCAGGTTCTGTGGAATGGAGTTCCTTTGTCCAAGTTTAGGCCAGCTAGAGATATTCGACAAGGATGTCTGCTTTCACCTTATCTTTTCATTTTATGTATGGATTGGCTTGGCCAAGAGATCCAGTCGGCTATTTCGGAGGGTCAATGGAACCTCATTCGCCTTTCTCGTTCTGGCCCCCTATTTCGTATTTGTTCTTTGTTGATGACTTAGTTATTTTCAGCAAAGCTGATATGAAACATAGTCGACTCATCAGGAATATTTTGGGGAGGTTTTGTGATTTCTCTGGGCATAAAATCAATGCTAGGAAAACGAACATCTTTTTCGCTAAAAGCTTGGACGTGACAGTGGCGGACTCGATTAGTTCTTTATTTGGTTTTCAGAAAGTCTAGAATCTTGGACATTAACTTGGTGTTCCGCTTTTTCACCGGAGGGTGACCAATGGTACTATGCACTTTGTGGTCGAAAAAGTTAGAAGAAAGCTCCAAAGCTGGGACGCTAAGAGATTATCCATTGCCGCCGTATTACTTTGGCCCAATTGGTTCTCATGTCTATTCCCAGCTACTTTATGCAATCTATGATGATTCCTAAGAGTATTTGCGATGAGATTGAGAGTTTGGTGAAACAATTCATTTAGGGTTCATCTGAGCATAAGAAGAAAATGTCTCTGGTTGGGTGGGATTCTATTTGTCAATCCAAATGCTGTGGAGGGCTTGGTTTATGAAAATTACGAGACCAGAATATCTCGTTTCTGCTTAAGCTGGGGTTTAATATCGTGACTAACAAAGAGGCTCTTTGGGTTCGGGTTATTAGGGCTAAATACCGATTGTTCGATACTCTTTCTATCTCTATTAGGCATGACAGAGGCTCGTTTCTTTGGAATTCTCTCACTAAGGTTTGGCCTCTACTTCAAGAAAGTTTATGTTGGTTTGTTAGGGACGAATGTCAAATTCATTGTTGGGAAGATGTTTGGATTCCTAATGTGGGGCCTCTGGTTAAGTTTCTCTCGCCAGGTGTTGATTTTAACCCTGGGTGCTGTCTTAATGAAATAGTAAATGAGGATGGCTCGTGGAATCTTGATTTGTTCAGAATTTGGCTTCCGGAGGACGTGATAGAGTGGATCATGGCTATTCCCCCTCCTTGTCCCTCTGAGGGGCCGGACATAATCTCTTGGTGCCACACTTCGACTGGAATTTTTACGATCAAGAGTGCTTATAAGATTTGCAGGGGTGATGATTGGAGTCCGAATGATGATAAGTGAAAAAGTGTCTGGAAGATTCCAGGACCACAAAGAGTTCGTTTTTTCATTTGGTTGGTTCTCAAACAGCGCCTCCTCAGTAATATTGAAAGGGTTAAAAGAGGTTTAGCGGATGATCCTTCTTGTCCTATATGTGGCTTTCATTCGGAAGACATTCCCCACATTCTCAAAGATTGTTCTGTTGCTAAAGATGTGTGGAGTCTAATCATTTCAGGTAATCGCTTTACAAACTTTTTTTCTCTTAACTTACAAGATTGGATCCTTGTTAATGTGTAGGACACTACGATGGCCTTGGTGGGTGGAGTTAGTTGGGCTTGTCTTTTTGGAATTTTGGCTTGGCGAATTTGGAAGAACCGCAATCTTTTTATTTTTCAGGGTCACCCGTGGAGCCCAAGAGAGGTAGTCAACAACTCTTTTTGCTGGGCTTCTCAATGCTTCTCACTCCCTAAAGATGTTTCGAGTGGCGATCTTGGCCCTCCTTTGGAAGAGCAAGATTGTGGTTTTACGATTTTCCTTAGCACTGATGGAGCAATACGTTTGGAAACGGGAAGTACTTCCGTTGGGGGGTTGCCAGAGACATGAATGGACTGCTATTCGGTTTCAATAGAAATCTTGGAAAGTGTTCAATTTTCGACGCAGAACTTTGGGGCATTTTGGAAGGGCTTAAGCTCATTCAAAGAAGAGGTCATGATCGTGTTATAATTCTCTCGGACAGCCTGGACATCATTAGGGCTATTCAAGGAAGTAACTTTGTCACTTCGAATTCTGCTTTAATCAGGCGAATTCAGAGTCTGTTATCTCAGGAGAACTCATGGATTTTGAGCTATACTCCCAGAGAACAAAATGAAGTTGCTGATTGTTTTGCAAAAGAAGCGTTACAGTCTAGTTTTGATCTGCAATTTTTTTATATTCCCTCTCTTAGGGTGCGGAGTCTTTTAGATTTGGACCAGTCTAACGGTTTTTTCTCAAGTGTGTTGGGTGTAACTAATTAACTTTTCCTTTTTTGTATTCACCAAAAAAAAAAAAATATGTTTTTGAACGGTAAAAGAAAAAAAACCTAACAAATTACAATTAAATATATTTTTTATTTTTAGATATTAAATAATAAAAAAACATATATATTAGTGGCAATTATATTATTAAAAAATAAAATAAAATTATGATAATATAATAATTAAATAATAAATAAGTTTTTTAAACAATATTAAAACTCGTATAAAAAAAATGTCTAATAATAATTTTGTTCCTTCTCAACCTTGGCAATAAATATACCAAGTAAGAGGGAATTGGCAAACAAAGTGACGTCACTGTCTCATTCTCAATATGCATAGACAAGCATTCATAGGAAGTGGTCTAAGAATTGAACTACAGAGGTGAGCCTATACGAATGTAGGAGATTTAGAATTCCAACCAAGTCCAATTTGCTTTGACATTAATTTTCTTAAGGACCACGAAAGGCGAGTTTAATGGCCTCCAGGCCCAATTACTTTTCCCAATTTATTAATGTACATATTTTGTAACTTGTACCTGATTTTACGTTTTTATTTTTTATTTTTAAATAATATATTTTATAATTTTAAATATATATATATTTACTAATTAAATGAGAATTAGTCTAATTTATAATAGAAGCCCATTAGTTTTGAAAAAATATATTTGAGAGAATAAAATAACATTTTAGAAATAATGAAAATAAAAAGTGGATAACAACTCGTAATAAAATATTAAGTAATTAGATAAAATAACTTATCATTCGAATATGAATTAAAATTTCACCTACAAAAAATCATTACTTTAATACTCGTTGACTTTAACATAATATTTTAAAACACAATGGTTAACAACATTCACAATTATATAAATTTTATTATAATCAAATAATAGTAAAACTGTCGAATATCAAGTAATAATAAGTAAGCATTTTAAATAATAATGAAAATCATACCCTTTTTTGTGACGAAAACAAAACCTATTAAATAATACTAAAATATGACTTTTTTCCAATAATACTTTAGATGTTGTTTTCAATCGAAATGTCTCGGTTTATGATGCTAAATATTAGTTTTAATCTATATATAATTATACCACTAATTAAGTGATAATTAATCTAAAATAATAATTATAATTTAATATGAATCCAAAGTCTAATTAATTGGTATGAACTATTACATTGATAATGAAAACATTATTAATAAATTTATACATTATAGATAGCATTACAATATATTGATTTTATATTTTTATATATAATGTTAATCTCACATATTTACTTTTTATTAATTATTATAGTATTTAAATTTATATAAATTATATTTATTTAATTAAAAATCTTGAATTTTTATTATTTTTAATTTATCCAAATATATTCAATGATTTTATAGATTTATGATTTTTATTTGCGATTTTTAAGTAAAAATTTTAAAATATATGACCAAATTAAATAATTTTACATTAGTACACTATCATATTGATTAATATTACTTTTATTATTATCACTTAATAATATTAATAATTTGTTATTTTAATCTCAATTTAGTAATATAACTTACAATAAAGAATATTTTTATCAATTTAAAAGTTTTTCTAAACTGTGTTTTTATATAGATTATAGATTTTTTTTCACATGCAAAATTTTAGAAATTGAAATATATTTTTATTTTATTATAAAATCTATAAATTGTTTGTGATATTAATATTGTATAATATTTAAAATTATTATTTTCATATTTAATTTATATACTACCGGATTAAAGTTCAAATAACAATAATTTTACATACTCTAAGTCTTATTTAGCCCATAAAGCCTTTAATTGTTTCTAATATTAACAAATTACTTTGTAAAATCATATATATCACACACATATATATATATAAGGATCATGACAAAAATTACCCTTGTACTTTAAACAAAAATATGAATGTAATACCTCTATTTTTAAACTATTTAATATGATACTTGAACTTTAATTTTTGTTGATGTTAAAATTAAAAAATCCCCAAACATAGGCCATCACATGTCACTTTTGACAAAGATTTTCATTTCAAATTATTCTAGGGACCCCACAATAAATAACCCAATTTAATTTAAACAAAATAAAAAAATTAAATATAAAAACGGCTAAATTACGGAATAAAGCCCTTTTTTTAAAAAAATTACAGAAATAGGCCAATATTTTTTAAATGACAGAAATGGGCCGATTTTGCTAAAACTCATCCAACTGGTGTCGTTTTTATGGGAAAATCAGAAAAACACTTCCAGTTGGAAGCGTTTTTCCCCTCCCCTCAACGGTCACTTCCAACAGCTTGCCCCTCCCCCCAATGGTTAAAAAAAAAAAAAAAAACTATAAACATCCCCACCTACTAATTTATCACATTCCTCTCTTAAATCTCTCAAATTTCTCAATCAAAAAAATTTCTCAAATTCTCTCTTAAAATTTTTACTAAAATTTATTTTTATCCAAATTCTATTTTTATTATATCTTTTTTATTAATATTTTCAAGAATTTTTTTATTAATTTTTTTGTGTTCTATATAATTTAGCAATGACCGTGTCTTTAATTCGTCTTGATAACAAGCACGTCTCGAATATTATGTTATCCACTTTTCATCTTTATTACTTATAAAATGTTATTTTATTCTCTCAAATATTTTTTTGTTTAAATTCTTTTACAGTTGAAAAATATTAAAATTTGTATTCTATTTATATTTTTTTTATTTTGATTGGATATATAAAATTATATATTTAAAAATATTAAAATATTAATTTTATTCCATTAAATGAAAACCAAATGAATTAAAAATATATTTTAATTTCTTTTGAAGTTTTGGAATATTTTATTTTTATAAATATAATCATGAATAATTTAAAATATACCAATAATTCCTTAATTCCATTTACATGTTTCCAATTATAAATCTTATATTTATTGTATTTATATATTTTGACTTATATAAAATTTAAAATCTCAATCAAATTTTTGTTTATACAATGCACAAGTAAAAAAAAAAAATAGTATTTTATATATGATAAGGTCTTAAGTTCCTAATTAACATGGATAACCTAATTATTTAAGTATAGAATTTATTTATTTTATGTTGTAAATTAAATGGATGTCATAACCCCTTTAAGCATATTAAAGTAATGAGATAAAACTCTTTACTTAATTTATAATCAAGAGATTATTAAATATAGTAATTAAGAAACTTTAATTCATTAAATGTAATACCTTTGTTAATTGAATGTAAAGGAGCTTATAAATAGCACATTGTAAGTGAAAATAAAACAATGAAATTATCTCGTATTTTCCATCCTCTTTTATTTATTGTTTTATTAATTTTTCTATAACACGTTATCAGCACGAGCTTCTACGAGTTTATAGTGAAGTTCACGTCATTTCGACTTTATATAATTTGCCTGTATAACTCCCGTTAAACTATATACGGTATACGTATTTTCATAATTCTTTTATTTTATTTTCTAGATAAAATATTTGCTTTGGGTAACATTTGCACATTTATTTTTACAACTAAAATTTAATAATGATAATTATATATACATATTTTTTTTATTAAAAGAAATTTCAATTAATTTAATTTGTGTTAAGTTATTATTATGACTATTCCTCTTTATGCCAATATTTGACATACATATTATTATTTAGCAAATTTGGTATATATATTGAATTATTTCACGATTGAGAATACTTATTATTTTACTAATATATATATTTTTTTATTTTGATTCAAGTGATTATAATGTCCAATCTTGCCAAACTTGAATTTGTGGCTTTAGACATCTCAGGCAAGAATTATTTGTCATGGGTGTTAGATGCTGAAATTCACCTAGATGCTAAAGGTCTAGGAAATACTATATTAGCAGATAAAGAAGCATCTAATCAAGATAAGGCAAAAGCAATGATTTTCATCCGTCATCATCTGCATGAAGGAATAAAAGTGGAATATCTCACTGTGAAAGACCCTCTTGAGTTGTGAAAAAATTTGAAAGAACGATTTGACCATCAGAAAACTGTGATACTCCCTAAAGCTCGTTATGATTGGATGCACTTACGATTACAAGATTTTAAGACTGTAAGTGAATACAATTCAGAACTTTTCAAAATTAGTTCTCAACTAAAATTATGTGGAGAAAACATAACTGATGAGGACTTGTTAGAGAAAACATTTTCAACCTTTCACGCTACTAATGTGCTCCTGCAGCAGCAATACCGTGAAAAAGGTTTTAAAAGGTATTCTGAATTGATTTCATGCATTTTGGTGGCTGAACAAAATAATGAGCTATTGATGAAAAATCATGGAATTCGTCCCACTGGTTCTGCACCATTCCCTGAAGTGAATGTAGCAGTACACAATAATTATGAAAATAGAAAATATAGAAGTCGCGGCCGTGGTCGTGGACGTAGTGGGGGACGTGGTCGAGGACGTATTAGTAATCGTTATCATGGTGGTCATAACAATGATACTTCTAATCACCAGAAAAAGAATAACAATGAAAGACAAAAAAGAAGTGGTCAAAATAATCTTTCAAAGATTGTTGAGAATATATGCTACCGATGTGGTATGAATGGACATTGGTCACGTACCTGTCGTACGTCTGAGCATTTAGTGAAACTTTATCAAGCATCCATTAAAAGGAAGGGAAAGCATATGGAGACAAATTTTATATCCCAAAATGATGAAATGGAGGCAAAAGATGGAGATATTCACTATAATAATAAAACTAACCATGCCTACGAGGATGATAAATTTAATGACCTTAATAATATAACTCACCTAGATGTGGCAGATTTGTTTGAGAATCATTAGAAAAATTGATGTTATTTTGACATTTTTATGTTGATTCAATATGATAGAAATATAACACCGGTGTTAGGAAAATTTATCATATTGATTCCCGTTTTTCAAAACCCGAAAAAAATGGTTTCGACAAGTATATATATCTTTTGTTTTATGTATTTATTTATATAATTAAATTTGTTTTAATTAAAATAAATAATTTATAATTAATTGTAAATTTTAAAATTAATTAATTTATAACATAAAATATTGTTTGTTTTTATTTTAAATATTTATAATGAACAAAAGAAAAAAAAAGAATAAATTGTAAAAAAAGCTAACTTGCTATACAACTATATGATGGCATAAATACAGAACTGGACAAGAGACCTTCCTTTTATAAGAACCCAAAAGAACAATGAAGAAGGGATTTTTTCTCATCTTCAACTTAACACTCTGCTTTCTTTGTTTTCACAATTTTTTCCATCTCACTCCCTTACTTTTTCGATTCGTTGTCCATTTAAGTGAATCCACTTCCTTTAACACCATCACATGCTATTTCTTATTTCCTCCCTCGTTGAGTACTTGTATCAATAGGTAAACTAATAGGTTAAAATTATCCCATAGGCTTTATTTGTGATCAACAATTTTTGTGGGCTTTATGTGGCACTAGTCTGTTGCTTAATTAGCGGGTCGGCCTAAATTGGTTGGTGTTGTCTTTTGCTAATGTTCCTGGGTTCTTTTATTATTATTATTAATTAAATCTAAATAAATTTTTTTATTGCTATTTTATTTAATACTAGTGTAATTATTATAAACTAAAATCATTTCAACAGTGGTTCATATTTACTGACATGTGTAGTTTGGTTAAAAGTTAATGGGCTTTTTGTTTCGGCCTTTGAGTGCACAATCATTTTATGTTAATTGAAGTGAGACATGGATAAATATAATTTTATACGTGTCATTTGATCCCGCCTACCTTATTAGTCCCCTTCTATCACCGGTAAAAAGTAACATTTGGCTCAAGAAAACAAACTCAAAATCCCACACCATTCGACAGACAACATAGTTGAGAAAGACTTAGAAAACGAGTCCCCAAGTCTCGAGGAAACCTCCATCCAAGACGAAGAACGGAAAAATATTAGTCCGAAACAGACCTCGTCTTACTAGTATAATGGCCGGAAACCGGCATACAGACGATATCTTTCTTCTACCTGAAATGTAGAACACGGCTAAGGGCGGCTCTCTTGAACTTGAAACCACCGATGACGTCTTTCTTCTACCTGGAGGAAACACGGAAGCAGAAGATATATACAAGGTTGCTGGAGAAAATGCAGCACAAGCTCCAAAACTTAGTCGACCGATAACAAGGGGGTCGAGGACAGCCAAACGTACCGTTATGAAGAGGAGAGGGAGATCTATTGAACCCCTACCGTTATGGTCAGAGAAGTCACCGGAACCAGCAGCTACAGAGGAGAGCAAAACGAGAGGGAAAATGTTTCTGCCCAACCCAAACTAAAGTTAATTTCATGACAAGTATGACAATCTAGGGATATTATATCGTTAAGGGTGGGAAAAATATAATTCAATCTTAGAGCCAAAGCTTGTTTACTATTAGGATAGAAATATAAATTTTTGAGGATAAAAGTTAGAAAGTATATGTTGAATTTTTTAAATTGAATTATTAATTTTAAAATTACAAATAGGGTAAATTACATTAATAGTCACTTAACTTTGGAGTAGCTGATAAAACAGTCACTCAAGTTTCAATTTAGTCACTCAATTTTCGAAAAATAACAAAATAGTCACTAATGTTATTAAAAAGTGACAAATCAGTCACTCATTATCATTTTCTGTCATAGGCTTAACGGGATAGCTGATGTGACCAGTTAACTAGTTGATGTGGCCAGTTAACTTGCCACATTGGATGAGTAGTCAAAGGGTCAAAAAGAAAAAAAAGATGATTGGTTTAGGTAAAAATAAGAATAGGAGAAGAAATGGAGAAGAAGAAGAAAAGAAGAAGAGGAGAAGAAGAATAGAAAATGGAGGAGCTTCGTACCAGCGATTCCCAAGGGTCAAAATCTGGGAACTCAAAAATGACTACGCTTCCACAACACCGACGCCTCTATGGCCAATGCCCTCCGTCGCATCATGATCACCGAGGTTCCCACCATAGCCATCGACCTTGTCGAAATCGAAGTTAACTCTTCTGTCATCAAAGACAAGTTCATCGCCCATCGACTGACCGGAGGAGTAATCACCGGAGACAAATAAACTTGACTTTGTATCACAGTTGCACCAATCTTAAATCCTGGAACCACCGTGAAACTGGCCCTAACGTCAACATTGCCATCGTTGATTCCGCCGGATAAAAGTGATTCTTCAGTCACATTTTTCATGTAAATATTCGAGAAGCTATAGTCTTTTTTTACCTGAAAGACTGAAACTTATTCATGCATTGAAAATACCAAGCAATGTAAGAGCCAAAATCGCCTAGACATCTCTGCAAAAGCTGTGAAAAAATCTGTATTCGGGAACCCACTGGAGGTAACTAGCTTTCTTTAGCTCAAATTTCCGAAAAAGCACCACTCCATTTTAGCATGGACAAGGTTGAGGTACTTGATTCTGGTGAATCTGGCTAAAAAAGAGCTTAGGTTTTAAGCTAAAAATGATTTAGGGTGTGTAGATTTCAAGGTCTTGAATGTGTTGAAATGCAGCTCGGGGTCAAGTCTTTTTGAGTCAGAATCTTTTGCGACCCCAAAGTTAGGGGAGTCGAAGCCTTCCAACATTGTTTTACACATAAAGGATTCAAATGCAAAGCACTTATGGCTTTCTCTTGCAAAAACGGCTCCAGGTTCAATGGTTTTAGCAGCTGCATCAAGATGGCTATGGTGGGAACCTTGATGATCATGATGCGGCAGAGGGCTTCGTCCATGGAGGCGTCAGTGTTGTGGATGTAACACCCCTAACCCGTATCTGACACTGGAATAGGGTTACGGAGCATTACCGAAAATTTCAGAACATTTTCAGATAATTCATGATATTTACTGTTCATAGTGAAACTGTCCACTTGAGTCATAGTCACTAAATTATTTATATCTCAAGCTACAAAATTCCAAATTAAGATCTGCTTGATGTTTTAGAAACTAGACTCAAATATTTTTCTACCATAAAAATTTAAGAATTTATAATTTAGCCAATAAGTACAGTTAATTCTTCAAACTTATCCCTGTTCTGCTGTTTGACAGTTTCGACCTTTCTTCACTAAAAATTAATTATCTCTTAGTAAGAGATTTGGATGATGTTTTAGTTTGTTTCTGTTGAAAGTAGACTCATTAAGAGTTTAAACATACAAATTTAAACCCACAAGTTGTTTTATACAATTTTTAATGATTTTCCAAAGTCAAAACAGGGGAAACCGAAATCAATCTGACTTTGTCTCACAAAAATTCAAATATCTCATAAAATGAAATTCTTTTGGTTACATCGTTTCTTCTATGTAAAATTAGACTCAATAGGATTTAATTTAATATTTTATTAAACCTCTAATTCGATTTCCAAAATTTTTGGTGAATTTCCAAATTCGGACTACTGCTGCTGTGCAAAAATGTTTTAGTGAAAATTTTGATAACTAAGTTTATAACACCTTCACTTCCTTTCAATTAAACCCTATACATGCCATATAAACCTTAAGATGCACAATAAAATTTACCGAAGTAATCTGGATAGTGTGCCCTGATGTGTTGATCCGATCCACCGATTTCACATCAATCTACAAAGAACATTAAACACACAGGAGTAAGCTTATGTAAGCTTAGTAAGTTCATAGGCATAGAAAATAATTCTTACCGAACATCTTATAACAATTATACAATATATAATTTCACTAATTCTTCCTGTCAATCACAAAATTAATGACAAAATTCACTTGATTGAGCTCAATATCAATAAATAATCAATTTCAATCTCTTGGGTCCATTTATCGCTTACTTTTCTTAATCAATTTAGGGAACGGTTACGGAATTGAGTAGTTCATTTTCACAATGCGATAGTATAACTATGGTCTTGCACATAATCACATATCACACATCGGCCATAACCATAACTTGACTATGGTCTTACACGGAAGCACATATCACACCGATGCCATAGCCCAACTATGGTCTTATACGGAAATCACATATCACACCGATGCCATAGCCCAGCTATGGTCTTATACGGAAATCACATATCACATATTGCCATGGTCCAACCATGGTCTTTTCCTTCAATGCGTATGAGTCACTGAACGAAAGTACTCAATCCAATGTTCCACTAAATTAGAACTTTTATTCAAACATTCATATTTTCACAATTATCTCAGTTTAATGACATTCATATACAATAACATACCATAGCATTCATGAAATCTTCATAACAATTCATTAAATTTAGCCATATGAACTTACCTGGGCCAATCAGTAGAATTTGTAAAAATTCAAGGACTAGTTTGATATTTTCTCTTTTCCGCGTTTATCTTTGGATTCCCGATCTATAATATAAAATTTCCCATTCATTAGCATCTAATTCAATACTAATTCACTTTGCAATTTATGCCCTTCAATTTTCAAAATTACACTTTTACCCCAAAATTTATAGTTTTTACAATTTAGTCCCTACTTAATTAACACTTTAATTGAACTATTTTTTACTCAAATAACACTTTATCTAATCATTTCAGGCTATTATACAGCCTTTGGTATTCAGAATTTCAGTACAAAACCCCAATTCCTAGCTTTTTCACAATTAGGTCTTAAAAATCAATTTCTACTAAAATACCTTAATAAAATCATAACATAATGAAATTAAATCTTCAAATATATGATAATTCATCATAAACTTCCATTACTCACTCATGGTAACTTTCAAAATCATTCATAGAATCAAAAACAAATGAATTCAATAGTTGGACTTAATTGTAAAAGTCACAAAACATGAAAAATTACAAAGAAAAAGCAAGAATTGAACTTACATGATGAAAAATATGAAAAACCAGCTTGAAAACTCTCTCCTATGGCATTTTGGAGGAAGAAAAATGATGAAATCTCTAGATTTTTCAATTTTGTCTTTGTTTTATATGTTTAATTTGCAAAATTTCCAATTTTACCCTTGTTTCTCCTTATTTTCTTGCCCAAACCGTCCAGCCCATATAATTTGGGCCTAATTGCCTTTTAAATCCCTTCTTATTAGTTACTTAAGCTATTTAATCACAATTTAACAAAATTTGCACTATTTTCAATTTAGTCATTTTTAATTAATTGACTATCCAAACGTTAAAATTTTCTAACGAAACTTTAATAATACCTCAATGACACTCCATAAATATTTATAAAAATATTTATGGCTCAGCTTATGAATTCGAGGTCTCGATACCTCGTTTTAGACCCAATTTACCTATTAAATTCTTTTTAAATCACAAAATTCACTAATTCAAAAATTCTTCTAAATTCACACTTGACCCATAATTATTAATTTATTAAAATTTCAAACTTACTTGTCAGATTTAGTGATCCCAAATCACTGTTTCCGACACCACTGAAAATTGGGCTGTTACAACTCTCCTCCTTTAGGAAATTTCGTCCTCGAAATTTCTCACTTGATAAAAGTCATCAAATAAAGTCTTTCTATTTTGTTCTCAATGATATACCACATATAAATCCATTATAACTCATTTCGATTCAGAACACGTATCAGAAGTCACATCAGAACTTGATATTATACCAAATTTAGCTGAACGGCCATGACATCTTCATGTCACAACTTTATCATTAGCGAAGACAATTATCGAAAAATTCCCAAGAATCTTACGTAATCATAATCGAAATCCAGATTATCAAACTTTAACTAATACTTCGCATGTCCAGCATCTGAAATCTTTCAACCTATATTTATCTCTCCTTACATGGAAAGCATCAAACAATATTGTTTAACACAAGCGCAATAGCTTCAACTATCGAAACGACTATAATTCATAATACCATTTCCCAATGATAACTGATCTAATAAATATATTTTTGTATCATATCTAGAATTTGAATTTCTCATTCTAACTGTCTGTAACACCCCTATCCCGTGTCCGTCGCCGGATTAGGGTTAGAAGCGTACGAAACGATCGTAAACAATTTACGTAAATTCATACACGCATTCATCATTCTCAAGCATAGTGTCCCTTAATACGGTCATCGAGACCTTAAACATGCTTATAAATCGGGTCGGGACTAATTCGAATCACTTACAAAATTTCATGGAAAATTAAAACTTTTCTAAAGTACAGGGGATACACACCCGTGGGAGGAAACCGGTGCCTCCACGGTACCGCTAGACACCCCGTGTGTCCCCGCCTGTGGTCGAATCGACCTCACATCCACGGCCACCAAGCACGCCCGTGTGCCTTGGCCGTGGTCGAATCTGACTTATGCTCCACGGCCATCGAACACGCCCGTGTGCCGTGGTCGTGTGCAATCCTGTCAAAACCACACGGCTACCAGGCACGTCCGTGTGTCGTGGCTGTATGCTCTTAAGCTAGCTACTGACTTCACCCTACGGTCACCGGGCACGCCCGTGTGCCCAGGCCGTGTGACATTATAGGTCATTTGTAAGATTAAAATGCCACCATTTAGTTCATACCTACAATCAACAATTACCATCACATATCATGCATATAAGGCAACCAAAAACATACTAAATTGACCATTCATTCTATACATTCATTACTCATTTCATTCAAGTCAACTTTCAAGATAAAACATATATATGACTAAAGCATATTTCATTCATTTACCTACCCAAAAACTTGACCCTTTCATAAGCATCAATCCATACCAAAACAACTACACATACCACATTCATCAAGGCAAAATATGAACCAATAATTAGTCACATCTCATGACCAAGTCTATACATCAACTTATATCAAAATACTAGCCTATACATGCCATATCTAGATATAAACATTTCCATAATATACCAAAAAGAGTTTAGTAGTGTGATGACGAGTGACGGTCCCGAGCCTTCAGTAGCTTTGACGACCTATAAAACAGAGAAAACATATGCAGAGTAAGCTTACCAAAAGCTTAGTAAGTCATAATACAAATAAACTATATATGTAAGCATGTAAGCATATAAAAACATAGACACCTTTCTTATACTTAACAAATTTCTCATATATATGCTTTGGTTCATACTATTGGCCACATTTGCCACCATCATCAATTCAAGAATCATCTATAAGTACTTAGCTTTTCATGCTCACTTTCACATATCAATTTGATATCCCAATATACATGATCATCATAATAAGATCATATAGGGACTTACCTTATATACACACTTAGTGTACAAACCAACGTACTTGGAATGGATTCATTATTTACATAGCCATTTGTATCATAGACTTGCCCGTTGAACCGTAAGAAATCTAGTAGGATACTTGGAAAGCTCGGAATAATCGTACAATGCCAACGTCCCAGACGAGGTCTTACATGTTATCGGATATCGATGCCACTGTCCCAGACAGGGTCTTACACGAATAATTACGATGCCAATGTCCCAGACATGGTCTTACACGTATAAATCATATCGATGCCAATGTCCCAGACGTGGTCTTACACGTAATACTCATGTCGATGCCTACGTCCCAGACAAGGTCTTACACTAAATCTCAAATCAATGCCAACGTCCCAGATGTGGTCTTACATGATATAACAGAACAGAAACCTGTAACACCCCTTACCCGGGTTCTACACTGGGAACCGAGCCTGAGGCGTTACCGAACTCAAACCACTTGATTGCCATATAGGCTCAACGTAATTACTCTCTATACCCTCCGCCTCGACTTACGAGGCCTCACTCATACATACGAAGGCTCTCGAGACTAATCCGAAACTTTTTCTAATCTTAAAATTTTTCTCTTCCAGATAGGTCTTACACGCCCGTGCAAGATTAGACACGCCCGTGCATAGGCACACACGCCCATGTCCCCAGACCGTGCCTAAAAACCTAGTATTCTGCCAATTTGCCCACGGTTAAGGCACACGCCCATGCATTTTGGGAACACGCCCGTGTACCCTATCACACGTCCGTGCCTTTCACCCGTGGTCGACACTGATTAATCACACACGGTTTTGACATGCCCGTGGGCCTAAACCGTGTGCCATACCTTAGTATTCTGACTTATTCAGCACGGCCTCAGCACGCCCGTGTGCTTTAACCGTGTGACCGTTCAAATTCTAATTTCAAGGCACAGACTCCACACGGCCAGGGCACACGCCCATGGCTTGATCATGTGTCTCACACGGCCTAGACACACGCCCGTGTGTTTACCCGTGTGGACCAGAACAAGGCCGTTTGCCAAGTTCTTGGCACTCCTATAGCTTACACAACTTATACTCATCCATCACATTCATAATTACTCAAATTAAAATGCCATCCCATATAGATAAATACATCTTTTCATAAAACATAATAGCCAACTACTATGGCATTATACAATTATCCCATAACTCATTTAGGCCAACACATTTGGCACAATAACAATGACTTAATCAACCTCATGTACTAGCCCTATACATGCCATGACTTATAATGACTTGATACCTCATACCAAGTGTCTCATCGATAGTGTGAAAACATCTCCGACGGCCTCCAACCCGAGCTAGGTAAAATATCCTATAAGAGATGGGAAAAAGAAAAGGAGTAAGCAATAAAGCTTAGTAAGTTCATATGCAAATAAGAATCAACTATTAACATCCATATAATTATACTCGATCACAAAGTATTAGAATGAGTTTCACTCTTGAACTCACAGTTACCTATTCAATCATTCATAATGCTTACTCATTTTGTCTCTTACCACATTCTGACCATATCTCGAGCTTAATGCTCGCATTTATTAACTTACCACATGCTTACCATGCCACAAGCCACTTCGTTCATTTAATTAGCATACCTTCCTGCACTAATCATCACAAGGTCATATAAAACAACACATCACGCAATCTCAATAAACCACTCATGCTACCAATCTCTCGGTGGTTACGCACTTAGCCCACCATTGAATCTCTTATAGGGTGGTATCGCACACAGCCCACCAATCATTTATACTAATGGTGATTTCGCACTTAGCTCACCAATCATTTATAAACGATGGTATCGCACACAGCCCATCGATTACTAATTAATCAGGTGGTAACGCACACTGCCCACCGATAATAGTGTAACTGATGGTATCGCACACAACCCATCAATTAATAATTAATCAGGTGGTAACGCGCACAGCCCATCGATAATAATATAGTTGATGGTATCGCACACAGCCCATCAATAACCATCAATGAGGTGCATTTGCACAAGCTCACCGTTACTATACATTCACAAATATTTGTTCACATACATTTCTCTAATTCAAATGTTCATCCGTGAACATCCTCACTCACTATCATTCTTACTTGACTTTCTACGATACTCGTTCGCATTCACACAGTGCATCAATAAATCTATCTCATACAACTAAGGTGCATTAATAACACATATCCCACTAGGGGTTCATCGTATCTTGAATTCATCTCACTCAATTCTAACACTTACTTGTACTCTTCGTGGCACAACCACATACATTTAACGCATCCGTTAATCATTCAAATTGTTAAATAACCCTCTTGAGTTTCATACACATAGTTTTCTTTGACATCATACCCCAATGGGGTCTTACACATATTGACATATCGATACCATGTCCTTGACATGGTCTTATACGAACTCTTATATCGAGGCCATATTCCAATATGGTCTTACTCGAGACTTTAACCATTATCATATCATACTACATACATTTTCCATTACTCTTAAATTTAATTCTCTTGACATCTCATCAAAGATGTTTCATACATTCATAGAGTAAGTCTACATTCCATACAGCATTGGAAACATTAAATTAACTTGTACATATTTGCAACAATCGCACATGAACTTACCTCGATGTCGAAAGGGCCGAAAAGGGACTTTTTGTCCACATTTCTCTTTTCATCCGTTCTAGGTCCGAAACTCGTTTTGTTTGATCTAGAATAATGGAATTCACTGATTTAATCACTTATAATTCATAATACACCATAATCTACAGTTTAGGCAAAATTACTATTTTGCCCCTACACTTTGGCAAAATTACGATTTTGCCCCTAGGCTCTTAAATAAATTTTCATCACATTTTCTAGTTACACAAGCCTAGCTGAACATTTAATCCTCTTACAACAATACTCAATTCCATCAATTTCATGCTTAAATGAACAAATTACCACTTTTGCATTTTAGTCCCAATTAGGTGTTTTCTTGACAACACCTTTCACAAAAGTTGTTTCTCATCATCCTATCATTCATTTTCTTCCATAAAAACTCAACAACCAACATGAACTCTATCATGGCAAGTCCTTAGACTTTCAACCATATTGCATAATAGTCTCCTCTTTAGAAAGCTTAAGCTTTAGGGGTCTCAAAAATACAAAAATTAACAACTAAAGCCATCAAAATCACTTACTTGAGTGAAGAGAAGCTTGCTGAAAATTTCAAGCTTTCAAAACCTCCTCTTTGCTGGTATTTTCGGTGGAGAGAAGATGGAGAGAAAGGTGATATTTTCTTTTCTTTATTTTATGATAAAAATAAATTTTTATCATCAATTTCGACCGAACCATTGACCAAGTCTTTTCTTTGCCCCCCTATGGCCGGCCATCAATCCTCTCATGGCCTTATTGCACTTTAAGGACCTCCAATTAATAATCCATAGCTACTTGGCACCTTTAGCAAATAAAATGGAACTTTAGCACTTTATGCGATTTAGTCCTTTTTCGCAATTAAGCTAGAAATCGCTAAAATTAAGGCACCAAAATTTTCATGCATCCTTATAAATATGTTATAACACATAACATATCATGAAAATAATTTTATCTAACCTCGATCTAGTGATTTCGAGATCACCGTTCCGACCAGCCCCTAAATCGGGCCGTTACAAAACCTATGTCATGACATAGCTAATCCTACCTATTCCTTGGTTCGAAGGGGACTTCTCAGACTTAGTCACTATATCGAACTTATCTCGGAACTCATATGCATAACCTCTCATAATCATCATTTATCAACATTAGTCATATGAACAGTTATAATTTCATACAAGTACGTTTATTTGCATAATGACTTACCTCGGATTCGTTTTAACAGAAACGGAAACGGTTACTCGTTTACTTTCGCTTTCCCGCGAACTAAGTCAGTTTTCCTCGGTTCTTGATCTAAAAAATTCAGAATTAACTCTTTTATTCACTAATTCATTCAATTCTATCCAAATACACACAATTAGGGTAATTTGCAAATTAGCCCTCATAATTGCACAATTTATCAATTTAATCCATTTTTCACAAAACATCAAATTCACATAATTTGTTCACACCCATGCATAGCCGAAGCTCCCTAGGGACTATATAAGTCCATATTTTTCATCAAATTCACAAATTAGTCCTCCAAAATAATCTTTTCTCATTTTAGCCCTAATTAGCTAAATTCATCAAAAATTCAAGAACAAAGTTTGTTTATCTAGCTCAAATCTTTCATTTATCAACTAAAATCATTTTAAAACTCAAAATATTAACAATGGCATCTCACAAAAACATCATCAATACTCAAAATTGAGACATGGGTTTTGTAGCTCTTGAAGCAACGATTACAAAAACGTAGAAATTATCAAAAACCGAAGTCAAAACTCACCTTAATTTGGCTTGCAAGTAGCCAAATATGCAAAGCTTCAAACTTTTCTTTTCTTTTGTGTTTTTCGGCAAGAACAATGATAAAATAAAGCCACTACACTTGTTTCTTTTATTATATTATAACCTTTTAATATAAAATATAAATTTTAACTTATAGAATTTATATATATAAAACGCATATATATATAATCATTTCATTACCTAATGCCATCCACTAACTTTTAAAAAAAATGGTTTAATTGCCATATAAGACCTCCACCTTTACAAAGCCACAACACATTGATGCTTTAACAAATAACATACAACTTTCACATTTAATGCAATTCAATCCTTTTCTCAAATTAAACACACGAACAGACAAATTAGCTTACGAAAATTTACCACATGCTTAATCACTTATCAACGGCACAGAAAATAATATTAAAATATTAGTCAAACTCGAATTTGTGGTTTTGAAACCACTGTTCCGACTAAGGTATAAACCGGACTGTTACACTGTCCGCCTAGTTACCCATGAATACACAAAATTTATTCTCGGACCTGATGATAAACTCAAATGCGTATAACTCAATTAACCTTTCAAATGAAATACCCACTCTGATTAGAATAACTGAGTCGATTTTATCTATCAGATGATAACTTTTCAGAATAATCCCTTCTTCTTGTTGTCAAGACAATCCAGATATACCATATATCATATTTTTCACAGTATACCAACTGAAAATTACCACAAACTGCATTAACTCAAACGAAATATGACATCCCGTTATTGACTTGTTAACACTAATCAAGATTACCTGAGAAGTGAAAACCAATATACAAGTTTGAGCTTAATCTTCCTCCATCTACACTTTTGTCGATGTCAACCCTTGTCACAAGAATTAGAAAGGGATTATGTATAATAAAACTACTTTAATTATTAACATTAAGCTTTGAAATATTCCGAAACCACAACCTTCAGATAGATTAATATTCATAGTGCTATAATAGAACCGGCATTTCAACCGTATAGATAGAACAATACCTCAACAGCAATAGTGCACTCCAAAATAGAAGAGGAAAACCAAAAGTAGTCCTAATAATAACCAGTGCAGTAATACGACTTCTATAATCTGAGATCCATATCATCGAGTTCTCATGATTGAACCAAAATTTATAATAGTAATAAATAAAATTACCTCCGGCCAATGAATATCTTTTACGGTTGAACCATGTTTGATAGATAAGATTAAACCAGAAGAATAACAAGAAAAACTGAGATAATGAAATCCAAGATGTGAAGCTATACTGAATTTTCGAGAATAAAAACCACACTAAATGATAAAGAGATCGATGATATCCCAGAGAAAATCCAGAAGAAGAATATCACTCATACACACTAGAAACAGTTTTGACAAAGACAATGTAAATTGCATATATGTAATTCAGAACATTAACCAGTAGAAGTAGAAAATGGCTTTATACGAGTCTGATCATCAAGTCTTCTATCTAACATAATAGATTAGAAAACCCAAGAAAGATAAAGCAATGCCGATCATGAATCAATCAGACTAACAATACTTCCATCTAACATTATGATTAATCAGATTTTCTATATGATAAGAATCACATCTGAAAATGAACATTTGCATATACTTCTAAGGATAAAAGAACATATAGAATACCATATAGAATACTCAGAAGAGATCGCTGTAAGATACCCGACTATAAGAGTTGCATTCGGATATTTTTGCAATTTTAACACTATCCCATTGACTACTAAAGTCATCAATAATATCACATTATTCCAATCACTAAACAAATTAGTTCAAAAGAAATTCTGATTAACCCGTTCTTTAAATTTTATACCTGAATAAGTCGATTACTCGTGAATAACTTTTTCCTTAATAGTGACATTGCGTATCCTAAAGAATCTTCAAAAAAATCTGATATCTCTTCTAGAACTTTCTTTACTTACTAACCCATTCTCAGTTCTAACCACATTATTAATTACTCAGCCACTAAACTCTTCGGTTTCCCACTTGTGAGCTTAATCAATATAAATCTTTTGAATTCTATTATATAAGACATACAGGTGAGGGGGGTGGAGGTCGTAAAGCCTCAAAATTTAATTCTCATATATTCTAACGTATAACATAAAATTTTATCATCAACATGTTCACTATAAAACATTTATTTCATAATTTTATGAGTCTTCATCATAAGCAATATTTTTACTCAAACACGTGAATATCACTTTTAGCTTTATCAGAGTTAGCTCAGTTGGAAAGCATCTCTATCTATAAGTAAAATAAAGATTAGATCGGATCATACACATCACACTATCACAGATTTATATGGCATGTATTTCTAGACACTTTACACATCTCATTCGTTATGAGAATCGGTTAAATCGAAGCTCTGATACCAATAAATATAACACCCCTAACCCGTATCTGACATTGGAATAGGGTTACAGAACATTACCAGAAATTTTAGAATATTTTCAGATAATTCATGATATTTACTGTTCATAGTGAAACTGTCCACTTGAGTTATAGTCACTAAATTATTTATATCTCAAGATAAAGAATTCCAAATTAAGATCCTCTTGATGTTTTAGAAACTAGACTCAAATATATTTCTACCATAAAAAATTTAGAATTTATAATTTAGCCAATAAGTACAGTTAATTCTTCAAACTTATCCTGTTCTGTGCTTCGATGTGCTTTCAACCTTTCTTCACTAAAAATTAATTATCTCTTAGTACGAGATTTGGATGATGTTTTGGTTTGTTTCTATTGAAAGTAGACTCAAGAGTTTAAACATACAAATTTCAACCCCCAAGTAGTTTTATACATTTTTTAATGATTTTCCAAAGTCAAAACAGGGGAAACCGGAATCAATCTGACCTTGTCTTACAAAAATTAAAATATCTCATAAAATGAAATTTTTTTGGTTACACCGTTTCTTCTATGTAAAACTAGACTCAATAGGCTTTAATTTAATATTTTATTCAACCTCTAATTCGATTTCTAAAATTTTTGGTGAATTTTCAAAGTCGGACTACTGCTGCTGTCCAAAACTGTTTTAGTGAAAAATGTTGATAACTAAGTTTATAACACCTTCACTTCCTTTCAATTAAAACCTATACATGCCATATAAACCTTAAGATGCACAATAAAATTTACGGAAGTAATTTGGATAGTGTGCCCTGATGTGTTGATCCGATCCACCGATTTCACATCAATCTACAAAGAACATTAAACACACAGGAGTAAGCTTATGTAAGCTTAGTAAGTTCATAGGCATAGAAAATAATTCTTACCGAACATCTTATAACAATTATACAATATATAATTTCACTAATTCTTCTTGTCAATCACAAAATCAATGACAAAATTCACTTGATTGAGCTCAATATCAATAAATAATCAATTTCAATCTCTTGGGTCCATTTATCGCTTACTTTTCTTAATCAATTTAGGGAACGGTTACGGAATTGAGTACTTCGTTTTCACAATTCCATAGTATAACTATGGTCTTGCACATAATCACATATCACACACCGAAGCCATAGCCCAGCTATGGTCTTACACGGAAGCACATATCACACCGATGCCATAGCCCAGCTATGGCCTTATGCGAAAATCACATATCACACCGATGCCATAGCCCAACTATGGTCTTATAAGGAAATCACATATCACATATTGCCATGGTCCAACCATGGTCTTTTCCGTCAATGCGTATGAGTCACTGAACGAAAGTACTCAATCCAGTGTTCCACTAAATTAGAACTTTTATTCAAACATTCATATTTTCACAATTATCTCAGTTTAATAACATTCATATACAATAACATACCATAGCATTCATGAAATTTTCATAAAAATTCATTAAATTTAGCCATATGAACTTACCTGGGCCAATCAGTAGAATTTGTAAAAATTCAGGGACTAGTTTGATATTTTCTCTTTTCCGCGTTTATCTTTGGATTCCCGATCTATAATATAAATTTTTCCATTCATTAGCATATAATTCAATACTAATTCACTTCGCAATTTATGCCCTTAAATTTTCAAAATTACACTTTTACCCCAAAATTTATAGTTTTTACAATTTAGTCCTTACTCAATTAACACTTTAATTGAACTATTTTTTCCTCAAATAACACTTTATATAATAATTTTAGGCTATTATACATCCTTTGATATTCAAAATTTCAGTACAAAACCCCAATTCCTAGCTTTTTCACAATTAGGTCCTAAAAATTAATTTCTACTAAAATCACTTAATAAAATCATAACATAATAAAAATAAAGCTTCAAATATATTATAATTCATCATAAAGTTCCAGTACTCACTCATGGTAACTTTCAAAATCATTTATAGAATCAAAAAAAAAAATGAATTCAATAGTTGGACTTAATTGTAAAAGTCACAAAACCTGAAAAATTACAAAGAAAAAGTAAGAATTGAGCTTACATGATGAAAAATATGAAAAACCAGCTTGAAAATTCTCTCCTATGGCGTTTTGGCTGAAGAAAAATGATGAAATCTCTAGATTTTTCAATTTTGTCTTTGTTTTATATGTTTAATTTGCAAAATTTCCAATTTTGCCCTTGTTTCTCCTTATTTTCTTGCTGATTTTCTTGCCTAAACCGTCCAGCCCATATAAGTTGGGCCTAATTGCCTTTTAAATCCCTTCTTATTAGTCACTTAAGCTATTTAATCACAATTTAACAAATTTTGCACTATTTTTAATTTAGTCCTTTTTAATTAATTGACTATCCAAATGTTAAAATTTTCTAACGAAACTTTAATACTAACTCAATGACACTCCATAAATATTTATAAAAATATTTATGGCTCAGATTATGAATTTGAGGTCTCGATACCTCGTTTTAGACCTAATTTACCTATTAAATTCTTTTTAAATCACAAAATTCACTAATTCAAAAATTCTTCTAAATTCACACTTGACCCATAATTATTAATTTATTAAAATTTAAAACTTGTCGGATTTAGTGATCCCAAATCATTGTTTCCGACACCACTGAAAATTGGGCTGTTACAGTGGAAGCGTAGTCGTCTTTGAGATCCTGAATTTTGACCCTTGCGAATCGCTGATACGAAGCTCCTTCCATTTTATCTTTATCTTTTTCTTTTCCATTTCTTCTCTTATTCTTCTTATTCTCTTTTTCTTCTACTGCCCAAACTTCTTAAATGTGGCTGTTTAAATGACAGCTAGCCCACCGTTACATGCCATTTCACTTTTCCGTTACGTCTGTAATGGAAAATGGTTAAAAGGACTGCTTTGTTATTTTTTAAAAGTTGAGTGACTGAATTGAAACCTGAGTGACTGTTTTGCCAGCTACCCTAAAGTTGAATGACTGTTGGTGTAATTTATCTTTACAAATATAATTATATCATTTTATTCAAAGGGCTAAAATGGTTGCCTTCACCTCTATATTTTCCCACCTCATTCTATCTATGTTCTATTTTTCTTATTTTATTACTCCCATTCGTGTTTGGCAACGATAAGATTACCCCAAATACGTCGTGCTTGAGTTATGACAAATTCAATTGTCAACGTGTCATAATGTTCTATTGATGCTATAATTATGTCGTTGCCAACCTTAAACCCTACAACCAAAGCTTACTTAATAACATGTATTTTAGTTAAATTAAAATCGAGCCTTTTGTCCAAAAATTATTGAATGCAATGATAAAATGCATTACACTCCTAGAGAAAGAACTTAAATTCGAATAGTGAAGACAACATTATTGAGAGGAATAGTTATAAATTCCGAACATATACTGTAAGATAAATGTGGAGAATATGAAAAAGAAAATTGAGCCTTTTGCCATAATCTTTTGTTAATTACCTATTGTTGTTTTAATTAGCTTTAGATTGACTTAAATTGTGTTCAATAATTAACTCAACTTTTATCTTTTATATTAATTCATTTTAATCACTAAAGTACCATGGAGTCCATTATATTGGAAGTTAGATTGGATTTTATTCTTTCTATTTAAAAAAATGGACAAATTAATCCATATATGTTAGATTAAATAGAAATCTGATCATTTTGTTAAAAATTCTATTCATTTCTACTATTAAAAATTGGTCCTTGTATGTTAGTTTATTCCATTAGCCACAACATCTTTTAATAGTATAAAAGGATAAAATCTTAATAGAAATACAATATGATTTTTTAATAAAAAATAAAATATAATTTAACTCTTAATAAAATGACTTCCATAATACTTTTACCCTTTTTAATCTAGATTAACTCAATTCTACAATTTTGCCTACTCATGTTTGAGTTCAATCTTCGATTTCTAGGTCTAGTTTGTCACTCGAGCTTTAGAACCCCAAGCCCGTTCCTACACTTAACTCCACCGCATCTCTTAATTGAGTTTAGCCTAATAGTATTGTGTACTATTTCTTAATTATTTTGAAATGGTGATAATGAGAATTTTAAATTTGGTTTAACAAGATTAAGGGTGAGTTTGGATTGGCGGTGCGTTTACCTGCAATTAGTGTAAAAATAGCGATGGCGGTGAGATTAAATACTGTAGTGTAAGACAAAAAGTAAATTAAACGCACCGCACCATACCCCACCACTCATCCAAACTCATCCTAAATAATTGTAAATTCATTTCTCACTATAGCAAAACAGGTTTTTAGCGGCCTTTTTTTGGCCCTATACCGGCGTTTATAAGCGTCGCTAAAAAGCACCGCAAAAAAAGGTCGCTCTAGATAGCGCCACTAAAATTTGCGACATTTATGTGGAAAAACGCCGCAAGAGAGTCGAGCATGTTGTGGCGTTTGTAGCTAGAAGCGCCACAAAAGATCATGTTCTTTAGTGGCGTTTGTAGTAAAAGCACCTCTAAAGATCATGTTCTATAGCGGCGTTTGTGGGAAAATGCCATTAACATTAACAGATTTTACCAACCCATTTTATTTCATATAAAACCTGAATTTTCAACATATTTTCCTGTAACTTAAAATCCAACAACAAACTTCAAATCTAAGTGATACTATCACGAAAGAAATATGTATATAATCTAAATTAATAACTGAAATAACAAAATATATTCAAAAGTTATATTGTTAAGATATTCTCACAATAAGAAAACAAAAGTCTAAGATGGCGGATTCTAAGATTGATTCTGCTGAAACGTCTTCATCATATTTTGAAGCTGTAGTTGGAGTTCATCATATTTTCTTGTTGCCTCTGCTGCTGCCTCTGCTTGCTTTCATCATACCTTTCACTCCAGAAATAATCATAGATAAAATAAAAGAAGATTGTGTCATGCAAATCCACGGAGGCAAATTGTAACGAACAAGCACTATAGGCCAAGTACTGTACGAAGTACTCATGATTTTTAAAAGGATTAAATCCATCAGATGCTAGCCCAAGCCTTACATTTTGATGATCGCTTGCAAAGCTTGGAAATTTCCTATCAAATGATTTCCAAGCTAAAGAATCCGCAGGATGCCTTAACAATCCATCACCGGTTCGTTCATCATGATGCCACCTCATAGACTCGGCTGTCTTTGACGCATGAAAAGCCTTTGAAGCATTGGTATTAGTGGAAAATATCGTAAAATCTTTACTGGCTTCTTTCTTGACTGTGCCTAACCTTTATCCTCATTCACATCTTTTGCATTTCTATTCATCCAAAGAGATTTACCGCAAACATGACAAGACTGTTTGTTTTTCCGATCACCCCAATACAACATGTAATCATTTGGGCAACTATGAATTTTGTTGTACCCAAGGCCTAAATCCTTTATCAGTTTCTTCATATCTTTGCAAACGGAAACATATCTCTCAAAAACTCAAATAGCAGTATAAAAGAGTTTCCGGTCCACCTTTCCAAACATTTTAAGTGAAAAAGACGAATGCAAAAGGATAGTTTTGAAAATTTTGATCCCACATAAAGTTCTTCATTCATTTCATTAAGTAACTTGTAGAAATTCGCCGCTTCTCCATTTGGCTCTTGATCAGGTGCACTTCTTCCCGTTTCGATAAAAACATTTCCACCAATATCACAATCATTGGATGCAATAATTTCAGGTGGAAACGATTGCAAACCATGACTATGCATATTAAATGCATCCCGCAGCATACCTTCCATGTCATCTTCTCTAACAGACTGATGGTGAGCATTATGAGGAAAAGCCGAATTAATCCTTGAAGAGGTTCTACGGGGTGTACACTCTCCATGGAAAATCCATTTTTTATCCCCCCGAATAAAGCCATCAACAATTAGATGTTCGTAGACAACTTCACGAATATGCCAATTGATGTTGCCACACTTCTTACATGGGAAAAGAATCATATTCTCTTGGCTTGCATTTTGAAATGAAAAATTTAGAAAAGTTTGTACTCCATTTCGATAGTCGTTGCTTACCATTGACAAATCCATCCAACTCTTATCTATTTCGTAGTTCTTGAAGTCTAAAGTTGACAATAAATTATGGTTACTTAAGTGTTCTAAATAGATTTAAATAGATAATATATATCAAGTATCTAATTCAGTTGTTTTCTAATTCTCTATTTCTAATTAAAACATATGAGTAATAAATTTACCACAACCAAATCAAATAAACAAGCAATTTTAAATTTTAATTCAATTAAATTAAAACATGTAAGTAATAAGAGGTACTTACAAATGCAATTAAGGAGATCTTAAAATGGAGTTGTTTGATTAAGCAATTCAAATGAGCCTATCGAATATTTCTTTTGTAGGGATCCAATTCACTGTTTCAATAAAAAAACATAATAAATAAATGATAAGATAAATTGACATTAATATATATTAACTCATGTTATTTAAATTGCAAGAAGCTAATTTGTAGCAGTATGTATCATCAAAGCATGGAACTAATTAGATAGAAGAGGAGATCTAATAACCATGTTTCAATTTTTAAACCTCCAGATAAGGACAACACACGAGCTGACCTGATTTGTTGAAACTCAAACGGATCGAGCAACGATGGACGGAGTAGAGGACTGTCAAGCTTCAAAACAAAAGTCAGACGAGCAGAGGATTGTCGAGCAGCGATGGATGGAGCAACATCGATGAAGGAGATGGAGATCGATGGCAAATACACTATCGATGGCGATGCAGCAGATGGATGACCGGACAGACGACCAGCAGCAGACGATGGGAAAGAAAAAACTAAGTTAGGGATTTAGGGAAAACGATTTGGGGGAATAAGGGTTGGGGGTCAGCTATCAGAATGGCGCTGTTTAAAAAAAAATTTAAAAATATTCGCGGCGTTTATGGGCAAAACGCCGCTATTGCTTTACCTTTAGAGGCGTTTATGAGAAAAACGCCGCTATTACTTTACTTTTTACGGCGTTTATGAGAAAAAACGCCACTATTGTTGTTATACCTTTAGCGTCGTTTTGTAACACCCCTAGCCTGTATCCGTCACCAGAACAAAGTTATGGAGCGCTACCAGAGTTTTCAGAACAATTTCTGATAGTTCATGTAAATTACTATTCATTAACCGAGATTATTGATATCGTCCCTTAAATGTACCTTTGAGGCCCAATACAAGCATTAGAATCGAGTCGGGACTTAATCGGAAACTCAAAGAATTTTTTGCAAAATTACAAAAATTTTTCGAGTTGCAGGGCTCACACGCCTGTGTGGTCCGAGGGACACACCCGTGTGATCCTAGGACACGCCCGTACTACAGGCCGTGTTCGACCCCGTGTAACTCTCTGACTTGTCAAAACGGCCATGCCACACACCCGTGTGCTAGGCCGTATGGTTAATTAAATTCTTTCGAAATTAGGTGCAGGTTTCACACGGCCAAGACACACGCCCTGTTCCAGGCCGTGTAGCACACACGGTTGAGACACATGCCCGTGTCTCTGCCCATGTACTCAATTCTGAGCATTCTGTTTCTCAAAATTTAGGTGCAGTGGACACACGGCCTAACCACATGCCCATGTACTAGGCCGTGTGTCACATACGGTCAGGACACACGCCTGTGTGTCTAGCCATGTGGACGAAATAAAGCCATTTCTAGCTTCATTTCTCACCCAAAATCACACCAATGACTTGCACTAATGCTTTCATCCAAGTACCAACCAATTCAAGCATTTAAATTAAGCAATTTCCATCATTCAACATGGCATACATGTTTATATTCTTACCTTGATTTAATCTAGGCATTAGCATCTTTATCACATTCACTTAAATCACATGTATGATTAACATAATAATCTACTTCATAATACCAAAATAGACCATTACTAGCCATTCCAATGGCTAGGATACAAAACATCATTATCAAGCCAATTAAGGCCAAATTAACCTATACATGCCATTATACCAAAATGATTTGCTATATATATACCCAAAATAAGCTAGTGGATAGTATGATGATGCTCCAATGATCTCCAACCTTCGCAAGCTTCCGAGCACTATAAAATAGGGGAAAATAAAACAGACTAAGCATTACATGCTTAGTAAGTTCGTATAAAGTAAAACTAAACTTACCGATCCTATTTATTAAATGTAAGCATACAATAACATGTTTTCCATAATCTTGGCAAAATTGCCTAAGTATAAACATTCAATCAAACATGTTAGTCACCAATTCCTCATATACATCAAATAACACAGATGAGCTCATCATACTATTTTCCTTCAAGACATCATTCATTTCATTTCATAATTCTCTTATCATACCAAGAGTGTTGTCCGTTGAATCATTGAAATTCCAATAGATGCTCAAGTAGTACACTCGAGGTGTACGATTCAATAACCCGTCAATTCTTATTCAAGAGTATCCATTAGGGCACTTAATCAAAGGACACACTCTCGAGCCACATATCATATAATAGGATAACCAGTCCAGGCTAAATCCTTTATGTAACTTATGCTCAAATGAGCTCAATTAGGATTACCAATCCAGGCTAAATCCTAATTGTAACATATGCACGAGAGGTATTATATCAGGATTACCCATCCGAGATAAATTCTTTCTATAATGAGGTTAATAGGATTACTCGTTCGAGCTAAATCCCGTCTGCAACAAATGGAGGACCTTATTTATTTCGGGAAAGCACATATATTCATCAGAATTTAATATTCAAACGGAACTTAACCCTTTTTTCACCATTTCAAGCATGTAATCAATTTTTCATTATAGGTGTAGGAGCCCAATTTTGCCCGGGCCCAATAATAAAACAAAACCAAATAATAAAGTCCAATTACAAACAACCCAAAATAAAAAAAAAACCCTAATGGCCCAGTGGCCCACAACCTAAACTAAGTTTTCAGAAAAATAAAAAACCCTAGCCGCTGCTTCTCTACCACCGTCACCCTCTGTTACCCCTGCAAAGAAGAAGCAACACACGCAACAACAAGTACAAGAACAGTAAAAAAATAGAAAAATAATATTTTAAAAATCGGCTATAAGAAGCCTACAAAAACCGTTTGTAAGGGGTGAATTTTTTTGAAAAAAAACACACAAAAATATACAAAAAGAGAAGCACCAAGTTTCAAAAAAAAAATAAGTAGCATTTTATTTTTATTTTTATTTTCATTTTCGAAGTGAAACAGAAAAATAAAAAATAAAAATAGGAACTTTACCTATGATTTTGCCTTTTGTTGCCGTCGGAAACCATCTCCGGCAACACGATGAGATCGAGAATTTCTTCGCTTTATTTCTCTTTACTTTTCGATTTCAGAGGGCATTTGGCTCAGATCTGGTTTTAGGGTTTTTTTTAAAAAGGACTGAAAAAGGTAATTTTTTCTGGCCACCGGGTACGACGTAGCCCGTCGTCGGCGACCGGTGGCTGTCGGCGGAGCATGGTGGCTCCCATGGCTCGGCATGGAAACCCCTGGAGAGAAAAAAAGGGGAAGAAAGTAGTTTTTTTTAGAACAATTTGAAAAGTGATTTTTTTCTTATTTTTTGTTTATATAGCATCGCGATACGACGCCGTTTTGGGATTGATTCTCAGACGCCAAAACGACGTCGTTTTCAGCTGACCGGAATATTCCCTAGGATCAGCGTGTTTTCGCATGGAGGGGGTAATTTCTATTTTGGTCCTTCCACTTTTTCTGTTCTTTTTAATCTGATCCTGTTTCATTTTTATTTTTTATATTTTTATACTTTTATATCGTCCTTGTGCAATTTAGTCCCTGGGCTTCCTATTGACCCTCCAAGGGAGGGACACGTGTGTTGGGGTTGGGGAATTATTCGTTGAGTCCCTATACTTTTTTGTTTCATTTCAATCTAGTCATTTACATTCTGCTTTTGTTTTTTGTTTTTTATTTATACCTTAAGTTTCGTCATGTTTTCAAATTAGTTCCCTTTAGTCACTGACAATGACGTCAGATGTGACATGGATGTGCTTGTTGGGATAGTTTCATTTTAAGTCCCTGTATTTTATATTTTATTTTTAATTTAATCCTTCATTTTGGGGTTCTTCATAATTTAATCTTTAAATTTTGTCACAAATTTTAATTTAATCCTTTATTCATTTAGCTTCAACCTTTTACAAAATTTTATTTATTTATTTATTCCTTCATTTATTACTTATTTATTTTTGTTTTTGTTTTTTTACATGTTTAAAAATAAAGTTGTTAGCATTTTTTTTTATTTTTTTACATTTTTCGATCATTTATTATTGTTGTTATTATTTTATTTTCATCTTATTTTTGCAATATTATTTATATCTATATTCATCATGAGGCATCTAGCATTTTTATTTCTTTATTTATTTTATTATTAATGCCATGAATTAATATTCTTATTATTGTTATAATTATATTGATTCATTTACTTATTATTTGTCATTTTAGTGTTTTACCCATATATCTATTCCACATTACTTCATTATCCTTATATCATACGCTATATTTTAACATATTTTTCCGTTTCCATACCATGCCCGAATAAATTAAATGCATGTCACCTTACGTGTTACGTTCATTTTTTCGCGCGATGTAGGGATGAGCAAAACTCGATTCGACTCGAAAAAATCGAAAAAAAATTCGAATTTCGAGTTAAACGAATCGAGTTATTCGAGTCAACTCGATTTTTTTTTTTGAATTTCGAGTTCGAATTGAGTTGAGTTTTCGAATTCGAATAACTCGAATAATTCGAATAATTCGAATATCAAACTATAATATTTTACATTTTACCCCAAACTCCCAAACCTTTTTACTTTTCCTCAAAACTTTTACTCCTTCCCACTTTCCCCAAAACTTTTACTCCTCTCCCATCCCAACCCCCAATCTACCCAAAATCCATTTCCCACCAAAATTTTACTCTCCCATTTACTTTTTCTCAAAAATTTACTCCCAAAACCCTCAAAACTTTTTATTTTCCCCCAAAATTTTTACTCCCTCCCACTTTTACTCCATTCCCATCTCACCTCCCATCTACCCCAAACCCATCTCCTCCAATTTTTTTTTAATATTTTCCTTCAAAATTTTACTCCCCCCTATTTACTTTCCCTGAAACTTTTATTCTCCAAAACTTTTACTCCATTCCCATCTCACCTCCCATCTACCCCAAACCCATCTCCCCTCCAATTTTTTTTTTTTAATATTTTCCTTCAAAATTTTACTCCCCCCTATTTACTTTCCCTCAAACTTTTATTCTCCAAAACTTTTTATTTTTCCCCTAAACTTTTACTTCTCACACTTTACTCTCAAATAAAAAATCAAAATTATCCAAAAAAAATCACTAAACATAAATAGTAATAATTTTATTTATATCTACTATTTATATTATTAAATTAAATTTCACATTTTATATTATTTATATTATTGAATTGTTTAGTCATATTGAATATTTATATTAAAATTGAATTATTAATTATGCCATAAAATATTCGTGTTAAAATTTTATATTGGTATCAATTTCACATTTTATCTTTAAAATAACTTTTATTAAAAATCACATTTTTACATTTAATATATTTTTAATTCCAAAATACATAGTGACAAGAATCAAGATAATTGAAACAACTAAGCAAGCAAAGAAGCTAACCCGTATATAAAAGATTAATAAATAAATTATTTGGTGATGAAAGTTAATAAAAAATTGGTTAAGGTGGACAAATTTTATTACGATGGGTGACAATGGTTACAAGGACCCAAAATTATTTTTTAAAATTTAACTCGAACAAATATATTCGATTCGATTCGATTCGAATTCCATCTCACTCGACTCGATTCGAGAAAATTTCAAATCAAATTAGGATGATAAAATATGATTCATCAACTCGATTAACTCAAATTTTTTTTATTCGATTCGATTTGATTCGATCGAACGCTCACCCCTAGCGCGATGTATAAAAAAGGAAAATTTTTAAACCGAGGCAAATGTTCATTATTTTGGAATTAGAAAAGTTGTCTTCCTAACTTACGAAATATGGCTTCCTTCTAAAACTGAGATAGTCGAATATTTACTTTAAAAAAAAAAGAGATTTAAGTAATGACCAATTGGCGTTTATTCTCATTCTCGAGGATTTAAAGCATTGTGTCCTAACTTACGGGACATGATCCTTCCGTCTCGATTAACTTGAAATAAGCCTTTTTCGTGAAAATTAATAAGGGATCATATTTTAAATTCTCTTCAAATCTTTAATTTTCGACACTAAGGACATCAAGTAATCAATTAGGTACCAATTTTGGGCGTCACGAGGGTGCTAATCCTTCCTCGTGCGTAACTAACTCCCGAACCCATTTTTTTAATTTTGTAGACCAAAAATCGTTGTTTTAGTAAATCGAACCTTTTATTAAAATGGTCAAATTACGAGGTGATCCGATCACACCTTATAAAAAAAGGATTGGTGGCAACTGCAATTTTTGTTTTCAAAATATAAGTCGATTTCAAAAAAAAAGTTTCGACAGCTTGGCGACTCCACTGGGGACAAAATAAAAGAGTCAAGCCGTGAGTTGATTACTTTTGGTCTATTTGTCAAGAAATGATAATTTGGTTTAAATTTACGATCCATTCGTTATATTTCATCCGTCATGTTTTGATATTTCGGGTCGTATAGCGATCTAGTTTATTGGTTTGAAAGTCTTTTTGTGTGTTTGCCGCATATTGCATTGCATAACTGTTCGATTTTGCCCTTCTTAAGAGGGAGTGAGAAACTATTCCTTCGTGAGGTCTTCACCTCCGTATAGGATAGTGGATCGCTTTCGGGATACATCCGTACCTATGTCTTCGTGAGATCTTCATCTCCGTATAGCCATAGGGAAATGTATTCCCCTGAATTGAAGTTGGTCCGTATGAGCCTATAATGGGTGAGGATCGAGGAATCTGCCGGTTCAGGTACCCTTACTTTAGAACGAAACCATATATAATGAGCCTTAAGAACTCACCCTAGGTAGAACCACACCCAAACCCCTAGTGGTCACCCGAATAGGTGCTTCATTTATTATTTCTTACTTGCTTTAAATTCTAGCTTTGTATGAAATTTATTAACTGGTTTCGTTTTGTTTTGATTGTGATTGCATTACATTTTCATCATAGAAAAAGGTGTTGATTCACGTTCAGTTGCTAAATAGAGAGCTTCAAATGGAAAATGGGTTTCTTGATAAACTGGAAGACAACATGGCTACGCAAATATGGTCCGAAAAAAGGCAACAAGAGAAAGGTGACAGCCTGTGAGAGGGGTAGGTCAGAGATATAGACCACGTTATGAGCGAAACTTTGGTCCGAGTACGAGAAGTGGTTGACCACTTGCAGACCCCAGCAGTTCAAAGTCTGAAATTCGAATCGGAGTTGGATCGGGGTCGAGAATTAGCTTTGTTTCTTTGGAAAGTTAAGGTTTTGAGTGTTAAAGTAAGGCCGTATAAGTATCCGCTTTATGTAAAGAAACTTGTTTTCTAGTAAAGTTGTTCTAATGGAATTGAACTAGAATCAACGCCTTTTTGCATGCATCTTTTTCATTCATTAACATTACATTTATTGCATGCAATAAATTTCATGAAATCTAAAAGTGCGTCGAGTTCAGAACTCTAGTACAGAGCCTGATGGATAACAAAGAGTTGGAATTCTTTGAAAATATCGAGGGTTTGGAAAGGGAACTAAAAAACCTATCAAGAATTTGTTCCTACATCCCCGGAAGTGTTCTGAACAACTGGACTGTGGAGAAGATCCCTATAGTTTTTAGGACCATTTCAGAGTAATATTCAGAACACACTTGTTGCTCTAAGCCTGGGAGCAATAGGAATCCTTTTGTAAAAAAGGCACATGTCTACTATTTTTATTTCAATAAAATGCATCTTTGAGTCTCGTTTTGGCAAACATTCTTTTGTTCTTTCCATTTCATTCATATTCATACCACACAAATAGTCATTCTTAGATTCATTTGCTCTTTGGGTCTTCCTTCGTTCCTATAATAGGTCTCCAGATATCAATGATGTGAGCGACGCTGCTACTGACTCAGAATCTCCTTTTGAGCAAGATATGTGTATAGAGGAACCTCAGGACTTTGAAGATGAGCGAGATTGTAACCTATCTCTTGATTTGTTAAGGGTGGTAAAACAAGAGGAGAAAAAGGTTCTACCTCACAAAGAGTCAGTAGAAATTGTGAGCTTAGGAGACGAATAAGAAAAGAAAGAGGTGAAGATCGGAGCTTGCACCACTGTAGAGACAAAGCAAGACCTCATTAATTTACTTCAAGAATTCAAAGACGTCTTCGTATGGTCGTATCAAGATATGCCTGGGTTAAATACTGATATCGTGGTACACAGGCTCCCAATAAAGGAAGAGTGCAAACCAGTCTAATAGAAGCTCCAAAGGATGAGACCCGACGTTTTGCTGAAAATAAAAGAAGTCAAATAAGCAATTTAACGCTGTTTTCCTACAAGTGGTTAAATACTCGGAGTGGGTAGCCAATATAGTCCCTGTCCCTAAGCAAGATGGGAAAGTATTTGTTGACTATAGTGATTTAAACAAAGCTAGCCCAAAAGAAATTTCCCATTGCCTCATATCGACATCTTAGTAGAAAACACGGCAGGTTACTCACTATTCTCCTTCATGGATGCTTTCTCGGGATACAACCAGATAAAGATGCATCCTGAAGACATGGAGAAGACCATATTCGTAACCATGTGGGGGACATTTTACTATAACGTAATGCCATTTGGATTGAAAAACGCGAGAGCAACGTATCAAAGAGCCATGGTAACCTTGTTTCATGACATGATGCACAAAGAAATTGAAGTTTATGTCGATGACATGATTGCAAAATCTAGAACGAAAAAGGAGCATGTGCAAGTCTTAAGGAAATTATTCTTATGGTTGAGAAAATTCCAGCAAAAGCTCAATCCAGTAAAATGTACCTTCGGGGCTAGGTCGGGAAAATTACTAGTATTCGTGGTCAGTGAAAAAGGGATTAAAATTGACCAAAAAAAGTCAAGGCTATACAGGAGCTACCTCCGCCGCGTACTCAAAAAGAAGTTCGAGGTTTCTTAGGGAGGTTAAATTACGTTGCTCGTTTCATTTCACAACTAACGGAGAAATGTGACCCCATATTCCGTCTCCTTAAGAAACACAATCCAGGTGTATAGGATGAGGAGTGCCAGAAAACTTTTGACAAGCTCAAACATTACTTATCTAACTCCCCTGTGCTGATGCCATCCAAATCCCAGATAAGCCATCGACATCAGACTTGGCGATTTGGAAATTTCATGGTATGCGTCTCGGGCCAACATGATGAGTCGGAAGAAAAGAAAAAATGATATATTACCTCGCAAAGTTTTTACCAATGTGAGACAAGATATTCGTCAATTGAAAAGTTGTGTTGCGCCTTAATCTGGACAACTTAAAGACTGAGACAGTACATGTTGTACCACACAACTTGGCTCATCTCAAAACTGGACCCTCTGAAGTACATGATGGAGTCGACTGCTTTGAATGGAAGAATGGCCCGGTGGCAAATTCTGCTTTTCGAATTTGATATAGTCTATGTGAACCAGAAGGCTATAAAAGGGAGCGCAATAACAAATTTTCTGGCCAGTAAAGCTCTAGAAGATTACGAGCCTTTGAACTTTAATTTCCCGAATGAAGATCTAATGTATGTTGCAACCATTGAAGAAGATTCTCAAGAAGGTCATCCTTGGAAGCTAAACTTCGACGGAGCCTCAAACGCTGTGGGTAACAGAATCTGGGCAGCCCTAGTATCCCTAAACGGAGATCATTATCCCTTTACTAGTAAATTGGACTTTGATTGCACGAATAATATGGCAGAATACGAAGCATGTATCATGGGTATTCGTGCAGCCATAGAATGCAAGATCAAAGTACTGGAGGTATATGGGGATTCTGCATTAGTGATTTATCAACTCAAGGGTAAATGGGAGACAAGAGATCCCAAGTTGATCGAGTATAGAGGACTGGTTCTGGAGTTAATTAAAGAGTTTGATGATATCACCTTTTGCTATATCTGGCGAGATGAAAACCAAATGGCTGATGCTCTGGCTACCTTAGCCTCCATGGTCAAAGTGAACAAACAAGAGGATGTAAAACCAATCCAGATGAGTATTTATGAGGCTTCGGCTCATTGTTATGACATCGAAGAAGAAGAAAAAGATGATCATCCTTGGTACCATGATATACTGCGATACGTGAAGAATCGTGAATACCCAAATCAAGCAACTGAGAATGATAAAAGGACGTTGAGAAGACTGGCTAGTGACTATGTCTTAGATGGGAAAATACTATACAAAAGAAAAAAAAGATCAGGTGCTACTAAGATGTGTGGACGCTGTTGAGGCTAAGAAAATCTTGGAAGAAGTCCATGAGGGTGTTTGCGGAATACATGCTAATGGTTTTAAAGTGGCTAGGCAGATCATGAGATTTGGATATTATTGATCCACCATGGAAGGAGATTGTATCAGTTATGCCAAGAGATGCCATAAGCGCCAAATTTATGGAGACAAAACTCATGTGCCTCCTTCACCTCTTCATGTCATGACTTCTCCGTGGCCTTTCTCTATATGGGGTATGGGTGTCATTGGGCCGATATCGCCAAAAGCTTCCAATGGGTATCGATTCATCTTCGTGGTCATCGATTACTTCACCAAGTGGGTATAAGCCACTTTATATGACAATGTCACAAAGTCGACAGTCAGCAAATTCTTGAAGAAAGAGATCATATGTTGGTATGGAATGCCAGAAAGGATCATATTTGAAAATGCATTGAACTTGAACAATAGTACGATAGCGGAGGTCTATATTCAATTCAAGATCAATCACCACAACTCGTCACCATATCGCCAAAAAATGAACGGTGCAGTGGAGGCAGCCAATAAGAACATTAAGAAGATCGTGAGGAAAATGATTGAGACTTATAAAGACTGGCATGAGAAGTTACCATTTGCCCTCCATGCTTATGGAACGTCTGTCAGAACTTTCACCAGGGCAACGCTTTTCTCTTTGGTTAATAGAATGGAGGCGGTTTCGCCCATTGAAGTCGAGATTCCTTCCATTCGAGTGCTGTCAGAACTAAAGTTAGATGAAGTAGAATGGATCCAATCTCGATATGATCAGCTGAACTTGATTGAAAAGAAGAGGCTGAAAGCTATCCGTCATGGTCAGATGTACCAAAAATGAATGATGCGAGCTTATGACAAAAAGGTTCGCCCTAGAGAATTCCATGAGGAGGACCTGGTATTGAAAAAGATCCTTCCCATACAAAAGGACTTCAGAGGAATGTGGATGCCAAACTAGGAAGGACCTTATGTGGTAAAAAGGCCTTTTCTGGAGGAGCTATGATTTTGACTGAGATGGATGGAAAAAACTTGCCTAATCCTGTGAATTCAGTTTCAGTCAAGAAGTACTTCACCTAAAAAGAAAAGGAGAGGCCAAGGCGAAAACCCGCAAAGGGCGCCTTGAGACCAAATGGGTTTTGAGTTGAAAACCCAAGAAAGGGCAACTCAAATTTTGATTAAAGATTGAACATGTGATGGTAGAGTTTTCTCAAAAGGAAGAACATTACGTCTTGGGGCATCAATGAAGTACTCTGGAGCTCCTAAACACATATCAGGCTCAAAATGGTCCTCAAGAAGTTTGTGCAAAGAAGCTCATATTGCGATATTTGGGGCACCTAATTTCACCTTACTCATTTTGTATTTTAGCAACGTTTTCTATTTTGATTAATCCATTCATTTCGAGCCTTGCTCCAAATAAATTTCAATCTTGTCCATTGTTACAGTCTTTTTCAAGTATTTTTCATTGAAATAATGATTAATGGACTCATAATATTCAAGTAAAAGGATTTCTTGCATATTACTCTGAAAGGTTTTCTAAATAGTACAAGGATCTGAAACAGGACCACTAGTCAGAACTAACAAAATTTAAGAGTTGAAAATATTTGGGAAAGAATAATCTAAATTGTGATTATTTCTTCGGGTTTTTTTTTGTCAAAGATACCAGCTGAATAGGAAGGCAGGGTAACGCGTCAGTGATAGAACCTTGATGAACAACGAGCAATGTCAACCTAAACATTAAAAGGGGATCATTCTAAAAAAAAATGACATTATACATTCACGCAAATATCATTCATACACATCTAGTTAAGAGTATTTGATTCATTCTGATCATAACATCCTAATCGCTTGGCATAAATATAGGCCCTTGAAATGGATTCTACAAGTCATGTTCCTCAGAGAACGGTGTAACAGATCAGTGAAACCATAAATCATATACCCCTGAAGTTACAGTGGGACGGATTGAAATCATCATGGCGAATCTTATCTCCCTGAAGTTCCAGTGGAGTAGATTGAAGCTACAAATCTTATCTCCCTAAAGTTGTAGTGGAGCAGATTGAAAATAACAAATCTTATCTCTCTCAAGTTGCAGTGGAGTAGATTGAATATAGCTAATCTTATTTCCCTGAAATTGCAGTGGAACAGATCAAAGCTACAAGTTACAAATCTTATCTCCCTGAAGTTGCAGTGGAGTAGATTGAAGTTACAAATCTTGTCTCCCTGAAGTTGCAGTGGAGCAGATTAAAGCTATAAACCTTATCTCCCTAAAGTTACAGTGGAACAGGTTGAAGTTACAAGTCTTATCTCCCTGAAGTTGCCGTGGAGCAGATTGAAAATAGCAAATCTTATCTCTCTGAAGTTGCAGTAGATCAGATTAAAGCTATAAACTTTATCTCCCTGAAGTTGCAGTGGAGCAGATTGAAGATACGAGTCTTATTTTCCTGAAGTTGCAGTGGAACAGATTAAAGCTACAAGTTACAAAATCTTATTTCCTTAAACGTGCAGTAGAGCAGATTAAAGTGAACCTTATCTCCCTGAAGTTTCATGGAGCGGGTTGAAGCTACAAATCTCATCTCCCTGAAGTTGCAGTGGAACAGACTGAAGATAGCAAATCTTATTTCCCTGAAGTTGTAGTGGAACAGATTAAAGCTACAAGTTACAAATCTTATCTCCCTGAAGTTGCAGTGGAGCAGATTGAAGCGACAAGTCCTATACCTCTGAGGTTGCAGTGGATCGGATTAAATTTACCATAGCAAGTCTTATCTCCCTGAAGTTGCAGTGGAATAGACTAAAGCTACAAGCTACAAATCTAATCTCACTGAAGTTGTAGTGGAATAGGTTGAAGATACGAATATCTCCCTGAAGTTGTAGTGGAGTAGATTAAAATTACAATTCCTATACCCTTGAAGTTACAGTGGGTTGGAATGAAGCTACTTGAAGAAGAGAAGCACCAAAGAAGTCGAGATTCGGCAAGACCAGGCAAAATTGATCCTTTTTTATATCTTTGCTCCATTCCCGTTACACGACAATGAGCAAAGAGGGGCAGCTGAAGTAGCCCAATTTTGCCCAGGCCCAATAATAAAAAAAACCAAATAATAAAGTTCAATTACAAACAGCCCAAAATAAAAAAAACCTAATGGCCCAGTGACCCACAACCTAAACTAAGTTTTCAGAAAAACAAAAAACCCTAGCCGCTGCTCCTCTGCCACCGTCACCCTCTACCACCCCTGCAAAGAAGAAGCAACACACGAAACAACAAGTACAAGAACAGTAGAAAAATAGAAAAATAATGTTAAAATCGGCAATAAGAAGCCTACAAAAACCGATTGTAAGGGGTGGGTTTTTTGGAAAACACACACGAAAATATACAAAAAAAAGAAGCACCAAGTTTCAAAAAAGAGGAAGTAGCATTTTATTTTTATTTTTATTTTCATTTTCGAAGTGAAACAGAAAAATAACAAATAAAAATAGGAATTTTACCTATCGTTTCACCTTCATTGCAGTGTGAAACCATCTCCAAAGAACGCGTGAGATCGAGATTTTCTTCGCTTTATTTATCTTTACTTTTTGATTTCAGAGGGCATTTGGCTCAAATCTGGTATTAGGTTTTTTTTTTTAAAAAAAGACTGAAAAAGGCAATTTTTTTCGGCCACCGGGTACGGCAGAGCCCGTCGTCGGTGACTGGTGGCTGTCGACGGAGCACGGTGGCTTCCATGGCCGGGCATGGAAACCCCTGGAGAGAAAAAAAAAGGGGGAAGAAAGCAGTTTTTTTTTTAGAACAGTTTGAAAAGTGATTTTTTTCTTATTTTTTTTGTTTATATAGCATCGTGATACGACACCGTTTTGGCATTGTTTCTCAGACGCCAAAATGACGTCTTTTTCAGCCGACCCGAATATCCCCTAGGATCCGCGTGTTTTCGCATGGAAGGGATAATTTTTATTTTGGTCCTTCCGCTTTTTCTGTTCTTTTTAATCTGATCCTATTTCATTTTTATTTTTTATATTTTTATCCTTTTATTTCGTCCTTGTGCAATTTAGTCCCTGGGCTTACTATTGACCCTCCAGGGGAGGGACACGTGTGTTAGGGTTGGGGAATTATTTGTTGAGTCCCTATACTTTTTTGTTTCATTTCAATCTAGTCATTTACATTCTGCTTTTGTTTTTTTTAAATTTATACCTTAAGTTTCATCATGTTTTCAATTTAGTTCCCTTTAGTCACTGACAATGACGTCAGATGTGACATGGGTGTGCTTGTTGGGATAACTTCATTTTAAGTCCCTGTATTTTATATTTTATTTTTAATTTAATCCTTCATTTTGGGATTCTTCATAATTTAATCTTTAAATTTCGTCATAAATTTTAATTTAATCCTTTATTCATTTAGCTTCAACCTTTTACAAAATTTTATTTATTTATTTATTCCTTCATTTATTCCTTATTTGTTTTTGTTTTTTTACATGTTTAAAAATAAAGTTGTTAGCATTTTTTTTTTATTTTTTACATTTTTCAATCATTTTGTTGTTATTATTTTATTTTCATCTTATTTTTGCAATATTATTTATATCTATATTCGTCATGAGGAACCTAGCATTTTTATTTCTTTTATTTTTATTACTTTATTTATTTTATTATTAATGCCATGAATTAATATTCTTATTATTGTTATAATTATATTGATTCCTATACTTATTATTTGTCATTTTAGTGTTTTACCCATATAGCTATTTCACATTACTTCATTATCCTTATATCATACGCTATATTTAAACATATTTTTCCGTTTTCATACCATGCCCGAATAAATTAAATGCATGTCACCTTACGTATTACGTTCGTTTTTTCACGCGATACATAAAAAGGGAAAATTTTTAAACCGAGGCAAATGTTCATTATTTTGGAATTAGAAAAGTCGTGTTCCTAACTTACGGAATATGGCTTCCTTCTAAAATCGAGATAGTCGAATATTTACTTAAAAAAAAAGAGATTTAAGTAATGATCAATTGGCGTTTATTCTCGTTCTCGAGGATTTAAGGCATTGTGTCCTAACTTATGGGACATGATCCTTCCGTCTCGATTAACTTGAAATAAGCCTTTTTCGTGAAAATTAAAAAGGGATCATATTTTAAATTCTCTTCAAATCTTCAATTTTCGAAACTAAAGACATCAAGTAATCAACTAGGTACCAATTTTGGGCGTCACGAGGGTGCTAATCCTTCCTCGTGCGTAACTGACTCCCGAACCCATTTTTTGAATTTGGTAGACCAAAAATTGTTGTTTTAGTAAACCAAAGCTTTTATTAAAATGGTCAAATTACGAGGTGATCTGATCACACCTTATAAAAAAAAAAGGATTGGTGGCGACTCCCATTTTCGTTTTCAAAATATAAGTCGATTTCAAAAAAAAAGATTTTGACAATAGCAATCAAATAATTCACATTACATACAAACACAACGCTCAATTAAACATATTTACATGTTCGATTAAGTTACACGAACTTACCTCAACACTTGTTTGCGTATATAATCTACTAATCCGAAACCTTTTCTTTTCCTCGGTCTAACCTCGAATTTGTGTTGTCCGGATCTATATAAATAATTTTAATCATCAATTTCACACTTTTCATATTCATTTGGACTCAATTTACATCCTAGGAAACATTATCATTTTGCCTCTAACTTTTCCATAAATTCTAATTTCGTCCCTAGGCTCAAAAAATGAAATTTATGCAATTTACTCCCTATTCCAAGCCTAACCGAAATTTCAATGTAGAATTTACAGCACATATTTTCTATAAATTTCAGAATTTTTCATCAATTTTCACAACTTTACATTTTAGTCCCTAAATCATGTTTTCATCAAAAATCACTTTGTAAAAGTTGTTTATCTATCAACAACATTTTATTTTCTATCATAAATTTCAAAATTTCAGCATATTCATCAATGACCCAAATTTCATACTTTGATAACTCATCAAATTGATCTCCCAAATAGATATATTAAGCTATCCCGATTTCAAAAATATCAAAATTACTAAAAACGGGACAAGAAAACTTACCCAATTAAGTGATCGTTATATCAGAGTCTTAAAAATTTATATAGAGAATGATCGAGCCTAGAAACTAACTATGACAACGATTGAGGCAAGCGCATCTATCGAAAAGTAGTATAGCTTAGTGGCAAGACCGGATTGTCGAACCCAAAGGAACTAAAAGTACTAATACTAACTTTCTTTCTATTATTTAGCCTAAAAATTAAAAGATTTGTTATTTAAACAAAAATTAACTAACTACTAAGCTAAATATGCTAGAAAAGAGAATGAATTGGGAAAATACTTGTGGGAAAAAACCAATTGATTAAGACAATACCCGAGGAAGAATCCACCTAGACTTCACTTGTTATCTAACTCTGAACCAGACGATTTATTCACTTGACTTGATCCGTAGGATTCCCTAATGTATATTAACACCTCCGTCGAGGCTACTAACGTCTAACCCTAGGTTGATTAATTGAAATCTCTTTCTAATTAAAACCCATAAAATTGCATTAACTCGATCTATGGATTCCCATATTAGGTTTCACCCTAATCCGGTAAAATTTTGTCACCCTATGTCTAGGCGTGCGAGAAACTCCGCTTAATTATGCTAGATCTACTCTTAGACAGGGACTTTTGCTCCACTGCCTAAGCACATCAATACTTGTTGAAATATCAAAGCAAGAATTAAGAACACATAATTAAGAACAAATCCAGTATTTATCATATAGTTCAGAAAACAATAACAAGATCCGTCTTAGGTTTCATCCCTCTCAGGTATCTGAGGGTTTAGTTCATAATTATAAAAGAGTACATCTCAGAAGAAAAGATAAAACAAAACATAAGAAAAACCCTAAACCCCCCTGAAGGAATTAAAGAGAAGATCCTCCGTCTTGAGTATGACTTCGGCTTCTTGAGATGAATCAACTGGCTTTCTTCGAGTGAATCCCACAATTCTGACCTCTCTGGCTCGGCTCCTTGGCCTAGCTGGACGCCCCCGACAGAAGGCTTCTGTCGACTCCCCCATTTTAGGTCATACTTAGGGTGTTTATATAGACTTTAGAATGTTTTTCTTCGCCTCTAAGTATCCTAATTTGAGTGAAACTCTTCTTTGTCACGGAAGGGACACGCCCTTGGCACACACCCGTGTGAATCGTGGCCAGGCCGTGTTTGAGTCTATCAATGAAGCACGACCATGTGGCTTTGGCCCAAACCGTGTCGATTTCTTTCTTTGGCCCATTTGGTCTGTTTTAAGCCCGTTTCTCGTTCTTTTCATCCTCCTATGCTCTCCTGAGTATAAAACATGAAATTAAAGGATTAAGAGTACCAAATTACATAATTCAAGGGATAAATCCCATAGGCTTGCATGAGAATCAAATCTCCACCACTATAATATGAGATGATACACAAATCAAAAGGTCTTTAACAGGGTTATAACGGGGCTTGGGTTAAAGGTGTGGATAAAGGCTAAATTAGAGGGTTAGAATCGAGACTGACATGACAAATTACCTAACTAAAAATAATAAACTGATAGTAAATAATTACATCAATTGAAAACTCATAATAACACGAGCTTCTTCTAAAGATGTGAATTTAACTGTTTTAAGCTCATAGAATATAGAACTAATAATGAATATACTTCGTTTTTTTTAAGAACAAATCAAGTAATAATAAGATAGAATTTAACAACTGATAAAGAAAATAGTTAAGTAATCGATCAAATCAAATCTCGATATAGGGGTAGTCAAGAAGAATGGTGATAATGAATACAAAGGGTTTTGGGTTAATATTAGTGGGTGAGTCAATAAAAAGGGTTGTTAGGATCAAAGGGGTTCACTAGGGGTTAATTGTGAGGGTAGGCTTTTAGTGGAGTAAGTGGGTTAAAACCTAGGTGCCCTTATCATCTTAGTATATCAAATCAAAGGTGTGGTCTCGACATGTATAATCGATGCAAGTTCTAAAATAACAAAACAATGTTGACACACTCATAATCAATAAAGTGAGCAAGAAAAAGAATATATGCTCTATAAGGCTCAAAATCTCACAAAAATTATGGGTTTTTGATGTCAACCTCGTGAATTTCAAACTTAGAAGTAATATTCAAATTTAGGTAGACAACCTAAAAAATAATTTCTGAAAAATAGACTTATCATGCTTGATTCTCTAGTCCCTTAAAAGTTTAAATCATCAATGCACAATTAACTATGACTTAATCCAAAATATATCAATGAAAATCATAAGTCAGAGGAAATTTCATTCTAACAGTAAATATGAGAACCTTTACTTAAGAACAAGATGTAATTCAGGATTTGGGAATAGTGAAAAAAAGTTAGGCACTTTTAAGATTCACCCCCCCACACTTAAGATGTACATTGCCCTCAATGTACAAAGATAAATAAAAACAATATAGTAAGAGGGAGAAGTAAAACTTCCTGATCTTTAGATGGATTCCTTGAGTTGGAAGTGTAGAAATTTGATTTGGAGGTGAAAGATAAGTTGGAGGAGGCGTCTTTAGTGGTGGTGTAGTGGCCGCCAACAATTTCTGCGCTAGATGAAGAAATTGGGTAACTCATGAAGAATTAGACAGGAAATAATAAGAATAATTCAAATTATACTAATTATATATTTAAAGAAAAGAAAAATAAAAAGAAAGAGTTTAAAAAAAAGTGAAATAAAACTAAAAGAAAATATTAATGGACTGAGAAGTCCTTATTGTTGGATGGTTCGCGAGGTGGGTGTGACGATAAAATGTGAAGATGCTGACATATCTGGTGGAGGGTGGTGCTGTTCGTTAACAGCCCCTTGAACCTAAATTAAATAAATCAAAATATAATAATATAAATTTAAAGACGAGAAGGATAAAAGAAAATAAATTTAAAAATTAAAATAAGAGAAAAAGAAAAATATAAATGGACTCAAAGGTCCCACGGGCGTGTCGCACGCCCGTGTAGATTTCTCAGTTTTGACCAGGCCGAATCGCACGGCCATGGCGTTTTATCGCAGCCCGTGTTTTGGGATGAGTTTTGTCCTGTTTCCACACGGCCACGGCCACGCCCGTGTGCAAGGCCGTGTGGTAGGGAAATCTGCGCTTAAAAATTTGGTTAATTTTTAGTTAGATGCTAAAATTTGAAAATATGGACGTTAGTGGGGTTAGTGCTCGGGTTGACTCCCGAGAAGCGCTCGTTTAAAGTCTTGAGCTAGACTTACCTCTCATTCGCATAATCATGGTGGTTTGAGGAGGTGAAAATCCTTTCTCATGCGATCAATTCGGTTATTGATATATAGTTTAAGTCGAGTAGTGTTTACCTTAAAAGTGTTGGCTTTAGGATTAGTTACCTCGACTGTTCCATTTGGGAAGATTTTGAGTACCTGATCTCCTATCTTAAGCTGGATTGTCCCATCGTTAAGTTTGTCGTGGAGTTGCCTCGTTTTTGCTTCGTGTGTTTTTAGTTCCTCTTTGAAGTGTGTCTTCCACTCGACTAGTTCATCGATCCGAAGCCTTCGTTCCTCATGGATTTCTTCTTTACTGACACGAGGTCTAGGATCTGGCTTGGTTGTGTAGTTTCGTGGTGTTTCCTGTACAGAAGGTTGAATCAAAGGATTATTAATAGAATTTATGTTTTCACCTTGATTACTCGATGTCCTAGCTGAGTCAAGAGCATGAAGAGTGATCGTTTCGTCGCCTACACGAAGTGTGAGTTCACCGAATTGTTCCTCTGTATGGTCTTTCTTCATTGCATCGGGATATGGCACACGAGGTTGGTACTCTGTAATTGCCGGTTTTGGTATATCATGGCTCACCTCAACCTTACCTTTATCTTCCACGTTCTCTTGCCTTGGTTCTGGTTCAATTAACCCTTGTGGTTGTTCTAATATGATCTTGGCAAGTTGTCTTAACTGGTTCTCGATCCCTTGAATCGATGCCAATTGATTTTTAAGTATTGTCTCATTGTTTTGAAAATGGGTTTCTGACACTGCGATAAATTTCGTTAGCATCTCCTCAAGGTTCGGTTTCTTTTCCTGCTGGTAAGGTGGTTGTTGAAAGCCTGGGAGGGGTTGTTGTCTCTGATTTCCTTGGCCATCCCACGAGAAATTGGAATGGTTCCACCAACCTGCATTATAAGTGTTACTATAGAGATTATTTTTAGGTCTAGAATAGTTACCCATATAGTTGACTTGTTCGTTCTCTGTGCTAGGGTTGTAGGATAGGTATTCTGTGTTGTTCACCCCTCCTCCATTTGTATCGTACTCTATTACCGGATGTACCTGCGTAGAACCATACCAACCATCAAATTTGTTATTTAAAAGCTCTACCTGGTTAGATAACATGGTGAACGCGTCAAGGTTGAAAACACCGGCTGCTTTATTAGGCATTATCCTCATGTCTTGCCATTGATAATTATTCAGTGACATCTCTTCGGTTTCTGCGAGTGGTATGTTTTATTTCACTTGTCAAAAATCAAGGAACCTGACGGGTTTCTTCTAGTCATAAACTAGAAATACCTGCCAGAAGCAAAGAAAGAGAAAAATTAGCAAAATTAAAATAAAATAAAAAATAAAAATAAATTGTAAATAAATAAAACGGCTAAAGTAATAAAAATTAAGCATTCTTAATATTTTAGTTCCCCGGAAACGGCGCCAAAAACTTGATCGTTATGTCAGAGTCTTAAAAATTTATATAAAGAATGATCGAGCCTAGAAACTAACTATGACAACGATTGAGGCAAGCACACCTATCGAAAAGTAGTATAGCTTAGTGGCAAGACCGGATTGTCGAACCCAAAGGAACTAAAAGTACTAATACTAACTTTCTTTCTATTATTTAGCCTAAAAATTAAAGGATTTGTTATTTAAACTAAAATTAACTAACTACTAAGCTAAAGATGCTGAGACAAAGAGAATGAATTGGGAAAATACTTGTGGGAAAAAAACCAATTGATTAGGACAATACCCGAGGAAGAATCCACCTAGACTTCACTTGTTATCTAACTCAAACTGCACGATTAATTCACTTGACTTGATCCGTAGGATTCCTAATGTATATTAATACCTCCGCCGAGGCTACTAACGCCTAACCCTAGGTTGATTAATTGAAATCTCTTTCTAATTAAAACCCCTAAAATTGCATTAACTCGATCTATGGATTCCCATATTAGGTTTCACCCTAATCCAGCAAAATTTCATCACCCTATGTCTAGGCGCACGAGCAACTCTGCTTAATTATGCTAGATCTACTATTAGACAGGGACTTTTGCTCCACTGCCTAAGTACATCAATACTTGAATCAATACCCTGAAATATCAAAGCAAGAATTAAAAACACATAATTAAGAACAAATCCAGTATTTATCATATAGTTCAGAAAACAATAACAAGATCCGTCTTAGGTTTCATCCCCCTCAGGTATCTGAGGGTTTAGTTCATAATTATAAAAGAGTACACCTCAGAAGAAAAGATAAAACAAAACATAAGAAAAACCCTAAAACCCCCTGAAGGAATTAAAGAGAAGATCCTCCGTCTTGAGTATGACTTCAGCTTCTTGAGATGAATCAAATGGCTTTCTTCGAGTGAATCCCACAATTCTAACCTCTCTGGCTCGGCTTCTTGGCCTAGCTGGACGCCCCCGACAGAAGGCTTTTGTCGACTCCCCCGTTTTAGGTCATACTTAGGGTGTTTATATAGACTTTGGAATGTGTTTCTTCGCCTCTAAGTATCCTAATTTGAGTGAAACTCCTCTTTGTCACGGCAGGGACACGCCCTTGGCACACGCCCGTGTGAATCGTGGCCAGGCCGTGTTCGAGTCTATCAATGAGGCACGACCGTGTGGCTTTGGCCCAAACCGTGTCGATTTCTTTCTTTGGCTCATTTGGTCCGTTTTAAGCCCGTTTCTCGTTCTTTTCATCCTCCTATGCTCTCCTGAGTATAAAACATGAAATTAAAGGATTAAGAGTACCAAATTACATAATTCAAGGGATAAATCACCCAAAAGTATGCTAAATGTGGGCTTAAAATATGTTACTATTACGGTTTATCATTAAGCCATGAAAGTTTCTTCTCTCTCTCCTAGGGTTTCCATGTATTTTAGGTTGAAGATGACATAAAAATAAGATGATATCTTTTATCATCTTTTAATTAATTTAATTATTTCAATTTCCAATTTAGTCCTTGCACTTTTTCTAAATTTCCATGGATGAGTCATCAAAATATCTACATACTTTTCTCTAATGGTCTAATTACCATATAAGTACCTCAAGTTTTGAATTCCATAGCTATTTAATCCTTATAGTTACTATAATTCAACTTTTACATTTTATGCGATTTAGTCCTTCTCGTAATTAAGCACATAATCAATAAAATTTTCTTATCGAAATTTTCACATGACATCTTTATCATAATACGGACCATGTAATAAAATAAAAATAAATTTCATTTTCGGATCGGATTTGCGGTCCCGAAACCACTATTCCGATTTCACTGAAAAATGGGCTGTTAGACGTTTAGAGAAAAACGCCACTATTGTTGTTTACCTTTAGCGGCGTTTAGGGAAAAACGCCGCTATTTCTTTACCTTTCGCGGTGTTTATGGGAAAAACGCCGCTAACGTTGCTTCCATTCAGTGTACCTTTGCGACGCATAGCATAAAATGCCGCTAAATATGTACAATTTACGGTGCTATTTCCACAAACGCCACTATAGAACGACTTATTGCGGCATTTTTCGGTTAGCGCCAGTAATGGTATATATTTGTGGCATTTTTCAATGCAAACGCCGTTAAAAGTTCAACCTTTGCGGCATTTTCGATCCAAACGCCACTAAAAACGTCGCTAAAAGCTTAATTTGCTGTAGTGTCTTAACAAGATTATTGGAGATTTTCATTTGGATCAACCTTGCGAAAGTGATAAATACCTAGTTGCACATATAATGGAGTTTCGAAGTTCAAACCCCGTTGTGTATTAAAACTTTATTACTTTTAAAACATAATATAATTTTTGGCCCTAAATTTACTTTAGTTTTCGTACTTTTTTTTTCACTTTGGTATATGAACTTGGCAATTAAATTCATTTTGGTTCTTGAACTTGGATTTCATTAAGATTTGATGATGTGACTAGTGTTTTAGGAATATGATTGGATTGGTTGGTCGGATTGATTGGACTGAGAATCGATCATTGTACTGGCCCAAACAAAGGGGTTGAATTGATTGAATCGGAAGTTGCTCAAAACTGGTAAAAATCGAAAATTGAGACAAAAACGGTAGTTGAACCGATTTAATAAATTTTTTAATTTTTTTAAATTTTTTATGAATTTTTAATTAATTATTTAACTATTGTTGGTCTAGCAGTTGAACTGATTAAACCGATTGAATCGGGAACTATGGTCTGATTGGTTCACTAGTCCAACTATTAGAACATTGTATGTGACACTTTAAGATTGTATAACGTCATTACCTAAAAAATTATATAATTTTTTTAAGTTTAAAGCGCTGATGTGGCATAATCTCAAAATATCATATCATCAAACTTTTTTTTAAATTCAAGAACCAAAATGAATCTATTTACCAATTCTGAGCCAAAATTATATTGTCCCTTTTGAAAAAATAACTTTAGTTAAACTTAAGATTTATTAGAAAGAAAACCTTTCAATGATTACAATCCAATAACATTAATTCTTATGTTTCAAGGAGCTTTTATACTCTTGTTGGATCATTTAGAAATCTAGAGTTCATTTAAAAAAAGGATTGAGTGAAAGATTGAGCTCAATCCTTGTGTGTCCTCAAAAGTATCAACGATTTCTTTGTTTTGGGCTCTTTTGACTCTGACCTTTCTCTGATCACCCGATCAAGGGTCTCAAGATCTCTTGACACCGAAAGACCAACTCTTCATTAGACACTTTGCTTAAACATTATCCATGACAATTAAAATGACATGATAAGTGGAGTTACAATCGCACAGAGCTGTTGTATATTAAAAACTTTAAAATCACTAGCAAACTTCAAGCTAGAATTCTTATTCTGTATTCTATTTTTCTTATTCTCAAAGCTCATAATGTCACTTCTTATAGGCTTCTTGGTAATGATAAAAAATAGGTTAACATTATCCTTGGATGCACCATTGCAGGATGAAAGCTCCTACCGACTTTTGAAAGCATTTGCCACCTCCTCCATTCTATCTCATTCCACCATGGGATCACGAACAACCTGCAACTCAGAAAAGAATTTAAACAATGGGTAGCATGTGCATTCAAAGTTTTCACTAGCTTCTCCTGCCCGCAATTTGTTTCTTGCTATTGTACCCCCCAAAAAAGTAAGTGGTGAAGTTTTCTGTTAACATCTTAAACAAAGATGGACCGTCATGGAAGCTAAGTGCCTTAGTCTCAATTAAAAAAAAAAAAAATCTCATTATACTCTTGAAATAATTTCAAATATTTTAATTATCCTCAAAATTTTTAATATTTCTCATTCAATCTCTTAAAATCTTAAAAAATTTTAATTAAACTCTTCAAAAATTTAAAATTTCTTGTAAAACTCCTAACTTTTTAAAACATTTAATTAATTTTCTAGAATATAATAATACCAAAATCCAGATTCAAACCCGACACTCCGAGTAGAGATGATAGGGTAGCTAAGCTAAGCTATCCATTGGATTCGGATAGCACTAACCCACCAAATCCGCCCAAAAAACCTATCACATTATGGCACAGTGTATGTATATCATCATTAATTTAGACCTATTTATGAAGGGTTCTTTTAGTAATTTTATCATATAAATTTAAAAAATTATGAAAATGACATAACTTTAAAATTAATTATGAAAATGACCTGATTTTTATAGTAGAGTTGGGTATCACCACTTTCTCAAGTAACACTACCTTAAAAATTCTCCCAATCATGTTTTAATCATTACAAAAAATAATAATAATAATTTTTTTTTGTGTCACCTAACAAATTGGCGGCAAACGTGAAGGGGCAAAATGTTCAGGGACCTGATGAAGTAATTACCTTTTTAGATTGGCTGAAAAAAATGCAGACACCAAATTAAATTTTTGGTCTATTTGCATGTTAGGTTTGTCTCATTTTGAAACTAAATTTAAATAGTCCTTAAAAGATATATATATAAAAAAATCTCTCATTTTTTTAAGTTTTTTAAAAACAATAAACTTAAAAAATTATAAAAAATTATTATTTAAATTACCCCTCAAAAAATTTCTTCAAGTTTATCTAAATTCAAATAGGCTAGGAAATGAATTGAAAATGTTTAAATTTAGATAAATTTGAAGAAATTTTTGAGGGATATATTTGGGTAATTTAAAAAAGAATTTTATATATATTTTTATTTTTTTAAAAAATAATAAATGAGAAAGATTTATTTTTGTCATTATTAATCTTTTAAAGGTTATTTAAATTTAATTTCAAAAGATGACAGATTTAATATGCAAATAGATAAAAATTTTAATTAGGTGCTGACATAATGTTAGTGACACTTTTTCTCCGGCCAATAAAAATTTAAAAAGGGTAATTGCTTTATCAGGTCCCTGAACGTTTTGCCTCTTCACGCTTCAGTTTGATACCGCCAATTTATCAGGTGGTACAAAATTTTATTTTTGTAATGATTAAAGCATAACTGGGGAAATTTTTTAGGGTGGTGCCGTCTAGGAATGTGGCGACACCTAACTCTACTGTAAAATCAGGTCATTCTCATAATTAATCTTAAAGTTTAGTCAATTTTATATTTTTTTAAATTTATAGAGTAAGATTTCTAAAAAAAAGCTATTTATGAATGAACCCCAGCCTCCTTTGCAATCCTCATTTACATCACATGCCTTGTTCATCTCCAACATTCTCTATTACACACAACGCTCTCAATAATTGCACTGTGAAACAATATACAGTTTTCGCTTTCAGAAAAAAAATGAGAATCAATTGGACATCATCAGTTTGATTCTGTCCACTCCATTTCAATTTTAGTTTATTTTGTAATTACACATATTCAATTCATTTTTTAGCTTATAAGTTAAATTTATATACCTATATATTCTCAGGCTGACACGTGCATAAGCCAAGCTCATTTTCTTTTCTTTTTTCTTTCATTTTATGAAAATTGTTTATTTTCAGTTTTCATCCTTCCAATATGCTTCAATTTGAAATTTAATCCTCATACTTTAATTTCTAACATAATTTGATCACTATATTTTTATAATGTTATTAATTAAGGTGAATACTTTTACAATATTATTAATTAATTTCAATAGTTAATCGTTAACTTTTCAATTAAAATGTTATGTGGTTATATATAATTTGAAAGTGACTTTTTAAATCTAAAAAGTAGAGCGATTAAATTCTTTGAAAATAAAAGTAAGAGGACTGAATTCCAAATGTACGAAGTGCAAAGACTTATAGTCATGGTTGTTTGAACTAGATTGGACCAAGCAAGTATTGGTCCGAAGAGAGGCATCAAACTGATTGACCTGCGAACCGATAGGAACCAGTTGAAGTAGGCTAAAAATTTGATTGAACCGATTTTTTTATTTTTAAATATTTTTTATGATTTTAATAATTTATTTAATAGAACTGTATGAACCAATGACTTAATAAGTTCGACCACCAGTCCGATTTTGAAAATCTTGTTTAGAGTATATTTTAATTCAAACTTTTACTCTATAATTTGACACAAATAAATAATTAATGCAGTGCAAAAGCACGAATGAACCATACTAGAATTGAATTTCTCAATTTTAATATTTAGTAAAATAAAGATAAATATTTCACCTTTTTTATTATATAAATATTTCACTTTTAAATTACAAAAATAAATAAAAATGAACGTACTCGAATTGGTAAAGTTTTGTTTTACATTAATCATAATTTAAAATAAATGGAACTGAAATATTATTTAGAGTTAATTATATTAAACATCCAATATATTTTAGTTCGGTCTTCAAACTTCACATTTTCAAATTATTAATATGGTTGTTTCGTTATTAAAATTATCAATTTAATTATTAAATGAGATGTTAGATATTATGTGACATAAATTAAAACGAAAATTTTAAAATAAAATGAATATCACGAAAATGAATGTAGAACAAAATTTTGGTTTTGAGATTTTTGAAACTTTTATGTAAACTGTCATTCACTCTCTCTTTTTTAGTTTTACTTTATTTCTAGTTTTTAATTTTAAAAGTTTTGCGACAACATTTTTTTATTTTTTATTTATATTATATCATATAAAATTTTACAATCTTTTAATGGTTAAATTAACGATTTTAATAATAAAAAAGTTTAATTAATTTAACCTGGATAAATTAAAGATATAATTAAAATAGAAACTAAATTAGAATGAGTTTGAATCTATTAGTTGTAGAAAAGTATCAGAAATGAAAAGCTTTTTTACCTACATTGTAATAGGCTAATTTCGGCCTGGCCCAATTAACCCAAAATAAACCCAAAAAAAAAAGAGATTAAACAGTCCAGTTTTTTAATTATTACAAACCCAATAAAAACTAGCCCAAACCCTGAAACCCAAATTAACCAAACCCTAACCCAATGTCTAAGCCCAACACAAAAACAAAAATGAAAACCCTAGCTAGCCTCTTGCGCCGTACAGCCTCTAGCGCCGCACCTCTTCTGACCTCCGTACACTGCCACGCGCACCACCACCGTCGCACGCCACCTCCACGCGTCTGACACCTGCAAAACCAAGCCAACACGCAAAAGAAGAGGACAAACAATGACAACAGAGAAACAACGAAAATATATTGTATTTTTTTTGATATTTTCGGCTATAAATGTAATATCCTAAAAAAATTGAGTATCATCTTGTTACTTGTGTTAGCTCGAGTATGATTATTATTATGTGCTTAGTATAGTTTTATGAAGGCTTGGAATTATTAGCTAAGCTAGAATGATTTTTAGTATTGAAAATATAGTGAAGTGGATTAGATGAACTTGACACTTAAGTTAATTTAAGTGTTAAATTCTAACACAAGAGGAGTTAGTGGCATAGTGGATAAGGCGCATGAAAGGTTGCTTGAGGGAAGTGGTTCGAGTAGCATGGAAGGCATATTAAGGATTTTATTTATTATGCATCCTAGCATTAAGTGTCGGTCAACTATTCATATGGATAAGATGGACAATTTTCTTTTTATGGCAAGAAGACTTAAGGTTATGGTAAGCATGAAATAAGGGATAGAATTGCTAGATTTTGGGGATAAAATTTCTTCAACTTTGGGAATGTAGAGGATTTCAAGGCTTGGCTTAAGGGTGTTGTTTTGGAAACTCTCCTATGGCCATTAGTGCATGAATGTGGACGGCATGTGTGGCTAGGGGGGTGGCCGAATGTTGATAGGAAGTTTGGGGGGAATAGTTGGCCAACTTTAGCATTTTGTGCATCATTTGGCATTTTTCTCTTCCTCTCCAAAAACTCCCTCTTTGGCCGAATGTATCTTAGGCATTTTGGTGCAATTTTGCTTTTGATTTAGCTCTCATTTGTGTTTGAACCAAAATCTAATTTCTTCCTCTCATTTCCCTTTTGAAACCGAAACCACAATTTGCATTTTTGTGCACTTTTCTTTTCGGCAAACTAGGTGTTTGGCCGAACCTCTTTCTCCCATCTCTCTCTTTTCTTTCTTTTGATACTTGCTCAAAAACCACATTTCCTTTTTCACTTCCTCTTGGCCGAATCTTCCTCCTTCCCAAATCCCGTCTCTTTCATTTTTTTTTCAAAGTTAAAAACATCCATTACCATTCTATTTTCATTTTCTATTTTCTTCTTTCTTCTATTTTCGAATCATCCTTCTCCTATTTCACTTTCACTTTTATTTTTCCTTTCTTTTTACTCCACCATAGCCAAATCTTCTTTCTCTCTTTTGGTGTTATATTGGCCGAATATTATCAAGGGTAGATAATCTTTGGGTTTTCTTCAATCGGTTTTGGAAGATAGGTAAGTGTTTATGGCCGTATTTCCGTTATTTCCTTCTCCTTTCTAAGTCGTTTTCTTGTGGACAAAGGCCGAATCCTTGGGCATTTGTTTGCAAGGTTCTAACCATTATTTAGGAACCGATTTTTCCTTTAGGCTCTTTGGGACGTTGGAAGCAATCGATCTAAGCCATTCCATTAGCAATCGAAGTTGGTAAGTCAAGTGGTAAGATTCATGTCGATTCATTATTCTTTTTGAGGATAAAGACTAAGGCTATTGGGATTAAGATGTGATGTTGGCCGAATGGATTTTTGCTTATAGTTTTGTGGTATGGCCGAATGTAGGACAAGGTGATCTAGTGCGGTAGATCGGATCTTCAAAGTTAGTATTTGCGTTAGTGAAAGGTGTGTACCTTACACACTTTATAACTCGTATATATATATGTGTGTTAATAACTATTCATGTTGTTAAAGCCAAAACTATGAGATCATGAAATGATACCTTGATGGGTATGAGCAAGGATACGGGTAAGTCCGTTTCGATATGATGTTGATATATGTTGTTAATATCACGATCTACGATATATATTGGTTATATGTTTATATCAAAGTATAATGACATGATTTGTTATCTATTGCATTGGTATGGGCGATATGAGAGGAGGGGGAAGATTGATATCCGTGTCTTTGGGACACCGAGGTTTGGCACCTCATAGCGACTGCGTCCAGTGGTTTCACACCACCGTGGGTTGGCCCCACATTTGATGTATTGGGATCGCCGCCAGTGATTTGGTATCACACGTGGGTTGGCCCCACAACTTGATTATTCGTGACTTTGGGTCACCAAAGGATTTGGCATCACATTATTGGATATCGTGACTTTGGGTCACCAGTGGTTTGGCACCACCGTGGTTTGGTACCACACGGGGGTAGAAAAGGAGTTTTGGATGGCTAGGTTGGGTGCATTATATATATATATATTGCTTGGTTATAATTTGTGTAAGTATGTGGCATTTACCCTGAGAGGATTATGCATCGAGTCTTGGTGACTCACCTTCTCCTTATTTTTTTGGGTGATTCGTAAAATCGCGGATGAGGAGCCTGATGAACTCGAGGAGGCCATGCAATAAAATTTGGTTTTACATGAACTTCCATTTGGGTACTTTATTTTAATTCGTTTTCATCTTTTTATGGATTTGTAATAAGGCCTCTTTAATTATATTTTTGGATTATTTATATGCTTTGAATTTGTTTTAAATATGGCTTATAAATTACATGGTTGATATAATAATTTGAGCACCAAGTTTTCTAAACTACTAAACGCAATGGTTTTTAAAACGTTACCATCGGGTAACATAAATCAATTGATAGTATTTAACAACTTAAGTATTTTTGATAACTCATACTATTTTCTAAAACTCCGTTTCAAATTTCTATTAGATACGGTTTTCAACCTAATCGCTTTAGTTTCTTTTCAATTTATAAAAGGTTTACAAATCTAAGTCGCAACTAAGTTTTAAAGATTTATTTTCGGATTTCAAAGTAAATTATCGCTTTTAATTTATTATACACCGATTTCTACGAACTTAGAACAACAAAGAGTTTTTCACTAAAATTTAATCGGTAACTCGTTTTTTCCTCAAAACGCTTTCCCTTGTGATGCAGACCAAATTCGGCCGTGGCGTATTGACCGGTTTGGGGTGTTACAAATTGGTATCGAGCCAAGTTCAAAAGCTCATTTGTGGGCCCAAGGCCCAAAATGATTTAAAGTATGATCTTAAAATGTTTTTGTTTAAAATTATATGATCTCAAAGGCATGGCACCGAGTCTCCGCACACCGATCCGCCTTGGGTAAGTACTTTAAACTATTGATCTTGATGATATGATGATGTTAGTATGACTGATTAGTAGTAGAAACTACTCTAGAGACCCAAACTATAGGTTGAATGTACTCATGAAACAACTTCTTATTAAAATTATTCATAAAACTGCGTGTTTTAAAGAAAGTGGAATAATGACTAATGCATAACACTTTTAAATCGGATAAGTCGAGACTTTAGACATTAGTACTGAGGTCGGGTCGTATTACTCGTGGACGCGGTCGGGTAGGATGGTCGTGTCCGAGCCGGTGAGGTCCGGTCAAGAATCCAAAAATGAGGTACCACTACCCCCACCACCACCGTTGGAGTTGAGCATCGAGGATCAAACGGGGATGACGCAGTGTCTCGGCGATCTTTGCGAGTCCTTGAGAGGGTAGCCGGAATAGGTGGAGGCACGGGAGCTCGGAATCTCATGCCGGCGACTCCGAGCCAATAGAGCCGAGGTATTTCGAGGTGTTTCGGTGTGGCTCCCAATCGACGCAGAGTATTGGTTAGAGGCGACGGAACGAATCATGGATGACTTGGATCCGAATGCCGAGGAAAAGTCGAAGGGATAGTGTCACTTCTTCGGGATGAGTCATATCGGTGGTGGCTCACTGGATGCGGAATAGTCTTTGCAAATGAGGATCTCACTTGAGATTATTTTAAGGCAGCGTGATCGTAAGAAATATGTTGGGTCTAGTTACATTGATGCATAGCGTAAGGCATTTCTCGAGTTTGGTCCAGGAAAGTAAGTCCGTATTAGAATATGAGGCGAAATTTTTAAGATTGAGCCAGGTATCTTTGGAGGTATCGTGGCTTCTAACACGAGCGATGTGTCCGGTTCGAGGATGGATTGAGGGACGAATCGAGATTGCTGATTGCTCCACATCGGGAGCGAGAGTTTGCCGCGCTAGTTGAAAAGACTAAGATAGCGTAAGGGATAAAGGAATCGCAGGCGGAGAGGCACGACAAGAATAAACATAAGAGAAGTTTTGGATCATCCGGTCACCGGTAATTCTCGTAAGAGGGTTAGGCGAGTGGGCGAATCAATGGGAGCCCGTTATCGCTAATCGTGGACCAAAGCACAAAGTAACCGATGTGGAAAATTTCATTGGGGCGAATGTTGGACCGGAGGGAAAGGATGTTTTGAGTGTGGTTCGCCGGATCATCGTGTGAGAGACTCGCCCACGTAAGCTAGCCAGAATCGGTCGAGGGTCAAGGTCGTGCTCGGTTCGAGAAATGAGGGACCGTCACCGCAGAGAGTCGTGGTAATGGTAGAGAGGAGGTAATGGTTCGTCGAGGCCGCGGAGCATCTAGCGAGGTGCCGGCAACACCGAGGCAAGACACCTGGTTTGGTGTATGCAATGAGAGGCGTCGAGAGGAGGCGACGCACCGGACGTCATAACTGGGTGCGTTCTTAATCTTTGGTGAACCATATACGCTTTGATAGATGTGGGTTTGACACATTCGTATGTTGCTAGTAACATAGTAGAGACTATGAATCTAGACTCGAGACTACTTCTAGAAAGATGACGATGATTTAGCCCTCTGGGTCACTCTGTAGAAGTAAATAAGTCAGATAGAGATGTACCCCTAGAACTCCAAGGGGTAATGTTTGTAGTGATCCGATGGAACCGCCATTTGAGGAGTTCGATCCGATTCTTGGGATGGACCGGTTGGTCAAGTATCAAGCAAGTTTGGATTGCGCCGCTAAGCGCATGGTTTTGAAGACACAGTGAGGGCAAAAGAGGTGGTTATGATAGGTAATAGAAGAGATTATCTATCCAACGTGGTATCTGCGTTGAAAGCTGTGAAGTTGGTCAGGAAGGGCTGTGAGGCATTTGTGGTTCATGTGTGTGCGTTGGAGGCTAAGGAGTCTACTGTGGGGAATGTCCGAACGGTAAAGGAATATGTTGACGTATTTCCGGAGAACTTCGGGATTGCCTCCGGATCGTGAAGTTGAATTTGGTCTAGATCTGTTACCACTAAAATGCGCGCAAAGGTGTCTATTGCTCCGTATAGGATGGCACCGAAGGAATTAGGGGAATTGAAGGCTCAAATTCAAGAGTTGTTGGATCGAGGTTTTATCCGACCAAGTGTTTCGCCTTGGGAAGCACCGGTACTTTTTGTCAAGAAGAAGGATGGATCGATGCGGATGTGTATATACTATCGCCAGCTTGAATAAGTCGACGATAAAAACAAGTATCCTTTGCCGAGGATAGATGACTTGTTTGATCACCTTAAGAAAAGCGGTTTTCTCAAGATTGATTTAAGGTCCGGATATCATCACCAAGGTGAAAGAGGTGATATCTATAAGACGGCATTTCGCACTCGGTATGGGCACTACGAGTTTACGTAATGCCGTTTGGGTTGACTAACGTCTTGGCGACTTTCATGGACATGATGAATCGGGTATTCCAGTTTTTTTTTTGACCGGTTTGTTGTGGTATTTATAGATTTATATTTTGGTATACTCCAAGTCGAGGAGGAGCATGATGCGCATTTGCGAGTAGTGTTGCAGATTTTGAGGAAAATCACTTTATGTAAAATTTAGTAAGTGCGAGTTTTGGCTTAGGAGGTGACTTTCTTGGGTCACGTAGTATCACCGAGGGGATTAGAGTGGATCCTCGAAAGATTGAGGTAGTGTTAGAGTGGAAGCCGCCTAAGTCGATGGTGAGATTCGAGTTTCCTAGGTCCAGCGCAGGTATTACCAAGATTTTTGGAAGGATTTTCTTTGATAGCAAAGCACCTATGACTAAGTTATTGAGGAAAGGAATTCCATTTGTGTGGACCGAGAAGCGAAGAAGGAAGTTTTGACAAGTTAAAGAAGATTCTGATCAAGCTCTGGTTTGATTCAACTTTGAGGCGTAAGGAATTCACTACATCGTGTGATGCATCACATACTGGTTTGGGATGTGTCTTTGATGCGAGAAGGAAGGTAGTGGCTTATGCATCTCGGCAGCTTGAGACCACATGAAGTTAACTATCCGACGCATGACTTGGAATTAGCTGCAATGGTTTTTGCTTTGAAGATATGGAGACACTATTTGTATGGAGAGAAGTCGATAGTCTACACGGATCACAAGAGTCTTAAGTATCTTTTGACTCGAAAGGATTTGAACTTGAGGCGTAGAGATGGATAGAGTTGTTGAAGGACTACGATCGCTCGATTGAGTATCATCCGGCAAGGCTAACGTAGTGGCGCACGCGTTGAGCCAAAAGGTTGTATCGGACTTAAGATCGATGTTTGCTCATCTTAGCTTATATGACGATGGGAGTCTTTTGGCTGAATTGCAAGTTGCTTCGACTTGGTTAGAAGCGCATCAAGGAGAAACAGTTAGAGGATGATGGTTTGAATGATCGGAGGTTACGGGTTCAGAATGGTGGTTTAGAGGATTATAGTTTGTCCAAGGATGGAGTATTGTGTTTTAAAGGAAGAGCTTGTATGCCAAAGGATGTTGAGTTGAGGCAAAAGATTCTTCGGGACGCACATAGCAGCCCATACGCTATGCATCCTGGAGGTAGTGTAACAACCCGAACCCGGCCCAAACATTACGACCGAATTTGGTTTGTTACGGAGAAAACTTTTTGAAGCCATTTTAAAACCAATTTAAGTTTTGTTGAAAACTTCTCGTTTTTGGTTATCTTACCGGAACCATACTTAGATTTAATTTGGAAATTTAATTGAGTCAGGTTATTATACAAATTTTGAATGTGTCCGACGGCACGATAAAACATTTTCGTGTTAATTTAAGAAAACATGTGATTTTAATGCAGTTTTAATAATATAGTTTAAAACAAAGTATCCAACATATAAGAAATAACAAAAGTAAAGTTTATGGAGGCCTTATTACATCCAAAATAAAAATAAACCAATAATAAAATAAAATAGCTAAGTTTAAAGTTCAATTTTATTCAAGTCCACTGCAGCATGGCCACCTCGAGTCCAACCGGCTCTCAACCGCCATCTACGAGTCACTGAAAAATGTTAAAGGAGAAGGTGAGTCACCAAGACTCGATATGTAACCCTTCCCCGTATGTAAACAATTTCATACACAAACATATAATCAATCATCATGTACTAAGTCATGCACCCGACCTAGCCAACCAAACGCCTTTGTCTACCCCATGTGGTACCAAACCACCGGTGACCGTAGTCACAATGTGTTACCAAAACACTGGTGGTGCCAAACCACTTGGTGACATATAGTCACGATGTCCGTCAATACATGTGGTGCCAAACCACTTTGGTGACATGTAGTCACGATGTGTTACCAAAACATCGGTGTCCGTGAGACACGAATCAATTGATGGGGCCAACCCATCGTGGTGATACCAAATCACCGGCGACGATCCCATATCTCAAGTGGGGCCAACCCACGGTGGTGTTAACCACGTGGACAAGTCGCTATGAGGTACCAAACCTCTAGAGGTACCAAACCTCTGGTGACCGTAGTCACAAAGTGTGTTACCAAAACACCGGTGCTCGTCAAGACAAAAATATCACCGCCCCTCCACTCATTTAACCCACAATAGCCAAATAATCATGAATAGATCTCATACATTTATCACATGTAACATATGAATCATGCTTCCCAAAAGCATCAATAACACATTCATATTAACAGGTACTTACCTGAATCACCACTCATACCGTTATGGTATTAATCCGATGCTACACAAATCAGAGTTAGCATACAAAACACTCAGCACATTTAAATGATTATACGTGTGTATGTACACACCTGTCACCACTGAATAGACTAAATCCCGAAAAGAAAGTTGGTCACCACAGATCTACTTGTCCTATATTCGGCCAAATTCATGGGTTAGTCTTATGGCCTATTCGGCCAAATTAAATTATTAGAGAGGGGTTCCTTGTGAACCCGAAATCTTACCTGAATATCTTTGAACCCAAGTCACTATACTCCAAATGGTTTGGCTTCCTGAAATCGGCAACTATTAGTAGCCTCTTAATAGCCTTCTCTGCTTTTCTTAATTAGAAGAGTAATTTCCTTATGAGTAGGTACTTACCACTTACTTACCAATTTGATTGACAAAGACAAATGGTTCAGATCCACTGTTTTGAGATCCTGGAGTCTTAGGTGAATTGGCTTCAAAAGAAAGTTTAGCCAACCATTAGAATATGTCGGATTTCTAGCTTTCCTTAAATCCATATAAGAGAAGAGAGAAGAATAGCATTCGGCTATGGCTACTCACCTTTTCCAAATCGATCGACAACAAATAACTTGAAGGATCTAACCACTTTGATATTCGGCCAAAGCTAAAGAAGTAAACAGAAATTCGGCTAGAGACCTCCAAATCAGAGAAAGAAGTTTCGGCACAAGAATATGATGTATATTCGGCTAATGGGGTTAAGAGAAGAGAGGATTCAGCAAGGTAGGTTTCGGCACAAGAGTTTTGTGAAGAAAGGAAATAAAAGAAGAAGAAGAATGAGAGGGTTTAGTGTTATCGGTTTTGCTCAAGGTTGAAAAGAAGAGGAGAGTTGAACTATGGGAGAGTGCTTAGCCGAAATTAGCAAATGATTTACTAAACAAATTCGGCCTCCCTTAGAAAGCTTCTTGCCGTCCACTCCCATCCAAGGAGTTCCAAATTCGGCAAACACCTAGTTTTTCTCTAGGCCACCCATTTGAAAATATTTAAATAATTTTGAATACTCAATAATAGTCTCATAATAATCCATTAATTATCCATGAATATCCTCTTATTATCACTATAATTAAACAAATAAAACTCTCATATTATCCTATAATAATATTTAATAAAAGAGTTTGAAGGGAGAAAAATTCTCCCACTTGTGCCGTCCCCTTGGAGTGTAAAAAGAAGGATGTCTGCGACTCGAACACAAGCTCCCTAGCTCCCCTTGGTGGCGTCAACACTAGCCCCTAAGTGGCCTTCTTTTTGCCACTTTTCCAAGCTGATTTTTGTGTCAAATTATCCCTTATTTATTCTTATAACCCCCACTTGTTAAGGCTCCCTACCTCAAAGCTTGAAAATAATATTTTTCCCACTACTCGAGCTTACTAAAAATCCATAATTAAGCCTTAACATTCCATAAATAATATCACAAAGATTCATAATAAGAAAAATAATTAAATTCCAAATAACCCCATTTTTGGGATGTTACGCTTCTACCCCTTAAAATAAATTTCGTCCTCGAAATTCCTTGATCAAAAGAGATGGGGGTATTGCTGCCGCATCACCTCCTCGGGCTCCCACGTAGCTTCTTCCACTCTGTGGTTCCGCCATAGCACTTTCACTAAAGGCACTGCCTTCCTACGTAGAACCTTCACATCTCGGTCTACAATCTGAACCGGTTCCTCTTCAAATGATAAATCCGAATTCACCTCAATCTCTGCTACTGGCACGACGTGCGAAGGATCTGACCGATACCGTCTCAACATCGATACATGAAAGACATCATGGATCTGATTCAGTTCTGCCGATAACTCTAGCTGATAAGCTACCGGTCCTACTCGCTTTACCACTGTATATGGCCCGATGAACCTTGGGCTCAGCTTCCCTTTTCGTCCAAATCTCAACACCTTTTTCCAAGGCGACACCTTCAGAAAGACCTTGTCTCCCACAGCATACTCCATTTCCTTGCGTTTGAGATCGGCATAAGACTTCTGCCTATCTGATGCTTCCTTGAGACGAGACCGAATCACCTTGACTTTGTCTTCCGTCTCCGGTTACCAATTCTGGACCTAACTTGTCGTTCCCCAACTCCGTCCAACATGTAGGAGTACGGCACTTTCGTCCATATAGGGCCTCGTATGGAGCCATCTCGAATACTCGCTTGATAACTATTGTTATAAGCGAATTCCGCTAATGGTAGGTACTCTTCCCAACTACCACTAAAATCCAAGACACAACCTCTTAACATGTCTTCTAAAATCAGATCACCCTTTCCGATTGTCCGTCCGATTTGTGGATGGAAAGCCGTCTCAAATCTAACCGCGTACCCAAAAGCTTGATGCAACGCTTTCCAAAACCTTGACGTGAATCGGGATCCCTATCCGAGATAATCGACATCGCACACCATGCAACCTCACTATTTCACCCACATACGCCTTCGCTTAGCTTCGGAGTGAGTAATCCATTCTCACCGGCATGAAGTGAGTGATTTAGTCGAGCGATCCACAATTACCCAAATCGCATCCTTCTTGTTGGGCGTAAGGGGTAGCCCACTAACGAAATCCATGGTGATCCTCTCCCATTTCCATTGAGGATCTTTATCGGTTGAAGTAGTCCCGATGGTAATCGATGTTCACCTTAACTCGCCGGCATGTCGGACACTTTCCTACGAACTCGCTTATCTCACGCCTCGGCCCGCCACGAATCTGCTTTTCGCAAATCTCCATACATCTTGCCTCCTCCCGATGCATAGCATATGGGCTGCGCTATGTGCATCGTGGAGAATTTTCCGCCTCAACTCTTCGCCCTTCGGCATGCATGCTCGCCTCTTGAAAACATAGCACTCCATCCCTAGACAGACTGCACCCTTCCAAACCACCATCCCGAACTTGTACCCTCTTAGCGCTCAAGCCTTCATCCACTAACCGCTTTTCCTTAATCTCCTCAATCCATGTTGGCTTTACTTGAAGTTCCGCCAAAAGACTCCCATCATCATATAGACTCAACCGAGCGAACATTGCTCTTAAGTCCGTCACAACCTTCCAGGCTCAACGCGTCGGCTACCACATTAGCCTTACCGGATGGTACTCGATTGAACAATCGTAGTCCTTTAGTAGTTCAATCCACCGACGTTGTCTCGATTCGGATCCTTCGAGTCGAAAGATACCTCAAGCTTTTGTGATCCGTGTAGACTATCGACTTCTCCCCATACAGTAATGTCTCCATATCTTGAGCAAAGACGATTGCCGCTAACTCCAAGTCGTATGCGTTGGGTAGTTAACCTCATGTGGTCTTAATCGACGGGATGCATAGGCTACTACCTTCCCATCCTGCATCAACACACATCCCAAACCGGTGAGAGATGCATCGCAATAGACCATGAATAACTTTCCCGCTTGGTGTACTAAAACCGAGCTTCCAGTCAAAATTTTCCTTAGCTTATCAAAGCTTTCTTGCTTCTTCTCGACCATACAAATGGAACACCTTTCCTTAGTAACTTAGTTAACGGCGCTGCTATTAGAGAAAATCCTTCTACGAACCTCCGATAGTACCCTGCTAAACCCGAAAACTTCGTATTTCACCCACCCACCTAGGTGGTTTCCAATCCAATACTTGCTTCAATCTTGCGAGGGTCCACTCTAATTCCTTCCGCCGAGACCACGTGCCCTAAGAAAGCCACTTCCTCACCCAAAATTCGCACTTCATCGAATTTGGCATATAACCGCTTCTCCTCAATACTTGCGTAACTATCCGTAAAATGCTTGTCATGCTCCTCTTCTGTCTTTGAATAAACCAATATGTCGCCTATGAACACCACGACAAATTGGTCCAAGTAATCTTGTTGAAATACCCTATTCATTAAGTCCATAAATGCCGCCGGTGTATTGGTCACCCAGAATGGCATCACCAAGAACTCGAATGCCCATACCGAGTTCGAATGCCGCCTTGTGAATATCGACCTCCTTCACCCTTAATTGATGATAACTCGACCTAAGGTCAATCTTTGAGAATACCGACGCACCTTTCGGTTGGTCAAACAAATCATCGATCCGAGGCAACGGGTACTTGTTCTTGATCGTTAGCTTGTTCAATCAAGCGGTAGTCGATACACATCCGCATTGAACCGTCTTTCTTCTTGACAAACAACACAGTGCTCCTCCCACGGAGATATACTTGGTCGAATAAACCCTCTATCCAAGAGCTCCCGAATTTGAGCCTTTAGCTCCACCAATTCCTTTGGTGCCATTCGGTATGGTGCTATAGACACAGTGCCGTTCGGTAGCAAGTCTATACCGAATTCGACTTCCCGATCCGAGGCGCACCGGAAGCTCTTGCGGGAACACATCGAAATTCCCCAACCGTTCGGACCTTTCCAACTACTAACCCCTTAGCTTCCAAAGCACGATTTGAACCAAATACGCCTCACAACCCTTCCCGACCATCTTTTCACCTTCAAGGCATACACTACATTAGATAGGTAATTCCTTCTATAGCTTTGCCTCACAGCCTCCTTTGATCCCTTCTTCGGCTACCTTAGCCTTTTCCACTAGAGATGAGAACTCACGAACTGCGCTGTGGGGCAATCGGTAACCTCAAATCATCTCTGAGTCCGTCCTCAAAGCGGACACAGCGCTCATGTTCGAGACACGATGCCTCTCGCATACCTACTCACCCTTAAAAATTCCGCCTCATATTCGACACCACGGACTTAGTTCCTTGCACTAATCCCGGAAAAGCCTTTCTCTGCAGCGTCGGTGTAGCCGGTGCCCACATACTTTTTCTCTCGATAGGTGGTTCCGAAATACTCCCAAGTCAAATCATCTGCTGAGCCCCATATCGAACCAATCACCACCACCGATACGCTTCATCCTTTAGAAGCGACACTCGCCCCCTTTCAACTTTTCTTCCTCGGTCGGTCAAGATCATCCATGATCCTTTCAATTGACTCTAGCCAAGTGATTCTGCACGCACTGGGTGCCACTCGACACACCTCGGAATACCTCCGCTCCATTAGATCGGAGTCGCTCGGGGACAAATTTCCGAGCTCCCACATTTCCACCACCCGACCACCATCTCCAAGACTCGCAAAATACTTGCGATACCGCCTCCACCACCCCGATCCGGCTCCTCACTCTCTAAAGTAGGAGGTGGTGGTGGCGATGGTACCTCATTTTCGAACCTTGTCTCCGACTGACGGTTCGGACACCGTCATCCGACCCCCTACCACGTCCACGGCGTCCCACGTCCTCTAGAACTCATTCTATCTCTCGCGCTTTTAATCTGATTAAGAAAAATTTTATGCGTTAGCATTTGTTCCACTTTCTTATTCACGAAGAAATTTTATGGATAGAGTTTTAATCGAGATTCTTTCGAGCAAACAAGGTTTCGCTTCCTATCCTAGTTCGCACAAAGAAGTTCATGCATCCATTCCTTAATACTTTCCATACCTATTCGCTCATCGGACATTTCGCGCCCATTTCTAACCCAGGGGTATTTTCGTCTTTTTCCTACAGGGGTATTTTCGTAATTTTTCAGAACCAAGATATTTTATTGATGATTTTTCAAAGCTAAGTTGTTGAATATTTGTAAAATAGTTGAAATTTCTGAGCAAAACCATTGAACTGATATTTTATGAACCGAGGGCATTTTAGTAATTTTACCCCCTAAGGGCATTCCTGTAATTTTCCACCATCAAGTTTTGAAAACATTAGGGTTTGTTGTTTCTTTTTTTTTTTTTTTTTGAAAACATGGCTAATTCCCTTTTTGGGTTTTAATCATTGTGTTTAGCCTATGACCGAGCCCTCCTCGATCGTGGGTGAACTAAAGCTACGCACTGTGCGTAATTCAAGTGAAGAGGAGGTGGGTCACGCGGACCGCTTAAATACCAAGCTCTCACTTTGAATCTTTCTAGACATGCGCACAAAGGTTACCACACCACCGAGCCCTTTGAGTTAGGGTGAACCGGAAGCTCGCACACTGTAGGATACCGCGAAGAGGAGGTGAGTCACGAGGATCGCTTAAATACCGTGCTCTTCCGATCCAATCCTGAGACATGCGTCAGGGGTTACCACACCCTAGCTCATTGACTAAGTCATAGGTTGGTTTAATTCCTTAAGTCTTATGCTTCGTTTGTGTTTGAGTAATCTAACCTTAGGGTCCAAGTCCTATAAGCCTATCTACGTTCCATGCTTCCTACCCTTCTACAAAATATAATTCACCAAGAGGTTTAGATGTACTTACATGGGCGGATTGGTGCCGGAGACTCGGGCCATGCTATTCAAAACCAAAAATCATTCCCTAAGGCCTACCAAAACATTTTTGGGCCTTGGGCCCTGCAAATGAGCTTTGAACTGGGCTCTGATACCAATTTTGTAACAACCCGAACCCGGCCCAAACATTACGACCGAATTTGGTTTGTTACGGAGAAAACTTTTTGAAGCCATTTTAAAACCAATTTAAGTTTTGTTGAAAACTTCTCGTTTTTGGTTATCTTCTTAGAACCATACTTAGATTTAATTTGGAAATTTAATTGAGTCAGTTATTATACAAATTTCGAATGTGCCCGACGGCACGATAAAACATTTTAAGTGTTAATTTAAGAAAACATGTGATTTTAATGCGCTTTTAATAATATAGTTTAAAACAAAGTATCCAACATATAAGAAATAACAAAAGTAAAGTTTATGGAGGCCTTATTACATCCAAAATAAAAATAAACCAATAATAAAATAAAATAGCTAAGTTTAAAGTTAAATTTTATTCAAGTCCACTTGCATGGCCACCTCGAGTCCAACCTGGCTCCTCAACCGCCATCTACGAGTCACCTGAAAAATGTTAAAGGAGAAGGTGAGTCACCAAGACTCGATATGTAACCCTTCCCCGTATGTAAACAATTTCATACACAGACATATAATCAATCATCATGTACTAAGTCATGCACCGACCTAGCCAACCAAACGCCTTTGTCTACCCCATGTGGTACCAAACCACTTTGGTGACCGTAGTCACAATGTGTTACCAAAACACTTTGGTGGTGCCAAACCACTTTGGTGACATATAGTCACGATGTCCGTCAATACATGTGGTGCCAAACCACTGGTGACATGTAGTCACGATGTGTTACCAAAACACCGGTGTCCGTGAGACACGAATCAATTGATGGGGCCAACCCATCGTGTGATACCAAATCACCGCGGGCGATCCCATATCTCAAGTGGGGCCAACCCACGGTGGTGTTAACCACGGGGACAAGTCGCTATGAGGTACCAAACCTCTGAGGTACCAAACCTCTCGGTGACCGTAGTCACACGATGTGTTACCAAAACACCGGTGCTCACGTCGGCACAAAATATCACCGCCCCCTCCACTCATTTAACCCACAATAGCCAAATAATCATGAATAGATCTCATACATTTATCACATGTAACATATGAATCATGCTTCCCAAAAGCATCAATAACACATTCATATTAATGTGTACTTACGAATCACCACTCATACCGTTATGGTATTAATCCGATGCTACACAAATCGAGTTAGCATACAAAACACTCAAAGACATTTAAATGATTATACGTGTGTATGTACACACACATCACCACCGAATAGACTAAATCCAGAAAAGAAAGTTGGTCACCACAGATCTACTTGTCCTATATTCGGCCAAATTCATGGGTTAGTCTTATGGCCTATTCGGCCAAATTAAATTATTAGAGATGGGGTTCCTTGTGAACCCGAAATCTTACCTGAATATCTTTGAACCCAAGTCACTATACTCCAAATGGTTTGGCTTCCTGAAATCGGCAACTATTAGTAGCCTCTTAATAGCCTTCTGGCTTTTCTTAATTAGAAGAGTAATTTCCTTATGAGTAGGTACTTACCACTTACTTACCAATTTGATTGACAAAGACAAATGGTTCAGATCCACCGCTTTGAGATCCTGAGTCTTAGGTGAATTGGCTTCAAAAGAAAGTTTAGCCAACCATTAGAATATGTCTGATTTCGCTTTCCTTAAATCCATATAAGAGAAGAGAGAAGAATAGCATTCGGCTATGGCTACTCACCTTTTCCAAATCGATCGACAACAAATAACTTGAAGGGATCTAACCACTTTGATATTCGGCCAAAGCTAAAGAAGTAAACAGAAATTCGGCTAGAGACCTCCAAATCGAGAGAAAGAAGTTTCGGCACAAGAATATGATGTATATTCGGCTAATGGGGTTAAGAGAAGAGAGGATTCAGCAAAGGTAGGTTTCGGCACAAGAGTTTTGTGAAGAAAGGAAATAAAAGAAGAAGAAGAATGAGAGGGTTTAGTGTTATCGGTTTTGCTCAAGGTTGAAAAGAAGAGGAGAGTTGAACTATGGGAGAGTGCTTAGCAGAAATTAGCAAATGATTTACTAAACAAATTCGGCCTCCCTTAGAAAGCTTCTTGCCCACCACTCCCATCCAAGGAGTTCCAAATTCGGCAAAACACCTAGTTTTCTCTAGGCCACCCATTTGAAAATATTTAAATAATTTTGAATACTCAATAATAGTCTCATAATAATCCATTAATTATCCATGAATATCCTCTTATTATCACTATAATTAAACAAATAAAACTCTCATATTATCCTATAATAATATTTAATAAAAGAGTTTGAAGGGAGAAAAATTCTCCCACTTGTGCCGTCCTTGGAGTGTAAAAGAAGGATGTCTGCGACTCGAACACAAGCTCCTAGCTCCCCTGGTGGCGTCAAAGACTAGCCCCTAAGTGGCCTTCTTTTGCCACTTTTCCAAGCTGATTTTTGTGTCAAATTATCCCTTATTTATTCTTATAACCCCCACTTGTTAAGGCTCCCTACCTCAAAGCTTGAAAATAATATTTTTCCCACTACTCGAGCTTACTAAAAATCCATAATTAAGCCTTAACATTCCATAAATAATATCACAAATAGCTCATAATAAGAAAAATAATTAAATTCCAAATAACCCCATTTTTGGGATGTTACGAGTAGCAAGATGTATCATGATTTAAGAGAGCGATTTTGGTGGCAGTGTCCAAGCGTGAGATAACCGAGTTTGTGGGTAAATGTCCGACGTGTCGCCAGGTCAAGTGGAGCATCGGTTGCCGTGCAGGTTACTTCAAAGGTGAAGATTCCACGATGGAAGTGGGAAAGGATCACTATGGACTTTGTCGCGATTACCCTTTACGCCAAGTAAGAAGGACTCGATTTGGGTGATTGTGGATCGTCCAATAAGTCACTCATTTTATTCCTAGTAAGGGTGGATTACTCGCTTGTAAGTTAGCTAAGTTGTGTGTGGCGGAGATAGTAAGGTTGCACGGTGTACCGTGTGTCGATCATCTCGCAGGCAGATCCTAGATTTACGTCGAGGTTTTGGAGAGCGTTACATCGGGATTTGGGTACACGGTTGGATTTTAGTACCGCATTTCATCCACACCGACGGCAAATGGAAAGAGTTATACATATTTTAGAGGATATGTTGAGAGGTTGTGTATTGGACTTGAGAGGTAGGCGGGAAGAGTTTTTACCATTAGCGAGTTCGCATACAACAATAGTTATCGAGGCAAGCATTAAGATGGCACCATATGAGGCGTTGTATGGTAGGAGGTGTCGCACACCCTACATGCTTTGGACCGAGTTGAGTGAGCGTCAAATGTTAGGACCAGAGTTGGTTGCGCGAAACCGAAGATAAGGTGAAGTTGATTCAAGCTCGGTTGAAGGAAGCTTGGATAGGCGTAAGTCATATACCGATCTCAAGCGGAGGGATATAGAATTTTCCGTGGGTGACAAAGTTTTTCCGAAAGTCTCGCCATGGAAGAAAGTGTTAAGATTTGGGAGAAAATGCAAGTTAAGTCCAAGGTTTATTGGGCGTATAAGGTGTTGAGACGAGTGGGACCAAAGTGGCCTATCAGCTCGAGTTGCCATCGAGTGAGTGAGTCGATTCACGATGTGTTCCATGTCTCCATGCTTAGACGCTTATCGTTCGATCCATCACATGTTGTGGCGATGAGAGGAAATAGAGGTGAGTCCAGATCGATGGTAGAAGAAGAACCCGTGCGATTCTAGACCGAGATGTGAAAGTTTTATGTAGGAAGTCGGTTCCTTTAGTGAAGGTTTTATGGCGGAACCATGCGTAGAAAGAAGCTACGTGGGAACCGGAGGATGTGATGAGGCGGCGGCTTCCTCAACTCTTTTGAGCGGGTAATTTCGAGGACGAAATTTTCTTAAGGGGGTAGAATTGTAATATCCTAAAAAAATTGAGTATCATCTTGTTACTTGTGTTAGCTCGAGTATGATTATTATTATGTGCTTAGTATAGTTTTATGAAAGCTTGGAATTATTAGCTAAGCTAGAATGATTTTTAGTATTGAAAATATAGTAAAGTGGATTAGATGAACTTGACACTTAAGTTAATTTAAGTGTTAAATTCTAACACAAGAGGAGTTTGTGGCATAGTGGATAAGGCGCATGAAAGGTTGCTTGAGGGAAGTGGTTCGAGTAGCATGGAAGGCATATTAATGATTTTATTTTTTTTATGCATCCTAGCATTAAGTGTCGGTCAACTATTCATATGGATAAGATGGACAATTTTCTTTTTATGGCAAGAAGACTTAAGGTTATGGTAAGCATGAAATAAGGGATAGAATTGCTAGATTTTGGGGATAAAATTTCTTCAACTTTGGGAATGTAGAGGATTTCAAGGCTTGGCTTAAGGGTGTTGTTTTGGAAACTCTCCTATGGCCATTAGTGCATGAATGTGGACGGCATGTGTGGCTAGGGGTGGTCGAATGTTGATAGGAAGTTTGGGGGAATAGTTGGCCAACTTTAGCATTTTGTGCATCATTTGGCATTTTCTCTTCCTCTCCAAAAACTCCTCTTTAGCCGAATGTATCTTAGGCATTTTGCTGCAATTTTGCTTTTGATTTAGCTCTCATTTGTGTTTGAACCAAAATCTAATTTCTTCCTCTCATTTCCTTTGAAACCGAAACCACAATTTGCATTTTTGTGCACTTTCTTTTCGGCAAACTAGGTGTTTGGCCGAACCTCTTTCTCCCATCTCTCTCTTTTCTTTCTTTTGATACTTGCTCAAAAACCACATTTCCTTTTCACTTCCTCTTGGCGAATCTTCCTCCTTCCCAAATCCCATCTCTTTCATTTTTTTTCAAAGTTAAAAACATCCATTACCATTCTATTTTCATTTTCTATTTTCTTCTTTCTTCCATTTTCGAATCATCCTTCTCCTATTTCACTTTCACTTTTATTTTTCCTTTCTTTTACTCCACCATAGCCGAATCTTCTTTCTCTCTTTTGGTGTTATATTGGCCGAATATCATCAAGGGTAGATAATCTTTGGGTTTTCTTCAATCGGTTTTGGAAGATAGGTAAGTGTTCATGGTCAGTATTTCCGTTATTTCCTTCTCCTTTCTAAGTCGTTTTCTTGTGGACAAAGGCCGAATCCTTGGGCATTTGTTTGCAAGGTTCTAACCATTATTTAGGAACCGATTTTTCCTTTAGGCTCTTTTGGGACGTTGGAAGCAATCGATCTAAGCCATTCCATTAGCAATCGAAGTTGGTAAGTCAAGTGGTAAGATTCATGTCGATTCATTATTCTTTTTGAGGATAAAGACTAAGGCTATTGGGATTAAGATGTGATGTTGGCCGAATGGATTTTTGCTTATAGTTTTGTGGTATGGCCGAATGTAGGACAAGGTGATCTAGTGCGGTAGATCGGATCTTCGGAAGTTAGTATTTGCGTTAGTGAAAGGTGTGTACCTTACACACTTTATAACTCGATATATATATATATGTGTGTGTTAATAACTATTCATGTTATTAAAGCCGAAAACTATGAGATCATGAAATGATACCTTGATGGGTATGAGCAAGGATACGGGTAGGTCCGTTTCGATATGATGTTGATATATGTTGTTAATATCACGATCTACGATATATATTGGTTATATGTTTATATCAAAGTATAATGACATGATTTGTTATCTATTGCATTGGTATGGGCGATATGAGAGGAGGGGGAAGATTGATATCCGTGTCTTTGGGACACCAGAGGTTTGGCACCTCCAGTGGTTTGGTACCACATATTTTGTGTCTTTGGGACACCAGAGGTTTGGCACCTCATAGCGACTCGTCCCAGTGGTTTCACACCACCGTGGGTTGGCCCCACATTTGATGTATTGGGATCGTCGCCGGTGATTTGGTATCACACGTGGGTTGGCCCCACAACTTGATTATTCGTGACTTTGGGTCACCAAAGTGATTTGGCATCACATTATTGGATATCGTGACTTTGGGTCACCAGTGGTTTGGCACCACCAAAGGTTTTGGTACCACACGGGGGTAGAAAAGGAGTTTTGGATGGCTAGGTTGGGTGCATTATATATATATTGCTTGGTTATAATTTGTGTAAGTATGTGGCATTTACCGGGAGAGGATTATGCACTCGAGTCTTGGTGACTCACATTCTCCTTATTTTTTCAGGTGATTCGTAAAATCGCGGATGAGGAGCCTGATGAACTCGAGGAGGCCATGCAATAAAATTTGGTTTTACATGAACTTCCATTTGGGTACTTTATTTTAATTGTTTTCATCTTTTTATGGATTTGTAATAAGGCCTCTTTAATTATATTTTTGGATTATTTATATGCTTTGAATTTGTTTTAAATATGGCTTATAAATTACATGGTTGATATAATAATTTGAGCACCAAGTTTTCTAAACTACTAAACGCGATGGTTTTTAAAATGTTACCATCGGGTAACATAAATCAATTGATAGTATTTAACAACTTAAGTATTTTTGATAACTCATACTATTTTCCAAAACTCCGCCCAAATTTCTATTAGATACGATTTTCAACCTAATCGCTTTAGTTTCTTTTCAATTTATAAAAGGTTTACAAATCTAAGTTTAACTAAGTTTTAAAGATTTATTTTCGGATTTCAAAGTAAATTATCGCTTTTAATTTATTATACACTGATTTCCACGAACTTAGAACAACAAAGAGTTTTTCACTAAAATTTAATCGGTAACTCGTTTTTCCTCAAAACGTTTTCCCCTGTGACATACCAAATTCGGTCGTGGCGTATTGACCGGGTTTGGGGTGTTACAATAAAAGCTGAAGAAAACTATTGTATTTGGAGGTTTTTTTCTAGACAATCAATACAAAAAATCAGCAAAGGTTCTTTGTATCTTCTTTTTATTTTTTTCCTTTTTTTTTTCCCTTTCTTTTTGTTCTATTCGAAACTGTTTATACATATACAAAGAATTTATTTTTATTTTTTTTAAACTATATATATATATTAAAATACAATATAAAAAAAGAAAAAAAAACGTGCTGGGGGTCCGACCATCGCACACTGCAATGGCCGACGGCGCATGCGACGGGCGCGTCGTTCGCGCGGAACTCTCGCCTGACCCAGGCCGGATGCGGAGGGCTAGAGAGCAAAGAAAGGCTCTCAAAAATATTTTTTTTAAAAAAGGTGCTGCAAATGAATTTTTTGGAAAAGTTTAGCTTTTATAAACGATCTAAAACGGCGCCGTTTTAGGCCTTAGTCCCTTATGCCAAAACGATGCCGTTTAGGCCATGACCCGATCCGACCGACCCGACCTGCCTAGGATCCGCGTGTTTTTTTAGCGGAAGGGTTATTTGCGCTTTTGGCCCTTCCGCTTTTTCGACCATTTTCTATTTAGTCCTTTTTGTTTTATTTCCTCTAGTTTTGCCCGATAATTTTGCTATTATTTCTTTTTAACCCCTCAATGGAATGGCGTCGTTTAGGGAAACAAGGATTAATTTCCCAATCAGTCCTTGCATTTTGCGCGCGTTTCATCCTGACCCTTCAGCTTGCTATTTCTATTTTTATTTTAAAATCTATACCTAAATTTCTTTAAATTATGATTTAGTCCTTTTGGTTATTATTGTAATCATATTATTAAATTAATTTACTATTATCATTATTATTACATTCTTTCTTTTTACTTGTTATTATATGTTTTTTTCATTATGCTTATTTAACCTTCTACTATTAGCTTTAGATTTATTATCATTTTTAAAATATACTTATTTTACTTTTTGTAATTACCTTTACCATTTTATTTATTATTTATTTATATCCTTTATTATATACTTCATATTATTTGTTACTCACTAATATTATCATTCCTAAATTGATGTGCGTAATATTCATTACTTATTCTTGTTTATTACAATTTTTAGTTTTAAATTTTCTTTAGTTTTACTTATTATTTTTCATTTTAGCTTGTTTGTTTTAATTATTTCTTTTATTTTATTTTTATTCATCTTTCCTATTGTCGTCCTAGTGACTCATCTATCATTATTTTGTTACGCATATTAGTATTTGTAATTTATTTCTACATTTCATTACAAAATCATGTTACGTTTTATCCGACTCATTAAAGTTTTTGTTTTGAAATAAGTAAATACTCAGCGTTTTTAAAATTCGAAAGGTCGTTCCCTAACTTACGGGGCTTCGATTTTCTCGATAAATCCAAGTAAACGAACGTTTCTAAAACATTTTTAAATAATCTCGGGAATCAAGAAAAGATCGTGTTCTAACTTACGGAATATGATTTCTTTCTAAAACCGAGTTAACCAAATATCTTTCAAAATAAGTTTTTCGGCATTTTATTCTTGTATCGAGAATTTAAGACATTGTGTCCTAACTTACGGGACGTAATTCTTTTTATCGATTAACGTGAAACATGCCCTGTTCTAAATTTTTTTCAATTTTATAACAAAAGATCGTATTTTAAAATTTCTTCAAATTTTCAATTTTCGACATTAAAGACATCAATTAATCAACTAGGTACCAATTTTGGGCGTATCGAGGGTGCTAATCCTTCCTCGTGCGTAACCGACTCCCGAACCCATTTTCTGGATTTTGTAGACCAAAAAAATCATCGTTTTGATAAATTTAAACTTTTATTAAAATGATTGAATTACGAGGTGACCCGATCACACCTCACAAAAAAGGATTGGTGGCGACTCCCATGTTCGTTTTCGTTTTCAAAATCAAAGTCGACCCCTTTGTCAAAAAAATGGTTTCGACAGCTTGGCGACTCCACTAGGGACATGATAAGAGAGTCAAGCCACGAATTGATTATTTCTTGTCTTTTTGTCGAAAATTGATAATTCGGTTTAAATTTACGATCCTTTCGTTGCATTTCATTTTCTGCATCATTTTGATATGTTTGTTTCATTGGTTCGAGTCTTTTAATATATCTCTGCATCTTGCATCGCATAATCGGTCGATTTTACCCCTTTAAGTGGGAGTGAGAAACTATTCCTTCGTGAGGTCTTCACCTCCATATAGGATAGTGAATCACTTTCGGGATACATTCGCACCTATGTCTTCGTGAGATTTTCATCTCCGTATAACCATAGGGAAATGTATTCCCCTGAACTGAACTCGTTCCGTATGAGCCTGTAATGGGTGAGGATCGAGGAATCTGCCGGTTCAGGTACCCTTACTTTAGAATCGAACCGCATATAATGAGCCCTAAGAAGCTTACCCTAGGTAGAGCAGCACCAAACCCTAGTGGTTACCCGAATAGGCGCTTTATTATTTCCTGCTTTCTTTAAATTCTTGCTTTGTATACTGACTTGTTTGTTTTGCTATGATTGCATTGCATTTTCATCATAGAAAAGAGGTGTTGATTCACGTTCAGTTACTAAATAGAGAGCTTGTCATGGAAAATGGATTTCTTGATAAAGTGGAGGATAATGCGACCTTCCGAATATGGTCCGAGTAAACACAACGAGAAAAGGGTGATGGTCTAACGGAGGAGTACACGACTTTACTTCGTTGCCCGAGGATTCAAGCCGACAAAGATTATTCGAGAGCCGTTAACATCTCGATTTCCTTAAAGAAGCGAACAAGCATCACGGGGATAAGTGAGCAATGGGTCGCAGCCCGGATCAAGCAAAAAGGAGCTAGTAGAGGCATCCATTAGAAAATTTGCGAGATTTGATCTTAACATCCAGATATGAAGAAAAGGATCGATGTCTTCACTTTGAGTATTAGGGCAAGGCCGTGTATGTAATCTGTTTTATGTAAAGAAATTTGTTTTCTAGAAAAGTTGTTCTAATAGAATTGAATCAGAATCAACGCCTCTTTTTTGCATTCATTTCATGCATTAGCATTGCATTGCATCAAATGCAATAAAACTCACGAAAGACCCTTACCCTGGAATATCGTTTCAGCGCACGAGGAAAAACTGAAGCAATGGACCAAAGGTTGAAGAGATTAGAACAAATGCAAATACAGATGCAAGAGCAATTGGCCAAAATTCAATAAGATGCTAGAATTTCAAAGAAACATGATGAGTTAGTTAACCCAGATGCTAGCTGGAGGGTTAGAAAAAGGAAAAAGCCCTATGGTTGATTCTGGGGACGATAACGAGGACTCCGCTTATCATTCAAGATTTACCCCAACAAACACCCAAGCACAACTAGATGCGTATCCACAAAGGGTGTTTGTTAACATTAGACCATAATACAAGACCGGTACCTCGACTCCGGTGAACTTCCCGACAGGTTCAGGTTCTAGTCCAGGGGATGATCCAATCAATCCTATTGTTCTTGAGCTGGATGATCTAGCAGAAACAAAAAAGGCGAAAGTGGAGCTCCCAAAATAATTTGAAGATCGTTACAAACGGAAAAGGCGAGAGAGGAGCTCCCAAATCAATACTTTAAAGGCCTTGAGGAAGAGGGAAAATGAGGTGAATAATACAAGTATGTATAACAAGGGCTATTCAAAGCCGATTACCGTAAGCTAGCCAAGGACGACAACTACCAGCCATCAGGTCCCCCCAAGGCAAGATTCCAATCCAAGACTGAACTTAGAAAAACTCCGGTTCACATCTATCCCAATTACGTATGGGGAGTTGTACCAAAGTTTGTTTGATGCACATATAGTATCCCCTTTTTTACCTAAAACCTATGCAGCCTCCGTTCCCCAAATGGTACGATGCGAACGCCCAATGCGAGTACCACGCGGGAATCACAGGACACTCGATTGAGAACTGCACCATTTTCAAAAAGATAATCGAAAGACTTATCAAAATGGGTATTGTGAAATTCGATGATCTATTTGGTGCAGAAAATCTGTTACCCAACCATTCTGACAAAGGGGTAAACGCGATAATCGAGAATACGGGGAAGAGAATCAAGATAGCAGAAGTGAAACCCCACTGATAGATGTTTGGAAGAAAATGGTAGAAAGTGGATTAATCACACAGGACTCAGGGGAGGAACCTGGAGAAGCAAGGAACTACTGTGAGTTCCACGATGAAGAAGGTCACGAGATTCAAAAGTGCAGTGAATTCAGGGCCTTGGTGCAAGGCCTGATAGATAATAAGGAACTAAAATTCCTTGAAGAAGTCGAAAGCCCGGAAGGAATCTCGGAGAATCTGAACATTAATGTTGTATCTGAAGAGGGAACCGGGGAATAGAATTTTCCAAGCGTCTGCCCTTACATACTTGGGAGTGTTTTAAACAATGGGACTGTGGAAGAGATCCCTATATTTTTTAGAGCTAATTTAGAGTAATATTCAAAACAAGCTTGTTGCTTTAAGCCTAGAAGCAATAAGAATCCTTTCGTGAAATAGGCCCATGTCCAACACCTTTATTTTTAATGAAAAATGCATTTTTGTGTCTCACTTTAAGCAAATATTCTTTTATTCATTCATTTCATTCATGTTCATACCACATAAATAATTATTCTTAGATTCATTTTTTCTTTGAATATTCCTTCGTACCTACAACAGGTCTCCAGATATCAACGACATGAGCGACGCTGATACTGACTCAGAATCTACTTTTGAGCACGATGTGTGTCTAGAGGGATCTCAGGACTTTGAAGATAACAAAGATGGTAACCTATCTCCTGATTTGTTAAGGATGGTAGAACAAGATGAAAAAACAGATCCTGCCTTACAAAGAGTCATTGTGAGCCTAAGAGAAGAGAAATAGGTGAAGATCAGAGCCTGTATCACCACAAAGAAAAAGCGAGACGTCATTGAGTTATTCCAAGAATTCAAAGAAATTTTCGCATGATCGTATCAGGATATGCCCTGGCTGCTGAGACGTGTGGATGCTGTTAAGGCTAAGGAAATCTTAGAAGAGGAACACATGCTAATGGTTTTACAATGGCCAGGCAAATCATGAGGTTCGGGTACTGCTGGTCCACTATGGAAGGGGATTGCATCAGTTATACCAAGAAATGCCATAAGTGCCAAATTTATGTAGACAAGATTCCAGTGCCTCCTTCATCTCTTCATGTATGGCTTTTCCATGGACTTTCTCTGTGTGGGGCATGGATGTCAGTAGGCCAATCTCACCAAAGGCTTCTAGCGGGCGTCGATTCATCTTTATGGTCGTCCATTACTTCACTAAGTAGGTGGAAACTGCTTCATATGCCGATGTCACAAAGTTGACAGTCAGTAAATTATTGAGAAAAAAAGTCATATGCCGGTATGGAATGCCAAAAATGGATCATATCTGGCAATGCACTAAATTTGAAACAACAACACGATATCGGAAGTTTGCAGTCTGTTCAAGATTAACATCACATCGCCCAAAAATGAACAGAACAGTGGAGGCAACCTTCTAAAAAAAAAGATCGTGAGGAAAATGATTGAGACTCACAAAGATTAGCAAGAGAAATTACCATCTATGCTTATCGAACGTTTGTCAGGACTTCCACCGGGGTAACTCTTTTCTCATTGATTTATGGAATGGAAGCAGTTTTACATATCGAAGTTGAGATTCCCTCCCTTCGAATCTTGTCAGAGCTGAAGATGGACGAAGCAGAATGGATCCAATCCCGATATGATCAGCTGAATCTGATCGAAGAGAAGAGGTTGAGAGCTATCCGTCATGGTTGAATGTACCAAAATTAGATGATGTGAGCTCACAATAAAAAGGTTCGCCCCGGAAAGTACCATGAGAGGGAATTGGTACTAAAGAAGATTCTTCTAAAAAAAAAAGACTTCAGAGGGAAATGGATGCCAAATTGGTAAAGAAGGCATTTTTCTGGAGGAGCATTGACTTTGACTAAAGTGGACGGCAAGAGCCTGCCTAATCCAGTGAATTCGGATTCAGTCAAGAAGTACTTCATATAAAAAAAAGGAAAAAAGAAAGAAAGAAAGGAAGAAAGAAAGAAAGAAAAGAAAGAAGGAAAAGAAAAAGGAGAGGCCAAGGCGAAAACCTGTAAAGGGCATCTTGAGACCAAAGGGTTTTTGAATTGAAAACCCGTAAAGGGCAATTCAATTTTTAATCAAAAATGGGGCATGTTGTAACAGCCCAAATTTGGGTCTAGTCGAAATAGTGGTTTCGAGACCACAAATCCGACGAGAAAAATTTTATTTTTATTATATTTTTATGGTCTACAATTTTACGGAAAGATTTCGTAAAAATTTTGTTAAAAAAATTTTGACGGTTGAACACTCAATTTAGTCAAAATGACTAAATTGTAAAAAGTGCAAAACTTGAGTTCTATATATTAGAGGTGTCATATTGCTATGAGTTTAAATTTGAGGCCCTTAAAAGGTAATTAGACCATTGAATAACTTGATGGATAAAAATCAGAATGAATTGGACAAAATTGAAAGAAAAGCCTTAAGGGCATTTTTGTCATTTGAGTGTTTTAAGGCATAAAAGACAAATTGAAACCCAAAAAAATCTACTCATTCTCTTCTCCATTCTGTTGAATTTCTCAAGAAGCCATGGATAGGGTTTCAAGCTTTTTCAAAGCTCAATAGTAAGTGTTTTTTAGCCCCGTTTTTAATGTTCATCATATTTTTGAAATCCCGGTAACTTAATCTAGCTATTTCTACCATTATTTTGAGCTAGAGTTTGATTTTAAAAATTGACCCATGTTGAATAATTGTGAATTTTGATGAATTATGGTAGATTATGCATGTCTATGATCAGAGAAACGAGTTTTATTAGATGATTTTCGATGAAATCGTATAAAAGGGGTTAAATTGTAAAAGTTATAAATTGGTCATAAGTGTGTGAATTAGTGAGAATTTGATGTTTCCATAGAAGAGAAAAATGATCAGCATGTTATAAAACATAAGAATAAGGGCTGAATATTAATTTTCGAGTATTGGGGCAAAAGTGTAAATATGTAAAAGTTTAGGGGCAAAATTTTAATTTTGCAAAAGTTGAGTTAAGGATTGTTTTGAATTGTACATTAATTAAATAAGTGAAATGTGATGTTTTAGACCCTAGAAAACGAGATTTGGACCTAGAACGGGAGGAAAATTGAAAATCGAGAAAGTTGGTAAAATGATCGTTTTGGTATCGAGGTAAGTTCATATGTTTAATAAGCATTTAATGATACAAGTTTGAATGTTAAATTGAAATTTTAGTTATGAATACTTTAGTCTTGATTTTCCAATATAATTATAAAGTTCGATATTGACTCGACATTTTAATGAGAATTTGTATAAATTTACATGTAAGACCAAATTAGAAAGATGGCTTTGTGTAATATCAAGAAAGTATTGATTGTGGAAGAAAAATTGTTTATGAATTATTCAAGTGCTAAAGTGTTTAAAATAAGTGTAAAGAATAAATTCCGGGTGAACATAGGAATAGAAGTGGATACCTGAGATCCAGTGTTACAGTTTTAACGGTGAGCCCGGGTGCTTGGGTGATCTAGCATGTGTTGCGAACACTGACAGCTTGTGTGAGCAGGCCCGTGGACATTTCCAGTGTTATTGATCAGTGAAAAGTGGTAGCTCTAGCTACCTGATCAGTGAAAAGTGGTGGCCCTGGCTACCTGATCAGTGAAAAGTGGTAGCTCTAGCTACCTAATCAGTGAAAAGTGGTAGCTCCGACTACCTGATCAGTAAATAGTGGTAGCTTCGACTACATATTAGTGGTAGCTTCGGCTACATATCAGTGGTAGCTTCGGCTACATTACAGTGGTAGCTTCGGCTACATATCAGTGTGGCACTTATGTGCTAATTCTCTACGTATCCGTGTATATTCCGAGTGTTCAACGGGAAAATTGATTAAGTGAAATTATGTGTGACTTTGTAGTGATAAGTGAAGGTATATACATGTGTATCATATGAGCAATATGCTCGATATGTAATCGGAAATTGGAAAGATTGTTATAAGCAAGTAATGAATACAACTAAAAGGAGAGAAAGAGAGCAAAAATTTACAATGAGACTGTTTTGGGCAGCAGCAGTGACATGAATTTGAAAAATCACCAAAAATAGTATAAATTTAATTATAAGTTAGATGATATATTGATTTAAATCTCATTGAGTCTATTTTCATACGAAAGAAATAGAGAAAGCAAAGAAATTCTGTATTTTGAGATATTTATATTTTTGTGAGACTTGTTTAGAATGATTACGTGATCCCCTGTTCTGTCTTGGAAAAATCATTAAAAATTGTAAAAAAAATAATTATGGGATAAAAGTTATATGCTTGAAATCCTTAATGAGTCTAGTTTCAAATTAAATAAATTATAACATTATTTGAATTCTGTACAAGGATAAAATTGATTCGTAGTGAAAAGTGATCAGAATAGTCAAACAGTGAAACAGGGGAAATTTTAATGAATAAACTATACTAATTGGCTAAGCCAAAAATTCTGGAAATTTTATGGTATGAAGATATGTGAGTCTAGTTTCAGGAAAAATTAGCGTTTTGAAATTCGGAGCTCTGTAGCTCAAGAAATAAATAATTTAGTGACAGCGATTCAAGTAGATAGATTAATGTGAACATGAGTAATAAGGTATAAAAATGTGATTTAATGTTTGTATCAATTTGAGAACTTGTTGTGAGGATTTTTCATGTTGAGGCTTTGATAAGGCTACAAATGAGTAAGTTGGGAAAGTAAGAACTTAGCATTATTTATGCAAGTTATGACAACGACAGTAGTAAGCTAAATTCATTGCTAATGGTTATTATTTTTACATGTGAACTTACTAAGCTTTATAAGCTTACCCCCTTTTCTTTGCCATGTTCCAGAGTCCTACTAAACAAGCTCGGGTTGGAGTTCGTCGGAGATCGCTTCACACTATCAAGCTATCTATGAGTATCTTTATTTATAAATGATTTAAGTTATGGCATGTATAGGGGCTTGACTAAGTCATTTTGTATATGTGTTAAGTTTGGTAATGCCTCGTACTCGGTTCCGGCATAGGATACGAGTAAGGGGTGTTACATTTATTGGTATCAGAGCTATGGTTTAGTCGATTCTCGGTCTACCATAGTAAGTGTGAGAGTCTAGTTATACATGCCATAATGAGCTGTGATAGTGTGACGACTTCCGACCTTGATGTAAATTATTTTATTAGAAAGATGCGCACTTCAACCGAGCTAAATTTGATAGTGCAAACAATGTGTTTATGATGAGTTGAGACTTGTGAAAAGTAAGAATAATAGTTTATGATGTTTATGTGATGATGAATAAATTGTGGATAGAAATTTCTTTTGAAATATGAAAGATGAGATGAAAGGAAAGTTTATACTATTATAAGGGTTCATGTTTGATTGGCATTTGTATGATGCTATGAGTATAACTTGTGAAATTAAGTGAATGTTATGAGTAATTTTACTTGAGATTTATGAATGAAAGTATAAGTACACTTGTTTGTATAAGATGATAGGAAGATTGTGTAAAATGAGTATGCATGTTAAGTTACTTGAAGTAAAATATATATTGATGAGTGTTAAGTTATATGCATGAATATATAAGAGGTAAGTCAGATGCGTTACAACTTCACCCCCTTCCAATAAGGTATGTTATAAAGAAATTTTATGAAATTCAGACCGAATGGGTTTACAAGTGGAAGACTAAAGAGTTGAGTTGTAGATTAATTGACAACGTGATTAGAGTTGAGAATGGTTTAGTAAATGAACACAGTTACAGAAAAGATGCCAGATTAATATGAAGATCATTTGTATTCCAAAATGTTATAGTTGAAGAAAGGTCAGGCTCAGCTAATTAACCCATCCAGGTATGAGGCCTAAAGTATGTGATTGCTGGAATTTATTCTGAATTTATATCTGTTTACAATTGAAATAATATTAGATTAGTAATGACAGAATTAGATAGTGCAATCATGATCGAGATGTATTAATGACTGAATGCAGTGTTTATGGTTGAGAAATTACAGCAATCTCTTCCGACTATTATATGTGTTTATTTACTCTCAGAGGTGTATATATATATATATCTCTGCAAGATTTCGAATGAAATTCCTATAGTATAAGAATGTCAGCTAAATTTACAGGTAGATGAAAACATTGTAGTTTATTTGAACTGTGATCGAAATTGCTCTATCTTTTCTGGTTTTCTGCATTATGCACAGATAGAAAGTTGAGGGTAAGGTCCGTAAGATGTTAGCGTCTTGTTTTACTAGCTATTGCTCAATGAAAATAAAGGAAGGTTGTGTGGTTTTTGTTAAGATTATTTTCAATGCTTATGATGATTATAAGTTTTGGCTTGATGGCGAGAGTACTTTGATCAGATTACGGAGGTATAAAGATTTTGCTTTTGTATTGGTTGTTATGGAAATTTGCGTTTAAATTTCTCCAATGATCGAGATGTTTTGTTTTCAGCCAGGACCTTATCTACTAAAGTAATTGAGAAGTTAGTCTTATTATGGCACTATGATTTTTAAGCTGTATGAGTATTGTGGCATCAATATAGTTAAGTGCTTCGATGAGTAATAGTTGAAGTAAATTTTACTATAAGTTTAATCTTTCTCTAGATTTGAGAAGAAATTGAAGTTAGCAAAGTGTGAATGATAGGAAGTTCAACTTAGACCTGTGTATTGATTTTCACTTTTCAAATGATCTTGATATATATATCAATGAGTTAAAGACATAATATTATGATGTCTAGCACAATGATAATTATCTGTTTTTTTGAAAAGTACAGAGATGGATGATACTCCGAGGCAGTTACACTAGTAAGAGGATGAAATATTATGTACCAAACTTTGAACCTGATGTCTAAACTTTTAATGGGTAAGAGTATTGAACTTAGATGTGTGTCAAGTGCTTACGAAAGTATTTCATTAATGAGAGAATTTTCATCCGGATAAGTGGTAGTAAGTTCATATGGCTGAAATTTAATGATTAAATGTTAATTTCATGAATTATATAATGTATGATGAGATATATTTGTTGATGAATTGAGAATAAAACAACAATGCAAAAACCGAATAAATGATCAAATTGAGCAGAACATCGGATTTGAGTACTTCTGATCAATGACAAGTGATAAGTGATAGCTTTAGCTACACTTATCTGATCAGTGACAAGCGACAAGTGATAAGTGGTAGCTTTAGCTACACTTATCCGATCAATGATAAGTGGCAAGTGACAAATGTCATCCGTAAAGACCGTAGCGGTGGCTATGGCTTCAAAAGTGATAAGTGATCATACGTAAGACCATAGTTATCCTATGGCAAAGTGGAAGTGAAGTACTCAATTTTCCGTAACCGTTCCCTAATTTGATTAAGGATGGTAAGTGACAAAAGGGCGCAAAAGAGTTAAAGTAGTATGAACCTGGTACTTCTGACTCTGTATTCAGATATTGATATGTTGACAGAATTAAGTTGAATGTTAAGTGTATTCAAGTTTAACGATATCAGTGATAATATTAAAATGATAATAAGGCAGAACTATTGTGAATTTCGTATCAGGTTTTCCTCAATCTTCAGATCAAGAGAAATGCTAGTTGTTATTTTCGAACGTTTGACGGAATTAGTATAATAATTTCAATATGTATCGATTCTTTATTTGACAGAATTGACTGAGTTATATTGGGATTTAGATCGATGACAGAGTGTTTCTAAAAGTATCGTCTTAAAAAAAAAGAAGATTATTTAGTGATGTTGGAAATAGTGCGAAAGATATTAAACTTCATTCCGGTAAGATTTTCGGGGACGAAAATCCTAAAAGGGGGGAGAGTTGTAACAGCCCAAATTTGGGTCTAGTCGAAATAGTGGTTTCGAGACCACAAATCCGACGAGAAAAATTTTATTTTTATTATATTTTTATGGTCTACAATTTTACGGAAAGATTTCGTAAAAATTTTGTTAAAAAAATTTTGACGGTTGAACACTCAATTTAGTCAAAATGACTAAATTGTAAAAAGTGCAAAATTTGAGTTCTATATATTAGAGGTGTCATATTGCTATGATTTTAAATTGGAGGCCCTTAAAAGGTAATTAGACCATTGAATAACTTGATGGATAAAAATCGGCATGAATTGGACAAAATTGAAAGAAAAGCCTTAAGGGCATTTTTGTCATTTGAGTGTTTTAAGGCATAAAAGACAAATTGAAACCCAAAAAAATCTGCTCATTCTCTTCTCCATTCTGTCGAATTTCTCAAGAAGCCATGGATAGGGTTTCAAGCTTTTTCAAAGCTCAATAGTAAGTGTTTTTGAGCCCTGCTTTAATGTTCATCATATTTTTGAAATCCGGTAACTTAATCTAGCTATTTCTACCATTATTTTGAGCTAGAGTTTGATTTTAAAAATTGACCCATGTTGAATAATTGTGAATTTTGATGAATTATGGTAGATTATGGATGTCTATGATCGAGAAAACGAGTTTTATTAGATGATTTTCGATGAAATCGTATAAAAGGGTTAAATTGTAAAAGTTATAAATTGGTCATAAGTGTGTGAATTAGTGAGAATTTGATGTTTCCATAGAAGAGAAAATGATCAGCATGTTATAAAACATAAGAATAAGGGCTGAAGATTAATTTTCGAGTATTGGGGCAAAAGTGTAAATATATAAAAGTTTAGGGGCAAAATTTTAATTTTGCTAAAGTTGAGTTAAGGACTGTTTTGAATTTTAAATTAATTAAATAAGTGAAATGTGATGTTTTAGACCCCAGAAAATGATATTTGGACCTAGAACGGGAGGAAAATTGAAAATCGAGAAAGTTGGTAAAATGGTCGTTTTGGTATCGAGGTAAGTTCATATGTTTAATAAGCATTTAATGATACAAGTTTGAATGTTAAATTGAAATTTTAGTTATGAATACTTTAGTCTTGATTTTCCAATATAATTATAAAGTTCGATATTGACTCGACATTTTAATGAGAATTTGTATAAATTTACATGTAAGACCAAATTAGAAAGATGGCTTTGTGTAATATCAAGAAAGTATTGATTGTGGAAGAAAAATTGTTTATGAATTATTCAAGTGCTAAAGTGTTTAAAATAAGTGTAAAGAATAAATTCCCAGTTGAACATAGGAATAGAAGTGGATACTAGAGATCAGTGTTACAGTGTTACAGTGAGTCCCGGGTGCTGGGTGATCTAGCATGTGTTGCGGACACACGGCACTTGTGTGAGCAGCCCGTGGACATTTCCAAAGTTATTGATCGGTGAAAAGTGGTAGCTCTAGCTACCTGATCAGTGAAAAGTGGTGGCCACAGCTGCACGATCGATGAAAAGTGGTAGCTCTAGCTACCTAATCAGTGAAAAGTGGTAGCTCCGACTACCTGATCAGTAAATAGTGGTAGCTTCAGCTATATATCAGTGGTAGCTTCGGCTACATATCAGTGGTAGCTTCGACTACATTACAGTGGTAGCTTCGGCTACATTTACGATGGTAGCCGGCTACATATCGATTGTGGCACTTATGTGCTAATTCTCTACGTATCCGTGTATATTCCGAAAGTGTTCAATGGGAAAATTGATTAAGTGAAATTATGTGTGACTTTGTAGTGATAAGTGAAGGTATATACATGTGTATCGTATGAGCAATATGCTCGATATGTAATCGGAAATTGGAAAGATTGTTATAAGCAAGTAATGAATACAACTAAAAGGAGAGAAAGAGAGCAAAAATTTACAATGAGACTGTTTTGGGCAGCAGCAGTGACGTGAATTTGAAAAATCACCAAAAATAGTAGAAATTGAATTATAAGTTAGATGATATATTGATTTAAATCTCATTGAGTCTATTTTCATACGAAAGAAATAGAGAAAGCAAAGAAATTCTGTATTTTGAGATATTTATATTTTTGTGAGACTTGTTTAGAATGATTACGTGATCCCCTGTTCTGTCTTGGAAAAATCATTAAAAATTGTAAAAAAATAATTATGGGATAAAAGTTATATGCTTGAAATCCTTAATGAGTCTAGTTTCAAATTAAATAAATTATAACATTATTTGAATTCTGTACAAGGATAAAATTGATTCGTAGTGAAAAGTGATCAGAATAGTCGAATAGTGAAACAGGAGAAATTTTAATGAATAAACTGTACTAATTGGCTAAGCCAAAAATTCTGGAAATTTTATGGTATGAATATATGTGAGTCTAGTTTTAGGAAAAATTAGCGTTTTGAAATTCGGAGCTTTGTAGCTCAAGAAATAAATAATTTAGTGATAGCGATTCAAGTAGATAGATTAATGTGAACATGAGTAATAAGGTATAAAAATGTGATTTAATGTTTGTATCAATTTGAGAACTTGTTGTGAGGATTTGTCATGTTGAGGCTTTGATAAGGCTACAAATGAGTAAGTTGGGAAAGTAAGAACTTAGCATTATTTATGCAAGTTATGACAGCTTAGTAGTAAGCTAAATTCATTGCTAATGGTTATTATTTTTACATGTGAACTTACTAAGCTTTATAAGCTTACCCCATTTTCTTTCCCATGTTACAGAGTCCTACTAAACAAGATCGGGTTGGAGTTCGTCGGAGATCGCTTCACACTATCAAGCTATCTATGAGTATCTTTATTTATAAATGATTTAAGTTATGGCATGTATAGGGGCTTGACTAAGTCATTTTGTATATGTGTTAAGTTTGGTAATGCCTCGTACTCGGTTCCGGCATAGGATACGAGTAAGGGGTGTTACACATGCGGTAGTCTCGCTTTCTCCGAATTAACAAGAAGGAGAGATGCTACATCTTGGGGCATCAACAGAGTACTCTAGATCCCCTAAACACATATTGAGCTCAAAAAAAGTCCTCAAGAAGTTTGTACAGAGAAGCTCATGCTGCGATATGTGGGGCACCTATTTTTTTCCTCTCACCTATTTTGTATTCCAGCAATGTTTGCTTTCTTTGATTAATCCATTCTTTTCAGATTTTGTTCTTGATAAATTTCAGTTTTGACCATCATTATAATCTTTTTCAAGCATTTTGCATTGAAATAACGTTTAATGGACTAATAATACTTTCACAAAAGGGGTTCTGCATATTACTCTGGAAGCTTCTAAATAGTACAAGAACCTGAAACATGACTATTATTTAGAACTCACCAAACCTAAGGGTTGGAAATATTTGAGAAAGAAGAGTCTAAATTGTGACTACTTCTTTAGATTTTCTGTCAAAGACACCAGCTGAGCAAAGAGGGCATGATAACACCTCAGTGATACAACCTTAATGAACAATGAGCAATGACAACCTAAACATTAAAAAGGGATCATTCTCATGCATTCATACAAATATCATTCATACACATTTAGTTAGGAGCATTTGATTCATTCTGATCATGACATCCTAATCATTTGGCATAAACATAGGCCCATGAAATCGATTCTACACGTCATGTCCCCCAAAGGACAGTGTAGTAGGATTGGTGAATCCACAAATCTCATCTCCCTGAAGTAGCAGTTGAGCATATTGAAGTTGTAGATCTTATCTCCTTGAAGTTGCAGTGGAGTAGATCGAAGATGGCGAATCTTATCTTCCCCGAAGTTGCGATGGAGCGATTGAAGCCACCACCTTATCTCCCGGTTGCAATGAGCAGATCAAGACAAGTGAATCTTATTTCCACGGCATTGCAGTTGGAACAGATTGAAGCTACAAATTATGGCAGATCTTATCTTCCTGTATTTTCAGTGGAGTAAACTGAAACCACCACCTTATCTCCCGGAAGTTGCAATGAGCAGAAGACAACGAATCTTATTTCCACTGGCGTTGCGATGGAACAGATTAAAGCTACAAATTATGGCGGATCTTATCTTCCCGAAGTTGCAGATGGAGCGATTGAAGCCACCACCTTATCTCCTGAGTTACAATGAGCGATTGAAGACAATGAACCTTATTTCCCTGGCGTTGCAGTGGAACATATTAAAGCTATCAAATTATGACGGATCTTATCTTCCTGAAGTTGTAGTGGAGCGATTGAAGCCACCACCTTATCTCCTCGAAGTTGCAATGAGCGGCATCAAGACATTGAATCTTATTTCCCCGGTGTTGCAAAGGAGCAGATTGAAGCCACCAAACCTTATCTCCCCGAGTTGCTTTGCGAGAGCGGATCAAGAAGGCAGTGAATCTTATTTCCCTGGCGTTGTAGTGGAGCAGATTGAAGCCACCAGCTTATCTCCCTGAAGTTGCAGCAGAGCAAACTGAAGACAGCTAATCCTATCTCCCTAAAGTTGTAGTGGAGGGGATTAAAACGACAAATCCTATACCATAGCAAGTCTTATCTCCCTGAAGTTGCAGTGGAGCAGACTAAAATCACAAATCTCATATCCCTGAAGTTGCGGCGGAGTGGATTGAAGCTACAAGTCTTATCTCCCTAAAGTTACGGTGGAGCGAATCGAAGCAACAAGATACAGTAGACTGGAATGAGGCTACTTGAAGAAGAGAAGCATCAAAAAAGTCAAGACTCGGCGAGACCGGGCAAAATTGGTCTTTCTTAAAATTCTTTGCTCCATTCCCATTACACGACAATGAGCAAAGAGGGGCAGCTGTACAAGCCCAATTCTGCCTGGGCCCACTAAAACCCAAACCAAGTCAAACAATTAAGACCCAACAAGCAGAGACCAAAACACCATCAGATCCAAATAAATTAAACCCACCCTAAACTAAACCTAACCCAAACGGCCCAATTTCAAACCTAAACCCAATTTTAAAACTAAACCTTAGCCCAAACCCATAACAAAAAAACAGAACTTTTCCAAACCCTAGGTGCGCCGCACCTAGGGCCTTTTGACCTCTGCCAAAGCTTGCTACCACACGCTCACACCACCGCTTGGTGCCAATTGCACTGCAAAACACGCAGCGAATGTGCCAGGCGAAGCGAGACAAAGAGTAAAATGTATAAAATAATATGTATTTGGCTATATAGCCAGAAGAACTTCAATGTAAAAGGGGGGAATTTTTTATCAAATACAAAAAAGAGATCCAAACAAAAAAAATAGATTCAAACACAATCAAATATAAAAGAACAGCAGATTCCTATTAAATAAAAAGTAACAGAGAAATTTGAAGGTGATTTTTTTTCGTTTCAAGTTTGTATTTTTCATTTTTTTCATTTTTTATACGAATATAAAAAAGAGAAAAGGGGTCGAACTTACCAGTTTTCTCCGTATCTCGCCACCATCGGAGTACCTTTCCGTTCGCGAAAGCCCCGAGACTTCTTTAAAGTCTGAGTTTAGGCTTCGTTACATGGGATACGAGGGGGCGGTGGCTAGACTTTTCTCTTATTTTAGGCTTTTTCCTTTGATTCTGAAACCTAGGGTTAAAAAGGGAAGGGAACCGGCCGAAAATGGTTCTTTTTAGGAACTCCAGCCACCGTGCACGGTGGCCGACGGTGGAGGACCGGTGGTGGTCTGGTGATCGAAAATCGCAAAAGCGGGAGTGTTTTTTTAAAGAGTTTCAGTTTTTTTTAATGGAAGGGTCAAATGATTTTTTTTGTAAAAATATTGGCTTATATAGCCTTCCCATACGACGCCGTTTTGAGAGCTATTTTCGAAGGCCAAAACGACGTCGTTTTGAGCCTCCGACCCGAATCGACCCGTTTGAACAAAGGATCCGCGTGTTTTTAAGGCCAAATGGGCTATTTACGCTGTGAGCCCTTCCGCCTTTATGACCTGTTTCAATTTGGTCCTCTCTCCTTTCTTTCCCTTTGATTTTTGACCCATAATTTTGTTTTTATTCTATTTTGGCCCTCTGAAGAGCGATGTCGTTTTAAGGGGAAGGGATAATTTCTCTTTTAATCCTTCCACTTCATTCGCGCATTGCAATGGGGTCCTTTCCCTTTTACATTCACTGCAAATTTGCCCCAAATTTTTGTTTTAAGTTCAATTTAGTCCCTTTTTTTTATTTCTTTGGTTATTTTTGCTATTTTATTAATTAATTTTAATATTATCATTACTATTATTTGTACTACTATTATTATTTTTTATTATTACTATTATTTCTTTAATAAATATTATTATTACCATTATTATTATGATTATTATTATTATTACTATTATTATTTTTGTTATTATTACTATTATTTCTTTAATATTTATTTGCCTAAATATTATTATTATCATTATTATATTTATATTTATTATTATCATTATTACTATTATATTTATTATTATTATTTTATTCCTCTACTATTATTATTATTACTATTATTATTACTAGTATTATTATTTTCATTTTCATTATCATTATTATTATTATTATTGCTATTATTATTACTATCATTATTACTATCATTATTATTGTTATTACTATTATTATTATTATTATTATTATTATTATTATTAATCCTATTATTTTCATTACTATTATAATTATATTTTCTTTTTGTGTTTATTTAATTATTTAATTATTTTATTTTTGGCTTGATTATTTTATTTTATTTTCGCCCTTATTATTGTTATTCACACTAACGCATTTATTATTCTTTCGTTATGTATATTAGTACCGTAACTCATTTTTTACATTTTACTACAAAATCGTACCACGTTAATCCTTACCTGTTACATAAAATCTTTTCAATCGGTAAATTTTCGTATTTCGAGATTCGAAAAGTCGTACCCTAACGGGGTTTAAATTTTCTCGGTAAATCCGAATAACGAACGTTTTTAAAACATTTTTAATAATCTCAGGAGTTGCGAAAAGATCGTGTTCTAACTTACGGAATATGATTTATTTCTAAAACCGAGATAATCGAATACTTTTCAAAATAAATAAATTTTTCGGCGTTTGTTCTCGTATCGGAAATTTAAGACATTGTGTCCTAACTTACGGGACGTAATTCTTTTTCTCGATTAACGTGAAATATGCCCTATTCTCGAAAATTGTCAATTTTATAACAAAGGATCGTATTTTAAAATTTTCTTCAAATTTTCAATTTTCGATGCTAAAGACATCAATTAATCAACTAGGTACCAATTTTGGGTGTATCGAGGGTGCTAACCCTTCCTCATGCGTAACCGACTCCCGAACCCGTTTTCTGGATTTTGTAGACCAAAAATTATCATTTTGATAAATTTAAACTTTTATTAAAATGATTGAATTACGAGGTGACCCGATCACACCTCATCAAAAATGATTGGTGGCGACTCCCGTTTTCGTTTTCATTTTTCAAAATCAAAGTCGGCCCCTTTTCAAAAAAAATGGTTACGACATACATAATACAAAAATAAAAATAAATACTTAAATGGTATGTCAATACCATTATTTATCAAAATGATATGTTTGCAACAGTGCCAGGGGTAGAGGGAGAGAGATAGGCAGCACCACTAGTATTATGTTTTAATTAAAACCCGGTAATAAAAGATGCTATACGGTGAGGTGGGGTGGAGGGGGAGAGATAGGCGACATAGCATAAACTTTATGAGGAGTTGTAATGTGGCAAGTGGATGAAGGGAGAGAGATAGGCAGCACCAATGGAGGGGGAGAGATAGGCGACACCACTATCCTGACCACTTGCGACGACAAGGCTGATCACTAGTCACAGCTTGGGAAAGGGAAAAATGAGGCTTGGGAAAGGGAGATATGACAAGTTAGGAGTTGGGAAAGGGGAAAAAAATAAAGAGTTGGGTTTTGGGGAAAAAAAAGGTATTTGTTTCGGCATATATATGTATGTGTCGTGTGGGGTTGGGGAACAAATTTTTATTTTGTTTGTAGAATAGGAAGAAAGAAAGGAGAAGGGGATTAAGGTTATGAATTTTATTTTCTTTGTTCTGATTTATATAGGTTATGAATGTTATTTTTTTTTATTTTAGAAATGGTTTTTTGTATTGATTTTTATTGAGATTTTGATTATTTATTTATTTATTTTACATAGGGGAAGAAAGAAAGAAAGAGTGTTTGAAAGAAACTCAGCAGGTATGTTTTTGCTTCTTCTTCTTTTTTTTTATATTTATTTGTTTTTATGTTTTTTAGTAGATGCAAATAACAGATGATCCATTGAGTATATTTATTTTTTAATAGTTCTTGTTTTTGTTTTAACATTATTTTTTTGTATGGTCCCATTGTGTTGAAAATTTTGAGAGTTTTTTTTCTTCGTTATTTACTTAATTAGTATAAAGAAGATTATTAAGTTTAAAAACGTGATGTTGTATAATTTTTGTAAATATGATTTATTTTTTGTTAGTTTTTTATCCCAGAAATATATATATATAAAATAACTCAAATAGTATGCTAAAGAGATTATTTATCAAAATGGTACGTTTGCTACAAATAAATACCGAAATGGGTTATTTGCTTCAAATTTGTGCAGTGACCCATTTTGGTATTTAATTATTTTGTTGGATTATTGTGGTAAAAAAATCCAAATATGCCATAAATTTATTATGGCAAGAAAATTAATTTATACATATTACGTTAAATTGATTGAATACTAATAAATTGAACTGAATTATCTTTAAAAACTTTTACAGTTCAGAAATGTTTAATATCTGTTACGTAATAAAAAAAATTGTTATTGGGAAAAAAAATAAGTAAGATGGTTTTGAAAAAAATAAATGATCGACTTATATTAGTGTACCCCAAATTACATATTTATTGATTTATTTATATGGGTAAAAATATTATTAAATCATCAAAAAATAACAAATGGTGCAATATTCATTTTCGTTATTTGTTCAGGCAATGATTAAATTTTTTACTTGAAACTGTAGACATCGGATCACACATCAAATACAATTAATGTGTTAGTAATAAAATTGTTATTTCTTATTAAAGGGTCACCTTATAAACTTCCATGTAAATTTTTTATTTAAGTGGTATATATTAACTATTACGATTGAATATCTGGTTAGGGTCCGTACCGCGTACTGAGGGGCCGTGTCAACGGTATGGGCTATCTGCCAGATGAACGTCTTATGCCATACTTGAAGGCATCCGAATTTGGATCGGCGATATTGATCCACATGTCTGATTTGGAGTACGACTTAATCACCGCTTTAGTCGAGCGGTGGCGCTTGGAGACTTACACATTTCATTTGTCGTGTGGGGAGTGTACCATTACTCTGGAAGATGTTGCACTCGAGTTCCCAATCGACAACATAGTGGTCACGGGTTTTAGTACATTGTTCGATCCGGAGACCCTTTGCTATGACTTATTAGGACGCTTGACCGGTGATGGTGACGATAAATTAACGACTTTGAGATTTTCATGATTGAAGACGAATTTAGAATATTTACCAAGTATTGCCACTGAGTGAGAGATGATGTGTGCCGTTCGAGCGTATATAATGCATATGACAGGGGGCATACTCATGCCAGATGCAAATAGCAACAAGGTCTACTTGATATACTTGTCCCTGTTATCTGATTTATACGCTGCCTGTTCATACAGTTGGGGCTCAACAGTACTAGCTACATTGGATCGTGAGCTTTGTCGGACGACAAAGCACCGTGCCATGGACATAGATGGGTGCTTGGTATTGCTGCAGTCCTGGGCGCTTTATAGGATGCCATTCTTGGCATCAGTTACTCACCAAACATATGTTTTCCAACTCATTAATAGGTTGATAAAATTTAACAATTATAACAAGATTTTTTTAAAGAAAATTTGTTCTAACAAGTTTACTTTTTTCGTAGATGGAGTTCTTCTCCGGGTAACGGGAGGCCATATACGTTTTTGATTTACTGCTAGATGATTGAGACATATGCTGGGGAGGGGGTAATTTTTACTAATATTCATTAAATGTAATTACTTTATTTATGTTATTTGACTCGTGCTATTATAACAATGTTATTAATTATGCAGTTTACCTGGATGTCATATTCCTTCCTGGACATTATGGCTATTGTTCCCCACTTTACTTACATCCATTCACACTTGTGGTGTATTAACGCACCCCTGCTGAATTTCTCAACAATCGAGTGGTATAATAGGGATCGAGTACTGCGGTAGTTCGGGTGCGTCCAACATATTTTGAATGTTCCATGAAGTTTGGGGGTTTTGCACCCGAACTGGAGCCAGTGCCTGAACTCGAGCGGTTTTATTCATAGTTTGAGGGTAGTTCTTACCATCTGGACTTGGGGTCAATAATTATTTTCCAGCATCGTTAGGCTACGCATATCAGTCGGAGATTCCCGGTTCTAGGTTTAATCATTTGGTTCTGAGATCATCAATTACGTTTGATACCTTCAGCCCATTACCACCCCAATACTCAACCCTCCCGGGCAAACCTTTCGGACATACAATTTCTCAAGTATGTTTAGCACACCACAAGGTTCGTTGATGGATGTTGTGAACGGGTGAGGGTAACAATGACCACCGTGAGCACCCTCAACGTCAACGTCGAGCACCACAAAAGTTTACCTTTAAGACGACACCATCGAACCATGAATTTTAGGGGGTGTAACATTATATTTACTGCATTTACACTGTAATTTAAAATTTCAAGTTTGTATTAATTTAATTATAACAAATGTTTGACTTAATTTTCCATTTTGTAATTAATTTAATTATAGCAAATGTTTGACTTAATTTTATTTGAAAACAATATATATGTTAAAATATAAATATGAAAATTCCATCATAATCATTAAATTTTTATTACAAGCTTGAACATGGAGTACATTAATTCATATTCCACTCGATTGTGACGATTAGCTAATATGGTATGTTTGATGCGGGCATTTAGTCCGGTTATGACCAACTACATGCTACAAAGTTTGCCGACGAATTTCTCTCTCATGTCCATTTTATGATTATCCTGGTGACTTGTGGGCGACCTTTCGGGTTTCTACGTAACTCCTTGTTTGAGACAAGCTTGAAATCAGAGGAGGCACTTCCCATGTTGACAGGTCACGCGGGATAGGGAACTCGTTTCTGCAAATACGTAATGTGCACTCGAGAGTGTACAACTCATCGTAGGGGTGAGCAAAATTCGATTTTATTTGAAAAAATTCAAATTTCGAATTATTCGAATCGAGTTAATCGATTCAACTCAATTTTTTTTCGAATTTCGAGTTCAAGTTGAGTTGAATTTTTTGAATTTGAATAACTTGAATAATTCGAAGAAACCGAATATAAAGTATATTTTTTAAATTTTAGGCTTTTACTTTAACCCAATTTCCCCTAAGCCCAAACCATTTTATTTTATCCCATTTCCCCCCAAGCCCATCTGCCCATAAGTCCATTTTCCCAATTCCTCCCCCAAATCAAACCCTTGCTCCAACAAACTCCATCATCAAAATTAGTTTTGTTCTTTTCTCTCAATTTTCATTCAATTCAAATTTCAAACCCCAAAATCTATTTTCTTATCAAAAAACCCTAAATTAAACCCTAACTCTATTCTTCTCCTTCTTATTCAAAAATCTCTAAAATAGACTCTTCGTCCTTCTTCTTTTTCTTAATTATTAGTTCATTCAAATCCTCAAATCAAAACCCTTACCTCCAAATCGAGTTACTGTTCCTTCTAACCGACGCACTCCGTTCTCTTCCATTTTAAGTTTGAATTTTCTGCATCTTTAAGGTTTGTCTCGAAACATTTTTTAATAGTTGAATATTTTCGCTCTATTTTCATCTCTCTGTTTTTTACTATTTAAATGCATGATGAATGTTTTTTCGAAACATTTTTCATCTTTAAACATTCTGTTTTTTCCTTCTAAGAATAATAAAAATAACTTCTATGCAAAATTTGAGTGGCATTCATTTAAAATTTAATGTCTATGCTATTCTTGTTAATTTTTTAAAATGAAAGAATTCTTAACTTGTTTGAGTGCGGATGCCCTAGAATTTTGTTTTAGATAAGGATATCCCATTTTTCTGAAGTGAAGGTTGGTTTGCTGGTATCTCCTGGTGAAGTCATTTCTGGCTTCTTCTTCTTAGTGATGTGAATTAAACATCTAGACACATTTTGCTTAGATACTTATACCTAAGTCCTAATTTAGATGACATTTACAAGTTATCTTCTTAATAAGATGTTTGAAAGAAATTAATTAATGAAATGCTAGGCATTTGCAGTTGTAGGATCAATAGTTCAGTTAGGAGTCTATTGTGACCTCAAACTCAACTTGGGCTTTTCCATCTTTTGAGAATCAATTAGCAATCGGTTTTGAGTGCTTAGCATAATATCAAAGCCTGGGGGCTGGACATTCATTGCCTTGTATGTTCTTTGTTGATTTATGGTTATAGTCTGCTTATTTTGCCATTGATTCAGTTGCCATTTGGCCTACATATATAAGTGGTGTCTTCAGGCCGGTTTCATTTGGGTGTTTTTGTGGCCTTATATTCAAATTGGAGTTGTTTTCTATTGTCTTATTGGCTTTAGGATGGAGGCTTTACAAGCTATCACATGCATGTTGAATGAAATTGCGAAAGAGTATTATTTGGCTTAAGAAGCATAGGATTAAAACGTCAATATATTGGTGTATATTTGATTTCCAATTTTGCATGTTTGTTTCAGTTTACCAGTTGCTTGAGCCAAGGATTATAGGTTGAGAATATGAGTAGCCTTTGGACTGTTAATGTACCTGGAGAAAGAACTTTGAATTGGAAGGATTCATAAGTGCATAGATTGCAACTCTTGAAGTTTTCCTACTTGTTATTGAAGTTTGTGATATCATTTTTCTTGCCACTGTAACCTAAGAACCCATTTAGAAATAAACTCCAAAGAGTGTCAGCTTTTTTTAATTCATTTTATTGATTTTTACTGTATAAAGGGAGATGAGGACAGGTCTAGTATATCTAGAAAAAATTGTAATAAAAGCTTTAGCTTGCTTTTAGTTAGATACTAATGATAATTTCCACCATATAGACCTTAATCTTAAATAAATGCAGGCCTTTAAGTGCTGCCTGCCACAACATCATTCTTTGGTCACCCTCCAATTTTAAAATGATTTTTTTATTATTTACGAAAAACTAATCTTTTCTTATATCATTAATAAATATAATCTTTCATTAGATAAATCAAATATTGGTCATGGTTAGTGATTGCAACAAATGTTTACTTGTAGATGAGTGATCCAAAGCGAGATGGTTCAACTTAAAGTTCACAAAATTCTTCCCTAAGTAGAGATGATCAAACAACAACCAAGGAAAATGTTCAAAAAAAGATTAGTCCAATGGCAGCTTGTTGGAATCATTTCACCAAATTTGTGACTGAAGAGAGGGAGAAGAGTGCAAGGTGCAATGCTTGTGATGTTACTTACACCATGGAATCAACTTTGGGTTCTACATCGAATTTGAATAACCACTTGAAAACATGCCTAAAAAGACCTTGAGGTAATACTTCTGACCTGAAGCAATCAAAATTAGCATTTGTGAAGGTTAGCCAAGAAACAACGGATTTATCAACTTGGGTGTTTGATAAAGATGCTGTTAGAAAGAAATTGGTTCGTATGATAATTGTGGATGAATTGCCTTTTAAAATTGTAGAGGGAATGAGTTTCAAATGCTTTTTCTATAGCATGCCCATGGTTTAGTCTTCCATCTCGTTGGACAATTAGAATGGATTGTCTTGATTTATTTAACTCCATGAAGAGTGTAATGAAGAATTATTTTGAAAAAGATATAAGTAGATTTTGTTTGACGACAGACACTTGGACTTCATTACAGAGGATATTTTACATGGTTTTAACAGCACATTGGGTGGATGATGAGTGGAGGTTGCAAAAAATGGTTATAAGGTGAAAGCATAGGTCAAGCCTTTGAAAAATATCTTCGAGATTGGGGGATTGATAGGGTCTTCACTATTACAGTTGATAATGCATCCACCAATAGTATTGCCATTGAATATTTGAGAAAGAAATTGAATCATCGAAATGCTTCTGTTGCAAATGGAAAATTTATGCATATGAGATGTGTTGCACACATTCTTAATCTCATTGCACAATACGGTATTAAGTATGCTTCTGTGTCTGTGGATCGAGTTAGAGGTGCTTTGAGGTATATAAGAGCATCACCATCGAGGTTGACAAAATTCAACCAACAAGTAAAAGAAGAAATGATAGATAGTAAGGCTCAATTGTGTTTAGATGTGCCTACTAGATGAACCTCAACATATATGATGTTAAAGGTGGCAGAAAAATATGAGCGTGTATTTGAATAATATGTACGTGATGATCATAATTTTTTTTCTTGACTTTATTGCTAGAGATGGAGTTCCTACATTTGATGATTGGGAAATTGTTCGAATAATTATAAAAGTATTAGAGCCTTTTTATCATCTTATACTAAAGGTGTTTGGATATTTGCATATTACCTCTCATTCACTTTTTGAAGTATTGACGGATGTGCATTGTCTTTTTGATGGGTGGCAAGATTGTGGAGATCTAGACATAATTTCTATGACTTCCAAAATGAGAGATAAATATAATAAGTATTGGGGTGAAGGAAACAAGATCAAGATGCTAGTTTACTTGGTTGTCATCTTTGATCCGCGATGTAAAATGAGTTTTTTGGACTTTGGGATCAACTTTCTTTTTCCTAATGTTGCTAATGACATTATGAAAATGATTGATAAAGAAATGCATTGCTTGTTCAATGAGTATTCTTCTAATGCTGGGAGAATTCAATTGTTTGAAGGTAGATCTAGTTCTTCGACAAATCTTTGCAGTTCAATGGAAATAAATCAATCAGAAATGAAAATGGGCTTGGCCAAGCAAAAATACCTTAAGAAGAAGAAACAAGTTGGATTAGAAAGAAAATCTGAGTTGGATAGATATTTGGGTGAGGATGAAGAACTAAACAATTCAAGTTCATTTGATTTATTATTGTGCTGGAAAATGAACAGTCCTAGATTCCTTATTCTTGCACAAATGACTCAAGATATTTTTGCTATTCCTATCTCAATAGTTGCCTTGGAAAGTACATTTGGCACGGGTAGACGTGTTCTCGATAGTTTTAGAAGTTCTCTAACTCCTCTCATGGTCGAGGCTTTGGTTTGCACACAAGATTGGCTTCGGAAATCTAATGATGCCATCAATATTGAAGATTATGTTGATGAACTTCAGACCATGGAAGATGGTAATAAATAAATTTTAATTTATAAAATAAGCTTTTGTGTTATTTATATTAGTAAGCATTCCCATAATTTAACTAACACTTTTATTTTTAAACTTGCTAGACTTATCAAACATACTCAAAGATCAAGAAGGTAATATACTTAGCATTAGTTTATAAAGTTAAATGTTTATTTAATTTATTTTTGCAAATATTTTTTTATCATTTAACTAACTCATTCAATACTTTTACTAGATGTTTCAAGATTATCAACGGTGTTTAAAGCATAAGAAGAAACTTAAACTATTCTATAATGGTTATTGAACTGATGTGTTATTGTTATTAGTTTATTGGACTTTTGTTGTGTTCTTTTTTTTTTGTTTGGGCTGGTGTAGATTTCTGCTGTATTTTGGACTTTTGCTTATGTTTTTTTTTTATTATAATCTTGTTGTTGTTGTGTAACACCCCTAACCCACATCCGTCGCCGGAATAGCGTTTCGGAGCATTACTGATCAAACAGACATAATTTCAAAACATTTCATATCATATAATATTCAAGTCAAAACCAATCAAACTCATACATATTGTCCCTTATTCGAGCCCTCGAGGCCCAAAATACGTGATAGAAACAAGTCGGGACTAATTCAGAAGCTTAGAGAATTTTTCGCGAAATATTAAAAATTTTCAAAGTTGTAGGGTTCACACGGCCGTTTGGCCAGAATGTACCTTAAATAATAAGTTTACCATTCCCTGCAAGCTTGAACATTAAGCAATTCAAAAATCATTCATTTAACCAGTTCAAAACACAATCAAACACATTCAAAACATATAAAAAGTAATCATCCTAGGTGCCTAACCAATGTACCCTCATAGGTACCACAATTATATCATCATTTCATATCATTAAAACATCATTCAAATCATCATTTTAAATCATGCCTAATTCAATTTAGTTTGCCTAATTCATGAACACTTAATCATTAACTTAATTTCACATGTTTATATATATATCAAACTAACATTATATTTATAACCTCATTTACAAACAATTCATAAAATAATTATTATTTAGACACCCTAGGTACATGCCGACACGAAAGGATAAACATCACCACGTTTGAGATCCGGATTGTTGTTGGATGCTGAATCGGTGATCAAAATTAAGTACCTAACCTACGCACGGAAAACAAAACCATACGCTGAGTATAAACTCAGTGGTATTTCTATAATCCGAATATTTAGAGATAAGAAATTACAAATATACAATTGAAATATAAACACATATTAATATTTAATTTTTACAACAACCATATCATATTTCATTTGTTTCACAAGTATCTAAATTCTCATACTTGCTATATAAATAGCTTTTCACAATTTATTTCACATTTCATTATACAATTGCATTATCCATTCCATATTCATTTCATGAGTATATAACTCATATATTCCATATATTTGCAACATATTTCACAATCTATTTTCAATTCACTATTTCACTTCCATTTTTCATACCATGCCAATTCAATATCAATCATAAAACTTTATTATTCATTTACCCCTATTAACACGATTTGGACTCAGACGGATACACGGATCCAACCAAAACACACTAGTTTGGCACCCAGTGCCTCATCAGATAATTCGAAGTAATAGATTGACACCTAGTGTCTCATCGGCTAAACCGAAGTAAATTGGCACCCAGTGCCTCATCGAATTAATCCGAAGTAATAAATTGACACACAGTGTCTCATCGACTCGAAGTCGAAGAAATCCCTGAACTCTTGCAATCCTATGGCATGCCATCTATATTCGACTCAGCCCGATACAGTTAATAGGGTTCCAATTCACTTTTCAAATACAACCAATATTTATTTCAATTCAAATAAACAATATATTCAATATATATATACCAATTCAATCAATATAAATTCAATAAATTCATCACAAACTAAATCAATCCATTTCAATTGCAAAACACAATAATTCTCACCTCAACACTTACCATATACATTAAATTGAATTATAAAAATTAATAACTAAATTCGGATTATAAAAATACAAACCAGGAATTCTGAGCTATTCTTCGTCAACTTTATCTGTTTCCTTTTTAGTCGAGGGTGACGGTATGACGTTAGCTACGGAATTAAAACAATTAAAATTCATTAATACAACACAATTCAATCTCATATTGAATATTTAAATTTTTACTTAATATTTACCTAAATTCCAATTTAGTCTCTAAACCTAGACTAATTTTATTTCTTCACAATCAATCTTATATTTTCATAAAAATTCCACTTTAGACTAGATTTAACTCCCTAATTTCACTTAAATCCCTAAATTTCAATTTTTTCATAATTTAGTCCCTATTACTCAAAAGTTACAATTTATTCTAGAATTCAATCCTTTTTCAATTCTAACTTAAAAATCTATCAATTTAATCCCTAATACTAAAATTATTCAACATATACAACACTTAAAAACTCAATAATTTCTAAAATTTTGACATGGGTCGGGTAGTATTCAATACCGAGATTCCAAAAACATAAAAATTACAAGAAAATGGATTAAATTGACTAACCAATTGAGCTTTGAACTTTGAAACCCTAATTTCTCATTCCTTTCTTTCCCTTTTTCTTTTCTTTCTTTTTCTCCCTGTTTCGTTTCTATTCTGTTTCTTTCTATTTCTTTTTGTTTCTTTTATTTATTATATTTACTTATTATAATATATAATATAATATATATACTTAATAATTAAGATATAATATTATATTTTATATTTTAACTTTAAGTTTTATAAATACCTTTCTTATGCGGCCTCAATTATGACCATTGGTATAATTGCTTATTTAGTCCCTTTAATTTTTCTTTAATCTATAATTCAACTTTCACTCTTTATGCAATTTTATCCTTTTACCTAATTACTCTCAATTCATGCAAATTCACCTAAACAAAACCTAATTAACCACACAACTAGCTTCGTAAATATTTTTAATAAATATTTACGAGTCCGGTTTACGATAACGGAGTCTCGAGAATGCATTTTCCGACACCCGCGACTATCGGGTCATTATATGTTGTTTACTTCGACTCATGCTGTTTGCTTAGACTTTTGTTTATTATTATTATTATTATTATTATTATTATTATTATTATTATTATTATCTTGTTGTATTGTTTTTGTTGTTTATTTGGACTCATGTTGTTTATTTGGGTTGATATTGTGTTGCTTTTATTTATTCACTTTTTTACTTTAATTTTTTGTTGTATGATCATGTTTAAAAACTTTAAAGAAATTTATTTTTTTGAAAAATTACATAAAAATAAACAACACTAAAGTCATTTTTTAAAATTTAACCCGAACAAATATATTTGGTTCAATTCAAATTGCATCTCACTCAACTCGATTCTAGAAAATTTCAAATTGAGTTAGGATGATAAAATAATATTCGAAAACTCGATTAACTCGAAAATTTTTTATTCGATTCAATTGAATGCTTACCCCTACCTCATCGATATATTGTTTAGCATTGATCGAGGTGCGAGAACAAGCTGTAATGACGTGCACACAGGGTTAACGAAGTGACTGGAACTTCCTGCAATTGCACTGTTTGTTGATATCAACTCCATAGGACCTAGGTCGGATACCGGGTCGTTGGTCGATAAACTCCGTAGCTCGAAAAGTTTCTCACTGTCGAGAATATATTTCTACATTCATCGACCTCGATCTCCGACGATTCGCATCAATTGTCTTCCTGGCATCTTCGACAAACACGTGTTTCGCCTCCATCTGGTTAACTTGTTTCAGCCACATTCTTGGCATCAAGGTTGTTAACATGTAGAATGTAGATGAGAAAACAGATGAAATTCGAAGATGTCGTGTTCGCCTTAACATGGAGTTAACTTCCTCTACCAGGTTGGTGGTCATATGACCATATAGAGCCCCATCATCGAAACTTTGAGTCCATGACCACGGCTCCACACTCTCGGAAAGGAGTATTCATTTCACCATACATGTCACCCTCAAGTCTGGTCATCCATTGCCTGAAAAGATGTGGCTCTAGCTTGTACGCTATGTATACATCAAGAAAAGACAAGTTACAATCTTGAATTAATTTGTTGAAGTATTAAGAACATTTAAAACATATGTTGAAACTAGATTTTACTCATTTTCACAACTTGTTTTTGTAAGTCTGCATTTTTATAGTTTCGGTGTAAGTTAGCCGTGATGTGCCGGATGTAGTAAATGGATCTCCACGGAACTACGGGACACCAGAATGCCTAATCGTGACAATTATTCTCTTCACTCTATTAAGTATGATGCAAATATTACCGTCCCTAACAACATATGTCTTCAAGTTCGTCAAGAAGAATTCCCATGATTCCATGTTCTCCTTTTCCACAATGGCAAACGCTATCGAGAGCAAGTTTTGGTTCCTGTCTTGAGCAACCGCAATAAGTAGGATCTGCGTATATTTTCCATATAGTCAGGTCCCATCAGCCTGCACAAGTGGCTTGCAATGGGAAAATGCCCACTCACATGGATTGAACGTCCAGAACATTTAGTAGAAAATTCTTCTTCCCGGTTGTAGTTGGTCGTCCGGGCCGTAATAAGGTCGTGTCTATAACTCAATGATAGTCCCTGGCACATACTCCCGCATAGCAGCTATCCACTATTGTAGCTCATTGTACGACGCATCCCAATCTCCGTACAACTGCTCCATGACCATCTGTTTAGCTATTCATGGTTTCTGGTAAGACATTTGGTACTGGGATCGTTCTTGCATTTTGGTAATCAATACCGAAACAAGAATGGTGGGAATGTCCTTCACCATTAGCATGATGTAGTTGTAGATAATTTTGACATCATATTTGTGGTGATCTTGCATCATACATGTTGAAGTGCATGTGTGAGGCCCAACAAATTTTCAAATCTCCCACATTTATGACCTATGGATAAATGCGGCTCGTATCTGCAAATTGCAACCTTCTATCGACCTCCAACACTCTCCAATATATAATGTCGGTTTAGACACGACGTCTTTTTAGTCAATTGACACATTCATGCTATATCGCTTAATGAAAAATACGCAATATTCCTTGGTTGCGAATTTTTGGTCCACAAACAACTCCTTACATTCGGGATTTGTGACCAACCGGTGAACATGTAGTATATTGGGGTACTCATGGAACTCGGATGCATGCGCCGCATCGGGATCTATGATCAACATGTGTGCCCCAAGATCATTGCGTATCACAATGCCTCGACTTGAGTTCTCGACTGAAAACGCATTAACATTTCCATCGTCACTCGCGCATTCATCATCGATATCATCCGGGACCCCGTCTAGACTGAGATCACTATAATCTTCAACCTCTTTATCAGAAGAACCATTATTATCATATCCATCATCACCATCCGCATTGGTCTCGATCATAAAAAATTGTATTTGTAAACGGGGACCCGAGTTAAGGTTCTCAGACTTAGGTGGAGCATTAAGATCGATGTCAATACCGTGTATAGTTGATAGCTTATCAACGTATGCTCTCGGAACCATCGTACACGGATCTTTAACTCCATGTTCTTCGCCTAATGGAGTGAAATCTTAGTTGGCTTCACATCAGCTAACTCAGCAAACAACTGAATCGAATCAGTTTGGCGACTCTGATTTTGGCAATAAAGTGTGACCATTGTCTTCACGTTTTCATCGTATACAAGTTTCATATCGGTGAATTTGATGGGATCTGTCGAAATTGAAAATTTGTAGAATAGTCTCGAGATCCTCCTCCCACAACGTCCAACATTTTTTGCACTAATTCTTTCTTTCATATCATCAACCGAAATATTTCTGTTAAATCTCATTACTATATGTTGGCGACATTTAAATATACATCCAATTGTTGTTGTCAAAATTACTTCATCGAAATAAACACATACAAAAAAATGATTATTCATCTTCAATACTAAATTTGTAAAAATAATTAAATTTATAAATATTTTATTTCAAAAAATATATATTAAAAAATAAAATTCATATATACTAATCTTATGAATTTTTCTATGTTTTCTCCTCTTCTGCAACCAAATTTTTTTTCTCTTCTCTTCTTATCTTTCAAAAACGTTAGGAAAACACGACATAAATAGGGGTCCAGTTGGGTGCCACCTTTCTCTCACCCTCCACGCATTAAACCCCCATTAAACTCGTATTTTCACCCGACATTACCTGTGTATTGGTAGAAAATACTGGTGTTGCCTCTCTCACTCCCTCTACCCATAAAATATAATTTTTTTTAAACACATCATTTGGTAATAATTATTCAATGATTAAATAAATAAAAAAAGTAGTGTCGCCTATCTCTCTCCCTCCACCCCGACGCTGGTGCAAACATACAATTTTGATAAATAATGATATTAACATACCATTTAAATTTTTTTTTTATTTTTGTATTATGTAGGTGAAAAAGTCTAAATGAATAAACAACACATCAGGAATTAAGAAACGTCAATATTTTGATAAAATGATGGTTATATTATATACCATCTGATTATGAAACAGTGCAGTGCAGATGTAAAAGTTGTTCATCCCTCATGTCAGAGCTGACCCAATCAGATCATATAAGACCAACAACAACCAGCACCATGTTTGATTCTTGATCTCAATATGTATATTATTAAAATAATTTTATACCACTTCTTCAATCATTGCCTCTTCCATTATAGTAATGTTATTCGAGATATTCAAATAGTGACTTTTGATATTAGATGGAATCTAAGCATTTACAACCCTCAAGCTACAGTCTATTGCTTATAATGTAGGACTGCAAAGGTTCTGGAAATAAATCAAAATAATAAAAAATGGCGGAACCAAAAGAGTGATAAAGCGTCTCAATCATCAAATCTGAATTAGTTGGGGAGTTCCTTGCCTTACCTAATGAAATCACCCACCTCCTTTTTATATAATAAAATAGAAATTAAGCCATCTTATTCTCCACTTAGCATCCATCCACTCTTTTCTTTCACTACAATCCAGCCCTTTATTTATTTAAATTGCCTACACTTTTAAGCTTTACTACCTTATTAAAGTAATTGTGTAATAAAATGACTGAAAAATACATAAAGCTAACTTCACCCAGAGATGAAGCCAAAAACCCAGTGTATGATTAAGGTTTTGCAGATTCCATGTGGGAAATTATTGTTTAGGGTTTTATGATAGGCATAGGGCTAACTACTAGCATGAAACACAAGGCTGAGCGTCGTGACTTAGCCGCCCCGTACGTTAATACTCATGGACCCACCCATCAATTTTGTGCGACTCTTCCAGCTCTACGACATGTTCATCACGTTCACCAATCATCTCAATTACAATGCCTGCTCAATAACCTTCATATACTTGGGTTTAGGGCTACCCTGGGAAACACTGGCTTACTTGTAGATGACGGGGGGACAATGATAATAACTACACACTCCCTAATAAACTCAATGATATTCTGTCGTTTTTAGACCAGACCAGCTATAACTTTCCAATATTGCAATTCAATACACAGATTCCAATTTCCACACTGCTTTGCGTTAGCTTTCTCATATCAATGTATTGGAGTTTCAAGTTGGAACTAATAATTTAAGAGACAATAATTTGCAAGCTCAATTTCCATATATCTATATTCTATGATGCAACAGCTGGCTTTATTTGGCTGATAAAATGAGTGAAGTTCCATAAAACATAGTTGCCAAATCGCCTGCCACAATAAATAATAAACCCGAAAAAAGTGGACCAAAGAGGGAGTGCCACTTGGCGTGGTGGTGGCCAATGAGAGAATGTTTTGGTGGGTTGTCCCCCTGATAACCTCTTTATATCTTTGTTGGGTTTCATCATCCACAACAATGGAGGTACATGTGAAATTGTCTCCTAATCAGGAAAATACACATGGAGGGCATGCAATAAGTGAGCAATGAATAAAATTCGATGGTTTTGGTCGCAATTTTGGACTTGGCATGTGGAAGGGCAAATCCAAGGACAAGCTTGATTGATGAGTTTGCCTCTTGGTCAAACAACAATGTACTCAGTCATTTGAGATGGACAGTTGGCCATTCGGACCCATGCACTGCCCATCCATATTTAACTCCTTTTATTTAACGTTTTCCTTCGCTTAATTGTGGTAGAATGTAAGACCCAATCTGTTCATCATCGATTCATAATTTCTTGGCAATTACTACTAGGTTTTCTACTACAATCCCATGCTATTTGGTGATTAACTCCTTTGATTAGGCCAATCTTGATTTAGTGGTAACTTCATTGTGTTGAGTAGCATAGGAGATTAGGTTTTGCATTTCCACCTTTATCCCTAATTACATATAAAAAATTCTAATTATGTACTTAATTCTTGTATTTTCCATACATTTGAAATTTATTTCTTCTACTTCTAATTTTAGAAATTTAAGACGTGCTGAAAAATCAAGTCTTGAATTTCATAAGCACTGAATTTATATTATAAAATTATTTGATATATTAGTAAAAATTAAGCACTAAATATAATTATTTTGTTTGATAAAAATAAATTTTGATTTTTGAAAATTTATTATTTTAATTTTAATCTTATTATTAATATGATATTATTTATTTTATTTTGAAAAGTTTTGGATAAAAGTTAAAAGATCAAATTTGAATATTTAATTTTTAATAAAATGAGGAAATACAATTTTGAAAAATAAAATCTAACTTAATATTTTCGGCAATAAGTACCTACCTACTTACTTATCATATTCAACACTTTTTTGTTGAAATTTTTAAATTTTATATTAAGGGCTTGTTTGATAGACAGTTGGAAAAATTAAATCAATTGAAAATTAATATTTTTAATGATTTAATTTTTTACACATATTTGATCATCTAAAATAAAATAATTTGTTAGAATTTTTCTATAAAAAAGTATGAAAAAAAAGAAATAGATAAGAGATACTTATCACTTAATGGAGAATATTTTTAATTAATTCAAATTTATTTTATTTATTTTAATATTATATTATCCTATAAAAAATTTTCGTTCAAATTTTTTTTTGTTAGAATAAGGTAAAATGCTTAAAAATTAAAGATAAAATGTAGAATTGATCTTTTTTATTATTTTAAAATCTATATTTATAAAACAATATAATTATATTCCGTAATTAATTTTAAGTAATGTAAGGCCCAATTTTAACCCGGAGCTCAGTAGCCAAACCCAAAAATTATCACTAACCCTAAACCAACAACCTAAACACAAAAGTCTAAACCCTAGCAGCCACCCCGTTTACTGCTAACGTCTCTTTCGCGCGCCGGACGCCACCACCCCGCAACGTGCGCCGTTCCATCACGCCACGTCAGTGGCATGTTCCACTGCGCACTGTGAAATGAAATTAGTTGTAAATAATAGGCTATGAAAAGCCAAATCGAATCTGTAATAGGGGATTTTTTTCGGAAACAGGAAATATACGAAATCAAAGAGCAAAGGTTTTATTTATTTTTCTTTCTTTTCTTTTTTCGAAACTATACGAATATTGTATTTTTATTTTTTCGTTTTTTTTCCTCTGAAACTATATACATGATATATATATATAATATTTTTTTAAAAAAAAAAGAAAAACTTACTTTTTGGAATTTCGGCCACCGTGTACGGTGGCCGACGGCGACGTCGACGGTGGTCGGTACGGCGGTGGTTCGCCGGAAGCCTTGGCCGGATTAGGGGAGAGAGATAGGAGTGGGGAGAATTTTTTTGAAGTTTTTTTGTGAAGGAGGGCTGAAAATGAGGTTTTGGGGCAAAAATTTGGCGTTTATAACATAGGTAAAACGGCGCCGTTTTGAAAATTGGGTCCAGAGGCCAAAACGACGCCGTTTTGGGCCTCTGACCCGCGACCCGTCCCACTCCAAGGGGAGGATCCGCGTGTTTTGCTTGGATGGGCTAATTGCGCTCTAGGCCCTTCCGTGTCTTTATGGGTTTCTAATTAAGTTTTATCTATTTCTAATTTGGCCCAAACTTTTTTCCCCGTTTCAATTTAGCCCACTGTCAAACGCACCGTTCCAGGGGAGGGGTTAATTTCTGTTTTGGACCCTCCAGGTTGCGCGCGCATCGCAATTTCGCCCTTTTCCATTTTTGTATTTTAAATTTGGCCCAAATCTTTCGATTTTGATTCAATTTAGTCCTTTTTCGACTATTTTGCTATTTTACCGTTAAAATTAATTATTTTTAAGCTTTTTTATTACCACCTTTTTATATATATTATTACTATAATTATATTTCTTCTTGCATTCACCATTATTATATATTACTGTTTTATTATATATTAGTATATCTATTATTTTTATTATTATCGATATATTATATTTCTTTGCTATTATTTACTAATACTTTTCTTTTATTATTACTTTAATTATTATTATAGTTACTATTAATATCACTTTTATTTTCACCATTATTTTTAATACTATTTTTATTTTTACTAGTACTATTATTACTATTACTATTATATTAATATTATTTTTTATTTTAATTTTTTCATTATTCTTATTATTAATTATTATTACTATTTATCATTACTGTCACTATCATTTTTATTATTATTAATACTATTGTTTATTTTAATTTTTATTTTCCTATTATATTTATTATTATCATTCTTTACTATTATCGTGTTTATATTTCCATATTTTTTATTTTTGTTTTTTTTAAATTCATAAAAAGGGCTTCGCAAAGGCAATATTTCGTGTTTGGAAGTTCGAAAATAGTGCCCAATCGTGCTGGGCTTCGATTTTTCGTTCGTCTAGATCACTAAATATCCTTTAAAGATTTTGATCGTATTTTTTGAAAATAAGGCAATGTTTCGTGTTTGGAAGTTTGAGAGATCGTGCCCAATCGTGCTGGGTTTCGATTTTCCATTCGTCCAAATGACCAAATATCCTTTAGAGGTTTTTGACCGGGGTTTTTTAAATTAAGGCAATATTTCATGATTGGAAATCCAAGGAATCGTGCCCAATCGTGCTGGGTTTCGGTTTTTAGTCTGGCCAAATAGTGGAATACCCTTTTTAAATTGCAAGAGACGTGAATTTTGGAAATCATAAAATGATCTTGGTATCGATAGTTTGAAACATCGTGTCCTATCGTCTTTGGGCGTGGTATTTCAACTTTTCAAGCAAGAGAATTTTGATATCCAATACAAGTTATCCAAACATTTTTTCATATTTTCTAATTTTTGATAATTAAGGACATTAATCAATCAATACGGTACCAATTTTGGGCGTTGCGAGGGTGCTAATCCTTCCTCGTGCGTAACCGACTCCCGAGCCCGTTTTCTTAAAATTTGTAGACCAAAAATATTTTCTAAAGTGACCCAATCGCACTTTTAAAAAAAAGATTGGTGGCGACTCCGTTTTTCTTTTTAAAGTCGGCCCATTTTCAAAACAAAAAAATGGTTCTGACAGCTTGGCGACTCCACTGGGGACCAATAAGAGAGTCAAGCCGTAGAATTGATTGATTAATGTCCTTTTATCGAAAATAAAATTTTGATTTCATTTCTTTCATTGCATGAGTTTGTGTCGCGTCATATGGTTGTTGTGGTTTGAGACCCATAAGATATTCCTGCATTCATGTTGCATGACCGTTATGGTCACACCTTTAAGTGGGAGCGAGAAGCTATGCCTTCGTGAGGTTTTCACCTCCGCATGGGCTAGGGGACTGCTTCCGGGATACATTCGTACCTATGGTTTCGTGAGGTTTTCACCTCCGCATGGCTATAGGGAAATGTATTCCCCTGAACTGAACTCGATCCGTATGAGCCTATAATGGGTGAGGATTGAGGAATCTACTAGTTCAGGTACCTTTCCTTTAGAACTAAACCACATGTAGAAAACCTAAGGGCCTACCCTAGGTAGAACCATGTTAAACCCTAGTGATCACCTTGATAGGTTCTATGTTATTTTTCTTGTGCTAACGGGTTTTCTTTTGTTTTGATTGCATTGCATTCACATCATAGAAAATAGGTGTTGATTTCAAATTCGATTACTAAATAGAAGAGTTGGTCATAAGAAAATGGATTTTTTGATAAAGTAGATTATAATACGGTCGTCCGAATACAATCTAAGTGAATACAACGAGAGAAGACCGATAGTCCGTGAAGGAATATAAGACCTTATCACCCAGGGATTCAAGTTGACAAGACTATTCGAAGATTACTACATCTTGGCATTCTTGAAGAAGCTAACAAGTGAATAGGAGTAGCGGTCCAGATCAAGCAAAAGGAGCTAGAGAAGGCATCTATTAGAAGTTTGCAAGACTTGGCTTTTGCGAAGAAGGGATTCATGTATTCACTTGGACTATGAGGACAAGGCCGTGTATGCGATCCGTTTTGTGTAAAGAAATTTATTTTCTAGTAAAGTTTTTCTAATGTAACTGAATTAAGAGTCAATGCCTCTCTTTCTTTGCATTCATGCATTTGCATTACATTGCATCATTTGCATTAGATTTTTACAAAAGGACCCTAATTAGGTAAAATGTTTCAGTTAACTTGGAAAACATGGAACAAAGATTGGAAAGAATAGAGCAAATGTAAATACACATGCAGGGGAAATTGACTGAAATTCAACAAGAAATGCGGGAATTTCAAAGGAATATCATAGGCCAGCTAACCCAGTTACTAGCTGAAAGAATTGGAAAAATGAGAGGCCCAGTAATCAACAACGTGGATGATGATGAAGACATCGTTTATTCCCCAAAAGGTTTCCCGACTCAACTAGATACGCATTCGCATAGGGGACCCGTCATTATTGAACCCCGATGTCAAGCTGATACTTCGACCTTGTTGAAGTTCCCAATGGGTTCAAATTTTGACCTGAATAATGATCAAGCCAAACCGGTTGTTCCGGTAGAAACAAGAGAAAGAGGAGAATGGACCTCAAATATCCTGAGGAAGAAGGAAAAGAGAACCAGTAGGTATAACAAGAGTCATTCGGAGCCAATTACAATGAACCAGCCAAGGACGGTAACTACCAATGATCATGTTTCTCCAAAGTAAAACTCTGAAAAGCTCTAATTTACGCTAATCTCGATGACGTATAAGGAGCTATATTAAAGTTTATTTGACGCGCATGTGGTGTCTCCATTTTATCTAAAACCGTTGCAACCCTCATATCCTAAATGGTACGACGCAAGCACTCAATGTGAATACCATGCGGGGATAGTGGGGCACCCGATAGAGAATTGCTTCCCTTTCAAAAAGCTAGTCGAAAGGCTCATCAAAATGGGCATGGTGAAGTTCGATGATGCGTCTGTCGTAGGAAATTCATTGCCCAGTCATACTGATAGAGAGGTAAACGCGATAGTCGAGAACATGAGGAAGAGAATCAAGCAAAATGTTGCTGAAGTAAGAACCCCATTGAGGGAGGTTTGGAAGGAAATGCGAAAAAGAGGTCTAGTTCTGCAAGAGTTGGGGAGCAAATCCCGAGATGCAAGGAACCACTGTGAGTTCCATAACAAGGAGGACCATGAGATCCAGCAATGTAGCGAATTCAATGCCCTAGTGTAAGGGTTAATGGATAACAAAGAGCTAGAGTTCTTTGACTCTTCTAAAGGAGAAAACGTGTGTACCATAGGAGGAGAGTCGGTAGAGAAGGACGCCGAGGTCAAATGGGGATCAATGACTTTTCCCTACATATCCAATGCATCCGTATCGGAAGGAGTTGTCTATCCGGGACCGAAAAACATGAATAAAGAAACGACTGAAGATCTGATGAAAGCTTTGAGCATAGACATCGTGTTTGGAAAAGGACCGAATGAAGGAAATTTAGTGGGCATACGCCCCTATGAGCCTGGAAGTGTTCTGAACAACTGGACTGCGGAGGAAATTCCTGTAGTTTTTAGAGCTAACACAAAGTAATGTTCAAAACACACTTGTTGTTTTAAGCCTAAAAACAATAAGAATCTTTTGTGAAATAGGCTCATGTTCAAACATCATTTATTTTCAATAAAAATTGCATTTTTGTGTTTCATGGTGAGCAAATATTTTCTCATTTTTTTTCATATCATATCATATATTCTTTTGTTCTCTGAAAAGTTCTTTCTTTCACCATTCATGACCATAAATAATCATCCTTAGAATCATTTATTCTTTGGAATTTACCTTCGTACCTACAATAGGTACCCAGATAACGAGAAATGAGTAACGCTGTTACGGACTCCCGTTTGAGTGAAATATGAGTCTAAAAGGATCTGAGGATTTTGAAGACGTCAGAGATTGTAATGTATCTTTTGATTTGTTAAGGATGGTAGAACAAGATGGAAATAAACTCTACCGTTCAAAGAGTTAGTGGACATTACGAGTCCAGAAAAGAAGATCGAAGCCTAGCCCACTACGGAAACAAAGCGAGACGTCATTGAATTATTCCAAGAATTCAAAGATGTCTACGCATGGTCGCATCAAGATATGCCTAGGCACGAGGAGGCTATAGAGTGTTCGAAAAGGCACATGCTAAGAGCCAGGTCGATTATAAGGTTCGGGTACTGCTGGTCTACCATAAAAGGGAGGTTGCATCAGTTATGCCGTAAATGCCAAATTGAGAAGACAAGACTTATGTGCTTCCTCCATTTTTTCCTATAGGTAGGGCATAGATGTTACAGGGACAATCTCGTCAAAAGTATCCAGTCGACACTTATTCATCTTCGTGATTGTCAATTGCTTCACCAAGAGGGTGAAGGTCGCTTCATGGGCTAAAGTTTCAAAGTCAACAGTCATCGAATTCAAATTCAAAATCCGAATTCGAATTCAAAAAAAAATCTAAAAAGATGCCGAAAGATGATTGAGACTTGTAAAGATTGGCAGGGAGAAATTACCATTTACCCTCTATGCTTCTCGAATGTTGGTCAAAACCTCCATCGGGGCAACACCTTTCTCATTGGCTTATGGGATGGAGGCAGTCTTGCCCATCGAAGTTAAAATTCATTCTTTCCGGATTTTATCAGAGCTGAAGTTGGATGAAGCGGAATGGGTTCAATCTCGGTATGATCAACTGAATCTGATCGAGGAAAAAGGTTAAGAGCCATCCGTCATGGTCAAATGTACCAGAAGCGAATGATGCAGGCTTACAACAAAAAAGTCCACCCCAGAATGTTCCATGAAGGAGACTTGATCCTCCCTATGCAAAAGGACTTCAGAGGAAAGATGATGCCTAATTGGAAAGAACCTTATGTTGAAAATAATGCCTTCTCTGGGAGAGCGTTGATACTCGCCGAGATGGATGACAAAAGTCTACCAAATCCAATTAATGCAGATTCGGTCAAGAAGTATTTCACTTAGGAAGGAAAAGGGGCCAAGGCGAAAATCCGCAAAGGGCGTCTTGAGTTCAAAAAAAAAAAGACGGAGAGGCCAAGATAAAAACCCGCGAATGGCACCTTGAGACCAAATGAGCTTTGAATTGAAAACCCGTAAAGGGCGATTCAAATGTTTGGGGCATGCGCTAGCCATCCTATACCTAAAGGAGATATGCTACACCTTCGGGGCATTGACAAAATACCACAGATTTCCTAGACACATGTTGAACTCGGAAAAGTTCGTACAGAGAAGCTCAGGCTGTGATATCTGGGGCACCAATTCCACCCTTTTTCATTTTTTGTACCTTAGCAAAATTTGTTTCTTTTGTTCAATCCATTTTTCACGGGTTTTGTCCCGAATAAATTTCAGTTTCATTCATCTCTATAATATTTTTTCAAGCATTTCGTATTGAAATAATGATTAATGAACTAGTAACGCTTTCACGAAAAGAAGTTTTGCGCATTACTTTGAAAGTCTCTAAATAATACAAGAATCTAAAACAGGACAATTATTTAGAACTCACCAGGCTTAAGGGGCTTGGAACCCCTGAAATAAGGGTCTAAGCAGTGACGACATCTTCAGAACCTGTCAATGGAACAAGAAGGTATACAACGGGAATATTGCCCTAACAAGCAGCGAGCAATGATAATCCAAAAGTAAAAAATTGGATCATACTCATGACATTTTGCATGCATCCATTCATTCGCAATACATTGGTTAGGAGCATTTTTTAATCATGACATCCTAATCATTTGGCATAAGCATAGACCTCATAAAATCAATTCTATAGGTAGGTTCCCCAGAGGACAATGTAGCAAAATTGATGGGAGTTACGAAAATTACGGATCTTAACTCCCTAAGCAGTAGGGTGACAGATCGAAGACGATGAGCCTTAACTCCTAAGCAGCGGTGGGTAACAGTAGAAAAGTGCAGATCTTAACTCCCTAAGCAGTAGGGTGACAGATCGAAGACGGTGAGCCTTAACTCCCTAAGCAGTAGGGTAACAGGCCGAAAATTATAGATCTTAACTCCCTAAGCAGTAGGGTGACAGATCAAAGACGATGAGCCTTAACTCCCTAAGCAGTAGGGTAACAGGCCGAAAATTACAGATCTTAACTCCCTAAGCAGTAGGGTGACAGATCGAAGACGATGAACCTTAACTCCCTAAGCAGTAGGGTAACAGGCCGAAAATTACAGATCTTAACTCCCTAGGCAGTAGGGTGACAGATCGAAGACGATAAGCCTTAACTCCCTAAGCAGTAGGGTAACAGGCCGAAAATTACAGATCTTAACTCCCTAAGTAGTAGGGTGACAGATCGAAGACGATGAGCCTTAACCCCTTAAGCAGTAGGGTAACAAGCCGAAAATTACAGGTCTTATTCCCTAAGCAATAGGGTGACAGATCGAAGACGATGAGCCTTGACTCCCTAAGCAGTAGGGTAACAGGCCGAAAATTACAGAGCTTTAATTCCCTAAGTAGTAGGGTAATAGACTGAAGAGAGCAGACCTTATCTCCATTGAGCAGTAGTGGAGTAGATCGAAACAAAGTTCCTATACCCCTGAAGAGGCAGTGGAGGGAATGAAGCCACCTGAAGAGAGGAAGCATTAAGAAGTCAAGATTCAACAAGATGGGTCAAAATTGGCCCTTTTAAAGTCTTTACTCTATTCTCTTTACACGATAATGAGCAAAGAGGGGCAGCTGTAAGGCCCCAATTTTAACCCGGAGCCCAGTAGCCAAGCCCAAAAATTATCACTAACCCTAAACCAACAACCTAAACACAAAAGTCTAAACCCTAGCAGCCACCCCGTTTCTCGCCTCGCGTCTCTTTCATGCGCGGACGCCACCACCCACAAGCGTCGCGCCGTTCCATCACGCCACGTCGTGGCATGTTCCACCACGCACCTGTAAACAGAAATTAGTTGTAAATAATAGGCTATAAAAAGCCAAATCGAATCTGTAATAGGGGATTTTTTTCGGAAACAGGAAATATACGAAATCAAAGAGCAAAGGTTTTATTTATTTTTCTTTCTTTTCTTTTTTCGAAACTATACGAATATTGTATTTTTTCTTTTTTCTTTTTTCTTTTTTTTTTCCTTTGAAACTATATACATGATATATATATATATATAATATTTTAAAAAAAAGGAAAAACTTACTTTTTGGAATTTCGGCCACCGTACGGCGGTGGTTCGCTAGAAGCCTTGGCCGGATTAGGGGAGAGAGATAGGAGTGGGGAGAATTTTTTTGAAGTTTTTTTGTGAAGGAGGGCTGAAAATGAGGTTTTTGGGCAAAAATTTGGCTTTTATAACATAGGTAAAACGGCGCCGTTTTGAAAATTGGGTCCAGAGGCCAAAACGACGCCGTTTTGGGCCTCTGACCCGCGACCCGACCCGTTCCAAGGGGAGGATCTGCGTGTTTTGCTTGGATGGGCTAATTGCGCTCTAGGCCCTTCCGTGTCTTTATGGGTTTCTAATTAAGTTTTATCTATTTCTAATTTGGCCCAAACTTTTTTCCCCGTTTCAATTTAGCCCACTGTCAAACGCACCGTTCCAGGGGAGGGGTTAATTTCTGTTTTGGACCCTCCAGGTTGCGCGCGCATCGCAATTTCGCCCTATTCCATTTTTGTATTTTAAATTTGGCCCAAATCTTTCGATTTTGATTCAATTTAGTCCTTTTTCGATTATTTTGCTATTTTACCGTTAAAATTAATTATTTTTAAGCTTTTTTATTACCACCTTTTTATATATATTATTACTATAATTATATTTCTTCTTGCATTCACCATTATTATATATTCTTGTTTTATTATATATTAGTATATCTATTATTTTTATTATTATCGATATATTATATTTCTTTGCTATTATTTACTAATACTTTTCTTTTATTATTACTTTAATTATTATTATAGTTACTATTAATATCACTTTTATTTTCACCATTATTTTTAATACTATTTTTATTTATACTAGTACTATTATTACTATTACTATTATATTAATATTATTTTTATTTTAATTTTTCATTATTCTTATTATTAATTATTATTACTATTTATCATTCTTTGTCACTATCATTTTTATTATTATTAATACTATTGTTTATTTTAATTTTTATTTTCCTATTATATTTATTATTATCATTCTTTACTATTATCGTGTTTATATTTCCACATTTTTATTTTTGTTTTTTTAAATTCATAAAAAGGGCTTATAAAAAGGCAATATTTACGTGTTTGGAAGTTCGAAAATCGTGCCCAATCGTCTTTGGGCTTCGATTTTTCGTTAAATCTAGATCACTAAATATCCTTTAAAGATTTTGATCGTATTTTTTTGAAAATAAGGCAATGTTTCGTGTTTGGAAGTTTGAGAGATCGTGCCCAATCGTGCTGGGTTTCGATTTTCCATTCGTCCAAATGACCAAATATCCTTTAGAGGTTTTTGACCGGGGTTTTTTAAATTAAGGCAATATTTCATGATTGGAAATCCAAGGAATCGTGCCCAATCGTGCTGGGTTTCGGTTTTTAGTCTGGCCAAATAGTGGAATACCCTTTTTAAATTGCAAGACGTGAATTTTAGAAATCATAAAATGATCTTGGTATCGATAGTTTGAAACATCGTGTCCTATCATGCTGGACGTGGTATTTCAACTTTTCGAAGCAAGAGAATTTCGATATCCAATACAAGTTATCCAAACATTTTTTCAGATTTTCTAATTTTTGATAATTAAGGACATTAATCAATCAATACGGTACCAATTTTGGGCGTTGCGAGGGTGCTAATCCTTCCTCGTGCGTAACCGACTCCCGAGCCCGTTTTCTTAAAATTCGTAGACCAAAAATATTTTCTAAAGTGACCCAATCGCACTTTTAAAAAAAAAAGATTGGTGGCGACTCCGTTTTTCTTTTTAAAGTCGGCCCGTTTTCCAAACAAAAAAATGGTTCCGACAAGTAATATATCAAATAGTTTTATACATTAAATTTAGTACTTAAAATTTTTAACACTTAATTTTTTAGTTTATCAAACAAAAAAAAAATATATGGTTCTCAAACACGGTAAAAAAGTTAAATGTTGGAAATTTTCATTTATCAATCATATCCTTAAAATCTCAAGCAGACAATATTAATTTTAACTTTGGGATAGTAAGTTTTTTCAACATATATATATATATACATGATTTTCACATGGGTTTAAATTCGTCATGAGATCTAATTTTTATTTTAAAAATGTTACATAAATCGATTTAATGGAATTTCTTTTATTAATTGGATAAATTCTGAATATTAAAAGTAATAAATTTTAAATATCTAAAAAGTATTAAAGATGGAAAAAAAAAAAAAACCTCCTTTCATTAGAGAATTTAGGCGGATTTTATCAAAATATGATTTAGAAATCTAAGTAGTGGGTTGAAATTATATTTAATCACAGCAGATAGATTGGGGTGTGTCGGTTAGTTTTGAACTTTAAACTAACACGTTTTAAGTAGTGTATTGACTTTCACTTTGAAACTACACAGCGTCTTAAAAGATGGATCTAAAGGCACCAAATTACAAATTTCTTAGGCATTGGGTTGGGATGAAACAAAGATGTTAGGATTTAGGTTAAATTTTTTCATTTTATTAAAAATTAAAATATTTAAAATAATTCAAAATTTTGGAAGTTAATCATTGTATTTTTATTTTTACTGATTTAGTCTCTTTACTTTTTAGATATCAAAATTCATATTCAACTGTTAGCATTGTTAAATTTGTTAGGGTAGCATTTTGAAATTAAAAAAAAAAATCATTTGGTAATCATATAACTAAAAAAAATAACATTTGTAATAAACTTGAATTTAACAAAAAAAATTAACAATATTAATCGTTAAACCTGAATTTTGAAAATTTAAAAAGTAAAAAGACTAAATTCTTAAAAATAAAAATACAATGATTAAATTCTAAATTGTCGAAGAGTATATAAACTTTTGACCCATTTTAACTTAAAATTGATCCTCGTTTAGATAAATGGTAAAATTAAAAGTAATATTACAATAAAATTAGTTATTGTATTAGTAAAATTGTATATTGTAGCATTGAGATTTAAATCAATTATAAGATAATTTAGGTTCCAAAGTAGTTAACTCCAATCAAGATTTTAGGCTTTCGTGAGATTGAAACGTCTCCTTGGAGGTACCAAACACGTCCATACGAAGTTATGTTTTAATTGAAGAGCATTTTGCTCTTGAAATTTTGAAGTGTAAGAGGCTTTAAACTCAAGATTTTTAGAGTTGGATTGGATTGATTGGTCAGATAGATTAATAAATAGAGAGTCAATTAGGGTACCAATTCGAAATAGAAGGATTACATTAACTAATTCGCGTATCGGTACGAATTGATTGAACCGATGGTTGAACCAATTTTCTTTATTTTTATTTTTTAAATTTTTTATGATTTTTTAATAATTTATTCAATTGAACCAGACAAATTAGTTAGACCGGTTGAACTCGTCGGATTGAAAAACGGTGGTCTAATTAGTTTGACCACTTGTATGGTTCTGAAAACCTTATTTTTTAACTCTAACTAGTATAGTTCTCAACCCACGCTTCGTGTTGGGTAGATTTTTTGTTTGTGTCAAATTATAGAGTAAAAAATTTAAAATGTTAAAATGCTCTAATTCCCAATATTCTTCGTCCATTTGGAATTTAGTCCCTACTTTTATTTTCAGGAATATGGTCCTCTATTTTTTGGATTTAAAAATTAAGGTTCAGTTGTTACCACCATTAAATTTCTTCTATTAATTATCTAGAAAAGAGGTCCTTCAATGGGAGTGAACATAATGCCCCACCAGAAGAAGAGTGATGTTACATTAATCTAATAAAAAGAAATGGCAGTGCAGAAAAAACAGTGTGGGGAGTGGGCTCATCAGGTGGGCTTTGGGCGAGAGGAGCCAAGTCCACTGGAGTGGCAGACTCCGCCTAAGGGTGGGTTTGGATGGGCGGTGCGTTTACTTGCGGTTAGTGTAAAAACAGCGGTGGCGGTGAGATTAGATCTTGTACGATCTTCAGAGCGTGAGATAAAAAGTAAGATAAACGTACCGCACCGCACTCAATCGCCCATCCAAACCCACCCTAAGTCTCGGGATGAGAGGGGAGAACAGGCGAAGTAAGCTCCCTTTCAGAGCTGACTGGTTTCTTGCCCCGTTTACGTAATTCATGAATAATTTGATTCCATTTTGCTTTACGTGCAAAAATCATGTGAGGACAATATACAAAATATTAATGTAATTCATGAATAATTTTATTAACCAATCTGTTTGAAAAAGTTCTTAATGTACTTAGACAAAAATAATACACTCAGGGTACCAGATCCAACAAATACAAGGAGGGATGATGGAGGTACAGATGTTATGATTGGTATATTGGCTCTACATAGCGGTGTGAAAATACAGGATTATTGGTTCTTCAGAACTAGGATCAGAAGCTAGCACAAGGAAGGGAGTGTACTGATAAAAAGTGTATATTGTGTTAAACAATGTGTGGACATTGCATCTAAGTGTAAAAAGTACGAGAAATAATCATAAAGGGATAGTCCGTAATGTGGTATACAAATAGAGCAACCATAACTTTTGTTCGTCTTATACGGGTCCCTAATAAGGGATAATGTTCGCCAATGGCGGGGTCTATTTATGGGAAAAAAAAAGAAGAAATTTAGTTCACCAGAAGTGGCGTCTCATATGGTCAATTTATGTCTTAGCCTCGTGTGTTAGTTGAATTCTATTTTGAGAATATGCTATCGTAGAACTCATTAAGTTCTTATAAACTTGGTTTTCTTCTTCTCATTTTCAGGCTTTTAGGTTGGACGTGTTGTTAAAGGGATTCAGTCAGATTTGCGGCCTATTTGTGAGTCATCTCTTGTTTTGTTTGTAGCATTGAATCGCTGGGGAATAGGATGATTGTTAGTGTCCGCTAGTTTATATTTGAAGACTTGTATTTGACTTGTTGAATTGTATTTCCGAATTCTTACGAGTAGTCTTGTTAGGCCACATGCCAAACTATTTCAAATGATGATAGTCCGCTAATAATAAATTTTTAAACTTCTACTTGAGTATCAACTCATTTAATGTTTTGTATAACCAGACATTGATTATGAGGCTTCCGCCACATGATGTTTAACTATAGCCCATTTATAAGTGGAGTACTACTATTTTTAAAGTGTTTTAAAAAGTATCATGTATTGTTCGATATTTTAGATATATCGTTCCAGTATGCAAAATATCTGTTGAACTAAGGTGTTTGATTTTTAAACGGTTTGTTAGTCTACTTGGTTTTATATTGTGACACTCCATACCCGAGTCCGGCGATCGGGTGTTACAGGCAGTGCCTTAGTTACAGCTAAAAAGAAATTGAAATATATTTATTTTTGTAAAATTATATACATCAATCAATTCAACTAACATTTTTATTTATTTTTGTAACAATTTTTTTTAGACCTTCTATAAGCTTTTTTTTTTCCTTATAACAATAACTTTTTTCTTCTTTTAAATTAAATTGGTCCTTAATAGTTTATTGTGCCTTTCACAGTCACACTAGTAAAAGCCTGTTCTTCTTCTAGTGGATTTTAAGAAATAGAGGAAGGGATGTTGTTGGAGAAGATGAAGAACAAAAAGGGATGAACTTTATTATGGGATTTTAGTAATGGTGATGGCGTTTCTTCTTCTTTTTCCTCATGCTTCTTCACTCGACGACGAAAATATTGGATTGCCGGTACACCGTATGACGCGGCAAAAAAATTGTTCTGGCAATCATTAACCATGGATCTATGTATGAGGAACAAGTTAAGTTGAAATAGGGTTGAAGATATACCTTTAAAACTAAAAATCGGTGGATAACATTGTTGATTGGGTCCCTTTGAACGATGTCAATCCAAGCCGCAACAAAAGTTTCTCGATCTCTACGTAGTTCACCCGGTCAAAGAACGACCAGTAAAAGAAATTTTTTTTGAACTTTTTCAAAGATAGTAAAAACGGCTGCTAAACCCTATACTCAATTATTATTTTTTATTCAATACCACATATTAAAAACATAATTATTCCTTTAGAGAAACATATGATTCCAAAATGATATTAACTTCCATGTTTTAATATTTGACCGAAATTATTATAATATTTATTTTAAAAATTTTGGTAAATTATATTCAGTTAATATTAAACTTTTATATGAATCAAATTCATATATTAATTTTAACTGTGTTCTCCATTTGTGTACAACAAGTTTGTACACATAATACATTTAATATTTAATTATCAAATTAAATTAATTATTTAAATCATGTGACAGCTAAACATAACACCAATTGGAAGATATTTGGATTTTGTTCGCTTCAACCATAGGGTGTGACCCTGTGGGCTATTGTAATGTTAGTAGTAATATTAGAACATTTCTAATGTTACAAGCAATGAGTGACATCTAGTAATGCATTATTTCTACCCAAGTCGTGAATCGACATAACCTTTCTATGATAAATTTTTATGTATTACATCATTTTATCTTTTATATCTAGATTGGGCATAAGTCATGGAACAGTCACACTTGTATAGTCCAATATCATATTTCTTGATATTCTGAGTAGACTACAATAAACAAATAAGTGTGATATCTCATATAAACTTATTTGAGCATGGCAATGAATTTCTAGTCTCACTCCATCAAGTGGCCTCAGATATTGCTTCCATTATATAGGAGGGACAAAGCCCATCTTGATCAATCATATCCCACTACATATATTGTGGCATATCCAACATCAATCTTTATAGTACAACCTGTTACGGTAGACGTTTGACAGTATCAAAATATACGACTCACGATGTTAGGACAATAATGATCTTAAGTCTGATGATCGTATACATAGTTATAACTATGAGTAATGTTGTGACTATTACATAATAATCCAAGAAATATACTCATAGCGGGTCAGTCCAGTATGTTTTTCTCCAACACATACTCATGTATTGATTTTGACATCCCTATGCCAATGACAACACTTTTTCGTCAATCAACTACACATTAGTCTCAATGCATTATTATTGTCCAAGCCCATAATAATACTTGACTAATGACCTTTTAAGAATAATCATATCATTCTCAGGATTTTATTATTAATCTGTTTATTTACATACACAGAAAAAGAAACTGAAATAATAATGACAATGTTTTATATTAACAAACAAGGTAAAATGAGTATATGTCAGATTGGTCTTTGGGCATACTTTAACAGAAAATACCCATTTCTTTCCTTCTCTAGGTGGTTTAGCAGGTAAATGCAGCTCTGGAGATTTTCGTTTATATGTTTGTTGACGTTCTTGGAAATTTTATTCTATAATGCTGCTCATAAGTTTGATACAATGTGTTTGAGAACTAAAATCATTAAAGAGATAAGCTATTGAGTTGCGTTCCATCGTTTGATTTCCATGATCATCTTCCCTAATGCTTCATCATCAACTTCGCTGCTACATTAGATCCAAGTATTCATTTTAGAGAATGGATGACAAAAATATTATTTTTTTAAAAAATATTTACCGGTGCCACCTGACATATCGGCGACACCCAAAAAATTATTTTAAAAAAATTTCCCAGTGCAGCTTGACAGGCCGGCAATACCCATTAAAATTTTTTTCCCTTATTTTCTACTCCCTAAATGACCGTATTTTTAATTGATATTTAAAAAAATACATATTGGTGCCGCCTGACATAGTGGTGGAACTCAAAGAAATATATTTTTCTAAAAAAAAGCTGATGATTGAGTCATCATTGGAGGGCAGTGCCGTTGGTGTATCAGGCGACACTGACGATTACTATATATTTCAGATCATTTTCGTATATCATTTTTAACTTGGATCATTTTTGTAATTAATTAATTAATTTAAGTTAGTTTTTAAAAAAAAAAGCCAGGAAGTAGCCTATTGCCCCTGACCATTGAATAAGTTTACTTTATTTTTATATTTTTATTTTTGGAATTTTTTTAAAAAAAAGTTAATATATATATTTTTGGTGTAATAGAACAATTACCTATCTAAATTACAGAGAGTTAATTTGAAAGGTAAAAAAACCTTTTGACTTGTCTGAATCAATAAGAGCTAGAATCTCCTTTGGGGGTGAGTAAAAACTTGCAAGTCTTCGTTATTGTCCAGAGCCAACTTGGCTAAGCAATTTGCAACCTAATTATGCTCTCTAGGAATGTAGCGCAAAAGCCACTGATCTTCTTGAGGCAAAATATGTTGTATCATTCTAACCAAGGCTGAGTTCGATATATTAGAAATGCTTCCTTGCAAGGCTTTCACAACTTCCAAGCTATCCGATTGGATTATCACCTTATCATGACCTCCACGTTGGATGAGCTTGAGACCCTCCAAGATACCTCAAAGTTCTGCATAAAAAATCGAGCACTTTCCTAGATATTAGTCTCTAGTCTTATCACGCACTATTCCCCTAGCAGCTGCATTTCCTGATCCTAATTGAACAGCACCATCCGCGTTGATAAAAATCCATTTTTCACTTGTCGGTTCACCAAAGGAGAATTCGAAGCAGCCATTCGGTTCGCCATTAAAAGCAGAGAAATAATGTTTAGCCCAACTACTCGATACTTTGACTATTTCATCCGGACTCCAAGTTCTTGCATGAAAGATAAAGAGGTTGCGGTTCTTTCAAATGTGCCAAGCAAGAAGTCCAAAAAGGCACGCCCAATTAGCCCTCCTTCATGGATCTTTGTAGTATACTGCACATTAAAACAAATCCATTCATGTAAACTGCTAGAAAAGAAATCTGTTAGATGCTTTACCTGAATGACCTGTCTCCAGATTGCCTTAGCTGTTGTGCAGTCTCTAATGATATGCAGAATATATTTCGAATCATGTCCACAAATAGGACAAGAAGGGTCGACTATTAATCCCCGCTTAACTCTTTCCATGTTACTGAGAATGAGTTCTTTCAAAACAATCCATATGAAGAAAAGGACCCTTTGTGGGCCTGGAAACTTCCACACTCATTTCCATTTCTCATCTTTAGTGCTCCAAGACTCTTCATTCAAAAACTTGTAAGCACTTTTGACAGAGAAGGCCCTTGTCAAGGTATGACACCAAGCAATTCTATTGGTCTCCTTAGAAGGGTGTGGAAGGGGAATACCCACAATACACCGTATCACATCATCCAGTAACTAGACCCTGAAAAGATCAAGATTCCGCAAACCTTCCTCGGTAACCATTTTATTGAGAAGACAATCTGAATCAATGTTGACATTGGTAGGAATAAATTTAATCAATGGCCCTACATGTGGAACCCAATTATCCTTCCAAGATCTAATTTTGCTACCATTGTCTACTGACCAGATTAAGTTTTTCCCGTAATAAAAGCCAAACTTTTGAGAGTGATCTCCAAAGAAAAGAACTCCTATCTCGAGCAATACAATCTAGTAAGTTACCATTTAACCGATACTTCGACCTGATTACTTGAACCCATAAGGTCTCCTTATCAAATGCGATATTAAACCCAAGCTTCAATAAGAACGAGATATTCTGATCTCGTAATTTTCTCATTCCAAGATCACCACACACTTTGGGTTGGCATATAGAATCTCACCCCACTAAAGACATCTTCTTTTTTTCTTCAAAAGAACCCCAAATGAATCTTTTCACCAAACTTTCAATCTCTTCACAAATTTTTTTAAGTATCAACATGGACTGTATATCAAAAATCAAGTTCTAAAAAAAAAATGGCTACAAGTATATTTTAAGAATAAAAAAGAGAGAATATATTTTGTAGATCTAAAATCAAGCCAAATAAGAAAATGGGATTTGCTATTTGGTAATTGGTTGAGCATAGATCTTGTATAACAACCATATTAAAATGCAAAATTTTCATATCTAAAAATAAGACAATTTCTCTTACATTTTCCTTATATTTTGGGGAGATATATATATTGGGTACTAATAATTAAAAGTTTTTTTTCCTCAAATTCTGCAACTACTGCTACAAGTTGTTTGTCAAATCATTGAGAACTTTGTTTAATAAATATTTAATATGTCTTTTACCAATAAGAAAAAAGGCATATTAAATGTCAACAACACTTTTTATAATAATCTTTTCCTTTTTCTCTCCAAACTTTTAGATAAAAGAAAACTCTGAGATTTTGCTCAATAATTCAGCCACTCATTTAAACTATTCTGATTTTGCAGAAAATTTCCACTGCCACAAGTTTACTTAAATCAACAAGATAAAATTTGCAGTGTATATTCTGTTGCCATCTTTTGTTTTTTCCCCTCGTTTTGTCTTCATAATTATCTTGTGTGATTATTGTGGATGTTAAAAAAGTACATTAAACAAAAATTTAATCAATTCATAATCTATCGTTAATCTCAAAAACAACCCAAACTAATTAAATTATAATTGCATGGAGAGGATATCACCATCCAAATTTGTTTCAACTTTAATTTTTAGGGATCTACAATGTCAATTGAGTTACAAATTTTATATGATATAAAGGTATATTCAGTTATGTTGAGTAATTTTTCGTTGTGTCTTATTAGAGGGGATAATCAAAGATTTATATACATAACTACTATTCATAGAATTGACGTTTTTAGCAGACTCTATGCATGTTGGACACGTGTACTGCTCTGAGCTGCCTTGGACACTCATTAGGCATTTACGAGCTGAGTCCGTGAGCTCCCATTGCGAACACCCCTTGCGAGCTTCATATTGCAAGGATTGCATGTATCCATCTGGTGGGCCCTATTCGAGTCACGGGTAGGTGAGTCAGACCTTATCTGATATTCGGGTTGGTGATCATAAGTACATAACAAGTTAATATTATAGTAAATTTTAAAAGTTTGCTTATATTTTACAACAACTATTAATAAAACTAGTTTATTTATTTTAGAAAAGTGAAATTCAAAGTTGGTTAATTCATATATTGATTTGGTCATGGAGTCGAGTGGTTGGTCTAATTTGATAGTTTAGGCTCGCTTTGAGTCAACTTGGGCATGAATTTTTTTGAAACCGGATCGGCTCAACCTAATCTATATTCAAATTAAATAAGTTTAAAATTATTTTTATATAAATTTAATTTAAAAATTATATGTATTATTATAAAAATATATTTTAATAAATTTTGAAAGCGTGAAATAAATTTTAAAATCAAATTAATAGGTCTATGCATAGAGTTTCCAGTGGAAAGCATTATAATGTTTTAAGCAAAGAAACTTGTTGTTATGCATTTTTGTGAATAGGTTATAATAAATGGACTAAGTTGCAAAGGTTTTGTTTTGGGATGGTAGAACAGTAATTATTGAATGCAAAAGTTGATATAATTACAGGTTCCATCACAATGTTTGAAAATTGGATTGCAAGCAAGTCATAGATATTCATCTGATTAAATCCCCAAACCCCCAATGTTTATTGAGAAGTAAAGACAACGGATATAAGTTTCTTACATCAACAAAATTATGGTCTAAAAATAAGATGAAGCTGTTTAGTCTTGATCAGTTTCAATAATTAGATTAATTAACATATATCTGATAATTGCAGTGAGCTTGCCTGGTACTAATTATTAACATGTAAATAATTGATATTAAGAAATTCATAACAGCATAAGGCCAAGAAGTGCCAACAATTTTATCATTGTTATCATGAAAAAAAAGAAAAGAAAATCACATGGAATAGATCTAAATTAATATTTGAGTAATAATATTATTCTTATCCCTTCCCTTTAAATTAGGGGAAAGGTCATGACTTAATATATATATATATATATATATATATCTAATTACTTCTTCTCCAGGTTGTTGTCTCCATGCTTAAATATATCATCATTTTTATCCCCAGTTACACTTAATTTACGGGGTGGATCACCACCATCTCTAATGTGAAGCGTAAATTTTGGTAATGGACAAGAGAAAAATGCAGTGGGTCCTTTGTTTCAAAGCCCAAAATTAGTGGGGGTTAAACGTAAACTTACTCGCCATAATCATGATTATCTATCTCATCACACCCATTTTTTGGATGGAATTTTGATTATTTTATATCAAAAATATATAGGAAGAGAGGGTCAAGTATTGTGCTTATATATTTTCATGTTATGTAGTGAATTTAAAGTTGCTAGATCTAGAAAGTATTGTGCCCATCCACCCCATACTAAGAGTCACGTGATTGACTGTTGAATTCAGAACTTTGAACCATTATTCTTTGCCTCCTCACATGCTCACCATTTCATTCAGCTAAGCTCTACTAATCCTAGATTTAACCCTAAATCCATGTGGATAAGTTAATCAGAGAAACAATAATAATAAGGTGGTAAGTCAAAAATGGTTACAGTTGGGATGCTCATGTTACCATGTGTCATACCCTTGTTTATTTTATTTTATAGAATTAATTGTCGAAGGATCCTGGCATATTTTGAGCCTGTACAGATACTAGTAGGCTAACCCTCAATAAATACTGATACTGATATTGATATACGCGTCGTACATATATAGCTGGCATGGGCAACTACTCTTGTCCATGTGATCTTTGACTTGAGCAAATTAGGATTTATTTCTTACTGTCCATTCTAATACTAAGACGTGACATTACCCTTTGTTCAACATTTTCTACTCTTTTTTTAAAATTAATATATTTATTTATGTTTTCTTCCTTAAAAATGTGTAATCTATTTGTTAAACCCGTGAAGCTATTGTTATTCATCGTAGATGATATTAATAATTAATGGAATGGATAAAAGATGCAGTATTATCGTGTGATCCGGTCTTATTGGTTGAATATTTAGGTCCGTTTGATATTGGCGTCGGCACAATTATATATATATATATATATACTAGACACCCATCCTGTCCTGCCGCAATTTCCTAAAATTTCTCTGCCAATTCCAGTTTCCTCTCGAATGCTGCTGCAAGTGTTAGACCCAAAGGTTAGAAGGGGAAGGCGTCGCGGATATCAAAGCTTAGCCATAAACAACAATGTCTTCCAAGAATCGGTCACCGCAAAGTCCTCAACAGCAACTGCACGATCTCAAACAACGCGTTTTCACTTGCCTTAACAAACTCGCCGACCGCGACACTCTCGCTCTCGCTTCCGCTGAGCTCGAGTCCATCGCTCGGAACCTGACTGTCGATTCCATCTCTCCCTTCCTCAACTGCCTTCACAATACCGACTCTTCCGCCAAGTCTCCCGTTCGGAGGCAATGTGTAATCCTTTTGACTTTGATGTCTCAGTCGCACGGTAACGTCTTATCTCCCCACCTTTCTAAGATGATTTCCACCCTTGCTCGCCGCCTCCGTGACCCCGACTCCGCCGTCCGGTCCGCTTGTGTCGAGGCAACGACCGCTATGTCGTCTCACATCACGAAGCCTCCATTTTCTGTTTTGTTGAAGCCTTTGATCGAAATGCTCGTGGTGGAGCAAGACGTTAACTCGCAGATCGGTGCGGCGATGTGTTTGTCCGCCGCGATCGAGGCGGCGCCGGATCCCGAGACGGAGCAGCTTAAGAAGGTGTTGCCGAAGTTGGGGAAGTTAGTGAGGAGCGAGAGTTTCAAAGCGAAAGCGGCGGTGTTTGGAGTTATTGGAAGCGTCGCTAGTGTTGGCGGTGCCGGAAGTAAAGGAGTCCTGGATTGGTTTGTGCCATGCGCGGTGGAGTCTTTGAGTAGTGAAGACTGGGGAACGAGAAAGGCGGCGGCGGACGTGTTAGGGAAGGTGGCTATGGTGGAGAAAGAACTGGCAGCTGAGTATAAAGCGGCGTGTGTTACCGCTCTTGGCAATAAGAGGTTTGATAAGGTGCATCCATTTCTATCTTTGCTCAGTAACCATTTAATAATGTATATTTTTCCCCGATAAGGAAATTAGAGGGAAAAAAACATTGCTCATCATTTTTAATAAAATTTGTTGTTACAGGTAAAGATTGTCCGAGAAACCATGAATCGTAGTTTGGATTTATGGAAGGATGTTCCTGGAGTTTGTGAGGAAGTCTCCACCACTTCTCAATCCGACTCATCTTCAATAGGTATGATATATGGTTCAATTTTTGTTTAGCTTGTAATTGTCTGATCTTTTGAAATTAATCATTGTCCAAGCCCAACAATTATTATACGATACTGGGTATATTTGTTTTCTATTCGTTTTTGGGATAAGGAACAAAATTTTTATCCTTGTTCAATGCGAGTGATCAATTTTTTCAAAAAGTTTCACTTTAAAACTTCGAAAATTTAAGGGTTGCTATTATTGCGCTGCTGTAAAACATTTATGCTCGGTAACTACTGCTGCAAACTATTTGTTTTCATCATTTATGATTGTGTGCTTTGATCGTGGCAACAGATAATGGTAGCGTTGGATGCTTTACTTCAGTTACCAAAAGTATGAATGATGTTGGTTTTAGAACTCCCCATTCAAAAAAAGTAGTCCCCACGAGCAGGTCCCCTCCTTCTGATGCCTCGGCTGCGTCCACTGCCAAGAAAGAGACTCCCCTGAAAAGTAATAATAGCAACAGTAACACTCGTAGGCTGGACCGCTCAAAATCCTCTGATTGTAAGATTGAAACTGTTCAGCCAAAGTCTTTGTTTTCTGAGGCCTCTGGTGATTACAATATCAAAAGGAGTGTATCCTTTGGCAAGGCCCATGACGAAAAAGTGCAGAAATTTGGCGGTTTGAGGTCTCGGTCTCAGGTGCTTCCTTTTCATGACGAGGAGAATTTAGATGTTACTGATAAAAATGCTGCTCTAGATGTTGATGAGAATCCAAAAGACATCGAGGATCTGTGTTTGATCCGTGAACAACTTGCTCAGATTGAAGATCAGCAGTCCAATCTATTGAACCTCCTCCAGGTAGTTTACAAAGCTGAATATCCTCTCTCTCTTTCTTCACATAGTTTGTTCTTTTGTACCTACCAGGTAAAGCTTTATATAAATGTATTATTGTTCTTTGGAAGCTACTGGTTTTCAATTGTGTTTGACTTAAGTTTATGCAGTGAAATCCTTGGTTATGGTATTTGTGATAATGCTTATTTCTTTCTGAAATTCTTTTGAATCATGCTTGTGGATTCTATCGTTTGGAGTTTATTTACAATGGTTTTTCTGTATTTGATTATAGAAATTCATTGGGAGCTCCCAAAGTGGGATCAATTCTCTAGAGACACGCGTAAATGGCCTGGAGATGGCTCTGGATGAAATATCATATGACTTGGCCATTTCAAGTGGCAGGATTCTGAACATGGATTCTACAGATAGCACATGTTGCAAGCTGCCTGGTGCTGAATTTTTGAGTCCCAAGTTCTGGAGGAAAACTGAAAGTCAGTTTTCTACTTCAAGGTTACCTTCTTCGGGGCTCATGCTTTCGCTAAATGCAGTACATAACTTACATGATAAAGATTCTGGGGGTGAAATGTATAAGCCAGCATACAGCCGAGGATATCAGTGTCAAGCTGGAAGTGGATTTGTTATGAACCCAGTGGGTGATGCTGGCAGTGACATAAGAGATAATCCAGGGTTCTCAGAGAACACCATTCAAAATGCTGAGAGGTTCCAGGTTGGCAATGCTAGTGCTTCTGATGGGACTTCCCTGGTTAGTTGTACAGCTCCAACGAACCTTAGCAGCAGGTAATGGAATTTCACTGTAAATTGTCTTGTACTTCCTTATAATATCATTGTTATAATTATAATTCTGTAGTCAGGTCAACAGCTGCTCTTTAAATTTGCTATAGTTCATGACTGCCTAGAATGTTTCATGCACTTGAGTCAGTTATGTGAAGTGGCAATAAGAACTTGAATGATGGTCTAACTAGTCAGATCATTGGGTTCGTTCATGTGTTTTAACAATACTAGTGGTTTTTAACAATACAAGTGGAAACATGCGTTCTTTCATGTACCATTTTCATCTTATCTATCTGCAAGATGAAAAAAATAAAAACAAAGAGCGTTTGATTCACCAAGTCAATTGTTTGATCTTGCCTCACCTTTTTTTTTTTTCCCCAGATTTTGAGCTTAACTTGGATTGAAGTTGGGGGTGTTTGAAGAAGCAGCTGAAGCTAGCGGAGAAGCACCTTGGAGAATGGAGGTTGAAGATGAAATGATACGATGAAATCGTAGATCATGTAATGATGAGGTGCAGCATTCTGGGTTGTTACAGGAGATAGTAGATTTTACTTTTTGATTCCGCGAGTAAATTAACTGCAAATGCCAATGGCTGGCTTTGGCGCAAGGCAGGCACAGAATATATGGTGTTCCAACAGAAACCTGTCCCCCTCACTGATTGGGTTTGGAGTAGAGGCGGAGGTCCCTTCCGTGTACAGAGAGACTTTGTGCATCTCGTTTTTATCTTTTCTTGTTACTAGTTCTTGTGTACTGCATATAAAATTTCAATCCTAGGCCATCAAGTTTTTCATCAATTGAACCCCCAAGAAAAGAAAGAACACTTCCAACATGCTAGTAGTTACTTCTCGTGTTGTATTATATGACACGAAAATTCAATACGGATTTAGAGTTAATAATGTAAAATATCTCAATTTAAGGATGAGTTTGTAAAGCGTAAATGCAATTATGCAGCGTGAATCGGGAACTCTAATTACTAGGGGTGGCAAAAAAAGAGCCTGACAGGTTACGAAACCCATCTGAGGTGATGAAGGTAGGATTTTTTTTAAAAATTGGTTTCAGGACGGATTATTTTAGAATGGGTCGGTGTGCGTTTAGGAGAAATTTGCACTGTTTTGGGATTATTACAAGTGTAACTCTTTATATATTACCTATATTATTATTTAGTTTCGGGAGATACTAACTTAATTAAGTAAATTATTACATATTTTAAATAAATTATATTATTATGAGGGTACTTCTATCTCTATTGTTTTTTAAAAACCAATAAAAAAATTACAAATATTCAGTCCATTCCACCCACATTTATAAAAAAATTTAATCATTTCAACTAAAACTTTATTTTGATATTTTTATATATTTCAATGTTATTGTTTCACCCCATTTTATTTTGTATATATTGATAATGTCGTTTATTAAGTTTGTGTTGCTAGTTAACTCGATATCAACTAAAAAAATGTCAATACTATAATAAAAAATTGGAGTGCATTTAATATTCTTAATATGATGAATTTAACTATTTAATTTCTTTTTATTCACGATTTAAATTAAGATTTTATTTTAATTTCGTACATAAATATATTTGTTTTTTATTAATATTGTTAATTTTAAACGCACACCTGTATTCTAAATACGTGATTTTCACACACATGCATATGATGGAATTTCTAGTATCATTATATTTGTTTTAATCTTGGGGGTTCTCCACTCAAATCTCCATTGTTTCCATTTGTAGGTAAGTTATTATTGTAAAACTTTTAAATTTAAATATTATGCTAATCAAATCCCTAGTATTGCACAAACAATAATTTTAGAATCTTTAAAATAATAATTTTAGTTGATAAATACTTAGGATAATTAATGAGATAATTTCAACTTTTAAATAAGAGTTTAGAGCTTATCAAAACTCTGTTGGATGGACTTTCATATCAACCTATAAATAGGCTGCTTGTGGCGTCACTTATAAAGTAGTTTTTGGAGTGTCTTTGTTGACAATTTTGTTGTATTATTGTCGTTATTTTGTGACACTCTTTTAGGTATTTATTTGGAGAGGTTTATTGATTGTATTGTGAGGTATTTGGGTGAGTGATTTGTAACAATTAAGGTCAATATTGGGGTTGCAATTACTTCTTTGTGTAAGGGTAGATTGGGTTTAAGCCAATAGGTGATCCAGACAATTGTTAAATAAAATCATTCACTTAGCGACGCTCCACAGGTGTAGGATCATTGTGTCTGAACTGCGTTAACAAAAGTTGTGTGTTATCTCTCTTTATGTTGCTCGTTATGTTACTTTGCATTTAACCATTTTGTTCGTCTCTGTTCTAACAGAAGTTGAAACGAAACCATTTTTCAAGTGCAAATCAAGGAATTTTTTAATTGGTATCAGAATGGGCTTTAAGAGTTGTTTAAATGAGATCCTGAGCTACGATTTGTAATAATTAAGTCTAAGAAGAAATGTCATTTTATCTCCTGTCCACCTTCGATGATTAAAGCATCAAATTCAAATCATGAAAATGATGTTCCTTTCAACAACTAAGAGGAATCGTTCAAACTAATGTTGAAAAATATAGAAACATTATGCCAATTGAGCGAGCCTTTAAAGGAAGAAGTTATTATTCTCAACGGAGAAAAAGAAAAGTTCGAAACTCTGGTTAAAGATAAAGATGATGCGATTATTGATCTTAGAAAGGTTAATGAGATGCTTGTTGGGACTATCAAGAAAAAAAGATGAGATGATTGTTAAAACTGATGTAACTTTGAAAGCAACTAAGCAAGAGTTAAATTATGCCAAAGCCATTCTCAAAAAATATAAAAGGCAAAGTGAAGATGTCTTAGCTGTTGGGAGATCCGAACCTTATTGTAACACCCCTAACCCGTATCCATCACCGGAATAGGGTTAAGAGGCATTACCGATCAAATCATAACATTTAACCTTCATTATTCATACATCATTAAAACATAATCAATCAATGTCATTAAGTCTCTTAATGAGGTCTACGAGACCTTAAATATACATTGGGAAGGGTCGGGACTAAACCGAGCACAAAAGAAATTTTTCCAAAAACTTGTCATTTTTCAAAGTTACAGAAGTCACACGCCCGTGTGGGTAGGCCATGTGCCTCATACGGCCTCAGACACACCCGTCTGTCCAAGCCGTGTCAAAACAGGGCATACATACTGACTTGTCCACACGGCTGAAGACACGCCCGTGTGCTTAACCTGTGGTCGACACTGACTTATTTTACATGGCTAGTCACACGCCCGTGTGTCTAGCCCGTGTGCGAGTCTGACTTGTTTTGATTTGCAAACTTAAGAGACACGGTCGAGCCACACGCCCGTGTGCTCAACCGTGTGGGCAAATATAGGTCATTTGCAAGGCCAATTTACCACCCACACTTTGGGTCACACCTACAAGCTTCAAACCATTCCAAAATCATACCTCAAACACATCCAAAACATACCAAAATATGCACAATTTAACCTCTTAACATCATCATCCATTTCATATTCAAATCTAACTCAAATATACCAATCCAAAGTATCAACTTCACAACAAAACATGTAATCCATACATCATTAATCCTTACCAATTCATAGCAAGAAACATACTACCTCCATATCACCAAAACATGTCATAAAGGTCATTCACACAGTCACATATTCAAGACATGTACTAAAGGTATTCAACTTTCAAGCTATATCACATGGCAAGAACCATACATCTCAAAACTGTAACATCCTGAGTTTATGGGCTTGTGCATTTTTGTGTAGTGCATGCTTAAAATATTAATTTAAGAATATGGGGTACAAATGGGGCTCAAATTGGGCTGAGGCCTTGTTTTAAATATTTTGTTTAGACACTCTAAGGGTTTAAATTAAAGTTTTAATAGTTTAAGTGACATATTGGGCTTGTGGCCCAGCAACTAGGAGCACAGTAGAGGGGAAATTTAAGTGGCGTCACTTGTGCATGAGGAGGGCCCAAAGTTTGGCAGCTTGAAGCCCAAGTTTTTAGGGCTAAAATTCGGCACTCCAAGGGGGGAAGGGAGGACTGCACACTAGCTACAAAATAGGGGATTTAATTCTTTTATTTTGATTATTAAATGATGATAATAGGAAGGGAGGAGTTGGTGTCAAGGAAGTCTCTTCTAGTATGAGTAAATTTAGAAAGATAATGAGCTATCCCTAGGAGTTTAATGTTAGCCAAATTATTAAGAATTTGAAAAAAAAAAGGGCATTCGGTTTTGGCTTAAGGTATGAGTGCCAAATCCTAGCTAGTTCTCTCATCTTTGTTTTGCTTGAAATTCCTATACTATTCTCCCTCTCTTTTCTTTTTTTTTCTCTCTTGATTGGTTTGAACCTCCGATGATTCTTCTTTTCTCATCTCATTCAAACACTTTAGCCGAAACCTCTAAGCTTCCCTTACTTTTTGCTTACTTTCTTCAAAGCCGAAACACCTCGGTTGAATTTTTTAAAAGCCGAAAACGGGAGATCTAGTCTTCTATATGTGTGCCGAAATCATTCTAGGGTACCTACCTGTGCCAAAATTTTGAAGAAATCAATAGGTATGTGTCGATTTTGAATTTCCAATATTTCTCCGGCTTTTCAAAGTCTCTAGCCGAATGGCTATTCAAGTGACTAATCAAAGGGTTTTTTTATTTTTCGGTATTTTGGGATCTGAAGAGAAGTCCAACGCCTAGATCTTTAAAGCCAAGGTTCAGTAACCTTTGAGTCGTGTTATTTTCGGGATTCCAAGGTAAGAGATCTATTAGTTTTAAACGTGTGATTTGGGACTTATTTAACCTTGGCCGATTGTTGAAGGGGCTAAATCTTTGTGTATTTTCCGGCTTTTAAGCAAAGCTATAGATTGAGGATAATAGATTCGGATAGCAAGGACATCGACTAAGAATATTGGATTTCGCGATATTAGGTGTGTAATTCTCCACACCATCTAGATCGGTTTGATTAGTATATAATTATAAGTCTTATATGTTTTGTTAAATGCCAAAATCCCAAGATAATGACGAAACCAAAGAGGGTAAAAGCAAATCACCAGTTAGTAGTGAATGCTCTAATTAAATGATTTAAGAATATTGATTATATGTGATTGCATGGGTTGGGTTGATGAAAGGAGGAAGTTATATGTTGTAGCGGTTTTTACCGTGATCCATTGTAGCGGTTCCTTACCGTGATCTGTTGTAGCGGCTTCGTCGTGATGCATTTGTAGTGGCTACGGCCATGATCTCGATGATGAGCGGCACGATCGCCATCAAGGCGTGTAGCGGTGTGAGTTGATTGTAGAAATCCCCAATGGTGTGAATGGGTCGGTACGAGGCGCGTGTAGCGGATGGACACCTAGGATATGGGTTGGGCTTTGCATATTATTTTTGTTATTTATATTTTGATTATTCTGTTTTATGGGGCTAAAGCCCAAATCTAATGGTGCATGAGGGTTGCACACTGAGTCTCGCGACTCACCCTTTAATTTTAACCATCTCGGTGACACTTAGGGCATCGGACCAGGGCCGGAGAGAGAGAGCAAGGTGGCCATGCGACAGAGCTTTGAGAATTCAGCAAAAAGACTTAGTCTAATATTTGATTTTCATTTAATTAATGGGTTCAAATTTCTTTGTAATAAGGCCATGGGCCACTAGACTACCATTTATGTTTTGGGATTTTGTTGGGATTTTATTACTGGGTTTTAAGTTTTATGTTTTCAATTAAGTTAAGACCTCATGAAATTTCAGTTTTTTTTATTTAAAATCTACCAAGATAATTGGTAACTTAATATTTTATACTTTAATGAATTATTAAGCTTTCGAAATAAAGGTGTAAACCTAGTAACTGTTTTTCGAAATGCGACGTGTTATGTAAAATCTCTTAAGTGACATACCAGATCCGGTTGTAGCGTTTGGGCTGGGTTTGGGGTGTTACAAAAGCATTTCATAAACACTAGCCTATACATGCCATATACCAAACATACAACTTCCATAAGTACCAAAATAGATAGCCGATAGTGTGATTGAGTCGCTGACGATCCCCGGATCTGAGCTAGCTTTAATGACACTGTAAAATAGAGAAACACTCCACACAGTAAGCTTAAAAGCTTAGTAAGTTCAACATATAATACATTTAACTTAACAATTCAATTTCAATATACAGAATAAACTATTTCATGGTTCAATTCACAATAATACATAATCTCATCCATAGTCATTACTCACATAATCATCCATTCATCCATATACGATATCATCAACCACATAGGTTCCGAACATACCTGTGCCATTACTTAATTAACTATCTCTCTTACTACTCAATGCTCAACACCACAATTCATTCGATCTTCTTTGACCATTTGATTTACTCGCACACTTAGTGCCAATTTCTTAGCCGAAGCTTTAATATCATCGCACACTTAGTGCCTTTACATTAAACCGAATTTAACTTGGTATCGCACACACAATGCCAATCAATATAATCGATGCTTTCTTTATTTCGCACACACAGTGCCATTCACTATTGTATCAATTCTATTTCGCACACTTAGTGTCACAATATTCAATTCACATATAGCTTTACAAATTCATCATCCACAAATATTCACTCTTTAAATAATATCTGAACATGATAAAAACAACTCGTATTATACACGAACTTACCTCGGACGTCGAAATTACGAAACAAGTCGATCAATTGAGCACTTTGTTCTTGCTTCGATCTAAGTCCGAATTTCTCTTTTCTTGATCTATACCTATTCAAATTTAACTCATTCAATCACAAAATCATTCAATTTGATCCATACACACATATTTAGGGCATTTTACAAAATAGCCCTCACATTTACTTATTTTGACATTTTAGTCCCCATTTCATAAAATCACAAAATACATACAATTTCATTACACCGTGCTTAGGCCGAATTTTCCTCATGTTCATTCAAGCCCACATATTTCATTTGTTTCACATTTTAGTCCTCCAATTTCTTATTTTCACAATTTAGCCCAAAATAGTCAAATTCATCAAAAATTCAAAGAAAAATATGTTAATCTATCACATATCTTTCATATTTCATCATCAACTATCACAAAACTCAAGCATTCATCAATGGCACATCTCAAAATCATTATCAAATTCTAAAATTAAGACATGGGCTTGATAGAACACAAAGCAACGATCACAAAAACGTAAAAATCATCAAAAATCGAGCTCAAAACATACCTTGATTGAGCTTATCAATGGCCGAACCATAGCTTTCTTTTTCTTTTTCTTTTTCCTTGTATTATTTGGCTAAGGAATATGATAATGGCTTCCTTTTTCTTATTTGTTTTATTTATTATTTACTTATTAACTTAATTACCTTTTTATCCTTAATAAATACATTATAAAATCTTAAAAATGAATGTCCACTACCGTCCATACCATAATACAATGGCCTAATTTCATTTTAAAGCCTTCATATCAAAAGAACATGGCAATAAAGCACTTTAAAAATTAGCACACAACTTTTGCATTTTATGCGATTAAGTCCTTTTTCACAATTCGACACACAGACGATAAAATTTTCACACGGAACTTTCACACATACTTTATCACATACTATAAACACAGAAAATAATATTAAAATATTTTTTTGACCTCAGATTTGTGGTCTCGAAACCACTATTCTGACTAGGGTCTAAACCAGGCTGTTACACTTATCATAATGTACTTGGTAAGAAACTTACATCTCATGTGAATTTTGTTAAATCTAATAAGATGGTTTCTACTTCTTCCTTTGAGATAGGTAAAAAGAATAATGGAAAACATGTTCGTTACTATTGTAGAAAGAACGACCTTATTAGATCTCATTGTTACAAGTTGATGAATGATCAAATAAGGAGAAGTACAAGAAACACTCAATCTAATATTGCAACAATTAATGGAAGAACACTTGGACAACACCATATATGAAACAAGGAGAAAGGAAAGTTTGTATGCCATTATTGTGGGAAAGAAGAACACATCAGACCCTACTGTTTTAAGATGATGCAAATTTGGAAGAAGTTCAACTCAACTACAAAACCTGTTAGAACAATGAATGGAACAAGAAAACCACAACATAGACAGATTTAGCTAAGGAAGGATCGAGCACATTTAAGTGGTGAAGATCAATATTTGATTGATGCTCATGTTAAACACAAGGTTGTTGGATCTAGTTCCCTAAGTGTAGTAACAGACTTGTAATCTTTCGAATAGTTTTGTAACAGTTCGTTTTCAGTGATGTCAGGAACAGTGGTTTCAGGACCACAATTCTAATCAATGAGTCAGTATTTTATTATTTATTTAATATTTACAGGGTTATTACAATGTTGTATTAAAATTTGCTTAGAAAAATTTAACATTTAGATAGTTAATTAAGTAAAAAGGACTAAATTATAAAAGCTGCAAAAGTTAATTTCTATAGGTTTATTTGTATTAAATAGATATAAAATCATAAAGTAAGGGATTTATATGGTAAATAAACCTATTTAAAACATGGTGGAAGGTTTAGGTGATATATTATACAAAATTTGATTTAATTTTAAAGGGTAAATTTATACATCGATAAATATCTATAATTAAAATACAAAAAATATGGAATGGTCGTCATCTTCTTCCTTTTTACTTTGAAAACAAATTCTTTTATTGTTAAGAAACCAAAGCTTTGGCCAAAGTTTGTTTCAATTGCATGGTATGTGTTTTTAACCTGTTTTTAGTAATTTTTATGGTTTTTAGATCGTTGTAGCTTAATCTAACTAACCCAAGGACTAATTCATAAAAATATTAAATGTTTTGAGTTATACCATTGATGAATTTGTGACGTTTTTGAAGTTTGATGATAGATTCATAAGCTTGATAGTTAAATAGGACTATTTTGTAAAGTGGTTTTGGTTGATTTTAAAGTTTAAGGACTAAGTTGTGAAAATAGTAAAGTTACATGAAATTCTTGTGAAAATTTGATAAATATGGGCTGTATAGGGACTATATAAAATTTTTCTAGCATTTATTTGATTAAATTGTGATAGATTTGAAAGTTTTGGGTTTAGGGACTAAATTGAATAAAAGGTTAAAATTTAGGGTAAAAGTGTAAAATGCTGTTTAAGGGTCAAATATGTGAATATAATTGTTTTAAGATATTTTAATTGGTTAATTTAAGTAAATTATTATATTTAGATCAAGAAATGGATCAATTAGTTGATAATCTTGGGAAAGGAAAAATCGTCAAATAGTCGTAGTCGAGGTATCCGTAGCCATTGTGTTTTGGTAAGTTCGTATTAAGTTTAATATGTTTGATGATTTTTTAATTTAATTATGTATGTGATCATATATATATATATATATGCATATCTAGTATGATTAATTGAGGTAGTTTTGAAATGGAAAAGTATTGAATTGAAATGTAAAGTATTGCATGGAATACTGTTATGTTGATATAAGTTAGTATACGGAATGTACGTGATCATGGTTAATGTTTGAACATGTGATGACCTTGGAAAACAAGATAAAGCCCGTGTAAACTTAGTGAATAGCTAGGACACAAATGACATGTAATTAGGGCGTTCCAAGCACTAGTTTTTGGTGATTACAATTGAAGGTACTATGTACCGGTGTTTCAGTTCTAGGCACTCTGTGCCAGTGTTTACAGTTCCAAGTACTATGTACCAGTGGTGGATACCATATCAATGGCTTGAGATCCTGCATGTGTTGCAAATTCTCTGAAGCTTGTGTGAGTAGCATCGTGTATTGGTTAATGTCCCGTTTGCCAGCTTGTGTGAGCATTACCCTCCTACGTATCCGAAGTCAATTTACTATTGTTCTCATAGCAAAACAATTGATAAATGAAATGGAAATGAAGCAAGATGGCGTGATGAACTATGTTATGTTGGTTATAACTTGGTTCGTGAATTTTGGTATGTTATGTTTTAATGATATGATTTATTTATGCCTAACCATTTGATATGGTAGGAATTATGAAACAAGACAAAAGAATGTTAATTATATGTTATGTATGAATTGTAAACTTAACTTAACAGATATGTGATGTTTTGTTTTACGAACTTACAAAGCTTTACATAAGCTTATTCTATTTGGTTTTCTTCTTTGTAAATTGTTGGACTTCAGCTGTCGATTGGAACATCGTTGAAGATCACACTATTCGACAACTTTTTCGATAGTTATATGTTTATTTTGGTCCGATTATAAGTGGCATGTAAATAGAGTTTTGGTATATTTATGTTAATAAGTATCTTGGTGATGTTTTGTGCCAATTGAGATGTAAATATGTATATGGTTGTTTTGGTAACTTATGAAACTTTGGTTGGGTTATTTTAGACTTTGAAAACTTAGTATAAACGGATGATTTTGGCATTAGTATTTGTGGTTTATTTGTTGAATGAATAAACTTGATAAGTTAGTTATGTTTTAGTTTGGATGGTTAATGTTTATGTTTGAATTGTGGTGTCAATGATGGTATATTGGTTAGACACTTAGGTTGAATATTTTTTGGCATGTTTTGATACATTTTGATTAGGTTTAAGTGATGCAATTTGCATGTCTTGAGACTTAAGGAATTGTAGGTGAAATGGTTTGATTGTGAAGGTACTTTTAGGTGCACACGACCTTGTGACCCCTATTTTCACTTTTTACCTGAATTTTTGTAAAAGTTTCAATTTAGTCCAGATTTATTCCTGAGTTGTTTAAATGTTTCTTATGCTCGATTTAAGCTTGGATATGACTGAATATCTTGGAAATGATTGTAATTTTATTATGAATTGATTTATATGGTTATTTATGGTTAGATAACGAATAATGTTAAAGTTTTATAGTTGCAATACCTTATAGCTCAGGTTAGGTCACCAGACCGGGATAGGGTATATTATCCTTACATGGTTTTTGCATGCAAATAAAAATAGAAGCAAATGTTTCTCATTGATTATCTAATGTTTAAATTGATATTAAACGGTATTACGTGGTCAGATTGTAATACAAAAAGACAGCTTGTATCAGTAGATTAACCTAAACATGTCCTTAGTCTAATCAGAAATGATCAAACTGATTGAAATACTAATATGTCGTCTATCAAGTCTAATTGGGGAGATGTATCAGTAGATCCTAAATACATGGATCATCGTTCTTATCTTTAATAGATCAACTGTGGATCATATCATACTTATATCATAAATAATTATTAAACAGATATATAAAGAGATGGGTAATAAAATAAAATTGTCAACCAAGGTTTCCATGATTCTATTTCTAGAAAATAAATGAAATTTTTTTTTTACATAGTTTTTCACCACAAGACATTCCTTGTTTCTTCGACCACCATCATTCTATCTTTTCCTCGTCATGGACTCTTTTTTGAAAAAAATTACATTTATGTTCTATGTCCATTTCTGGCTCATAAGAATTCTATAAATAAAAATTAATCTTACGTGGAGATGATCCTCCACGGTCTATTTACTAAGCACCACAACCTTGGCAAAAAATAATAATTATATAACAAATATATATAATATTGCATTCAGTCACATACATTCCCCTAAACAGGTGAATAATTACAAAAAATGTTACATCTTATCAAATATTAATCAAACAAGATGAAGAGAGAGATTATCTCGGTTTACACCATAAACATAGCACAACCTGACTTTGATACCAATTCTTGGAAAAATCCCGATTTGAAAACAGTTTTCTTGCACAGTGAAAAATTAAAATTTTGGACATCGACTCGGTTTGTGATATTTATAACAATAAACCTTAATCGAATTCATCCCTATGTTTTTAGCTTAGCGGACATTTGTTGCTCTCTACTTTCAACCAAATAATATTCTCTGCTATTCTCGTACCATGAACTGCTTAGAGTGTGGGCTCGAACAATTGAATCGAAACACAGAACTAGAAAAAGTTCTCTCCTTTTAGGGTGAAAATGAAAATTCTCTCTTCTTAATAGAAGCCTGTAGAATTGTTATTCCGAAAAGATATATGTAATAGTTTAGAATAATTCTCTCTATTTTTCAATAGAATAACAATCTCCCAAAAATGTGTTAATAGCTCTACCAGTGCTATCTATTTATAGAAAGAGAAGGTAAAACCCTTGTTGAGTTGTAGTGGTTTATTTCAAATAGAAAAACATCTTACTTAGAATAGAACTAGGGTGGACGATACACCCTAGTATTCCTACTAGGGTTGTCGTCCCCTTAATGTCCATGAAGGGTTTTTGGGTCTTTCTCTCATCGGGTCCAATTACGAGTACTTTTTTGGCATTTTTAACTAGTACTCTGTAATGTGATCCAACCTGAATCAGTTTTTCTATTTCTCAAAATAAACTTTAATATCTACATATAAAACAATTTTCTCATCCTTATTTTACCCCCAACAAAATTTTGACGATTTTACCCTGGTAAAATTTTGACCTTTTTACCCCTCGTAAAATTTTGAGAAAATATGTTCAATATTTCACAACTCAACATGTTCACTATGACTGAATGACTTATTTTCATTTACGGGCTTCAAAATAGTTAAAAAACATAAACTCTTTCTTCAGATCATTTTTTAAGTAATCCATATAGGATTGCAAATGGATCATTTCCATTTCCATTTTTGGAAACCTACATTCATGTTCAAATGATTTCATTTCTTTATTTCAGAGAAAACAATAATCATTCTTGAATGTTTCCCATTTTTCTTTTCCTATTCATTCCGTTCATTACTATTCAAACACACAATTCATTTCTGGTTTCAACAAGCTAGCAGAGGGACCGATTGGACATATGTAGTTGAGCCTCAAATGATTTATAATTAAGTTTTGCTTTTCGCCTATTAATTATAAACTCATTTAGTCACAAAATCATTCCACTATAATATCGTGACTAAGCTCTCCCCAACGACATACCATTACGAAAGCAGCTACTCATTGCTCGTCCATTAATCTTGTCATTAGTGTGTTACCCTAATAGGATATCCTTGATCTCTTTGAGATAAAATCCGTTCTTCCATTATGATCTTACTTTATCTCATGGTAACCTTTACATCTTCCTTCATAAAAAGTCAATCACTATCAAATAGTGATAAAGTCATCCATCACAAAGACGGACGACCCGTACGCACATTTACTTTTCATCAACCATGTAATTCCAATAAGAGGATATCATTTACCCTTGTTTTGGGCTATGAGTTCTACTGTTGTGAATGACACTACTTATTGCATAAGTCGTACACTTAACGCATCAGCTTTTAGTTCCCTATATATTTGAACTAAGGCTTTTACTTACATCAAAGTGTACGAGTCACACATACATAGCCCGCCATCCACTCAGGATTTAGGTATGCCACACTATGAACATTAGAAGTGAATAAATCCGTAAACAGATTCAGGATCTATTCTGCTTGGGTCATATCTGATGTATTGTCAGTCTAGTTAGTCACACCTATGTCTATATCTCCTAGGAGTCATCCACTTCGATGCCTAAGACAAGGCATCTCCCCAATTGGACTTGATATACGACATATTAGTCTTTTAATTGGTTTTCTCATTTTTGATTAGACTAATAACATGTTTAGATTCGTCCACTAATACAAGTTGTGTTTCCGTCCTACGATCTAACCACGTTATACCGGTTAGTATTAGTTAAACATTTAGACAACCAACAAGCAACATTTGCTTCCATTTTTCTTTGCATGCAAAAGCCATGTGAGGACAATTAACAAAGTATATTAATGTAATCAATGAATTTTTTTTATTAACCAATTTATTTGAAAAATTACAAGTGTACTTAAACGAAAATACTACACTTAGGGCACCAGATCCAACATATTTATAACCTTGGTGCATACTTAATTGATTATGTAATGAACAAGCATATAGATAGGGGGAATGTGTTGTCAAGCGTAGGTTTACCTCTTAGGGGAAACATATTATAATTTCCTTGCTATGTGGCTTGTTTGGATTGTAGGTTAACCATTTGTTGTAGAGATTTATAAAAAATGTCAAGCGGGAGATTGTTAGGAAAGTTGTTGCTTGTTCCATGTATTGTTATAAAAAAATTATTTCTCTACTTGGGTCATCGAATTAGGTCTTGAATATGTTTTGTTTGTGATGAGTTCAATCCACCTAACTGTGGCATATTTTACAAAACATGAAGCATGGTTCAACTAGGATTTTAAAGACTCTCAAAGACTTCTAACCGAATTGCTTGAGATGATTGGATAAGCATGAAAGTATTATTATTTATTGAGAGAGTTTTGGTCCTATTAGAAGACTGATTTATGAAGACTTTTAGTTAATAAATATGTAGGATAATTAATTTTATAATTTCAGCTTTTATATAAAAGTTTAAAGCTTATCGAAACTCTATTGGATGGACTCTTATATCAACATATAAATAGACTGCTTGTGGCTTCACTTATAAAGAAGTTTTTGGAGTCTTTGTCAATAGCTTTGACATGTTCTTGTGGTTATTTTGTGACACTCTTTTAGATATTATTTGAAGAGGTTTATTGATTGTATTGTGAGGTATTTGGGGTGAGTAATTTGTAACAATTAGGGCCAGTATTGAGGCTGTAATTACCTTTTTTATGTAAGGGTAGATTAGGCTAAGCCAAATAGGTGATCAAGATGATTTTTAAATAAAATCATTCACTTAGCGTGTTAACAGTTGCGTGTTTAAGGGTGTTTGAATAGAACCATTGTGTCTGAATTGCGTTAACAAACATTGTGTGTTTCTCTCATTACTTTACTCCTTCCTGTCGGAACATTTTCAAATATTTATAGTGTTCCAATAACTATAAATGAATGGGTGTAATTAATCAAAAGATTATATTTTTTAATTTTTTGAAAAAGAATTATAACTATTTAAATAATATTATTTGAATAGTTATAATTAAATGAATAATTATGTTTTTATTTTAAAAATATTATTATTCAAAAAGACACCTATTGATGAAAGGTGTATCTATGAAGAGATATGAAAATTCCTATAAATAGGAATCAGATTTCATTTGGAGACATACCAACAAATTCTAATATTCTTTCTTTCCTTCCTTCATTTTCTAATATTATTAGATTATTCTATAAAGTATTACTGAAGAAATCCTTTATAGAATTTGAGTTTCTTGTCATACATTGCTCAGTGTGTAGTGGGCTATTCTCGTCAGTGCAAAACGTAAATAGTCATTGGCTTCATTGTATCCTCGAGGTTAATTTGCTTGGAACTCGCTTTGCACAAAGAAAGATAGGTGGGGCGAATATAACCTTAAAGATAGTGGTTTGATACACGCCTTGGAGCCTTGTCCTATTTCTTCTTCTATTCGGGTTTTCGTTCGTGTGTTCGAGATTTTCCTCACCGGAGATTTGTACTAACAATTTTAAGGTTATATTTCATGATGACTACCACAACTCACGAAAGTGGAACACTAAGGGAGTTGGCTTCCAATTTTGTCAAACTTGATCGGTTTGATGGTGGCAATTTTCGACGATGGCAGAAAAAGATGCACTTCTTATTATCAACTTTGAAGATTGCTTATGTTTTGGATACTCCAAGGCCCGACGAGACCGAAACGAATCATTGTCGCAACCCGGGAAAGACAAAAATGGGACAATGCTGATTACATATGCATGGGCCACATATTGAATGGTTTATCTGATGGTTTGTTCGACACCTACCAAAACGAGGTCACCGCTAAAGAATTATGGGATAAATTGGAGACAAGATACATGACCAAGATGTTACAAGTAAGAAATTTCTTGTCATCGTTTCAATAATTATCAAAAGGTTGATGGTCGCTTACATATGGAACAATTTCGTGATATTGAAAAGATGTTTGAATCAATTCAAGCAATATGATATGAAAATGGATGAAATGATTGTTGTATCCTCCATAATAGACAAACTTCCTCCATCTTGGAAAGACTTTAAAAGAAGTCTAAAACATAAGAAAGAGGAAATATCTCTTGAAGCTTTGGCAAATCATCTTCGTATTGAAGAAGAGTATCGAAAGCAAGATCGAATCTAAATTCAAAAATGCCAAAGTGCATATTACGGAGGAAGTACAGGACTACTAAACCATTCAAGAGAAATTTCAAACAGACTGATAGAGCACCTAAGTTTAAAAAGAAACAAAAGGGCTCATGCTATCATTGTGGTAAGCCGGGACATTTCAAGAATGAATGTCGATTTTTAAAGAAGAAATCATCTTCTAAGGCTGATAATAACGAAAAGTTCGTTGCAATTATATCTAAAATTAATATGGCACAAGATGATAATACATGGTGGATTGATACCGGAGCAACCAAACATGTGTGCAAAGACAAAAGCATGTTCACAAAGTTCACACAATGTGAAAATGACAATGTCTTGTACATGGGAAATTCTTCCACCGCAGCAATCAAAGGCAAAGGGTCTGTTGAACTACAATTCACTTCTGGAAAGGTTTTAACCTTAAATGATGTATATTATGTACCAGAAGTTAGAAAGAATTTAGTGTCTGGAAGTCTGTTAAATAAGTTTGGTTTCAAACTTGTTTTTGAGGCAGATAAGTTTATTTTGTCTAAGGGAGGAATTTTTGTAGGGAAAGTGTAACACCCCAAACCCGGCCCAAACACCACGACCGGATCTGGTATGTCACTAAGAAAATTTTGGAAGAACATGTCGTATTTTCAGAAAAATATTTTTCTAAAGTTTATCTTCTTATTCGAGAGAAATTTAATAGTTGATAGTTTAAATAAAATATGCCTTTATAAATTAAAAAAAACCCAAATTTAAATAGATACATTAGTTCAATAAGAATTTAAATAACTAAAAGTAATTAAAGCTCAAAATAAAACAAAACATAAACTAGTGGCCCATAACCTTATTACAACGAGATTTAAAATCCATTAATTAAAAATATAAAGTATTAACTTGAGACTTTTTGCTTTGGATCCAGCTTGGTCTTTTTCATGGCCACCTTGCGTTCCTCTCGGCCTCCGGTCCAAGCACTAGGTATCACCCGAAAGGTTAATTAATAGGGTGAGTCGCGAGACTCCATGTGCAACCCTCATGCACCACTAGATTTTTGGACTTAGGCCCATAAAACAGATTAATAATTCCATTTATAAAAAAAAATAACAAATAATATGCAATGCCCAACCCATTTGCCTAGGTTTCCATCCGCTACACGCCCGTACCAGCCATTCACACCATTGGGGATTTCTACAATCGACCCACACCGCTTACACGCCAAGATGGCGCTCATGCCGCTTATCAACATATTATGGCCGAAGCCCTTATAATGAATCACGGCATTAGCCGCTACAACATATAATGAGATCACGGTATAAACCGCTACACATATAACGTATAACTTCCTCCTTTCATCAACCCAACCCATGCAATCATAAAATCAATATGCTTTTATCATATAAAGTCAAACATTCACCGACATGGTGATTTGCTTCACCCTTTTCGGTTTTCAACATTAAACCGAGATATCGGTATTTATCACAACATATAAACTTATGAGCATACATTAATAATCGATCTAGATGGTGGGGAAGTATTACACACACGATATCGCGAAATCCAATATTCTTAGTCGATGTCCTTGCTATCCTGGATCTATTATCCTCAATGTAAAGCCTTGCTCAAAAGTCGGAAAAACACACAAAGATTTAGCCCTTCAATATTCGGCCAAGGTTAATAAATCCCAAATTACACGTTAAAACTAATAGATCTTTTACCTTGAAATCCCGAAAGTAACACGATTCTATAACTTAGAGATCTATGCGATTGACTCCACTAAAGTTCCCTTCAGATTTCACACACAAGTAGGCACCACGTAGTAATTCGGCAATCACAGGAGATGAGATCTAGGGATTTCGGCTTTTAGGAAAATCCTGGAAAAAGTATGAACAAGAGAAGGCTGATGTGTCTTTGGCTTTTTTAAAATACTTGAGTGAGGAGTTTGGTTTCGACAGAAAAGAGAAGAGAAGAAAAGAAAACAAGGAAGAGACTTGAAGATTTCTGGCTAGGAAGAAAAAGAATGGAAAGAGTTTCGCTTTTTGAATCAAAATGAAGATGAGGGAATAGGCTTAGAGATTTCGGCTTTTGCAGAGAATGAAGAAGAAGATGGAACTTTAGGAGTTTTCGGCTTTTACTCAGAGAAGAAGAGAAAAGAATGAGAGAAAGACCCAAATGCTGAAATTGAAGAGATATCCCCCCTATTTATAGAAATTTCGGCACTTACCTAACCTTGCAGATAAGTCCTATCTTTTCTCCTTTATCTTAATCTACTAGCTCATCTAAAAGAGACTTAATTATCTCTAACTCCTCCCTCCTTTATCAGCATATTATCCACATATTTTAATCATTAAAATCCCTAAATTTTAGCCTTTATTTGCTTATTATCCACATAAAATAAATTCTTAAATAATAGCCTTTATCTGCTTATTATCCACATATTTTAAACATTAAAATCCCTAAATTTTAGCCTTGTTGCCATCCACTCCACCTAATCCTAATGCCCAAAATTTAGCTAACTTAAATTAAAGAATTGGGCTCCATGAAACTTAAATTTGGGCCCCTTACTCCCTTGTGTGGCGTCACCTCCTAAGATTGGGCCACAAGCCCACTTTGGTATTTTAAACATAGATACTACCTTTTAAACCCTATAATGCCCAAACAGATAATTTTAATCAAGGCCTCTACCTAAGCCTGAGCCCAGTTTGGACCCCTAACACTTAAATTAACACATTAAACATATCCACACATTAAACGCATAGGCCCAAAAATTCAGGATGTTACAGAAAGGGTATATGTATGAGAGTATGTTCAAACTGAATATTATTAATAAGAATGAAAATACTATTTCTGCTTATATGGTTGAATCTTTTTGTTTATGGCATTATAGATTAGGTCATTTGAATTATAGAAAATTGAATGACATGTATAAGTTAGATTTAATTCCTGTTTTTAATAATAATATTGAAAAATGCAATACATGTATGTTGACTAAAATTACAAGAAACCCTTTCCCTAAGGTTAAAAGAAAAACAAAATTGCTTGATTTGATACATAGTGATTTATGTGACATGCATAATACTCCTACATTAGGTGGAAAGAAATATTTTGTTACTTTTATTGATGATTGTTCTTGATATTGTTATGTATATTTATTGCATTCAAAAGATGAAGCGCTTGATAAATTTAAAGTTTATAAATCAAGTTGAACTTCAGCAGTGAATCATTTATCAAGTGCTTAAGATCGGATAGAGGTGGAGAATACTATAATCCAAGTTATTTTGAATCCACTCGATTGTCCATCAAGTTTCAGCCCCTACACACCACAACAAAATGGTGTAGCTGAAAGGAAAAATAGAGTATTGATCAAATGGTAAATTCAATGTTATTATATTCGTGTCTTGGACAAGGTTTTTGGGAGAAGTCGTTCTAACAAACTTGTCATATATTGAATAGAGTTCCTAATAAGGAAACTAATATAACCCCTTATGAACAATGGAAGAAAAGGAAACCAAACCTTAATTATTTGAAGGTTTGGGGTTGTAGAGCCATTGTCAAAGTTCCAACACTTAAACGTAAAAAGTTAGGTGAAAGAGGAATTGAATGCATATTTATAGGATATGCACATAATAGCAAGGCCTATAGGTTCATGGTAATTGAACCAAATGATTCAATTTCAATTAATATTGTTATTGAATCAAGAGATGCTATTTTTGATGAAAATAGATTTAATTCTATATTAAGACAATTACAGCCACAACAATTGATTCATTCTTCAAATGAGAATGAGATTCCATTGGAACAAATTGATAATAATGATGGATTTTGTCAAGAATTAAGAAGAAGTAAGAGGATTAAAAAGGTCAAAGATTTTGGACCAGATTTCATTATATTTTTTGTAGAAAGAAAAGGTGAAAGTATATGCAATAAGATACCTTATTGTTATAATACAGAATTTGATGCTATTACATTTGAAGAGGCAATGAAATCTCAAGACTCTGTTTTTTGGAAAGAAGCAATAAATGATGAGATGGATTCAATAATGGGAAATCAAACTTGGATCTTAGTTGATCTTCCATCGGGTTCCAAACCAATAGGTTGTAAATGGATCTTCAAAAAGAAAATGAAGGTCGATGGAACCATTGATAAGTTTAAAGCAAGGTTGGTAGCCAAAGGTTTTACACAAAAGCAAGGTATTGATTACTTTGATACCTATGCTCCAGTAGTAAGAATTGCTACAATTAGACTCTTAATATCACTTACCTCTATATATAATTTGGTTGTTCACCAAATGGATGTTAAAACTGCATTTTTAAATGGTGAATTGGAAGAGGAAGTGTACATGGAACAACTGGAAGGATTTGTTGTTCCAGGACAAGAGCATAAGGTATGTAAGATTGTTAAATCTTTATATGGACTTAAACAAGCACCAAAACAATGGCACCAAAAGTTTGACAATGTTGTTTTAACTAATGGCTATAAAATAAATGAATCCGATAAGTGCATATATAGCAAATTTGAAAATGGAAAAGGTGTCATAATTTGCTTATATGTAGATGCCATGCTTATTTTTGGCACGGATTTGGAACAAATAGAAAACACAAAGAAATTCTTGTCAAACAACTTTGCTATGAAGGATATGGGTGTAGCAGATGTTATTCTTCGGATTAAAATAACCCGAGATGAAAGCTTTATAGCTTTATCACAATCACATTACATTGAAAATGTGCTTAAAAAGTTTGATCTTTTCAACTATATACCAGCATCTACACCCATGGATCCTCAAATAAAATTAGTATCTAATGCTGGTAGGAAAATTGATCAATTGAAATATGCAAGTCTAATTGGTTGTCTTATGTACATAATGACTTGTACAAGACCGTATATTGCATATGCTGTTGTTGAAATTGAGTAGGTACACAAGTAATCCAAGTAGTTTGCATTGGCAAGCTTTGAATAGAGTACTTAGGTACTTAAAGAAAACTATTAACTATGGATTGTGTTATAATGGATATCCTCCGCTTTAGAAGGGTATTCGGATGCTAGTTGGATTACAAGTTTGGAAGATCATGCATCTACTAGTGGATGGATCTTCATTCTTGGTGGAGGAGCCATTTCTTGGGGTTCCAAGAAACAAACATGTATTACTGATTCCACCATGGCAGCAGAATTTATTGCATTAGCCGTTGCATCTAAAGAAGCAGAATGGTTAAGAAATTTGCTTTATGATGTACCTTTATGGCCTAAGCCAATTTCACCTATTTCTATCCGTTGTGATAGTGAGGCTACTCTAGCAAAGGCATATAGCCAAGTATATAATGGAAAGTCTAGACACATTGGATTAAGACATAGTTATGTCCGACAATTAATCTCTGATGGAGTGATCACTATTAATTATGTGAGGTCAAGTGAAAATTTGGCAGATCATTTGACAAAAAGTCTTGCTAGAGATACAATAAAAAAGACCTCAAAAGGGATGGGACTCAAGCCCATTAATTAGAGTCATCCATGATGGAAACTCGACTCAACGCTTGGTATAACGTCAAGTCTTGAGTTCAATGAGACAAAATACATCATTAGTATGTGACTGTTAGCACTATAAATAAATCCATCCTAAGATTAAAGTGCTAGGTACCCGTAATGATAAGGGAAGGATGAGTAATGTACTCTTAATGGACCCATAACATAAATATGTTAGAGTGTTATAATTACGGAACACTCTTGATGGGATCTACCTATGTGAGTGGAAAGTGTGGCGCTTCTAGGAGCTCAAGGGCTTGGCTCGACAAAGACTCATGAAAAGAGGACACGCACACATGGCCATAATAGTGTCCCTAGATACTATGCATTGACCGATGTTGAAATCATTGTGTGAGATGTGTTCGGTTAATCAAATGGAATAGTTGGTTCAAAGCTTAGTCTACCATGCAATTTCGATTAACTTTAACATGTTTTCACTAAGTGAAGGTTCAATCGTAAGATACCTTCATTTATGCAAATTGATTTCCAAGAATATCAAAATCTAAAATATTTTGAAAATGGGGGGAGATTGTTGGAACATTTTCAAATATTTATAGTGTTCCAATAACTATAAATGAATGAGTGTAATTAATCAAAAGATTATATTTTTTAATTTTTTGAAAAAGAATTATAACTTTTTAAATAATATTATTTGAATAGTTATAATTAAATGAATAATTATGTTTTTATTTTAAAAACATTATTATTCAAAAAGACACCTATTGATGAAAGATGTCTCTATGAAGAGATATGAAAATTCCTATAAATAGGAATCAGATTTCATTTGGAGACATACCAACAAATTCTAATATTATTTCTTTCCTTCCTTCATTTTCTAATATTATTAGATTATTCTATAAAGTATTACTGCAGAAATCCTTTATAGAATTTGAGTTTCTTGTCATACATTGCTCAGTGTGTAGTGGGCTATTCTCGTCAGTGCAAAATGCAAATAGTCATTGGCTTCATTGTATCCTCGAGGTTAATTTGCTTGGAACTCGTTTGCACACCAAAGATAGGTGGGGGCGAATATAACCTTAAAGATAGTGGTTTGATACACGCCTTGGAGCCTTGTCCTATTTCTTCTTCTATTCGGGTTTTCATTCGTGTGTTCGAGATTTTCCTCACCGGAGATTTGTACTAACACTTCCTTTACTTTGAATTTAACCTTTATGTTTGTTCCTATTCTAACAGAAGTTGGGACGAAACTATTTTTCAAGTACAACCTGAGAGAATTTTCATACCATAAAATCAACAGGTCTTAGTATTATTGTTAAAGGTTGATGTCTTGAGTCTTAGAATACGTTTGATATGATGAAAAATGATCACTATTATAGAAACTTAATTGGTGAGAGAATGACTCTCGCATTCGGTATGCTAAAAACTATTAACTTTCTTGGGGATGTAACTCTCCTTTGGGAGTTAATTTTCTTCAACTACGAGAATGTGATTCATTTGAATATTGATGGAAAATAACTTTCCCATGTAGTAGGAATGTTAAAAATTATCTCCAAGACAAAAATACCTTTTGTTATTATTTGTTTATTTTCATTATTTATATGCAATACTTTTTCACAAAATCATAAAATTTATTTTTAAAAATTTTATTTTAAATATTATTGAATTAAATTTTAAATTACAATCTAATTTAATACATATGATAAATTTAAACTTTATTTTCAATTTAATAATAGATTAATTAGATAAATATATTAATTTATTTTTATTTGAAATAAATAATATTAAAAATAATTAGATTCAATTACTTATCTGTTAATAATAAATATCACTGAAAAATATTAAAATTAATTAAATTTTACTTTATTTGATAGGGAAATTTCGATATTGACCATTACATCCTTTGTAAAGTGCTTACTGAACCAAACACATCAATGTAATTTTCTTAGTACATTAATTAGTACTTTCTTAGTATACCAAACCTTATACTGTTACATTCTTGGTAATCACATTCTTAGCAATCACATTCTTTTAGAATCTTACTATGAGAATATACCAAATGTCACCTTAGAGTACTTAGGTTTGAGTCTCACTATACGCAATTATCATGTGTGGGTGTCTAATTTCACAATGTGTGATACCATCGGTGGCTCTAATTTTATGGGTGAATTTTTGTCCGGTTTACGCTTATTCTTAATCTATTTGTATGTTACAATAGTTCAATTCTATTTGCAGTTTCTTTTAGCATGTATATATGCTTATTATAATTATATGAGAAAAATATTTGGTACACTATCAGTGGTTTTTTTAAACTCCACAAATAAAATCAATGGATTGATAAATGTCTTACAGAGGTATAATAAAATATTTAAAAAAAACACATGATAATTTTTTAAAATTACTTGTAAAATAAAAAAAAATGCACTGTATCAAATAGTAACCCTAATTATACTACATTGTATTTATATTTGTGAGCTTCCAAAAATATTAATTAGCAGTTGTATAGTTAAAAACAAGATAATTAACTGTTATTAATAAAAAAAAAATAAAGAAATCATTCTTCCCGATTAGCCAATTCACCTCTCTTCTACCTTTTCTATTACACGCTCAACTGCCCTCCTTAACAATCAACCATTAACAAAAGAAAAAAGAAAAAAGGAAAATATTATTATTAATTTCTGTAATGATTTTTTTCCGACAGGGATAATTTGTGTCCTCAAATAAGCAATAGCAGAAGAAATCGCACTTCATTAAAGGTTAGTTTAGCAATAGTTTTAAAAAATACTTTTGGAATAAAAAAACTTCCTAGACAAGATGCTTTTTTAAAAAAAATATTTTTCAAACATCAAAAATTAACCACACGCAAAAGCAATAAATTTGAACTTTTCTCAAAAATACTTTTTAAAAATATTGCTAAATTAATTCTAAATTTTGTCTTCATAACATGTAATGTACCACACATGGGCTTTTGGAAGGAACATTAAATTTAGCTTCAGCTTACATGTATACAGCCCATTTGCAACCCATCAAATGTTCAAATCTTATACAATTCTTCTTTTAATCTTTTATGTCTATTTCATTATCCATGTTTGAAATTCGTAATTGTCTCTAGTAATAATATGGTTTCTAATGTTTGAATTTGTGTTTTTCTTTAGAATATGGTTTATGTTAGCCGGTGAATCTACTGATAGTCATATTGTAGAATTACGGGATTATTCATAAGCTATTACATAGGAATTAGAAGGTTCGTATCCGTCACACTTCCAAAACTCACAATGAAGTTACAGATTTTATGGCCAAACATAGTGCTATAAGATTCACAAGTATTAAAGTGTTCTCCACGCGTCTTCAAATTATGCGGAGTTTAATTCAAAAAGATATATTGAACTTTTAATTTTATATATTTTTTATTGTAATCGATTAGTGCTGTTCTTGTTTACTAATTTTTTTTTTCATTTATAGTAGTATAGATGTATAAAATCAATAATATATAAAATTATAAAATTTATTAAAAAGAGACGTGAAGGCTAATTTGGCAGCACATTGTCATAACACTGATTCCATTTTGGATTGTTTTGATTAAACCATTAATTGCATTGCCACTTTTACTACTTGATTCCATTTAATGCAGTCAATTGTGAAAGAGCAGCCACTGATTTAGATGGAGTTTTATGATTTTTCATCCTTTTGTAATAAAAAAGAGGCTTTTACGCCAAGGGATTCTCCCATCATATCATGCGTTTTTCGTTTGTCTATGTTCGCCTTTCTTAGTGCTACAAACGACATTCGGTCCCATTATATATAAAAATCAATTAAACCAAACTTATTAGTTTATTGCCTTGGCTCATTTGATTTAATAGTAATTAATCGGAAAGGCTAGAAAATATTAACATACTAACAATCTGTGACTTTACCCAACACTGGGCCTCTTAATTACTAAATGGACTCAGCCCAACCTTATTTTATAGCAATAATCAACTTTTTATTTTTTCAATTTGCAACTTGCCCTTTGATCATTAAAAGGGAGGCAATTTATTTTTCAAAATTAGGAATTTAGTTTGTGTGTATTGGAATTTAATTTCTTTAATTTTTTTTTAAATTTCAAAATTCAGATTAAACTATTAATATTGTTAATTTTTTTGTTAAAATATTTTTTTAATTACATGGTTACTAATTCAAAATGTCACAATAAAAAATTTAATAAAAAAATTAATGGTGTTAACAGTTAAACTTAAACTTTAAAATTTTAAAAATAAACACCAAAAAAAAAGAAAGAAAGAAAAGGAAAACCGTTTCCCGTTATTCAAGACGTTGAAACTTAAAACACAAGGGTAATATAACGTTAAGAAGAGCAGAAGACGGAAAGTTATTATTAAAAAAGAAGAGATAGGGTTATAGGCCCACACTACACTTGACCCAAAACTTGGCAGCATGTTATTTGTCTCAGAATAAGACCCCATCCCTCTCAATCACCTTCGCATTTACAAAACAAATCTTGATGTTGATCTACTTCCCCATGCAATACGGTGCCGTTTTATAGCTAAATCTAAATCTATACACAGAAGTCTTAAGTAGAGTATCATTATAATTAATTTATAAGACAACAAGAAAAAAGGCTACTAAAATAGGAAAAGACAAAGTCGAACATGAAAATTTCAACTGGCAGTCAAAAAAAGCTAAAACAACAACAGCAGCAGCAGCTGAGCAGAGTTGAGCTTAGCTACTCCTTTCTTTTCCCTTTTTCCCTCTGTCTTTCTTTGTCTCCAAACAGTCAAATGTCAGCTGCCTATTTCCCTCATCTTCCTCTTCCTCCATTTTGTTTCCTCTTCTAACCGTCATCTCTCATCTCTGTAAACAAGGGAAAACAGAAACCCTAACTCTAACGCAGAGCATCAAGCGGCGCCGGCAGCTCAGCCATGAAGAAGAACATTCTCATTTTGGCGACATCCTTGCTTTTGCTCTTTAATTTCTTGCTCTCTTTCGCCATCGAAGATGACATCGCCTGTCTTGAAGGACTGAAAAATTCCCTTACCGGCGCCGACTCCCCTCTTTCCACCTGGAGCTTCAGCAACCGCTCATCCACCTCCGTTTGCCAGCTCACCGGCGTTTCGTGCTGGAATGAGAAGGAAAACCGAATCATTAGCCTCCACCTCCCTTCCATGAAGCTGTCGGGTCAGCTACCGGACTCTTTGAAGTACTGTCGGAGCCTCCAGATTCTAGATCTTTCTAACAACTCTCTCTCCGGTCCCATTCCTAGCGATATATGCTCTTGGCTTCCTTACCTCGTTCATCTCGATCTCTCTGGTAACCTTTTCTCTGGTTCCATCCCTCTTCAGATTGTCGACTGTAAGTTCCTAAACGACCTCGTTTTATCCGATAACAAATTGTCTGGTTCGATCCCTTACGAGCTAGCTCGGTTGGACCGCCTTAAACGGTTTTCCGTTGCCGGTAACGACTTGTCTGGCTCCATCCCCTCTGATCTAGCCAGATTCGGGGAAGATGGTTTTGATGGTAACCATGGACTTTGTGGGAAACCCTTATCAAAATGCGGTGGATTGAACGCTAAAAATCTGGGAATTATCATAATAGCTGGTGTGACTGGCGCCGCAGTTTCGTTAATCGTCGGTTTCGCCATTTGGTGGTGGTTCTTTCTCCGAGCCGGCGCAGGTGAAAAAAGTAAGAGAAGTTACGATGTGGATGGCAAAGATGGTAGTAGTTGGATTGAACTGCTGAAATCTCATAAGCTTGTTCAAGTATCGTTATTCCAAAAACCAATAAACAAGATTAAATTGGCGGATTTAATGGTGGCAACGAACAATTTCGATGCGGAGAACGCAGTTATTTCGACCAGGACTGGAGTTTCCTACATGGCGGTGTTGCCGGACGGCTCTGCCTTGGCGATTAAGAGGTTAAGCACTTGTAAGCTTAGTGAGAAACAGTTTAGGTCAGAAATGAATAGGTTAGGACAACTTAGGCATCCAAATTTGGTTCCGCTCTTAGGGTATTGTGTTGTGGAAGAAGAGAGGCTTTTGGTTTATAAGCATATGCCTAATGGGACATTGTATTCTCAGTTGCATGGAGGAAATCTTATTGGTTTCGGGAATGGTAAGTTTGAGATTTTGGATTGGTCAACTAGGCTTAAGATTGGCGTTGGTGTTGCTAGAGGCTTAGCTTGGCTTCACCATGGATGCCAGCCGCCGTATGTTCATCAGTATTTTAGTTCCAATGTCGTGCTTCTTGATGATGATTTCGATGCTCGAATAGCTGATTTTGGTCTAGCAAGATTGATGGGGTCTCGTGATTCGAATGACAGCTCATTTATGAATGGGGATTTAGGGGAGTTTGGATATGTGGCTCCTGAGTATTCTAGTACCATGGTTGCTTCCTTGAAAGGGGATGTTTTTAGTTTTGGGGTAGTGTTGTTGGAACTGGTTACGGGTCAAAAACCGGTAGGAGTTAGCAATGCAGAGGAAGGGTTTAAGGGGAATTTGGTGGACTGGGTTAATCAATTGTTCAGCACTGGTCGAAGCAAGGATGCTGTTGATAAAGCATTGTTAGGAAAAGGGTGCGACGATGAAATTATGCAGTTTCTGAGAGTTGCTTGTACTTCTGTGGTGCCTAGGCCAAAGGACAGACCTTCTATGTACCAGGTTTATGAATCGCTGAAGATCATGGGTGAGAAACATGGTGCCTTGGAACAGTATGATGAATTTCCATTGATCTTTGGGAAACAACAAGATCATGATAATTAGGAGCGAACCCTTGTTTGGGGGGAATGAGATGCATAAGCAGCAGCTGAAAGAACTGAATCTTTTTATCTTCTACTTTGTGGTTTTGAGATTTGGGCATATATATCTGCATTGGTGTATGGTATCTTCTTTTTAAAGGCATTTTCTGCAATTGGTATGATTTCCGCTTGAACAGGATTCCTTGTTTAAATGGTACTTTGTTGGAGAATTCTGTAAATTACATGAAGCATCATCACGCACTGTAGTGATCACTAGCTTCATTGCGGTTGAAAAAAATTTCTTTTATCATTCTCGTAATGCGTAATTAATTAAGCCATTTGAATTCCTGCGAGCTTTAAGTTCCATTTTTTCATAGGGTGGATAATTACAGTAACTCAGGTTACAGCATGTTGCAATGCATATTTCTTCCTCATTTTCTCCTTAACTCGTACAAGTGAAGTGATTCATGAATAATATTTTTTCAAAGGAAAATTTCAGTATTTGTTGCGAGGAAGTTTCGAAAGATTTGGGTCAACGTAACGTCATGGTAGCGAGAGACGTTCCATAACATAAAATACGCAGGCCAATGTAAATTAAATACAAGCAGTGATCTTTGTCTCAAAAAAGAAGAATATTTCATGACGTCAAGCTTCTAATTACAATAACATAAATATTGCAATATATTATTATACCCAAAGACAAATAGTTGATCATCAATCAACTCATAAGAAAGGAAGTCCACCACCACCAAAAGGCTTTTTGAATGCAGAAAAGATTGATGAGTTTCATTTAATCCCCGAAAGTTAGATGAATAACACATAGTTCTCGTGATGATAATAACTACAGTCGGGATGGGCTGGTCAACATTATCTTCACCTTTATTATCTTTGTTTGGTAATGTTAATAGAGGGTAAAATACTCAAATATACTAAAAAAATTAAAAATTTATAGAATTGGGCCGGTTTTTAGAAAATTTACGGAAAATGGCCATTTTCTATCAAAACGCGTCCATGTCAGCGCGTTTTGAGGGGAAATGCCGACAAAGCGCGCCGGGGGCGCTGCTTTGTGCCACCTCGAAAGAACGCGCTGCGTGGGCGCTTTGTCGACGTGGACACAAAGCGCGCCCCGTAGCGCGCTTTCTGGCGAATAACTAAAAAACGCTACCGACGTGGGCGCGCTTTTGCCTTCCTTCCCCACCAATAAGGGTATGAAATTTTAAGGTTTCGGGCTAGGGTAAAAATATATTTAGGTTTTGGGCAAAATATATTAGCCCAAAAATTAAATAAATTCTATTTTATAAAAGATATTAAAATTAAATTACAAAAATATATAAGCAACTATTATTTTATTTAAAAAATAAAAATAAAATTGTTATTTATTTAATATATTAAAACTAAATTACAAAAAATAAAAAAATAAAAACTTCTTATTTTATTAAATATATTAAAACTAAATTGCAAAAAAAAAAAATAAAAATAACTTCTTATTTTATTACATATATTAAAATTAAATTACAATAAAATAAAAAATAAAGAAAACTTCTTATTTATTTAATATATTAAAACTAAATTACAAAAAATAAAAAAATAACTTCTTATTTTATTACATATATTAAAATTAAATTACAATAAAATAAAAATAAAGAAAAGTTCTTATTTATTTAATATATTAAAACTAAATTACAAAAAAAAAATACAAAAACTTCTTATTTTATTAAATATATTAAAACTAAATTGCAAAAAAAAAAAAATAACTTCTTATTTTATTAAAAAATTCAAATTAAATTATATACAAAAAAATAAACAACTTCTATTTTAGTGAAGATATTAAAATTTAATTACAAACACAAATAAAAATAACTTTTTTATTAAAAATAAAAAAATTATTACAATTTAAAAATAAAAAGCCGATCCGAATCAATGTTGATGCTTGCGTGTCGCGAGTGCCACACGGCGGTCGGCGATTCTGCTACTGGATTCCTCCTTCTTCTAGCTTCCACGGTGGTCGTGGAACCTCGGGCGGGGTTCCGGTTCCTCCGACCTTCGGTCCGGTTGTGGGTGTTGCGAGGATGACCCACCTGATAAAATAACGACCCGGAGGTATTTGCATAAACCACGGCGGGTGTCCGAATCCGTATGGCGAAGGAGGCCGGTAAAAGAAGTGCTCCCGACGGCGCCTCCCGTGATCCTCACGCGACGACGACCTCAAGATCGGCTAGCGGTCGAGTAGTCGAACGGACTCGAACCCGCCATGCATTCCAACTCGGGGTGGGGTGGGAAAAGGAAACATATATGGGTTAGGATACATATAAGGGGTAGGGTACGCACCGGCATAAAGGGTAAAGGCGTGATCTCGGTGTCGTCTTACCGAACTGATGGGCCCGGTGGATCGTGTCGTATTGCACGTTGATGGCTCCGCCTCATCACCCCTTCTCCTTGGATTTAAGAGGCCCCGACGTTCCCTTCGTTGACGAAGTTACCGTCGCCTCTCTTCTTCCGGCAACAGATACGGCTTACCATGGATCCTAAACCATGGCATGTATTCCGGCACGCACGCTAACTCAGGAACGACGATCGGTTCCCGGATAGGTAAATAGTCATACCGGTTCTCCCACGTCTCGATATGTTCTGACCAAAATCTTGGCCAATCCATGTGCGAACAGTAAGTCCACTTTGTGCTCATCATCGAGCACCTCAGGTGGCACGGGAATCGGTTGCCGGAATCCAAATTGTCGCAGAACCCGATCTGACTGGTGCATCTCCACGGTCGCATAGGTGATCAATGGGACCTTCACGTGCCAATTGTTCAGATTTTGGAAGAACTCCTCTGGAATTACTGCCCGAATTTTTGGATCCTCGTACGGTGTCCATTGAAACTATATTAACATTATCAAAATATTAGTTAAATACATAATACTAGACACTAAATACGAAATACTAAATTATAAATATGAAATTCGAAACTTACTTGTGGTTCCGACCGTTGGTCTAATAGAAGTCGTATATCTTCAAGCGAGGTAGGTATTCCAACATGACTCGCCGAATGGTTCCACCTAATTAAATAAATTTTTAGCATACAATTATACTATAAATCTACGTAATAATTGTAAAATATAACATTAAATTTACCTCGTTATCAGTGGGAATGAATATGGGTGGTCGAGTCGAGGACGTAAAAATGGAAATCGAAACCATGCCCATGATCGCGAGAGTGATAGGCAACCTTCGATTTTCGCTTTACTCGCCGCGTCGCCCGCACATCTCCCGATACAACCTCGATAACCACGCGGCACTTCAACTCAATTCACCTACGCTCTCTAAAATCAACAAGTTTCAAAGCAACCATCTCGTGTGTACGAGGTTTCGAGACAGTCCGGCATCGATAGCCTCCAATTATCTCAAGAATGTATGCTCGAGCATACCGTATTCTTTCTATTTCGGTCGAACGATCATCCGGCTCGGGAATGTGTCTCGTAACCGTGCCATATCGATCCGAGCTCCTTGAATTTTATCCGAATGGCACCCGTAAGCTCGTAGCATATGGCTCCCTAATCACCGTGTTGCGACCGGTGACTACCGACCGATTCGCCCACCTAATCCCAATCGCAATCGCACATCTTCCGAGTGATGGTACACTCTCCGCATGGAAGATGGAAGTGTGCGCCTCGGTCTCCACCTCTCTATCAACGCACCGATCAAAGCGGCTCCAACTTGAACCCCTACTATCGTGGCCACGTGCCAAAAACCCGCTTCCCGCAGTAATTTCGATCAACGGCGATGGGGACCATGCATGTTGCGAATATAACATTCCAACACCCGATCTACAGATCGCTTAAAAAATTATAAAATAAAAATTAATTAAAATTGCATAGACCTAAAAATATTAAATAATATTGAAAAATTAAAATTAAAACTTACCATTTTCATTTGCTCGACGGAGATGTGCTTGTCGCTAGACGAAGTAATTCCCTACCATTGTAATATCGATCGAAAATTTTAAGATTTTCCAAAAAAAAAATATTAAAAAAATAAAAAAGGGCTTTTTGTAAATAGTAAAGGACTATTTTAAAATTTGAGAGTAAATTTCAAGGACTTTGAGAGAAAATTGAGAGAAAATTGAGAGAAGGATTAAAGTGTGAAAAAAATAAAAAGGTTGGGGGGTTTTTATAGGGAAAAAAATTGACTGTTGGGCCTTTTGACCGTTGGCCCAACGGTCAAAATAATTTTGTCCGTTTGCCAGCAAAGCGCGTCCACGTAGGCGTGCTTTGCTGAGGTGGCACAAAGCGCGTCCCCAGGGGCGTGTTTTGCTGGCATTTCCCCTCAAAACGCGCTGACGTGGACGCGTTTTGATGGGAAATGACCATTTTTCCGTAAATTTTTTAGAAACCGGCCTAATTCCATAAATTCTTAATTTTTTTGGTATATTTGGATTTTTTTTTTTTTTTTTTTAGTTTGGGAGATGGGACCATGAAATGCTGGTGCTTTATCGAACCAACGCTGGTGCAGGGCATGTGGGGTTTAGTTTGTAAGATGTGAAATTGATGGCTAATCTTTCATTTCACGGTGTTTCGGTTTCTGAATTTTGGAGCAGAGCTTGTGTCCTTGGAATACAAAACCACGTGCCCCCTCGGACCCCACTCCCACTGCCTAAGGAGCTTTTATCTCTTCCATCGTGCCTTTGAGATTTTCAATTCCTTTTATTTATCTCAGCTTATGCGTGAATGCAGTCAAACTTTGATTTTGGTTGGGTGGGCGAGTGCTACTGCTACCTCACTAATGTTACATCTGACAAAGACAAATGTATTCGCTGCTGCTTTTATCAAATCAAATAGTTTTGCTCTTCCTACATGTTCATTTCCATCTATCTCAGACTAAAGCTGGAAATAAGGGGGAGATGAGGACATGATGATACTAACAAATGATGGGTTTTGGGATGCAAAAATGGTACTTCTCCCTCCTACCTCCTTTATTCATGCTAAAAAAAACTTGAAGTTAAGGACGAGCATGACACCGAATTGAATCAAATAATATGAAATTTGTGTGGATTAAATTAAATATATTTGTTTGCAAATGTCTCAATTCTTCGTGTATTTTTGTTAATTTTTTTACTTTTATTATATTGATCTAACATTTCTAGATGTTTTTATTTATGTGATTGATTAATTTAGATTGGCTTGTAGACAATTTTTTTTTATCAATTATCGTGTGTCAAATCAAAATTATTATATGTTAAAATGATAACTTTACCTGTAAATTATAATTATTTCTCTAATTAATTCAAAGATAACTAATAAAATTTATATAGTCATTAATTAAATTAATAAGTGATAAATAATAAAGTATTATTTTTATTTGTAACTAATTAAATTAATATGATATGAATAATAAATAAAAGAGTTTACGTTAAACTATACTCAAGGTTATTAAATTATTAATAAGTTTATATTTTAGTCACTCAATTTCAAAAAGCGACAAATATTAAAAAGTTTTTATTTAAATCATTGATTTATTAATATTTTTTTAAAAGTCCAACTAGCAAACTCCAAGTGATGATTTAATGATCGATACAATGGATCAGTACCCATCAACGAGTAGAAAAACATATCTTAGATCTAATTCGATTTGACAGCCAGTGTCAGAGATCGAAGAAAAAAGATGTTTGGATGCTGGCTTGTAAATTCGTAATGTTCAAAATTGTTTCATTAAAAAAAATTGTAGAAGAAAAGGGAATGAGAACTTTCAACTGTTGCATGCGAATAGAGAAGATCTACAACAACTATTTTAAAAATTCACTGACTTAAATAAAAAATTTTCGTGACTTAAATGAAAATTTTTCGTGAACTAGAATTATCTGTGTGAGTCTTTGTATTTTGTTTTTTTTTTTTTTTTTCCTGTGTATTTCACTATGTTGAGACTTGTTGGATATTTGGGGATGTTCATACCTTGTTTTTACAGGGATTTAGGTTATTTTTATATTTAGGGTTGGAATTTAAAATGACCATGTTGTGATTACATCGATCGCTCATTTTCAAAGCCTTAATTACGAAGTTCATAGTTTGGCAATGATTATTTTAGTTGTCTTTGGGATTGAGTTCTATTTTGAGTTAGTTTTGAGTTCCTCTATTGGAGTTTTAAGTGGATTCAAGGTCATCATTGGATCGTATAAGGGTGGGTTTCAGTTTTGAGCTTTTTCCATCGATTTTGGGGCTTTATGTGAGGTTGTTTTACGTTAGTGGAGGGTGATGCGCGGCTTGTTTGGTGGTGGTATCTGGGAAGAGATTTTTGTGTTGAATCATAATCAAGGTTCTGAAAGTGATTAAAGTCGATGAAGCAAACATGGAATCGTTGATGACATGAAGACTAATCATCTATAGGGAGGTTTTGGTAAGTTGTTGGGAGGTCTTGGGGTCTTTTTTTCTTCAATCTTGTTTGGGAGAGGATGATTGTGGCAGATGGTTGCAACTATTGTCGGTTTATGGATGAATGAGGTGGTGTTTTGTGGAGAACTTTGATGTTTCTCATGGGCTTTGTGCTGATGATTTTGTTTTTCAGGATTGCCTGTGATTTTGTGGTTGAGATTCCATCTCTTTGGTGATTAGGAGCTTAATGGTTGGTAGATTTTAACCAAATGCAGTTTTTGCATTTTGTCGGGTTATCATGGCGTATTTGGTGTAGAATTGATTTCGGCTATTTTATTATGGGAGATTGGTGTGCTGTAATTGTGTTTTCTTCTAACCTTTTGGTTTGCGAATTTGAATAAAATTTTATTATAACTCAACAAAAAAATTAACAATTACTCTTCTAAAAAGAGATCAAATTTAAGGCCCCCTTCCACATTCGAAGAAAGCATTTTTCAACCCAAAACCAATCCTAAACACTTCGCTTTTGGAATACCAAATATTATAAAAAATTACTTTTTCACCCAAAGACAATCTAGTTCAATCCATCCACCAATAATTAAATAAACAATAAATTTTTTAAAAAATATATTAAAAAATTGGTTCAACTATCAATTTTTGTCTAGATTTTTTTTTTATTTGGTTTCAAGTAGTTTACTAAGAGGTTGGTTCAATCCCTTGTCCATATCGATATGCCAATCGATTCCCGATCAGATCAGTCGATTCGGTTCCAACAACATTGCCCAAACGTAAAACCTGAGACTTAGGTGCTTTTGGCTATTGCGTTTTGAACTGAAATTATCAAAATACCATTATTTATAGAAATTATTTAAGAAGTTTAAAGTTTTGGATTAATTTATATTTTATGTATTATTATATTAAATTATTTAAATTTTATCATATATCATTATATTCAATTATTTAATATCATCTAAATAAATATATATTTTAAAAGTTTCAATGTCATTCTTGAAATAAACATTTTAACTTCCACCGCAATTTTATATAGTAATACTAAACACTTAAAATTGCAAATCACATTTTCCCATAGCATTTTTTACATGTATATAAAGTTGAACTTGTACTTATGTTGTCTTGAATGTTTATAAGTTTGGTATATTGATAATGATGATGAATTTTGATGTTATGGCAAGATGTATATAAATGTGCAAATTAGTAACATGGTGAATGTGTTTGTGGCAAATGAATGACCCATGTTGGTAATTTGGTATGATTGGCTTGATTGTATAAGTTTGGGTATAGCATGGTTTAATAGATTTGTAAGAGTGGTATGAATGAATACGAAATGCTTGGAATACTTGTATAGTTTCATGTGAACTTTTATGTTTGAGGTGTCAAATGTCGCATATTGGTTTATGATTTGATTTGGTGATTATATGTTAAGTTTTGACATGGCATTGGTATGATTTGAGCAGATTTATAATGGTTGAAAATGCATTATTGAGTCATCTTTAAGAGTTCAATTTGTATTAAGTACCAAATGGAATTTTTTAGTGCCACACAGGCTGGCACACGGCCATGTAACTCACACGGGCTAACTACATGCCCATGTGGATACTGTAGATTTAAACATTTTTTTATGCACACGGCTTCAGTTTGTTACACGGTCTAACCATAAGACCGTGTGACTTTTGATGAAATTTTACAATTTGATCCACATGGCCTCAGTGAAATACACAGCTTGAGCACATGGCCGTGTGTCTCTTGTTTTGCATGAGTGCCCTTATCTTTTGAAAATGTTTCAATTTGATCCTTATTGTGTTCGGGTCAACTTAAGAGCTTTCGTAAGCTTGATTAAGACTCGAATTTAATTGTATATCATAATATTTGAATTTTTATGACATGATTGATTGTTTGAAGGATTTATTTATGATTTAATTAATCTGTATTTTTGGAAATGTTACAAATTAGTCCTAGTTAAATTCTAGGTTGATATTAGAGCATACATAAGATACTATAAGGCTCGGCCAAAATTATATTTTGTGATTATGCATTGAATTGGTTATGATTGTATGATTCATGTTTAAATTGAATGTTAATTATGTAACCATGAAGAAAATCCTTGTTTATTTGAAATAATCGATGTGAATTGAATGTGTTTTGTTCCGGCTTTAATTGTAGCACTCTGTAGCTCAGGTTCGACGACTGAACCGAGTAAGGGGTGTTACATTAGCTATGGTGAATGGTGGGTGAATGGAGAAGATGACAATTTTTAATTAAATGAATTTTACTTAATTTAGTTAATTATTTCATTATTAAACTTAAGTTAATCTTAACTAAATTTTTAGTGGAATCGTCATCAACGTCCAATATTCACTATTTGAATTGGGTTTGTTTATTATTTTGGTCCTTTGGATAATTGCTATCTAGGTCCTCAAGCTTTTATCTAATTAAAAATCTATAACAATTAGACTTTTACAATTTAGTCCTTGGGCCCTAATTAACCACAATTTCGACTAAATTACTTAATCGAATTTCAATTCATCTATATACTAACTCCGTAAATATCCCTATTTAATATCTACGAACTTGGTTTACAAAAATGAGATTCCAAAACCGCATTTTCTAATACCATTGGAAACCGGGTAATTACAGTAAAACATTTTAAAAGCCTTGAATAAGTTGAATGAAGATAAATTTGTTTAATCAAATTGCTCAAATGGTTATTTTTTTTGTTAAAATAAATTTGTAAATATAAATCAATATGACATCGCCTCTATTACCGAATATTGGATTAGGTACGGGGGTATTACAAGAGCCCCTTGTGTTTTGTGCTAGTCTCTCTTCACCTCGTAACACATGTACTTATTGGATCAGATTTAATAATTTAGCCATCATGAAAGGTTCATTTTAGAAAGTTTGTAAAATTCCGTTGCATTACTTAGATAAGTTTTTCTACATGACTTTGCAACATATTCTCTAAGGCAAGTAGAGGCCAAGAGAAGAAAAGCTTGATGTTTGCAAACATCAACACTAAAAATAAATGAAAGAGTTCTCTGGTTGACACAAGAGCATTTGACTTGTTCACATCCATAAACGTTACTAGCAAATTAGGTCTTAAAGTTAAAAAGACAACTGAATTGATAAAGATTAAGAATTTTAAATAGATTTTAACCATTGGTGTGACATATCTATAGGAAAAATCGTTTATGAAAAGAGTTTTGTTACACAGCGAAATTTCAAAATTTTCCATAAAACTGAACATTTTATTGTGTTATCTATGGAAATAAATTTTATCAAATTTAGTACATATGTTTCTGGACAACGAAAACTTGTCAAATCTTGGCTAACTACCGGATGATCTTTTTGGTTATCCTTGAACCCTTGGTTACTAATAGAATGAGCTCTTATCATGAACCGGACACAGAATAAAAACTAAAACTCTTCAATGGGGAAAGTTCACTTTCTCTATGAAAATCAAAACCGAAATTCACAATCATGAGTACTCATAAAAAATAGAATTTATTTGTAGCTTAATAAATTTTTCCTAAATTTCTCTATAGGGGAGGGCGGCACATTAGGTATCTCAGTGTGTGTATGCCTCCCACCACATAATTAATTTTAATTTTAGTTAAAATAAGCTCATATAGTTATCCAACCCAATAACTATTTTTTTTATTCCTTAAATATTATTTATCTAATTAATTCAATTAAATCATTTTCTCAATCCAATTCTAATCCCATCAAAATCATGATGACTTTAGCTTATTAAAATTTAAGAGTAAATAAATTTAATTGTCTTATTAAGTAAAATTGTGATCACTAATTAATTTAATTTTCACTTTAAACTCAATTATTTAATTACAATCAATTAAATAATAAACCAAAAAATTAAATTAAATTCTAAGTCATCTCTTGTTCTTTTCAAGAAAATGCATTTACTGCGAAGAGTAATTCATGCGATCTATTTCTCTTTGATTGTTTTGATTCGTTTATTGTATCAATTCTAATGTGCAATCCATACAAGGTTGTATTGGGTTAACGGAGGGACTCATCAGACATATATAATTAGGGTTTAAATAATTTGTAATTAAATTCTTACTCTTCGTCTATTAATTATAATATTATTTAGTCATAGAGTCAATCCACTAAAAGTACCATGGTTGAACTCCCCATTATATACCATTACGAAGGCAAGTTATTAGATTTATGCTTTGTCCAATAATCTTGTCATTAGTGTGTTGCCCTTATAAGATATCTTAAATATCTTTAGGCTAAATATGTTCACCCAATATGATTCTATCTTATCTCATTGTCACTATTGCATCTTCCATGATGAAAAAAATTATTACTAACATATAGTAATAACAACCATTCGTTCTTGACAAATGGCCCATAACCACGTTCCTTATTCATAATTCATGCAATACTAGTGAGAGGATATCATTTACTTTTTAATCGAGTTATGAATTTCACTATTGCAAGTGAAACGATGTCATGCATAAGTTATATACTCAACATATCAACTTTTAGTTTTAATACCATCTGAGCACAGGATTTTAATATATCCAAGTATATTAGTTCTATACACATAACCACACTATTTCTTTCTTTTTGGTAGTCATTCGCTTCGATACTCAAGACAAGATATATTCTCAATTGGACCTGATAGACAACATAATAGTCCTTTGAATCAATTGTTAATTTTGATTTCTCAGATTATGAATCATTTAGATTATCTATTAATATAAGTTGCCTTCCCGCATTACAATTCATCCCTATGAAGCAATTTAATATTAATTCAATCTTAGATAACCAATGAGTCAATATTTGTTTATTCATGCAAAAACCATTGAAGATAATTATAGAAGGATAATAATTTAATTATGGAATTTCATTTAATCAATTTGGTCAAAAAAAATTATAAATTTATATTAAGAGCACAAAATCCCAACAGTAAAGAGTTAAATCCACAAATTAAAAATTGAAAAGATAAAAAAGAACTATGGTAATTCACTTGGGTCATCGTAGCTTTGTATTTGATTTAAATTTTCTTGTCTACATTAATACTCTTCTTGTTCCTTTTAATCATTTCATATGCATCTAACCAAACAACCAACAAAGAAGCTGATAAAAATTTTAACACCTTATGATATTCATACCATTTTCGCACATATCCGCATTGGCATACAATTCTTTGGACACCAAAAGTACCAACAACTTCAGCATGTAGGCAGAAGTTGTCACTTCCTAGCCATAATGGAGGCATATATTATTATATCAAAGAAATTGTCATTTCCCGACAGTTGGAAAAAATGGATACTTTAAAAGTTTTGAGGCATATTCTCGATTAGTAAATATGGAAAATTGAATCATAAAATTATGTTTTTATATTTTACTCCATGAGATCTTTACAATGATATATCATATGCTCAAAATGGTTGAGTGATGAATGAGAAATTGATGCTCAAAGTAAGCCACTTGTGAATTAAGTTGAGGAAAATGAAAAAAATTAGTCCTACATTAGTTAGATACCAAAAGTGGAATATGTTTATATATGAGAACCAACTTGATGATTATTAAATGACTAAATTAATACTCTCCCTCGTGCGTAGGGGAGTGTAAATCCAAACCCATTGGGGTTAGGGGCGCACGCTCACAATGGGAGCGACGCGAAATTTCTAGTCTTATGAATATTTTAACCCAATATGTATCTTTAATTTTCCTCAGAGCTTATCTTTTTGGAATCAAAAGGATTTAATGCCTTTAATTAAGGTTTAAATTTTCCTTGATTCACGGACACGTTTTGGCTCTATTAGTCAAAGATTTCCAAAAATTCTCCCCTTGAATTTATTTTTAAAAACCTATTAATTTGACAGGGAAGATACACACTGAAAGATTTTCCAACTTTTTTGAGATATCCTTCCCTGCATATTATTCAATTTGTTTTCCGGTGATAGACGAAGGCAATACCATTGTTCATTGATCACTGCAGTCGTGCTACTGCCGTGTTCATCTTATTGTTGTATCCTGGGAGACATCAAAACCAACGTTTCTCCAGCACCCAAAGGAGCGGCCGAATCTATCCTAAGGAGACTGTCTAAACAGGCCTTAACTACCAATATAATATTTCAATTTAAATTTGTTTTTTGTTTTCCAGTTATATATATGTATTAATATTAATCTTGTTCGATCTTATGATTAATATAAAAGTTTTATATTTATGTTATTTTACTAACTCTTGAATAACACTGACATGATATTGCACTTCGAAACTGGAGTATTTTAGATGCCATGAATACTAAAGTAAATCAACGACACTAGTTCCGAATTCTAACCTCAATGAAATTACCCAACAATCTCTTTCAAGAATTTTAATAAGCACATGAGACCTATTCAGCAGTCACCACAATAACAATGTTCAACTCAACCAAAGAATCTCGAATTCTTGCTATGTAACACCCCTAACCCGTATCCGTCGCCGGACTAGGGTTACGAGGTATTACCAAATAAGACACAACTTAGAACAGGCATATATATATATATATTTTAAAACATAACACATTACATCTAAACTGAGTATTTGTGTATTGAATCATCCAAACAGAATAAAGTTGCGCTATTTCAATCAAATCATACTAGTCTTTATAAATTCAAACATATTTTTTTATCTTATACTTACCAAGAAATAAGACATTCAATATTTCAATTTCATTTATTAAACAAATATCAAACTCACCTTATTCTTAATCATTTTAATATATCATTAACCAATTAAACCACATACTTAGTCATTCATTTTATGTGCTATTCGAATATCATATAATTCATATTAGTTAATCTATTCAACATATCAATCATTTAAATAGGTGAATGATATACCTAATCATGCTATCTTTCAAAACCAATACACACACATACATATATATAACATATTAACCACTTGTCCAACACTTAACATAAATTAACTTGTAAATATACATTCAAAATTTTCCATTCAAATTCTTACCTCATCAAGCAACTAAATTTCATAACCTAAACACAAAACAAAATACATTGCATCACATTTAATCATCCATCATAATTTCATATCATGGCCGAATATATATATATGTATACATTCAGTTTTGGTCCATCTCTTAACTTATTCAATCCATCATACAAAGCATAACCAATATACATGAATTAATCACATACCCAAGTTCAATAAGCCTAATTTATAAACATCACACATGCTTACCTACCATGAACATATACCTTAATCAAATATGCATAAATATAAGCTCATTTTCAATAACCATCATAAACCATAAGCATAGATACCAAATCAATCAAAAGAAGATAAGCCATCTTCGCATGGCTATTAATTACATACAACAATACTTAATTCATATTCAACCTTTTTACTATGCTATACATGCCATATATTCAAATTTCAACTTAGTAAAATACCAAAAGAAACTGTCGATAGTGTGAATAGTCTTGCTGACGATCCCCGAGCTCGTAACGTATATCCAAAATCTATAAAACAGAGGTAGACAGAAAAACACAGAGTAAGCTATTTAAGCTTAGTAAGTTATAAGCAAGCTAATACCAACTAAATTAGCAAAACCAAATATACAAAGCTATAAGTATAATTTAACATTAAATTCTTTCATTTATAAATCAAACAGTTAACTTATACACATTCACGAGAATTTACACAAATCTCAATTTCAAGTTCATACATAATTCACCTTGGCCGAATACATTAAAATTGGAACTTACACATAGTTCACATGCTCATACATTAACTTTTATACAATAAATTAAACATTTAACTTACCTTACTTTCATAACACAATTTATATACGTACCTGAGTCCTTTTAATTCGATTTTCACATTGACCTTCACTTACACTTGCCCGTTGAACCATTCGAAATTCAAAAGGATACGCGGATAGTTGGAAGCTCATACAATGCCGACATCCCAGACGTGGTCTTACATGTAATCACATATCGATGCCACTGTCCCAGACAGGGTCTTACACGAATCAAATACGATGCCAATGTCCCAGACATGGTCTTACACGTAAACACAAGTCGATGCCAACGTCCCAGATGTGGTCTTACACGATAACACATATCAGATATCCTATGTCATGACATATGTATCCTATCTATTCCTAAGGTTTGTACGGGGCTTACGGACGTCGAATCTCGATCGAATCAAACTCAGAAGATAGCCAATTGTCATTATACACATTCGGCCATAGCAAATTGTAACTCAAATAATTCAAGTCATTACATAACAAATATATATTCATAGTTATAACAACATTTAAATGCTTATTGACTTACCTCGGACGTCGACGACTGTGAAATCGGCTAATCGACTACTTTTGTCTTTCCCCGATCCAAATCCAATTTCTTTGGTTCTTAATCTAAACATATTCAAGTTAAGCTTATTTAAACACCATTCTATTCAATTTATCCTAAAAAACACATAATTAGGAAAATTACAATTTTACCCCTAACATTTCACACTTTTTACAATTTAGTCCTTTTGTATAAAACACAAAATACACAAAATTTGAGTACACCATACAAGGGTCGAATATTCCTAGTCCTCAGACAAGCCCACACATTTCATTTATTTCACATTTTTGTCCCTCAAAATTTTATTTTTGCAATTTAGTCCTAATTACTCAAATTCATCAAAAATTCAAAGACAAAACTTGTTAATCTAACACATATATTTCATATTTCATCATCAAACAAAAAAAACCACAAGGTATCTTCAATGGAAAAACACAAAATCATCATCAAAATAAAAAATTGAGACATGGGTCGGATAGTACTCAAAGCAACGATCTTAAAAAGGTAAAAATTATCAAAAACTGAACAAAACTAACCTTGAATTTTAAGCTCCAAGCATGGCCGAATATACCTAAGCTTTCATCTTTTCTTCTTCTTTACATTCGGCACAAAAGATGGACAAAATGGCTTGTTTAATGCTTTTTGTCTTATTATTATTTGTTTAATTTTGCAAATTACCAAAATAACCTTTATAACTTAATATATAAAACAATAATAATAAGGTTACTTTTGACATATGCCGTCCACTAATATGTAAAATGGGCTATTTGCCATTTAAGGACCTAATATTAAAAAGCCATTAACAAATTAGCACTTACACTTTATTTTGTAACTTTTACATTTTACGCGATTAAGTCCTTTTATTTAATCGGACACCTAAACGACAAAATTAAAACACAAAAATTTAACACAAACAAATTCACACATAATAAACACGGAAAAAAATTTAAAATATTTTTTGGACTCAGATTTGTGGTCCCGAAACCACTATTTCGATTAGGGTCAAAATCGGGCTGTTACAACTCTCCCCCCTTAGGGATTTTCGTCCCCGAAAATTTTACCGGTGAATAGGTTTGGATAACGCTCTTTCATTGTATCCTCGGACTCCCAAGTTGCCTCTTCAACACCGTGCTTTTGCCACAGTACTTTGACTAACGGGATTTTCTTATTTCTCAATTTTTTTCACGAGACAGAATATGAATCGGTTCCTCTTCATATATCATATCAGACTGAATCTCAACCTCTGTCAGATTAATCACATGTGAAGGGTCGGATCGGTATCTACGGAGCATCGAAACATGAAATACATTATGGGTCTTTTCTAGCTCAGGTGGTAACTGCAATCTATAAGCAACCGGCCCGATACGCTCTATGATCTCATATGGCCCAATAAATCTCGGACTCAGCTTGCCTTTACGATCGTATCTGAGTATTTTCTTCCACAGTGAAACTTTCAAAAACACTTAATCTCTGATCTGAAACTCAATATCTTTACATTTTAAATCTGCATATGACTTTTGACGATCTAATGCAGCTTTTAAGCTATCACGGATCACTACCACTTTCTGTTTTGTTTTTTTGATCAAGTCAACCCCGTGTATTTTATTTTCACTGAGCTCAATCCAATACAATGGTGTACGACTTTTACGACCGTACAAAGCCTCATAAGGTGCCATTTTGATACTAGATTGAAAACTATTATTATGAGCAAATTCAATCAAAGGTAAGTATCATTCCCACGTACCTTCGAACTCGTGAATGCAACATCTCAACATATCCTCAATTACCTGAATGATTCGTTCGGACTGACCATCTGTTTGTGGATGAAAGACTGTGCTAAAGTGTAGTTTCGTACCTAAAGCATCTTGCAGTTTTTTCCAAAACCGCGATGTGGACCTCGGGTTTCGGTCCGAAATAATAGAAATAGGCACACCATGTAATCTCACAATCTGAGAAACATATAATTAAACCAATTTATCAAGTGAATAGTCTGTGCGAATCGGAACAAAATGAACAGATTAAGTCAATCTATCCACAATAACCCAGATTACATCTTTCTTGCTCGGTGTCAACGGTAAACCAGATACAAAATTCATCGTGACTCATTCCCATCTCCACTCGGAGTATCATAACCAACTGAAATAACCCGTATGGTACCGATGCTCGGCTTTTACTTGTTGACAAACTAAGCATTTCAAAACAAAGTCAAATATGTCTCGTTTTATACGGACCACCAATAGAAAGCTGTTTGAGATCATTATACATTTTTGTACTACCCGATGAACAGATAAACGATCTGTGAGCTTCGTTCAAAATCATCTAAATAAACTCACGAATTTCTCGAAACACATATTCGATTTCTGAACCTCAAACAACCATTTTCATCAACTCGGAATTCAGATTCAATATTCGTTTCACACTGAGCTCACTTTGCTAACAATTCATTATCAACTTTCTGAGCATCACAGATTTGTTGAATAAATAACGGTCTTGCTTTTAATTCAGCTATTATCAAACCATCATCAGATATAACCATATGCGCATTCATTGCACACAGAGCAAATAATGATTTTCAACTTAAAGTATCAGCAACAACATTAGCTTTTCCCGGATGATAGTTAATCACAAGCTCGTAGTCTTTTAACAACTCTAACCATCGGTGCTGTCTCAAATTCAGATCTTTCTGAGTCATCAAATACTTCAAACTTTTATGATCATAATAAACATGACATTTTTCACCGAACAGATAGTGACGCCAAATCTTCAATGCGAACATAATAGCTGCTAATTCCAGATCGTGTGTCGGATAGTTCTTTTCATGTGGTTTCAGCTATCTCGAGGCATATGCTATGACCTTGCCTTCCTGCATCAAAACACAACCCAGACCACTCAAAGATGCATCACTGTAAATAACAAATTCTTTACCCGATTCTGGCTGAATTAACACTGGAGCTTCTGTTAATAGAGTTTTCAACTGATCAAAACTTTTCTGACACTTTTTTGACCACTCGAACTTAACATCTTTCTGTAACAGCTTCGTCATAGGTGTCGCGATCATAGAGAAATCTTTCACAGACCGTCTGTAATAACCAGCAAATCCTAGAAAACTTTGAATTTCAAAGACATTTCTCGGAGGTTTCCAATCAAGTATAGCTGAAATTTTACTCGAATCAACCCGAATACCCGATGCTGATACAACGTGACCCAGAAAACTGACTTCGCGTATCCAGAACTCACATTTACTGAATTTCATATACAACTGTTTATCTCGCATAGTCTGCAACACAAATCTCGGATGTTTGGCATGCTCGGTTTCATCACGGAATAGATCAAAATATCATCTATGAATAATACCACAAACCGATCAAGATATCATCGAAGATTCGATTCATCAAATCCATGAAAATAGCAGGTGCATTAGTAAGTCCGAAAGGCATAACCAGAAACTCATAGTGTCCGTACATCGTTCGGAAAACAATCTTTAGTACATCAGAGTCTTTAAGAATACAAATTCTTCTTTCAATCTATCCTTCAATTCATACATGTACGTTCAAAGTTTATTTCCAGTTCGTAGATAAATTCAAACACATATATCCCAATTAACTTTTCAATCAAATAATTCAAATCATACTAACTACTGAATCGATCTTTTCAAAGAAATCTTTCTTCTCATTAGAAGGATGACCCCAGACATATCATTATACAAATTAATCTTGATCTTCTATCATTTTCACTTTTATCATCATTAACCTTCACGAGAACTAGAAAAGAGTTTATAATAAAGTCATCTCATATATTAATCATCGAAACTCAATTATACTAAAATCACCTTAACCAAATAGAAATCATTGAGCCTTACTAGGAACAATGTCTCAATCCTATAATGAATATTATCCCAGCTGTTAATGAAGCATCTGAACACAGAAAGGAATCAAATATGATTTAAATAGTAACCATTGTGGAAACACATCTTCTACAACTCTGAGGAAGGTACCACTGTACTCTCACATTTCAAGCCAGAAATTATAATCGTAATAGACATAGTCATCTCTGTCAAATAGAAATCTCTTGCAGATAATCACGTGGAATCATAAAAATACCGGAATAGCAAAGTTTCAACATTTAGAGTTACACAGAATATCTGAAAATTACAACTCATATAAAATAATATTAGTTCCGATGATATCCTAGAAATGTCCAGAAAGAACAATGTCACTCATAAATACTGAAATCCACAGTAACAGAAGTAATATAATTTTCACGTATATTCAACAGAGCAATAACCAGTAGAAACAGAATATTAGCCTCATACAGATTTTACCGTCGACTTTCATATCCACACAATGGAATAATTTATTAAAAAAAAGACATAACAATGTCGAATATAACCCAAATAGATCAACGATGCTTTCGTCTATTAATATGTTTAGCTAAGGTTCTCATACGATAAAACTTTCTTTCTAAAATTAAACAGTCACATATACTTCTGAGGATAAATGTACACATAGAATGTCCAAATGGAATCATAATAACTGCCCGACTATAACCATTGCATTCAACCATCAATACAATTCAAACATTAATCCACTGTCTAATTCTATCATAAAAAATTTTCATATTATCCCATCACTAAATGAAATCAATTCAGAAAAGCTTCCAGTTAATACTTTCTTTAGATAACATACCTGAATAAGTCATTTAATCGGAGTTAACTTCTTCTTTAACAATGTCTTTGCATAATCTGAATAGTCATCAGAACTGTCCAATATCTCTTTTAGTACTGTCTTCATTTGCTGGTTCATTCTGCTTTCTGACCACATTACTAATCTTTCAAACACGGATTTCTATAACTCCACACTCGTGAGCTTATTCATTCCAACTCTTATAATAAAATTGTAACATTTTTCTAATAAGGAGGTGAGGGTAGTAAAGCCTCAAATTTAACTCTCACATAATTGCACATAATACATACTATCACAAATAGTCAGTTCATTACTAATTTCACATTCTCAAATCATTTAATAAAATTTTGCTTTTAATCACTTTTATTCTTAACACATTGTTCATATGCCAACTCAAATCACTATTTCGCAATCAGAACATTTCAGATAGCAATTATAACTCAAATATCATATCTCATATGCTCATATAATTACAACATTTATCAATAACAACATGTCATACAATTTGATTCTTAACTTTATGAGTCTCAACTCATCATCAACACATTTCCACTCAAATATTTAAATATTTACTTCTATACTATCAGAATTAGCTTAGTTGGAAAACTTATCTATCTCATCAAAACAATATTCGTTAGAGTCGGGAGATATCACACTATCGCAGATTTAATATGGCATGTATAGCTAGACTCAAATACGCTATGGTAATCCTAGAATCGACTAAACCATAGCTCTGATACCAATCAAATGTAACACCCCTAACCCGTATCCGTCGTCAGACTAGGGTTACGAGGCATTACCAAATAATACACAAATTAGAACAGGCATATATATATATTTTAAAACATAACACATTACATCTAAACTGAGTATTTGTGTATTGAATCATCCAAACAGAATAAAGTTGCACATTTTTCTATTTCAATCAAATCATACTAATCTTTATAAATTCAAACATATTTTATTATCTTATACTTACCAAGCAATAAGACATTCAATATTTCAATTTCATTTATTAAACAAATATCAAACTCACCTTATTCTTAATCATTTTAATATATCATTAACCAATTAAACCACATACTTAGTCATTCATTTTATGTGCTATTCGAATATCATATAATTCATATTAGTTAATCTATTCAACATATCAATCATTTAAATAGGTGAATGATATACCTAATCATGCCATCTTTCAAAACCAATACACACACATACATATATATAACATATTAACCACTTGTCCAACACTTAACATAAATTAACTTATAAATATACATTCAAAATTTTCCATTCAAATTCTTACCTCATCAAGCAACTAAATTTCATAACCTAAACACAAAACAAAATACAGTGCATCACATTTAATCATCCATCATAATTTCATATCATGGTCGAATATATATATATATACATTCGGTTTTGGTCCATCTCTTAACTTATTCAATCCATCATACAAAGCATAACCAATATACATGAATTAATCACATACCCAAGTTCAATAAGCCTAATTTATAAACATCACACATGCTTACCTACCATGAACATATACCTTAATCAAATATGCATAAATATAAGCTCATTTTCAATGACCATCATAATCCATAAGCATAGATACCAAATCAATCAAAAGAAGATAAGCCATCTTCGCATGGCTATTAATTACATACAACAATACTTAATTCATATTCAGCCTTTTTACTATGCTATACATGCCATATATTCAAATTTCAACTTAGTAAAATACCAAAGAAAACTGTCGATAGTGTGAATAGTCTTGCTGACGTTCCCCGAGCTCGTAACGTATATCCAAAATCTATAAAACAGAGGTAGACAAAAAAACACAGAGTAAGCTATTTAAGCTTAGTAAGTTATAAGCAAGCTAATACCAACTAAATTAGCAAAACCAAATATACAAAGCTATAAGTATAATTTAACATTAAATTCTTTCATTTACAAATCAAACAGTTAACTTATACACATTCACGAGAACTTACACAAATCTCAATTTCAAGTTCATACATAATTCACCTTGGCCGAATACATTAAAATTAGAACTTACACATAGTTCACATGTTCATACATTAACTTTTATACAATGAATTAAACACTTAACTTACCTTACTTTTCATAAAACAATTTATATACGTACCTGATGTAACACCTCCTACCCGTATTCGTAGTCAGAATAGGGTACGAGGCATTATCGGAGTTTACAAATAAATTTTTTTATTCAATATAACCCTTTTATAGATATCTAGCCTTCCCTGCAAATTTTAAACCGAGACCAATCCACATCAACCAATCCAATTCAACATATTTTCAAAATAGATTCATGCATATTTATAAGATAACCTCATCACATACCAAAACAAAGATTTGTTAGCCATACCAATGGCTGACCTTACATTCATTTCATATTAACATTTACATTATTAGCTTATACATGCCATTGATTTCCAAAATAAAGTTTCTTTATATACCAAAATCTTGGGGTTGATAGTTGGATATGTCTCCGACCGAATCTGACCTCCGAGCTCTTAACAATACAAAATAGGGGAAAAAGAAATAGGGTAAGCACTTTGTGCTTAGTAAGCCCATGTAACAAGAATTATACTTACCTAATATTTTCAATACAATGCAATAAACATTCATATATCCATTCAATGCACTATTACCCTAACATGCACAAACTCAACATTCAAGTTAGTCCAATAATTTCCATATATCAATAATATATACCATGATTGATGAGCTCATCAATACCATGATTTCCATTTCCTTGTTATTTTTTTTTTATATTTATCCCGTTGAATTTCTTGGAATTTCGATGGATTTTTAGGGGTACACTTTAGTGTACAAATCCAGGTCCGCCAATTCATGTTCATGTGCGCACATGTCCATTTCAGAGAGCACACTCGCGAACCTCATCCTTACAAATGGATTACCACCAGTGCTAAATCCTCAGTAATATAAACTCATAGAGTATTGTCGGGATTACCACCCAGGCTAAATCCCCTGCAAACGACAATTACTCTAATGAGCTTGGATCCAATTACAGTCGGCTAAATTGCACCCTAATTCGGATAACCCGTCCAAGCAATCCATTTTCCACATATTCTACGGGAGGGCTATATCAGGATAGGATCACCCGTCCGGGCTAGATATTTTTTACCGTCAATTCCTTTTCAGAGATCCATCGAATTTTCCTTTCATTCAACCGGGATTTCTTCCCCTTTTTATCAAATATATCAATGTTTCATCAGTCTTCATACAATGAACATTCAAATTATATTCACATCAATAACATCCATTTCAAGCATTTAAGAATATAATTCAAGTTACATGAACTTACCTCGATACTAGTTCGTATACAAAATCTACTAATCCGAGACTTTTTCCTTTCCTCGATCTAGCTTCGTATTTGAGTTTTCCAGATCTAAATAAATAAATTCAATCATCAATTCAATACATTTCATGTTCACATGTAGCATTCTATATAATTCTATTATTATTTATAGTTCATTCAAAGCTGTCTACTTGAGTCATAGTCACTAAATTATTTTTATCTTGAGCTAAAGAACTCCAAATTAGGATCCGCTAATTTTCCCTGAAACTAGACTCACATATATTCTTACCATAAAATTTTCAAAATTTTTGGTTTAGCCAATAAGTACAGTTTATTCTTTAAAGTCACCCATGTTCTTCTGTCTAACAGTTCTGATCCTTCTTCACTAAAAATTAATTATCTCTTCATACAGGATTCGGATGATATTTCCGTTTGTTTATATTGAAAATAGACTCATTCAGTATTATATACATATAAATTTAAGCCCCTAATTATTTTTATTCAAATTTTTATGATTTTTCAAATTCATAATAGGGAAACCCGAATTCATTCTGACCTTGTCTCACAAAATTAATTATATCTCATGATTTACAAATCCATTGCTTACACTGTTTATTCTATGAGAAACTAGACTCAATAAGCTTTAATTTAATTTTTTTTTCATCTTCTAATTCGATTTCTACAATTAATGGTGATTTTTCAAAGTTAGTCTACTGCTGCTGTCCAAACTGTTTTAGTGCAAGCTGTTTATTACCATTTTTCCTCTAAGGTTTTAATAAATAATAATTTCGTCCCTACTCAATTAGCCTCTCAATTGAGCTGATTTTTTTTCAATTAACACTTTATTATATCACTTTAAATTACTTTATAACCTTTAGGAATCAGAATTTCAGTAATAGACTTTAATTCCAAACATTTTCACAATTAGGTCCTAAAAATCAATTTCTATTGAAATTACCTAATAAAATCATCTCATAAACAAATTAAAGCTTCAATTTCATTCTATTTCATCATAAACTTACAGCACTCAACCATGGTAACTTTCAATTTCATCCATGAAATCAAAGACTAATGAATTTAATAGTAGGACCTAGTTGTAAAAGTCTTAAAAACACCAAAAATTACAAGAAATAGGCAAGGATTAACTTACTTGGTACAAAAATTATGAAATACCAGCTTAGAAAACCCTACTATGGCGTTTTTGGCTGATGAGAATGAAGAAAAATGAAGATATTTCTAGATATCCCAAATTAGTCCTACTTTTATTTAGTAAATTTTGTTATTTTCCCATTTTGCCCTTATTTCAGTAATTCTCCTGATTTTTCTCAGCTTATGCCGCCCAAAATATCTCCATTGGGCTTATTTTCTCTTTAGATCCCTCCTCATTTGACAATTGAGCTATTTTATCCTTCTAGTAACTTTTACACCCTTTTCAATTTAGTCATTTTCAATTAATTACCTACCCAAACGTTAAAATTTTCTAACGAAATTTTAATACCACATTACTAACATTTTATAAATATTTATAAAAATATTTCCTACTCAATTTTATGAGATCAAGGTCTCGATACATTGATTTTACCCAATTCCTTCAATAATTCCTTTTTCTAACTAACCACTAAATCGGTAAAATTTTTCTATCGATATTTTAATACGATTTTCTTATCATATAAATATTCATGCAAAAATATTAAAATAAATTTCTCTTTAAATCGGATTTATGGTTACGAAACCATTGTTCCGATAACCTTGAATTTAGGCCATTACAACTCTCCCCCCCTTTTAAGGATTTTCGTCCTCGAAAATCTTACCAGTAAAGAGGTTTGGGTATTGTTTCCTCATTGTCTCCTCCGGTTCCCATGTCGCTTCCTCAATCCCATGCTTTTGCCATAATACTTTCACCAAATTTATCTTTTTTATTTCTAAGCTCCTTTGTTTCCCGTGCCAATATCTTGACCGGTTCTTCATTGTAAGTCATATCCGGTTGAATCTCCACTTCTGTCGGAGAAATAACATGTGAAGGATCTGATCAATATCGTCGTAGCATAGACACATGAAAAACATTATGGATTCTATCAAGTTCCGGTGGTAATGTTGATAAACCGAAATAGTAACATATTTTAATCCCATATTTAGCATACTTTTGGATGATTTATCCCTTGATTTATGTAAAAAGGTGCTCTTAATCCTTTCTTTTCATGTCTTATACTCAGGAAAGCACCCAAGAATAAAAAGAACGAGAAACGGGCTCAAAATGGACCAAAATGGGCCAAAGAAGAAATCGACACGGCCTGGACTAAAGCCCACACGGCCGTGCCTCATCAAATATACTAGAACACGGCCTGATGTCGATCTACACGACCGTGCCTCATTAACGGAGTCCAACACGGCCTGGCCACGATTCACACGGGCGTGTGCCATGGCCGTGCCCCTACCGTGGAGGAGAGTAATTTCACTCGGAAAAGGATACTTAGGGGCAAAGAAACCTATTTCAAAAGCCTATATAAAGACCCTAGGTATAACCTAAAAGGGGGTGGTTAGCTAGGCCAAGGAGCCGAGCCGAAAAGGTCAGATTTGTGGGAAACTCTCAAGGGATAGCCAGTTGATCCATCTCCAGAAGCCGGAATTCTACTCAAGACGGAGGATCTCTCCTTCAATTCCTTCAGGGAGTTTTAGGGATTTCTTATGTTTTGTTCTATCTTTTCTTCTGAGATGTTTTTCTTTATTGTTATGAACTAAACCTTCAGATACCTGAAGGGGGATGAAACCTAGATGAATCTTGTTATTGTTTTCCGAACTATATGATAAATACTTGATTTGTTCTTGATTATGTGTGCTTAATTCTTGTGTTGATATTTCGCGGATATTAATTCAAGTTGAATGTGCTTAGGTGGTAGAGCAAAAGTCCCTGCTTAAGAGTAGATCTAGCATAATTAAGCGGAGTTGATCGCGCGCCTAGAGATAGGGTGACGAGATTTTGCCGGATTAGGGTGAAACCTATTATGGGAGTCCATAGATCGATTTACTGCTATTCTAGGGGTTTTAATTAGAAAGAGATTTCAATTAATCAACCTAGGGTTAGATGTTATTCGCCTCGAGACAGGGTTTAATATAAATTAGGGAGTCCTATGGATCAAGTCAAGTGAATAAATCGTCTGGTTCAGTGTTAGATAACAAGTGAAGTCTAGGTGGATTCTTCCTAAGGGTATCGTCTTAATCAACTGAGTTTTTCCCAAGTATTTCCCCAATTCATTCTTTTTGTCTTTGCGTCTTTAGCTTAGTAATTAGTTAATTTAGATTAATAAACAACTTCACTTATTTTAGGCTATATAATAGAAAGAAAGTTAGTATTAGTACTTTTAGTTCCTTTGGGTTCGACAATCCGGTCTTGCCTAAGCTATACTACTGTTCGATAGGTGCACTTGCCTCAATCGTTGTTATAGTTAGTTCCAGGATCGATCATTATAAATTTAAAACTCTGAAATACAACGATCAAGTTTTTGGCGCCGTTGCCGGGGAACTAAAATATTAAGAAAGCTCTATTTTTATTACTTTAGCCATTATTTTTTTTATTTTCTGCAATTTACTTTTATTTTTTTAAGTTTAAATTTTAACTTTGCTAAATTTTCTTTCTTTCTTTTCCTATCAGGTACCTCTAGTTTATGACTAGAAGGAACCCGAGAGGACCACTAGTATACGATAGTGATATTGACGCTACCGTTCGCAGGAATCGCAGAGAAATTAGGCGAGCCCTAAATTACACAGAAGAAGAGCGAGAAGACAGATCCAATCCTACTGAAGGGATGGACGAAAATAATCCTCAACCACAAGATGTGGGAGAGAATAATGCTCCGCGTACTATGTATGATTATGCTAAACCTCATTTAACAGGAGCAGAATCAAGTATTGTTAGGCCTACTATAGCCGCTAATAATTTTGAATTAAAGCCTAACACTATACAAATGATTCAACAATTTGTTCAATTTGATGGTTTATAGGACGAAGACCCAAATACTCATATAGCTAATTTTTTAGAATTCTGTGATACCTTCAAAATAAATAGCGTTTCTGATGATGCCATACGACTTCGGTTATTTCCCTTTTCATTAAGAAATAAAGCCAAATAGTGGTTAAACTCGTTACCACAAGGGTCAATCACTACATGGGATCAAATCACCAAAAATTTTTTATTAAAATATTTCCCACCGGCCAAAACGGCCAAATTACGGAATGATATCTCTTCTTTTGTGCAGACGGATTTAGAGGCATTATATGACGCATGGGAGAGATATAAGGATCTCTTGAGAAGGTGTCCGCACCATGGTTTACCCTTGTGGCTCCAAGTCCAAACTTTCTATAACAGTGTAAACCCCTCTACGAGGCAACTAATTGATTCAGCCGCCGGTGGAACCCTGAACAATAAAACTCCTGAAGCAACCTACGAGTTTATTGAAGAGATGTCACTGAATAACTATTAGTGGCAGGTTACAAGGACCAAACCAACAAAATCAGCCGGAGTTTTCAACATAGATGCAGTAACCATGCTATCAACACAAGTAGAGATGATGAATAAAAAGCTTGATAGTGTGTGTTCTTCGCAGGTACATCCAGTAATGCAGTGCGACGTAAGTGGAACCGTGGCGAATCCTGAGTACCCACACTACCAACTGGGCACAGAGAGCGAACAGATGAACTGTATAGGTAACAATTTCAGATCTAATAACCCTTATAGTAATAATTATAACCCAGGTTGGAGGAACCACCCAAATTTTTCGTGGGGAGGTCAAGGAAATCAAGGAAATCAAAGACAATAACCTCCTCAAAATTTCCAAAATCAGCCCAATCCACAGGAGAAGAAGCCGAACCTTGAAGAGATGCTGACAAGATTCATGGCATCCACAGAAAACCATCTCCAAGACACTGAAACCACCCTTAAGACCCAACAAGCATCGATCAAAGGGATCGAGAGCCAAGTTAGGGAAGTCACTAAGTCAGTTGGGGAAATTACTAAGTCAGTTGGGCAACTTACTAAGATAGTTTCTGAAATTCGATCGAGATTTTTTTCTAAAGAAACAGTAGCAGGTAAAGGCGATTACAATCGAGAAGTGGAAAGGAGTTAGTCGAACCGAAGGAAAAAATACCACATGAAGATGACAAAACAAAGGATGAGGGAGTTGAGGATGTAACTCCAATGCGCAAAGAAAGTAAACCATCAATCCCATACCCAGAAAAGTTGAAGAAAGACCGATTAGATGCCCAATACGGTAAATTTCTTGAACTTTTTAAACAAATACATATTAACTTACCCTTTGTTGAAGCCATTTCACAGATGCCGACATACGCAAAATTCTTAAAAGAACTCCTGACGAATAAAAGGAGCTTGAAGAAGTATCAATCGTGGAGCTTAATGAAGAATGTTCAGCCATCCTCTAAAACAAGTTACCAACCAAATTAAAAGACCCAGGAAGTTTTACTATTCCTTGTTTAATTGGTAGTTTAAATATTAAGAAAGCATTAGCTGATCTAGGTGCGATATCAATTTAATGCCTTATAAAATGTTTAAACAACTAGATCTAGGGAACCAAAACCCACTAGGATGAGTATTCAATTAGTGATAGATCAATTAAATATCCTAGAGGAGTTATTGAGGATGTTTTGGTAAAAATTGATAAATTTATTTTCCTGTTGATTTTGTTGTGCTTGACATGGATGAGGATATTGAGGTTCCTTAATTTTAGGGCGCCCTTTTTAGCTACTTTGCTAGAATCATTATCGATGTAGGTGACGGTAAACTTGCATTAAGAATAGGCGATGAGGAAATTATTTTTCAAATTTATGATGCCATGCGATATTCTAAAGAACAAGATGATTCCTGTTATTTTGTTGATACTACTGATCATATCATTCAAAACTCATTACAGGAAATTTTACATGATGACACGATGGAACTGTGCCTGACTCAAAAAGAGGGGGAAGAAGATGAAGTTGACAAGCTAAATCTGAATACATCTTCATCTAGAAAAACGGAAAAAGAGAGCATTAAAGTCAATGACGAACTAAAACAAAAACCCTCTATTGATGAGCCGCCCAAATTAGAATTAAAACAGTTGCCGAAACACTTAGAATATGCATTCCTCGGGGATAATTCTACGCTACCAGTAATTATCTTTTTAGAATTGGAACCTAAGGAAAAAGAGGAGTTGATATAGGTACGGAGAGAACATAAAAGAGCCATAGCTTGGAAAATCTCTGACATTAAGGGAATAAGCCCATCGTTTTGCACCCACAAAATTTTAATGAAAGAGGAATACAAGCCATGTGTGCAACCTCAAAGACGATTGAATCCCAACGTAAAAGAAGTTGTGAAAGCTGAGGTAATTAAACTTCTAGATGCTGGAATAATTTATCCTATTTCTGACAGCAATTGGGTAAGTCCTGTGCAGGTTGTTCCAAAGAAAGGAGGCATGACGGTGGTAGCCAACGAAAAGAATGAACTAATTCCCACTAGAACAGTTACAGGTTGGAGAGTCTGCATTGATTACAGGAAGCTGAACGACGCCACTAGAAAAGATCACTTTCCTTTGCCCTTCATTGATCAAATGTTAGAAAGGTTATCTGGGCATATGTACTATTACTTCCTAGATGGACTCTCCGGCTATTTCCAAATCCCAATAGCACCTGAAGATCAAGAGAAGACAACATTCACATGTCCATATGGTACGTTTGCTTATCATAGAATGCCTTTTGGATTATGTAATGCTCCTGATACTTTTCAGCGTTGCATGTTGGCAATCTTTGACAAACTTGTGGAAGACATTATGGAGGTATTTATGGACGATTTCTCGGTATTCGGTAATTCTTTCCATCTTTGCCTTAAAAACTTAAAACGAGTTCTAATGAGATGTGAGGAGACAAATCTTGTCTTAAATTGGGAAAAATGCCACTTTATGGTACAAGAGGGAATTGTATTAGGACATAAAATTTCTAGTAAAGGAATCGAGGTAGATAAAGCAAAGGTCGAAACCATAGAAAAATTACCTCCTCCTAGTTCAGTTAAGGCTATTAGAAGCTTTTTAGGACATGCAGGATTTTATAGAAGATTTATTAAAGATTTTTCTAAAATAGCTAAGCCTCTAACGAAATTGCTAGAAAAAGATGTACCTTTTAATTTTAATCAGGAATGTTTAGATGCATTTAATATTCTTAAAGAGAAATTAATAAATGCCCCAATTATAATTGCCCCTGATTGGAATCTCCCTTTTGAACTAATGTGTGATGCCAGTGATTTTGCAAGAGGTGCGATTTTAGGACAAATGAAAAGACAAGCACTTCCAGTAGATTTATTACACCAAAGAAGACATTAACACCACACAAGAAAATTATATTACCACTAAAAAGAATTACTAGTCGTGGTCTCTTTGTGTTTGATAAATTCGCACAATATTTAGTATTATCTAAAGTTGTCGTTTACAATCGACCACTCTGCTATTCGTTATCTTTTAACTAAACCTGATGCAAAACCACGACTCATAAGATGGATTTTACTTTTACAGAATTTGACCTGAAATACAGGATAAGAAGGGAGCTGAAAACCTTAAAACAGATCACCTCTCCAGGCTTGAGAACCCACATATCGAAGAGCTCGACGAAAGTGAGATAAATGACTCATTCCCTGAGGAACAACTCTTTTCTATAACCTTCTCCGAGGTACCATGGTTTGCAGATATTGCGAATTATTTAGCGACTAACGTCCTCTGAAAAAGCTAACACATCATCAAAAAAGTGATTCTTTTACGATGTGAAGAACTATTTCAGGAGGACCCTTTCTTTTCATTTGTGCGGATCGGGTAATTCGGAGATGCGTTACAAAGACGAAGCGAGCAAAATCCTACAACATTGCCATTCGGGACCTTCTCGGAGGACACTACAGGTGGCATTAAGACAAACATATAAAATACTCGAATCAGGTTTTTATTGGCCCACTCTATTCAAAGATGCCAACAGTATGTCGCTTCATGTGAGAAATGCCAAAGAACAGTAATGTTTCTAAACGTGATGAAATGCCTCAAACATATATTCTATCTTGTGAAATATTTGATGTATGGGGTATTGATTTTATGGGTCCATTCCCTAGTTCATTCGGAAATAAGTACATCCTAGTAGCAGATTGATTACATGTCAAAATGGGTGGAAGTCTGAGCTTTACCTACCAATGATGCCAGTAGTAGTTAAGTTTCTCAAGAAACTGTTTTCTCGATTCTAACACCTAGAGCCATCATTAGTGATAGGGTACTCATTTTTGTAATACTCAATTTGATAAGGTCTTAAAAAATATGGAGTACACCATAGGATAGCTACCCCATATCACCCTCAAACTAGTGGGCGGTAGAAGTAGCAAACCGAGAACTTAAGCGGATCTTATAGAAAACAGCTTGAATCCAACAGAAAGATTGGGCAATAAAAGTAGATGACGCTTTATGGGCCTATAGAATGACCTTTAAAAACCCTTTAGGAACATCCCCGTACAAACTTGTCTACGGAAAAGTTGTCATCTACCATTTGAGTTAGAACACAAAGCTTATTTGGCTATAAAATTTTTGAATTACGATATTAAAACCACGGTGAAAAGAGAATGATGCAAATGAACGAGCTCGACGAATGAAGAGCCGATGCCTACGAGACTCAAAACTATACCAGAGGCAACTAAGCGACGCCATGATGCTCGTCTAAAGAAATCAAAACAATTCAAGTAGGGGACTTGGTCCCGCTATACAACTCGAGGCTTAAAGCTGTTCCTGGAAATCAAATCAAGATGGTCGAGTCCATTCATGATCAAAACAATTTTTCCTATGGCACAATCGAGGTAACTCATCCCACTCAAGGCACATTCAAGGTAAATGGTCACCGACTCAAAATCTATAATGGTGAAGATTTTAGGGATATGAGAGAGGAGCTTGACTCAGTGAACCTTCTTTAAAAAATGAAAACAGGGTAAGTCTAGCTTAAGAATTTAAGCGCGCTTCTCGGGAGGCAACCCGCATTAACCACACTAACATTAGATCCTTATTTTTTAGCATTTAATCCCATACTAATTAATCCAATAAAGCGCAGGTTTTAGACCACACGGCCTTGTACACGGGCGTGCCCGTGGCCGTGTGGAAGCCATTGAACGAAACACAGGCGTAATTATAGCCGTGCTCGACAAAGGTGACTTTTATCCCCAACACGGGCTACGATAATAGCCCCACACCCGTGTTGAGCAACCGTGGACTATACTGACTTGTCGAACACGGGTGGAACACGCCGGTTTTGAAAAACCGTGTGAAGAAGAACACGGCGTGTCACTTTAACCACGACCGTGGCCAAGCACCCTGATCGCGCCAAAAATTTGAAAATTGCAAAAAGCACGGGCTGAAAAGAATCGAGCACGGGCGTGTCCTTTGCCCGTGTTCGATCCCCTATATATAGAACATGACACTCATCTTCCCCAAATTTCATAACCCTAAACTGATTTCTCCCAAAATCCCTACCCCCACTCCGACCACCACCATATCCACAGCCTTAGAAATCACACCCAACAATAAGGACATTACAGTCCATTTATCTTTTCTTTTAACTTTATTTTATTTTTTATTTTTCTTCACTTTAGCTTGCTTTTCTTTAAGTATTTAATTAGTATAGATTTAATTATTATTAATAATCCCTGGCTAATTCTCCATGAGCTACCCAATTTCTTCATCTAGCGCAGGATCGTCATCCAGACCGACCCCTCCAACTTATCCTTCACCACGACCTCTGCCAACTCAAGGAATCCATCCATAATTCAGGAAGTTTCACTTCTCCCCATATCTTATGATTTTCTTATTATCATGCAATTATCTATCTTTGTACATTGATGACAATGTATATCTTAAGTGTGGGGGGGGGTGAATCTTAGACGTGCCTAACTTTTTTTCATTATTCTCAAAATCCTGAATTTAGTCTTGTTTTTAAGTAATTTCCTCATATTACTAATTAAGAAGAAATTTCTAATGATTTATGATTTTTATTGATATGTTTTAGATTAAGTCATTGATAATTGTGCATTGATAATTAAATTTTAAGATACTAAAGAATCAAGCATGATAAGTCCATTTTTTTCAATTAAAATTTGCTAGGTTGTTGAACTGAATTTAGATATTACTTTCATGCTCACTTTATTGATTATGAGTATGTCAACATTGATTTGTTATTCTAGAACTTGCCTCGTTTATACATATCGAGACCACACCTATGATTTGATATACAGAGATGATTAAGGCACCTAGGTTTTAACCCACTAACTCCATTAAAAGCCTACCTTCACAATTAACCCCTAGTGAACCCCTTTTAATCCTAACAACCCTTTTTATTGACATAACACTACACCAAAACAGACTTTTAGCGGCGTTTTTAAGCGCCACTAATAGTATTTGAAGCGCCGCAAAAAACGCCGCTAAAGAAGGTGCTGCAAAATTTAGTGGCGTTTATTGTGAAAAAACGCTGCTAAAAGTCAAGACTTTTAGCTGCGCTTTTAAAAAAAACGCCGCAAAAGGTAGGGGCTTTTAGCGGCACTTTTCAGAAAACGCCGCAAAAGGTGGGGGCTTTTAGCGGCGCTTTTTAAAAAATGCCGCAAAAGGTGAGGACTTTTAGCGGCGCTTTTCAAAAAAACACCGCAAAAGGTGGGGACTTTTAGCGGCGCTTTTCAAAAAAACGCCGCTAAAGGTGGGGACTTTAGCGGCGTTTTTAACACAAATGCCGCTAATTTGCACAGATTTGCAATGCTCATTTTCTCCAATATCCTACCCTCCCTGCATTAAAACAAACCAAAAACAGCAGCAATTGCATATAATTTCAACTCAAGACAGCAAATAAAACATTTAAATCTCACTAAAAGTATTAAATCTAAACGATACTTCAAATTTAATAAAAGATATATGATATACATTAATAAATGAAGTATAATTCAAACATTTCTTACAATAATGTTAAATGTAACAATGTTAAAAATCATCTTACAACAAGAAAACAAATGTCTAAGATGGCGGCCTCTACATTTCTTTGGAACATCTTCATCATAGTCTCAAGTCAGTAGTGGAGTTCTTCATACTTTATGTTCAGCTCTGCCTCCCTCGCTGCTGCCTCCGCTCTAAGTTGAGCAATATGCTCCGCCTCTCTCGCTGCTGCCTCCGCTCTAAGTTGAGAAATTTTCTCAGCTGTGCTCGCTTCCATCCGAGCTATCTGGTCTTTTAGTCTCTCGAACTTCAAAGACGAGATTGACTCCGGAAGGCATGTCTTCTTTGAAGCCGGATCCAAAATATTAGGTCGGGGGTAACACGGATCCTTGACATCGAACCCGACCATACCTTTTAAGACCCAAAACATTAGTGATAATTTTGTTATAAATATAGTCAAGATTAACGAAACTATCAATCAAAGCGATCGTACCTTTCGGGACCCAAAACATCGCAATAATTACATATCAATCTCCTCGAGATTAACGAGAACTATCACTCAAGCAACCGCTTCATACTCGCCTTCTTCTCCTTTAGTTTATCCTAATAAATCAACGAAAGAGTTAGAAACGAAATATATAATAAAAAAGAATGCAACATAACTTAAAATTATAAAATTAAAACTACAAACGATGAATTAAAGTACTATAACTAAACATTATAAATATTTATAATAAATCAATTATTAAGTAAATATACCAAAATTTCTGCAGCTTCGGATGTCATCGGAGATCCGTCCTTCTTCCTATGTGTAATGTCAAAAAGTCAAGGCGTCCAACTTTTGACCAGACGAAGCTTCCTACATTATAGCGTAAAAATATAATTTAATAGTATAAAGTCATTAATATTTGAAAGAAATAATAAATTATAATACCTCGCCTCAACTACACAAGCAAAACTTCGGAACTCCGCCAAATGCGTAAATTTTTGTTTCTGCTCACGCTTGTTCCAACTCGCTCACGGTCATACATAATGGAATTTGAATTATGTATATAATAAATACTATAAACCTAAAAATTTATAAGACTTTAAAAGTCGTAATACCTCTCCTTTCTTTGAATTCCGAATCTAACTTGATCTTCCCATTGGTACCTCAACATTCCCTGAGGAACATTTCTTAGTTTTTCGTCGAGGCTTATGTCTTTCTTAAAATATTATTTTTTCAGCATGCTTTTATTGTCTCTCCATTTTTACCCAATGTCTTCTTAACATAGTCATCGGAGACCTCTAAAGCAAATCTCTCCTAACAAAAAAGTTTAAACAGATTAATATAAATGAAAGTTAAAACAAAGTATTATAAATTACATTCACTTCTTGTTACCTTAATATTATGGAGAGCTGATTTTTATTGGCATCGGGCATGTGATGCCATGATTAAGTAGTTAATGGGCAACATATTGGCATTTCGTGCCATAATTCCCAAATAGCTTTGCTAACAATCGAGCTTCAAATCCAACAAGTGGCCAAGATTGTTTCTCCTTACTTTAACACGCTCGATGTGCTCTAAGTCGTATAAATCTTTAAGCAATGTACGTCCCGACCTCTGCGCATCCCACCACCTTCAGCTGAAAAATGAATATATATTATTATATTAAAATTAAAAAATGAATCAATAATAAAATTCAACATGCATGTAAAATAAACTTAACATTACTTTGAAATTCTGCAGGTTCGTCATCTATGTCCAGCAGACTAGAAGATCCAACGATTGTTTGTTGTTCACTATTTGTTTCTTCTGAATTTGGAGTATCGTGGACAATGTTTAAATCTCATAATCGTCTTCTAGGAATTTTTCCTGCAATACACATGAAATAGTTCAACATTTTAGTAACAAATAACAATAATAATAGTACATTTAAAATAGTTAAATTATATAACATGCCCAACATTAAAATTATAATATTACATATAAATAATAAATCGTAAAATCTTACTAAATCATATTTCAGAAATATCTTCGTCCACATCCTGACGAACCCATTGAAATTGTTGACTAGTACTAGGGATATTTTCATTTAAGTTTTGTTCGGAAAAGGCAATGTTTACGATCTTTCGACTATGTCATCTCTACTTCCACGCGCCAATGTCGAAGAAGTCTCTAGGGGTGTTTCGAAGTACAACGTACCAACCCTCATCAGTTGGATCTTTTGAGTAAAAAACTTGTTTAACTTGAGAAGAAAACACATACGGCTCATCTATCAGTTGTTCTCCGGTGTGAATCAATCGAGAGAAATTTACCATTGTAAAGCCATATTGATCGTATTTAATTCCGCAAGCCGTATTCACATCAGCCCAATCACCTCAAAATAAGACAACTTTGCATTTTCTGTAATAATCCAACTCAATGATGTCAGTAATAAGTCCGTAATACTCCAGATTCCCCTCGACAGGATTACTGTCCCTAGCACTAGCATAACTTGTAATTGAAGAATTAACAACGATTCCACAATTTTGGGTTCTCCTCAATCTCTCGCGATACCTTGTATGAAATCGGTATCCGTTGATGAGGAAGGCACTATATCTTTTCACTATTCTGTTTGGACCTTGTGAAAGCCATTTAACTTCGTCATTAACTTCATTCCGACTCCAAACCTATTGAATCGAAAGTAAATCGAGTAATTATAAATGTTATGAGAAAACATTATTACTTGTCAACGAAAACTTAAATTGCATACCATTTGGCTTAACCATTCATGGAATGATTCTGTGAACAACTTACTAATTTCTCGCCGATTTAATCTTCGGGATCGTGAACGAGCTCTCAATATTTGTTTGTACTCACTACGTTTAAAAAAGGTTTACTTTGTTAGAAGACAAACAAATTATAATTGATGAGTATTTATCAAATTCTAGAACTTACTTCCGAAATGGTTCCATTGAATCATGATGAAAAAGAACATATCGATGTGCTTGGACCCACGATCTATCGTCTAATTTTGCGATTTTGACTTTGCCGATCGGTTTTTCGAAACTTTGAAATAAATAAGTTTCGGCCAAGTTATGATCTGTGAGCCCAGCATTTCTACTTGGTCTGTTCATTCTTGTTTCAACATCTTCCAAATACCTCGAACAGAAAGTCATACATTCCTCCGCCAAGTAGCCTCAAAGAATTGATCCTTCCGGATAACGCTTATTGCGGCAGTAAGACTTCAATTTGGATAGGAACCTAAACACGATATACAACATTATCAAAAGTTGCAACTAAAGGCATTGAGGTGAATGAAGGAATTATTTGCAAATAAAGTAAGACCTTTCAATGGGATACATCCATCGATAGAAAACGGGTCCACCAAGTATTGCTTCACGCGGGAGATGAATTAACAAGTGCACCATAATAGTGAAGAAGGAAGGCGGGAAGATCTTCTCCAGATTGCATAAAGTCAATGCGGCTCGATCTTGTAGTGTCTCAAGTTCTTGAACATTCAAAACTTTACCACAAATGCCTTTCATTATATTTGACAGTTCAATTACACAAGACGTCACCTTTTTCGACATACAACACCGCATAGCAAGTGGCAGTAAGTCTTGCATCAAGATGTGATAGTCATGCGATTTTAAGCCATATAGTCTTCGATCCTTAAGACTCACACATCGAGATATATTTGATGCATACGCATCCGGGACCTTTATATCCTTCAACACCATACAGAACACTTCTTTCTCCGTCTTTGACATTGAAAAAATAGCAGGCGCAACCGATATTTCATATTCGGAAGTGCTTGGGGATGAAGCTCACGCCGAATTCCATGTGGACTAAATCAAGTCGACTTTGAAGATTGTCTTTTGATTTTCCATCGACATTCAAAATAGTCCCAATGATGTTCTCGCAGACATTTTTCTCAATGTACATGACATCAAGATTATGGCGTAAAATCTGATGCTCCCAATAAGGCAACTCAAAAAAAATACTTCTTTTTTTTCCACAAGTCCGCCTCATTAGGATCGTCCTCTTCATCAGATTCATCCCTAGATCTTCTATTTCTTTACGGGTTGACCGATTGATTCATCTTCCCATAAATGAAATTCATATCTTTCAATATTAACAATATTTCGGATCCACCGGTCTGCGAAGGAGCTTCTCTGAACTCTTCAGTACCGTCAAAATGAGCACTCTGAAATCTAAATCTATGATTTTTCGGTAACCACCGACGATGCCCCATGTAAGAGAACTTCTTACCATTATATAACCATTGCAAACATGTCTGCGCAGCACAACACGGACAAGCATAACGTCCCCTGGTACTCCAACCAGATAAATTAGCATAAGCCGGGAAGTCATTAATAGTCCACATCAAAGCTACACGTAAATTAAAGTTCTCTTTTCTCATTGCATCGTTTGTCTCAACACCAGCCCATAGTTGTTTTAACTCTTCAACAAGTGGCTGCAAATAGACGTCAATATCATTCCCGGGCCCTTTCTCTCCAGGTATAATCATAGACAAGATAAAGGATGATTGTTTCATGCAAACCCATGGAGGCAAATTGTAGGGAACAAGCACCACAGGCCAAAGTACTATACGCCGTGTGCTCATGAGTTTGTAAGGGTTAAATCCATCGGATGCTAGCCCAAGCCTCACACTCGAGGATCGCTTGCAAAGCTTGGAAATTTGGAGTCAAAAGATTTCCAAGCTAAAGAATCTGCAGGATGCCTTAACAATCCATCATCGGTTCGTCCATCACGATGCCACGTCATTGACTCGGCTGTCTTCGACGACATGAAAAGCCGTTGAAGCCTTGGTATTAGCGAAAAATACCGCAAAATCTTAACTGGCTGCTTCCTTGACTGTGTATCGTGATCTTCCTCATTACCATCCTCTGTATTTCTATTAATCCAACGGGATTGACCGCATACATGATAGCACTGTTGGTTTATCCGGTCGCCCCAATACAACATGCAGTCATTTGGGCAACTATGAATTTTGTTGTAGCCAAGGCCCAAATCCTTTATCAGTTTTTTCATGTCTTTGGAAGATTGAGGAATTTTCGCAAATAGGAACATTTCTTGTAGAAACTCTAACAGCATTGTCAACGAGTTTTCGGTCCATCCTCCCAAACATTTCAAGTTAAAAAGACAAATACAGAAAGACAGTTTGGAAAATTTTGATCCCTCATACAGTTCTTCATTCATTTCACCAAGTAACGTGTAGAACCTCGCTGCTTCTTCATTTGGCTGTTCATCAGGTACACTTCTTACCCCTTCAGTGAAAGTATTTCCACTGAAATTATAATCATCGGTTGCACCCAACTCAGGTGGAAATGCCCCGAAACCATCACTGTGCATATTAAAAGCATCCCGCAACATGCCTTCCATGTTATCATCTCTAACATTCTCGATTGTAAGCACTATGAGGATAACCTGATTCATCGATGAAGATGCTCCACTAGATGTACACTCTCCATGAAAAAACCATTTTTGTACCCCTGACAAAGCCATCAACAACAAGATGTTCGTGAGACAACTTCACGATAATGCCAATTGATATTGCAACACTTATTACACGGACAAAGAATCATATTCTCTTGGCTTGCATTTTGAAATGCGAAATTCAGAAAAGTTTCTACTCCATTTCGATAGCCGTTGCTTACCCTTGACAATTTCATCCAACTCCTATCCATTTCGTAGTTGTTGAAGTCTAAAGTTGACAATAAATTACACTACTAAATTGTTAATTTATAATTTACGTAAGTAATGATAATTTCATATATATAACTGAGTACTATGTAAGTTATGTATTCTTTAAGATTCATCATACGTGGCATTGTTACACCTAGGGAGGATCCATTATATCTAACAGTGAGATATAAGGCAACCCACAGTTTTCCAAATTATATACTTTGAATCTTCTTTTTTCTATACAAGTATTATGTAAGTTATATATTATGTAAGTTATGTAAGTTAAATAATTTGATGAAAGCTATGTAAGTTATGTAAGTTATGTATTATGTAAGTTAAATAATTTTATGTTAGTTATGTATTATGAATTATGTAAGTTAAATTAAAATTTCAAATCGAGAATCGATTAAATTTGAAAATGTTATTTTATGGTTTTTATAATTGAAATTTGTTTGTGATGTTGTTAAGTTTAAAAAAGTTTTTAACTTACTTCTTTTTTAAAAAATTATTTTCTATATTAAAACATATTTAAATAATGATCTATATTATTATATTGATAACAATATTAAATTTAAAAAGTTTTTAAATTACTTCTTATAAAAAATAATTTATTTTTTATAATTAAAACATATTTAAGTAATGACAGTTTTGTATAATATATGTAGTGACAGTTTGTATTAAAATATGTTAATCTCTTCTTAACTTGCAAAAATTTATTAAAATATGACATTTATGTTAAAAAATTATAACATATTTTAACAATTAACTTTTATATTTTGTTTATGTTATTTTTTATATCGTACCGTACCTTAAATTTTAAAAAATAATACACGGGAGCTTGTAAAAAATCTAAGCGGCATGAGTAGATAGCAATTTGGAGGTTGTTCAAACATTATTAATAATAAACAACAATAATAAATAGCAATAATAAACAACAATAATAAACAGCAATTTAGCAAATTAAATATACATGCTTACAAATTGTAAATTGGATGGCAGAGTCGATTCTAGCAACTACTGTTGTGTTGAGCAAAGGACGCCCGAAACTTTTGAGAAGCTACAAGAAGAATAAAAAAGAAACTCCATAAAATCGAAAATAATAAAATAAATGAAAAATAAAACGGTATAAAAAGTAAAAGTACGAGTGAATTAACTTACATGACGAGTAAGAATGGTGCAAACAAATCGAACTACAGCAAATACTAAGTATTTTTCTCTTCTATGAGTCAATAACAGAACTTTGTCTATAACATTGTCAGGGATAAAATTACACCTGCAAGGAATGATGATAAGCTAATTATCACCCAAACCAAAATATTAAAATAAAATTTATAAAACACAGAAAATGCCAATAATCAAAAAAAAAAACCTGATGTAATTAAATGATGTAAACCAAGCACTAAAAATGAGGATATATCATGAACTAAAAGCATCAACAATTTGATAGGTATCTTATTTTAAACTGCCATTAACATTCTCCCTTGAAAAGTTTCTTTGACCCAAGCAAATTCGATTTATCAAAGGCTAACTGACTAGCCAAACCACAAAATAAATTCTTTGACCCAACATTCTCCCAACATTCCAACATTCGATTTATCAAAGTTACTTGTTAGCCAACTCACTATTCCAACATTCTCCCTTGAAAAGTTTCTTTGACCCAAGCAAATTCGATTTATCAAAGGCTAACTGACTAGCCAAACCACAAAATAAATTCTTTTAAACACTCATGAATCAATTTAATCTAAACATCCCAACTAGAAGAAAATATAATCAAATCATCAAAGAAAAATACATGGGATATACTAAGTCCTCCACAACTTGCTCAAATAAGATTTAATTTCCCCCTTTCAATCTTATCTTGTATAATATGAGACAAACGCTCCATACCAGAATAAATAAGTATGATGATAATTGATCTCTTTGCCTAAACCCCCTAGAAGGCCTAAAAGAGTCTATAACTTCTCTATTTCACAAGATCTGAAAGAACCTTAAACTAACACAACTCATAATTAAAGATAATAAGGTACTATTTAGACCAATATCCATTAAAATATCTTGAACGAACTCCCAATTCATCTTAGTATATGCATTATTCAATTCAATCTTCAAGGTTATTAAACCCACTTTACCCTTCTTCCTTCTCATTGAGTGGAGCATTTCTTGAACAATCACAATATGTTTTATAATTTGTTGACCTAGAATGAAACTACTTTAATCGGAAAGATTAACAATGAGAGCACCATTTTAGTTGATCAACAATAATATTAAAAAATGACTTTATAAAAACACACACTTAAAAGTAAAAACTCCAATGTGGATTCTAACCTTGCTTAGTGCAAGATTAAAGCGATTCTTTGTTTGAAGTCAAATCTCCCTTCTTCCAAATGCACGATTACCCAAACAAAACCAAGCATCTCCAAGAGATGGAGTCGATTTATCCCGGAGAAGAAAAATATTAGATAAAAAGCATAAGCCTTATTCGAGCCCAAGCATTATAGCAAGCCATAAAAATACGTCAAAACTAATACAAACGACATATGAATTCATGAGTCAATGCTCATTTTACTAATGAAAGATAAAAAATTTAAGGAAAACTCATCCGATGCAAAATGCAAGAATCACAAAGATGAAATTTTCATCGAAGAAGATTAACTTTTCTAGATTACACATCTACATTACAGAGATTAAAGCAAATAATCATAACAAAAATACCTAAATGACAACCCACCTTTCGTACCTTTCTTTGAAGACGACCCTACGGGCCACCAAATCAACCAATTTTTTTATACCTAGTTCATACTCAGCATAAAAAAATTAAAGAAGTTAAACAAAATGAAAAACAAAATTATATAAACAAACAAAATCCCTAAATCAAAAAAGTTTCGGTTTACAAATTCCATACCGTCGTTGTTTGTTGAATGTCGGAATATTGGGAAATTTGAGCAGAAAACAAAGGATGACAGAACCTAGGGAGAAGCTTGAGCAGAAAAGTTTAGGGACGACGGAATTTAGGGTCGACGGGGACGAAGGGGATTTCGGGGAAAAGTTGAAGCAGAAAACAAATTGAACACTTGGGGATTTCGGGGGGTGAAGGGGGATAAAACCGAGCACAGCAAAACGACGACGTTTTGCTCAACACCAATTTATGTTTTGTGGCGTTTCTAAAAAGCGCCACTTATTGTTGACAAAACGACGTCGTGGAGCTTAATGTGCATACGTATTTGCGGCGTTTTATAAAAAACGCCACTTAATATGGACTTTTCGTGGCGTTTTTTATCTAGCGCCACTAACTTAAACGACGACGTCCTCATTGTCTAGATATATTTTTGTGGCGTTTTAGTCAATAAACGCCACTAATTCAAACAACAAAGTTTCAAACGACGCCGTCTTAATATATGTTGATGGATTTTGTGGCATTTTTTTATTAAACGCCGGTAAATTTTAATGTGTTTTAATCTATATATTTTTATACTATTATTAATTACTCCAATTACTTAATATTATTAACCCTAATTAATCTAAACCATTAAAACTTAAAACTTAAAACTTTAAAATTATTTTAAATCATAGTATTTTAATTTTTTCCATTTTAACATATTTTTTTCTATGTTATAATTTGTTTTAAATTTTTTCTATGTGTTATTAATTTTTTCTAAATAATTTAAATATATAATTAAAAAACTTACATTTTAGTTAATACGAAGTTAATTAATAATTATAAGAAGAGATCAATAAAAGAGTGCTTGACTTTTATTACAATTTTATATTTAATTATTACATAATTCATATCAATTTTAAAAAATAATTTTGGAAACTTTGAGTAATATTTAAAAGAATTAGATACATGACATAATTTTTATATAAATTTTTATGTAAGAAAATTTATATACAAAAATTTCAAAATATGAAATAAAAAAGGTTTAAATTAAAAACTATAATATCGCTTTTACGATTATATAATAAATTATTTAATATATAAATTTAAATACTTAATTAATCACAAACCACAGTACATAATCCCAACTCCAAACTTCAAAACCCTAATCTCTAACATATAACCCCAAACCCCAAACTATATAATGATAAATTTTAATATTAAAAATCATATTATCTATTTTACAATTATATAATAAATTATTTAATATATAAATTAAGGTTAAAAACTTGAACCTATTTTAAATAAATAAACAGTCGGATAATTGATACATATACCATTTGGGGTTATGGGAAGACAGTTTCACAATAAAAGGAAGGATGGGTATACAGTGGTTGGATCCAATAGCTTCGGGCCGGGTTATACGATTCTAGGAATTTTGTAGGTTTGATTTAGGGAAAACTGATTTGAGGGATTTTGGTTTCCGGATTTTGGGTCATATACCCTAAACCCTAAACCACTAAATCCTAAACCCTAAAACTGTAAACCTTAAACTCTAACCCCTAAGCACTTAACCCTTAACCCTAACCCTTAACCCTAACCCCTAAGCACTTAACCCTTAACCCCTAAAATAGTAACTCCTAAACCTTACACCCTAAACTATATATGTTAAACCATAAACCCTAAACAATCATGAGAATTAATATTCAATATTTTAAAATTAATACTATCTCTTTTACGATTATATAAGAAATTATTTAATATTTTTTTTCATTTTTAACAAATATTTTTCTCTTAAATAATTTAAACTAGAATCATAATTTTAATATATTAAAATTAATGTTATCTCTTTTACAATTATATAAGAAATTATTTAATATATAAATTTAAAAACAATCAGTCATATATATTCAAAAAAGCTTTAAAATTATTTGCGGCGTTTATCCAAAAGAGCCGCTAATGCTCAGACTTTTAGCGACGTTTTTCCAAAAAGCGCCGCTATTGCTCAGACTTTTAGCGGCGTTTATCCAAAAGCGCCGCTAATGCTCAGACCTTTAGCGGCGTTTATCCAAAAGCGCCGTTAAATGCTCAGACTTTTAGCGGCGTTTTTCCAAAAGCGCCGCTAATGCTCATACCTTTAGCGGCGTTTTGGGAAAAAGCGCCGCTATATATCATTTTTAGCGGCGTTTTTGAAATAAACGCCGCTATTGCTCATTTTTTTGCGGCGTTTTCCTTCAAACGCCGCTAATGTATAATATTTGCAGCGTTTTTCTTTAAAACGCCACTAAAAACGCCGCTAAAAATCCATTTTGGTGTAGTGTAACCACTAATATTAACCCAAAACCCTTTGTATTTGTTATCACCATTCTTTTTCGACTTCCCTTATATCGAGATTTGATTTGATTAAGCTACCTAATTATTTCATCTTAGCATATGAATAGATGTATTATATATAATATATATATTCAGTATTAGTACGATGAAAGGCAAGCTTGTACAGTTAAAGTCTATTTATTGAATAAGAAGCTCGTATTATTAGTTTAAAGTTTCAATCCATTATGTAATTATTCAGTTTATTGTTTCTAGTTAGGTAATTTATCAATTCAATCTCGATTCTAACCTTCTAATTCAGCCTCTATCCACACCTTAACCCTAGCCCCGTTACAACCCTAATTAAAGACCTTTTGATTTGTGCATCATCTCATATTACAGTGGTGGAGACTTAATTTTCAGGCAAGCCTATGGGATTAACTTTTCATGTTCGACTTTTGAGTGCCTAAATTTTGAACCTTAAACACTTTGAGTGATTTGAGTGAATCTTTTGTGAGGATGTCAATCCTTGTCGATTTTGAATTAAAGGTAATTATTTAGATCAGGGGAGACGCCTATATTTTCGAGCTACAAATCTATGACTTAGATTGTTTGAATCCTTAGGACTCTTTAAGTTGAATTATCCATGTATAAATTATCTATGAATTATGATAAGATATTGTTGATAGGAATTATGAATTATAGAAAGTTTGTTTTAATTGTAAGTTGAGAATTTTGCTTGAGGACAAGCAAAAGCTTAAGTGTGGGGGTATTTGATAAACCGAAATAGTAACATATTTTAATCCCACATTTAGCATACTTTTGGATGATTTATCCCTTGATTTATGTAAAAAGGTGCTCTTAATCCTTTCTTTTCATGTCTTATACTCAGAAAAGCACCCAAGAATAAAAAGAATGAGAAACAGGCTCAAAACGGACCAAAATGGGCCAAAGAAGAAATCGACATGGCCTGGACTAAAGCCCACACGGCTGTGCCTCCTCAAATATACTAGAACACGGCCTGATGTCGATCTACACGGCCGTGCCTCATTAACAGAGTCCAACACGGCTTGGCCACGATTCACACGGGCGTGTGCCATGGCCGTGCCCCTGCCGTGGAGGAGAGTAATTTCACTCAGAAAAGGATACTTAGGGGCAAAGAAACCTATTTCAAAAGCCTATATAAAGACCCTAGGTATAACCTAAAAGGGGGCGGTTAGCTAGGCCAAGGTGCCGAGCTGAAAAGGTCAGATTTGTGGGAAACTCTCAAGGGATAGCCAGTTGATCCATCTCCAGAAACCGGAATTCTACTCAAGACGGAGGATCTCTCCTTCAATTCCTTCAGGGAGTTTTAGGGATTTCTTATGTTTTGTTCTATCTTTTCTTCTGAGATGTTTTTCTTTATTGTTATGAACTAAACCTTCAGATACCTGAAGGTGGATGAAACCTAGATGAATCTTGTTATTGTTTTCTGAACTATATGATAAATACTTGATTTTTTCTTGATTATGTGTGCTTAATTCTTGTGTTGATATTTCACGGATATTAATTCAAGTTGAATGTGCTTAGGTGGTGGAGCAAAAGTCCCTGCTTAAGAGTAGATCTAGCATAATTAAGCGGAGTTGATCGCACGCCTAGAGATAGGGTGACGAGATTTTTCCGGATTAGGGTGAAACCTAATGTGAGAGTCCATAGATCGATTTACTGCTATTCTAGGGGTTTTAATTAGAAAGAGATTTCAATTAATCAACCTAGGGTTAGACGTTATTCGCCTCGAGAGAGGGTTTAATATAAATTAGGGAGTCCTACAGATCAAGTCAAGTGAATAAATCGTCTGGTTCAGTGTTAGATAACAAGTGAAGTCTAGGTGGATTCTTCCTAAGGGTATCGTCTTAATCAACTGAGTTTTTCCCAAGTATTTCCCCAATTCATTCTTTTTGTCTTTGCGTCTTTAGCTTAGTAATTAGTTAATTTAGATTAATAAACAACTTCACTTATTTTAGGCAATAATAGAAAGAAAGCTAGTATTAGTACTTTTAGTTCCTTTGGGTTCGACAATCCGGTCTTGCCTAAGCTATACTACTGTTCGATAGGTGCACTTGCCTCAATCGTTGTTATAGTTAGTTCTAGGATCGATCATTATAAATTTAAAACTCTGAAATACAACGATCAAATGCCAATCAATAAGTGACCGGTCTAATTCTTTCTATAATCTCATATGGCCCGATAAATCTTGGACTCAATTTACCCTTTCGACCAAATCGGAGAACTTTCTTCCAAGGAGACACTTTCAGGAATACCTTGTCGCCGACCTGAAATTCAATCTCTTTTCGTTTAAGATCAGCATATGATTTTTGACGATCGGAAGCTGCTTTTAAACTATCCTGAATAACCTTTACTTTTTCTTCTATTTCCCGGATCAAATCAAGCATGTATCTTCTTTTCACTGAGCTCTATCCAATATAACGGTGTTCTACATTTTCTACCATACAAAGCTTCATACGGAGCCATTTTAATACTGGACTGATAACTGTTATTGTAAGCAAATTCAATCAAAGGTAGATACCTCTCCCAATTACCTTCAAACTCTAATATACAACATCGGAGCATATCTTCCACTACTTGAATACACGCTCAGATTGGCCATCTGTCTGAGGATGAAATGCAGTACTGAGATACAACTGAGTACCCAAGGCTTCTTGCAATTTATCCCAGAAACGAGACGTAAATCGGGGATCTCTATCTGATATAATGGAGACAGGCACTCCATGTAGCTTGACAATCTCAGATATGTACAGTTCATCCAGTTTATCTAAAGAATAATCCATACGTACCGGAATAAAGTGCGCTGACTTTGTCAATCGGTCAACAATCACCCAAATAGCATCTTTTTTCATCGGAGACAACGGTAACCCCGATACAAAATCCATAGTGATTCTTTCCCATTTCCATTCTGGTATAGTAATTGGCTGAAGTAACCCCGAAGGTACCTGATGTTCAGCTTTAACTTGCTGACATATTAAACACCTTGATACAAACTCAGAGATATCACGTTTTATTCCTGGCCACCAGTACATCTTTTTTAAATCATTATACATTTTATTACTCCCCGGATGTACAGACATAGTACCGCTGTGAGCCTCGTGTAGAATCTTCTATATGAGCTCTGAATTTTGAGGTACACATACCCTACCTCTGAATAACATACAACCATCAATCCCAACCTGAAATTCAGAATCGGTACCTGACTCACACTGTGCCCGTTTAACCTGTAACTTCTCATCATTCTTCTGAGCTTCACATATTTGCTGTAGAAATGTCGGTTTAGCTCTCAATTCAGCTATGATTGAACCATCATCAGTCAGTGACAACCGGGTATTCATAGCTCGTAAAGCAAACAGAGATTTCTGACTCAAAGCATCAGCTACAACATTAGCCTTACCCGGATGGTAATCAATAATCAAATCATAGTCCTTTATTAGTTCAAGCCACCTGCGCTGTCTCAAATTCAAATCTTTCTGTGTCATCAAATATTTCAAGCTTTTATGATCAGTATAAATATGACATTTCTCACCGTACAAGTAATGCCGCCATATCTTCAGCGACAAATACAATAGCAGCTAATTCAAGATCATGTACTGGGTAATTTCTTTCATGTGGTTTAAGTTGTCTTGAAGCATAGGCTATTACTTTACCTTCTTGCATCAAGACACAACCTAAACCATTTAATGAGGCATCACTGTAAATAACAAATTCCTTACCAGGTTCAGGCTGCACTAATACAGGTGCTTTCGTTAGTAAATCTTTCAATCGGTTGAAACTTTGCTGACATTCATCAGTCCACTCGAATTTTACATCTTTTTGCAATAATCGAGTCATCGGAGAAGCTATCATAGAGAATCCCTGTACAAATCTCCGATAATAACCATCTAAACCCAAGAAACTTCTAACTTCAGATACATTCTTCGGTAGACTCCAATTGACAATAGCTGAGATTTTACTTGGATCTACCCGGATGCCTTCGGCGGATACAATATGTCCAAGAAAACCCACTTCTCGAAGCCAAAATTCACATTTACTGAGTTTAGCATATAACTGCTTCTCTTGCAGAATTTGCAACACAATTCTCAAATGTTCTGCGTGTTCTTCTTCATCTTGAGAATAAACCAAAATATCATCAATGAATACTACCACAAATCTGTCTAAGTACGGTCTGAATATTCGATTCATCAGATCCATAAATACTGCAGGTGCATTAGTCAGCCCAAACGGCATAATCAGAAACTCATAATGCCCATACCTGGTTCTGAAAGCTGTCTTTGGCACATCTGACTCTTTTACCCGTAGCTGGTAATAGCCCGAGCACAGATCAATCTTTGAAAATACAGTGGCACCCTTCAACTGGTCAAACAGATCATCAATCCGAGGCAATGGGTACTTATTCTTTATAGTGACTTTGTTGAGCTGTCGGTAATCAATACATAATCTTAAGGACCCGTCCTTCTTTTTCACAAACAGAATCGGGGCACCCCAAGGTGAATGACTCAGTCAGACAAAACCCCTGTCAACAAGTTCTTGCAACTGTGTCTTTAATTCCTTTAATTCTGTAGGAGCCATCCGGTACGGAGCTATGGAAATCGGAGTAGTTCTTGGAATCAAATCTATAGAAAATTCCACTTCTCTTTCTGGTGGCAACCCTGGTAATTCCTCTGGAAACACATCGGAAAATTCGCATACCATCGCACTTTCGTATCTTTGGCTCGAGATACCTTGGTGTCGAGTACATAAGCAAGAAAAGCATCATACCCTTTTGACATACCTCGAGCGATAATAATCGAAATCACATCGAGATAATCCCTCATCGATCAGATTTAACCCAGAGTAATTCGCTATTCTGACACTTCAACACAATATATTTCTGTTTACAGTTTACTACTGCATCATGCTGAGTTAACCAATCCATGCCCAATATCACATCAAACTCATCAAATGGCAGTAACATCAAATCAGCCAGGAAACAATAACTTCTTACCATCAGTGGACACTTTTTACAAATTTTATCCACCAAAATAGATTGGCCCAGGGGGTTTGAGACTTTAACTACAAATTCAGTAGGTTCAATAGATAAATCTTTAACACATGCAAGCTTTACACATATATATGAATGTGTAGAACCAGGATCAATTAATGCAGTAATATCAGTGTCAAGTAAAGAAAATGTACCAGTAATAACATCGGGTGCTGAGGCATCTTCTCTGGCATGAATGGCATATGTCCTAGCAGGTGCTCGTGCCTCAGGCCTGCCTGTAGTATCTTTTGTAGCTCCTCGGCTACCACTAACATTACTGGATGGTCGAGATGGTCTCCCCCTCGAAACTGGATTACTCGGCTTTGATATCTGTTCAGCTTCTTTTTCACCCCTTTCTGGACAATCTCTAAGGAAATGGTCAAAAGAACCACATCGGTAACAAGCCCCGCTCTTAAATCGGCATTCGCTAAAATGAGCTTTATTACAATACTGGGATCTCGACTTAGGGGTACCAACACTGCCAACACTAGTCATTGATGGAGTGAAAGGTCTTGGATTATTGCGTTGAGAACCTCGCTCTCTGCCCGAATACCCGATGGTACGAGTAGAACGATCCTAGTACTTCTTCAATTTCTTTGGAGCGTAAAACGGGATTTTCCCATTGGTCTTTTACTAAAAATTCGAGCTTCCTCTCACTGCTTTCTTCTCTTTGCTCAATTCTTCTGCTTTATAAGCTCTCTCTGCCAATGTAGCAAACTCTCGAATTTCAAGAATTCCGATCAGTAGCTTAATGTCTTCATTCAACCCTTCTTCGAATCGTTTGCACATTTCCGCTTCTGACTGTACCCATTCTCGAGCATATTTACTCAACCAAACAAATTCTCTTTCATACTCAGATTCCGATCTATTACCCTATTTCAGCTCAAGAAATTCTTTTCTTTTCTGATCAAGGAATCTCTGACTGATATATTTCTTTTTGAACTCGATCTGGAAAAATTCCCATGTAATTTCTTCTTTCGGAACAACTGAAGCTTTAGTATTCCACCAATGGTAGGTCAGATCTTTTAGCAATGATATCGCACATTTCGTTTTACTCTTTTGGTGTACAAGATAAATCCTCCAAAACCCGAGTAGTATTCTCTAACCGCAATTCACCCATTCAGATCATCATCAATCGTTGCTCAAATTCTTCGCCCCATATTTTTGGATTTTATCAACCTGAGCTTTCCTTTTTCGATGATTCGATTGCACTGCCTGTGGAATCTCGAGAACGGTGGAGGAGCAGGAGGGGGAGCTTGAGTTTGCTGCACTGCATGGTTAGTTCTTATGTATTGAGTAAACCATTCATTCATCATTTGAAAGAAGGCTATTTTTGCCTCCTCCCTCGACCCTGTATCGGGCCTTCTATCGCTAGTTTCTTCTCTTTGTACTTGGCTTAGGAGCATGACTCCCAACTTCCTCAGTTGAGCTCTCGGTCGGATGACATTACTATAAGAAAAACACAATTTAAATGGTCAGGAGATATCACACTATCAATAATAATTTAAATGGCATGTGTAGCTAATCCGTATTTGCTACGTCGGTCCTAGAACCGGCTAAACCGTAGCTCTGATACCAACAAATGTAACACCCCCTACCCGTATTCGTAGTCGGAATAGGGTACGAGGCATTACCGGAGTTTACAAATAATTTTATTTATTCAATATAACCCTTTTATAGATATCTAGCATTCCCTGCAAATTTTAAACTGAGACCAATCCACATCAACCAATCCAATTCAACATATTTTCAAAATAGATTCATGCATATTTATAAGATAACCTCATCACATACCAAAACCAAGATTTGTTAGCCATACCAATGGCTGACCTTACATTCATTTCATATTAACATTTACTTTATTAGCTTATACATGCCATTGATTTCCAAAATAAAGTTTCTTTATATACCAAAATCTTGGGGTTGATAGTGTGATATGTATCCGACCGAATCCGACCTCCGAGCTCTTAACACTACAAAACAGGGGAAAAAGAAATAGGGTAAGCACTTTGTGCTTAGTAAGCCCATGTAACAAGAATTATACTTACCTAATATTTTCAATACAATGCAATAAACATTTATATATCCATTCAATGCACTATTACCCTAACATGCACAAACTCAACATTCAAGTAAGTCTAATAATTTCCATATATCAATAATATATACCATGATTGATGAGCTCATCAATACCATGATTTCCATTTCCTTGTTATTTTTTTTTCATATTTATCCCGTTGAATTTCTTGGAATTTTGATGGATTTTCAGGGTCCGTCAATTCATGTTCATGTGCGCACATGTCCATTTCAGAGCACACTCCCTTGCGAACCTCATCCTTACAAATGGGATTACTACCCAGCTAAATCACAGTAATATAAACTCATAGAGTATTGTCGGGATTAATGATCCGAGCTAAATCCCGCAACGACAATTACTCTAATGAGCTTGGATCTGAATTACCAGTCCAAAGCTAAATTGGACCTAATTTGGATTACATGTCTGGCTAAATCCATTTTCCACATATTCTTCTGGAGGGCTATATCGGATAGGATCACCCGTCCGGCTAGATCCTTTTACCGTCAATTCCTTTTCGAGAGATCCATCGAATTTTCCTTTCATTCAACCGGGATTTCTTCCCTTTTTATCAAATATATCAATGTTTCATCAATCTTCATACAATGAACATTCAAATTATATTCACATCAATAACATCCATTTCAAGCATTTAAGAATATAATTCAAGTTACATGAACTTACCTCGATACTAGTTCGTATACAAAATCTACTAATCCGGGACTTTTTCCTTTCCTCGATCTAGCTTCAGATTTAAGTTTTTTGGATCTAAATAAATAAATTCAATCATCAATTCAATACATTTCATGTTCACATGTAGCATTCTATATAATTCTATTATTATTTATAGTTCATTCAAAGCTGTCTACTTGAGTCATAGTCACTAAATTATTTTTATCTTGAGATAAAGAACTCCAAATTAGGATCCGCTATTTTTTTATGAAACTAGACTCACATATATTTTTACCATAAAATTTTCAGAATTTTTGGTTTAGCCAATAAGTACAGTTTATTCTTTAAAGTCACCCATGTTCTGCTGTCTGACAGTTCTGAACCTTCTTCACTAAAAATTAATTATATCTTCATACAGCATTCGGATAATATTTCCGTTTGTTTCTCTTGAAAATAGACTCATTCAGGATTATAAAAATATAAATTTAAGCCCCTAATTATTTTTATTCAAGTTTTTATGATTTTTAAAAGTCAGAACAGGGGAACCCGAATTCATTCTGATTTCGTCTCACAAAATTCATTATATATCATGATTTACAAATCCATTGCTTACACTGTTTCTTCTATGAGAAACTAGAATCAATAAGATTTAATTTCATATTTTTTTCATCTTCTAATTCGATTTCTACAATTTATGGTGATTTTTCAAAGTTAGTCTACTGCTGCTGTCCAAACTGTTTTAGTGCAAGCTGTTTATTACCATTTTTCCTCTAAGCTTTTAATAAATAATAATTTCGTCCCTACTCAATTAGCCTCCCAATTGAGCTGATTTTTCTCAATTAACACTTTATTCTATCACTTTAAATTACTTTATAACCTTTAGGAATCAGAATTTCAGTAATAGACTTTAATTCCAAATATTTTCACAATTAGGTCCTAAAAATCAATTTCTATTGAAATTACCTAATAAAATCATCTCATAAACAAATTAAAGCTTCAATTTCATTCTATTTCATCATAAAATTACAGCACTCAACCATGGTAACTTTCAATTTCATCCATGAAATCAAAGACTAATGAATTTAATAGTAGGACCTAGTTGTAAAAGTCTTAAAAACACCAAAAATTACAAGAAATAGGCAAGGATTAACTTACTTGGTACAAAAATTATGAAATACCAGCTTAGAAAACCCTCCTATGGCGTTTTTGGCTGATGAGAATGAAGAAAAATGAAGATATTTCTAGATATCCCAAATTAGTCCTACTTTTATTTAGTAAATTTTGTTATTTTCCCATTTTTTCCTTATTTCAGTAATTCTCCTGATTTTTCTCAGCTTATGCCGCCCAAAATATCTCCTTTGGGCTTATTTTCTCTTTAGATCCCTCCTCATTTGACAATTGAGCTATTTTATCCTTCTAGTAACTTTTACACCCTTTTCAATTTAGTCATTTTCAATTAATTACCTACCCAAACGTTAAAATTTTCTAACGAAATTTTAATACCACATTACTAACATTTTATAAATATTTATAAAAATATTTCCTACTCAATTTTATGAGGTCAAGGTCTCGATACCTTGTTTTTACCCAATTCCTTCAATAATTCCTTTTTCTAACTAACCACTAAATCGGTAAAATTTTTCTATCGATATTTTAATACGATTTTCCTATCATATAAATATTCATGCAAAAATATTAAAATAAATTTCTCTTTAAATCGGATTTATGGTTACGAAACCATTGTTTCGATAACCTTGAATTTAGGCCATTACACCTGAGTCCTTTTAATTCGATTTTCACATTGACCTTCACTTACACTTGCCCGTTGAACCATTTGGAATTCAAAAGGATACGCGGATAGTCGGAAGCTCGTACAATGCCGACGTCCCAGATGTGGTCTTACATGTAATCACATATCGATGCCACTGTCCCAGACAGGGTCTTACACGAATCAAATACGATGCCAATGTCCCAGACATGGTCTTACACGTAAACACAAGTCGATGCCAACGTCCCAGACGTGGTCTTACACGATAACACATATCAGATATCCTATGTCATGACATATGTATCCTATCTATTCCTAAGGTTCGTACGGGGCTTATGGACGTCGAATCTCGATCGAATCAAACTCGGAAGATAGCCAATTATCATTATACACATTCGGCCATAGCAAATTGTAACTCAAATAATTCAATTCATTACATAACAAATATATATTCATAGTTATAACAACATTTAAATGCTTATTGACTTACCTCGGACGTCGACAACTGTGAAATCGGCTAATCGACTACTTTTGTCTTTCCCCGATCCAAATCCAATTTATTTGGTTCTTAATCTAAACATATTCAAATTAAGCTTATTTAAACACAATTCTATTCAATTTAGTCTCAAAAAACACATAATTGGGAAAATTACAATTTTGCCCCTAACATTTCACACTTTTTACAATTTAGTCCTTTTTGTACAAAACACAAAATACACAAAATTTGAGTACACCATACAAGGGCCGAATATTCCTAGTCCTCATACAAGCCCACACATTTCATTTATTTCACATTTTTGTCCCTCAAAAATTTATTTTTGCAATTTGGTCCTAATTACTCAAATTCATCAAAAATTCAAAGACAAAACTTGTTAATCTAACACATATATTTCATATTTCATCATCAAACAACAAAAACCACAAGGTATATTCAATGGAAAAACACAAAATCATCATCAAAATAAAAAATTAAAACATGGGTCAGATAGTACTCAAAGCAACAATCTCAAAAAGGTAAAAATTATCAAAAACCGAACAAAACTAACCTTGAATTTTAAGCTCCAAGCATGGCCGAATATACCTAAGCTTTCATCTTTTCTTCTTCTTTGCATTCGGCACAAAAGATGGACAAGATGGCTTGTTTAATGCTTTTTGTCTTATTATTATTTGTTTAATTTTGCAAATTACCAAAATACCTTTATAATTTAATATATAAAACAATAATAATAAGGTTACTTTTGACATATGCCGTCCACTAATATGTAAAATGGGCTATTTTCCCTTTAAGGACCTAATATTAAAAAGTCATTAACAAATTAGCACTTATACTTTATTTTGTAACTTTTACATTTTACACGATTAAGTCCTTTTATTTAATCGGACACCTAAACGACAAAATTAAAACACGAAAATTTAACACAAACAAATTCACACATAATAAACACGGAAAAAACATTTAAAATATTTTTTGGACTCGGATTTGTGGTCCCGAAACCACTATTCAGATCAGTGTCAAAATCGGGCTGTTACATGCTAACAATGACAATCCATAATCTTGATGGTCAACACTTTCCTAACTCTAGTAATTTGCAATCAGCAACAATCAAATTTCAATCAAGAATTGTAATCTAAATACTAGAATAAGAAGGCTTACAATGTTAATCCAAGATATCCTTATGTTGAGAATCAAGTCCAAAGCTTGTATCTGCTTTTGCTTTTTCTCTTTTTAGTAATTGGCTAATTGCCCAAATTTGAACCTATCTTTCTTTAGAGTTTAGACCACTTCTTTGCTTTTGCTTCTTCTCAACACAAACAACAACAAAAAAAGAGACATTGAATAATAAAAGAGTAAAATTTACATTTGATTGTCTTAAAGAATATAAATCTCTTTTGATACCAACAAATGATAAATATAATGTGTAAATGCCCAAATTTGCCCGGACCCATAAAAAATAAACCAAGAAATTAAAAAAAATAATAAGACCAAAAATTTACAGCCCAAATTTCTAATGGCCCAATATTAACCTAAATCTTAAAGCCCAAAATTTTCAGAAAAAAAACCCTAGTTCCTAAGCCACCGCTGTCAGCGCAAACGTCGCCCTTGATGCCTCGGGAGCGTCTCCCCTCCGATTGACCTTGTCAATGCCTGCAAAAATGAAAAAAAAAATAGAAACAGTGCAAGAAACGGAAAAGAAGCGAAGACAAACAGTAACAAGAGCAGTAGCATAGTAGAAAAAAAAAGAAAAGAAAAAGACATGTTGTAATCTAAAACGGCTATAAAAGCCGAGTTCTTGTAAGATTGAAAGGGGGTTCCCTTTTTAAAAAAAAACACGGAGAAATACACAAAAAAAATCGACATAAAAAGCAGTCAAATTTTCAAAGGTTTTTTTCCTTCATTTTTCTTTTGAATATTATATATATATATACATATAATATAGTAAAAATTACTTGATTTTGTTCTCCGTCGTCGGGAGCCGAAGGGTCCTATCCCCTTTTGGCAATTTTTTGGCCACTTTTCTAAAAAACCGACCCCAGATTTGGATTCTGGGGGTCGAAAGGATCAAATGAAGGTTTTTTTAAAAATTTTGGCCACCGGAGATTTGTGGTCGCCGTTCTTGGCGCCCGGTGGCCATGGCGATCCACACTTGCCGATGGCGAGCCATGGCGGATCTTGGGCGAAGGCCTGCCAGAGAAAAAGAAGAGAAAGAATTTTTTTTTCTAAAAAGGAAGCAAATGATTTTTTTTCTTAAAATTTCTGCTTTTATAGCATTCCAAAACGGCGTCGTTTTGGGTTTCATTTCCAGACGCCAAAACGACTTCGTTTTGGCCTCTAACCCAGTTGTCGACCCGAGACCCGACCCGAACCGCGCAGGATCCGCGCATTTTTGACATGGGGGTAATTGTTCCATGGGTCCTTCCGCTTTTGGGCCTATTTTCAATTTGATCCTGATTCCTTTTTTTTCCTTCTTTTTAGAACGCACCACTTAATTTTAAATTCCTTTCAATTTGGTCCTCAGACCGCTAACCCTTGGGGGAAGGACGCGTTTATTTTTGGATAAATTTCTTCTAAGCCCTCAAAACTTTGCATCGTGTTTTAATTTAGTCATTTATGTTTTTTTATTCAGACCTTAGATTTCAATGGACATTCAATTTAGTCCTTATTTTCCCTTTTCTTTTATTACTTTGCTATTTATAATTTGATTTTTTATTTAAATTTCAATTTAATTCCTTATCTATTTAATTTCAGCTCTTCATTAAATATTTTTTTACTATTTACTTATTTATTTATTTATTTATTTTCCACTTTCATTAATTTATTTATTTATTTATTCATTTATTATGGCAATTTCATCCTTTCAATATTTTTTTATTTGCTTGCGTATTTATTTATTATTGTCTTGCTTTTTTATTATTTTGAATTTCGTATTGTTGATTTTGTATATTTTGTCATATTATCATTATTCTTCATTTTTTTAATTTTTTATTTCTTTTATTTTTAGTACTTTCATGTCTTGTCATGCCTCTTCCGTTTATTTTTATTTTAAATAATCTTATCTATTTTTTATTATGATTACATTATTATTATAGTACTCCTTTATTTACTTATTATTTATTTTTCTACTCACATAGCCATTTTAAATTATTTCTAAGCATTTATCCACGACTATATTATACCCAAATAAGCTAAATACACATTATTTTAAATATTGCATTCGTCTTTGCACGAGGCACAAAAAGAAATTTTTTTAAATCAAAATAATGTTCATTATTTTGGAATTAGAAAAGTCGTGATATGGCTTCTTTCTAAAATCGAGATAGTCGAATATTCACTTTAAAATAAATAAAAACGAGATTTAAGTGATTATTAAATGGAGTTCATTTTCGTTCTCGAGGATCTAAGGCATTGTGTCCTAACTTACGGGACATGATCATATCTTCTCAATTAACTTGAAATAAGCCCCTTTTTCGTGAAAATTAATTTAATTAAGTAATCTTAATAACACTACACCAAAACAGACTTTTAACTTGAAATAAATCCGACTCGTGAACATGTCTATCTATTAAGCAAATGAACATGTCTATCTAGTATGTGATTAGTAAATTCGTGTCAAGAATCTGGATTGAATCGGACTTTGTGAAAATGGTTGTACCGTGGATTTATGTCATCTATCATGTCAGATATTGGAACTCAAAATGTATCATTGTCTATGTACATTTAACAAATGTTGGTAAACAAAAAAGGGTTGCTCACCATTCTGGCTGCCCGCATCTCCATCATGAAAGATTGTGAATTTCCAAATGAATATAAATCAAATGAATATAAATCAGTAAACTGAATATAAATCAAATGTGGGAACTCTCTTGGTTGTTTCCAAACCCATTAACATATAATATACATCTAAGTCTAACATAGAAGAGAATTTATGCACCACATATAATAATTAATCTTTAATCACATTGGGCGGATGACTTCATCGGAACATGAATCAATGAACGAGAATCTGATTCAAGTATCGATTTCAATGAACCGAATTAACATGAATCACATTGTCTATTTTTCTTTTTAGTGTCTAATGCTCGCCACTCGTTTAGTGTCTAATGGGTCCTAAAGAAAACATACTCATTCACTCGATTTTCATGACTTTGTTCTACAATATTACCAAGTATTACACTTTTTGTCTATAATGAGTTAAGTAGTTGTGTGGTTCATGGTAATAGGCGTGATTGATGAGTGTGGCCGATGACCGAGAGGTGCCCACCTATCAAGATTTAAAGGGTTTGATGGGAAGGTTTAAATATATAATTTTGATGTTTAATGAAATTATTTGATGAAACAAATAGATATAAATTTAAAACAAAAACATAATAAAGTAATTAATTTTAAATTAAATGTTGAGGCTTTGACCTTGAACCATGTAATGGACTAAGAACATTTCCCCTTAGAATAACCTGATTTGTAACTACAATTCTAGGAATTTATCCGTCAAAATGAAAAGTGTTGCTAATTTTTTCCATGAAAACATGGAAAAAGAAACATACTTCGATTTTCCAATTTCAAAGTTAACAAGTCCCGTTAATAAAATCACCGCTTCACTATACGAATAGGAGAACTCATTATTCAATTTAGGGAAGATCAAGATGAAACACTGTACCACCATCTCACTATCTACTTATAAAATAATTAGTAAATGAAATCAGACAAACCATTAACACCGACCAACAAGACAAAATGGTTTTGAATTAGATAATTCTTTGTTTCTTTACCTTCCTTTCATTAGAAAGGACAAAGCAGAAACTTATGTTTAACGAAAGAGCCAAAGAGAAGTGATATTAGTTATTTTTCTATTATATATATACAAGATATAACATGTCTAACAAACATAGAAGAGGAAAAGAAAGACTGAGGTAAGAGTAAGACTTTGCAATTCACATAAATTATGAAAATAGGGATTTAACAATAACATGAAGCTACACTTACCACGCACATAATTCACAAATTTCTCTTCTTGATCTCGATTTATGTCATCCATTTCGGAAAGTTTTCTCTTACAAAAAAAAAAAAACAAAGAGAAAAAAAACATTTATGGAAAGAAAACATACGTTTCATAATCAAACAAATGGGGAAAAATCGCGATTCCATTTTAACCGAACTAAGAAAACATTATACGCACCTTGCAACCTGGATTATCATTCGATACAAGTGCCTCTTTGCCAAAAAAGAAGAAGAAGAAAACTTTTAAATATTTCGCTTTTTTTCTTGATCCTACATAACCGAACTTATAAACAAAGAAATGATATGATAGATCTATAAAGTAGGGAAATGTATGCAAATCTAAAAGTATAATTTAAAAAAAAAGAAAAAAAATTTAGGGTTCAAAAGAGCTTGAGACCTTGATAAATTTAGGGAAGAGAACTCAGTTGGGACGAAATGGAGAAGACCTAGAGGAAAAGCAGAGGAGAATTAAAAACGGCGCCGTTTCAATTGAATGTAATTTATTTTTGCGGCGCTTTGAAAAAAAAAAGCTACTATTAACTCTTATTTGCGGCGTTTTTATATCTAGCGCCACTAAATGTTTTCAATAATTTTTTTGGTAATTTTTAAAATTGAAATTTAATTGGTATTAAAATAATATTAAACCTTTTCAATAATTTTGAAAAAAGAATATATGTTTTAAATTTTTTTGAATAAAATAACTTTTAAATTATTACAATTATAAGGACTTTTTTTAAAATTAATCTTATTGCTATTATTTTCATAATAAAATTCTTTCTGTTACAGTTAATTATAATTATTTTACATAAATTAATTTGTTCATTAGCATAAATTTCTTCTATTTATTTTAACATTTGACATCTCTATTTATTATAATCATTTTAATTTACTATTTTCAAAGAATAAAATATATTTTTTATACTACTAATATGTATTATTGATTTTTTAAGTTAATAAGATTAAATTTATTTTCTTTTTTTTAAATGATTACAATTGACAAACACTATTAGCCTGTATGTCATATGGGTATACAAATTAGTTATACATTTACTATAGCAATATGAAGTTACAATAAAGAAAATAAATAGTTATTATTCGATATGATTTAAGCACTAAACCCAAAACCATATAACTCTAAAATAATAAAAACTAAACTATAAACCCAGCCTAAACCCTAACCTAAACCCTTAATCTTTAATCTTAAACCTCAAACCCTAAAACATACATTCTAGACCCTAAACTATAAAGATTAATCCATAAACTATATGCCCTAAATTAAATCATAAACCCCAATTTATCATGAGAATTAATTCAATATTTTAAAATTAATACTATCTCTTTTACGATTATATAAGAAATTATTTAATATATAAATTAAAAGATACTAATTTAATCTAGACCCTCTTATCCTCTATCCCATAAACCCTAAATTATAAACTATAAAACCCTAACTCCAAACCCCTAACCCTTAACATATTAACCCCAAACCCTTAACCATTTACATTTAAACCCATTAACCCTAACTTTTAACCCATAAAACCCTAACACGTCCCCTTTAAACCTTAAATCGCAAATATTTTTAACAAATATTTTTCTCTTAAATAATTCAAACTAGAATCATAATTTTAATGTATTAAAATTAATGTTATCTCTTTTACAATTATATAAGAAATTATTTAATATATAAATTTAAAAACAATCAGTCATATATATCCAAAAAACCTTTAAAATATCCCAGACTTTTAGTGGCGTTTTTCGAAAAGCGCCGCTAATTCCCGAACTTTTAGCGGCGTTTTTCAAAAAGCGCCGCTAATTCCCGGACTTTTAGCAGCGTTTTTCCAAAAGCGCCGCTAAATCCCCGACTTTTAGCGGCGTTTTAGTAAAAAACGCCGCTATATATACTTTTAGCGCGTTTTGTATATAACGCCGCTATTGCTCATTTTTTGGCAGCGTTTTTCCTCAAACGCCGCTAGTGTATAATATTTGCGGCGTTTTTCTTTAAAACGCCACTAAAAACGCCGCTAAAAGTCTGTTTTGCTGTAGTGTAAATGATCGTTGTTGAAACCATTTTAAATGTTTGATTTAAAAATGGGGATCGACTTTTAAAAACAAAAATGGGAGTCGCCACCAATCTCTTTTTACTTAGGTATGATTGGATCACCTTAAAAATGTTTTATTTCAAAATACTGGTTTTGGTCCACGAAAAACAAGAAAAATGGGTTCGGGAATCGGTTACGTATGAGGAAGGATTAGCACCCTCATAACGCCCAAAAATTGGTACCTAATCGATAAAATCATTTCCTAATGTTGAAAATTTAAAAATTTTTAGAAAATGGTCCTTTTATTTGAAGAAAAAAAAACCTAGACTTACCTATCTCAAAGAAATAAAACACTATACCCAGTAAGTTAGGATATAGCATCTCGTGACTTCGAAACTAGGCACATCCTTTTTTTTTTATAGAAAATTCCTACCTCTAGACACAAAACATCATATCCAGTAAGTTAGGACACAACATTTTGAATTCCCAAGAATAAATTTTTGATTTGAAATTTGTAAGTTTTGGTTTTAAAAGAGAAGGGATAACTAATACCTTGAGTTCTACGAGAAAAATCGAAACCCAGTAAGTTAGGGCATAATTCTTCTCGAAGTCCCCAAATATCACATATCACCATATTTTTTTAAATTATTTGAATAAAATGCTTTAATTCAAAAGGTATTTTTATAAAAATGGTTTGAGTAGGATATTATAACATGCATATTTAATATCAATTCAACCTAACTACAAATTATATTAACAATAAATAATCAATGAATAATATAACATGAATAAATAAATAAAAGAACTATGTTAAAGCAATAATAAACGAATACAAGAATATAAATAAATAAATACAAGATATAAAATAGGTAACAATAATTAAGAATCTATATGAAGCATAAATATTAAAAAAATGGATGTTTAAATTCTATAAACAAGATCAATATATGAGAAATAAATTAATACTACATTTAAACAATGAATTATGACAGAAATAAAAAAAATATGATTAATTGATATATATAAACGATGTATTTAAAAAAAATATAAGGATAAATGCATAATTTTAATAATTTAGTACATGTATAAATGATTATATATAATAAAAATGATTAATAAATAATATATAATAATTTTAAATAAGAACATATATGTAATACTCTAGTCATAAAAATAATATAAATAAAATATGTTATATAATATGGATAGATTTTATACAAAATGAAATTTAAAAAATAATGTATGATATAATATAATACTATATAATATAGAAAAAGTGTATAATAAATAAATTATAAAAACATGTAATAAAAAATAATATTAAACCGAATAAAATAATAAATAATAATTTAATATATATAAGGATAATACATAAAAAATATATATATATAAATAAATCAATATATAGACAATAAGGAAAATAATATAGACTATTTAATATAATAAAATAGTTTAATACAATGTAAAATAATAAAATAAAATAAAAGGATAAAAAAAATAAAACAAAGAACACATGGGGTTAAACAACAATTAAAACGGATTGAATGGATTAAATCAAAACGCGCCTTAAACCACAGGGATTTATTGGGCAATTATACCTTTTCTCAAAATGGCGTCGTAATGAATTTAACCCTTAATGCGGCCCGAGGGACTAAATTGGAATGTAAATAAATTTTTAGGGCCAAATTAAAAAAATAAAAAAAATTAAAATTAAACTGAATTAAAAATATTAAAAATGCGGGGGGACTAAAATGGCAATTAGACCATTTAACAAAAACGCGTGGATCCTCCCCGGGTCTTCGAGTCAACGCGCGGATCCCTTAGCCCTGAACGACGTCGTTTTGCGCTTATTAGATTAAGCGAAAACGGCGCCGTTTCCACACTATTATATAAGTAACAAATTCGGCCTAAAAAAATTATTTAAAAAAAAAAAACTTCAAAGAAACTCTCAAAATTTTCCCCTGCATTGCAGGTCGGTCACCGGACCTCGGGTCATGTACCCCACGCTTACTACACGCCACCACGAACGGTGGCCGGAGGCCGAACCTCAATGTTTCGACGCCCTTTGAAAGGTAAACCCGCCTCCTTTTATTTTTAGAACACTATTTATATGCGAAAATGTATAGAAAATAAAAAAAAATTAAAATAGAAAAAATCACCTCTGCGAAAAGTTTCTGTATTTTATTTCTGTGGATTTTTGTGAATATTTTGTATTCTCTATTTTTGTGAGTATCTGTTCTCTGTATTCTTGTCTGTGTATCGTTTTACATATTTTTGGGGTTTTTATAACCCGAAAAAAAAAATGAAAAAAAGGAAATACATCAATGCCGCCATATTTGCTGTTGTATTTCTTTCCTTTTGCAGGCGAGAAGCAGAGATCTCGGCGTCGACGGAGCGATTCGCACGGATTGCATCGTGACCGAGGCTTTGGCGCGAGGAAGGGCGCTGCGAGGCGCTTGCGGCGCAGTGGAAACCTAGGGTTTCCTGCGTCCGCAAGCACTTGGGTCACTTGGGCCGTGTGTTTTGGGCTTGATTAAGTCTGGGTAGTCTGTTTGGTTTTGGATAGTGGGTCTGTTTGGGGTATTGGAACTTGGTAGCCAGTTTAGGTGTTGGGCTTAATGTAACGGGCCAGGGTATAATGGTTTTGGGCTTGTTTAATTTATTGGGTTTTGTAAAAGGACTGTAAAAGTGACATTTTTTGTATTTATTTATTATTATTATTTTTTACTCTGGTTTTCATAAGCCGGGCAAAATGGACTTATTACAGCTGCCCCTCTTTGCTCATTGTCGTGTAACGAGAATAGAGCAAAGACTATAAAAGGCCCAATTTTGCCCGATCTTGTCGAGTCTTGACTTTTGGTCCTCGTCTTCTTCAGATGGCTTCCAACTCCATTGTAACTTCAAAGATATTGGAAACTCATCTTGACTTCAATTACTCTGATGTATTCAATCTGCTTCCTGCAACTTCAGGAATGCCAGATCTACTATTTTTCGATCTGCTCCACTGCAAACTCAGGGAAATAAGATCTGATATTTTTTATTTGCTTCCTGCAACTTCAGGAATGCCAAATCGGCTATCTTCAGTCTACTCCGCTGCAACTTCAGGGAGACAAGGCTGAAAGTGTGTTTGATCTATTTCCTGCAACTTCAGGAAGATGAGATCTTCTGTCTTTAGTCTACTCCGCACCAACTTCAGGAAGACACGGCTGAAAGTGTGTTTGATCTGCTTCCTGCAACTTCAGGAAGATGAGATCTTCTGTCTTCAGTCTACTCCGCTGCAACTTCAGGGATATAAGGCTGAAAGGGCTTTTGATCTGCTTCCTGCAACTTCAGGAAGATAAGATCTTCTATCTTCAGTCTACTCCACTGCAACTTTAGGGAGATAAGGATGAAAGTGCTTTTGATCTGCTTCCTGCAACTTCAGAAGATAAGATATTCTGTCTTCAGTCTACTCCACTGCAACTTTAGCGAGATAAGTGTAACATCCTGAATTTTTGGGCCTATGCGTTTAATGGGTGGATATGTTTAATGTGTTAATTTAAGTGTTAGGGGTCCAAATTGGGCTCAGGCTTAGGTAGAGGCCTTGATTAAAATTATCTGTTTGGGCATTATAGGGTTTAAAAGGTAGTATCTATGTTTAAAATACCAAAGTGGGCTTGTGGCCCAATCTTAGGAGGTGACGCCACACAAGGGAGTAAGGGGCCCAAATTTAAGTTTCATGGAGCCCAATTCTTTAATTTAAGTTAGCTAAATTTTGGGCATTAGGATTAGGTGGAGTGGATGGCAACAAGGCTAAAATTTAGGGGTTTTAATGTTTAAAATATGTGGATAATAAGCGGATAAAGGCTATTATTTAGGAATTTATTTTATGTGGATAATAAGCGGATAAAGGCTAAAATTTAGGGATTTTAATGATTAAAATATGTGGATAATATGCTGATAAAGGAGGGAGGAGTTAGAGATAATTAAGTCTCTTTTAGATGAGCTAGTAGATTAAGATAAATGAGAAAAGATAGGATTTATGTGCAAGGTTAGGTAAGTGCCGAAATTTCTATAAATAGGGGGGGATATCTTATTGATTCTGGCATTTAAACCCTAATTTCCTCTTCATTCTTTGTGCCAAAATTCTTAGCCTTTCCCTCTACAATTTCTTTTCTTCAATTTCTTCAAAAGCCGAAACCTCTCCTTTCACTCTCTTCTCCATTTTTTTTTCTCTTGAGCCGATTTCTCTAAAAAGCCGAAATCTCCATAGTTTTTCTCTACTCACCCCATTTGTGAGAATAGTTCTATTCTTCCGGCATTTAATCTTTTCCTTTGGCATTGCCGAATCTTCTCTCTAGTTCTAGTCGAATCCCCATGTTAAGGTAAGCGTCGACTTCTGTTAAGCTCTCACGTTCTATTTCGGTTTTTAAAAGGCAAAAGCCGAAAAGCTAATAGTTTAATGGTTCTATGTTGGGCGGCATTCTGGGATTTGAAGGAAACTTGGTCGTCTAGATCTAAAAGCCGAAAATCGTTAGTCTCTAATTTCGGGATTTCAAGGTAAGGAGATCTATTGATTTTAGTGTGAAAATTCGGGATTTACTAACCTTTGGCCGATTATAGGGGAGGTCAATTTTAAGTGATTTTCCGCTTTTGGTTGAACCAAGTTATAAATCCGGATAGCAAGGATACCGACTAAGAGTTTAGTACTTTGCGATAACAGGTGTGTAATACTTCCCCACCATCTAGATCTGATTGTTAATGTATGCTCATAAGTTTATATGTTGTGATAAATACCGATATCTCGGTTTAATGTTGGAAACCCGAAATGGGTGAAGCAAATCACCAGGTCAGTGATTGTTTGACTTTATATGATAAAAGCATATTGATTTTATGACTGCATGGGTTGGGTTGATGAAAGGAGGAAGTTATACGTTATATGTGTAGCGGTTTATACCGTGATCTGTTATATGTTGTAGCGGCTAATGCCGTGATCTGTTATAAGGGCTTCGGCCATAATATGTTGATGAGCAGCATGACTGCCATCTTGGCGTGTAGCGGTGTGGGTCGATTGTAGAAATCCCCAATGGTGTGAATGGCTGGTACGGGGGCGTGTAGCGGATAGAAGCCTAGGCAAATAGGTTGGGCCTTGCATATTATTTGTTATTTCTTTTTTTTTTTATAAATGGAATTATTAATCTGTTTTATGGGCCTAAGGCCAAAATCTAGTGGTGCATGAGGGTTGCACACTGAGTCTCGCGACTCACCCTATTAATTAACCTTTCGGGTGATACCTAGTGCTTCTGACCGGGTGAGAGGAACGCAAGGTGGCCATGCAAAAGACCAAGCTGGATCCAAAAAAAGCCTCAAGTTAATACTTTATATTTTTAATTAATGGATTTTAAATCTCGTTGTAATAAGGCTATGGGCCACTAGTTTATGTTTTGTTTTATTTTGAGCTTTAATTACTTTTAGTTATTTAAATTCTTATTGAACTAATGTATCTATTTAAATTTGGATTTTTAATTTATAAAGGCATATTTTATTTAAACTATCAACTATTAAATTTCTCTCGAATAAGAAGATAAACTTTAGAAAAATATTTTTTCTGAAAATACGACATGTTCTTCCAAAATTTTTAGTGACATACCAGATCCGGTCGTGGTGTTTGGGCCGGGTTTGGGGTGTTACAATAAGACTAAAAGTGTTTTTGATCTGCTTCCTGCAACTTCAGGAAGATAAGATATGCAAATTCACCGATATTGCTACACCGTCCGCTGAGGGACATGTCCTGTAGACTCAGTTTAGTATGTTTATGTCACATGACTAAGATGCTATGACCAGAATGAATAAAATGCTTCTATCTACATGTAACATGTCATAAAGATGATCCCTTTTAAAGGATTAGGATTAGGATGCAATGATCGAAATGAATCAAATGCTTCTATCTACATGTAACATGTCATAAAGATGATCCCTTTTAAAGGATTAGGATTAGGATGCAATGATCGGAATGAATCAAATGCTCCTAAAGAAATTTGCTATGATACAAAAAATGTTATGAGTATGATTCCTACTCTAGGTGTTATCACTCATCTGTTCTTGTTCATCAATCATGTTCTGCTCAACAAGCTTGCCCCAATGTAATTTCAAAGCCAACTCCGCTTGGTTCTTGAGAACACAAGGCTTGTACCATCCTACCACAATGGGAATCGAAACTCTTTCAATCCGACCCATCTTTAATTTTCAGGGTATAGGGTTTATTTTGAATTCAACCCATTTTACCATAATTCAGGGTTTCTTAGTTCGTCACATCACCCCTCAAATGTTATGACTTGATGTCATCACTTACTTCCATCACATCAACTCATATATTTTGTCCAATTATCAATTGGACCAATAATTTAGAGAAATAGTCTCTATCCAGACTCTTCTTTCTCAAATATTTCTATGTACATGGAAATTCTAAACAATTGTCCTGTTTCGGTTCCTTGTCTTATCTAGAAATTTCCAAAGTAATATGTAGAACTTCTTTTTGTGAGATTGTTAGTTCGTCAATCATTATTTCAATGCGACACATTTATGAACAATGGGTAACAAATAAATTGATAAAAAAAGGGTTAAAATTGAATAAATTATAAAAAATACAAAGAAAATTAACTGAGAACATATCTTTGAGAAGAAAAAAGAATCCCAAGATAGTAAAATGAATAGGACAAAAATCAGATGCCCTAGATATCCCCGATTGAGCTTCTATATACAAACTTCATGAAGACTGCTTTGAGCTTAACATGTGTTTAGAAGACCCAAAGCACTTTGTTGATGCCCCGATATGCAACATTCTTCATTTCATTGTTGATTCAAGTGTAGCAAGATGACTGCGTGTCCATTCAGAATTTGAGCCGCCCTTTTCGGTTTTTCAACTCAAAACCCCTTTGGTCTCAAGGCGCCCTTTGCGGGTTTTCGCCCTGGCTTCTCCATTTTTTTTTAGAAACTCAAAGCGCCCTTTGCGGGTTTTCAATTTAGCCTCTTCTCCTTTTCAAGCAAAATACTTTTTGACTGAGTCAGAGTTCACAGGGTTGGGTAAACTTTTCCCATCCATTTCGGTCAAGATCAGTGGTCCTCCAAAGAAAGCCTTCTTCACCACATATGATCCTTTTCGATTCGGCATCCATTTTCCTCTGGAATCCTTTTGTATGGGAAGGATCTTTTTCAATACAAGGTCCTCCTCATGAAACTCTCTTGGGCGAACTTTCTTATTATAGGCTCGCATCATTCGTTTTTGGTACATCTGACCTTGACGAATAGCCCTTAGCCTCTTTTCTTCAATTAAATTCAACTGATCATACCGAGCCTGGATCCATTCAGCTTTATCCAGTTTTGTTTCTGACAAAACTCGAAGTGAAGGAATTTCCACTTCAATGGGTAGAACAGCCTCCATTCCATAGACTAACGAGAAGGTCGTTGCCCTAGTAGAGGTTCTAACGGATGTTCGATAAGCAGAGAGTGCAAACGGTAGTTTCTCATGCCAATCCTTATAAGTCTCAGTCATCTTCCATACTATCTTCTTAATATTTTTGTTGGCCGCTTCCACTGCCCCATTCATTTTTGGACGATACGGAGACGAGTTATGGTGCTTGATCCCAAATTGACTGCAAATTTCTGCTATCGTGCTGTTGTTCAAATTCAGCGCGTTATCTAATATGATCCTCTCGGGCATTCCATATCGACAAATGATCTCCTTTTCAAGAAACAACTAACTGCTGACTTAGTGACGCTAGCATATGAAGCAGCCTCTACCCATTTCGTGAAGTAGTCAATTACCACGAAGATGAATCGATGTCCATTCGAAGCTTTTGGTGAGATTGGTCCAATAACATCCATGCTCCACATGGAAAATGGCCATGGGGAAGTCATAACGTGCAAAGGTGATGGAGGCACATGAATTTTATCTCCGTAAATCTGGCATTTATGACATCTCTTAGCATAATTGATACAATCACCTTCCATGGTGGACCAATAATATCCAAATCTCATTATCTGTCTGGCCATTGTGAATCCATTAGCATGGGTTCCACAAACGCCCTCATGTACTTCCTCTAGGATCTTCCTAGCTTCAACAGCATCAACGCATCTCAATAGTACTTGATCTTTTCTCTTTTTGTACAAGATATCCCCGTCTAAAACATAGTCATAGGCCAATCTTCTTAAAGTCCTTTTCTCATTCTCAGTTGCGTGCTCCGGGTATTCACGATTTCTTATGTATCATAATATATCCTGATACCAAGGGTGGTCATCTCTTTCCTACTCTTCTATGTCATAACAATGAGCCGGAACTTCGAAGATACTCATCTGAATAGGTCTCATATCTTCTGGTCTATTTACTTTGATCATAGAAGCCAGGGTTGCCAAAGCATCCGCCATCTGGTTTTCATCTCGTGGGAGATAATTAAAAGTGATCTCATCGAACTCCTCAATCAATCCCAGAACTATTTTCCGATAATCACTTAGCTTGGGATCTCTTGTCTCCCATTCTCCTTTAAGCTGGTAGATTACTAAGGCAGAATCTCTATATACTTTTAGCACTCTGATCTTACGCTCTACAGTTGCTCAAATTCCCATGATGCATGCTTCATATTCCGCCATGTTATTCGTGCAATCAAAATCCAGTTTGCATGTGAATGGGTAATGATCACCACTAGGGGATACCAAGATTGCCCCAATTTCATTTCCCACAGCATTTGATGCTCCATCAAAGTTTAGCTTCCACGGGAAATCTTCAGTATTTGCCACATACATCAGCTCTTCATTTGGGAAATCAAAGCTCAAAGGTTCATAATCCTCCAAAGCTCTGCTAGCCAAGAATTCTGCTACCGCGCTCCCTTTTATAGCCGTTTGGTTCACATAGACTATATCGAATTCAGACAACAAAATCTGCCACCTAGCCATCCTTCCATTCAAAGCAGTAGACTCCATCATATACTTTAACGGATCGAGCTTCGAAATTAACCAGGTAGTATGATATAGCATGTACTGCCTCAACCTCCTAGTTGTCCAAATCAAGGCGCAACACAATTTCTCAATCGATGAATATCTCATTTCACAATCGGTGAACTTTTCTTGAGATAGTATATCGCCTTTTCTTTTCTTCCGACTCATCATGTTGTCCAAGCACACATCCCATGGAGTTATTGAATACCGACAAATACAGATCAATGGTCTATCTGGATTAGGCGGAGATAGTCTCTGGTGCATTTGATGAATCTTGTTTGACTTTGTCAAAAGCTCTCTCTGGCATTCATCGTCCCATACACCTTGGTTGTGTTTCTTGAGAAGACGAAATATGGGATCACATTTCTCAGTTAATTGTGAAATAAACCGAGCAATGTAATTTAACCTTCCAAGAAAACCTCAGACTTCCTTCTGAGTTTGCGGTGGAGGCAATTCTTGTATTACTTTGACCTTATTTGAGTCAACTTCGATTCCTCTCTCGCTGACCACAAAACCCAGTAACTTCCCTGACCGAGCTCCGAAAGTACACTTTGCTGGGTTGAGCTTCAATTGAAATTTTCTCAACCTCAAAAATAATTTCTTCAAAACCTCAATGTGTTCCTTTTCTTTTTGGGATTTGGCGATCATGTCATCAACATACACCTCGATCTCTTTGTGCATCATGTCATGGAACAATGTTACCATGACCCTTTGATATGTTGCCCCAGCATTCTTTAGTCCGAATGGCATTACTTTATAGCAAAAAGTACCCCACAATGTTATGAAGGTAGTTTTCCCCATATCCTCAGGGTGCATCTTGATCTGATTATATCCTGAAAAGCCATCCATGAAAGAAAACAGTGAGAATCCTGCCGTATTATCCACCAACGTGTCAATATGCGGCAAAGGGAAATTGTCCTTTGGGCTAGCTTTATTTAAGTACCTATAGTCCACACACATCCGGACCTTTTCGTCCTTCTTAGGGACAGGAACAATGTTGGCAACCCACTCTGAGTACTTGACCACTTGTAGAAAACCAGCATCAAACTGTTTCTGGACCTCTTCTTTTATTTTTAGCACTACATCAGGCCTCATCCTTCTTAGCTTTTGCTGAACTGGCTTGCACTCTTTTCTTATGGGAAGGCGATGCACCGCAATATCAGTACTTAGACCAGGCATATCTTGGTATGGCCGTGCAAAGACATCCTTGAATTCTCGTAACAACTCAACAAGATCTTGTTTTGTCTTCTCGGCTATGCGCGTACCAATTTTCACAACCTTTCCTTCCTCCAAGGCTATGTTCTCTACCTCATCCTCATGGGGTAAAATTTGTTTCTCCTCTTGCTTTACCATTCTTAACAAATCTGGAGATAATTCACAATCTCGGTCACCTTCAAAATCTTGAGATTCCTCTAAACACATGTCTTGCTCAAAGTGGACCTCGGGATCTGTATTATCGTTGCTCACATCATTGATATCTAAAGACCTGTGATGAGTGCCAAAGAATGTACAAAGAACAAATGAATTCGAGGACAACTATTCACATGATATGAATAAAATTTGGAATGAAATTAGAAAGTCAAAAGAATGAAATGAAAGAATATTTGCTTAAGTTAATTATCAAAAATGTATTTTATTGAAACAACAATTTCTGAACATGAGCCTATTTCACAAAAGAAATCTTATTGTTCCTGGGCTAAAAACAACAAGAGCGTTCTGAATATTACTCTGTATAATCTCTAAAAACTATAGGAAGTTCCTTTGCAGTCCAATTGTTCAAAACGCTTCCAGGTTCATAAGGGCGAATGCCCAACAGGTTTCTTTGTTCAACTTCTTCCCCGTGTATAGCATTGATGTGAGGACTTTCCAATAACCCCCTCTCAGGGTGAATTATCCCTCCAGATACAAAGGTCTGGGATATGTGGGGGAATGTCATCGATTCCCACTTGACTTCTTCCCCGTTTAGCCGTGCCCTTCTTCTCTCTTGCTTTTTCTCAATTTCTTTTCTCCTCTGTCTGACATCTGGCCTAAAACCCAAGCCAAAATGGTCTCTTTTCTCTTTCAGCAATGGCACTTGAATCTCTCCTTGGAGATGTCTGCCCAGTCATTTTCCTGGTAGGGCTCCCTTCCCCATCATCATTTGTAAACCCATCCTCGTGGTCTTGGATATCTTGGGCACTGGAACTTCATTTCCTTCCGAAATGAATGTTGCGTTGACAAACTCTAAAGACCGGAAAGAACACTCAATGGCCTCCTCATTTGTCTCTACATATGGCGCGTCATTGGTAACAGTCGCTATGATGTCTTCCTCCGCGTTTATAGTAACTAGCCGACCATCTGTCACCAATTTCAGCTTTTGGTGCAAGGATGAGGGCACTTCCCCTGCTGAATGAATCCAGGGCCTTCCCAGCAAGCAATTGTACGAGGGCTTGATATCCATTACCAGAAAATCCACTTCATACGTGTTTGGCCCAATTTGCAACGGTATGTCAATTCTCCCCATCACTCTTCTCTCAGTGCCATCAAACGCTCTCACTATGTTCTGGCATGTCTTCATGTGAGAACTGTCTATCGGCAACCTTTTCAGAGTCGACAACGATAAGACATTCAAGGCTGATCCATTGTCGATTAGCACGCTCGGTAGAGTATATCCCTTACAACGAGTATTCATGTGTAGGGCCTTGGTCGATCCCATACCTCCAGGTGGAATTTCATCGTCACAGAAGGAAATAAAGTTATCAGCACTTATGTTACTAACCAACCGGTCAAGCTTATTGACAGATATATCCTTAGTAACATAAGTCTCGTTCAGCACTTTTATCAATGCCTCACGATGTACTTCCGACCTTAAAAGTAACGCTAGCACCGATATGCGAGCCGGTTGCTTGTGCAGTTGCTCTACCACGCTGTATTTACTGTGCTTTAATAATTTTAAAAATTCTTTAGCCTCCTCCTCTTTCACAGGTTCATTGATAAGGGCTTTAGGTCCTTTCCCTGGTTCAAGTACCACAGTCTTTGATCTTGCTGGTTCTGTTTTGACGTTTACCGAGTCATAACGCCTTCCACTCCTTGTGTAGAATCCCTCACCCTGAACCTCCTTCCAAGTGCTGGCTGAATTTTCCACTCCCGGTGTCGTCACATTACAGTCGTAATTCCATGGTACCATCTTGTTATCCTTTTAAGGAAAGGAAACAGGTTTCTGGATTACAACTTTAGGTGCAAATTGTGCTCCGCCTTCTGTATTTCTCGGTCAGGAAATTATGATCCTCGGATAATTGACCTTTTGCTTTGTCAATTCTTCTTCAGTTGCACATACGTTTCTTTCCTCTGAGCCTTCTTCATAAAACTCCAATTCCTTATTGTCCATAAGGCTCTGTATCAGGACCCTAAACTCAGTACATTCCTGGATCCCATGTCCCTCTGCTTTGTGGAACTGGAACAGTGAAAATATGCAAGTGTACACAATCGCAACAAGTAATAAAGTGACAAGTAAATGTCGAGTTATCGTACCCACAGGGACTGTAAAAGACTTATTTATGAAAATGATTTTTTAAACACTTTGGTGAGGGAAAAATATTTGGTTTTGAGAAATGATTAAAAACTAGAGAAAAAAAACAAAGTAAAATAAAATAAAGAAATTCTAATGCACGATTTCAAAACCTGATTTTAATCAAGATGATATAATTGTGTTGGATTAATTACATTTCTTAACTTAGAATCATTAAATTCATGCTTATACTTGTTACGAATAAATCACGGCAACTCGGTAATTTGCTAACTTATGAACATATTTACAAATCAAAAATCCATTTATCTCTTGTACATATCCCTATGTCAATTCGACCGATTAAACAGATTTATAAAAGTAAACATGTTATTGCACATACATACTTATTAAATTAAACAATATCTCGCATATTCCTATGTCGATTCAACCGATTAATTCAACCTAATAAGCATATAAAAGACTATGTGAGGTAACAAAGTATCCTTACCTTAAAATAGTTTAATCACAATAATCCTGCAAGTTATGCAAGGCATATGTATCGCCAAATACAATGCTAATTTAATCTTCAGCTACCTTAGAAGAATTAAACATGCACAGATTAAGTATTGTGTCCATTAATTACAATTTCAATGCGTTTAAATAATTAATTCTTTAGTTATCTAAACAATTAAAATGCCAGAATAACTTAAGCATGATTTTACTTAATCAAGCATTTTACCGAGGCCTATAACAGTATAAACACAATTTTAATAATTTAAGAGGAAGAAATGCAATCAACCCAACACGAATAAAATTCAACCTAAGCTGATTAAATTAACCATTCCAATAGCATAAATATTCATAAACATGTTTGTCAAAACAACAACGAAATTTAAAGAGATAGGGAACAAGAAGCAAATCTGGTGTTTCTCTGTGGCTTGACTGATTTCTCCGTTGTCCTCGACTATCAAGGTGGCTTATGAACACTCCAATTGCTGCTCCAAATGGCTGAGAAAACACCTCTTTTCCAAGAGGAGAAATAGGCACAAGAAGGCTTGGTTTGTTCTTGGAAATAAAGAGAGAATGGAGAGAAGAGAAGTGAGGAGAGAATGAGAATGTGGAAGGATTGATGGATGATTTGAATGATCAGCCAAGGGTGGTATTTATAGCTGAATGTGGCTGCTAAAAATAGCAAATCCCATCAGCCAAAGAGCCCTCCCTTGGCCGGCCATCTATGTGGCAAAGTTGATGGCTTCAACTTTGCTAAATATGGCATGGGGCAAATCTACAAAGCCACTATATTTGGAGGGGGTTGAATGCAACTTTGAAAAGTCCTCAAGGGCTTCTTTGCAAGCTTAATTAATCAGCTAATAAGCTGATTTGGGTCAGCATATGGACGGTTTGGGCTGCCCAATTATTTGCTCGGTTCGGTTCAATCGGTTTGGTTCAACTGATGCGGTTCAACTGGGCCTTTTTCATAATTAATTAAGATTAATTTATTTAGCCCAAATTAAATTGGGAATAAATTAAAATTAATTATGATTAAATATTCATAATTGGACCGTCTTGGGCTAGAAATAAATTCGCCTTGATACTTCAAATTGCTTCTCGTGTTTATTCTTCGAGCGATTAATCAGCCGAGCCAATTTTTGCCCTTTGTGCGAATCACAGCCGAAAATAGTCAAAATCAGTCAAAATTAACTATAAAATTAATTAAAATTCATCATGTCCATATTTTTAGCACAATTTAATTATTTTATAATATTTAATTATTTTTCGACAAGAATTTAATCGAAACTGCATAAATTTGAGTTAAAAAGGGCATGAAAAAGTGTATAAATTTTCGTGTTTCCAGGAACTCACAGTGGTTTAACATAAGCCCATATTAACAGTCTAAAAATAAAGTTAAATCCATCCACACATAAAAAAAATCCATAAAAACATAATTAGAGGCCTTATTACAACATACCCAAAATAGTAATTAAAATAAGTAACTTAAATAAAGTTCATAGTTTATAAAACCCACGCTTGTAGTATGGCCTCCACCATGTCATCCCCGGCCCAAGTCCACATCAATTTCCATTACCTGAGATGGATAATAAAACGGGGTGAGTTACAAAGAACTCAGTGTGTAACTCACTTACCACCATTATTGGGCCAAACCTTCAAGGCATTAATTTGGGCTTGAGCCCAATTACAAACTTTAACAATATAAAATGAAATAAAATATATTAAAATGCATGTAAAATGAATTTCCCAACCAAGCCTAATTTCCATCCGCTACACACCCCCCGTACCAACCAAAGACACCTGTGGGGATCAAGTCAACCCACCCCGCCAAACACACCAATCGTAGGCATTTAGCCTTTTAAATAATATTGTAGTGCACTACTGAACTAGATTGTGACATAGTCACCGAACTAGAGGCATTAAGCCAAAATTTGTGGCGAGCCACCGAACTAGATACGTGGCCACAGGCCTTTCTTCTCTTCATCAAATCCCATCCCATGCATTTATGTATGAATAACAAACTTTAATCATAAATGATTTATCAAGTAACCCATAATACAAAGGAGTTTTTAATAAAACCTTTCATTTGGGCCTATTAACAATATAGTATTAAACTTTGGCCATATCTCGAACTAGAGGGTTTTGGCCCATTAGCGATCTAGCAAACTTTGGCCCATATTATCGATCTAGCAGTTTTATGGCCCAATTTATCTATCTAGCAATATTTCGGCTCAATTTATCGATCTAGCAATATTTCGGCTCAATTTATCGATCTAGCAATATTTCGGCTCAATTTATCGATCTAGTAATTTTTCCGACTTTAACCGTTTTCATGCTTTTACACAAAAGTGTTAATTATCACATAAATTTCGATTTTGCCATTTTTACGATTTATCATAATACTTACTGTTTAGTATCTAACCCGAAAGATAAGTGTGAAGTTACACACCTGGTTATGGTGAGAACTAGACTTTCCCGCTCGTCAACACCTATACATATCACGATAACTTATGATCATTATAATCTAATAATAAAACCGATCTAAACATAACGATCTAAAATTTACCCTCGGATTTTTGAACTACTTCCACTTGCGGTTTCTCCCGATTGATGGTTCGTTAACGAATCAAATCCACGAACAAATAATGGTTCGGAGTACGAACTACTTCAAACAATTGATTCTCCTCGGATGAACGTCCACAATCCGTGGGAAAACCCGGATTGTTGATACAGTCCTTTGTTTATACTTAGGGGGATTAATGGTACCACCCTTCTTCCGAACACTATATACGGCCCGTTTCTTCCCTATCTTGATTGTCTTCAAAGACAAAGATCGTTAGCACGTCCTAATCATATATATATATATCGATTATGACTAAAGGCTTTGAGCGAGATTTCCTTACCACAAATATTCTTGTTCCACAAGGAAAATCGATCCAAGCGTTCTATGTCACACACGACCTCTTGATTTCCAATCTTCCGTTATCGCACTAAAGTATAACAAAAATAAACGTTAATAGAATGAGCGTTTATTTTGATCTAAGAAAGCCTTCAAACCACCATCAATATTCGGCCAAATACTATAAACTAATCGAAGACGAAAAAGAACCCTTACCTATTTTCCACGGTTGAAAAGAAACGATTGAAAATGTTGCTTCTGAATAGAGAGATATTCGGCTATGAATAATCAAAGAAAAAAAGAAAATGGTTCGGTTAAGGTACACTAACATTCGACCATGAAGAGATTAAAGGAGAAAGTATTGATTGAAAAGAAATCAAAATAAGAGAATAGGGATGATGATAATTCGGTTTTCAAAGAAAACAAAAGAGAAAGAAAGAGATGAGTTTAAGATCAAGGCACATTCGGCAATGGAGAAAAGGAGAGAAAAGAAAGGAATGGTCTTTTGATGTAGGTGATTTCGGCACTAATGAGAAAAAGGCACAAAAAGAATACCAAATGATGTGCAATAATGACCAAATGGTCAAAATAATCAAGGCTTACCAAGGATCAAATTCGGCCAAGGGAGAGAGGTTGAGAGAATTTGCAAAACTATGCACAAAACTAAGAATGACCAAAAAGAGACTTCAAATCCTAGCCAAACTAACACCAAAAATTCGGCTCCCCCCTAGACCATATTGCCGTCCCTATGCATGGTCAAATGGCCTTGATTTTATTTCCATAACCTTTTCCTTGATACTTGCCCCATATCTTCATATCTTTCCTTAATTCTTGATTCCCTTCCATAAGTTAACAATTTCCTTAATCCTTTGATATACTAACTAAAAATAACAAGGTCAACACTTACCATATATGCACTTGGCCGACACTTGCTATACATGTGCAGAAAAATTAAAAATAAAATTCATCTAGATGCTAAACAAGGGATTCGAACCTTCTCCCTCAGGCACTAACTCATGCGCCAACACCACTTTGCCATATACTCATCTTAAGCTACACTTTGACACATTAATTAACTTATGTGTCAATGCCACTTGCTCCACTTCAATAAATTTTAAAAACTAAAAATTATTCCATCCCGAATAATTCTAATTCTTCTTCAGACTATAATAAACACGAAAAATAATAAGAAAATTTTCCTTCATAATCTAAACACCAAATCATGCAATAATCGATACTCGAATTTTAGGGTGTTACAACTCTACCCTCCTTAAAAAATTTCGTCCTCGAAATTTACACATGCTTGAAAAAGGTGAGGGTATTGTTGCCGAATTACATCTTCAGGCTCCCACGTAGCTTCCTCCACTCTCGTGATTTCGCCATAAAATCTTGACCAACGGCACGGTTTTCTTTCTTAGCACCTTAACATCTCGGTCTAAGATTTCCACCGGTTCCTCCTTAAAAGACAAGTCTGAATACAACTCCACTTCTTCTACCAGGTACTATGTGCGAAGGATCCGATCTATAGCGCCTCGGCATGGAAACATGAAAAACATTATGAATCGACTCAACTCAGGAGGTAATTCGATCGATAGGCCACTTTGGACCAACACGCTTCACCACACGATATGGTCCAATGTATCTAGGACTCAATTTGCCCTTCTTCCCAAACCTAAAAATCTTCTTCCAAGGTGAGACCTTCAAGAACACTTGATCCCCACAAAGATACTCGATACTTCTACGCTTGGATCTGCATACGACTTTTGTCTATCTGAAGCTTCCTTTAACCGTGCTCGAATAGCTTTTACTTTTTCTTCCGTTTGAGAGATCACTGGACCTAACATCATCGTTCGCCCAATTCGGTCCAACAACTAGGAGAACGACACCTACGACCATACAATGCCTCGTAGGGTGCCATCCGAATGCTAGGCGATAGCTATTGTTGTAAGCAAATTACGCCAATGGTAGAAAATCCTCCCAACTACCTTTGAAGTCGATTATACAACCCCTTAACATGTCTTCCGAATCTGAATTACTCTTTCGATTGACCATCCGATCGAGGATGAAAAGCAGATCGAAGTTTAGCTTTGTTCCCAAAGCTTCATGCAATGCTTTCCAAAACCGTGACGTAAACCTAGGATCCCTATCTCGATATAATAGACGCGGTACCCCATACAACCTCACGATTTCGGATCGCATACAACTTAGCCAACTTCACGTAATGAGTAATCCGTCTGAACCGTAGAAAATGAGCGATCTTCGTCAAGCGATCAACAATTACCCAAACAGAGTTTTTCTTAGTAGGTGTTAAAGGTAACCCACTAACAAAATCCATTGTTATCCGCTCCCATTTCCAAAGAGGAATTTTTACCGGTTGTAATAATCCACGACGGCAATTGATGCTCCGCCTTCACTTGCGACAAGTTAAACATTTTCCCACAAATTCGAAATCTCACGCTTCAACCACGGCCACCAATATTGTTCACGAAGATCCCGATACATCTTATTTCCTCCGGGTGCATAGCATAAGGGCTACTATGCGCCTCTCGTAGAATCATTTATCTCAGATCTGAGTCCTTAGGCATACAAATTCTCCCACGAAAACATAACACACCTTCCGCGTTTATGCTAAAATCCTCTATTCCACCATTTTCAACTTGTTGAGTTAACAGTCCCAATTTCTTATCTGATATATGTTTTTCCTTGATTTGCTCTAACCACAGAGGCTTCACCTGAAGTTCCGCTATCGGACTACCATCCTCGTACAACTTAAATGGGCAAACATTGCTCTCAAATCAGATACCACCTTACGACTTAACGCGTCTGCTACCACATTAGCTTTTCCAGGATGATACTCGATTGAGAAATCATAGTCCTTTAACAGCTCCACCCATCTTCGTTGTCTCAAGTTTAATTCCTTCTGAGTAAGAAGATACTTAAGACTCTTGTGATCCGTATAGATGATAGACTTTTCACCGTAGAGTAATGCCTCCAAATCTTTAGAGCAAACACTACTGCAGCTAACTCCAAGTCATGAGTAGGGTAGTTTACTTCGTGCGGTCTCAACTGACGAGAAGCATAAGCTACCACTTTCCCACTTTGCATCAATACGCAACCTAATCCCGTATGCGACGCATCACAATAAACTGTAAACTCCTTTCCAAATTCGGGTTGAATCAATACAAGTGCTTAGTCAAAAAATCTTCTTCAATTCATCGAAACTTTCTTGCTTTGTTTTGTCCATATAAACGGTACTCCTTTACGCAAAAAGCTTAGTTAGGGGTGCGAAGAATCAACGAAAACCCTCAACAAAGCGTCCTATAGTAACCAGCCAAACCCAAGAAACTCCGAATCTCGACTCGACTTTGGTGGTTTCCAATCCAATACACCTCAATCTTCCGAGGATCCACCCTTATTCCTTGGTGACACCACATGACCCAAGAAAGTCACTTCCCTTAACCGGAATTCACATTTCTTGAATTTGGCATACGATTGATTATCTCGAAGTAATCGCAATACAATTACGCAAATCACGAATCATGCTCTTCTTCATTCCTTGAATATACGAATGTCATCTATGAATACCACCACAAACCGGTCTAAATATGGTTGAAAGACCGGTTCATCATATCCATAAATGCACTGGTGCATTGGTCAACCCAAACGGCATCACCAAAAACTCATAATGTCCATAACGAGTTGAGCCCGTCTTGTGAATATCCGCTTCTTTCACCTTAAGTCGATGATAACCCGATCTCAAATCAATTTTGGAGAAAACTGAAGCTCCTTCAATTGATCAAACAGCCGTCAATTCTTGGCGGAGGGTACCTATTCTTGATCGTCAATTTATTTAATTGCTGTAGTCAATACACATACGCATCGACCCATCTTTCTTCTTAACAAACAAAACCGGTGCTCCCCTTTGAGACACACTTTCGGTCGAATAAAGCCTCGATCTAGCAATTCTTGAATTTGAGCTTTAAGCTCCGCCAACTCCTTCGGTACCATTCTATAAGGAGCAATGGACACCGGGAGCCGTTAGCAAAAGCTCAATACCAAATTCCACTTCCCGATCTGGAGGTACACCGGGGAAGTTCTTCAGAAATACATCCGGAAATTCCTTCACTGTTCTCACATCTTCCATCGACAACTCTTTGGCATCTAAAGCACTAATAAATGCTAAAAATGCTCCATACCCTTTTCGCACCAACTTTTCGCGCTTAAGTGCGGATACCACATTTGCCAAGTAATTCCTTCGCTCGCTTTATCATAATTATTTCTTTATCCTCCACCGTCCTTATTGACATCCGCTTTTCAAGCACAATCCAATTTTGCCCGGTGCTTAACCAACCAATCCATGCCCAAAATGATATCGAACTTCGCCAAAAGGCAATTCCATCAAATTTGCCAAAAATATTTCTCCTTGAATTTCTAAGGGCACATCTCTAAACAGGTTTATTTACCAATACCGATTGTCCTAAAGGACTAATTACCTTCATCTCATTATCGAAATTTCGAGTCTAAATTCAAGTTTCGGATATGGTGCTAGCAACATACGAATGGGTAGAACCAATATCCATCAAAGCAATAACAGTACATCAAAAATGAAGAACGTGCAGATTATCACATCGTGTGCATTGCCATCCTCACGGCGTCTAACGCATATACCAATCTGGGCCGTCTTGCATCCGTGTTGCCTCTAGGACCATTGCTTCGACCATTGCACCTTGACCACGTCCACCCCATTACCACCACGACCGGTCCACGACCTCTCGGTGGTTGCTTGAATTCCTCTTGCCGGTGGTGCATCGATTACGAGCTTCCCGAGTTGTATCCATTCGACGAGGCAATTCCTATATTGATGATCCATCGACCCGCATTTATAGCAAGCACCCGCTTTCTTCCGGACTCTCCGAATGCCTTTTCCCAATCGGCACAATCTCGACTCGATTCCACATTTACAGTGTTCTTCCTTGAAATGCGGTTCCTCGTTCCGAGGCCTCTTGAAACCTTCTTGAAGAACACGAATACTTCATATCTCTCTTGCCTCTAGCTCGTTCCCGATTCTCGGCGTTAGAGTTCTTAACCTCTTCGGCTATCTTGGCCTTTTCCAAGCGTGGAAAAAGTTCTAACTTGTTGTGGGGCTATCAAAACCCGCAATTCATCGTTCAAGCCATCCTCAAAGCGTACACAACTCTCATGATCCGTTGCCACTATCATTCGAGCATAGCGATTCAAACGTAAGAACTCAGCTTCATATGCTGCCACCGTCTTATTTCCTTGCACCAGGTTCAAGAATTCCTTCCTTCGGGCATCCACATAGCTTGTTTCCACATATTTCCCTTGAAAGGAAGCCTTGAAGAATTCCTAATTAACTAATGCAGCATCAGTGCCTTCTCGGACAGTAAGCCACCATTGGTATGCTTCATCCCTTAACAAAGATACCGCTCCTCTTAGTTTTTGTTCCACAGTACACTCAAGATCGTCCATAATTCGCTCCACTGCCTCAAGCCAATATTCAGCGACATTTGGAGCTACACTTGAGACACCTCTGAAAACCTCGGCTCACTTGATTTCAAGCGTTCCGATATCGACCCACGAGCTGTTGGCCCAGTTCTAGCTCCAGCGACCCTTTCAAGGACTCGCAGCATTGCTCGCGTCACCGCATTATCTTCTTCCATATGATTATGTGATCCCGTCTCACTTTCGAGTGACGCAGGTGCATCCATTTTCGGCATATGATCCGGTGCTTGGTTGCACCTCTAAAACCTCATCCTCTACCACGGCCACGTCTACGCGTCCCACGACCACGTCCTCTAGAGCTCATAATGACCGATTTAACTGATTAAGAGTTTTATGAATCAAAATACTATTTCAGCTTGTTTATTAACGATGTTTTATGATATGAAAGAGATAGAGTTGTTTTCGCAACCATATCCTATTGTCTCAATCTCTACGGTTTTCAACACCTAAAACTAGAAGTTCTAGAGTGTTTCTTATGATCATATCACAATATAAACAATTGATATCTGAGATACTTACTTGACTTGGCGCGGGATGCTCATGGTGCCATACTACCTTTAAATAAAAATCTAGAAATTTTGAATTGTTTTTCAAACAAACATCATTATTGAACCCAAACCACAGTAGAGTTTTGAAAGCGTGCTCGATACCATTAAATGTAACACCCCAAACCAGTCTATGCGTTAAGACGAGATTTGGTTTGTCACACCGAACGAACATCCAAAATTTCTCTAATGATTTAAGTAAAACAAGAATGCAAAGCCTTTAGAAATAAGGTTTAATAAAAACTAAGTACAATGATTATGAATTAAGAAAAATACTTGGTTGAAATCTTATATATATATATTAGTCAAAACCTTAACTTGCAGCTTTTTTTTTTTTAAAGAATTTGAAAGAAATTGAAAAGTAATTTAGGTGTCCAAAATTGTTATAAAACATAATATTTTTAAGAAACTTTATAGATTTAACATAAGCCCATATTAACAGTCTAAAAATAAAGTTAAATCCATCCACACAAAAAAACAATCCATAAAAACATAATTAGAGGCCTTATTACAACATACCCAAAATAGTAATTAAAATAAGTAACTTAAATAAAGTTCATAGTTTATAAAACCCACGCTTGTAGTATGGCCTCCACCATGTCATCCCCTACCCAAGTCCACATCAATTTCCATTACGAGATGGATAATAAAACGGGGTGAGTTACAAAGAACTCGATGTGTAACTCACTTACCACCATTATTGGGCCAAACCATCAAGGCATTAATTTGGGCTTGAGCCCAATTACAAACTTTAACAATATAAAATGAAATAAAATATATTAAAATGCATGTAAAATGAATTTCCCAACCAAGCCTAATTTCCATCCGCTACACACCCCGTACCAACCAAAGACACTGTGGGGATCAAGTCAACCCACCCCGCCAAACACACCAATCGTAGGCATTTAGCCTTTTAAATAATATTGTAGTGCACTACCAAACTAGATTGTGACATAGTCACCGAACTAGAGGCATTAAGCCAAAATTTGTGGCGAGCCACCGAACTAGATACGTGGCCACAGGCCTTTCTTCTCTTCATCAAATCCCATCCCATGCATTTATGTATGAATAACAAACTTTAATCATAAATGATTTATCAAGTAACCCATAATACAAAGGAGTTTTTAATAAAACCTTTCATTTGGGCCTATTAACAATATAGTATTAAACTTTGGCCATATCTCGAACTAGAGGGTTTTTGGCCCATTAGCGATCTAGCAAACTTTGGCCCATATTATCGATCTAGCAGTTTTATGGCCCAATTTATCTATCTAGCAATATTTCGGCTCAATTTATCGATCTAGCAATATTTCAGCTCAATTTATCGATCTAGCAATATTTCGGCTCAATTTATCGATCTAGTAATTTTTCCGACTTTAACCGTTTTCATGCTTTTACACAAAAGTGTTAATTATCACATAAATTTCGATTTTGCCATTTTTACGATTTATCATAATACTTACTGTTTAGTATCTAACTTGAAAGATAAGTGTGAAGTTACACACACCGGTTATGGTGAGAACTAGACTTTCCGCTCGTCAACACCTATACATATCACGATAACTTATGATCATTATAATCTAATAATAAAACCGATCTAAACATAACGATCTAAAATTTACCCTCGGATTTTTGAACTACTTCCGCTTGCGGTTTCTCCCCGATTGATGGTTCGTTAACCGAATCAAATCCACGAACAAATAATGGTTCGGAGTACGAACTACTTCGCACAATTGATTCTCCTCGGATGAGCGTCCACAACCCGGTGGAAATCCCGGATTCTTGTCTGATCCTTTGTTTATACTTAGGGGATTAATGGTACCACCCTTCTTCCGAACACTATATACGGCCCATTTCTTCCCTATCTTGATTGTCTTCAAAGACAAAGATCGTTAGCACGTCCTAATCATATATATATATATATATATCGATTATGACTAAAGGCTTTGAGAACGAGATTTCCTTACCACAAATATTCTTGTTCCACAAGGGAAATCGATCCAAGCGTTCTATGTCACACACGACCTCTTGATTTCCAATCTTCCGTTATCGCACTAAAGTATAACAAAAATAAACATTAATAGAATGAACGTTTATTTTGATCTAAGAAAGCCTTCAAACCCCCATCAATATTCGGCCAAATACTATAAACTAATCGAAGACGAAAAAGAACCCTTACCTATTTTCCACGATTGAAAAGAAACGATTGAAAATGTTGCTTATGAATAGAGAGATATTCGACTATGAATAATCAAAGAAAAAAAGAAAATGGTTCGGTTAAGGTACACTAACATTCGGCCATGAAGAGATTAAAGGAGAAAGTATTGATTGAAAAGAAATCAAAATAAGAGAATAGGGATGATGATAATTCGGTTTTCAAAGAAAACAAAAGAGAAAGAAAGAGATGAGTTTAAGATCAAGGCACATTCGGCAATGGAGAAAAGGAGAGAAAAGAAAGGAATGGTCTTTTGATGTAGGTGATTTCGGCACTAATGAGAAAAAGGCACAAAAAGAATACTAAATGATGTGCAATAATGACCAAATGGTCAAAATAATCAAGGCTTACCAAGGATCAAATTCGGCCAAGGGAGAGAGGTTGAGAGAATTTGCAAAACTATGCACAAAACTAAGAATGACCAAAAAGAGACTTCAAATCCTAGCCAAACTAACACCAAAAATTCGGCTCCCCCCTAGAACATATTGCCGTCCCTATGTTTGGTCAAATGGCCATGATTTTATTTCCATAACCTTTTCCTTGATACTTGCCCCATATCTTCATATCTTTCCTTAATTCTTGATTCCCTTCCATAAGTTAACAATTTCCTTAATCATTTGATATACTAACTAAAAATAACAAGGTCAACACTTACCATATATGCACTTGGCCGACACTTGTTATACATGTGCAGAAAAATTAAAAATAAAATTCATCTAGATGCTAAACAAGGGATTCGAACCTTCTCCCTCATGCACTAACTCATGCGCCAACACCACTTTGCCATATACTCATCTTAAGCTACACTTTGACACATTAATTAACTTATGTGTCAATGCCACTTGCTCCACTTCAATAAATTTTAAAAACTAAAAATTATTCCATCCCCGAATAATTCTAATTCTTCTTCAGGACTATAATAAACACGAAAAATAATAAGAAAATTTTCCTTCATAATCTAAACACCAAATCATGCAATAATCGATACTCGAATTTTAGGGTGTTACAGGCACTTTGATGAGTTGGTGATTTGGGGTTTTGAGTGATGAATGAATGGGGAGAAGCAAGGGTGTAATTTATAGTGGGAGAAGTAGGAATTAGAGTAGAACTCTTAGAGCAATTTAATAATAAAAATATTCTAATTCCAATTCTACTTAATGTTAACAACAATTAATAATATGCATGTGTAATTATCAATTGTTATTAATTTATTAAGATAAACATAAAATAAAATTAATCCTAGTTTTAAGCTAAGTTGATAAAAATTAATATATAAGTTATAAGAGATATAATTATATATTAAAGTTTATCATATTATTATTAAAATATATATATTAAGTAAAAATAATTATTTTAGATGCCTTTTGGAAATGTTTACAAAAAGAGGCACCTAGTTTTTATTATTTACGAAAATAGCAACCAAATTTTAAAAATAATTCAATTAAGTCCCTAGACTTAATGAAAATTTAAAATTGAGTTGCAATTTAAGACTTGGGTCAAAATTGACCTTTTTATTTGGAAAACCAAAAATTTATTTTGTCATTTAGGGGCTAATTTCTCGGAAAATTATGTAAAAATCAATTCCCAGGAAAGATTGGAGGGGTCACAAGCGGTCCCGCTTAAGTTCCAATCTCTTAGACAGAATTTCTTTAAACATAATAAACCCGAAAATATACCCTAAATAATTTATTGAAAACAAGAAAATCTAAAGATCAGATAAACTGAACAAGATTTGATCTCGTTCACGTCTTTCTCCGTAGTAATGTTCCAAACGCTGAGCATTGACTTGGAAATTACCTCCCTTACCTTGGAGTTCAACAACTCCGTATGGATAGACGCGATGAATCGTAAATGGACCGGACCAATGTGATTTTAACTTACCTGGAAAGAACTTTAATCTGGAATTAAATAACAAGACTTGCTGACCTGCTTCAAACTCTCGAACTCGAATATGCTTGTCATGCCATTTCTTGAGTCTTTCTTTGAGTAATTTGGCATTTTCGTATGAGAACATTCGAAATTCCTCTAGCTCGTTGAGTTGGAGCATCCGTTTCTCTCTAGAAAGCTTAAGATCCAAGTTGAGTCGTCGAAGGGCCCAGTAAGCTTTGTGCTCTAACTCCAGAGGTAGATGATAGGCTTTTCCAAAGACCAACCTGTAGGGTGACATTCCTAAAGGTGTCTTGTATGCTGTTTTGTAAGCCCATAAAGCATCATCTAGTCTCTTGGACCAATCTCGTCGGTTCGGGCAAACTACCTTCTCAAGTATGCCTTTGATCTCCTTATTCGCTAGCTCAGCTTGCCCATTTGTCTGTGGATGGTAAGCTGTAGCAACCTTATGTTTCACTCCATGTTTATCTAACAACCATTTTAACCACTTATTCACAAAATGGGTCCCTTCATCGCTAATAATAGCTCTTGGGGTTCCGAACCTTGTGAACACATGTTTCTGCAAGAACTTCATCACAACCTTAGCATCGTTCGTCGGATAAGCTTCAGCCTCGACCCACTTGAACACATAATCTACTGCTACCAATATGTATTTGTGACCGAAAGACTGAGGGAAGGGACCAAGAAAGTCAATACCCCAAACATCGAACAATTCTACCTCAATGATATTTGTTCGAGGCATCTAATTTCTGTGGGTGACATTTCCAACCCTCTGACATCGATCACAACTCTTTACGTAAGCGTATGCATCCTTGAATAGTGTTGGCCAAAAGAATCTGGCTTGCAATACTTTGGCCGCTGTACGAGTACCTCCGAAGTGTCCCCCACTCGGAGCTGAATGATAGTGGTATAAAATCTTCGGTATTTCATCTTTTGCCACACATCTCCTAATCATCTGATCTGCACACTTTTTAAACAAATATGACTCTTCCCAGAAATAGTACTTCACATCGTGAAGAAACTTTTTCCTTTGCTGATACGTTTTATCAAGCGGCATCAAACCACAAGCTAAATAGTTAGCAAAATCAGCAAACCAAGGAATATTATGGACATGATTTACCTTCAGTATGTGTTCATCTGGAAATGTCTCTTGGATCGGTAAAAGTGGAGAATTTCCTCTTGCGGCTCTAATGCGGATAAGTGATCCGCTACTTGGTTTTCTACTCCCCTTCGATCTTGGATTTCTAGATTGAACTCTTGAAGTAGAAGCACCCACCAGATCAATCTCGGCTTAGCATCTTTCTTGGCTAATAAGTACTTAATTGCGGAGTGGTCCGTATAGACAATCACTTTGGTACCTACAAGATAAGATCGAAACTTGTCGAAAGCAAACACAATAGCCAGTAACTCTTTTTTTGTTACCGTATAATTTAGTTGAGCTCCGGTTAGAGTTCTACTTCCGTAGTAGATGGGATGAAAAACTTTATTCCTTCGCTGGCCCAAGACAGCTCCAATGGCGAAGTCACTTGCGTCACACATCAACACAAATGGCGAATCCCAGTCTAGTGTGACGATTATGGGTGCCGTGACTAATCGACTCTTCAGATCATTGAATGCTTTTACGCATTCCTCATCAAACTTGAATATCGAGTCTTTCTCCAATAGCTTGCATAAGGGTTTAGCCACTTTGGAGAAGTCCTTGATAAATCTTCGATAAAAACCGGCGTGACCCAAAAAGCTCCTAACACCTTTTACAGATGTTGGAGGTGGGAGTTTCTCAATAACGTCTACTTTTGCTTTATCCACCTCGATCCCATGTCTCGTTATCCGATGGCCTAAAACAATTCCTTCTCGTACCATGAAATGGCACTTTTCCTAATTGAGTACGAGATTCGTTTCTTCACATCGCCTTAGTACCTTAGCTAGATTGGCTAAGCAATCATCGTAACTATCTCCGAATACTGAAAAATTGTCCATAAAAACTTCCAAGTACTTCTCAACCATGTCAGTAAAAATAGACATCATACATCTTTGAAATGTAGCTGGTGCATTACATAAACCAAATGGCATGCGTCTAAATGCAAACGTACCATACGGGCAGGTGAATGCCGTTTTGTGTTGATCTTCCAGTGCTACTGTAATCTGATTATACCCTGAGTATCCATCGAGAAAACAATAGTAATCTCGTCCTGCGAGTCTATCAAACATCTGGTCCAAAAACGGCAGAGAAAAGTGATCTTTCCTAGTCGCCTTGTTCAGTTTTCGGTAATCGATGCAAATTCTCCATCCCGTAACGGTTCTAGTTGGTATCAACTCGTTGTTCTCGTTGTCCACGACCGTGATACCTCCTTTCTTCGACACGCACTGGACTGGACTCACCCATGAACTGTCTAAGATAGGGTAAATTATACCCGCATCCAACCACTTGATAATTTCCCTTTTCACTACATCTTTCATGATGGGGTTCAGTCTCTGTTGTCCATCAATCGCTCCTCTCTCGCCATCTTATAATATGATCTTCTGCATGCATACAGATGGGCTAATACCGCGAATATCGGCTATGGTTCATCCGATAGCCTTCTTGAATTGTTTCAAAACTAAGATAAGTTTCTCTTCTTGTTCAGTAGTTAGTTCTGCTGAAACAATCACAGGCAGAGTAGAGGCGTTACCTAAATAAACATATTTTAAGTGTGAAGGTAATACCTTGAGTTCTAACTTAGGTGGCTCTTCGATTGATGCTTTTGGCTGGATGTAATCTCTTTTCTCTAATTCTAATGATTCAAAACAGGATTGCAGATTAAATCCCTTTTGATTAGCTTTTAGCACAGCTAAGTATTCATCCTCCTCTTCATCATTTGGGGAATCCAATGTCAAAATTCTTTCCATTGGGTCCTCAACACAGTTAAGTTCTTTCTCTACTATTAATTCCTCTAAATCGGATACTGCAGAGCAATCATCCATTGTGTCGGGAAATCGCATTGACTTAAAAACATTAAATGTTACCTGATCATCCTGAACACGCATAGTCAGCTCGCCCTTTTGTACATCGATAAGGGTCCTTCCAGTTGCTAAGAATGGTCTTCTCAGGATAATTAGCACTTTTTTGTCTGCTTCAAAGTCTAGAATTGCAAAGTCAGCAGGAAAAATAAATTTATCTACACGTACCAATACGTCCTTGATTTTTCCTTCTGGATGCGCTAAGGATCGATCTTCTAGTTGAAGTGGAACCGTAGTTGGTCTAACTTCTCCTATCCCCAACTTCCTAAATATTGACATAGGCATCAAGTTGATACTTGCACCTAAGTCACATAATGCCTTACCGCAATATGTTGATCCAATGTTGCATGGTATGGTGAAACATCCAGGATCCTTTAATTTTGGGGGTAGTTTGTCCTGAAGATATGCACTGCATTCCTTCGTCAGAGCTATCGTCTCAAATTCTCCAAGTCTTCATTTCTTAGACAAGATATCTTTCATGAACTTGACGTAGTTTGACATTTGTTCAAGTGCTTCGACCAACGGGATGTTGATGTGAAGTTGCTTGAGTACGTCAAGGAAATTCTTGAATTGAATCTCCTGCTTCGGCCACGAAGTCTTTGAGGGTAGGGTGGTGGTGGTTTCATTCATCGAACCGATTACGGTTGATTCGCCTTTGGCGGTAATTCTGCATCTAACGAAGTTGTTGGTTGATCAGAATTGACTGATCCTGAGGTTACTTTGCCGAATTTTACAGATTTCGGTTCTGGTGAAACTGGGGTTTCAACACTTGGTTGAACTTCTTCAGAGTCTTGAGCATCAGCTTGCTCCTTTTCAACTTCAACAGTGTTGGGCTCCACTATCTTTCTGCTCCTCAATGTCAACGCATTGCAATGGTCCTTCCCCGGATTTCCCAGATTTTCTGTGTCACTAGGTAGGGCACCTTGTGGTCAGTTCTTGAGTTCAATAGCAAGCTAACCCACTTGATTCTCCAAATTATTCAATGTAGATACTTGGCTCTGGATTAAGGCATCATTCTTTGCCATGTATGCCTTCAGCAAACTATCCAAGCTATTGGATGCTTCAGCTTGAACTGGTTTCTAAACTTGTTGCGGGAAATTAGGCGGCTGGGTTGGTCTGGGTTGGGTGTACGTGGTACTGGTTCTAGCCCCTTGGTTACTCTAGGAGAAATTCGGGTGGTTTCTCCACGACGGATTATAGAAATTCGATTGCAGCCCTTGCCTTCCTCAGTTTTGGTTTTGATTACCCATGTAGTATACAGATTCTGGGTTCGACGAACATTCTTCAAACAAATGTCCCTCCCCACAATAGACACAGGCTACATTCTCAAATTGATTCGGTGACTGTGCTGCAAAACTATTAGACCCATTAGTAGTAAGGTTTTTAAGCATTGAGGATATTGATGATACTTGAGATGCGAGTGAAGTAAGAGCGTCTACTTCATGAATTCCAGCGACTCGTCTTCCTGACGCTACACGACTAGTTGGCCATTGATAATTGTTGCTGGCAATCCTCTCAATAATTTCATAAGCCTCATTATAAGACTTAGAAAGGAGAGCACCATTAGCAGAGGCGTCCACTACCATCCTTGTGTGAGCGTTGAGACCATTATAGAATGTCTCAAGTTGAATGCAATGTGGGATTCCATGATGAGGGCATTTTCGTAATAATTCTTTAAATCTTTCCCATGCCTCATACAAGGACTCGTCATCCATTTGGTGGAAGGCAGTGATCTCGTTCATGAGCTTAGCATTCTTGCTAGGCGGAAAATACTTCATGAGAAATCTCTCGGCTAACTCTTGCCATGTAGAGATGGAGTTCGGTGGCAATGAATTTAACCAGGCACGAGCTCTGTCCCTTAACGAATATGGGAACAACTTCAATCGTAAGGCATCTTCGGGTACTCCGGCTAACTTGAAAGAATCGCTCACCTCCATGAATAGTCTCAAGTGTAGATGAGGGTCTTCGGTAGGCATTCCACTGAATTGGCCCACTGTCTGAAGCATTTGGAACATGACTGGCTTCAGGTCGAATTGTTGTGCCTCGATTTCGGGTCTCCTAATACCCGGATTAAGATCGTTAAATCTTGGCAAAGATATCGTCGTAAAGCTCTATCCCTATCATAAGCAATAAGGATAGGATTCTGAGCAAGGTTTGCTCCGTTCCCTTGATTCATATTCTCGAAGTTCATCTCTTCGGTCCTTCTCTGGGTTGCTTGTCTTCTTCGTTGTCCAAAGGTTCGTTCTATTTCAGGGTCTATAGGGAGTAAGTCAATAATCTGGTCAATACTCATAAACACCTGAAATAATCACAGAAAAATTAAGTAAGTAAAAATTTCAATACGAAAATAAACCATGTCGAAACCATTTTTTATTAGGTTTGAAAAAAACGGGGATCGACTATAAAATGACAAATGGAAATGGAGTCGCCACCGATCTTTTATTCGAGGTATGATCGGGTCACCTTGAGATGGATTATTTTAATAAAACATTTTGATTTATTAAAACAATAATTTTGGTCTACGAAATCTAAGAGAACAGGTTCGGGAGTCGGTTACGTACGAGGAAGGATTAGCACCCTCGCAACGCCCAAAATTGGTACCAAATTGATTAATTAATGTCCTAACGTCGAGAATTTGAAAGATTTTAAAATTACAACCCTCTTTGACCCATGTGAAGATACTCGAGTTTGAATATTAAGATTCTCTGGTTCCGAAAGAATAAAATATCACATCCAACACGTTAGGATGCAACAATTTAAGTCTTCGAATTCTAGATCATCCCAAAATTCTCAAAACTCATGTATTGAGATTTTGAAAGGGTATTTCTTTATTTTGGATCAACCGGAAAATCGAAACCCAGCACGTTACGGCAAGATTTCTCGAATTTCTAAATACAAAATATTGCCTCGTTTTTAATGATAAGAAATATGGATGAAATTTTGAAAGGATATTCAGTTATTTGGTCAAACGAAAAATTGAAACCCAGCATGTTAGGGCACGATCTCTCGAACTTCCAAACACGAAACATTGCCTTATTTTAGAACTAAGAAAACACAAATGAAATCTTGAAAGGATATTTGGTTATTTGGTCAAACGAAAAACCGAAACCCAGCACGTTAGGGCACGATCTCTCGGATTTCCAAACACGAAACATTGCTTTATTTTAAAAACCTTTGGATTGAATGATTTTAAAACTCGAATGATATTAAAAAATGGTTTCTTTTTTGACAAATAAAATCGCAATGGAATAATAGTATACAAAGCAAAGTAGCAATACGTACACAAAACATTTCATTAATGAATCACAAATAATCAATAAACACAAATTAAGAGAGGTAATACACATTATGGCATGAAAGGGTTTTAATAATGAAAATAAGCATGAAATATATACATAATAGATTCAAAAGAAGAAAATATATATAAAAACAATATGAAATCAATAGTATATACATAAGAATAATTTAATAACAGCAAATAGAAATTAATAGTAAATTAATAAATGAATAAAATACTATAGACAATAGTTTGAAAATAGTGAAGCAACAATAATAATAATGATAACAAAAAATACAATGATATAATGAAAATATATTATCAAAATAATAACAACAATAAAAATAATACTAATGATACTAAAATTAATTAGTAGTAATAATAACAATAATAGTAAAAATAATATTCATAATAATATTAAAAATGACAATAGTAATATCAATAATAATAATAATATTATTTAAATAATGAAAATATAGCAAAAATAATTAAAGAAAATAAACAATAGAAAAAAGGACTAAATTAAAATACGCATAAATAGTTAGGGATTAATCTAGCAAATATTTCAGTCTTGAAAACGTTGCGTTTAAGCGGGGACCAAAATGAAAACGGAATGTGCGTTACGAGTCGAGTCACTCGAGCGGGTATGGCCTCTGAACGACGCCCTTTTGGGCATTGAATTGCCACTCCAAAATGACGTCGTATGGTTTACCCTTAAATACTAAAAATCAGTTTAAAAAAAAAAAACATTTTAACACTGTCTTAAAAAAAACAAAGAAAATTCTCTGAAAAACTCTCTAGGGCTCTGACCTAGCCCCGTCACCGAGCCGTCGTACTCCGCCACCGTTCACCACTGTGTGCGGTGGTCGGAGACCCCAAAAGTAGGCCATTTCAGACCTTTCAAGCACCCAAGTCAGATCTAAACTCAAAATACCAGAAACCCTCGCCAAAATCGAAAAAAAACTAGAAACCTTTCGAATTCGGGTTCTCCGATCAACAAAAAAATGGGTAAAAGTTTCTATCTTTCTTTATCTATATATATATACAAGATATTAAAAGCGAAAATGAGATGAAAAAATTGATGGGCAATATACCTCTTTCTCTATTTTTGTATTCAAAATGTCCCATACAATGTTTTTCCTAAGCTTTCTTTTATATCCGAAAAGAAAAAGCAGAAAAGAAAATAAAAATACAATCTTTTCCATTACGTATTTCTTCGCGTTTCTGCTATTCTGTTGTTCTTGTCATTGTTCGCAGGTACGACGGTGACGTGGCGCTGGTACGGGGGCCGTGCGCGTGGACGTGGTTGGTCAATGCACGCGCGCGTGGGGTGCAATGGTGGGAAGCTTATATACGCGCTAAGGGGAAACCCTAGGTTTCCTAATTCTGGCTTAAGTTTTTGGGCCTTTCGGGCTGGTTTTAGAATTGGGCTTGGGTAGTGTTTAGGCCTGCTGTTTTATTTTAATTGGGCTATTATAAACGGACTGTTTTAACAGACTTGGTTTATTATTGTTTTATTTTGGTTTTGGTTGGTTAATGGGTTTCAAATGGGCCGGGCGAAATAGGCCTATTACAGCTGCCCCTCATTGCTCATTTTCGTGTAACGAGAATAGATCAAAGACTTCAAAAAGGACCATTTTTGCCCGGTCTTCAAATCTTTGACTTCTTTCGGTGCTTTTCTTCTTCGAGTAGCTTCATTCCATCCCACTGCATCCCCAAGTGCCTAGGAACTAGCGGTTCGATCCAATTCAATGTAATTCTAGAGAGAAGAGATTCGTAGTTTCGATCTTCTTACTGGAATTTCTCGGAAATATAGTTTGATCCTCAATAACCACAGGGAGAAGGGATTTGTAGCCTCCATCTACTCCACTGGGACTTCGGGGTGATAGGAATTCAGAGAGAAGTGATTTGTAGCTTCAATCTTCTTACTGAAACTTCTCAGAAATATAGTTTGATCCTCAATAACCTCAGGGGGAAGGGATTTGTAGCCTCCATCTACTCCACTGGGACTTCGGAGTGATAGGAATTCAGAGAGAAGAGATTTGTAACTTCGATCTTCTTACTGAAACTTCTCGGAAATACAGTTTGATCCTCAATAACCTCAGGGAGAAGGGATTTGTAGCCTCCATCTACTCCACTGGGACTTCGAGGTGATAACATTTGTATCTTCGATCCGCTTCGTTCAGGAAGGCAAGATCTGCTATCCTCAATTTGCTCCACTGTAAACTCAGGGATGCCAAACTGGTAGCTTAAATCTGCTCCCTCTCACCGCTTGGGGACAAGATTTGTCGTTCGATCTTGATCCACTACTACTTAGGGTGACAAGATCTACAATTTTTAACCTATTCCACTACGTGTCAGGGAGATAGGGCTAGTGGCTTAAATCGGTTCCACTACTGCTTAGGGAGACCAGATTTGCCGTTCGATCTTGGTCCGCTAGTGCTTAGGGTGACAAGATCTACAATTTTTGACCTATTCCACTACTGGTCAGGGAGATAGGGCTGGTGGCTTAAATCGGTTCCGTTACTACTTAGGGAGACCAGATTTACCGTTCGATCTTGGTCCGCTACGCTTAGGGTGACAAGATCTACAATCTTCGACCTATTCCACTGCTGGCCAGGGAGATAGGGTTGGTGGCTTAAATCTGTTCCACTCACCGCTAGGAGACCAGATTTGTCGTTCGATCTTGGTTCCCTCGCTTAGGGTGACAAGATCTACAATCTTCGACCTATTCCACTTGTTGGTCGGGAGATAAGGCTCGGTGGCTTAAATATGTTCCACTACTGTTTTGGAAGACCAGATTTGCCATTCGATCTTGGTTCCCTACTGCTTAGGGTGACAAGATTTACAATCTTCGACCTATTCCACTGCTGGTCAGGGAGATAGGACTGGTGGCTTAAATCTGTTCCCACTCTTTGCTTAGGGAGACCAGATTTACCGTTCAATCTTGGTTCCCTACTGTTTAGGGTGACAAGATCTACAATCTTCGACCTATTCCACTGCTGGTCAGGGAGATAGGACTGGTGGCTTAAATCTGTTCCACTACTGCTTAGGGAGACCAGATTTGTCGTTCGATCTTGGTTCCCTACTGCTTAGGGTGACAAGATCTACAATTTTCAACCTATTCCACTGTTGGTCAGGGAGATAGGATTGATGTCTCCGATCTGCTCCTGTAACTTCAGGATTGCCAGATTTGCTATCTTCGATCCGCTTCACTCGGAAAGGCAAGATCTTTGAATTCACCGATGTTGCAACAACGTCTTCTAGGAGACCTGTTTTGTAAAATCAATTTTGTGTTTATGCCTATGCAAAATGGTTAGGATGCAATGATTAGAATGAATCTAATGCTCCTAACGAAATGTATTATGGATGACATTTGTATGAATGCAGAATGTCATGAGAATGGTCAAAGATTAGGATGCAATGATCAGAATGAATTGAATGCCCCTAAATAGATGTGTCTTATGGATGACATTTGTATGAATGCAGAATGTCATGAGAATGATTTTTTACAATGATTAGGATGCAATGATCGGAATGAATCAAATGCTCCTAACTAAATTTGTTTTGCATGAATGTAGAATTTCATGAGAATGATCCCTTTTTAAAAGTTTAAGGTGTCATTGTTCATTGTTTATTAAGGCTTTATCACTGATGTATTATGCTGCCATCTTGTTCAGCTGGTATTCTCAACAGAAAACCCGAGAAAACAAATATCTTGCCCAACAGATTTGCCCCACTGTAACTTCAGGGTTCATCTCATTGTGACTTAGCGATATAGGATCTGAATCTCTTCCCATCTATCCCATTGCGACCTCGAAATGTAGGATTTGTTTCTTCTTCAATCCATCACATTGCTATTCAAAGGTATAAGATCTGTATTATCTTTCATCTATCCCACTATAACTCGGGGGTATAGGGCCTGTAGCTTGTTCCATCAACTGATCACTCTTCGGGTGACCCAACCAGATGTATATGCATGATGCTCGCGTGAATGCAGTATATCAATTTTTCTCCGGAGAATGATTCCCATTTTACAATTGGGTTAATGATGCCCATTTTTTGTCAGGATTGTATTACTGACGCAATATCTTGTCATTTGTTCAACCACCATTTTGGAAAAAAAAATCCGGAGAGATAGTCTCAGTTTAGACTCTTCCTCCACCAATATTTTCATCCCTCACACTTGGTGAGTTTTAAACAATAGTCCTATTTCAGTTTCTTGTATTATTTAGAAGCTTCTAGAGTAATATGCAAAACTCCTTTTATGAAAGTATTATTAGTCCACTAATCGTTATTTCAATGCAAAATGCTTGAAAAAGATCATAACAATGGACAAGAAAGAAATTAATTTGGAGCATAGCTCGAAACAAATAAGTTAATTCAAGATAGCAAATGTAAAGAAATTTTATTGGGAGCATTCTTTGAAAAGAATAAGATAATCCAAATAACAATTTTGAAATGGACAAAATGGAAACTAGGTACCCCAAATATCGCAGCCTGAGCTTCTCTGTTCCAACTTCTTGAGGATCATTTTAAGCTCAATATGTGTTTAGAGGATCCTTAGTACTTTGTCGATGCCCCAAGACGTAGCATACTTCTTCATTGTTAATTCAGGCGTAGCAAGACTTGCTGTATACCCCCCTTTGATCAAAATTTGAGTCGCCCTTTTCGGGTTTTCAACTCAAATCTCCTTTGGTCTCAAAGCGCCCTTTGCGGGTTTTCGCCTTGGCCTCTCCTTTTTCTTCTTTTTTCTTTATTTTTCTTTCTTTCTTTCTTTCTTTTTTTTTCCTTTTTTTTACGAATATTTCTTGACTGAATTCACCGGATTGGGTATATCCCTGCCACTCATTTGGTCAATGTTTCCAGAACAGACTTTTTCACTTCATAAAGTATTTTCTAGTTTGGCCTCCATTCTCTCTGAAATCCTTTTGTATATAAAGGATCTTCTTCAATATCAGGTCCCCCTTTGGGAATTTTCTAGGATGAACCTCTTTGTCGCAAACCCACATCATCTAACTGTAACGGATAGCTATTAACTTTTCTTCACAAATTTGATTGATCATATCGGGATTGGATCCATTCTGCCTCATCCAACTTCAGTTCTGATAAAACTCGAAAAAAGGAATTTCGACTTCAATGGGTGAAACCAATGAGAAATGTGTTGCCCCGATGACAGTCCTGGCCAACGTTTGATAAGCATAGAGGGTAAATAGTAACTTCTGTATGCCAATCTTTACAAGTTTTGCTCTTTTTATGATCTTTTGTTTTTCTTTTTGGTTGCTTTTGCTGCACTGATATGTAGCACCTGATCTTTGAACAGACCGCAGGCTTTTGGCATTGTGCGGTTAAATGTGATCTTTTTGACTTCTTTTTTTTGTCAGTATTCTTTCTTTCTTTTTTTCTTTTTTTCTCTCTTTTTTTTTTTTGTTTTTTGGTCTAATGACTATCGACTTTGTAGTATTGACATATGAAGCGTCCTTCACCCTCTTAGTGAAGAAATTGACACCCACAAAGATGAATTGGTGTCGGCTAAATGCTATTGACGAGATCGGCCTCATAACTTCTATGTCCCATTTGTAGACAAAATGGAGGAGGCGCATAAGTCCTGTCTTCCTCAATTTGGCATTTGATGCAATTTGTCCTTTTTGGGTAGACCAGTAGCCTAAACCTCATGATTAGCCCAACTATTGTAGAACCATTAACATGGGTTCTTTAAACACCAATCTTAACAGCATACCCACGTTTCAGTAGCCTAGCGTGCCTTGATATGATCGTGCGAAAACATCTTGAATTCTTGAAAATAGCTCAATGATGTCTCGCCTTGTGGTGAATTAGGCTTCGATATTTGCCCCTTCTTAATCTCACAACGTCCACTGACCTTTTGCAAGGTAGAGTCTATTTTCATCTTGTTTTACCACCATTAACAAATCAGAAGATAGACTGCAATCTCTGACATCTTCAAAGTCCTTAGATCCCTTAGATCCATATATCATTCAAAAAGGGAGTTAGAAACAGCGTCGCTCATGTCATTGATATCTGGGTACCTATTGCAGGTACGAAGGCAAATTCCAATGAATAAATGATTCTAAGGATGATTATTTATGGTATGGTCATGAATAAAGAATGAAAGAATATTCTAAATCACCAAAGAGTGTACAGTATAAGATGTAAAGAAAAAAATATTTACTTAAAATGATGCATTTTATTGAAATAAAAATTCTGGACATAAGCCTATTTCACAAAAGGATTCTCATTGCCTCTAGGCTTAAAGCAACAAGCATGTTTCGAATATTACTCTAGATCACTTCTAAAATACAGGGATCCCTTCCACAATCCCATTGTTTAAAGTCTTCCCAAGTACGTAAAGGCAGAAGCTTGGAAAAGTCTATTCATTGGTTCCCTCTTTGAACATGTCATTAATGTTTAGATTCCCCCAACGTTCCCACCGAGACTTTGATCAGGTCTTGCACTAGGGCCCTGAGCTCGATGCATTCTTGGATCTCTTGCCCCTATCCATCATGGAACTTACAAAGTTTACCCCTTTAACAGAAAGATTGGGTAACGAATTTTCTGCACCAGAGGGATCATCAAATTTTACAATGCCCATTCTGATGAACTTTTCGACTAACTTCTTGAAAGCGGTGCAGTTTTCCATCAAGTGCCCCGTAATTCCTGCATGGTATTCACATTGGGCATTCACATCGTACCATTTAGGGTATGAAATTTGCATGCCGGTTCCACGTAAAAGGAGATACAACATGTGCTTCAAACAAAATTTGGTACAACTCCCTATACGAGATTGGAATGGGCGTGAACTGGGGTTTTTCTAAGTTCGGTCTTGGATCGGGTTCTTGCCTTAGGGAAACTTGACGGCTGGTAATTACAATCCTTGGCTGCCCCACTGTGATCAGCTTCAGGTGACTCTTGTTATACCTACTCGTACTATTCACTTCCCTTTCCTTCTTCTTCGGGGCCTTTGAAGTCTGCTCTCCTCTTTCTTTTATTTCTGTCAAAACAACCAGTTTGGCTCGATCATCTTTCGGGTTAAAACCTGAATCCATCGGGAAGTTTAACAATGCCGAGGTATCAATCAGACATTGGGGTTTGATAATAACAGGTGCCCCCTGCGAATGTGTGTCTAGTTGAGTCGGGATGCTTATTGGGGAATAAACGATTTCTTCATCATCATCCACACTGTCAACCACTGGGCCACTCCTTTTTTCAAGCACTCCACTAGTAATTGGGTTAACTGTCACATCATATGTATTTGATCTTGCATATCCTATTGAATTTTGGCCAACTACTCTTGCATCAATATTTGCCTTTGCTCTAATCTTTCCAACCTTCGTTCCATGTTTTCTAGGTTAACTGAAATAATTTTACCTAATTAGGGTCATTTTATAAAAAACTAATGCAAATAGCGTAATGCAGATGATGTAATGCACATGCATGAAATGTAATGCAAATGAATGGAATGAATGCAAAAAAGAAAGAGAGGCGTTGATTCTGAATTCAATTCCATTAGAAGAACTTTTCTAGAAAACAAAGCTCTTTACATAAAACGGATTATATATGCGACGTTGCCTTCATAATCCAAGTAAAGACACCAATCTTTTTCTTCGTATCCCGATGTTATGGTCGTGTCCTGTGAACTTTCTCAATAGATGCCTCTTCTAGCTTCTTTTTGCTTGATCCCGGCCGTGACTCTTCACTCACTTATCCTCCGCGATGCTCGTAAGCTTTTTTAAGAAAATTGAGATGTGATGACTCTTGCACAGTCTTTTTCAATTTGAATTCTTCGGGTAAGGTTTTGCATTCCTACGCGGACTATCAACCTTCTTCCGTTATGTTTACTTAGACCATATCCGGACAACCGTATTATAATCCACTTTATCAAGAAAGTCATTTTCCTATGACAAACTCCTCTATTTAGCAAACGAATATTAATCAACACCTCCTTTCTATGATGATTCAATGCAATGCAATCAAAACAAAAGAAAACAAGTTAGTACAAGAGAAATAAACAACCACGAACACACTGTCCGGGTGACCATTAGGGTTTAACGTGGCTCTATCTAGAGTAGGCTCCTAGGGCTCACTATATGTGGTTTGGTTCTAAAGAGAGGTACCCGAACCAGTGATTCCTCGAACCTCACCCATTATAGGCTCATACGGACCGAGTTCGGTTCGAGGAATACATTTCCATATGGTCAGCGGGAGATGAAAATCTCACGAAGACATAGGTGCGGATGTATCCGAAAGTGATTCACTATCCTGCACGGAGGTGAAAACCTCACGAAGGAGTAGCTTCTCACTCCCACTTACAAGGGTGTGACCCATCTGTCATGCAGTATGATGCCGAAGTATTCTACAAGATTCGAACCATAGCATTCAAGCGAAATGATGCAAGCGAATGCAATAAAAGGATCGTAATTTTCAAATCAAATTTTCAATTTTCAACAAAAGGACAGAAATTAATCAATTTATGGCCTGACTCTCAACCAGTCCCCAGTAGAGTCGCCAAGCTGTCGAAACCAATTTTTATTAGGTTTGAACAAAATGGGGATCGACTTTAAAATGACAAATGGAAATGGAGTCGCCACCGACCTTTTATTCGAGGTGTGATCGGGTCACCTTGAGATGGATTATTTTAATAAAACATTTTGATTTATTAAAACAATAATTTTGGTCTCTGAAATCTAAGAGAACAGTTCGAGTCGATTACGTCACGAGGAAGGATTAGCACCCTCGCAACGCCCAAAATTGGTACCAAATTGATTAATTAATGTCCTAACGTCGAGAATTTGAAAGATTTTAAAATTACAACCCTCTTTGACCAATGTGAAGATACTCGAGTTTGAATATTAAGATTCTCTGGTTCCGAAAGAATAAAATATCACATCCAGCACGTTAGGATGTAACAATTTAAGTCTTCGAATTCTAGATCATCCCAAAATTCTCAAAACTCATGTATTGAGATTTTGAAAGGGTATTTCGTTATTTGGGATCAACCGAAAAATTGAAACCCAGCACGTTAGGGCACGATTTCTCAAATTTCCAAATACAAAATATTGCCTCGTTTTTAATGATAAGAAATATGGATGAAATTTTGAAAGGATATTCAGTTATTTGGTCAAACGAAAAATCGAAACCCAGCACGTTAGGGCACGATCTCTCGAACTTCCAAACACGAAACATTGCCTTATTTTAGAACTAAGAAAACACGAATGAAATCTTGAAAGGATATTTGGTTATTTGGTCAAACGAAAAACCGAAACCCAGCACGTTAGGGCACGATCTCTCGGATTTGCAAACATGAAACATTGCCTTATTTTAAAAACCTTTGGATTGAATGATTTTAAAACTCGAATGATATTAAAACATGGTTTCTTTTTTGACAAATAAAATCGCAATGGAATGATAGTATACAAAGCAAAGTAGCAATACGTACACAAAACATTACATTAATGAATCACAAATAATCAATAAACACAAATTAAGAGAGGTAATACACATTATGGCATGAAAGGGTGATGAACCATAAAAGTAACATATTTAAAGGCCACATTTAATATGCATTTGGATGATTTAAGCCTCAATTTATGTAAAAAGGTGCTCTTAATCCTTTCTTTTCATGTTTTATACTCAGGAAAACACCCGATGACGAAAAGAACGAGAAACAGGCTTAAAACGGACTAAATTGGGCCAAGCCACGAAATCAGCACGGCCTGGACTTCAAGCCACACGGTCGTGCCTCCTTAATTATCTAGAACACAGCCTAGCCATGATTTAAACGGCCGTGCCTCATCAACGGAGTCCAACACAGCCCGGCCACGATTCACACAGGCGTGTGCCATGGCCGTGTCCCTGTCGCGAGAAAGAGGAATTTTACTCGGGTTTGGATGCTTGGAGGCAAAGAAACACATTCCTAAGTCTACTTAAACTCCCAAATAGGAATTGCACTCAAATTAGGATACTTGGAGGCCAAGTAACACATCTCAAAGCCTATATAAACACCCTGGGGGCAACTTAATCGGGAGTTCGGCGAAGCCTTACGCTAGGGCTTTTGTCGGGGCATCGTGCTAGGCCGAGAAAGGCGATTTGTGGGGATTCACTCGGGGATAGCCAGTTGATCCATCTCAAGAAGCGGAATTCTACTCAAGACGGAGGATCTCTCTCTTCAATTCCTTCAGGGGTTTTAGGGATTTCTTATGTTTTGTTTTATCTTTTCTCTTGAGATGTTTTCCTTTATTGTTATGAACTAAACCCTTCGGATACCCGAAGGGGATGAAACCTATGATGAATCTTGTTATTTGATTATTTAAATTATATGATAAATACTTAGTTTGTTTTTAATTATGTGAGCTTAATCCAAATTTAATGTGCTTTGGTGGAGGAGGAATAGACCCTGCCTAAGAGTAGATCCAACATAATTAAGCGGAGTTGATCGCACGCCTAGAGATAGGGTGATGAGATTTTGCCGGATTAGGGTGAAACCTAATATGGGAATCCATAGATCGATTTACTGCTATTCTAGGGGGTTATTATAAGAGAACGAGAGTTCCACTAATTAACCTAGGGTTAGACGTTATTCGCCTCGAGAGAGGGTTTAATATACGTTAGGAAGTCTTACGGATCAAACTAAGTAAATAAAATCATATGGTTCAGTGATAGATAACAAGTGAAGTCTAGGTGGATTCTTCCTAGGGTATCGTCTAAATCAACTGAGTTTTTCCCAAGTTATTTTCTAAATTCATTCTTCTTTGTCTTAGAGTCTTTAGTTTAGTAGTTAATTAATTTAGATTAATAAACAAACTTCACTTATTTTAGGCTAAATAATAAAAAGAAAGTTAGTATTAGTACTTTTAGTTCCTTTGGGTTCGATAATCCGGTCTTGCCTAAACCATACTACTGTTCGATAGGTGCATTTGCCTTTAATCGTTGTTAGAGTTAGTTTCTAGGTTCGATCATTCTTTTATAAATTTTAAAACTCTGATTTACAGCTATCAAGTTTTTGGCGCGGTTGCCGGGGAACTAAAATATTAAGAAAGCTCTATTTTTATTACTTTAGCCACTCTTTTTATTTTTAGTTTAAATTTTTACTTTGCTAATTTTTCTTTTATTTGTTTTTGTCAGATAATTTTAGTTTATAGAGAAGATGGCACTAAATAACTATCAGTGGCGAGTTATGAGGACAACACCAAGAAGTCGCGATGTCTTCAACCTCGACGCAATAACCAGGCTATCAAACCAGTTAGAGATGATGAATAAAAAGATTGATGGTTTGTGTAGTCTCTCGCAGATACATCCAGTTATGCAACATGACTCAAATCTAGGAGGCGTGGCGAATCCTGAGTACCCACCCTATAGATATGGCATGAAGAACGAACAAGTCCACTATATGGGTAACTACTCTAAACCTCAAAATAATTTTTATAGTGACACTTATAATACAGATTAGAGGTACCATCCCAATTTCTCGTGGGATGATCAAGGCAGCCAAAGAGAGGAACTTCCTCCAAATTTTAAACAACCACCTCACCAACAGGAAGATGAGTCGAACCTTGAAGAGACGCTGGCAAAATTCATAGCAAACACAGAAGCACGTCTCCAAAATATAGAAACGAAACAAGAAACATCGATTCAACGGATCGAGGATCATTTAGGTCAGCCTGTTAAGCTGATCTTAGAACAACCACAAGGAAGCTTGCCAAGCAACACTGAAACTAACCCAAAAGAGCAAATTCAAGCTGTAACAACTCATGGCAGTGAAAGATTAGTGGAATCTGACCCAAGGCAAGATCATGTGGTAAGTGAAGGTAAGGTTGAGGTGAGCCATGAAATACCAAAATCGGCAATTACAAAGTACCATCCTCGTGTATCATATCCCCAAGCAATGAAGAAGGACAACACAGAGGAACAGTTTAGTAAGTTTTTTAAACTTTTAAAGAAATTAAATATTAACTTACCGTTTCTCGAAGCTCTTTCACAGATACCCGATTATAGAAAATTTTTAAAAGAACAGTTGACAAACAAACGGAAGTAGACGAGGAATCACATGTGGAGCTAAACGTAATGTGCTCATCAATTCTACAAAATAAACTGCCACGGAAATTAAAAGATCCAGGGAGTTTTACAATTCCATGTTTAATTGGTAGTTTATCTATTGATAATGCTTTAGCTGATTTAGGGGCAAGCATCAATGTTATGCCTTATAAAATATTTAAATAACTAGGTCTAGGGAAACCGAGACAAGCCAGGATGAGCATTCAATTAACTGATAAAACTATCAGAATTCCTAGGGGTATAATTGAAAATGTTCTAATCAAAATTGATAAATTCGTATTCCCAGTAGACTTTGTCGTTTTAGACATGGATGAGGACAATTTGATCCCTTTAATTTTAGGAAGACCCTTTCTAGCAACTGCTAGGACTAAAATTGATGTTGGTACAGGAGAACTCATTCTTCTTATAGGTGACGAATCAATCAGTTTACAAGCTCTTGACTCGGCCATAACATCGACTGATGAAGGTGAGAAAGTAAAATCAGTTGATAATCAATCTGTTCAAATTTCACCACAGGAACAACCACGAGAACTACGAACTTTGAGCGAAACAGAAACCTTGTGTCAACAAAGAAGAAGCATATGAGGAACGAAGCCTTGAGATCAACAAACTAAAAGAGGGGAAGACACACTTTAAAGAGGAGCCAAAACCGCATGAAGAAAAACCGAAGGAACCCCCAGACGAGCTGATAGGAACAACAAATCACTTCAAAATAGGGGATCAGGTATTGTTGAATAAGGAAGACCCTCGAATCGCCAATTCAGACCTCAAGACAACCGAAGAAATCACTTTTGAGGTACTTAATGTCTTCCTATACGGGCCAGTCGAGGTAAGCAATCCTAAATTCAGTACTTTTGAGGTAAACACTACTCAACTTAAATTTTATATCAAAAATCGAGTTGATCGCATGAGGAAGGATTTTCACCTCCTCAAACCACCTTGACTATACGAATGAAAGGTAAAGTCTAGCTTAAGACTATAAACGAGCGCTTCTCGGGAGGCAACTCGAGCACTAACCCTATTAATTTTTACATTTTTTATTTTACTTTTATTTTTTTTAGCACCTAACCATAAACTAACCAAAGTACAGGTTTCCATGCTCACACGGCCTTGCACACGGCCGTGGTCGTGGCTGTGTGGAAGCTAGAAGGACAAACCACGGACGTGCTAGTAACCGTGCGTGACAAAGAATGATTTCTTATCCCAACACGGGCTGCGATAAAAAACCACGTCTGTGCCGACTTCCCATGTGAGGTTACTGACTTATTGAGCACGGGCGAGACACGGATGTGCCCTACAACCGTGCAAGGTTACTGACTTGACAAGCACGGGATAAACACGCCCGTTCTAAAGGACCGTGTGAAGAATACACGGGCGTGCTACGAGACCCACGGCCGTGGTAAAACACCTAAACACTCTCAAAATTCAAAATCACGAAAAACACTGACTGATTAAACTCGGACAAGGGCGTGGACCGTATCACTATTTAAATATTTACTTTTATTTCTATTTTTATTTTTATTTTTATTTTTATTTTTATTTTTATTTTTATTTTCTTCTTGTTATTCATTCCATTTAGATTTAGCTTAGGATACAAAAGAAATTAGGATGGTCACTCGCCGAGGACTCAACCAGATTCGAGGCGCTTCCCCGCTCACCTCCAATCCTATCCTGGTTTCTTTTCATTGGCTTCATCCAAAATTCAGGAAGTTTCCCTTCTCTCCCCATCTTACGATTTTATGATTATTGTGATATTATCTACCTTTGTACATTGAGGACAATGTACATCTTAAGTGTGTGGGGGGGTTAACTATAGTATTATTTGAAAATCCCTGAATTATGCCTTGTTTGAAAGTAAATTACTCATATTACTAATTAGGATGAAATTTCTGATGATTTATGATTTTTATTGATATGCTTTAGATTAAGTCATTGATAATTGTGCATTGATAATTAAATTGAAGAATACTAGAGAATCAAGCATGATAAGTCTATTTTTTTGAATTAAAATTTTTTTCTAGGTTGTCGAACTAAGTTTAAATATTACTTTGAAGTTTGAATTTTACGAGGTTGACATCAAAATACCCATAATTTTCGTGAGTTTTTGAGCCTTATAGAGCATATATTCTTTTTCTTGCTCACTTTATTGATTATGAGTATGTCAACACTGATTTGTTATTCTAGAACTTGCATCGATTATGCATGTCAAGACCACACTTTTTGATGTGATACACAGAGATGATAAAGGCACCTAGGATTTAACCCACTTATTCCATAAAAAGCCTACCTTCATAATTAACCCCTAGTGAACCCCTTTTAATCCTAACAACCCATTTATTGACTTACCCGCTAATATTAACCCAAAACCCTTTTTATTCGTTATCACCATCCTCTTTAACTACCCTTATATCGAGAGTTGATTTTGATTAGTTGCCTAACTATGATTTTTACTTCAGTAATTTATCCTTTATTATGTATTTAGTTTGTTCTTAAAAAAAGAAGAGACGAAGTATATTCCTTATTAGTTATGTGATTAAACGAGCTTATACATTTAAAATCCAAATATCGAAAAAAGAAGCTCGTAGTGTTAGTATTATTAGTCATTAGTTATTAGTTAGGTAATTTGTCAATTCAATCTTGATTCTAACCTTCTAATTCAGCCTTTTTCTACACCTTAACCCTAGCCCCGTTACAACCCTAACAAAGACCTTTTGATTTGTGTTTCATCTCATATTTCAGTGGTGGAGATTTGATTTTCATGCAAGCCTATGGGATTAACTCTTCATGTTTGACTTTTGAGTGCCTAAATTTTGAACCTTAAACACTTTGAGTGATTTGAGTGAATCTTTTGTGAGGATGCCAATCCTTGTCGATTTCAAATTAAAGGTAATTATTTAGATAAGGGGAGACACCTATGTTTTCGAGCTACAAAATCTATGACTTATACTGTTTGAATTTTTAGGACACTTTGAATTGAATTATCCATGTATAAATTATCTCTAAATTATGATGAAACACTATCAACGACTATTATGAATTGAGGGAAGTTCGTTTTTATTGTAAGTTGAGAATTTTGCTTGAGGACAAGCAAAAGCTTAAGTGTGGGGGTATTTGATGAACCATAAAAGTAACATATTTAAAGGCCACATTTAATATGCTTTTGGATGATTTAAGCCTCAATTTAAGTAAAAAAGGTGCTCTTAATCCTTTCTTTTCATGTTTTATACTCAGGAAAGCACCCGATGACAAAAAGAACGAGAAACAGGCTTAAAACGGACTAAATTGGGCCAAGCCACGAAATCAGCACGGCCTGGACTTCAAGCCACACGACCGTGCCTCCTTAATTATCTAGAACACGGCCTAGCCACGATTTACACGACCGTGTATCATCAACGGAGTCCAACACGGCCTAGCCACGATTCACACGGGCGTGTGCCATGACCGTGTCCCTACCGCGGGAAAGAGGAATTTTACTCGGATTTGGATGCTTGGAGGCAAAAAAACACATTCCTAAGTCTACTTAAACTCCCAAATAGGAATTGCACTCAAATTAGGATACTTGGAGGCCAAGTAACACATCTTAAAGCCTATATAAACACCTTAGGGGCAACTTAATCGGGAGTTCGTGAAGCCTTACGCGGGGCTTTTGTCAAGGCATCGTGCTAGGCGGAGAAAGGAAGATTTGTGGGGATTCACCCAGGGATAGCCAGTTGATCCATCTCAAGAAGCCGGAATTCTACTCAAGACGGAGGATCTCCTCTTCAATTCCTTCAGGAGGTTTTAGGGATTTCTTATGTTTTGTTTTATCTTTTCTCTTGAGATGTTTTCCTTTATTGTTATGAACTAAACCCTTGGATACAGAAGAGATGAAACTCTATGATGAATCTTGTTATTTGATTATTTGAATTATATGATAAATACTTAGTTTGTTCTTAATTATGTGAGCTTAATCCAAATTTAATGTGCTTAGGTGGAGGAGGAATAGACCACTGCCAAGAGTAGATCCAACATAATTAAGCGGAGTTGATCGCACGCCTAGAGATAGGGTGACGAGATTTTTCTGGATTAGGTGAAACCTAATATGGGAATTCATAGATCGATTTCTTTGCTATTCTAGGGGTTATTATAAGAGAACGAGAGTTCCACTAATTAACCTAGGGTTAGACGTTATTCGCCTCGAGAGAGGGTTCAATATACGTTAGGGAGTCTTACGGATCAAACTAAGTAAATAAAATCATATGGTTCAGTGGTAAATAACAAGTGAAGTCTAGGTGGATTCTTCCTAGGGTATCGTCTAAATCAACTGAGTTTTTCCCAAGTTATTTTCTAAATTCATTCTTCTTTGTCTTAGAGTCTTTAGTTTAGTAGTTAATTAATTTAGATTAATAAACAAACTTCACTTATTTTAGGCTAAATAATAAAAAGAAAGTTAGTATTAGTACTTTTAGTTCCTTTGGGTTCGATAATCCGGTCTTGCCTAAACTATACTACTGTTCGATAGGTGCATTTGCCTTTAATCGTTGTCAGAGTTAGTTTCCAGGTTCGATCATTCTTTTATAAATTTTAAAACTCTGATTTACAGCGATCAAAGGGTTTTAAATAATGAAAATAAGCATGAAATATATACATAATAGATTCAAAAGAAGAGAAAATATATATAAAAAAACAATATGAAATCAATACTATATACATAAGAATAATTTAATAACAGCAAATGGAAATTAATAGTAAATTAATAAATGAATAAAATACTATAGACAATAGTTTGAAAATAGTGAAGCAACAATAATAATAATGATAACAAAAAATACAATGATATAATGAAAATATATTATCAAAATAATAACAACAATAAAAATAATACTAATGATACTAAAATTAATTAGTAGTAATAATAACAATAATAGTAAAAATAATATCATAATAATATTAAAAATGAAAATAGTAATATCAATAATAATAATATTTAAATAATGAAAATATAGCAAAAATAATTAAAGAAAATAAACAATAGAAAAAAGGACTAAATTAAAATACGCATAAATAGTTAGGGATTAATCTAGCAAATATTTCTGTCTTGAAAACGTTGCGTTTAAGCGGGGACCAAAATCAAAACGGAATGTGCGTTAAAGGGGAAATTAAGAATAAAATAAAACTTGATTAAAAAGAAACAACAATGCGGAAGGACTAAAAGAATAAATGTAACACCCCAAACCCGGTCAATACGCCACGACCGAATTTGGCATGCTACGAAGAAAAACGTTTCGAAGAAAATTGAGATAGCGATTAAATTTTAGTGAAAAATTCTTTGTAATTCTATATTTGTAGAAATCAGATGTTTAATAAGTTAAAAACTGAAAATTTACTTTGAAATTCCATAAATAAAACTTTTAAACTAAGTGGATAAATCATAGGTTAGAAAACATTTGTTTCATTTTAAGAAAACTCGAATTAATACTTTGAAACCGTTTGCATTTGAATGTAGAAACTTAAAATTTTGGAAATCATTTAAGTTGTAGAAAACACTTAATTTATAATTTTATTATCAACAATTTAGATTACTGATGGTAAGATAAAATACCATAGCATTTTATAGTTTAGAAAACTTTAGCTCAATTATTAAATTAATCAAGTGATATACTTAAGCATGTTTAGAATAAATCCCAAAGCATATAAATAATCCAAAACCATAATTAAAGAGGCCTTATTACAAATCTATAAAATATGAAAACCCAAATTAAAATATAATAAGGTACCCAAATGGAAGTTCTTGTAAAATCAAATTTTATTGCATGGCCTCCTCGAGTTCATCCGGCTCCACATCCGCGATCTCACGAATCACCTGAAAAGATATCCCATTTGAAGGGGGTGAGTCAACTGACTCAATGTGTAACATGACACTAAAAACCCAATCGATCATAGCAATAAAGCCCATTTAAATCACATTTAGCCATAAGCCCATAATATAGCAAATCGAGATAATCACATGTACATATAAAATGAAATGCATTCCCGAACCCAACTTAGATATCCATCCGCTACACACCACCCGTACCTACCAATCACACCGTGGGGATTACTAAATCGACCCTCCATCCGCTACACACCATCGGCGATTCTTTGCGCAGTCAACATGCACATCGCCCTTATAATCGTGGGCATAGCCACGATAATTGTGACAGAGTCACCGGATTCATAATATCGTGACCGAAGTCACCGGATTCATAATGTCGTGACCGAAGTCACCGGATAATGTGGTAAAACCACCAGAACACTTCCCCTTTATCAAAATCACCCATATGCCCATGCATTAAACACATTATTTCAATATCATGCCATATAACCCCAAATTCATAACGGAATCATACACATTTCATATTCATGCTTATAGCATTATTAACGATGCAGATATCATGCCATGTACATTACCCCAAAATCATAACAAAGTCGGATATGTCTCATATTAAAATTATACATAGTACTAAGGGATAACGTACCTCAATTCACTGTACCATTGAATGATACCCGAAGCCATAATCATTCATATTTCTTTATTAACAACTTTTATCAATAATGCTATTAATCTATTAGAAGTTTAGTGCAGGCTACACACCTTGCAAACACGAAAAGCGATATAATACTTAAGATTTCCGACCCTTGCCTACAACGTCGATAGCACCTACATAACACTATATTAGAAATCGATTATCATTACAAGATATGGCCCTTGGCCGAATATCATCATCTCCTTACCTTGGATTAGTCGAAACCCGAACAATCTCTCCCTAATCGTCAACTACAAGAAGCCCCGAAATCCTCCTTCAAAGATTTGGCCACGAAGGAGTAAGAGGATTAGATTCCTAAAATCGGTTAATCTAAAGGAAAATAAAGAAAACGATTGATAGATAATCCTTACCCGAAATACGGAGATTGATTTACCCTTACTTGAACTATAAAGGGATTCGACCTTAACAATTAAAAAGAAAAGAAATGGTGATTTCGGCTTTAACAAAAGAGAAGAGAAAAGATGGTGGAAATAGAGAATGGTTTCGGCTAAGAGAAAGAAGGAGAAAAGAGAAAGAGAAAGAAAAAGAAAATGAGAATATGAGATATGCCCTTGGTGCTAGGATGATTTCGGCACTAGAGAGGAAGAAAAGAAATGTGAAATGTCTTCTAAACTTTTTGGTAATGGTCAAGTAAGAAAGGATGAAAGAAAAATGCCTTCAAAAGTGGTAATATTTTGGTACCAAAAAGAGAGAAAAGCTTGAAAGAAAAACAAAGAAAAAGAGTACCAATTTGGTCAAAAATATGATAGCCAAAACAAAACAAAGTTTTCACCTAATGCAAATGACCATTTCGGCTAGGAAGAAAAATTTGGAGAAAAGGGAAAAGTTGCACAAATTGTTAAGATTTTGGTCAACTAACACCCCCTAATCCCATACAACATTCGGCCAACTCACAAGCCAACACAATCCCCCTTTTTCCTCCTCATTTCTTCCCTATCATTCCCTTAATCACTATCACCATTAAACCAACCCCCTTAGCCCCTCATGCCGTCTAGGTTCATGGTCAAATGACCATGGAAAAGCTTCCAAAACATCATCCACTCTTCAAGCCTTTTGTCTCCCCAACCTTCCATAACTTTAAGATTCTTATCCCCTATTTCAAGCTTTCCTTAAACCAATATTCAACTTACCAAAAACTTAAGGTCCAACCTATCATAATTAGAGTTTGACCGTCCATCAATGCTAGGATACAAAAATAAAGTCTTCAAAATGCTTTCCAAGCAACTCGAACCACTTCCCTCAAGTAACCTTTCAAGCTCATAACCACCTTGCCACTAACTCCTCATGTGCTTTAATTAACACTTAAATTAACTTAAGTGCTAAGCTCACTTAATCCACTTCATTAAATAAACCATACTAAAAATTATCTAACTTCCTAAATAAAAATCAAGCCTTCACAAGACTATGCTAACACACAAAATTCCTACCCGAGCCAACACAAAAATAATACTCAAATTTTTCCTAAAGCTCAAGGCCCAATCCTACTAGGCCCAATTTCGGGATGTTACAATAAATATCCCAATTCCCTAAAACGCGCGGATCCTTCCCCGGGTCGGGTCACTCGCGCGGGTATGGCCTTTGAACGATGCCGTTTTGGGCATTGAATTGCCACTCCAAAACGACGTCGTATGGTTTACCCTTAAATACTAAAAATCAGTTTTAAAAAAAACATTTTAACACTGTCTTAAAAAAACAAAGAAAATTCTCTGAAAAACTCTTTAAGGCTCTGACCTAGCCCCGTCACCGAGCCGCCATACTCCGCCACCGTGCGCGGTGGTCGAAGACCCCAAAAGTAGGCCATTTCAGACCTTTCAAGCACCCCAAGTCAGATCTAAACTCAAAATACCAGAAACCCTCGCCAAAATCGAAAAAAAAAAACCAGAAACCTTTCGAATTTGGGTTCTCCGATCAACACAAAAATGGGTAAAAGTTTCTATCTTTCTTTATCTATATATATGTACAGTATATTAAAAGCGAAAATGAGATGAAAAAAAATTGATGGGCAATATACCTCTGTTCTCTTTTTTTTTTATTCAAAAACGTCCCATACAATGTTTTTCCGGCTTTCTTTTATATCCGAAAAAGAAAAAACAGAAAAGAAAATAAAAATACAATCTTTTTCATTCTGTATTTGCTGTCATTTCTGCTATTGCTGTTGTTCTTGTCATTGTTCGCAGGTACGAAAGTGATGTGGCGCTGGTACAGAGGCCGTGCGCGCAGACGTGGTTGGCTGAATGCACGCGCGCGTGGGGTGCATGGCGGCTGGAAGCTTGCGGCACTAAGGGGAAACCCTAGGGTTTCCTAATTCTGGCTTAAGTTTTTGGGCCTTTCGGGCTGGTTTTAGAATTGGGCTTGGGTAGTGTTTAGGCCTGCTGTTTTATTTTAATTGGGCTATTGTAAACGGACTGTTTTAACAGACTTGGTTTATTATTGTTTTATTTTGGTTTTGGTTGGTTAATGGGTTTCAAATGGGCCGGGCGAAATGGGCCTATTACAAACCAAACTGTAAAATAGATTCAAAAATAATGGCTTTTGAAAAACAGTCTCCGGCAATGGCGCCAAAAACTTGGAACGGTGAAAATGTGCAAGTGTACACAATCGCAACAAGTAATAAAGTGACTAATAAATGTCGAGTTACCGTACCTACAGGGACTGTAAAAGACTTATTTATGAAAATGATTTTTTAAACACTTTGGTGAGGGAAAAATATTTGGTTTTGAGAAATGATTAAAAACTAGAAAAAAAAACAAAGTAAAATAAAATAAAGAAATTCTAATGCACGATTTCAAAAGCTGATTTTAATCAAGATGATATAATTGTGTTGGATTAATTACATTTCTTAACTTAGAATCATTAAATTCATGCTTATACTTGTTACTACGAATAAATCACGGCAACTTTCGGTAATTTGCTAACTTATGAACATATTTACAAATCAAAAATCCATTTATCTCTTGTACATATCCCTATGTCAATTCGACCGATTAAACAGATTTATAAAAGTAAACATGTTATTGCACATACATACTTATTAAATTAAACAATCTCTCGCATATTCCTATGTCGATTCAACCGATTAATTCAACCTAATAAGCATATAAAAGACTATGTGAGGTAACAAAGTATCCTTACCTTGAAACAGTTTAATCACAATAATCCTGTAAGTTATGCAAGGCATATGTATCGCCAAATACAATGCTAATTTAATCTTCAGCTACCTTAGAAGAATTAAACATGCACAGATCAAGTATTGTGTCCATTAATTACAATTTCAATGTGTTTAAATAATTAATTCTTTAGTTATCTAAACAATTAAAATGCCAGAATAACTTAAGCATGATTTTACTTAATCAAGCATTTTACCGAGGCCTATAACAGTCTAAACACAATTTTAATAATTTAAGAGGACGAAATGCAATCAACCCAACACGAATTAAATTCAAGCTAAGCTGATTAAATTAACCATTCCAATAGCATAAATATTCATAAACATGTTTTTCAAAACAACAACAAAATTTAAAGAGATAGGGAACAAGAAGCAAATCCGGTGTTTCTCTGTGGCTTGACTGATTGCTCCGTTCTTCGTTCTCCGTTGTCCTCGGCTATCAAGGTGGCTTATGAACACTCCAATTGCTGCTCCAAATGGCTGAGAAAACACCTCTTTTCCAAGAGGAGAAATCGGCACAAGAAGGCTTGGTTTGTTCTTGGAAATAAAGAGAGAATGTAGAGAAGAGAAGTGAGGAGAGAATGAGAATGTTGAAGGATTGATGGATGATTTGAATGATCAGCCAAGGGTGGTATTTATAGCTGAATGTGGCTGCTAAAAATAGCAAATCCCATCAGCCAAAGAGCCCTCCCTTGGCCGGCCATATATGTGGCAAAGTTGATGGCTTCAACTTTGCTAAATATGGCATTGGGCAAATCTACAAAGCCACTATATTTGGAGGGGGTTGAATGCAACTTTGAAAAGTCCTCAAGGGCTTCTTTGCAAGCTTAATTAATCAGCTAATAAGCTGATTTGGGTCAGCATATGGACGGTTTGGGCTGCCAAATTCTTTGCTCGGTTCGGTTCAATCGATTTGGTTCAACTGATGTGGTTCAACTGGCTTTTTTCATAATTAATTAAGATTAATTTATTTAGCCCAAATTAAATTGGGAATAAATTAAAATTAATTATGATTAAATATTCATAATTGGACCGTCTTGGGCTGGAAATAAATTCTCCTTGATACTTCAAATTGCTTCTCGGGTTTATTCTTCGAGCAGTGTCTGCCGAGCCAATTTTCGCCCTTTGTGCGAATATGTCGAAAATAGTCAAAATCAGTCAAAATTAACTATAAAATTAATTAAAATTAATCATGTCCATATTTTTAGCACAATTTAATTATTTTATAATATTTAATTATTTTTCGACAAGAATTTAATCGAAACTGCATAAATTTGAGTTAAAAATGGCATGAAAAAGTGTATAAATTTTCGTGTTTCCAGGAACTCACAGTGGTTCCTTGGTTCTTCACCTCCTTCCTCAAAAATTGATTTTATCAGTCCCCTTTTTACCATTTCCCTCCAAACCATTCTCAACAGAGTTTTCACCTCTGAGATATCCCCCTTGGTCCTTCTTACGAGATTTTCTCCAATTGCATTTATCCCCTTATCTCCATGATTGGGTAATGGGTTCTCCGCATTGGGTGTACCATCAAACTTGACAATCCCCATCTTGATGAGCCTCTCAACTACCTTTTTGAAGGCAGTGCAGTTTTCTATTGAATGCCCCGATATTCCCGCGTGGTAATCACAGTGAGCGTTGGAGTCATACCATTTAGGATATGGGGGTTGTAACGGCTGTAGATAATATGGGGACACTACGCGTGCATCAAATAAAATTTGATATAGCTCCTTATACGTCATTGGGATTGGCGTAAATTAGAGCTTTTCAGAATTTTGTCTGAGGCCTGATTCTTGTCTTGTCGTCCCTTGTTGCCCGACAGTAACCACTTTCAGCTGGCTGACAGTAACTGCCTTTGAGTACCCTTTGTTGTATGTACTCATATTGTTCACCTGATTGTCCTTCTTTCTAGGAGCAGATCTTCTAGTACTTTCTCCTGCTTCAATCTTACCACCCCTTATGGCATTTTCTATCATTTCGCCTGCCATCACTATATCTGCGAAGCTCTTAGTGGTACTTCCGATCATATGGGTGATAAATGGTGCCTTTAAAGTGTTGATAAACAACATGGTGGTTTCCTTTTCCAGCAGAGGTGGTTGAACTTGCATGGCAACTTCCCTCCATCTTTGCGCGTATTGCTTAAAGCTTTCATTCGATTTCTTTTCCATATTTTGCAACATGATTTTATCAGGCGTCATGTCTGTAACATGATTATACTGCTTCATGAAGGCTTGAGCTAACTCTCTCCAAGAGCTAATATTAGTGCGGCTGAGTTGATTGTACCACCTGGACGCTGCCCCCACTAAACTGTCTTGGAAACAATGAATCAAAAGCTGATCATTGTTCACGTAGCCAGTCATGCGTCTACAGAACATGGTGATGTGGGCTTCAGGGCAACTAGTCCAATTGTACTTCTCAAATTCTGGCATCTTGAATTTATGAGGAAGCACCAAATCCGGAACCAAACTCAAATCCTTTGCGTCAATGCCATGGTGATGATCGGCATTTTCCAAAGCCTTAAATTTTTCCTCTAACCATCTACAGCGATCCTCTAACTGCCTCGAGGATTCAGTTCTTATCCCTTCTCTGTCTGCTATATCCAAATCGGGGATAACAGGATTTGCTGGGTTATCTTCTAGGTTGGATCCTGAGCCAACTTGGAAGTTCATGGACGGTCTGGGATCAGCTTGCCCCTGTTGAGGCCTAATCGTGACAGATGGCCTTTGGGGATACTCTTCAGGCTGTGTTGGCGCATGTGGTGGGGTAAAACCCGGAGGAATGCCTTCGCTCTCTTCTCCATTGATAGCCATGGGACCTTTTCCTTTGTCCATTGTCCCGTTTAGTATTTTGGCCATTTGGGCCATCATATTCCTCTGAGCCTCTAACATTTGGTCTCTCATCTCTTGTTGGAGTTTTGCCATTTGCTCTTGCATCTGGTCTTGCATGTCCCTCTGGAATTGTTCAAGTCCTTGATCCATTTTCTTTGATTTGGCACGTGTACCGTAAGGATGTTCAGCTTTCAGATTTTCCTTCCTTTTTTTCTCTTTTTTCTCTTTTCTCTCTCTCTCTCTGTTATAATTTCAACTAATTAGACTCTCTCTATGGACTTAAATGCAAATGATATGATGTAATGCAAATGCATGAATGCAAAGAGGCATCGATTCTGATTCAACTTCATTTTAGAAAACTTTATTAGAAAACAAAATCCTTTACATAAAACGGACTACAAATATGCTTTCACCCTAAGTACTAAAGTTTTGATTTTCCCAAGCAATGAAGCCAGCTCTTGACTACGATCGGACTGTAGCTCATACTTCATGCTCAACATATCAGCCTGTGATGCCATAGTCTGTAGGTGATCAGCTACCTCCCAAATCTAAATTATTGCTTCACCCATGAGATGATCACGATTTCTAACTTGATCATGCGAGTGGTGTAGCTCTTCCTTCCAATGTCCCTCTCTTACTTCAAGTTGCTCGATCCGGAGTTCACAATTCTGCAACACCGATTCTAATCTCTCGATCTTGCCCTTCATTTCCTCAATCTTGTTCAAACTTGACTTTAACTCGATTGAAGTATTACGGTTTTGATGGTGGTGAAAAGACCGTCCCAGTTCAGTGACTTTAGCCTTCAATCCACTTTTCTCTTTTTGGCTTTCGGCTAAACTCCTTTCTAGAGCCTCATTCTGCATCTGCATCTCTAGGAACTTCTTCTCCCAATGGTCAGCCTTGGCTTTTTCCTCTTGAACCTCTTGTTGCCATTGTTCTGAAGTCTTTCCCAATCCAGCGTTCTTCATCGTCAGACGTATCTTCTTATACTCTGTTTTCAAACTGTCTCGATCTTCTTCTATCTTCCTCTTTTCCTTCCTTAATTTCTCAGCCTCTGATTTCTGAACATCCACATCTAGCCTCAAGTACGTCTTTTCTTCTTCCAACTTTTCTATCCTCTTTCCAAGCTCTGAACTCTTCTTTTTGAAATCTTGCTTCACAATTTCTAACTCTGATGGGACCACTTGCAAGCATTCATCTCTTGATCGGGCGTCTTCTGTATTCGGCTCGGAGATGTTATCATTAACCCTTCTAATCCTCCATCCACTGTATTCCGGGGTCGTCATTGGTCCTGCGAATAATCTCTTCATCCTACGAATCTGATTCCAAGCCCCAGAAATCTTCTTAACCCTCTTCTTATAATTTTCCTCTCTGTAGGAGAACTCACACTGAGCCAGCCCATATGTCGTTGGTACGAACTGTCTTGATCCATATTGCCTCAGTACAAGCAAATGAGCATATCCAACGGCTCCCCAAATTCCAAGTAAAGGAACCCAGTCAAAACTCCCACACCGATAAAGGATTTCGTCAGGAATCATCCAAGGAGCCCTCCACTCGATGTCCTCTTCTTGAAGGTTTTGAAGGACTGCCATCCAGCTTTCCTCGGACACGTCTTCTCTCATCGGTGTAGCTACTATCTCTTTTAAGGGGAATAGTTCTCAGAAAAAACCCGATAGGATACTTTCTCTACCTTCCAAAAATGACTATGAAACCAAGCTAACAGTAACTGCACACATCCAATGAATCTACCTTCACCTGCTCACCGACATGTGTTTAAAGATCTGAACATTTCAGCTAAGATCGCAGGTACTGGAGTGACCCCTTTGTCAAGTCGATCGAATAACTCTGTGACTGCTTCATCTACATGTCTTAGAGCCTTTGGGAAGACTACCAACCCATAGATACACAAGGCAAAGACGTCAACCTTTTTCTTTGCATCTGGATGGGCTAAGATCAAGTCCCTCAAGCTAACCCAAGGAATGCATTTACCCTCACCTTTCTTTTGAATTCTGGCTGTGACCCACTGTTCACTCATCCCTGTGAAATTCATTAACCTCTTCACGAAAGTTGGGACATTAGCAGCCTTAGAATAAGCTTTGTCGACTTGGACCCTTGGACATCGAAGTAAGGTTGTATATTCCTCCACCGTGGGCACCAAATCTACTTTCTCGAAAGTGAAACAGCTATATGCGGAGTTCCAAAACTAAGTCATGGCCCGGAACATATGCTTATCTACCTTGATGTCAAGTAAATAGGGTAGATCTCCATAATTACGATAAGATAGCTGCTTAGCCTCATCATTCCATTGAGCCCATATTTCTTTCAACTCTTGGAACTCATTTTGTGTAATACTAATACGAGTAAAATCACATAGTTCAGATACGTACCTGTCAACTAAGCTATTCCCTTTCTCCAATTGCGTTTACTCTGACCATGTACGAACGACTGCATTGTCTTCCACTTTATCAAGGAATTCGTTCTCCATAACTAGCTTTCTAACTTCAGAAACTGACCGTGAATCGATACCTCTTTAAATATGAAATGATATGCACAAGAATAAAACACAACAAGTTAGTACCATATAATAAAATATAAAGCAAGTAAAACGAACACTTATCTGGGTAACTACTAAAGTTTGGCATAGCTCTACCTAAGGTGAGTTCTTAGGGTTTTCTATATGCAGTTTAGCTTTAAAGTTGAGGTACCCGAACCAGCAGATTACTCAATCCTCACCCATTATAGGCTCATATAGAATGAGTTCAGTTCAGGGGAATACATTTCCCTATGGCCATGCGGAAGTGAAAACTTCACGAAGACATAGGTACAGATGTATTCCGGAAGCAGTCCACTAGCCCATGCGAAGGTGAAAACCTCACGAAGGCATAGTTTCTCGCTCCCACTTAAGGGTGAGACCACGACGGTCATGCAGTGTAATGCAGAGAGATATATTTAAAATTAGAACCAAATGCAATAAAAGGATCGTATTTTTAAAACCAGAATTTTAAATTCGGACAAAAGGACATGAAATTATCGATTTTACGGCTTGACTCTCTTATTTATCCCCAGTGGAGTCGCCAAGCTGTCGAAACCATTTTAAATGTTTGATTTAAAAACGGGGATCGACTTTTAAAAACAAAAATAGGAGTCGCCACCAATCTCTTTTTACTTAGGTGTGATTGGATCACCTTAAAAACGTTTTATTTCAAAATACTGGTTTTGGTCCACGAAAAACAAGAAAAATGGGTTCGGGAATCGGTTACGTATGAGGAAGGATTAGCACCCTCATAACGCCCAAAAATTGGTACCTAATCGATAAAATCATGTCCTAATTTTGAAAATTTGAAAAATTTTAGAAAATGATCCTTTTATTTGAAGAAAAAAAAACCTAGACTTACCTATCTCAAAGAAATAAAACACTATACCCAGTAAGTTAGGATATAGCATCTCGTGACTTTGAAACTAGGCACGTCCTTTTTTTTTAGACGATATATGATTAATTGATATATATAAACGATATATATAAACGATGTATTTAAAAAATATGATTAATTGATATATATATATATAAACGATGTATTTAAAAAAATATAAGGATAAATGCATAATTTTAATAATTTAGTACATGTATAAATGATTATATATAATAAAAATGATTAATAAATAATATATAATAATTTTAAATAAGAACATATATGTAATACTCTAGTCATAAAAATAATATAAATAAAATATGTTATATAATATGAATAGATTTTATACAAAATGAAATTTAAAAATAATTTATGATATAATATAATACTATATAATATAGAAAAAGTGTATAATATATAAATTATAAAAAATGTAATAAAAAATAATATTAAATCGAATAAAATAATAAATAATAATTTAATATATATAAGGATAATACATAAATATATATATAAATAAATCAATATATAGACAATAAGGAAAATAATATAGACTATTTAATATAATAAAATAGTTTAATACAATGTAAAATAATAAAATAAAATAAAAGGATAAAAATAAAATAAAATAAAGAACACAGGGGTTAAACAGCAATTAAAACGGATTGAATGGATTAAATCAAAACGCGCCTTAAACCACAGGGATATATTGGGCAATTATACCTTTTTTCAAAACGGCGTCGTAATGAATTTAACCCTTAATGCGGCCCGAGGGACTAAATTGGAATGTAAATAAATTTTTAGGGCCAAATTAAAAAAAATAAAAATAAAATTAAAATTAAACGAAATTAAAAATATTAAAAATGCGGGGGGACAAAAATGACAATTAGACCATTTAACAAAAATGCGCGGATCCTCCCCGGGTCTTCGGGTCAACGCGCGGATCCCTCAGCCCTGAACGACGTCGTTTTGCGCTTATTAGATTAAGCGAAAACGGCGCCGTTTCCACACTATTATATAAGTAACAAATTTGGCCTAAAAAAAATCATTTTAAAACTATTTAAAAAAAAACTTCAAAGAAACTCTCTGAAATTTTCCCCCCTCTGTTCTGGGTCGGTCACCGGACCTCCGGGCTGTGTACCCCACGCGCTACACACGCCACCACGAATGGTGGCCGGAGGCCGAACCTCAATGTTTCGACGCCCTTTGAAAGGTAAACCCGCCTCCTTTTATTTTTAAAACACTATTTATATGCGAAAATGTATAGAAAATAAATAAAAATTAAAATAGGAAAAATCATCTCTGCGAAAAGTTTCTGTATTTTATTTCTGTGGATTTTTGTGAATATTTTGTATTCTCTATTTTTGTGAGTATCTGTTCTCTGTATTCTTGTCCGTGTATCGTTTTACATATTTTTGGGGTTTTTATAACCAGGAAAAAAAATGAAAAAAAGGAAATACATCAATGCCGCCATATTTGTTGTTGTATTTCTTTCCTTTTGCAGGCGAGAAGCGGAGATCTCGGCGTCGATGGAGCGATTCGCGCGGATTGCGGCGTGACCGAGGCTTTGGCACGAGGAAGGGTGCTGCGAGGCGCTTGCGGCGCAGTGGAAACCTAGGGTTTCCTGCGTCCGCAAGCACTTGGGTCACTTGGGCCGTGTGTTTTGGGCTTGATTAAGTCTGGGTAGTCTGTTTGGTTTTGGATAGTGGGTCTGTTTGGGGTATTGGAACTGGGTAGGCAATTTAGGTGTTGGGCTTAATGTAACGGGCCAGGGTATAACGGTTTTGGGCTTGTTTAATTTATTAGGCTTTGTAAAAGGACTGTAAAAGAGACATTTTTTGTATTTATTTATTTATTTTTTTTTTACTCTGGTTTTCATAAGCCGGGCAAAATGGCCTTATTACAATCGTATTTTAAAATCTCTTCAAATTTTTAATTTTCACACTAAAGACATCAAGTAATCAACTAGGTACCAATTTTGGGCGTTGCGAGGGTGCTAATCCTTCCTCGTGCGTAACCGACTCCCGAACTTATTTCTCGAAGTTTATAGACCAAAAATCGTTGTTTTAGTAAATCAAACCATTTATTAAAACTATCAAATTACGAGGTGATCCGATCGCACCTCATATAAAAAATGATTGGTGGCGACTCCATTTTCATTTTTTTAAAACAAAAAGTTGATTTCCAAAAAAAAGGGTTTCGTTATCGGGATAGGTGTGAATTGGAGCGTTTCTGTATTTGCCTTTTGGTTGGATTCTTACCTTGGGGGGCTGAAGACTAGTGGTTATTGTCCTTGGCGGGCCAACGGTAATTGGTTTTGAGTAACCCTTGTTGTATGTGCCTACATTATTCACCTCGTTTTCCTTCTTCCTCGGGGCCGATCTTTTGGAGTTTTCCCCCGCGTCAATCTTACCACTTCTCACCGCGTTTTCAATCATTTCACCGGACATCACTATATCCGAGAAACTCTTAGTAGCACTCCCCAACATATGGTTGATGAATGGGGCTTTCAAAGTGTTGATGAAGAGCATCGTGGTTTCTTTTTCCAGAAGAGGTGGTTGGACCTGCGTTGCCACCTCTCTCCATCTTTGGGCATATTGCATGAAGCTCTCATTCTGCTTCTTCTCTATATTCTGCAGCGTGATTCTGTCGGGTGTCATGTCCGTCACATGACTATATTGCTTCATAAAAGCTTGTGCTAAGTCTTTCCATGAATTGACTTTGGCACGACTCAGTTGGTTGTACCATTTAGCTGCTGACTCGATCAGACTGTCTTGGAAGCAGTGGATCAACAGTTGATCATTATTGACATATCCTGTCATCCTTCGACAGAACATGGTGATGTGAGCTTCAGGACAACTAGTCTCGTTGTACTTTTCAAACTATAGAGTTTTGAACTTGGGAGGGAGCACTAAATCTGGGACCAAACTTAGGTCCTCGGCATCGATTCCGCAATGATAATCAGCGTTTTCCATTGCTTTGAATTTTTCTTTTAGCCATTTGCATCGATCCTCAAGTTGCTTTGGTAGTTCCATTCTTGTTTTTTCTATTTCTGCAATATCATCTAGATTAGGAACAACGGGATTGGTTGGGTTATCCCCAGGATTGGAACCTGAGCCTGTTTGGAAGTTTATCTGCGCCGAGGTACCGGTTTGATACTGTTGGGGTCTAATTATGACGAGTACCCTTCGTGGGTACGCCTCTGGTTGTGCCTGTGTGTTTATCAGGGTAAAACTCGAGGGATAAATAGGATCCTCATTATCATCCCCTGAGTTGACCGCAGTGCCTTTCCCTTTTTCGCGTTCTCCAGCCAGCGACTGCGCCAATTGATTTATCATGCTTCTTTGGGATTCCAAAATCTGATCCCTCATCTCCTGTTGCACATTCGCTAACTGTTCTTGTAGTTGCGCTTGCAACTGGTCTTGCATCTCTTTTTGAACTTGCTCTAGCCTTTCCAATCTTTGGTCCATTACTTTAGTTTTGGCACGAGTATTATAACAATGTTCGGTTGGTTGATTCTTGTTAGTTTCCAGATTAACTGAAATAATTTCGTTTAATTAGGGTCTTTTTGTGAAATTCAATGCATATGATGCAATGTAATGCAAATGCATGAATGCAAAAAGAGGCATTGACTCTGATTCAATTCCGTTAGAACAACTTTACTAGAAAATAAATTTCTTTACATAAAACAGATTACATATACGGCTTTGCGCTAATGCTCAAAGCCTTAACCTTTCTAAGAAGCCAAGCTAACCCTTGACCCCAATCTGATTCTGATTCATATTTCAAGCTTAGTACGTCAGCCTGAATCACTAGGGTTTGCAAATGATCGGCCACCTCTCAGATTTGAGCCACAGCTTCACCCATGATATAGTCTTTATCCTTGACTTGACCTTGAGAACGGTGAAGTTGCTCTTTCCACTGCTCGTTGCTTGTTTCAAGGAGTTCAACTCAGAGTTTACAATTTTGTAATGCGATCTCGAGCTCTTCTATTTTCCTTTTCAGCTCTTCAATTTTTTTTACGCTCGCTTTCAGCTCGATTGTGGAGTTGCGATTACGATACTAACAAAGTGACTTTTCTAGTTCTGCTACCCTGGCTTTTAATCTAACCTTTTCATTTTGGCATTCCGATAGGTCTCTTTCTAAGGCATTTCCTCGAACCTGGGCATCTTGGCATTCCTTTTCCCATTGATGGGCTCTATTTTTTTCTTCTTTTATCTTTTGCCGCCATTGTTCTGATGTCTTTCCCAGTCCGGCAGTCCTTATTGATAAGCGCAGCTTCTTGTAATTCGTTTTTAGGCTGTCCAGATATTCTTCAGCCTTGTTTTTTCCTTTCCCTGGTTTATCGGACTCTAGCTTCTGGACATCAACATCTAGTCCTAATTACATCTTTTCTTCTTCCAATTGCTTTATCTTCTTTCCTAGCTCTGAATTCCTTCTTTCAAAATCTTGCTTTATGATCTCTAGCTCAGATGGGACTACTCGTAGGTATTCCTCCATTGGTCGAATGCCTTCTTGACTTGGCCTAGGGATGTTATAATTGACTCTTTTACCCCGCCATCCATTATATTCGGGGGTCGTCGTCGGACCCGCAGCAAATCTTTTCGTTTGGCGAGTTTGGTTCCAGGTGTTAGACATTTCTCGAATCTTTTTCTTATAATTATCGCCCTTATACGAAAACTCGCATTGAGCCAACCCTTGTGTTGCTGGTATGAATTGCCTCGATCTATGCTGCCTCAACACGAGTAGATGAGCATATCCAACAGCTCTCCAAATCCCAAGTAGAAGAACCCAGTCAAGATCTCCGCACCGGTATAGAATCTCATCGGGGATCATCTAAGGGGCTCTCCATTCGACGTCCTCATTTTGGAGATTCTGGAGTATCGTCATCCATTTTTCTTCTGAAATGTCGTCTCGCCTTGGTGTAGCCACTAATTCTTTTAATGGAGAGTAGTTCTCAAAGAATACTCGATAAGAAAATTTTCTACCTTCCAAAAGTGGCTATGAAACCATGCCAACAAGAGTTATGCACATCCAATGAATCTTCATTCACCCGCTCTTCGGTATGCATTCAAAGACCGAAATGTTTCGGCCAAAATTGCAGGGACGGGCGTGACCCTCTTATCAAGTCTATCGAACAAATTTGAAACTGCCTCGTCCACGTGCCCTAGTGCTTTAGGGAAAACAACTAGCCCATAAATGATCAAAGCGAAGACATCGACCCTTTTCTTCATATCTGGGTGTGCTAAGATCAAATCTCGTAAACTATTCCAAGGGATACATTTTCCATCTTCCTTTTACTTGATCCGGGCTGCAACCCATTGCTCACTCATCCCCGTGATATTCATTAGTTTCTTGAGGAAGGTTGGGACATTAGCGGCTCTGGAATAAACCTTGTCTGGCCGAATTTTCGGGGAACGAAGTAAAGTCGTGTATTCTTCTACAGTAGGTACTAAATCCACTTTTCCAAAAGTAAAACAGCTGTAGGCGAGATTCCAAAATTGAGCCAGAGCTCGAAACAAGTGCTTGTCCACTTTGATATCAAGTAGATATGGCAAATCACCATAATAACAGTAAAATAACTGCTTGATTTCTTCATCCCATTGGACCCATATCTCTTTCAATTCCTGGAGATTATTTTGGGTCACGCTGATACGAGTGAAGTCCCACAATTCTGATACGTACCCTTCTATCAGACTATCACATTTCTCTAGTTGCGTTTTCTTGGATCATATTCGGACAGTCGCATTATCTTCCACTTTATCAAGAAACCAGTTCTCCATGAAAAGCTCTCTATTTAGTAATCGAACGTGAATCAACACCTTTTTTATGATGAAAATGTCATGCAATCACAATCAAAGCAAAACAAACAAGTCAGTATACAAAGCAAGAATTTAAAGTAAGCAAGAAATAATAAATAAAGCGCCTATTCGGATAACCACTAGAGTTTGGTGCGGGTCTACCTAAGGTAAGCTCTTAGGGCTCATTATATGCGGTTCGGTTCTAAAGTAAGGGTACACAACCAGTGATTCTCGATCCTCACCCATTATGGGCTTACGGACCGAGTTCGATTCGAGGAATACATTTCCCTATGGCTATACTGAGAGATGAAAATCTCACGAAGACATAAATGCGGATGTATCCCGAAAGCGATCCACTATCCTATACGGAGGTGAAGACCTCAAGAATGAATAGTTTCTCGCTCCCACTTAAAGGGTAAAATTGACCGATTATGCGATGCAATATGCTGAGATATATTAAAAGACTCGAACCAATGAAGCAAACATATCAAAATGATGCAGACCACAAAAATGAAATGCAACGAAAGGATCGTAAATTTAAACCAAATTATCAATTTTTGACAAAAAGACAAGTAATAATCAAATCGTGGCTTAACTCTCTTATTTTGTCCCTAGTGGAGTCGCCAAGCTGTCGAAACCACCATTTTTTCAAAGGGTCGACTTTTGGTTTTAAAACGAAAAAATAGGAGTCGCCACCAATCTTTTTTATTTAGGTGTGATCTGATCACCTCGTAATTCAATCGTTTTAATAAATTTAAACTTTATTAAAACGATGATTTTTGGTCTACAAAATCTAGAAAACGGGTTCGGGAGTCGATTACACACGAGGAAGGATTAGCACCCTCGATACGCCCAAAATTGGTACCTAGTTGATTACTTGGTGTCTTTAGTGTCAAAAATTGAAAATTTGAAAAGATTTTAAAAATACGATCCTTTGTTAAAATATTATTTGATTGAATTTTTTCTGAGAAAATGGGGTATTTCACGTTAATCGAGAAAAAGAATTACGTCCCGTAAGTTATGACACAATGCCTTAAATTCTCGAGACGAGAATTAACCCCAAAAAGTTTATTTTGAAAGATATTTGATTATCTCGGTTGTAGAAAGAAATCATATTCCGTAAGTTAGAACACGATTTTTTCTTGATTCCCAAGATTATTTAAAATTCAAGTTCTTTTTAAAAATGTTCGTTTATTCGGATTTATCGAGAAAATCAAAATCCCGTAAGTTAGGGTACGCCTTTTCGAATCTCAAAATACGAAATATCGCTTATTTTTTTTAAAAAAAAAAACACAATTTTTAATGTATCAGGTAAAGACTAATGTAACACGATTTTGTAGTAAAATGTAAAAAATGAATTACGGTGCTAATATGCATAACAGAATAATAATAAATGCGCTAATGTAAATGACAATATGAAGGACGAAAATAAAATGGAATAAATAAAAAAAACGAACAAGCTGATGAAAAGAGAAATAATAGGTAAGCTAAAAAAAATTTAAAACAAAATATAGCTTATTTAAAAAAGTTTTTTTAAAAAATAAAAATTATATAAAACAATTTTTTTAAAAAAATAATACTAATAATAATGATAATAATATTAATAATTAATACAAATAAATATTATGTAAAACAAAATAATAATACAAAATAATAAAGAATTCAAAGTTTGAATTTATATAAAGGTATAAATAAATAAATAATAAAATGACAAAATAAAATCAGTCTATTTAAAAAAATAATAAGTAAATAAATACAAGAAAGAAATATAATAATAATAGTAATAATAACACTAAATTAATTAATTTAATAATATAATAATAATAACAAGTAGTAAACACAAAAAGAAAATATAATAATAGTAATAATAACATTAAATTAATAAAAATAGCAAAAATAACAAAAAAGGGGACTAAATTGAATTTTAAAATAGAAGTTTGGGACGAATCGAAAATAAATAAAAAGGAAAATGACCAAGTTGAATGCGCGAATAACAAGGTGGGACCAGAATGGGAAATAATCCCTGTTCCCAAAACGACATCGTTCTGAAAATCGAAATAAATTATAGGGCAAAAATTAAAAATAAAAATAACTTAATTGCAAAAATATTAAAAAACGGAAGGGCTAAAGGTGCAATTAGCCCCAAAAGTAAAAACACGCGGATCCTCCCTGGCGGGTCAGGTCAACACGCGAATCCTAGGGGCAAAATGACGTCGTTTTGGTGCCTGAAAGGCCTGCCTAAAACGGCGTCGTTTTGGAGGCCTATTTAAGTAAAAAAATTTGAAAAAAAATTCATTTTCTTCCTTTCTTAAAAAAAAAAAAAACAGAAAGGTTTTCTCTCAACTCCCTCTCCTCTCTCTCACGACCAGGCCTAGCTCCAGTTCGGTCGTCGCCAGGACCACCGCGGCGGCGTCGATCGCCACCCAGACAACGCCCGCCAGACGCGGTGGCCGGAAAAAATAAAAAAAGATCCCTTTTTTTTTTAGTTTTCGAGCCCCCCGAGAGGTCGCTTTTCATCAGAAGCGACGAACCTCTGCCCCCCCACACGGCGGCGGAATACGAAGGGTAAAAATAAAAAAATAACAGTAAAATAAAAGGATCACCTTTCGTAATTCTTGTATCCGATTTTTCTCTTTTTTTTAAAAAAAAATCCCGTGTAAAAAAAAAAACAAATCGGATCCGGCTTTTATAGCCGATTACAAAGTCTTTTTTTGTTTATTTCTACTGTGGCTCTGTTTGCTTTTTTCTTAGTTTCTGTTGTGTTTCCTTTTTTTGCTTGTTGCAGGCGTTGACGGAGACGGGGGAAGAGCGTTTTTGCCGTTCCCGTGCAAGACAACAGAGATGGGGCAGGTCTCGGGACGAGGCACTGACGTGGCGTGGGCAGCGGCGCGCCTAGGGCTAGGGTTTTCTTCCTTGTCGAAAATTAATTTGTATTTTGGGCCACTGGGCCTTGTAATTTTGGGCTTAAGATTTTTTTAAAATTGGGCTATAATTTGGACTTTAATTGGACTTTATTTTTTATTTGGTGTTTGGGTTTTTTTTTTTTTTTGTGTCACTTGTTAATGTCATGTTGCTTTCTTCAAAAAGAGACACAAATTCAAATTTTGAAAATAAAAATCACAAATTTCGAAAAAATTAAATTCTATCAACCATACAACCATAGTAGAAAATACATTAGTTTACCCCGAAAACAAAGTTTTGCTTTGATGGCCACGATATAATATATATGTTTACAGGTTTTAATGGATCCAAAGACCAAAACAGTCCCGAAAGAATCCAGAAAAAGAGTAACACACAAAAATGTAAAACAACTTTTGCTTTTAGGAGCTGAACACCTTTAATTGGTGGATTCACTTTAGTTTTGGAACTTATGCCCCCCCTGCCCACCTTTTCTAGAATCTAACCTCAATTCTTCGGCAACTATTGTGATTAAAACAAATCAACCCAAACCCTATTCCAAATACCAAAATTGATTGACCTGTTGCTACATGCATGCTTCCATGGAACATATGTCTCCACTACCATATTCCACCCTTACTTGTTCCTTAATCCCTACCTCTTCCTTTTATTTCTTCTTTTAAATGCTGCTTCTTTTTTCCTTAATTATGTTTTAAAGAGAATCTTCATATTTTGCCCGAGCCTATATTAATTTTAAAAAGCACAATTTCGATCATATCAACTTGCTCTCTCTCTTTATTTGATCTCTCAAATAATTTTACCAAAACTAATTAATAAATATATTTTCTTTAACATACACAAAAGGGTAGGTAGATGTATAGATGCTTAATATCTTTCTCTGCTAGCTAGATGCTTTTGATGAGAGCTTCCATATGTTTACTCCTCTCTTTCCCTAGAATCACCCACTGTATAATAACTGTTGTTAGGGAAAAAAAAAAACCTACATGCATGCAGGCTTAATTGGATATTCAAAATATTTCAAATATTTATAGTCCCACTCCCAAAATATTACATGCAAGATATATGCCAGATGTGCTGGCTTTGTGGTCATCATCTTTTAGCACTTCGGCTGATTCGAAGCTTCCCCATACTTTGATGCCTAAGCTTGTCTTGGCGGTCGTCTCGAGTTGCCAGCTCGCCTATTTAAAAAGAAAAAGAAATCTCTGATAAAGATATTGAATAAGAAAATCAAATATAACTTGCTAAATATCATAATTTTAGCTGGTGATATGTTTTTATTAGTAAAAACTAAATAAGTAAAAAGTTCTTTTTAAATACCTTCCTATCCGAGTAGGTGCAAACTTAAGAAATTGTTTTAGAGAGTCAAAAATAAATAAATAATTTTAAAGGGATGAAAGTGTAATTTCACTATTAAATTAACTCGTGATTTCTTAAAAATTAAAAGAATTATATAAACAATTTTTTATTTTTGGGACTATAAGGCTATTCGAGTTTAAAAAATGTCACATGTCTCACTTAATTATATACATCTTACTCTACATTAAAAATTCATAATCTAAACCCAAATTGTGACTCATTGATAGGGTGTTACTTTGAAATAAGATACGAATCTAAAAATTAATAATATATTAAATGATTTTCCATAAATAAAAAACAACTACCACCTCTGCTTTAATAATTAAAGGGAAAATGAAAGATATTAATTTACTGCAATTTGGTCGAAACATGGAAATTTTCATTGTAGCATGGTCAGCTTTTAGTTTTGTAGATTTGCTTTGCTTTGTAATGCTACAACGCACACTTTAATAAAAGAAAAAGAGAGGTTGTATAGCAAACTAATGAAAAGAAGAGAAAGAAAGACAAAAGAAAGGTGACATAAAAAAGGTTTAATTAAGTACTTATATAAGGCTTTGTAAATGCAATATGCTAATCATATATAATTAGCTTTGGATAAGCAAAGATTAAGAGATGGAATAAAGGAAGAGACAGGCTTTATTTTCTTTTATTTTTTCAGTTGTAAGTGGGTAATGTTGGAGAGTAAATCACGATGGACAACATGCACAGTAGGGCTCAATGTAACAGTTAAATGAAAAATATACTACATTACAACACATCTATTTATAAAAATATATAGTTTTGATTGAAATCTCAAAGTTAAAATGATAAAAATATCCTCTTAATAATGTTTATTGTTTTATAAAAGAAATAGTTTTCGATAATTGCTTAACTAAATTGAGACGCAATTAATGAGTGACATCAACTCACTCAACCCTTTAAATATAGTGTGTATATATATCCAAGATTTTATTGTAATTTTTATTTTTATTCTTTTTTTTTTATTTTTGAAAAATAAAACACACCCAAATTGAAAAACAGATGATACATAATAATTATAGTAAAAAAAAGTATATATAATTATAAAAAAAGATTAGAAATAAAATATTTTTGGTCGTAATTAAAGTTTGTAAGTGAAACGAAAACGGGGAGCATGCAAATTTACACCTTAATTATAATTACAGCTACCACTAAAAATTTGAAAAGAAAAAGGGAAGAAAGTGCTCGAGGTGGAAAAAAAAGCTTAAGATACAAAATCTAATTTCTCCTCATGACATAAGAGGACATGTATAGTGCAAAGCATGCAAAATCTAATTGTTAGCTAATATATATAGTTATTTAAAGAAGAAGAAGAAGCAGACCTGTTATGAATAGGATCTGGTCCATTAGGAACTCTTCTTTTGCTCATGTAATTGAGATCCAACCGTTGATGCACCAAAGTCGACTTCCCTTTACCCAAGTCTTTCACTTGCCCCTCCTGCTGCAGGGTCCCAACTATGATGAACCCCAAAACTATAAGTGTTCCAAATAAGGTTTTAAACGACAAAGAACCCCCCATGTTTAATTATATATATAATAGTTTCTCTAGAACATATATAGAGGAGGGAAAAAGAATACAAGGAAGAAAGAAAAGGGAGAGTATTATCGTTAAATGATATGGTGATTGCAGTGTGTCTATATAAATGGTTTATATGAGAAGAAAAGAAGGAAAAAGGAGATAAAGGGAGGGTGGGTTAAGGCAAGAATTTTTGTTTGTTTTTGATTATGTGGTAAGCTAGCTTGGGCTTGGCAGTAGTATTTTTATGTTTTGTTTAACTTGATGGTTGGTGTTGTTTTATATAGAGAGGGGTGGGAGCTATTGGCGATTCTCTGTTACTTTGTGAAAGAGTGAGGGACGAACAGCTGGTTTTGAGAGGTTTGCTTGGGTATGATCTTCTTTTGCTTTGAGTTTGGGTATTTTCATGCACTACTGCTTATTTACCCCAACACTTCATGCCTTTACGTACGACATCAACAAAGTATTATACTTTAGATAATCCTTTGGTGTTATGGAACTTGGTCCTTGGAACTGATATATACGGCTCTAATGGTTTGAAGCATCACGTACTTGTCATTATATCACATACCTTGGGATTTAATTATATTATCATTAATTTTATATGTCATTTCAACATCTTAAGCTAACTTAAGATATTATGTTATGGTTAAATATTTAGCTGTAATGGTAAAGTATATTCTATTTTCAATGAGATAATGTAAATTTGAACTTGAGAGATGACATTATTATAAAGGAATCAATAAAACATACATGAAGGATTAAAAAATAGGGTTAAATTCAAAATAAACCAATAAAAAAAATAGTAACAAATGCTATTAAGTATAGAAATATTTATACTATTATTTAAATACCTAATTGAGTTGGTGTCACGAGTCAATCGGGAATCAACTCAATTAGAAAAATTACAAAAAAAAATTATGTATTTAAAATAAATTATATTACTCTAATGTACTTTAAATTTTTTTTGTGTGTGTTTTTAATATAAAATATTAATTTTACCCTCAAAAGCTTCATACATAGTTAAAATGCAAACCAAACCAATATAAAATAGTAACAAATGCAATAAAGTAGAGAAGTATAGTTCTTAAACAATTGCTTTGAAACTTTTAACTTATTTCCAATATATAAAGTTATAATCTAGAACTTAACACCACTTTTGTAACTTGTAAGGACTACATATACTTTTGCTTCTAACCACAAACTATATTATGCAGTATTAAATTTGAAAAGGCAACAAACAGAAAGTACTAAAATTGAAATTCTCTGTTTTCTTGTATTTGATGTAAATTAGACAGATAGTAAAACTAAGAAAGGATTGTATGAAATTGTAATTCCACATCATCCCTATCCCTTTTCAATAGGAGAATGACAAATTAAATTTTTCCTCCTGATTTTTAGCATTTTTAGTTGGATTTGAATTTTTTCATGAGGAAAAATCTGATTTGTCGTCCTCCTATTGAAAAGGGATAAGGATGACGTTGAATCACAGTTTCATACAATCCATTCTTTAGTAAAACTATCCTAGGGTGACATAATAAAATATCTTGTATAAAAGATGGTTTTAGTTTTTAGTTTTTACTTTTTTGAGGTTAATGAGAAATTATAGTTTAACATAACTAAAATGTGTACGTATAGATATGGTAAATGTTTTAAGCAAATAAATTAAATTACCAAAAAATGTTTTATTATGAAATAAATAAAGTTTGTTGCACTCTATATCGAGAGGAATACGCTATTCTTCCCCATCTTGATGTAACAACATATTGAATGGATCTTCCTTGGTTTAGATTTGATGCATATTCTATCTCGAAGATGTTGGTGCTATAATCTATGTTTGGATGAGTTTCCATCTAAACCACATGCCAAGTAACTCATATACTTGTGCAAGTCTCGTAATAGAAGCTTCACCAAATCAGATGTGAAGTTTAGAAATTATGTAGGAATGTTGAGTGAATCCCACCATCACCATGCATAATTTCGATAAGTATGTAAAATAAGAATGTGCAGGCCAAGGAGTAGATTCCTGTGCGCACGTTTGGTTGAACTTCACAGTTCCCAAATTTAATACTCTTAATTAGAAGCAACTGATGTCGACATCTACTGTACTTGCAACAACAGGCAGCAGCCATGGTCCACAAGTTTATGCTCTGACCATTTGAACCACTCTTAGTTGGGGTTGCTAATTTAATTTGCTTGTTTCTGTTATTGATCTCTTTGAATTCATATCTTAAAGGAATATAAAAAATCTGTCGCACAATATATATATATGTATAATTATTGATGGACATGGAGACCAGAAGCTTCTTTTAATAAAAACAAGCATTAACCAGCTGGGGGTAGAATATATAGCAAAGCTCGGGCAGTCCATATTCCATTAGAGCTAAAGTTTAGCAGCATATGGCACATTTTGTCTTATCCATACCATTTGAATCTTAGTTTTGAAACATTAAAGTGTTTTGTTTGGAGAATCCAATGCTTCCCACTGTAATGGCTTCTAATTGAAGGTAACTTTCACATTAGCTAACTCTACTCAGAATATTTTATACTAGTCTCTACATTTTATACACCAATAGTTAATCATGTATTAAAAGTTTAATTATTTATATTTTATTTTTTAAATTTTTATACACTAAGAATATATTAAATATAAATTCTACCCTTTTTTGGGGCTAAAAGATATGGATACCCCAAACCAAAGGCTTTTAACTGCAAATAATAATTTAAGTGATGTTATGCACATTGCAGAGGGATGAGCCGCCTTTTCTGTCATTGGAATTTGTTTGAAAACGATCTCAATTTCTCACATCAAATTACTTAAAGCAGATTGGTGTTATACCCCTAACACTTTACGTAAAGCAGAATACGTTTTTTTTTTCTTTATCATTTACTTCCTACTTAAACTTTTTTGTATTATTATTGTAAGTGTAATAAGACGTGAGTTTAAACGTGTTGAAATGTGCTTATCTTCCTATTTATGAATTAGGAACAGAAAATGAATAATTCTAGACTTTGTATACAAAAATAAAAAACTATCACACATTTTGAAACATATATCGTAAATTGGAGGTATTCATGGGCCGGGTCAAGTTTGGATTGAGCCTAAACGTGATATTAACAACTTTATACTTGCCCAAGCCTAGTCCCACCCAAAGTATGGTCTAGGATTTTGACCAAGCCTGCCTATATTTGCAAATGGCTAATTTAAGCTCATCTTAGACACACTCATATTTTTTTTAATTTTTAAAATATATATTTATATTTAATTATTTTATATATTTTTTTATTTATTATGATTTTATATATAGTCATTTGCTTCATATTTGCTTGGTTAATTTTTAATTTTTAAAATATAGGATTTTGCTCAAACATACTTATATTTTAGGCACATTAATAAATTCGAGTCTTGAAAATAACATTTTTAAAAAAGATAATTACGAATTCCGACTATAAACAATAAAACCAACATGAAAGATAATAAATAAATAAAAACAACATCGACTTTGCCTCATTTTTGTTCGGATCTCGTCCTTATTCTTCACCCTTTTTTTTATACACTAAGAGATGATTCGTTTGTAAGTCTAATTTATATTGTTTATATGTTTTTTGCTTTATTTTTACTTCAATAATCGTGAGGTTTGGTTGAAAATCTCTTCTTGTAACATGTTTTCATCTTCTTCCTTTTTTGTCTTTTTAATTGATTTTTTTTTTAATTTTGATCAATTATAAGAGTTTTGATAGAAATATTTAAGAAAACTATTTCAGTTGTTACTATTTAATATTTATATATTATTATGTTATGATTTTCTTTTAATTCCTTAAGGTTTTGTGAATCATTAATCTATTAGTATTTTATCTTTATATTTTGATATTTATAAAATCATTTTTTTATAAAAAATTAAAAATTTCTAAAAAAAATACGTTAAGAATGAATCTAGACAATATATTGTTTAAATTCATCTGAATTTTGATAATCATATGTATATATTTATTCTTGATATGAAATGATTTTTTTTTTCTATATTTGTGTGTTTATTATTATTTGTAAATAAAATATTAACTATACGTTTCAATATTGATAATAATAATTTTTTTTATTTTTTCAAATAAAATGAAATAACAATTGTTTTGAAATATAGCCAGAATATCTGGAAAATACATTACAACCATGGATAGAAAAAGTCAGGTTCGAAGGTCGAAGTCGCTAATGTTGAATAAGAGTTAGCGAAGCTATTTGCCTCGTCAGAAGCAGATTTAGAAGGGGGTTGGCAGGGCCCGCCTCCCTTAAATTTTGAAAATATTCACTTTAGTCCCTTCAATTTTTTAAAATTTTCATTTTAATACTATAATTAATATATAAAAATATGACAATTTGTGTTTGGCCCCCAAAAAGTTTTCTAAATTTTTTTAACTTGGTTTCTTTTATATAGTTTATAGATGTTTATATTAAATTTAGTAGCACTTTTAGTTTAGTTTGATAAACTAATACAAAGTAGTATCTAAAATTTAATTTGATAAAAAATATTTGGTAACATTTTTAGTTTAATTTGGTAAACTAATACAAAGTAATATCTAAATATTAATTTGGTAAGAAAATAATGTTAACTAATTGCAGCATATAAATGAAAAGTAGTATTTAAATAATAATTTCATAAAAAAACAAACTTAAATAATTGTGGTATCTAATGCAAATTGAACTTTTAACCTATTTTACTTTTTGAAATGTTAATCTGGATGATCAAAACTAGCTCAAATTTAAAAACACCTTGTTCAAAGTAAGCTCGGTCCATATGAGTCAGACCTACTTTAAAAATGTCTACTTTATATAAACAGTGTGGCCCCCTTTCATAAATATTTTTGGCTTAGTCCCTGCTCCTTGTATACATTAAATCAAATCAACTCACATAGGGTTAGTTCCCCATTGCTGTTGCGATTGAAAAGTGCTTTTCAGAAATATTTTTAGGGTCTACTTTATATGAATGTTGAGGCCCCCTTTCGTTAATATTTTTGGCTTAGTCCATGCTCCTTGTATACATTAAATCAAATCAACTCACATAGGGCTAGTTCCCCATTGTTTGTTGTGGTTGAAAAGTGTATTTCAGAAGTACTTTTTGAAAAAAAAAGTGCTTTTGAAAAGTATAGTAAAAAAATATTGTGAAAAATGTGATTTGTTAAGTTTTAGTGTTCTCCATTGCTGTCAAGAATTGTGGTTGAAGGTTAAAATATCATTTTTGGACATGATAATGGAAAGTTAAAAATTATATAAGTTATATGATATTTAAATAATTTAATACAATGGTATATAAAGTATAAACTTTAAATGCTTAAGTAATTAATATAAATTATTTGTAAAATTAATGATACATAAACTATTTTAAAAACTTAAATATAATTTTAAATTATATTTAAATAATTTAATATAATGATAAATGTGTTGAAAAGAACTGAGTATGTTAGAGAATACTTCTTTCCATCTTTGTGTAATTGGAATGGGCAATAATAGGTGAAAATTAAAGAGAACAAAAACACACACAAATTTTGTTGACGTGGAAAACCCAAATGGGAAAAACTGCGACACTTTAGTCCAGTGCATTGCCGTATACTATTATATGAGTAGGATTACATTTAATATCTCATCCAATTAGGATGGTTTACAATTCTCATATAGAGGTGGATCTCTCTCTATCTTTCTCTCTTGGTGAACTCACTTGTGGTTGAGTTTTGATGCTTCTCCCTCTCTACTAAAAGCCTTCTAAAAGCCTCATATTTATAGTAGAGCAATGGGGTTCCTAAAAGACATCATTCATAGTGTTAGGATCGTCCCGATTAAGCAACGAACAAGTAAAAGTAGCGGAATAAATTGAGAAATTGGACACACAAATTTAACATGGAAAAATCCCTCCAAAGAGGATAAAAAACCACGTGCAAATATAATTTTACTATAATGGCAACAGAACGAAGAGTACAAAAGATGGAGATAAAAACTAAACCCCGAAAACCCAAAAACAAAGAACCCTCAAAACGTAAACACAAAATTCTCTAAATGTGTTATGAGTTCTAATATCTAATGGGTGTATTTTCTAAGGTTGTAAAAGAGCCTATTTATAGGCTAAATTCATAGGTCAAATAATAATAAAATAATCTAACTAATCAGTGTTTGATTGAAACAAATAAACAGAGTTTAACTAGAAGATTACTTCTCAAATTTGAATGAAATAGGAGTCATAATTAACAAATCTCCACCTTGACTCATATTTCCACAATGCCATATTTGCCAAAGCCATGAGCCTATCTTGAACCATGCAGGAATTAACTCGAGTCGAATCTGTGCTTAGAAACTGGAAGACTTCTAGCCTTCGACTTGTACACTGCGCCAAATCAAAACTAACCGGGTTTGATTTTCACGAACACAATGCCCTAACTTTTCAAAACTCTGCATCCAAAAGAGAACCTCTCTTCAACGAAAGCGGTCATACCTTTTTCCCTCCTATGACCAAGTTGCCTCGCTCTGAATAAGTTGACTTCGACTGCAGAATCTGGACGAGAGGCGTCCGATTTCACGATCCAGCCATGTAGAACTTCCGAGAATATAAAGATCGGTTCTTTTACCTTTTAACAAAATGAGAGCTCCACGAGATACTTTAATGTCGCTCGACTCGATGTTGATTCTGCATCCTTTCAAGTCTAAAATACTCAAGGAGATGAGATTCTTTAAAAATCAGTACATACCGACATCCGAGAGTGTCCTAATCGTCCCATCGTGTATCCTAATTTTAACAGTACCAATACCAATTACCTTACTAGATGAATCGTTTCCCATGCACACAACTCCACCTTCAACCGAACTGTATGTAGAGAACTATTCTCTATTGGGACACATGTGGAAAGAACATCCCGAATCTAGGATCCACTCGGACGTGAGCTTGGAGTTATCGCTCATTGACACTAACAAGAAATCATCGCCGCTTTCATCGGCCAAATTAGCACCAGCTACATCTTCCTCGTTACTCTCAAAGACTCTTTTTTTCTTTCGCAGTTTATAACAATCTGCTTTGACGTGACCTAACTTTTTACAATAGCGACACCTTTTGTCTCATTTCTTTGATGCTATCAAAATGGAAGCTTACCTATCTGTCTTGCTATCTAAATGAAGCTCATTGTCGAGTTTGTCTCTACTCAACAAATGACCCTTCACATCTTCGAGCGAGAGTTTGTCTCTGCCATAAATTAGGGTCTCCCTAAAAGACTTGTATGAAGGGGGTAAAGAGCACAATAATAGCATAGCCTGATCTTCATCGTCAATATAAACCTCAACATTCTTTAAATCATTTAAAAGAGTAATGAATTGACTGATGTGATCTCTAAGAAGCTCACCTTCGTTCATGCGAAACGTAAATAGACGTGGTTTCAACACTAAACGATTAGCCGAGAGACTTAGTCGCATAAAGAGTTTCTAACCTTTTCCACAAGGCGGATGAGGTCTTCTCCATCAATACCTCCCGCAATACCGTGATTCATGAGCCACAATCGGATTGCGATAAAAAGCTTTTCATCAAGCTCTTCCCATTCTGCTTGATTTAGATTCTCAGGCTTTTTCCCGGTAACAACCTTTTTCAAGCTGGTTTGAACTAGAATTGCCATCATTCGAACTTGCCACAGATTGAAATTTGTCTCACCATTGAACTTCTCAATTTCAAACCTTGTTGCTGACATATCTGAATGGGCTGATCTATGAAAATTGAACTAGCTCTTGATACCACTTGTTAGGATCGTCCCGATTAAGCAACGAACAAGTAAAAGTAGCGGAATAAATTGAGAAATTGGACACACAAATTTAACGTGGAAAAACCCCTCCAAAGAGGATAAAAAACCACGTGCAAATATAATTTTACTATAATGGCAATAGAACGAAGAGTACAAAAGATGGAGATAAAAACTAAACCCCGAAAACAAAGAACCCTCAAAACGTAAACACAAAATTCTCTAAATGTGTTATGAGTTCTAATATCTAATGGGTGTATTTTCTAAGGTTGTAAAAGAGCCTATTTATAGGCTAAATTCATAGGTAAAATAATAATAAAATAATCTAACTAATCAGTGTTTGATTGAAACAAATAAACAGAGTTTAACTAGAAGATTACTTCTCAAATTTGATTGAAATAGGAGTCATAATTAACACATAACTTTTAGACAAATCCACCATAAATGGATGAACTTGGGAAATGTAAATTGAATTAATAACATACATGAATGTGGATGATTCATCCCCCAAACATATGATACACCTCCCTTGGAATAAGGTTCATCTCCCTAATTCCAAATTAAGGAGGGATGCACCCAACCAAATGATATTTAAATAATTTAATATAATATTGATACATAAATTGTAAATTAATATAATTTTTTATATACTTCTAAATAGTTAATATAGATAAGGGTATTTTGATAATTTTTTGCTTCCAAATGTAAAAACTAAAAGCACCTAAATCTCAACCTTTGTGTTTGGGTGGAAAAGTAATTTTCCACCGCAGTTTTGACCCCAAAAGTTAGTTGTTCTTCATTGTTTCTGTGGTGAAAAAGTACCTTTGACTTCTCAAACGCAATGAAAAATGAGCCTTAATTGATTCAAAGACAAGGTCAGTGGACTTCTAATTTTTGTGAGAAATTTATTTATTCTCGAAGTTCAAAAAAATAGTTTATATCTAAAAACATGGGTAAACTACACTAGTTCAATTATGAGTAATTGTTTTGATCATTCAACAATGAAAAGTTATAAAATAGTTACTCAATTATTAATTTTTTTCTTTTTTGGTCACCTAGTTAATGGTGGTAGCTTTTAAATTGGAATAATAACAACTTTAACCCTCAACATTTATACATTTTGTTAATTTAGTTTTGATTCTAAAAAATCTAACCTTCAACAATTACATATTGTGCAATTTGGTCTCTCTCTTTTTTTTTCAGTTTTGATTTTATTAATAACTCTTTCACCTAAAAAGCTAAAAAAAAAAAATCAGCTAAAATTGATTAAAAATATACCCCAAAAAAAAACTCAAAATCCAATATAATAATTTTCTTCTTTTTCTCATTCTTTAAAAATTAACCTTCAATGTCACAAAAAAAAAAAACTACCAAAAAAAAGACCAAACTACACAATGTGTAAATGTTGAGGATTATTGTTTTAGAATCAAGACAAAATTGACATAATTTATAAATGTTGAGGGTTAAAGTTGCTATTATACCAATTTTAAAAGCTACCACCATTAGCTAGTTGGTGACAATATTAAATAATTGAATGATATTTTGTAACTTTTTATAATTTAGTAACAAAAAGATTACTAATTATTAAGTAACTGTTAGTACAATTTACCCTAAAAATTTTGACAATAATCAGTGTCGAAATCTTCACAATTACTTGAATCAATCTATTTAACCTGATCAATATATTTGACCAAATTAATTGATTTGTCATTTATTGCCTCAAGGCCCAAATACTTGCATTAAATTATAAAGGACTTTCACACTCACATGGATGTGAAAGTTTTATTTATAAATATCATTTCTCCTTCTATTTTTACTGTTAAACCCTAAATCCTTAATTTTCATTATCATTATAATCCTATAGTTTTCTACAATTGTTCTTATTTAATTTGAAATTTCAAATTCTAAAATAATTTTATTGGAATTCCAAGACCAACACAACTTCTATTGCTAGGGGTGTTCAATATGTTGGTTGAATTAACTTCCATTAATCAAATTAACCTAAGTTCTAATTAATTTTCTAAAGATACTTTAGTCATAAAATATAATTCAAAATACTTTTTTTGTTTAGTGATTGTAAACAATCTTCTCAAGATTCTATGTTTAGTGACCGGTCCAATATTTCTGATTTAGTTCTTGCATTTCCTCATTAACAGTTGTTAAGTTTGAAAATATCAATATTTCATGATAATATCAAGGGAGAATAGCTTGACATAGTGAATTTATAGTGGTTCAACCTCAATGGTCTATCTTCTTTACCTTAATTTTTCACCACTAAGGATTTCTTAATTCACTACTAGAATTTGATACCTTTTAAAGAGAAGGTATAACATTTACAGCAATATCTTTTTCTTAAGGCTTAGATAGAATCTTTTCTCCTAACTTTTATGGCTAAATTAGAATATTTTTTTAATTTTTATGGCTCAATTAAAACCATCTCAATCTATAATTAGTGATATGAAACGAAGTAAACAAAGAGGCCTCTATAAGGTGTGTGTTTACAAAAAAATTAAGCTTCCCAAGAAATGAAAATGAGAGTGATAAAAGATCTAATAATAAGCTCCTAGATATAAGTACAATAGAAAATGAAAGAATAAAGAATTTGAAGCTTTTCACTTGACTTCGATGCTTGGATGTTCAACTCTTATATCTTAATGTGTCTTTGACTTATATTTATATCAAGGAATGAGTTTGTGGACGTTTATGGTCGTTGGAGATGAATTCTAGTGGTTACAAGCATTAAATTTAGGCTTAAAAACTGTCCCTACGACGTATGCCTTGAGATTTGGTTAAAAAATAACAGTTATATAGCCATTGACAGGCCTTGTCTCTAGATATGCAGCCTTGAAAGCAAAATTTTGCATTCAAACTTTCATAGTCTTATGTTTCGAGACTTGACTACCAAAGTGCCTTAAAACATTTTAAACATCTTAGAACACTTTGGTATTGATTCAAAAATATTTGGTAAGGATGAAACACATTTAAAACATGTTTTTGAGTATTTTTCAAGTCTTTGAAAATGCAAAAAAATTTCAACCATATCTTCACTAAATGACTTAAAAATATTATACATAAATTTTATCTTAAATGTTGTTATATCAAAAGCTTAAGATATTAAATCTATTAACGATAATCACTTCACTACCATTTGAATCCATTTGGTACTTTAACAATCCTTATTCAAGTGTGTTCAATTCTTTATGTTGGGTTAGGATACTAGGAGTACACATTTGAATAACGAATAGCATATGAGGTTTAAGGTAGGAAAGGAATAGCTATGCAATAGGAATGAAAGAAAGAGGTAATAGGTATTACGTTATTTCTTTAATTAAATGAAATGGACATGTAATAGTATAACATTGTTTGATTAGATAAATAATATCACGTAATAGGTAAAGAATAGACTAAAAATAACCATTTTAACCTTTAGATTAAAAATAATATTTTATTTACAATATTAATATCTTATATATTTTATAGATACATTAAATAAATATAATGTTATGTTATATTTGATTTATTAAAAGTATATATATATATATATTTAAGCACAATTTTGTTGAATGGAAGACCACTAGCCAAGAGTGTTCTCCTAAGAGTCCTAGAGAAAGCAGCAACTGTTGCGGCTTGGGATGGCGGAGATCGGTGGTGACGGTGGGAAGAAGAGGGATGAGATTTCCCTCCTCGCTGAAGAACTGGTTCAATTTTCTGTCAAAGGATCGATTGTGACTCCAAGCGATAAACCAACTCTGATTTGTACAATCTGGACAGAGAAGCTCTACAACCCAAAAAGTTTTAGGGACAGATGAAAAGCATATGAAAGACAAAGAAGAAGTTTGAGATTCAGATGGCGGGGCAGAACTTATTTTTAATCGTGTTTGATTTAGAAGAATATCTGTAGCCGATTTTAGAGGGGAGGCCATGGCTGTTTCGAAAGAGCTTAATTTTATTTAATAGAATATTCCAGCCGACAGAAAGAGCACAAATCAGGCTTAATTCTTCACCATTCTGGATAAAGATAGGGTCGTGTTCACCAGAATTTGATAAAAAAGATCTACTTCATGCCATTGGTGTTACTTTTAGGAGGGGTGCTTAGATCTGAAATTAATGGAGAATTATGTCGTCTAAGAATAAATCTTGATGTGCAAAAACCCCTCAGACGAGGTATTTTTGTCTCTACTGATAATATGAATAAATCATGGGTTTCCTTTAAGTATGAAAAGTTACCGATGTTTTGCTTTGGATGTGGAAGAATAGGGCATGGTCTTATAGACAGCCATGAGCTAAATCCTACAGAAAAAAATAAATTCGGAGTTGATCCACCATATTCGTTGGCTTTAAAAGCATAATCAAATTTAATTGGGAAAGAGAGCATGAAATTCAATGCTTTCTCAAAAAGGGGAGGGTCCAGTGCTCTTATACAGGAGGTGCAGAGGTACAGTCATTGAAAGGGAAAATAATTGAAGAGAAAGAGAGTACGAATGGGCTGCTGCTTAAAACAATAGAACTGAATACCGGGGAGGAAAAGATGGAGGAAAAGGAGGAAGAACTGAAATTTATGGAAGATGTTCAGACAAACGACAGCAATAACAGAGAAGCTAATAAACCAGATTTAGTTAAGAAGGCAAGATGGAAGAGAATAGATTCAATACAGATGATGGTGAAGAGGAAGGAAGAATGCAGTACAAGAAAGAGGAAATCATCGAAAGATGAAATGGAGAATTGGTGTGAAGAAGCTTATGATGATGGAACAAAAAGGTTGAAGAAAGAAGGAAAAAAGGTTTGCGAATAATCTTTACCAGAAGCAGTGTTTGAAATTATGGATCATGATGATGCTCCACAATTTATGAGATCGGCGGCTACCAAAAGACAAGTCGACTGGATGCAATGAAAAACATAACCTGGAATGTCCGTGGGTTGGGGAGTTCACGGGCGACTAGGAGGCTGCGATATTTCTTAAAGCAGCAAAATCCCCATTTGGTCTTCTTAATGGAGACAAAAATTGATAGGAAACGTATGAAAAAGGTTAGGAGGAGTTGTGGATTTCTAAATGGGATTGATATTGAAGCAGAAGGTACGCGTGGAGGTTTATGTTTAGCATGGAATGAAGAGATCATAGTTACTTTAAGAAGTTTCTCTAAGAATCACATCGATGTAATGGTTAAAGAGAAAAATACTAATGAAGAATGGAGATTTACAGGCTTTTATGGTTCACCTTATGTCAATAATAAAAATAACTCATGGAATCTGTTACAAAAATTGGGAGAAGATCAAACTCATCCATGGCTAGTGAGTGGGGACTTTAATGAAATAATGTACTCCTTTGAGAAAAGTGGAGGGATACCATGAGAGGAAAGGAAAATGGAGGCATTCCGGGAGACTTTAGAATAATGTCAATTAGAAAATATAGGATATTCGGGGGTTTGGTTCACTTGGGAAAGAGGAAACTTTGCAGAAACAAATATCAGGGAAAGATTGGACAGAGGGGTTGCTAATGAGAAATAGAAGCTTCTTTTTCCAACAGGCATTATTCATCATCTATCTCACTCGATGTCTGATCATTGTCCACTCCTTCTAAATACAAAGAGTGAAAGAATCTATGCTGGAAACCCACATTTTAAATTTGAGGCGTGGTGGATCACAGAGAAATCCCTTGAGAAAGAAATCAAAACATCTTGGGAATCAACTACAGGTACAATTTTAGAGAAATTGGAAAAGCTACAAGTAAATCTTAAAGAATGGGTAAGGTCAATTAAAAAAGGGAGAGAGGGGATAAAGAAAAATTTGACTAAGGAACTGGAAACGTTGTAACATCCTAGGAAGGGCCTATGCATTTTTCAGATCAATTGTATGAAATGACAAGTCTTAAGTATTATGAATAAATTTTTGATACTTTTGGAAACCTAGAAATGAATGAAAATGGAAATGAAAATGAAAATGGAAATGAAAATGGAGATGGAAATGAAAATGGAAATGGAAATGGACATTTTTGGAAACTTAGACATTTTTGGAAACCTAAACATTTTTGGAAATGATCCAAAAATGGAAACTTGAACATTTCGGGAAACTTGGATATAAGAGATAAATAAAGGAGTTTTATTCACATAAATATGTGAATAATAAGAGATAAATAAAGGAGTTTTATTCACATAAATATGTGAATAATAAGAGATAAATAAATGATTATTTTTAATGAGATAATTGAGGAGATAATTGATGGATTAAAGGCTTTTATCTTTTAAATAAAAAGATAATATTATCAAAAAGAGGAGTGGTGGCCAAGTAAAGGACTCCTAGGCTGATAACTTTGGCTATAAAAGGAGGACAGGAGGGCTACTCATCAACATTTGCTCCTCTTCCTCTCTCGAAAATTCTCCTAGGCAAAACCCCTCTCTGCCGAATTTTCATTAAGCAAAAATCCCTCTCTTTTTCTTCTATTTTCTTCTCCGTTCTCTTTGTTAAAGTTGAATCTTTGTGGATTCTAAGAAAGAGGGCAATCATCCACAACATCAAAAGGGGATCTTTCGGAAATCTAAGGATCTAAGGTAAGGATTATAAATATAAATATGCGGTTAAAGATTATGATTCACGTTTTCAAAGTTAGATCTAATCTAACACGGTTATAGGATTTCAACAGGCTTATAAAGGAATCCTCTTCGATTTGGAATCCCATCATAAGGTAAGGGATATTCGGCCAAGGCATAATTTGTTTAAGTGTTTTCCATTATTTCAAAAACGAAAACCGACATGGTTACATACCTAGTATTAGCCGATTTCAAGGAAGAGGAATTCTAGCAACTGTTGGGACTTGATTAAATCAATTCGGCAACTAGGTAAGTAATTCTACTTCTAGTAGGATTTGGTTTTAAGACCAAATAGGTTTATTTATATGTTTTAATTAATGGCCGAATATAGGAGTGAAAGATCTAGATCGGTAGATCGCTCTCTGAAATTCACGGAAACTATTAAGCGAAAAAGGTGTGTACTCTTACTAACTTTCAATAAATTGCATGGCAATCATTAGATATGTAAATATGTAACAGTATGTGAATGTGGCTAAGCACCACAAATGTGGTAAGGAGTACCAGTGCACGTTTCCTACTTTTGATAGGATTGTGAATGTGATATATTTTGAACATGTGATTAGTAACATGAATGAAAATTTAGTATGTGAAATATGTTATGAAATAATTGGGGCATTCGGGATATTTGTGGAGGAAGAAAGTGAAGGTGATGACTACGGTCTCACCAACGTAAAGTGGTGACTACGGTCACATAAAGTGAAAAGTGGTAACCGGTTACATCTAGTGAATACAATGTCTAATGACACAACATAAGTGGGCGATGAGCACGTCGATCGCAGCGATCGCTTTCCGATGGTGTGTAGCGGATGGAGGGTCGACTTAGTAGTCCCCGCGGTGTACAGGTTGGTACGGGTGGTGTGTAGCGGATGGACAAATAGGTTTGGATTTGGGTTGCATCATCCTTTATTTTGTATGAACATGATATTGATATGACTTGTATGCCTGATTTGTTGGAAATTAGTACTATGTACACATTGAGTCTCAGACTCACCCCCTGCTGGGGAATTATTTTTCAGGTGATGAGCAGTAATGGACCGGGTCGGCAGGAGCTAAAGGTGGCCATGCATCGCTTGAAGGAACTATTTGGAATTTGGACTTTATGAAATTCTAGTACTTTATTTTGGGTTTGAATGATGTAATAAGGCCATAAGGCCCAGTTGGATTTTCTTTATTCCTGTTTATTTTTATTTGATCATGATACAAATTATGTTTGATTAAAGATAAGTAAATTTATTTCTTTTAAAATAATAAACCCAAAAATTATTTTGTCACCTTATTTAAGTTGGATTTCCAGAATTTATTAAATAGGTTTCAAATTAAGCCCAACCCAAAACAATTTTTTTAAAATTACACAAATTTTCTCTAAGTCATTTAGAACATTGAAAACCGATTTATTTAAGGAACATACCAGATCCGGTTCAGGCTCGTGGGCCGGGTGTGGGAGTGTTTCGATTGGTATCGAGCCCGCTTTAAAACTCTCTCGGCACGTGGGCTCGGGCCCAAAACGTTTTCAATTCGAGCCCAAATGAATTTCTTTGAAATAAGCGGGTTTTATGGCATGGCACCTAAGTCTCCGACCCATGATCCACGGTAAGTACCTTTAACCATCCAGTGTGATTATGTGAATTATGAATTGTAAAAGGGTAGCAAAGGCATGGAACGTAGAATAGTGTGATAGGAACTTGAACCCTAGGATTAGACTACTCAAACACTTGAAACTCATAAGACTTAATGAACTTAACAAACCTATGACTAAGTTATTAAGCTGGGGTGTGGCAACCCCGTATGCGCATGTCTAGGATTGGATCCTAAGAGCCTGGTATTTAAGTAGTCCTAGTGACTCACCTCCTCTTCGCAGTATCCTACCTAGTGCGTAGCTTCTGGTTCGCCCTAACTCGAAGGCTCGGTGGTGGTGTGGCAACCTGCATGCGCATGTCTAGAAAGGTCGGTGAGAGCTTGGTATTTAAGCGATCCGCGTGACTCACCTCCTCTTCATTCGAATCCTGCACAGTGCGTAGCTTTGGTTCACTACGACCAAGAGGGCTCGGTCATAGGCTAAACACAAAGAATAAAACCCGAAAGGGACTTAGCCGTTTTCTATATAAAAAAATACCCTTGGTTTATAAAATGACCAAACCACCCAGAGTTTTAACAAAATTTCATTACTTTATCAAATGTTCAAAAACTCTAATTTGGAAAATATCAAACTATCTTTATTTTGGAAAATTCAAAATTGCCCCTAACTTACAAAATTACCAAAACGACCCGGATTTCCAAAATTTTTGCAATATCATTGCTTTGAAAAGTGTAACTCTCAAAGGAACCCTCAATGTTTTACAATCTTGGAAAATATCCCTAACTTAATAAATTTTACAAATTTACCACGATTTTTGGAAAAATTATCAAAATACCCACGAGATCAAAAATTACCGAAATACCCTCGGATTTCAAAATTCTTCCAAAATTTCCCGGAACTTTAGAAGTACCAAAATACTTTCGTCAAAATCACCAGGAACTTTTTATTTCTGAAAAATTACGAAAATACCCTCAGAGGATAAAATTACGAAAAATGCCCTAGGTAGTGGAAAAGCAAAATAATGAAAACAACAACAAGAATTACAACGTTTCTTTGAATGAACGAAAGTTCATATTTGTTGATGGATGAATGAATGAATGCAAGATCTGTATGCATGTATGAATACGAAAGAACCACTCTTAAACTCTTCTTCATAAGATATCATCGCGGGTAATAAGTGAAACAAGAATACTAATACATAAAATTCCTTAATCGATCTCGCCGATAATGAGCTCAAGAGGACGTGGTCGTCGTGGAAGAGGTAGAGGAAGGATGATCATTAGATCGGGACAAGGTTCGACAATGAGATACCACCACCACCATCACCCCACCGTGTCAATGTTGAGCAGCGAGGCTCGCATGAGGGAAGATGCCGTGTCGCAGGTGTCTTTGCAAGTTTTGGAATTGGTGGTCGGCGCGAAACAATTCGAAATCGTAAGTCTCGTGCTCGAGCGGCTCCGTGCTAATGGAGTGAAATGTTTAGAGGAGTATCGGGAGTGGCACCCAAGATACCGAGTATCGGTTGGAAGCAACCGAGCGCATCATGGATGAGCTCGACTTGACCCCGAGGAGAAGTTGAAAGGGATGACGGCACCTTTACGCGATGAAGCGTATCAATGGTGGTTAACCGTTCGGGACGGTGCCACGGCGGAAGATCGACTCAGGAATATGCTAAGGAAGCATTTCGGAAGAATATATGTGGGAACCAGTATATAGATGAGCAAAGGAAGGCTTTTCCGGGTTGGTACAAGGAAGTAAGTCCGTCACCGAATATGAAGCGGAATTCTTGAGGTTGAGCCGATATGCCCGAGGAGTAGTGGCGATCGAGCATGAACAATGTGTTCGTTTTGAGGACGGACTTAGGGACGATTTGAGACTTTTGATAGCACCGCATCGGGCGGGAATTCTCTCGCCTTGGTGGAAAAGGCTAAAGTGGTCGAGGGAATTAAGGGCGCCACCAAGCGTGTCAGTGGATGAAAATAAGCCCAAAAGAGGTTTTGGGCCATCCGAAAAAGCCACAAGAGGCCTAGAGTTGACAGCCACAAAGTCAACAGTGCCGGTACGGCCGGGCAATTTCGCCCTTGTGAACATTGTGGAAGGAAGCACGGGGAGAGTGTTGGAAAAAGGCGGGACGATGTCTCAAGTGTGGGTCCAAGGACCATATGATTAAGGATTGCCCCAAGCTATTAGATGAGAGCCAACCAAAGACTCGTAATGCTAACCAGCCGGTAGAGGCGACACAGCACTTCAAAGAGGTCGTGGGTCGGCCAACAGAGGTAGTGGCGAGGGCCGTGGAGCTCGGGGCCGAGGTGCGCCTAACGCCAAGCAAGGCAACCGGGTTTGGTTTACGCGGTTCGCCGGAGGGAAGAGGGAGACGCGCCGGATGTTATAACCCAGACGCGTTCTTTATTCATGACAAACCCTATTTTGCTCTTATTGATGTGGGCTCAACTCATTCCTATGTTGCATGTAGTGTGGTTGAAACACTAGGCCTAGACTCGAAACTTTCTGATAGGCGGATAATCGTAGTAAGCCCTTTAGGCCAAATGGTGAGGATAGATAGGATCTTTCTAATGTACCCTAGAGATTCGGGAGAGCGAACTTTCTGGTGACTTAATGGAATTACCCTTCTGAGAGTTTGAGCTTATACTTGGAATGGATTGGCTAGTAGAGCATCGAGCCGTGTTGGATTGTGCGGCTAAACGTATGGAACTAAGAACCCCTAAGATGAGGTAGTAGTGTTGATCGGAGAAAGGAGGAACTACTTGTCTAACGTAGTTTCGTGACCAAGGCCGAGAAAATGGTTAAGAAAGGATGTAAGGCATTCTTAGCCTTCGTGAGTGCGTTAAGAGGAGAAGAGGAAGGTGTCAAGGGAGTTAGAACAGTGAAGGGATTTTGAGGATGTATTTCCGAGGAGTTGCCGGAATACCCCGGATAGAGAAGTGAAATTTGGAATAGATTTGCTACCGAGAACAGCTCCTGTGTCAATCCCTCCCTACCGAATGGCACCAAAGGAGTTAGTGGAGCTCAAGGCTCAAGTCCAAGAGTTGTTGGATCGTGGGTTCATTCGACCCGGTGTGTCTCCGTGGGGAGCACCGGTTCTCTTTGTGAAGAAGAAGGATGGAACTATGCGGATGTGCATAGATTATCGTCGATTGAACAAACGACCATCAAGAACAAGTATCCTTTGCCAAGGATAGATGACTTGTTCGACCAACCGAAAGAAGCAAATGTGTTCTCAAAGATCGACTTAAGGTCGGGGTATCATCAATCGAAAGTGAAGGAGGCTGATATTCATAAGACCGCTTTTAGGACAAGGTACGGTCATTTTGAATTTGTGGTGATGCCGTTTGGGTTGTGACGCAACGCACCGCCGCGTTCATGGATATGATGAATAGGGTTTTCCAACCCTACTTGGATAGATTCGTCGTGGTGTTCATCGGCGACATTTTGGTGTATTCCAAGACGGAGGAGGAGCACGATGAGCATCTCCGAGTTGTGTTAGAAGTGTTAAGGAAAAGAAGCTTTATGCCAAATTCAGCAAGTGCGAATTTTGGCTCAAGGAAGTGGCGTTCCTAGGACATGTGGTATCCGCATGAAGGAATAAGAGTGGATCCTAGGAAGATCGAAGCGGTGTTGGATTGGAAACCACCTAGGTCGGTGGCTGAAATCGAAAGTTTCTTAGGCTTGGCGGCTATTACTCAGAAGGTTCGTGGAAGGATTCTCGTCGATAGCCGCACCTTTGACAAAGTTACTAAGGAAGGAAGTACCGTTTGTGTGGACGGATAAGCAACAGAGAGCTTGAAAAGCTTAAAAGGTGCTTTGCGTAAGCTCGGTGTTAATTCAAATGGGCGGTAAGGACTTCGTAGTATATTGTGATGCTTCGCACACGTGGTTAGGCCGTGTGTGCTAATGCAAGAAGGAAAGGTAGTCGCTTATGCATCTCGACAGCTTAAGGCCGCATGAGGTGAACTACCCAACTCATGACTTGGAACTCGCGGCGGTGGTTTTCGCCCTCAAAGTTTGGAGGCACTACCTTTATGGAGAAAGGTCGAGAATTTACACGGACCACAAAAGCCTTAAGTATTTGTTGACTCGAAGGAGTTGAACTTGAGGCAACGAAGGTGGGTGGAGTTATTAAAAGATTATGACTATTCGATAGAATACCATCCGGCAAGGCGAATGTGGTAGCCGACGCCCTAAGTAGGAAGGTTGTGTCGAGTTTAAGGGCTTTGTTCGCTCACTTAAGTTTGTATGAAGACGGGCTTTGTTGGCGAGTTACAAGTCAAGCCAACTTTGGTGAAGGAGGTGAAAGAGGGACAGGTTATGCGGATAAGGACTTAAGTACTAAGTTACAGCAAGTACGGCAAGGAGGATTAAAGAATTATGGCGTCCAATGATGAAGAAAGTCTTGTGCTACAAGGAAAAGGTTTGTATGCCGGGGATAAGGAGTTGAGACAAAGGATTCTTCGAAGCGCATGGTAGTCCTTATGCTATGCATCCCGAGGCATCAAGTCAGTATAGAGATCTAAGGGAACAATTTTGGTGGTCGGACACAAACGAGAGGTGACTGAATTTGTGGGGAAATGTTTGACATGTCAACAAGTAAAGGTGAACACCAAGTCCCATCGATTGCTTCAACCGATTGAGATTCCCCAATGGAAGTGGGAAAGAATTACCATGGACTTAGTTAGTGGGCTTCCCCTTACGCCCACTAAGAAGGACTCGGTATGGGTGATAGTGGACCGCTTGACCAAGTCCGCACATTTTATCCCCGTGAGGATCGACTATTCCCTTCAAAAGTTAGCCAAGTTATATGTGGCGGAGATCGTGAGGCTACACGGGGTACCGATGTCGATCATCTCGATAGAGACCCAAGGTTTACGTCTCGATTTTGGAAAGCACTTCATCAAGCATTAGGCACTAAGCTAGACTTCACTACGGCTTTTCATCCACAATCGACGGGCGATCGAACAGGTTATACAAGTGTTGGAAGATATGCTAAGAGGTCGTGTGATGGATTTCCGAGGAAGTTGGGAAGATTACTTGCCTCTAGCCGAGTTCGCCTACAACAACACTATCGTGCAAGCATTCGGATGGCACCATACGAAGCATTGTATGGAAGGAAATGTAGAACACCAACTTGTTGGACCGAGTTAGGAGAACGCCGAGTTTTGGGTCCAGAGTTAGTGGCGAAAAACCGAGGAGAAGGTGGAATTAATTCGGGCACGGTTGAAAGAAGCTTCGATGAGAGCGTAAGTCGTCGCAGACTTTAAGAGGAAAGAAATTGAGTTTGAAGTAGGAGACCAAGTGTTTCTAAAGGTCTCACCTTGGAAGAAGGTTATGCGGTTGGTCGCAAAAGGAAGCTAAGCCCAAGGTTTATAGGGCCCTATCAAGTCTTCGAAGCGAAGTTGGGCGATGGCATACCAATTGGAGTTACCACCAGAGTTGCATCAAATGCACGACGTATTTCATGTGTCCATGCTACGTCGCTGCTCGATCGGATCCGTCTCATGTGGTACCCGTTGAAGAAGTGGAGTTAAGGCGGATCTATCCTACGAGGAGGAGCCGATTCGGATCTTGGAACGTGACGTGAAAGCACTACGAAAGAAGTCGGTGCCTTTAGTCAAGGTGTTATGGCGCAATCATGGATCGGAAGAAGCTTCGTGGGAGCCGAGAAGAGACAATGCGACAAAGAATACCCTCAATCTGTTTAGTTAGGAAATTTCGAGGACGAAATTTTATTTAAGGGGTAGAACTGTAACATCCTAGGAAGGGCCTATGCATTTTTCGAGATCAATTGTATGAAATGACAAGTCTTAAGTATTATGAATAAATTTTTGATACTTTTGGAAACCTAGAAATGAATGAAAATGGAAATGAAAATGAAAATGGAAATGAAAATGGAGATGGAAATGAAAATGGAAATGGAAATGGAAATGGACATTTTTGGAAACTTAGACATTTTGGAAACCTAAACATTTTTGGAAATGATCCAAAAATGGAAACTTGAACATTTCGGAAACTTGGATATAAGAGATAAATAAAGGAGTTTTATTCACATAAATATGTGAATAATAAGAGATAAATAAAGGAGTTTTATTCACATAAATATGTGAATAATAAGAGATAAATAAAGGAGTTTTATTCACATAAATATGTGAATAATAAGAGATAAATAAAGGATTATTTTTAATGAGATAATTGAGGAGATAATTGATGGATTAAAGGCTTTTATCTTTTAAATAAAAGATAATATTATCAAAAGAGGAGTGGTGGCCAAGTAAAGGACTCCTAGGTGATAACTTTGGCTATAAAAGGAGGACAGAGGGCTACTCATCAACATTTGCTCCCTCTTCCTCTCTGCCGAAATTCTCCTAGGCAAAACCCCTCTGCCGAATTTTCATTAAGCAAAAATCCCTCTCTTTTTCTCTATTTTCTTCTCCGTTCTCTTTGTTAAAAATTGAATCTTTGTGGATTCTAAGAAAGAGGCAATCATCCACAACATCAAAAGGGGATCTTTCGGAAATCTAAGGATCTAAGGTAAGGATTATAAATATAAATATGCGGTTAAAGATTATGATTCACGTTTTCAAAGTTAGATCTAATCTAACACGAAGTTATAGGATTTCAACAGGCTTATAAAGGAATCCTCTTGATTTGGAATCCCATCATAAGGTAAGGGATATTCGGCCAAGGCATAATTTGTTTAAGTGTTTTCCATTATTTCAAAAACCGAAAACGACATGGTTACATACCTAGTATTAGCCGATTTCAAGGAAGAGGAATTCTAGCAACTGTTGGGACTTGATTAAATCAATTCAAAGAACTAGGTAAGTAATTCTACTTCTAGTAGGATTTGGTTTTAAGACCAAATAGGTTTATTTATATGTTTTAATTAATGGCCGAATATAGGAGTGAAAGATCTAGATCGGTAGATCGCTCTACGGGAATTCACGGAAACTATTAAGCGAAAAAGGTGTGTACTCTTACTAACTTTCAATAAATTGCATGGCAATCATTAGATATGTAAATATGTAATAAAGATGTGAATGTGGCTAAGCACCACAAATGTGGTAAGGAGTACCAGTGCACGTTTCCTACTTTTGATAGGATTGTGAATGTGATATATTTTGAACATGTGATTAGTAACATGAATGAAAATTTAGTATGTGAAATATGTTATGAAATAATTGGGGCATTCGGGATATTTGTGGAGGAAGAAAGTGAAGGTGATGACTACGGTCTCACCAACGTAAAGTGGTGACTACGGTCACATAAAGTGAAAAGTGGTAACTTCGGTTACATCTAGTGAATACATGTCTAATGACACAACATAAGTGGGCGATGAGCACGTCATTGCAAATGATGCCTTCGATGGTGTGTAGCGGATGGAGGGTCGACTTAGTAGTCCCCGCGGTTATGCAGGTTGGTACGGGTGGTGTGTAGCGGATGGACAAATAGGTTTGGATTTGGGTTGCATCATCCTTTATTTTGTATGAACATGATATTGATATGACTTGTATGCCTGATTTGTTGGAAATTAGTACTATGTACACATTGAGTCTCAGACTCACCCGTTGAGGAATTATTTTTCAGTGTGATGAGCGGTAATGGACCGGGTCGGCAGGGAGCTAAAGGTGGCCATGCATCGCTTGAAGGAACTATTTGGAATTTGGACTTTATGAAATTCTAGTACTTTATTTTGGGTTTGAATGATGTAATAAGGCCATAAGGCCCAGTTGGATTTTCTTTATTCCTGTTTATTTTTATTTGATCATGATACAAATTATGTTTGATTAAAGATAAGTAAATTTATTTCTTTTAAAATAATAAACCCAAAAATTATTTTGTCACCTTATTTAAGTTGGATTTCGTAATTTATTAAATAGGTTTCAAATTAAGCCCAACCCAAAACAATTTTTTTAAAATTACACAAATTTTCTCTAAGTCATTTAGAACATTGAAAACCGATTTATTTAAGGAACATACCAGATCCGGTTCAGGCTCGTGGGCCGGGTGTGGGGTGTTTCAAACGTTGATGGCAAAAGAAAGAGATGACGACACGATAGCAAAGATCATCGACACAAAGGTTCATCTGAACATGGAAATAGACATAGATGAAATTTACTGGGAACAGAGGGCAAGGGCGAATTGGCTTAAAGTATGAGAAAAAAATTTGGCTTTTTTCTATAAGAACGCCTCGTTTCGGAGGAAAATAAATACAATATCAAGGCTGGAGTTAGATGAAGGAGGAGAGACTACTGAGGAAAACAAGATCGTTGAAATTGCTATTTTATTTTTTCAGCAGCTTTTTATGTCAAAAGGAGTTAGGGATTTATCTCATCTTTTACAAGGCATTGAGGAGAGCATTTCGCCAGACATCAATGCTACCTTATTATCAACTTTTACGGAAGAAGAAGTGTTTTCAGCTTTAAAAGAAATGGGGCCAACTAAAGCACTAGGACCTGATGGATTCCCAGCATTATTTTTTCAACGCTATTGGCACATTGTAGGTAAAGAAGTCACTACTTTCTGTTTGGGAATTTTAAACAATGATCAGGATTTTGGCCATCTAAATTCAACAGATATTTTGCTCATTCCAAAAATTCAGAACCCCAGCAATTTAATCAACTTTAGATCGATTAGTTTGTGTACGGTTCTCTATAAAATTGTGGCAAAGACAATTGCCAATAGGTTTCAAGGAGTAATAGGGAATTGTATTGATGCGGCTCAAAGTGCATTTGTTCCGGGGAGGCTAATTTCTGACAATGTCTTACTAGCGTATGGAATTCTACACACGTTTCGGAAAAAGTGTACAGGATTGAAGGGATTTATGGCAGTCAAACTTGATATGAGTAAAGCCTATGATAGGGTTGAATGGGGTTTTCTTAAGGAAGTAATGTTGAGGATGGGTTTTGCAAAGGAATGGGTGGAACTAATTTTAAAATGTATTACTATAGCATCCTATGCAGTTAACATCAATGGAAACAGCGGAAGAACATTTCAAGCAACTAGAGGATTGAGACAGGGAGACCCTCTTAGCCCTTTTCTTTTTCTATTATGTAGTAGGGACTGTCGGCATTAATGAGACTGGCTATGAAAAAAAGTCTGTTAAAAGGAGCAAAGGCAAGTCGGAGAGGACCAGCGATTAAACATCTACTTTTTGCAGATGATTGCATACTATTCGGGGAAGCAACAAGAAAGGGAGCGAGTCTGTTAAAAGGAATTCTAAAGGAATATGAAGATTGTTCCGGTCAGTGTGTTAATTTTAACAAATCTACGATCTTTTACAGCTCAAATACTGTAGCACCCCTTACCCGTGGTCAACGTCGAAACCGGGCACGAGGCATTACCTTATTAAAAATCCTCAAGATCGCCACTTAGGCACAACATGACCACTCTTTTTGGCCATCACAACAACCTCAATCCCGACTTACGAGGCCTCTCTCAAACACACGAGGGCTCTCGAGACCATATCGGAAACTCTTACGATCTTAATATTTCTTTCCATCTATACAGGGCTCACACGCCCGTGTAAGATTTGGCACGCCCGCGTGGATGTCACACACGCCCATGGTCACTACCCGTGCATGAAAACTCAAGCGTGCGCCAATGCCCCACGGTTAGGGCACACGCCGCGTGCCTTCCACCCGTGGTGCACACCGACTACCTTAACACGGCCTGGAGTCTGACACACGCCCGCAGTGGCTGGCCCGTGGCCAACACTGATTAACACACACGTTCTAGGCACACACCCGTGTGACTAGTCCGTGGTCTATTCTGACTTAAAATACTAACATGCGGGGGACACACGGCCAAGTCACACGCCCATGGGCTGACCGTGTGTCACACATGGCCTAGACACACGCCCGTGTGTCTACCCACATGGACAAGAACAAAGCTATTTGCCAAGTTCTTTTCACCCTCCTAGCATACACAATCATTCATCCATTCACGAAATCTATCACATTCATTCCACTTGAATCACATAGGTTTTCAATCATTCTCAACCATGCTATACACTAGCTAGCACTAACAAACTGTAAGTATGAATGCATTGTTTATGCATAGACTTACCTCGATACTCAAAAGTATAGAAATGTGCAACTTAGTCCACCACTTTGCTCTTGCCTCGGTTTCGATCCGGACTTTGTCTTTCTTGATCTATAATGAATAAATCAGCTTATTCAATATACACATTGACCAAATTGACCCACATCTCATACTTTAGCAAAATTACTCTTTTGCCCTAAATCTTTCTCATAATTACACTATTGCCCCAAGGCTCGTAAAGTGATTTTTATTCAACTTCTTAACCTTTCATGCTTAGCCGAATCACTTACTCAACTAAAGCAATCATCAATTCTCATTACATCACACATGTATGACCAAACTCAAGATTTTACAAACTAGTCCCTACATGCATTTTCTATGGAAACTCATTTAGCAAAAGATGTTTCTACTACATCAAGCTTTCATAATCTTCCATAAAACATCAAAATACATGCATGTCATACATGGCCACATTTTTGAACATCCATCATAGCTCATTAAATAGCTAAAAATAGCTTACTCATGCAACAAGGACTTCAAAAATACAAAGAATATAAAAAACGAGGCTAGATGCACTTACTAGCAAGCTTGGAATTTTTGAAGAACCCTAACAATGGCTCTCTCAAATTTTCGACAGCCTTGGAGAAGAATATGAATGAATTTTGTCATCTTTTCTCCTATTTTAATTACTTAATTGTTAAATGACCAAAATGCCATTTTTGATAAACTTTTTATTTTAACTCATCCATGCCCAATTTTGTCCAAAAATTATAAATTGGGAAAAATTGCTATTTAAGGACCTCTAATTAATATTCTAAAGCTATTTCACACAAATAGCTTCTAGAATCTCACATTTTGCAACTTTTGCAATTTAGTCCTTTTGGACAATTTAACCGCAATTTCACAAAATTGCTTCATGAAACTTTCACACTAGCATGCATACATAGCATAAACCTCAAAAACCCATTCACAAACCTCAGATTTGTGGTCTCGCACCACTATTTCGACTAGGCCCTAAATCAGGATGTTACAAATACGTCGGAAGGAAATAAAGATGTAGTATCGGCAATTTTGGGAGTGATACCATCAACAGATATGGAGAAGTATTTAGGCCTCCCTAGTGTGGTTGGTAGACACAAAAAAGAATCTTTTCAAGTTCTTAAAGAAAAGGTTCTTTTCAGAATCAAAGGCTGGAGCAATATGTTCTTATCTCAAGGAGCTAAGGAGGTATTTATCAAATCAGTACTTAAGGCAATTCCGACCTATGCTATGTCGTGTTTCCTTCTACCTAATTCTTTTTGTGGAGAACTTGAAATGATCATTGCCAAGTTTTGGTGGCAAAAAGCACATGGGAAGCAGGGAATTCATTGGTGTCAATGGCAGCATTTGTGTAGATCAAAAGACGAGGGAGGAATGGGCTTTAGGAACATGGCTAATTTTAATGTGGCTTTATTGGCTAAACAAGGCTGGAAAATCTTAAACAACCCTAATTCGCTAGTTGCGCAAGTATTAAAAGCAAAGTATTTTCTGAATGAGGATTTTCTTAATTCGTGTTTGGGAAATAATTGTTCATTTACATGGAAAAGTTTATGGGCAGCTAAGGGCGTTTTAATGGACGGTCTATGCTGGAAGGTGGGTAGGGGAACAGAAATCTCAGTTTTGAATGATGTTTGGATACCAGATTTGCATAATTCCAGATTATCATCTCATGTTAATAATTTGTGTGACTTTAAAGTTGCTGAATTAATTGACGATAGTAGTAGGAAATGGAAGGAAGAGCTGATAGGGTCTACCTTTCCAAAGGACATAGTTGTGAAGATCTCGCGCATTCTGCTAGCTAAGGAACCTCATGATGATATGCTGGCCTGGAGTGGAGAGCCCTCAGGAGAATTCACGGTACGGAGTGCCTATAAACTATTACAAAATATTGGAATAGATCCTAGAGCTTATGCTTTACAAACTACCTATAAGAAATTTTACAAAAAACTCTGGCTACTTAATCTACCTTCTAAGATCAAAATTACAGCATGGAAAATATAGTGGAATTATCTACCTATACGGGTTAATATGCACCACAGGAGACTGTCAAATACTATAATCTGTCCCCGATGTGGAATAGAAGCAGAAACCATAAATCACCTATTCTGAGAGTGTCCTATTTCAATATGGGTTATCATTCTCGGGTTTTCTTAAAGTACCAGATATGGAGTTTACAAAATGGCTTACCTAGGTTTTTGAGCAGTCCACTTTTCCACAGTGTAGACTCTTCTGTTGTGCCTTATGGGCAATTTGGGGAGAAAGAAATAGGTGTATACACGAGAATGCTAGCAGATCTGGAGAAGAAACAACAAACTTCATCAACAATTACATTTTAGAACTAAACGGGATTGAAGAGGAAATACCAAAAGTTCTTCCGGAAGTTAAAAGATGGAAACACCCACCTGAGCAGTTCGTGAAGATAAATTTCGAAGCAGCATATGATGAAAATCTTTGTCAATCGGCAGTGGGTATTGTAGCCAGTGACAGTAAAGGCTCAATACTTTTATCATACTCAGCGATCCAAAAACAAGTCGCATCTGCATTTCTGTCGAAATAATCGCTTGCAGTACAGCAACCCGAATTGGCGTTGACATGAAATGGGGAAAAATTATTATTGAAGGGGACACATTATCAATGATAAAGAAATGTAGAACAAAAAACAAAGACAGATCAATGATCGGGGCATATATTCAAGATATTCAGCAGTCACAGGCAAAAAATGGAAAGTGTTGTTTTGAACACATTCTAAAAACAGCGAATAGTCTAGCACACATTCTTGCTACGGAAACACTGAAGAAAATGAGTGAAATTTACCTGATAGGAAGTGTCCCTGAGTACGCCGAGAACCTGAAGGAAAAGGAAATGAGGGAGAATCAGAACGAAAATGGAAATGAAGAGGGAGAAAGAAGGAGGAGGTAGAAGGCAAGAGAGAAAGAAGAAATATTAGATTGAAAATGGAACGACAGATGAGGGAGTAATGGGAGGCTGAAACGGTATAATCAAAGGCAAAGGGAACAGGCTCCATTGAGAAATGGGAAGCGTCTAGTAGAAGAAACGTCTGATGATGTGATAGGACGGCTGACCAGCATTCTGATTAGGCAAAGTAGGGGTGCCATTAATAATGGTTCCAGAGAGTTCAAATTTTTGTTTTATTTGTTTTGAATTTAACGAGTCGTAGGTTACAGATTTAGGCCCTCTTGTTTAGGTTGATAATAAACTGATAGGAATGTTGAGTTTTGTTTATTGGGTCGGGTTTCCTGGGCCTTTCTTTTATTTCCTTGCTATGTATTTTTTAGTTAATTGAATAAAAGCCCAATTTGAATTCAGTTTAAAAAAAATATTTTTTTAAATTTAATATAAATATTAATTCCAAAAACAACATTAAAAATATTACTTGGTAAATATTTAAATTTTAATATTTTATATTTGAAAATATTTAATAGACATGTTGATGGCTAATCTAGTTAGTCGTAGTGTGATTCCAAAAAACTTGTTATGCCCAAGAAAGGAAGTAATAGAGAATGAATAGACCATTCGTTTCACCTAAACTCTTAAAAAAGTATTCCATTTGGCAACCAAATGTGCTGTCACGGTGACTTCTCTTTGAATTGTTAGAAAGTGGAGGGAGGGACCTACAAATTTAGCGATATGCCCCCAACAAACCAATTCATTTTGAGGCACTGGTTGGATGAAGCCGTAGTGGGTTCCCTTGCTCCACATTTTTCACTGCCCAACTTTCTTTATGTCTTCAACCTATAAATTATTCTTGAAATGAAGTTCCCTCATCCAACTTCATCACTCATCGATTAAGATGTAATTAATAAGCTATGCGGTCCACGTATTTTAAAGAGTTTTTTTTTTTAAATAAATTTATCTAAGATTAAATTATTTATTTGAATCTAAAGATTCAAATGATACAAGGTTCGTGGAATGAGTTTACTTTTTAATCGAGTTAGACTGTTGATATATATTTTTTTAAATTAGAGTCTCAACTCGGTCCAAACTCAATAAATTAATATTCATATCTTGAAATCTAATTCAAATAAAAGTTCATACGGATATTATAATTTCTAAAAGCCTAAAGGTATGAGAATGAACTAAAAAAGAATGGTGTAAATATAAATTTAGTGATTAACATTTACACTTTATGTCAATTTAATTTTTATTTTGTAGCTAAATTTGACCATTAATATTTCAAAAAGAGACAAATCGTTTTTTTAATGGAAATAATAACTAAAATATTGATTTTCTAACAATGTTGTCGTGGCAATCCATGTACACTTCATGCTGACATGATATTATTGTATTATATATCACATCAACAAACAATTTGAAAATTATAAAAAGATTCAAAAAGATTAGCATGAAGTACTTGTAGATTGTCATGCAGGATACCATGTTTAAAAACTTACGTTTTATTCAATATTTTAGTTAAAAGAACAGCAATTTTACTCTTTTTAAGAGGTAGGCAGTCAAATTTAACTTTTTGTAAAAGGTTGAAACCAAATTTAACTCAATAAAAAAAGAATAAAAACCAAATTAACAAAATATATAACATTAAAGACTAAATTTGTAATTATGCAAAAAAAAAAGGGGTTGTTTTTATAGCCGTCGGGCATCATATTCACTTCCAACCATCAACTTTTCCACTCGCAATATCTGCTATGAGGTTTGTTTATTCGATTTATCAATTACAAGCTCTTTTATCTGCTAATGGCCTAACATCTCATTTGTTTGTTCAATCTAAGATTAAACATTTTCGATATGAAAGTATTTGTTATCATATGTTTTTCTTAATTTACATATTCGTTTATTTCGTACCACATTTATGGTCTCATTCAATTATTACTTAAAAGAATTTTTTTTTTTTTGCATGTCATTAGGTCCGGTTCAAAGGCTCATTCAAAAAGTGGGAGATTTTAGGTAAAAATATAGATTCGAAAAATAGACTTAGACAAAAAGTAAGGTCCGTTTTCTAAACGGGTTGGGTATTGGGTAAGTTTTTTTTGTTCGGGCCTAGCTTGAATTTTTGCAAAAAATACTGTTATTATTTTTTACTGTTTTGTCACTATTCTTTCATTTTTTATTTTGCTATTATTTCGACTTTTTTACTCAAATAATATAAAAAAAATATTAAAATGAAATGATATCCCATATTATTATTTACTAAAATAGGTCATTTACAATAGTAACCATGGGCGGTGCAGGTTGTCACACCACCCAAAATTTCCCATAATCATCAGGCCATAATTGGGTTAAAATTTTATATTTTATTTGTGGAGGGGCATTACACGACAGCACTTGTATGCTTATACGGGTCAAATACAAGTCTTTGGGAAATAAATTTTTAACAGTTAAAGGTGGGTTGTCATGCGGCACCGGCTGGATGGAGGCTACTTATCAGGCAGCACCTGCGATAAACGTGACCTATCAGTCACGAGGTTGTTTGCGTTCTGACAGCCTAAAGGAGGGGCTTTCACTAGGAAAAAATAAAGCCATTATAAAGCATGGTCCCCACAACCATGGTGTTGTAAAAAAAAAAAAAGTAACAAGTTTAGGGAGAAAGAAGGGAACAGAGAATAGAAGAAGGTTTTGTTGTAGAAGAAGAAAGTAACAGTTTAAAGAGAAAGAAGGGAGAAGAGACTAAAAGAGGGTTTTAGTGTTATAAAAGGGAAGAGGTGAAAAAGGGTTGTTTTGAAAGGTAATTTTTTTAATTTTTTTTTTTACAAAAAGGTAATTTTTTAAATTAGTATTTATTTGTTTAGGGTTTTTGTTACATATTTTTTGTTTGATATTGTAATTTTGGAAGGAGAGGAGATAGCAACCAATTTTTTTTTAAAGATAAATTTTTTTATTTGTAATTTTTTTTGTTTAGGATTTTGGGTTCCTTATTATTTATTTGATTTTGGCTTTATTACCCCATTAATACCAAAAAAAATATTAACTAAAATGGAAGCAATAATTTAATTGGGTTTCCCCAAGCATTTTTAATTTTTTTGTAATTATTATTTATTTGTTTTTTTAATCTTATATTATTTGTCCGGATTTGCGGTGTTGTGTTATTTATTAGTTTGATGTAACTATTGAGTTGAGGTTAGATTTTAGAGTAGTTGGTGTATTCTTATACATTTATTTTTGACTTTTTTACCTCAATAATTTAAAAAAATAATTAAATACCAAAATGGTTTACCCTACAAATTAATTGCAAAAATTGGTCGTTTGCTACAATATTAATTTCCAAAATGGGTGGTTTGCTACAAATTTGTAGGGTGACCTATTTTGGTATTTAATTATTTTTTGGATTATTATGATAAAAAAGCTCAAATATACACTAAATTAATTGTCTTCAAGTAGAGAAATTATCACAATATTTTTTTATATGAAAATTAAATGATTGATTTGATTTTTATAAGAAAATTATTTTTTTATGTACACCTGACACTTGATTAAGATTCACTATGTATATAAAATGAATTTATACATGTTACATTAAATTGATTAAATACTAACTAATTAAACTCAATTGGCTTTACAAATTTTTACAACCTATATATGTTGAATATTAGATGATTTCTAAAAAATAAATGATCGACTTACGTTGTTATTGGGTAAAAATATTATTAATGCTTCCAAATAAAATACAAACTGTAGAAAATGTAATTTCATTATTTGCATATTATTTATTTGTTTAGTCGATGAGTTTTTTTTTTTTTTGAAACTGTAGATATCCAAAATGGTTCTTTGATTACAGAAGATGATCACACAACAAATATGATTAATGAGCCAGTAAAAAAATTGTTATTTATTGTAACGACCCGATAGTCAAGGGTGTCTGAAAGTGCATTCCCGAGACTCCGTTCCCGTAAATCGGATTCGTAAATATTTATTAATAAATATTTACGAAGTTAGTTGTGTAGTTGATTAGGTTTTGGTTAAGTGAATTTGCATGAATTAAGAGTAAATATGTAACGCCCCAAAATTTCTATCTTTATTTCTGTGAAATCTTGACACAATTGTGTATCTGCTTTAGTGGTTAAGTGTTCTAGGTGTGTGTGTGAGGTCTTGAGTTCAAGCCTCAGTTTTGGCAAATTTTGTTATTTTTGGAATTAAGCCCTACCTCTGTTCAATGGGCTTATATTAAATTGCCTGTAGTTCCATGTTAGAATGAGCCTGCTGGTTTGAGTGGTAAGGGAGTCTGTGTGTTACGTGGGGGTCTTGAGTTCGAAATCCTCACGTGAGTAAGGGAGTTTTTTTTTTTTGCTCGGTCCTACATAAGTGTTTCGGTGGAATTGGGTTTCTGAGAAGTGGTTGAGATTGTGCAGTAGTGGGATAAAATTTTGATAATTTTAATTTATTATTTTTTCTCCAAAATTGCTTCTCCCCAAATTTTTGACGCTTTCTTTGTGACCTTTTTCCATCAAGGAATTTCTTTCACTTTTCTTCAATCTACCAACGTTACCCTTTAAAAAAAACAATCTCTCGGCGTTATAATCTTTTGATTTCTTTCATTCGTCTGGTAAGTGACTTTCCAATCTTCAACTTTTTGAATTGGGATTAGTAACGTTTGGTTATGGTTTAAGTGGCGATTTCTGCGTTTAGGAGAAGGTTGCGAGGTAGGGAACCGCGTTCTTTCGGCTTGATTCAAGATTTTGTTCGTTCTTGGTTGCGGCTAGTCGGTTTGTGTATTTGGGTAAATCCTGTTAGGCTCGATTTTCGGTTGGTAAAGGGATGGATATTCTGATTTTAGGTGCTGGTGGCCTCGGGGGTGATTTTACAGCAAAACCAAAACAGGTGTGTACCCAAAACGCAGAAAAATGGGATTCAGCGAAAGCCGAAAAACCCCTCTGTCGATGCCACACGGCCGTGTGGTAGGCCGTGTGCGACGACACAGCCGTGTGCGATCGACGAAGGCCAGACCGTGCACAAGACACGGCCATGTTAAGGCTGGAGTGTGGCTGTATGGGCCACATGGGCTAGACCGAATTGGGCGTGTGGGCCCACACGGGCGTGTAATAACTGGACCAGGCCGTGTGATCCACACAGGCATGTGGGCCCAAATTTCTGAAATTTTCCCTAGGGTTGCACGGGTCGTCCCAAACGACTGTGGGCCTACTGTAGGGTCGATAAGGGCTAACAAAACACTAAATTGTATGATCAGTTTGACTGATATTCTGTACTGAGTATGATAGTATACGCATGTTATATTTGTATGTAAGCATGTAAGCATGGTTAATCTGTATGTTTGAAACTTAATATTCTGTATTTGATATTGGGGTTGGGATGATATATATATTGGAGGAAGTGTTCTGAAAGGCAGATTATGCCTAATATCTGGCAGCACAGCTGAATTATATCTGATATGTGTCGCATCGGTACAGTGTGGTGTGTAGTATGGTTGGGTGTTTTAAACCCCAAATGGTGTGTAGGGATGGTCGGAGATGGTGTGTAGAGGATGGGGGTAGGACATTTGATATCTAATTCTGATCTGTATATCTGTATCTGTAATGGGCTTAAGCCCGAATCTGCATCTGTCTGATTCTGAGATTCTGTTGTGTGCATTCTTAATTCTGTGGGGTTACACACTGAGTTTACATAAACTCACTCTTTTCTGTTTTTCTGTACAGGTAACCCACAGTCTTAGGCAAATCGGTGCTACGGAGGACTCAACGGTGACCACTCGCCAAAACTGTTTCATTTGTTTTAGTTTTTATTTAAGTTTTGCGTTACGATTTAGGAGTTTGTATTTTCTGGGACTCACTGGACTGTTTTAAACTGTTTGGCTTTGGTTTTGGGTTTTGGATTTAACTTACTTTTCACTATGACATTTTTTATCTAAAAACATGATTTCTAAAAATATCGAACGATTTTGCCTAAACTTAACGGTTTTATAAGCTTCCGCTAAAAACACGTTTTTTCTCCAAATAGCCAAATGAAACAAAGCTTTGAAACTGATAAGAGCAATAAAGGCTAATGAATAGGAAAGATTTGAACTTAACGACAACGATTTTCCAACCCATTTCATGTGACTCCTCCGGATTCGGCCATAACGTCTAGGCCGGGTTTGGGGTGTTACAAATTAGGTATAAGGACTAAATTACATAAAGGGTGAAAGTTAAATTATAGATTAAAAAAATTTTAAAGGGATTAAAGAAGTAATTATGCCATTATTCTTTAATGAGCGGCATAAGTGTAAAATTATTATATATATTATTAATAAATTAAAGTTAATATATATTTATTATAATATGTTTTACTTAATATTTAGTAAATATATAATATAATAATAAAGTAAATATAATAAAACAAATAAGTAAATTAAATAAAGAAAGATAAAAGCAAAATCAAAATTGAGAAAGAATAAGAAAGAAAAGAAGAAAGAAACAGACGCAAGGCTTATGGGTTTCAAAAGTTTCCAAGTTCAATTAGTTAGTCAATTTAGTCCTTTTTCTTGTAATTTTTATGTTTTTAGAATCTCGGTGTTAAGTACTACCCGGCCTATGTCGAAATTTTAGCAATTATTGAGTTTTTAAATGTTGTTAATGTTGAATAATTTTAATATTAGAGATTAAATTGATAGATTTTTAAACTAGAATTGAAAAAAGGATTAAATAGTAGAATAAATTGTAAATTATGAATAATAGAGACTAAATTGTGAAAAAATTCAAAATTTAGGGATTTAAGTGAAAATAGGGAGTTAAATTTAGTTTAAAGTGAAATTTGTATAAAAATATAGGATTAATTGTGAAGAAATAAAGTTAGTCTCGGTTTAGGGACTAAATTGAAAATTTAGCAAATATTGAGTCAAAATTGAAATATTTATTATAAAATTGAATCGTGTTATATTGATAAATTTTAATTGTTTTAATTCCATAGCTAACGTCGTACCGGAATCTTCGAATAAAAAGGGAAAAGAAAAAGTCGACGTGGAATAGCTCGGAATTCTTGGTTTGTATTTCTATAATCGAGACCTAGTTGTTAATTGTTGTATTTTGATTTAATGTATATGGTAAGTGGTTGAGGTGAGTATTTGACACTTTGACTATTGAATTGATTTCATGTGTATATAGGATTATATGAAAAATACATTTGGGACTTTGATATTGAATTGAATTAAAGTTGATTGAATTGGAAATTGGTTGTATTTGGAAAGCGAATGTAACAACCCAAACCCGGCCCAAACACTACGACCGAATTTGACTTGTTACCGAGTAAAACCTTGTGAACACCATTTCGAAAAACATTTTATTTTCATTGAAAACCCCTCGTTTTTGGTTGTCTTGTCAAAGCTACTCTTAGATTTGATTTGGAATTTTAATTAAGTCCAATTGTTATACCAGTTTCAAGTGTACCCGATGGCACGATTAAGCTTTTTCGTGTTAACTTAAGAAAACATGTGATTTAATTCAATTTAATGATATGGTTTTAAGTAAATATCCAACATAAAGAAAAAACACAAATAGAGTTTATGGAGGCCTTATTACAACCAATAGTAAAAATAAGCAAATATAAAGTTCTAGAAATTTGAATCCACTGCATGGCCACCTCGAGTCCAACCGGCTCCTCCACCGCCATCTACGAGTTACCTGAAAAATGTTAAAGGAGAAGGTGAGTCACCAAGACTCAGTATGTAACCCTTCCCTTGGTTAATACAACATTTCATACACAACATATAACAGTTAATTAAGCAAAGTATCGTGTACCCAACCTAGCCAACCAAACACCTTTGCCTACCCCATGTGGTACCAAACCACTGGTGACCGTAGTCACGATGTGTTACCAAAACACTGGTGGTGCCAAACCACTGGTGACGTATAGTCACAATGTGCTACCAAAGCACTGGTGTCCGTAGACACAAATCGGGTGATGGGGCCAACCCATCGCGTGATACCAAATCAACGCGCACGATCCCATATCTCAAGTGGGGCTAACCCACGGTGGTGTTAACCACAGGGACAAGTCGCTATGAGGTACCAAACCTCTGGAGGTACCAAACCTCTGGTGACATATAGTCACAGTGTGCTACCAAAGCACTGGTGCTCGTCAGCACGATATCACTGCCCCCTCCACTCATCAACCCACATAGTCAACAGTCACATATAGATTTATCATATGTATTATCACAGCATGCTTTCCAAAAGCATAAAATAGCAATCATATGCACAGGTACTTACCTGGTTACCCCGTATACCGTTATGGTATTCAAGCCATTGCCACATACATCAAGTTAGCAATCACATTACTTAGCATAATTTAATAAGTTAAATGGTGTGTATGTACACACCTGTCACCCACGGTAATCTAAGTCCCAAAAGAGGAGTCGGCCACCTAGATCTATCAAAGCACTATATTCGGCCAACTTTTAGGATTAGTATTATGGCCTATTCGGCCAACCAAAACAAATCCAGAGGGGTTAGTTATGGTCCTGAATCCTTACCTTTGCTTTTTGTTACGAACCACGGCACTCGAGGCACAGATCTGCTTTACCAAGTAATTGGTTAATCGATACAGGTAATAGCCTTCGGCTTTTAATCACCACTTAATAACTTACTAAAATAGATCTTACTAACACTTACCAAACCGTTTACTAGAGAGGAAGAGTTTGAGTCGACTAACTCCCGATCCCGAAGTCCTTAAGTGATATCGGCTTTTCCAAATCAATCTGTCGATAATACCTTGATGGGATCTAACCACTTTGATATTCGGCCAAAGCTATTAAAGAAGTAATCAGGAGATCGAGAGAAGAGGTTTCGCACAAGGATATGAAGTGTATTCGGCTGAGGAGAGTTTAACAAGAAGAAAAGGGATTTTGGCAAAGGTTAAAGTATAGGTTCGGCTAGTGTGGAAGAAGAAGAAAAGATGGTGAAGGTGGAAGAGGGGTTCGGCTAGAGAGTTTGAGGGGATGGAAAAAATAAAAGAGAATGAAGAATGAGGGCTAGGAATTTCTAAGCAAGCGACAAGAATGACAAAAAGAGAAGCAAGGGGGCCAACTGATGCTTTTATAGGCATTCGGCCCCCCCCTATCAAGCTTGCCGTCCACTCCTTCTCATGAGGAGTTCAAAATTCATCAAACTTCCCCAATTGCTCCTGACCACTCATTCATTTTAATTCAAATAATTTTGAATTAAATCATAATAATCTCTTATTAATCCATGCAATATCCTTAATATCCAATTAATATCCCTTTAAAATACTTGATTATCCCATGATAATAAATTACACCCTTATTATCCAAAATAAAAAGAATTTAAGGAGAGAAATTCTCTCCCCTTGTGCCGTCCCAAATAAAAACAAAAAGAGGAGGATTTTGTGACTCGAACACAAGCTCTCCCTTGTGCATTGTGGCGTCAACTCCAAGCACTTAAGTGGCCTCCCCCTTTTGCCACTTTTCCAAGGCTTATTTAGTGTCAACTTATCCCCACTTATTCTTATAACACCACTTACCAAGGCTCCCTTCTTTTAAAAGTTAAAAACTAAAATTTCCTACCAAATCGAGCCAACACAAAGCCTTAAATTGATCATTATTATTCCATAAATAATGACTCAGCAGTTCATACATAAGAAAAATAATTTATTTCCAAATAGCCCCGTTTTTGGGATGTTACTGATTCTACCCCCTTAAAATAAATTTCGTCCTCGAAATTCCTTGATCAAAAGAGATGGGGGTATTGCTTTGCATCACCTCCTCGGGCTCCCACGTAGCTTCTTCCACTCCGTGGTTCCGCCATAACACTTTTACTAAAGGCACCGCCTTCCTTCAGTAGAACTTTCACATCTCGATCTATAATCTCGAACGGTTCTTCCTCAAAAGATAAATCCGTGTTCACCTCGATCTCTGCTCTTCACACAACGTGCGAAGGATCCGACCGATACTGTCTCAAATTGATACATGGAATACGTCATGAATCGACTTAGTTCTCTGCGGCGGCTCTAGGCGATAAGCTACCAGGTCCTATTCGCTTCACAACGATATATGGCCCAATGAACCTTGGGCTCAACTTCCCTTCCGTCCAAATCTCAACACCTTTTTCCAAGGCGACACCTTGAGAAAGACTTTGTCTCCCACAAAGATACTCCACTTCCTTGCGCTTTGAGATCGGCATAAGACTTCTCGCCTATCCGATGCTTCCTTGAGACGAGACCGAATCACCTTGACTTTGTCTTCCGTCTCGGTTGCCATTCTGGACCTGAACTTGTCTTTCTCCCAACTCTGTCCAACATGTAGGAGTACGACACTTTCGTCCATATAGGGCCTCGTATGGAGCCATTTGGATACTCGCTTGATAACTATTGTTATAGGCGAATTCCGCTAATGGTAGGTACTCCTCCCAACTACCACTAAAATCCAAAACACAAATTTCTTAACATGTCTTCTAAAATCAGATCACCCTTTCCGATTGTCCAGTCGATTTGTGGATGGAAAGCCGCTTGAAATCTAACCGTGTACCCAAAGCTTGATGCAACGCTTTCCAAAACCTTGACGTGAATCGGGATCCCTATCCGAGATAATCGACAATCGCACACCATGCAACCTCACTATTTCACCCACATACAGCTTTGCTAGCTTCGAGAGTAATCCATTCTCACCGGCATGAAGTGAGCCGATTTAGTTAGGCGATCCACAATTACCCGCATCGCATCCTTCTTGGTGGGCGTAAGGGTAGCCCACTAACAAAATCCATGGTGATCCTCTCCCATTTCCATTGAGGATCTTTATCGGTTGAAGTAGTCCCGATGGTGACCGATGTTCGACCTTAACCTGGCGACACGTCGGACACTTCCCTACGAGCTCCGTTATCTCACGCTTCAACCTGTGCCACCAAAATCTGCTTTCCGCAAATCTCCATACATCTTGCTTCCACCAGGATGCATAGCGTATGGGGTCTATATGTGCATCTTGGAGAATTTTCTCGCCTTAATTCAGATCCTTTGGCATACATACTCGTCCTTGAAAACAAAGCGCTCCTTCACTAGACAATTCAGATCCTTCCAAACCACCGCCTTGAACTTGTACCCTCTTAGAGCTCAAGCCTTCATCCACTAACCGCTTTTCTTTAATCTCCTCAATCCAAGTCGGCTTTACTTGAAGTTACGCAAGAGACTTCCATCATCATATAGACTCAACCGAGCGAACATTGCTCTTAAGTCCGTTACCACCTTCCGGCTCAATCGTCGGCTACCACATTAGCCTTACCGGATGGTACTCGATTGAACAATCATAGTCCTTTAGTAGTTCAATCCATCGACGATGTCTCAGATTCGAGATCCTTCGAGTCGAAAGATACCTCAAGCTTTTGTGATCCGTGTAGACCATCGACTTCTCTCCATACAGTAATGTCTCCATATCTTCATGCGAAGACGACCCATTGCTAACTCTAAGTCGTGAGTTGGGTAGTTAACCTCATGCGATCTTAATTGACAGGATGCATAGGCTACTACCTTCCCATCCTGCATCAACACACATCCCAAACCGGTGTGAGATGCATCACAATAAATCGTGAATAACTTTCCCCTTTCAGTTTGTACCAAAACCGAGCTTCCACAAAATCTTCCTTAGCTTATCAAAGCTTTCTTGCTTTTTTCCGTCCATACAAACGGGACACCTTTCCTTAGCAACTTAGTTAACGGTCTTGCTATTAGAGAGAATCCTTCCACGAATCTCCGATAGTATCCTGCTAAACCCGAAAAACTTCTCGTATTTCAAATGCACCGACCTAGGTGGTTTCCATTCCAATCTTGCCTCAATCTTGCGAGGTCTACCCTAATTCCTTCACCGATACTACATGACCTAGAAAAGCCACCTCCCTAAGCCAAAATTCACACTTACCGAATTTGGCATATAACTCGCTTCCCCTCAACACTTGCGGAACTATCCGTAGATGCTTGTCATGCTCCTCTTCTCGTCTTTGAATAAACCAAGTATGTCGCCTATAAACACCACGACGAATCGGTCCAAGTCTTCTTTGGAATACTCTATTCATCGAGTCCATGAATGCGCCGGCGCATTAGTCAACCCGAATGGCATTACTAAGAACTCAAAATGCCCATACCGAGTTCGAATGCCGTTTTGTGAACATCGACCTCCTTCACCCTTAATTGGTGATAACTCGACCTAAGGTCTATCTTCAAAACACCGAGGCACCCTTCCGGCTTGATCGAACAAGTCGCCAATCCGAGGCAACGGATACTTGTTCTTGATCGTTAACTTGTTCAACTCGACGGTGATCGATGCACATCCGCATAGAACCGTCCTTCTTCTTGACAAACAACACAGGCGCTCCCACGGAGATATACTTGGTCGTATAAACCCTCTATCCAAGAGCTCCTCGAATTTGAGCCTTTAGCTCCACCAATTCCTTTGGTGCCATTCGGTATGGTGCTATGGACACAAAGTGCCGTTCCAGGTAGCAAGTCTATACCGAATTCGACTTCTCGATCCGAGGCAAACCCTAAGTTCTTCTGCGGGAACACATCAACAAATTCCCAACCGTTCGGACCTTTTCAATTACTAATTTCTTAGTTTCCAAAGCCTGATTTGAACCAAATACGCCTCACAACCCTTCTTGACCATCTTTTCACCTTTTCAAGGCGGTCACTACGTTGGATAGGTAATTCCTCCTATCTCCTATCATAACCACTTCATCACCTTCCGCGTCTTAAGAACCATGCGCTTGGTCGCAAGAAATCCAACCTTACAGCATACTTAACCAACCAATCCATACCAAGGATCAAATCGAACTCCCCAAACGGTAGTTCCATTAGATCGACTACAAATACTACCCCTTGAAGTTCTAGGGTGCGCCTCTATAAAGTTTATCTACGACTACGGAGTGACCTAAAGGGCTAACTACGGTCATCTCCTAGAAGCGCTTCAGAGTTTAGGTCCATAGTTCCTACCACACTACTAGCAATGTACGAGTGCGTCGAGCCCACATCAATCAATGCAACATAAGGAAAACCGAAAATTAGAAACGTGCGGTTATAACATCCGGTGCGTCACCTTCTTCAGCGACACCTCATTTGCGTAAAAACTAAGCCAGTGCCTAGCCTCTGTGTTGCCTCGACCTCGCCTTGAGTTCCACGGCCTCGGTTAGGACCGTTGTTTCCTCTACCATTACCACGACCCTCCGTGGTCCTACATTTCTATCTTGAGCACGGTTCATTCGCCATACGCCGCTTCTTAGCTAGTTTTTGGGGACAATCTTCGTGCGATGCTCCAAAGATCCACACTCAAAGCATCCTTTATCACCGGTCCAACATCCTCCCCAATGGGTCTTTCCACAGTGATTGCACCGAGTCGGCCTTTGATTAGCGATTGTGGGCCTTGTTGCTGATTGGGCCCACTTGGCCTAGCCTTTTACGAGCACTTCAGCTTGATCCAAATGACCCAAAACTTCTCTTACGATTGTTCTTATTATAGTTCTCGCCTCACGACCTCCTTGATTCCTTCGGCTACCTTAGCCTTCTCCACTAGAGATGAGAACTCACGAACTGCTTTGTGGGGCAATCGGTAACCTTAAATCATCTCGAGTCCGTCCTCAAAGCGGACACACAGCGCTCATGTTCGATGAGCCACGATGCCTCGTGCATATCTACTCAAATTTAGAAATTCGCCTCATATTCCGACACGGACTTAGTTCCTTGAACTAATCCCGGAAAAGCCTTTCTCTGGCGTCGGTGTAGCTAATGCCCACATACTTTTTCGATGGCGGTTACGAAATACTCCCACGTCAAATCATCGGTGTAGCCCCATCTCGAACCGTAAGCCACCACCGATCGCTTCATCCTTTAGAAGCGACACGCCTTTCGACTTCTCTTCTTCGGTCAAAGCCAAGGTCATCCATGATCCTTTCGATTGACTCTAGCCATGTTCCACAAGCACCGGGTGCCACTCGACACACCTCGGAATACCTCCGCTCCGTTAGATCGGAGTCGCTCGGGGACGATTTCCGAGCTCCAACATTTCCACCGCCCCGACCACCATCTCTAAGACTCGCACACACGACTTGCGATACCGACTCGCCACCGGTGCGCTCCGGCTCTCACTCTAAAAAGTAGGAGGTGGTGGTGGCGATGGTACCTCATTTTCTCGAACCTTGTCCCGACTGACGGGTTCGGACACCGTCATCCTACCCTACCACGTCCACGGCGTCCACGTCCTCTAGAACTCATTCTATCTACCGCTTTTAATCTGATTAAGAAAAATTTTATGCGTTAGTACTTTTGTTCCACTTTATTACTCATGAAGAAGTTTTATGGTTAAGGTTTAATCAGAGATTCTTTCGAGCAAACAATGTTTCAGTTTCCTATCCTAGTTCACACAAAGAAGTCCATGCATCCATTCCTTAATACTTTCCATACCTATTCACTCATCGGACATTTCGCCCATTTCTAACCTGGGTATTTTCGTCCTTTTTCCCTACAGGGTTTTTCCGTAATTTTCCAGAACCAAAATATTTTACTGATGATTTCCAAAGCTAAGCTACTTGATATTTGTAAAATAGTTGAAATTTTTAAGCAAAACCGTCGAATTAATATTTTATGGGTCAGGGGCATTTTGGTAATTTACTCCTAAGGGTATTTCTGTAATTTTCCACAAGTCAAGTTTTCCGAGAAAAACATTGTATACTAAGTGTTCTAGGGTTTGAGAGGGTTATTGGATAAGTTTTGAAAACGTTAGGGCTGTTTATTCATTCCTTTCGAAAAACAAGGCTAATTCCCTTCTTGGGTTTTAATCATTGTTTTTAGCCTATGACCGAGCCTTCCTGGTCAGGGTCACGCGGACCGCTTAAATACCAAGCTTTCACTGAACCTTTCTAGACATGCGCACAGAGGTTACCACACCACTGAGCCCTCGAGTTAGGGTGAACCGGAAGCTACGCACCGGTGGGATACTGCGAAGAGGAGGTGAGTCACGAGGATCGCTTAAATACCAAGCTCTTCCGATCCAATCCTAGACATGCGTCAGGGGTTACCACACCCTAGCTCATTGACTAAGTCATAGGTTGGTTTAGTTCTTTAAGTCTTATGCTTCGTTGTGTTTGAGTAATCTAACCTTAGGGTCCAAGTCCTATAAATCTATCTACGTTCCATGCTTCCTACCCTTCTACAGAATATATTTCACAAAAAGGTTTAGATGTACTTACCTGGGCGGATCGGTGCCGGAGACTCGGGCCATGCTGCTTAAAACCCAGAAATCATACCATAAGGCCTACCAAAAACATTTTTGGGCCTTGGGCCCCACACCAGAAGCTTTGAACACAGCTCGACGATACTAGTGCAGAACAACCCAAACCCGGCCCAAACACTACGACCGAATTTGACTTGTTACCGAGTAAAACCTTGTGAACACCATTTCGAAAAACATTTTATTTTCATTGAAAACCCCTCGTTTTTGGTTGTCTTGTCAAAGCTACTCTTAGATTTGATTTGGAATTTTAATTAAGTCCAATTGTTATACCAGTTTCAAGTGTACCGGATGGCACGATTAAGCTTTTTCGTGTTAACTTAAGAAAACATGTGATTTAATTCAATTTAATGATATGGTTTTAAGTAAATATCCAACATAAAGAAAAAACACAAATAGAGTTTATGGAGGCCTTATTACAACCAATAGTAAAAATAAGCAAATATAAAGTTCTAGAAATTTGAATCCACCGCATGGCCACCTCGAGTCCAACCTGCTCCTCCACCGCCATCTACGAGTTACAGAAAAATGTTAAAGGAGAAGGTGAGTCACCAAGACTCAGTATGTAACCCTTCCTTGGTTAATACAACATTTCATACACAACATATAAATTAATTAAGCAAAGTATCGTGTACCCAACCTAGCCAACCAAACACCTTTGCCTACCCCATGTGGTACCAAACCACTTTGGTGACCGTAGTCACGATGTGTTACCAAAACACCGGTGGTGCCAAACCACCGGTGACGATAGTCACAATGTGCTACCAAAGCACCGGTGTCCGTAGACACAAATCGGGTGATGGGGCCAACCCATCGCGTGATACCAAATCACCGCGATTTATCCCATATCTCAAGTGGGGCTAACCCACGGTGGTGTTAACCACGGGGACAAGTCGCTATGAGGTACCAAACCTCCGGAGGTACCAAACCTCCGTGACATATAGTCACGATGTGTGCTACCAAAGCACCGGTGCTCGTCGACCACGATATCACCGCCCCCTCCACTCATCAACCCACATAGTCAATGATCACATATAGATTTATCATATGTATTATCACAGCATGCTTTCCAAAAGCATAAAATAGCAATCATATGCACAGGTACTTACCTGGTTACCCCGTATACCGTTATGGTATTCAAGCCATTGCCACATACATCAAGTTAGCAATCACATTACTTAGCATAATTTAATAAGTTAAATGGTGTGTATGTACACACTGTCACCCACTGCAATCTAAGTCCCAAAAGAGGAGTCGGCCACCTAGATCTATCAAAGACCTATATTCGCCAACTTTTAGGATTAGTATTATGGCCTATTCGGCCAACCAAAACAAATCCAGAGGGGTTAGTTATGGTCCTGAATCCTTACCTTTGCTTTTTGTTACGAACCACGGCACTCGAGGCACAGATCTGCTTTACCAAGTAATTGGTTAATCGATACAGGTAATAGCCTTCGGCTTTTAATCACCACTTAATAACTTACTAAAATAGATCTTACTAACACTTACCAAACCGTTTACTAGAGAGGAAGAGTTTGAGTCGACTAACTCCCGATCCCGAAGTCCTTAAGTGATATCGGCTTTTCCAAATCAACTGTCGATAATACCTTGATGGGATCTAACCACTTTGATATTCGGCCAAAGCTATTAAAGAAGTAATCAGGAGATCAGAGAAGAGGTTTCGGCACAAGGATATGAAGTGTATTCGGCTGAGGAGAGTTTAACAAGAAGAAAAGGGATTTTGGCAAAGGTTAAAGTATAGGTTCGGCTAGTGTGGAAGAAGAAGAAAAGATGGTGAAGGTGGAAGAGGGGTTCGGCTAGAGAGTTTGAGGATGGAAAAATAAAAGAGAATGAAGAATGAGGGCTAGGAATTTCTGCAAGCGAAGAAGAATGACAAAAAGAGAAGCAAGGGGGCCAACTGATGCTTTTATAGGCATTCGGCCCCTATCAAGCTTGCCGTCCACTCCTTCTCATGAGGAGTTCAAAATTCATCAAACTTCCCCAATTGCTCTCGACCACTCATTCATTTTAATTCAAATAATTTTGAATTAAATCATAATAATCTCTTATTAATCCATGCAATATCCTTAATATCCAATTAATATCCCTTTAAAATACTTGATTATCCCATGATAATAAATTACACCCTTATTATCCAAAATAAAAAGAATTTAAGGAGAAAATCTCTCCCCTTGTGCCGTCCCAAATAAAAACAAAAAGAGGAGGATTTTGTGACTCGAACACAAGCTCTCCCTTGTGCATTGTGGCGTCAACTCCAAGCACTTAAGTGGCCTCCCCCTTTTGCCACTTTTCCAAGGCTTATTTAGTGTCAACTTATCCCCACTTATTCTTATAACACCACTTACCAAGGCTCCCTTCTTTTAAAAGTTAAAAACTAAAATTTCCTACCAAATCGAGCCAACACAAAGCCTTAAATTGATCATTATTATTCCATAAATAATGACTCAGCAGTTCATACATAAGAAAAATAATTTATTTCCAAATAGCCCCGTTTTTGGGATGTTACAGCGAATTAGAACCCTATTAACTATATCGAGCTGAGTCGGATATAAATGGCATTCCATAGGATTGGAAGAGTTCAGGGATTTCTTCGACTTCGAGTCGATGAGGCACTGGGTGCCAATTTTACTTCGGTTTAACCGACTGGGTGTCAAATTTATATAACGCTGGGCGCGATTATTACTTCAGATTTATTCGATGGGGCACTGGGTGCCAAACTGGTGTGTTGGTTGGATCCGTGTATCCGTCCGAGTCTGAGTCGTGTTAATAGGGGTAATTAAATAAATCGGTACTATGATTGATATTGGATGATATTGTATGTGAATTGAAAATGGGATAGTGAATTGAAACATGAAAATGAGACACATGAATTATGTATTCATGAATTGGATATTGTTATTATTTCAAATGATATGAGGATCAACTTGTGAAAAGCTTTTATATAGCAAGTGATGAGAATTGAGTATGGTATAAAATGATATATTTATGATTTGAATATTAAATGGTTATTGCTATTATATAAATAAATGTGGATTTTAAATATTCAGTTGTACTTAATATTTAATTGTGCCTATTATATTAATTTGTCTTTAAATATTCAGATTATAGAAATACCACTGAGTTTTACTCAGCGTACGGTTTTGTTTTCCGTGCGCAGGTTAGGTACTTAACTTTTGATCACCGATTCAGCATCTAACAACGATCCCGAACTCAAATGTGGTGATGTTTATCCTTTGTGTCGGCATGTACCTAGGGTGTATAAATAATAGTTATTTTGTGGTTTGATTGTAAATGAGGTTATAAATTTAATATTGGTTTGGTATATACATATAAACATGTGTTTGTTTTTGAAGCTTTATTATGGCATGTTAAATTGATGTTTAAGTGTTCACAAACTAGGCAAAATGGATTAGATTAGGTATGTCTATAATTTGGACTTGAATAATGCTTTGATGATATGTTTTGATGATATAAATGTGGTGCCAATGAGGGTACATTGGTTAGGCACCTAGGATGATTGTTTTGACATGTTTTGGATGTGTTTGATTGTGTTTTGAACTGGTTAAATGAATGATTTTTGAATTACTTAGTGTCCAAGCTTGCAGGGAAGGGTAAATTTATTGTTTAAGGCACATTTCGAGTCCACACGGCAAGAAAAACGGGCGTGTGACTTGGCCGTGTGAGACACACGGTTAGCACATAGGCGTACGAGGCCATTTTGAAAGGGTACAGGGCCTGGCACACGGGCGTGTGGCTTGGCCGTGTAACCCAAGTCAGAGAGTTACACGAGTACAGACACGGGCTAGGACACGGCCGTGTGTCCCTATTTCGAATGCCCACACGGTCTAAGACACGGGCGTGTCTCTTGGCCATGTGAGTCACACGGCTTGACCACACGGTCGTGTGAACCCTGCAGCTTTGAAAATTTTTATTGTAATCTGAAAAATTTCCTGAGTTTTCGAATTAGTCCCGATTTGTTTCTAATGCATATTTTGGGCCTCGAGGGTTTGAATAAGGGACAATATGTATGAGTTGATTGGTTTTTGACCTGAATATTATATGATACAAAATGTTTGAAATTTATGTCTGTTAGATCAATAAACTTCAATAATACTCTAAAACCCTATTCCAGCGACGAATATGGGTTAGGGGTGTTACAATTAGTAGTATCAGAGATTTACAAATTTAGCCGATTCTCAGACTAAATCGAGCTCGGAATTGAGTCTAGATGTACATGCCATAATTGAGTCGAATTGAGTCGGGATTTGGTTGTTGATATATATTTGTTTTTGTTTTATAGTTGAAAATGTCTGATGATTATAATGATGATATTGATCAAGAGATGTATACCGGAGATGATATCTCCAATGAGTTAGATGAAACCTAATCGACAACACTAAGTGTTTATCCAGTTAGTACTCAACAACCTAACGTTGTGCGAGGTAATATTGAGGAAAGAGATGATTCACAGTTACTTAGAGCTATTGCTGATGCTCCTCAGCGTGTGGTGGGAACCATATCCGCTATGACATCCGCACCTACTATTCGTCGAGCTCCGGTTAAAGAATTACCTAAATACGGTGCGAGTGAATTCTTAGGATTGAAAGGAGTTTATCCTTCCATAGCTGAAATTTGGATTGAATCCATTAAACGCATCTTGTAACAACTTAAATGCAACCCGCGTGAAAGTGTAATATGTGATGTTTCTCTATTTCAAGGAGAAGCATATACCTGGTGGCAGTCAATGACACGTCATGTACCCGTAGATTAGGTAAATTGAGAATTCTTCCAAAAGGAATTTCAAAAGAAATATGTGGGTGAATTGTATATTGAATATAGAAAACAAGAGTTTTTGATGCTGAAACAAGGTGAAATGTCTATGGTTGATTATGAATGAGAATTTTCGCGACTTAGTAGGTATGCTGTTGAGTTTGTATCGACTAAAATTGATAGTTGCAAGCGATTTCTACGTGGTTTACGCAATGAGTTGCAAGTACAGTTGGTATCACACAGAATTACTGAGTTTGCAAATGTAGTTGAACGGGGAAGAATGATAGAACAAGTCCTGGGTTTTGATAAAAATACTGAGAATACTCGTACTGTTGGAAAGCGTCCTGGAGCTACAAGTTCAAATCCACAATCGAAGAGATCAAAATAATTTCGTGGTAGCTGGAGATTAAATTTTAAGTCAAATAGAACTAATAAAAATCGTGATAGATAACCGACCATGTCTACGGGTAGTGTGTAAGCTCTATTCCGGGATACTGATATTCTAAATTGTAAGTATTGTGGGAAAAAGTATCATGGTGAATGTTAGAAGTTAACTTGAGGCTGTTTTCATTGTGGATCTACGGAACATTTTGTTAGAGAATTTCGAAGAACGAGAATGCTACACATGTTACTTCTAGGGGTCGTAGGTCAAGTCGAAGTGGTTTATTTTCGAGAGGTGGTGCTAGAAAGGGAAATGATGTTGTTACTCAACAGTCGAAGACCAAAACGTCAGCTCGAGCTTATGTTGTGCGTACTCGTGAGGATGGTGATGCTAATGATGTTGTGACAGGTATATTTTTATTACATTCAGAACCTGTTTATGCTTTGATAGATCTGATATCTTCGCATTCATATGTTAATACTAAATTGGTTGAGTTAGAAAGTTTAAAATCTGAGACGTCTAGAATATCGATAGAGGTGTCTAGTCTATTGGGACAATCTGTGTTAGTGGATCAGGTGTGTAGGAGATGTTTGTTAATGATACAGAATATAACCTTCCCTGTTGATTTGTTGATAATGCCGTTTGGCGATTTTGATATGTTTTTAGGAATGGATTGGCTTACGGAGCACGGGGTGATTCTGGATTACTGTCAAAATAAGTTTGTTGTTCAGAGCGAAAGTGGTGATATGATTGAGGTGAATGGTATTCGAACAAGTGGTTCAACTCGTATCATTTCAGCAATTTGAGCTAATAAACTTCTTAATCAATGTTGTGAAGCTTTTCTAGCCTATGTTATCAATTCGAATTCTGTTGATAGTCTGTGCAGTAAAATTTGAACTGTTTGTAAATTCCCTGATGTGTTTCCCAAAGAATTACTGGGATTACCACCGGATCGGGAGGTTGAGTTTACAATTGAAGTGTTTCCTAGTATGGCTCCGGTGTCATTGCCCCCTATTGTATGTCACCTACGGTGTTGAAAGAATTAAAAGTACAATTGCAAGACTTATTGGATTGTGGTTTTATACGCCCTAGTATATCGCCTTGGGGAGCTCCAGTGCTTTTTTGTCAAAAACAAAGATGGTTCGATACGGCTTTGTATAGACTATCGGTAATTGAATAAATTGACGATTAAGAATCGATACCCTCTACCCCGTATTGATGACTTGTTTGACCAACTAAAAAGAGCTTTTGTCTTTTCAAAGATCGATTTGAGATCGGGGTTACTATCAGTTGAAAGTGAAAGAAAGTGATTTACTGAAGACGACATTTCATACAGGATATAGTCATTATGAATTTTTAGTGATGCTTTTTGGATTAACGAATGCTCCGGCAACATTTATGGATCTCATGAATTGTATTTTTCAACTGTATTTGGATCAATTTATGGTAGATTTTATTGATGATATTTTGGTCTATTCGAAATCTGAATCCGAACATGAACAACACCTCAGAATTGTTTTGTAAGTGTTACGAGGGAAACAGTTATACGAAAAGCTTAAAAAGTGTGAATTCAGGTTATCAGAGGTTGTATTTTTGGGTCATGTTATCTCAGCAGATGGAATTAGAGTTGATCTGAAAAAGATCGAGGTAATTGTTCAGTGGAGAGCACCAAGGAATGTGTCAGAGGTTCATAATTTTCTTGGACTAGCTGGTTATTACCGAAGGTTTGTAAATGGATTTTCGAAGATAGCTTTTCCAATGAAAAATTTGTTGCATAAGAATGTTTAGTTCGTTTGGGATGATCAGTGTCAAGAAAGTTTTGAGAAATTGAAGCAGATGTTGACTGAAGCGCCAGTTTTGACTTTATTAGAATCGGGAAAGGATTTTGTCATTTATAGTGATGCTTCCTTTAGCGGTCTTGGTTGTGTTTTGATGCAAGACGGGAAAGTGATTGCTTATGCGTCTCGTCAGCTAAAAAGGCATGAATGTAATTATCTGACACACGATTTAGAGCTAGTTGCTGTGGTTTTACTATAAAGATTTGGAGACACTATCTGTACGGTAAAAAGTGTTATATTTATACCGATCATAAGAGTCTCAAATACCTCTTATCTCAAAAGGAGTTGAATTTGAGACAGCATCGTTGGGTAGAACTTCTAAAAGATTTTTATTGTGTTATTGATTACCACCTTGGTAAAGCTAATGTTGTAGCTGATGCGTTGAGTAGGAAAAGAACAATCAAATTACGAGTAATGTTTGCTCAGCTCAGTATCAATGACGATAGAAGCCTATTGGCTGAACTAAAAATCAAACTCGTGATGTTTGATCAGATCAAGTCAGCACAGTTTGAAGATGACAAGTTGGTAAAGAAAAGAGAAATGATTCAGAATGGTATATTAGAAAATTTCAGCATTGATGATTATGGTTGTTTGATATTTCATAATTAAATTTGAGTTCCGGATGTTTTTGAATTGAAAGAGTTGATACTTCACGAAGTATAATAGTCCTTTTGCTTTGTATCCTGGAGGAACGAAAATGTATCGTGATCTGAGAGAATCTTATTGGTGGCCAGGAATGAAAAGAGATATGGTCGAGTATGTGGCTAAATGTTTAACTTGTCAGCGAGTTAAGGAAGAACATCAGGTTCCCACCGAATTACTTCAGCCTATTTCTATTCCTGAATGGAAATGAGATTGTATCACGATGAATTTTGTAACGGGGTTACCTTTATCAGCAAGTAAGAAAAATGCTATTTGGGTGATTGTTGATCAACTTACGAAATCTGCTCATTTCATTGCAGTCACTTCAAAAGCTTGCTGAAGTTTATTTTTAAGAAATCGTGAGATTGCATGTTGTCCCTATGTTGATAATCTCTGATCGAGATCCACGGTTCACTTCGAGATTTTGGAAAAAGTTACACGAATCTCTTCGTACGCGACTTAATTTTAGCACAGCTTTTCACCCGCAGACTGATGGACAATCTGAGCGTATTATTTAGATTTTGGAAGACATGTTTCATACCTGTGTTATTGATTTTGAATCAGGTTGGGAGCGCTACTTACCTTTGGCCGAATTTGTATACAATAATATTTTTCAATCGAGTATTTAAATGGCTCAGTATAAAGCTTATACGGTCGTAAGTGTCGATCACCTATTTGTTGGATGGAATTAAGTGAAAGAAGAATGATCGGGTCGGAATTAATTCAAGAAACGGAAGACATTGTTAAGAAAATTCGAGATAGATTAAAGACAGCTTTTGACAGACAGAAATCATATGTAGATTTGAAATGTCTAGATATTGAATATTCTGTTGGCGATAAAGTATTTCTTAAAGTTTCGCCTAGGAAGAAAATTTTGATATTTGGCCAAAAAGGAAAACTAAGTCCTCGTTTTATTGGACCGTATGAGATCACAGAAAGAGTGAGACCAGTTGCGTATCGTTTAGCTTTGCTTGTGGAATTACAGAAAATTCATGATGTTTTTCATATTTCAATGCCTAGAATATACTGATCGGATCCCTCTCACGTTATTTCAACGGAAGATATTGAGATTCAACCTGATTTGTCATACGAAGAAGAACATGTTGAGATTTTGGCACGTGAGGTGAAATAGTTACATAATAAACGAGTTGCATTAGTGAAAGTGTTGTGGCGTAGTCATAGTGTTGAAGCAGCAACTTAGAAACCGGAAGAGACAATGAGATCTCAGTACCCCCACATATTTTCAAGTAAATTTCGGGAACAAAATTTAATTAGGGGAGAATTGTAATGACCCGATAGTCAGGGGTGTCGGAAAGTGTATTCCCGAGACTCCGTTCCCATAAATCAGACTCGTATAGAAGACGCTCAAGATTTCTCATCTTCGGATTCAGAATCCATTGAGCTAAGCATTTTAGCCATGAGTTTTTTGTATTCCTTTTTGGTCTTGGCTTGAGCTAACATCGCACTAGCTGCCGATTTTGCTTGAAGGAATTTTGTTGTGGTTTGATCCAGGGCTGAGGACTTACATAATCTCATATTCTTGTTGAAAAAATTATCCAAATAATTTGAATCATTTTTTTCATCATTAAACTTGTCCCACCATTTAGTTCTATAGTTTCGAACTAGTAATGAAATTCCAGTACATTGATCTTGCTCATAGGAATAGTTCCAAGAAACAATCCAAGAAATGCACAATTTTGAGAAAAAATGGATTGTTCTGTAAATGTATTTTTGGTCTAGTTCAGGTTGAAATTTTTCAAAGAATTTAGGTCATAAATTTTGAATTTTTTCTGGTAGGATCTCGAAGGATGATGGTCCATACCAATTCCACCATTCTTGAAACCAGTTTGGGAATTTGAATTGGGTGCCGTATTTGAAATATATGAGCCAAGAATATATCATATGTTGGTTGTTCATTAAGAAGGCATTGTACCACGCCATTTGGTAATCCCAATATGTGAAATATCGGTGGTGGTCAATTTTGGTGGTAAATTTGGCTAGAAATTTCTTTGGAGAATTTGGGTTTTCACTCTAATCCTTTGGTCGAAGAATTTTTTATATTTGGGCTGTTGAATGGGTAATAAAATTTGGATCTTTTGGGTCTGTGTAGTGTTTGAACAGTACTGATCCAGTTTGAACCAATATGTTTTCATAATACTGTTGGGGTTTTTGAGAATCCAATGGCTTGAAATGCCATCCATTGAAAAGTTCTTTTGAAAGTATATGTGGAGGTTTTTCTGAAAATTCTTCCTCCATAACAAGAATTTTTTCAAAATATTTGTTTGGAAAATATTGTGAGGATTTTTGTGTAGCAGTCTATGAAGACACTACTATTTATTTTGGAAAAACATCTTGGAGAGATGTTTCTTTTAAAATATTTTTGAGAGATTTTGGTTTGTGTAAAACAATCTCTTTATTTTTTGAAGTCTTTGCTGTTTCACCAGTAATTTGCTTGAGAGGAGTTTCCTCTTTCATTTGAGAAAAGGCCAATGCCACTTCTGGAGATTGAGAAAGGGACTCAATCCATTTTTTGATTTGAGAACCAATTTCATTTGGATCTTGTGCATCGTGAACGGTTGTATTTTTGGAGGATTTCGATGAGAATGATGATCTCTCATTTTCTTCTTCATGGTAAATTTCATACCATGACTTAATTGGTTTTAAGGAAATTTGGGTTTTGGATGACTCTCCTATTTTTCCTTTTCCTTTGTCTCTGAGTTTGGGTGGCATTTTTGAAGAAACTCTCTGGTGAGAAAATCAGGCAAAGAATTAGTTTCTCCTTTGATGTATTCAATATCAAAATCAAATATGCTCAAAATTGCCTGCCATCTTGCAAAAATCTGTTTTGAGGCAATATTTTGAACATCTTTTTGTAAAACTTCTTTTGCTGATTTGCAATCAATTCGTAAAAGAAATTTTTGATTTAATAAATCACTTTGGAATTTTGTAATGCATAAAACAATTGATAAAATTTCCTTTTTAATAGTACTATAATTTTGCTGAGTTGGATTCCAGTGTCTGGAAGTAAACTGGACTATTTGCTCTTTTCCCCCTTTAACTTATTTTAGGATCCCACCGTATCCTATTTCAGAAGCATCCGTTTCTACAATATTAGGGGCATTTGGATCAGCTAAATATAAACAAGGAAGCTTAGTGATTTGTTTTTTAATTTGGGTGATAATATTGGTGTGGTCATTTGTCCAAGGTTGTGGATTCTTTTTGAGCCTATCATATAATGGTTTACATAATTTGCTAAGACCTGGATAAAAGTCTATGACATAATTGAGGCTTCCTAAGAATCTTTGTAATTGGACTTTATCAAGTATTTGGTCTGGGAATTTGCTAGCAAACTCTATGGACCTTTTTATTGGGGTAATGGTTCCTTGGGTAATGTAATGACCTAAAAACCTTACTTTGGTTTCCCGAGGATCTAAGGATATTGTAATCGTAATTTGTAAGTTGAGTTAAAATTTGATTAAATCTTGAAAAGGAAAATAATTTTAAATTTTAAAATTTGAAAACTTAAAAATTTTGGAGAAACTTAAAAATTTTGGAGAAACGAGTTTTGATCTCTGAAATGGGTATTTCAAGTCGTGCCTTTTATTCTAAATCTGATAGCCTTTTATAGAGGGCTATTGTCTCTTTACATCATGTTTAATGACTCATTATTAGGAACTATAGAAACAAGCCTATGTACTAGCCCAATACATTTTAATTGTTATCCAAATTTTATGGTTTCATTGACTGACAAAAATATTCTATAATCTTTGACCTTCCAAATACATACCCATAACTACAAAATGCTTCCTGGTTCGGAAGTTTTAACTTTAGTATATAGACTTCACTTCAAAGCTATGTATTCTGTAGTTAATACCAAGGCTTTACTTCAAAGCCCAAAAGGAGAAACCCTCTTAATAGAAACAGATACTTCAAGATCTCATACCACAATCCCAAGAACAATACAATGACATGAAATAAACCTTCCTGATAGGTGGAAACTTGAGGGTGCTACAGACCCTGTGGCACCAACTCCAATAAGAAACACTTCGTTAAGTGAAATATCTCAACACCAAGATGGCACAGTTGAATTAACATTTAACAGGCCTCGAAGAATGCCTCCAAGACATTCCTTTGAAATAGGAAGTACCAGCACAGCTTTTAGGAGGTTAAATTTAGAAGAAGAGTCAAATCCAAAAACACAAACGACAGATTTTAGGACAGCTAGAGCCTCTGTCTCTTCTATCCCAACAACATTTAGAACCAATTTACAAGGAATAGATAATTCCTCAAATATAGCTCAACCTATCTATGCCAGATAGGAAGAGAGTCCCCAAAATTCACCTAATATGTCACCAACATATTCATCAATGACTAATGTCGTAACCATTTTTGAGTTTTGGCAAAAAAAACGGGGTCGACGTGGGTTTTGAAAACGAATAAAAAAACAGAGTCGCCACCAATCTTTTTGATGAGGTGTGATCGGGTCACCTTAAAAGTGTTTGTTTTTAATAATCGATTAATTTATCAAAAACACAATTTTGGTCTACGAAAATCGAAAAATGGATTCGGAGTCGATTACATTTATGAAGGGTTAGCACCCTCGATACGCCCAAAATTGGTACCTAATTGATTATCTAATGTCTTAATGTCGAAAAGTTGAAAACTTAAGAATTCAAAATACGATCCTCTTGTTGTTGAAGAATAAATTTGGATAAATTGGAAATGTATGCCAAGGGCCGTCTCGCTTTAAGGTGAAGTGTTACATCCAATACTTTAGGACACCACATTTCGACCTTTAAAGTTGAACTTGCCTTTTATTCAAAACTCATGGATTTAATTGAAAGGATATTTTGTTATTTAGAATGGACGAGAAAAGAAACCCAATACTTTAGGGCACGATTTCTCGAGCTTCTAAATACAGAACATTGCCTTGGTTTTAGAAAATATTATCTCGGAATAACAAAACATCACATCCAATGCATTAGGACACGATATCTCGAGTTCACGAGAATAAGCTTTTAGTTTAAAAATGTATTTGTTTTAAAAGGATATTCGGTTATTTAGATCAAACGGGAAGGATCGAAACCCAATACTTTAGGGCACGACCTCTCGAATTTCTAAATACGGAATATTGCATTTGTGAAAGAAAGCCATTTTGTGTCGGTAAAGTTGATGTAACGCAAAGTTTATAAAAATGAAAAGAAATGAATCATGATATTAACAAGCATAACGAAATGATAATGAAACGAGTAGTACGAAAAAATAAAAGAAATATAACAAATAAGCTATGTAACTTAAAAGGGAAATAATAGATAAAAGTAATAAAAGAGATAAAAATGAAAATAAATAAGAATAATAATAAAGGAAACTTAATAGTAAATCGATAAATAAATAAGTAATATATAAAATAGTAAAATAATAATAATAGAAATAACAATGAAAGTAAAAAGGTATTAATAAGGATAATAATAAAAAGCAAATATGTTAATAATATAATAGTCACGATAATAATAATAGTAATAATAATAATCAAAATAATTAAAATAATAATAATGATGATAATAATAATAAATAGTAATAATAACTAATATATAAGTATATGTAAAAATGATGATGTAATATTAGAAATAACAATAATAATGAAAATAAAATAATAGTATTGATAATAAAATGAAAAAAAATAAAATAATGGTAATAATAATAAAACAAGAGTAGTAATACTAATAATAATAGTAAATGCAATGATAACAAGAACAAAAATAAACATGGTTAATAATAAAATAGCTAAGAAATGTTAAGAATAATGTTTAAAATGATTATTAAATACAATATAATAATAATGGTACGAAACTAAGATTTAAATCAGCGATAATAAATATAATAATAATAACATAAGTATATAATAGCTAAATAATATTAAAGGTAATTAATTTAATAATGAAATAGTCAATAATAATTAAAAGGACTAAAATCGAATTGAAAACGAGTTTTGGGGAAAATCAAATAAAATAAAAAGGAAAGGACCTATTTGGAGTGCGCGGATTACATGGGGGACTAAAGGGACAATTTTCCCAAAGAAATTAAATGTCTGCGCTTAGGAAGACCAAATCGCGAAACCATACAAAATTTCGGGGCCAATGTGCGAATATCGAAAACTTGATTTAAAAAAACTAAAAATGCGGAAGGGCTAACAATGCAATTAGCCCTTCCTTTCAAAACGCCGCGACCCTCCGATCGGGTCGGGTTGACGCGCGACCTTGTGACCAGACGACGCGTCGTTTTGGCCCTAGGGGCTGAGTGAAACGGTGTCGTTTCACCGGGTCCTATTTAAGGTCGATTTTAAACAACAAAAATCATTTCTTCTATTTCTTAAAAAAACTGAGATTTCTCTCTGTTTTCTCTGCGCAGTGGGGTTCTCCGGTGAGTGGGCCGCCTCGCTCCCGTCGCCGACGTTGTTACGCGTGTCACCACACAGACGCATGGCGGTGGCGGAAAAGGTAAAAATTGTTTTTTTTTTTTTTTTAAAAATATATATGTGTGTATATATGTGTATGTTTATGCGTAGAACAGTAAAAGAAGAGAGAAAAAAAAGGTAAGAGATTCTAAACTAAAAAAATGCAATCACCTCCCCACTGATCTGACTTGTTGTTCTTTTGGTTTTAGATGCCTATTACGCTTGATTTGGTAGCGTTTAAAATCTGAGTCTGGAATTTTTAGAAGATTTGTTTCTTGTATTGATTTTTTAAAAAGGGAACCCCCCTTTACAAAGAAATTGATTCGGCTTTTATAGCCTATTTACATTGCCTTTATTCTTGCTTTCTGTCTCTTCTTGTTTAGTGTTTTGCAGGTCAAGTGGAGGGTAGGTGGATGGTCGGTGGCAGGCCTGGTCATGGGCGGTGCTGAGCGCAGTGAGCAGGGCAAGTGGGCAGGGGCGCACTAGGTTTGCGGTGCCACTTGTGCTAGAGGCTAGGGTTTTGTTTTTTTCTGGTTTAGTTGTAATTGGGCTTAGGGTAGGCTGATTGTAGTTTGGGTCTTTTGGGTGTAATTGGCTGTAATAGGTTTAGTATTGGGCTTCGGGTTTGGGTTTTAATTTTGTTTGTGTATGGGCCGGGCAAAAATGGGCTTGTACAACTAATAATGCAAGAGAATGAGAAAATTCAGAAATATTTGTTTTAGAAAAAACTTTTGAGATAAATAAAGGATGGTGTAGAAAACACTTCTATTCCAACAAAAATAAGCAAAAAAGAGAAGATTATTTTAAAAATTATAATGATAAAAAAGAAAGCATTCTTCAAGAATATTATGAATTTATGAATACCCATAAAGTTCATATAAAATTCTTTGAATGGTTTGAAGAATATTATTCAGAATCTGTTAATACAAAAAACATAATACTAGGTGGCAGACTAATAAAGGAGAAGTTGAATCTCAACATCCCCCTTTAATGGAGGTTCAATATCTTCACAAAAATACTGGAATAAAAGCAAATCCTTTAAGAATGAGAGCTCCTGATGCAGGAGAACAAATCTCATCAAAAGATATTAAAATGATAGTAGAACAAAACAACTATACAAATATCAGTCTTCGTACAATAGGAAAACAATTAGATTATATTGAAAATTTGGTAGAAAGTCAACCGATTAGGAAATAACTAGTAAAAGAGGTAATAGAAAAAAGTTCTAAAGAACCAATATTTACACCTTATGAGATTCCAAAACCTTTCCAAAAATCCCAAAATGATTTCTTAACAGAAATCCAAAATAGACTTGATGCTTTGAAAAGTTACAAGTCTAAATTAATGGCACGTGATACCCCAATGCAAGCCCAACATTCAGTAAATACATTACACCAATCCTCCCAATCTGACTCTGACCAGTCAGATGAACAAAAAATTAACAAGATGGCTTGGAAAGAACCAAAAAGATTATATTATCCAAAAACCACTGCACCTGATCTTAATATAGAAGAAAAACCTGTTTTCCAGAATAATACAATGCTAATACAATTTATGAATGGAATATTGACGAAATGTCTAAATACAATATTCTTAGTTTATTACAACAAATGACAATGGTTTCAAATGTTTATAAAACCCAAAACCAAAATAGATTAATCAGTGATCATGCTATAGCCAATCTTTTAGTTGCTGGATTTACTGGTCAATTAAAAGGATGGTGGGACCATGCACTCACTAAAACCTAACAAGAAGAAAACTTAAAAGCAATAAAAAAAGATGATCAAGGAAGAATTATTTTAGATGAACAAGGAAGAGAAATCCAAGATGCAGTAGCAGCTTTAATTTTCTCAATCTCTAAACATTTTATAGGAGATCCATCTCTAAACATTTTGTAGGAGATCCTTCTGATCTTAAAGATAGAAATTCAGAATTATTATCAAATTTAAAATGCAAAAAATTAACCAATTTTAAATGGTATAAAGATGTCTTTATGACTAGAGTTATGCAAAGATCTAATAACCAACAACCATTTTGGAAAGAAAAGTTTCTAGTAGGACTTCTTACTTTACTAGGAGAAAAAGTTAGAAATCAAATAAGAGAAAATTACAGAGGTATTATTCCATATGAAAAACTTACATATGGTGAACTAATTAGTTTCACCCAAAAAGAAGGATTAAAAATTTGTTAAGATTTAAAATTACAAAAACAACTTAAGAAAGAAAGATATCAATGTATAAAGGAATTAGGATCATTCTGCCACCAATTTGACATTAGAAATGAATATTCTTCTTCAAAAACATGTTGTCCTGTAAAACCAAAAAATAGGAGAAAGAATATTTCAGAATATTATAAAAAACCCAAATATAGAAAATATAGAAAAGAAAAGAAACAACAAAAAATAGAAAACAAAATAGATAAAACAATAAAATGTTATAGATGTGGAAAACCAAGACACATCTCAAAATATTGCAAAATTAAAAGAAAAATTAATAATTTAAATCTAGATGAAGAAATAGAACAAAAATTAAATGAGAGTCTCTTAGAAACAACTTCTTCTGAAAATGATACTTCTACCGAAACAAATGAATTACAAATAGATGAATTACATACAACATCCCAATCTTCTGATGATGAAAATGAACCCTCAATTAATATGTTAACCAAAGACCAGTAATTTATGATTAAAGTTATTGATAAAATTCAAGACCCAGAACTTAAAAGAGAATACCTTTTGAAATTAAAATCCTCATTAAAAGATAAACCAGAAAAAGAAAAAGAAATTATTTCTAGTCAATCACAAATGTATAATATACAAGATATAATATTTAATAAATATGAAAAAATAAAACCCAGACAAATTACAAATTCTGAATTACAGTTAGAAATAAAACAAATTAAATTAGAACTTTCTCAGCTTAAAATAGAGCAACAAGAAATGAAAAAACAAATGCAAACCTTAAAACATGAAATCCCATAAAATAGTTCGTCAGAAACTGAACCCGAACTTGAAGAAAATACACAGGAATATATGATGGTTCTAACTGAAATATGTATCCAAAAATGTTTAATAAAAATAAATTTTGTCATAAATAATGAATTTCAATTAGAAACAATAGGCCTTTTTGATACAAGAGCAGACCAAAACTGTATTAGAGAAGGGATAATTCCAACAAAATATTATGACAAAACATCAGAATCTCTTAAAGCTGCAAATGGTAAAAAACTAAAAATTACTTACAAAATTCCCAATGCAGAAATATGCAACAAAGGTATAAAATATCAAACATGTTTTTTAATGGTAAAAGATATTACCCAAGACGTCATATTAGGAACCTCATTCATATCCTTACTCAAACCATATAAAGTAACAAATAATTCTATCTCCACCAAAGTTTTAAACACTAAAATAGAATTTCCTTTTGTTGAAAAACCAAAAATAAAAAATCTCAACTTATTAAAATCTTTATCCATCCATAATGGGAAAATCAATAATTTAATTAATCATAAACAGAAACAAATCTCTTTTCTAAAAGTAGAAAATTTTTTTAAAAAAATTGACTGAACAATTAGAAAAAAGAGAAATACAAAAAAGGATAAATCAAATCAAAGAAGAAATAGAATCAACAATTTGTTTTGACATTCCTAATGCTTTTTGGAATAGGAAAAAACACGAAGTAACATTGAAGTCAGTTGTGTAGTTGATTAGGTTTTGGTTAAGTGAATTTGCATGAATTAAGAGTAATTAGGTAAAAGGACTAAATTGCATAAAAGGTGAAAGTTGAATTATAGATTAAAGAAAAATTAAAGGGACTAAAGAAGCAATTATGCCATTGTTCTTTAATGAGACGACATAGGTGTAAAATTATTATATATTATTAATAAATTGAAATTAATATATATATTATAACATGTTTTACTTAATATGTAAGTAAATATATATAATATAATAATAATAAAGTAAATATAATAAAACATATAAGTAAATGAAATAAAGAAAGACAAAAGTAAAATCAAAATTAAGAAAGAAAAAGAAAGAAAGAACAGAAGAAAGAAAAAGTCGCAAGGCTTAGGGGTTTCAAAAGTTTCCAAGTTCAATTGGTTAGTCAATTTAGTCCTTTTTCTTGTAATTTTTATGTTTTTGGAATCCCGGTGTTAAGTACTACCTGATCTATGTCGAAATTTTAGTAATTATTGAGTTTTTAAATGTTGTTAATGTTGAATAATTTTAGTATTAGGGGTTAAATTGATAGATTTTTAAACTAGATGTGAAAAAGGATTAAATAGTAGAATAAATTGTAAGTTTTAAATAATAGAGGCTAAATTGTGAAAAATTTGAAATTTAGGGATTTAAGTAAAAATAAGGAGTTAAATTTAGTTTAAAGTGAAATTTGTTAAAAAATATAAGATTAATTGTGAAGAAATAATGTTAGTCTCGGTTTAGGGACTAAATTGAAAATTTAGCAAATATTGAGTCCAAATTGAAATATTTAATATAAAATTGAATTGTGTTATATTGATAAATTTTAATTGTTTTAATTCTGTAGCTAACGTCGTACCGAAATCTTCGACTAAAAAGGGAAAAGAAAAAGTCGAAGTGGAATAGCTCGGAATTTCTGGTTTGTATTTCTATAATCCGAACCTAGTTGTTAATTGTTGTATCTTGATTTAATGTATATGGTAAGTGGTTGAGGTGGGTATTTGGCACTTTGACTATTGAATTGATTTCATGTGTATATAGGATTATATGAAAAATATATTTGGTACTTTGATATTGAATTGAATTAAAGTTGATTGAATTGGAAATTGGTTGTATTTGGAAAGCGAATTAGAACCCTATTAACTGTACCGAGCTGAGTCAGATATAAATGGCATGCCATAGGATTGGAAGAGTTCAGGGATTTCTTCGACTTCGAGTCGATGAGGCACTGGGTGCCAATTTTACTTCGGTTTAACCGATGAGACTCTGGGTGTCAAATTTATATAGCGCTGGGCGCATTTATTACTTCGGATTTATCTGATGAGGCACTGGGTGCCAAACTAGTGTGTTGGTTGGATCCATGTATCCGTCCGAGTCCGAGTCGTGTTAATAGGGGTAATTAAATAAATCGGTACTATGATTGATATTGGATGATATTGTATGTGAATTGAAAATGGGATAGTGAATTGAAACATGAAAATGAGACACATGAATTACGTATTCATGAATTGGATATTGTTATTGTTTCAAATGATATGAGGATCAAATTATGAAAAGCTATTATAGAGCAAGTGATGAGAATTGAGTATGGTATAAAATGATGTATTTATGATTTGAGTATGAAATGGTTAATGCTATTATAAAAATAAATGTGGATTTTAAATATTCAATTGTACTTAATATTTAATTGTGCCTATTATATTATTTTGTCTTTAAATATTTGGATTATAGAAATACCACTGAGTTTTACTCAGCGTACGGTTTTGTTTTCCGTGCCCAGGTTAGGTACTTAACTTTTGATCACCGATTCAGCATCTAACAATGATCCCGAACTCAATTGTGGTGATGTTTATCCTTTGTGTCGGCATGTACCTAGGGTGTATAGATAATAGTTATTTTGTGGTTTGATTGTAAATGAGGTTATAAATTGATCGTTATGTCAGAGTCTTAAAATTTATATAATGAATGATCTAGCCTAGAAACTAACTGTGACAACGATTGAGACAAGCGCACCTATCGAACAGTAGTACAGTTTAGTGGCAAGACCGGATTGTCGAACCCAAAGGAACAAAAAGTACTAATACTAACTTTCTTTCTATTATTTAGCCTAAGAATTAAAGTGAATTATTGTTTAATCTAAAATTAAATAACTACTTAGCTAAAGACGCTAAGACAAAGAGAACGAATTGGGGAAATACTTGGGGGAAAAACCAATTGATTAAGACAATACCCAAGGAAGAATCCACCTAGACTTCACTTGTTATTTAACTCTGAACCAGACGATTTATTCACTTGACTTGATCCGTAGGATTCCCTAATGTATATTAATACCTCAGTTGAGGCTACTAACGTCTAACCCTAGGTTGATTAATTGAAATCTCTTTCTAATTAAAAGCCCTAGAATTGCATTAACTCGATCTATGGACTCTCATATTAGGTTTGACCCTAATCCGGTAGATTTTCGTCATCCTATGTCTAGGGTTACGATCAACTCCGTTTAACTATGCTGGATCTACTCTTAAACAGGGGCTTTTGCTCCACTGCCTAAGCACATCAATACTTGAATCAATATCTATAACACCCCAAACCCGGCCCATTCGTTACGACCGAATTTGAAATGCAACTGCGGAAAACGTTTGAAAATATTCTTGCTTAAAAGTAAATACCATTAAAAATTTGTTGCCTTTAATAAAACATTTTCGTAATTTAAAACATTTTTAAGTAAAAATCAAGTTGTTATAAAAATATCCGGATTAAAACTTTAATAAATATTTCCAAGTATAAAATTGCCGAAAATTTAAACATTTCCAAATATTAATTTAAAAGTCATCCAGCTTAAACATAAAAAAATTCTCAAATACTTTAATCGGGCCTTATTACAATAATTACTTAAACCAAAGTACTTAATAATAAATCGATTGAAATAATCAAAACGTCTTTTGCATGGGCCACCTCGTATGCACTCCAACCCGGTCCGATCATCATATCACCTCGCGATGTTTAAAAGGTTGGGTGAGTCATACAGACTCGATGTGTAATTAAACCACCGAATTCCACCCACATGTTAACCACATAATTACCCACATGTCAGATATTAATGCAACATTATTTACATGAGTTCACTTATTGGGCTTGGCCCATATCCATATCAATAGAGTTCACATATTGGGCTTGGCCCATAACCATATCACATTCTTATAATAGTGTAATTAACCACATGTTTCCACATACTGGGCTTGGCCCATTACCACATTGAATCCACTTCACATACTGGGCTTGGCCCATTTCACATTAATCCACATCACGTATTGGGCTTGGCCCATTTCCACATATATTCACATGCAAAGTTATGCAATTATGAAGCCCAACCCAGCCTAGGGTCCATCCTCTACACACCCCCTTATCCAGCCTACCACACACCAGGGGATTATTAAATCACCCTCTCCTTTTTACTCCAATGTGGCAACAAATGCCGTCCACGCGAACTTAATCGCAAATAATCCACAACGCGACCTCAGTCAGCGCCAATCCACGATGTAGCCGAAGCCATCATCAAAACCACGATGAGCACAAAGCCATCATTAACCACGATATGGCACATAGCCTATATCAACCACGTACTCAAGTACACCCCCGCCCTTCTTTCATATCATATCCCACCCATGCACATGCAACATGTAATAGTGACATAAAAATAAATGCATGCACATGTCATTAAGGCGGACAATCATATTTCCATAGGCATAGTTACATTCACATCGGCACTTTCACATTCTTATCAACAGATAACACTAACCTGATTATCGATATACCCCTTTTTAGGGTAATTACCACCTAACTACCACTGCATTGGTTAGCACATAAATCACACATGCAATTATAGCAAGAACCCGAAAACGGTGGGTTAACCACACACCTGATGACTTGGAGTTTAATACTCTCGATCCCGATGCTATCACTAAGCGATACTACTACGCTATCCGCCTATTTTCCTGCTTTTTGCTTTGCCCACAAACCGGTGGCAATCCCAACAAAGAAAAATCGCTCTCCTTTTGAACTTAGGGATAGGGGCCTTCCCTTTACCTTCTTGACTGGTATTTGCCTCCATCCACAACCACTTTAATCAGAATCAAACGGTTAATCATCATTATACGGGATCTACACGAATAGAAACTACACTTATCATCCTTACCGGAAAAATCTTGAATCCCGAAAGCCTCTGATTACCTCTATCGACTAGCCCCTAAACCATCATAGTCAAATCGGTTAATGCTTATACCAAATATGACCTAAGGCCAAATAGTATTTGGGCTTACCTCGATCACTTCAAATCCCGAAACTTTCCTTATTCCTGTTGATTTGTTCCTAAGAACCAAAGTTAGAAGTCGGTCATCACTTAAACCCATAAAATGGCCTATGGCCGAATATCACAAGTCACTTACCAAGCTTACCTATTTCCCAAATCACCACTTATTCTCATGAAAATCCCCGCTAAACAACTATTAGATTCAAATGAAACCAAAAACCAAGGTCTTAAACACTTGCTTTTGGCACACAAATGGAAGAGGACCTATAACCGATTGCTAAAATGGAAAATACTTACCATAATCACACGTTTGAAGTGCAAGAAATAGTATATTCGACAAAAGAGAGAAAACACTTGATCTTCGGCTTGTAAGACTTGCGACAAAGGAATAGGAATAAGGGCACTTGACAATCGGCTATGGCTCTTCAATTGTAGTAGAAATATTCGGCAATGGCAACTTTAAGAGAGGTTTCGGTTTAAGCAAAGATATTTTGGCTATGGTGTTCTTTAAGGTCCCAAGCAAAGAAAAGTCAAAGAAAGCTCATAATATTCGGCTAAGCTTTACCAATGGTGATAGAAGGAATTAAGGTTGAGAGAAGGAAAAAGAATACGAAGAGAGAATGAAAAGAATTCGGTAATAAGTCTAAAGGAGGACAAAAAGATGGATACTCCTAAAAAGATAATTTCGGCACCTATTTTTCCTCTCCCAAACTCATTCAAAAATAATTTGAATTAAGCCAATCTTTATCTCTTATCCTATCACTTAAATAAATAGATAAATAAAAATAAAACAAAACTTATCTCATCCATTTGAAGTCCCAAAGCCGTCCAACTCTTCTCCCTTCTTTCTTGACGCCAATAGCCAAAATAAAACAAAGACCCCAATGCCGCCAAAGAAGGCTCGAACTTGAGCCCTCCAAAGAGCTCCCTTTTGTCATAAGCGTCCCACCACTTTGTCACTGGTTCTTTTTGTGACACAACCTCCCACAATTTCTTTTAAGAGTTCCTTCCCTAGCTCCCCCTTGTCTTAACGCCAAAAAAACAAAATAAAACATGCCTGCTGCTGCTCACCAGCCTCGAACCCGAGACCTGTTAGAGCCCTTGAATGCATGCTGCAGATAACGCCCCAGCCACTTTGCCCAGACGCTGCTTGCGTTATAATTCACCCAAAATTTCTTTTAAAACCTCCTTCTCCCTTAACGGCAACTTGCAAAAATAAAACACGCTTATGCCGCGCCCAAGACTCGAACTCCAGACCCTTGTTGGCGTCATTCCCAGGCCTTAAGTGGCATCCTTAAGCCACTTTACCAAGCCCCCTTTCGTGACCCAAAACGCCCACAAATTATTCTTAAGGCCTCCTCAGCCTAATTTCCTCTTTTTACACTTAAATCCAAAAAATTTTTCCAAAGCTTTCACCCTCATTCTAAAGTTCTAAAAACATCTCCAAATACCCTTAAAACCCACTAGCACTTGGGTTATGCTCCAAACGCATAACCCCTAATCTAGGATGTTACAATATCCTAAAATATTAAAACAAGAATTAAGAACACATAATTAAGAACAAATCAAGTATTTATCATATAGTTCAGAAAACAATAACAAGATCCGTCTTAGGTTTCATCCCCCTTAGGTATCTGAGGGTTTAGTTCATAATAATAAAAGAATACATCTCAGAAGAAAAGATAAAACAAAACATAAGAAAACCCTAAAACCCCTGAAGGAATTGAAGGAGAGATCCGCCGTCTTGAGTATGATTTCGGCTTCTTGAGATGAATCAACCGGCTTTCTTCGAGTAAATCCCACGATTCTCGACTCTCTCGGCTCGGCTCCTTGGCCTAGGCCGGGCCGCGCTGACAGTAAGGCTTCGCGCCGACTCCCCATTTTAGGTCATACTTAGGGTGTTTATATAGACTTTGGAATGTGTTTCTTTGCCTCTAAGTATCCTATTCCGAGTGAAATTCCTCTTTGTCACGGCAGGGACACGCCCGTGTGGCACGCCCGTGTGAATCGACTTCAGTGCCGTGTTCGAGCTCAAGCTAAAGGGAACACTGGCCAGTGTGCTTTGGGCCCAGGCCGTGTTGATTTCCTACTTTGGCCCATTTGGCCCGTTTTAAGCCCATTTTCCATTCTTTTCATCCTCCTATGCTCTCCTGAGTATAAAACATGAAATTAAAGGGTTAAGAGCACCAAATTCCATAACTCAAGGGATAAATCATCCAAAAGCATGCTAAATGTGGAGATAAAATATGTTACTATTACGGTTTATCAAATACCCCCACACTTAAGCTTTTGCTTGTCCTCAAGCAAAAATCTCAACTCACAATAGAATTTCCTCAATTCATAACCTTCATCAACAATGTTTCATCATAATTCATAGGTAATTCATACATTGATAACTTAACCAGAAAGTTCCTAAAGATTCAAACAATCAAAGTCATAGTTTTTATAGTACGTAAAATAGGTGTTTCCCCTTACCTAAATGATTACCTTTAATTCAAAATCGACAAAAGTTGACATCCTCACTAAAGATTCACTCAAATCACTCAAATTGTTTAGGGTTCAAAATTAAGCACTCAAAAGTCGAACACAAAAGGTTAATCCCATAGGCTTGCATGAAAATCAAATCTCCACCACTGTAAAATGATATGATACACAAATCAAAAGGTCTTTTATGGGTTGTAACAGGGCTTGGGTTAAAGGTGTGGATAAAGGCTTGAATTAGAGGGTTAGTATCGAGATTGACCTGACAAATTACCTAACTAGAAATGACGAACTGATAATAAATAATTACATCAATTGGAAACTTAATACTAATAACATGAGCTTTTTCTAAAGATAATGAAATTAACAGTTTGAGCTCAAATAACATAGAACTAATAATGAATATACTTCGCTTTTTTTTAAGAACAAATCAAGTCACATACAATAATAATAAGATAGAATTTAACAACTGATATAAAGAAAATAGTTAAGTAACCGATCAAATCAAATCTCGATATAGGGGTAGTCAAGAGAAATGGTGATAACAAATACAAGATGGGTTTTGAGTTAATATTAGTGGGTGAGTCAATAAAAGGGTTGTTAAGATCAAAGGGGTTCACTAGGGGTTAATTGTGAAGGTAGGCTTTTGGGGAGTAAGTGGGTTAAAACCTAGGTGCCTTTATCATCTTAGTATATAAAATCAAAAGGTGTGGTCTCGACATGTATAATCGAAGCAAGTTCTAGAATAACAAATCAATGTTGACACACTCATAATCAATAAAGTGAGCACGAAAAAGAATATATGCTCTAAAAGGCTCAATATCTCACAAAAATTATGGGTTTTTGATATCAACCTTGTAAATTTCAAACTTCAAAGTAATCATTAGATTCGGGTAGACAACCTAACAAAATTTTTACTTCTGAAAAATAGACTTATCATGCTTGATTCTCTAGTCCCCTAAAGTTTAAATCAGCACTGCATAATTATCAATGACTTAATCCGAAACATATCAATGAAAATCATAAATCAAAGGAAGTTTCATTCTAACAGTAATATGAGAGAATTACTTAGGAACAAGACATAATTCAGGAATTTAAGAATAATGTTGTAGTTAACCCCCCACACTTAAGATGTACATTGTCCTCAATGTACAAAGATAGATAAGAACAATATTTTAAGAAAATCAAAAGAGAGGGAGAAGTGAAACTTCCTGAATTATGGATGAAATCCTTGGAGGATGATCAATGATGAACATGATGACTAGGCATAGGTGAAGGTGGTGGAGAATACTCCGGTGGTGTGTTCGTTCCTTGAGTGGCACCTTGAACCTTTTTAAACTGCGAAGTCATCAGTAAAGTTTTTAGGGAGTTCTTATTTAATGGATGTTTGTTATAGTTACTCGAGAGTTAAATAGCCAGAGATAAAAGAAATCAAATTATACTTAAAAATTTAAAGAGTTTAATAATAAAGGAAAATGAACTAAAATAAATAAATAAAAATAAAAATAAGAATAAAAAAATAAAAAGGACTCAAAGGTCCTCGTCATCGGAGTGATCTCGAGGTGGTGGTGGCGGCAATATGTGAAAAAGCTGATAATATCGACCACGGCCCCCTTGCACGGCCGTGTAGATTTATCTCAGCCCGTGTTCTTTAGGCAGTTTCGACCATGGCTGCGTTGCACGACCGTGGCATTTAGTCGGAGCCCGTGTCTTGGGGAAATTTTTTGTCCTGTTTCTGCACGATATCCGCCACGCCGATATGCATACTCGTGGTGTCCACACGGCCGTGTGCAAGGCCGTGTGGTATGGAAATATGCACTTTTTGTTAGTTAATAGTTAGATGCTAAAAAAGGAGAAATAAATGTAAAAATAAACGGAGTTAGTGCTCGGGTTGCCTCCCGAGAAGCGCTTGTTTAAAGTCTTAAGCTAGACTTACCTCTCATTCACATAATCAAGGTGGTTTGAAGAGTTGAACATCCTCTTTCATGCTATTAGTTCTACTATCATGATATAACTTGAGTCGAGTAGCGTTTACTTTAAAAGTGCCGAAAATAGGATTACTTACCTTGACTGTTCCGTATGGGAAAACATTCAGTACCGTAAAAGGGATTTCTTCGTTTGTATTAAGGTCTGAAGGAGATATTAAAGGATCTGTTTTATCTAATAATACCTGATCTCCGATCTTAAATTTGTTTGTCCCATGGAACGGTGTTGGTCCTGCTGCGTGTATCCCTAATTTCTCTTTAAAATGTGTCTTCCATTCATCTAGTTCATCGATTTGAAGCCTTCGTTCCTCATGAGTTAATTCCTTGGTTGCATGAGGCCTAGGATATGGCTCCGTTGTGTAGTTCCGTGGTGCTTCCTGAAAAGAAGGTTTAACCGAATGGTCATTAATAAAATTAATTTTCTCACCTTTATTACTTGATGTCCTAGCCGAGTCAAGTGCTTTAAGAGTGATTGTCTCGTCACCTACACGAAGTATGAGTTCGCCTGTATCAATGTCGATTTTTGTTCTAGAAGTTGCTAAAAAGGGTCTTCCCAAAATTAAAGGGGTCGTATTGTCCTCATCCATGTCTAAAACGACAAAGTCTAATGGGAATACAAATTTATCAATTTTTACGAGTACATCTTCAACTATACCCCTAGGAATTCTAATAGTTTTATCATCTAATTGAATGCTCATTCTAGTTTGTTTGGGTTTCCCTAGACCTAGCTGTTTAAACATTTTATAAGGCATGACATTTATACTTGCCCCTAGATCAGCTAAAGCATTATCAACCGATAAACTACCGATTAAATAAGGAATCATAAAACTCCCTGGATCCTTTAATTTCAGTGGTAGTTTGTTTTGTAGAACCGCTGAGCACGCTGCGTTCAGCTCCACATACGATGCCTCGTCTAACCTCTGTTTGTTTGTCAAAAGCTCTTTTAAAAATTTCCTTGAATCCGGCATCTGCGAAAGAGCTTCAAGGAACGGTAAGTTAATATGTAATTTCTTTAAAAGTTTAAGAAACTTACCGAACTGTTCCTCTGTGTTATCTTTCTTCATTGCTTCGGGATATGGTATGCGAGGTTGGTACTCTTTGATTACCGGTTTTGATTTATCATGACTTACCTCGACCTTACCTTCCTCTACCACATTCTCTTGCCTTAGTTCGGGCTCATCTAACCCTTTACTATCATGAGCGGTTATGGCTTGAAGTTGCTCCTTTGGGTTAGTTTCAGTGTTGCTTGGCAATCTACCTTGTGGTCGTTCTGACATGATCTTGGTAAGTTGTCCTAACTGATTCTTGATCTCTTGAATCGATGCTTGTTGATTTTTAAGTGTTGTTTCGGTGTTTTGGAAACGTGTTTCTGACACCGCTATGAATTTTGTCAGCATCTCCTCAAGGTTCGGCTTCTTTTCCTGTGGGTAGGGCTGTTGTTGGAAGTTTGGAGGGGGTTGCTGTATCTGATTTCCTTGACCTCCCCATGAAAAATTGGGGTGGTTCATCCAACCTGGATTATAATTATTATTATAGGGGTTATTTTGAGATCTAAAATTATTACCCATATAGTTCATCTGCTCGCTTTCTACGCCCGGGTTGTAGGGTGGATATTCCGTATTGTTCGACCCTCCATTCGTATCACACTACATAACTGGATGTACCTGCGAAGAACTATACAAACCATCAATCTTTTTATTTAAGAGTTCTACCTAATTGGATAGCATGGTTACTGCGTCGAGGTTGAAAACTCCTACTGTTTTTGTTGGCCTTGTCCTTGTGACTTGCCACTGATAGTTGTTCAGTGACATCTCTTCTATAAACTCATAGGCCGCTTCAGGAGTTTTGTTTGTTCAACGTTCACGGCGGCCAATCAATTAATCGCTCGTTGAAGGAAGGGTTTACACCATTGTAAAAGGTTTGGACCTGAAGCCACAAGGGTAATCCATGGTGTGGGCACCTTCTCAATAGATCTTTGTATCTCTCCCATGCGTCATAAAGTGTCTCTAAATCCATCTGCACAAAAGAAGAGATATCATTCCTTAACTTAGCCGTTTTAGCCGGCGAAAAATATTTTAATAATTTTTTTCGGTCATTTTCTCCCATGTAGTGATTGATCCTCGTGGAAGAGAATTCAACCACTGTTTGGCTTTATTCCTCAAAGAAAAGGGAAATAACCGAAGACGGATGGCATCATCAGAAACACCATTTATTTTGAAAGTATCGCGAAATTCTAGGAAATTCGCCAAGTGATTGTTTGGATCTTCATCCTGCAAACCATCAAACTGAACAAATTGTTGTATCATTTGAATTGTGTTAGGTTTTAGTTCAAAATTATTTGCAGCAATAGTAGGTCTAACAATACTTGATTCAGTACCAACTAAACTAGGCTTAGCATAATCATATATAGTACGAGGAGCATGATTTTCGGCCACCTTTGGAGGTAGCGGATTATTCTCAGCCATCTCTTCGGTAGTATTATTCTCGTCTTCTTGCTCTTCTTCTATGTAAGTTAAGCTTCGCCTTATTTCTCTACGATTTCTGTGAACGGTTCTTTCAATATCACTGTCATAAATTAATGGTCCTGTCGTTTTCCTTCTAGTCATAAACTAGAGGTACCTACAAGGAATAAAGAAAGAGAAAAATTAGCAAAGTTAAAATAAAAATAAAAAAAATTGTAAATAAAAAAAATGGCTAAAGTAATAAAAATTGAGCGTTCTTAATATTTTGGATCCCCGGCAACAACGCCAAAAACTTGATCGTTATGTCAGAGTCTTAAAATTTATATAATGAATGATCTAGCCTAGAAACTAACTGTGACAACGATTGAGGCAAGCGCACCTATCGAACAGTAGTACAGTTTAGTGGCAAGACCGGATTGTCGAACCCAAAGGAACCAAAAGAACTAATACTAACTTTCTTTCTATTATTTAGCCTAAGAATTGAAGTGAATTATTGTTTAATCTAAAATTAGCTAACTACTAAGCTAAAGACGCTAAGACAAAGAGAACGAATTGGGGAAATACTTAGGGGAAAAACCAATTGATTAAGACAATACCCAAGGAAGAATCCACCTAGACTTCACTTGTTATTTAACTCTGAACCAGATGATTTATTCACTTGACTTGATCTGTAGGATTCCCTAATGTATATTAATACCTCCGTCGAGGCTACTAACGTCTAACCCTAGGTTGATTAATTGAAATCTCTTTCTAATTAAAACCCCTAGAATTGCATTAACTCGATCTATGGACTCCCATATTAGGTTTGACCCTAATCCGATAGATTTTCGTCATCCTATGTCTAGGGTTGCGATCAACTCCGCTTAACTATGCTGGATCTACTCTTAAACAGGGACTTTTGCTCCACTGCCTAAGCACATCAATACTTGAATCAATATCCTGAAATATTAAAACAAGAATTAAGAACACATAATTAAGAACAAATCAAGTATTTATCATATAGTTCGAAAACAATAACAAGATTCGTCTTAGGTTTCATCCCCTCAGTATCTCGAGGGTTTAGTTCATAATAATAAAAGAATACATCTCGTAAGAAAAGATAAAACAAAACATAAGAAAACCCTAAAACCCCTCAAGAAATTGAAGGAGAGATCCGCCGCCTTGAGTATGATTTCGGCTTCTTGAGATGAATCAACCGGCTTTCTTCGAGTAAATCCCACGATTCTCGACCTCTCTCCGGCTCGGCTCCTTGGCCTAGCTGGACGCGCTGACGTAAAGGCTTCGCCGACTCCCATTTTAGGTCATACTTAGGTGTTTATATAGACTTTGGAATGTGTTTCTTTGCCTCTAAGTATCCTATTCTGAGTGAAATTCCTCTTTGTCACGGCAGGGACACGCCCGTGTGGCACGCCCGTGTGAATCGACTTCAAGCCGTGTTCGAGCCTGCTAAAGGGGCACGACCGTGTGCTTTTGGCCCAGGCCGGGTTGATTTCCTACTTTGGCCCATTTGGCCCGTTTTAAGCCCATTTTCCATTCTTTTCATCCTCCTATGCTCTCCTGAGTATAAAACATGAAATTAAAGGGTTAAGAGCACCAAATTCCATAACTCAAGGGATAAATCATCCAAAAGTATGCTAAATGTGGAGATAAAATATGTTACTATTACGGTTATCATAAATTTAATATTGGTTTGGTATATACATATAAACATGTGTTTGCTTTTGAAGCTTTATTATGGCATGTTAAATTGATGTTTAAGTGTTCATAAACTAGGCAAAATGGATTAGATTAGGTATGTCTATAATTTGGACTGGAATAATGCTTTGATGATATGTTTTGATGATATAAATTATTTTCGTAATATTCAAACTGCTGTTACAAATTATTTTCGCAATAATTGTTGGGTTGGAAATTTTGATGTTACTCACTGCGCTTATTACGAACTGGTTTTGGAATTTTATTCCACCTTTCATTTTCAGCGGCACGGACACATTTCATTGGACACATCAGGCATTATAAAATTTCGGTTGCTTGGTACCATGCATAGTTTATCCATTACTGATTTTAATATTGCATTAGCTTTCGTGACAAAAGAATATACTATATCCACAGATTATGAAAACAGTTTGTGTACTTTTCCTGCAGACTTTAGGGCTGTCGAGGCCTTTGCTTTATTAACAGATAATGTCGAAACCATGCCAACGAGATGCTCCGGCTACCGTCTCGAAGACGAAATTATTCTTATTATGGTGTATGTACACCGGTCGTCTGGTAAATTTGGGCTATTGGTATGCACTTCAATTTGAACATGTTATAAATGCAAAGCGTCCTCTAATTTTAGGCTCTTTTATTACACAACTGTTTTATTGTTTGCATGGATCTAATGCTCCTATTTCAGACTTACATATTGCTTGCCAGGCCGATCCATTAGATGCTCGCTGCCTCGACTCGATGGGGTTGCTTCTTGGCATACCCTCTTCCTTTCGTTTTGTCCCTCCAACTGTCTGCTCTTCACCGGCTGAACGAATCTTTCGGCAGCAAAATCAGCACGACGTACCCAATCAAGAGCGACCTCCCGTGACCGTCGAGCAATGTTTAGAGCGCATAGAGGCACGACTGACACCCTCGGCCAGCAAATGGCTGATCTTATTGCCGCTTTGCGCGAACGATAGTAACTACATAGGGAGTTCTTCTGAACTTTTCTTCTTCCACCTATTTATTTATTTTATTCCACATCGAGGATAATGTGTTTTAAGTAGGGGGAGACATTCGTCATTATTTCTCTCATTTTAGATGCTGTTTTGTTGTTGCTGCTACTTTGATTGTTGTTGTTGCCCATATTTAATTTTTTTTAGAAAATTCTGCCTCTTTTCATTCCCAAGAATTTGACCAGGACTTGCCCACTGTTTAACCTTCATGTATGATTCTTGTCTACTGAGTTAGCTATGATTTTGCTTGTTTGATTTTGTCTCCACTATTTTATTTCTTTTAGGCTAAATAATTATGATTAATGGAGTTAATCCTATCTTGCTTATAGTAAAATTGATTAAGTCTAAATGTAAAGAGGACACTTAATAAAAATTGCATGCTGAATTTCTGTTCATGACTGTTAGGTAGTTGCCGAAACTTATTTTTTGACACTTGATTGTTTTTCCTAGTCCTCCAAATTAAAATTATGTTTCATTATAATAAATTGTGATGCTTCCATGGTTATGAGTACAGCTTAAAACATGATTGACTGAGTAACCGGGGTAGAGTGCTTGGGTTGTCATCCTATTTCGCGTCAAAAGGTTGTGTGACATGTTAGGTAACTCCACTAACCGGGATTAAATAAATTTTTGTTAGGAATATGTTGGGCTGAGTAACTGGGTGGGGTGCTTGGCTGTCATCTCTCTTTGCGTCAAAAGGTTCGATGTGTTCTTAAGAAAAATATAATAAATTAGGAGTATGTTGGGCTGAGTAACCGGGGTGGGGTGCTTGGCTATCATTTCTTTTCACGTCAAAAGGTTCGATGTATTCCTAAGCAATAATAATAATAATCATTAAAAAAATCATTTTTCATTAAAAAAAAAGAGAAGAAATGATGTATCAATAAAATTGCATTTGGAGACTAAAGGTGGAAACAAATAAGGTGTCTTGGTAAGTTTAGTAAATTACCTAATTTTCATGAAATAATCCAAGTTGATTTTTGTGTGTATTAAATTGGAATATTTTTTCGGTTTTATTTAAAGCAAGTTAAAGGTTCTCTTTATTTCTCAAAAGCATTATTCCTACTTGTTATAAAACTTTGGAGTAGTATTTCTTTCACGGCAAGATCTGAATTTCATAGTGGATAGGAACCATACTTGAGGGCAAGCATGGGCTAAGTAGGGGGGATTTGATAACACTCTAGGATGACATATTTTTTATGTATTAATTATATGTTTATTTTGAGTATGATCCTACTAATTTAAGCTATTTATGATTTTTTATCTTACAGGGACTAAATTGAAGGCAAAAGGAAATTTGGGGGCAAAAAGCGTGAATTTAAAGTAAATTGGGCCAGCATGCGAAGTAGGAGAGAAGTGGTGCCGAAAATGCAAAGTGTGGAAGATTTTGGGAGCAAAAATGCAAAAGAAGAGATTTTATAGCACAAGACTCTATTTTAATTTCAATTATATTAGGATAATTATTAATGATTATTATTTAGATTTAATTTTAGCTTATATCTTCATTTATCTTTAATTATCTTTATTTAGTTGTATTTATCTTTTAGAGTTTAATTAGGAATAGACTAGGTTTCCTAATTACTATAAATAGGGGATGGAGTGACACAAATTTCACTCATCTTTTCTGTAAACAATCCCTCTCGCAAAAAGTTTAGCCTTTTGTTCTTTCCATATTTTTTCAATAAAAATTCTATTTCCATTACATTTATTTCTTTTCCCCAAAAATCATGAGCCACTAAACTTATCTAGCCAAAGGTTGTCGAAATTCCCCAAAAGGGTTCACGAGACTTAGAATCCGCGCTTAACCTTCTCAACGAGTATTCATCATTTCTCCACATTACGGGGCTGATGCTTCCGTCCATGTCCCTTAAAAGGTGATCTTTTCAACTTGTGCAAGGAACGGCCGCTTTGTATGTTTTGGGAAGGTTACACAGTCGGTTCGTTAGCTTACTGCGTCAGAGGTTGGCGAGTCTAAGAGACAAAATGGCGTGGTTTTCGCCATTGAGAAGTGATGGTCTAGCATAAGATGGTCCCACAAAAGCGATTGTTGGCTAGAGTCATGTTCCTCTAAATCTTGGAGCTGGTGGCCGTAGGCATCCTCTTCCACTATAACTGGCTTATTCTGTTTGAGAAGGATAACCTAAAAGCCGAGGATTGAATCCAAGGCGGATCGAGACAACCGGAGGCTGGAATCTCTCCATAAGAACTCTTTTTCCTTAACTCTATTTATCTCTACTATTTTAATTTTAATTTTCGTAATTTCAATTCAATCAAAACTTTTAATTCTGTTTTTTTTAGTTTTTCCAGGTACGCAGGTTTTCTTGGGCACGATTCTGTCCAGGATTTCGAGAACAAACACTTGTGCAAATCCAGTCCCTGAGGATTTGACCCTACTTCCCTTATACTATTCTTTTTCATTATTTTATAGGGATAGGATATTTTTGGTGCTCTCAACGACGCATCAAATGTGGTACCAATGAGGTTACATTGATTAGGCACCTAGGATGATTGTTTTGACATGTTTTGGATGTGTTTGATTGTGTTTTGAACTGGTTAAACGAATTTTTTTTGAATTACTTAGTGTCCATGCTTGCAGGGAAGGGTAAACTTGTTGTTTAAGGTACATTTTGAGTCCACACGATTAGCACACGGGCGTGCGAGGCCATTTTGAAAGGGTACGCGGCCTGGCAAACAAGCGTGTGGCTTGGCCGTGTGACCCAGGTCAGAGAGTTACACTGGTACAGACACGGGCTGGGAAACTACCATGTGTCCCTATTTCGAATGCCCACATGGTCTACGACACGGGCATGTCTCTCACACGGCCTAACCACACGGCCGTGTGAACCCTACAGCTTTGAAAATTTTTATTGTAATTCAAAAAATTTCTTGAGTTTCCAAATTAGTCCCGATTTGTTTCTAACACATTTTTGGGCCTCGAGGGCCTGAATATGGGACAATATGTATGAGTTGATTGGTTTCTGACCTGAATATTATATGATACGAAATTTTTTAAATTTATGTCTGTTTGATCGGTAAACTTTGGTAATACTTTGAAACCCTATTTCGGTAACAGATATGGGTTAGGGGTGTTACATTTATTATTCTCAAGCCCCTTTATAAAATTGCATGTCATTTTTTATTTTATTGTGAGATTTTAACTAATGCGGTATTTTAATATGGTCAAGGTGATTATCGCGTATTGAAGGCCCGTGTCAACGGTCTGGGGTATTGGCTGGATGAACGTATTATGCCATACTTGGAGGCATCTGGATTCGAAATCAACGGCATTGATCTGCATGTTAGATTTGAAGGCTGACGTGATATCCACTTTGGTTGGACGGTGGCACCCGGAGACCCATACATTTCATTTTTCATGTGGGGAGTGCACCATCACTTTGGAAGATGTTGCACTACAACTCGGGCTCCTTGTAACAGCCCGTTTTTTGGTCAAATCAGAACAGTGGTTTTGAGACCACAAATTCGATGTCAAATTATTTATTTTATTATTATTTTAATGTTTACAGAATGATATTATGTTGTTGTGAAAATTTCGTTAAGAAATTTTATCGTTTGATTAGTCAATTTGAGAAAAAGGACTAAATCGCGTAAAGTGTAAAATGCATGTTCTATTAGTTAAATGTGTCTAATAGCTATGGTTTATTAAAGTGAAGGTCCTTATGTTGTAATTAGACCATTATAATGGTGGGTGGACAAATATGGGCTTATAATAAGTGTTTTAAGTGATTAATATTAAAGGTTAATATGGTAAATGATTATTAAAATGATAATTAAAATAAAACAAAACAATTTCTTCTTCATTCATCTCTTCTAGCCGATTTTAACAAGAATAAAAACATTCATGGATGCTATTTAGGGTTCGAAAATTGCATGATTAAATTGGTAAGTGATTTTGACTCGGTTTTTAATGATTTCTATGTTTTTGAGATCGTTGCATCTAGTACCACTAGCCCAGAGACTATTTTGCAAAACTATTACAGATTTTGAATGATGCCATTGATGAATAAGCATGTGTTTTGAAGTTTCTTGATAGATTATGAATGTTTGTTAATAGATATACAAGTTTTGTTAAGTGATTTTTAGTGAAAATGCAAAATAGAGATTAAATTGAGAAATATGTAAAGTTAGTGGTTAAAATGAGAAATAAATAAGAAATATGGGCTAATATGAGTACTAGATAAATTCGGCTAGCATGGGTGGTGACTAAATTGCATGAATTTGTGATTTTATGAAATAAGGACTAAATTGTGAAAATGTGAAAGTTTAGGGGTAAAAGTGTAAATGTGCCTTAAAGAGTGTTTTGGACTAAATTGAATGAATATATGATTAAATAAGTTAATTTTGAGTATATTTAGATCAAGAAAAGTGAAATACGGACTTGGATCGGGAAAAAGATAAAGTTATCGACTAATCGACTCGATTCGCCGTTTTAACATCCGAGGTAAGTTCTTATGTGATAAAATTCAATATAAATGTATTTTATAAGCTTTGATATTGCATGAATTGCAAATACGAGACTGTGGATATGAAAGATAGTGATTCGACGACGATTCGACATTTGAAATCCCCGTTGAACTTTAGGAATAGTTTAGGATGCTAGTGACATGTCATTAGGTATACTTGAGTTAGCTTTGGGCCATGATTTAGCACTATGTGTGCGAGATAAACCGATTTGACTTCGAGCCATGCATATCGGCTGATTTGGCTTCGGGCCATGATATCAGAATTTCGGATAAGTTACCTTGATTTAGCTTTGGGCCATGGTATATGTACTTATCGAGTGAGACCTTGAGTATTCGACTTCTATTCCAAATGGTTCAACGGGTAAAAGAAGGATGTCGTTGATTATGAGATTGGTACGAGATGGTACAGGTACGTACGAAAATGAATTGAGTATTGAAAACTATGAAATTGATGAGTTCCTTGGTAAGTTATATGAATGATCATATGATAGCTTGAGATTTAATAGAATTGTTGCATATTGTTTTCTATTATATAAATGATTTATGAATGATGATTGTTACTCAATGTTAACATACAAGTTTACTAAGCTATATAGCTTACTTTTTTGTTTATCTATGTTTTATAGTGATTTCAAAGCTAGCTCGGATTCGGGGATCGTCGGAGACTTCACCACACTATCCACTAACTCTTTGGTACTTTTGAAACTATGATTTGAGTATATGGCATGTATAGGTATTATGAGTCATTTTGATTATGGATTGATAAAGATTTTGGTCATTTATAATGGCTTGTAAATGTATATGTTTTGGTTTGTAAATATAGCTATGAGATTTGGCTTAATTTGGTGGATTTGGATATGTATTTATGTGTGCATATATGGTTGATATTGAGTTCTTGGGTGGATATGTGAATGACCATATTATGAAGTTTGTGGAATTGGTACCTTGCTTGTGAATTGGTACAAAATTGATGTATGTTAGGTAATGGTTAAACTAGTTGATTTGTATATGTATTTGAGTAGGTTTTGGTTGAGTAAAACTTGAGATATAAGCATGTTGGTTATTAATATTTGAAATGGTATGAAATTTTCTTGAATGTGGCTAGAATAGATGTTCTATTGATAATCCTTAATTTATACATATTTCAACCCCATGCTTAGCTTATTTTTGGATGAGTTTTCATTAAATTTGATGAATTCGATGCTCCTAATCCTTTAATTTCACTTTTTACACTCAGGAGAGCTTAGGGAGTCGAAAAGAACGAGAAACAGGCCAAAAAGGGACAAAATGGGCCTATCTTAGAATTCAACACGGCTTGGGCTATCAAACACGGCCGTGTGTTACAAGCAGGATTGAACACGGCCTGGATCAACGTACACGGGCAGACCACACGGTCGTGTGTGGTGAGCAGGAGCGAGCACGGCCTAAGGCTATCGTACACGGGCGTGTCACACGGGCGTGTCACACGGGCGTGTCCCTGCCGTATCAAAGATTAATTCTATCTGGGGGTGACCTAAAGGAGGTGACCTAAAGGAGGACGCTGAATAGAAAAACGTTCCAAAGCCAATATAAACACCCTAGGGGGTGACCTAAAGGAGAACGCTGAATAGAACACAGAAAATACTCAAAGACTGCCGTCGGAAGCAGCTCGGAGGAAGGATCTCCATCAAGACTAAAGATCGCCCATCAAGTTCTTTAGAAGTTTTTGGGTTTTCCTATGTTTTGTTATTTTCCTTATTTTGAGATGTTTCCTTCTATCAGTATGAACTAAATCCCTTAAATACCTAAGGGGATGAAACCTAAGATGAATCTTATTATTATTTGATTTATAAGATAAATACTTGTTCTTATTCTTAATTGTGAGTTCTTATTCTTGTTTTGATAATTCAGGTTATTGATCCAAGTTGAATGTGCTTATTCAGTGGAGCAAAAGTTCCTGTTTAAGAGTAGATCAACACAATTAAGCGGAGTTGATTGCAACCCTAGAGATAGGGCGATGAAAATCTGCCGGATTAGAGTCGAATCTAATAAGGGAATCCATAGATAGAGTTAATGCGATAATAGGGGTTTTAATTAGAAAGAGATTTCAATTAATCAACTTAGAGTCAGTTGTTTTTAGTCTCGAGAGAGATATTAACATAAATCAAGGATTTCTACAGATTAAGACAAGTGAATAGATCGTATGAATCAAAAGTAATAAGTGAAGTCTAGGTGGATTCTTCCTTAGGTATTGCCTATCTCATAAAGTTGTCTAAAAGTATTTTTCTATTTCATTCTTTGTCGTGTTTTAATTAATTAGTTTTAGTTTAAAAAGAAATCACTCCTATATTTAGGCTAAATAATAAAAAGATAGTAATTACTAGTACTCTTGGTCCTTGTGGATACGATATTACCGGTCTTACCATAACTATACTATTAAACGATAGGTGTGCTTGCCTTTATTGTGGTCATAGTTAGTTTTAGACACATCAAGTTTTTGGCGCTGTTGCCGGGGACTAAGATATTAGGAACGCTAAATTTTTATTACTTTAGCCATTTTATTTACTTTTATTTGCAATTTATTTTTTATTTCTATTCACTAATTTTTTCTTTGCTTCTGGCAGGAACTTTTAGTTTATGACTAGAAGGAACCCGTCAGGACCATTACTTTTTGACAGTAAGATTGAAAGTACAGCTCACAGAAACCAAAGAGAAATAAGGTGAAGTCTACAATACATAGAAGAAGAGCAAGAAGATGAAACTAATACTACCGAAGAGATGGCTGATAATAATCTGCTACCTCCTGTGGTTGCCGCAAATCCAGTAAATCAGAATCCTGCTCCTCGTACTATGTATGATTATGCTAAACCTAATTTAACAGGAACCGAATCAAATATTGTTAGACCTGCTATTGCTGCAAATAATTTTGAATTGAAACCTAACACTATACAGATGATTCAGCAATTTGTTCAGTTTGATGGTTTGCAGAATGAGGATCCAAACAATCACTTGGCAAATTATCTGGAATTCTTCGACACTTTCAAAATTAATGGCATTTCTGATGATGCCATTCGCATTCGGTTGTTTCCCTATTTGTTGAGGAACAAGGCTAAACAGTGGTTGAACTCTTTACCACGAGGATCAATCACTACATGGGACCAAATGACCGAAAAATTTTTGTTAAAATATTTTCCGCCGACTAAAACGGCTAAGTTGAGGAATGATATCTCTTCTTTTTTACAGATGGATTTAGAGACACTTTACGATGCATGGGAGATGTAACGCCCTGAATTTTGGGCCTAGATGAATTAGTCTTTGGGTCTCAGAATTTTTTTTTAAGTGAGCAAGAAAATGACAAATGACATGTTGGCTTTAAGGGTTTAATAAACTTGGAGTATCTAGGGGTGTTGGAGAAGTGCTGGGTTCGAACTTTGAGGAGAAGGAATTTTTAATTAATTATTAAAGAAACCAGGGCGGTGAGTAGTTGGGCTTTTAGATAAAAATAGGGAAAGATGGCATAAAAGAGCCTTGTGGTGGAGTGGCTAAGTGACGCCACTTAGGGTATAGGAAGGTGGCGTTATGGGCCAGCAGAGAGATCCTAGGTTCGAATCCTAGCTTAGTATTTTTTTGGAGTTTAATTTTAGCCTTCTAGAAGGTTGGAAGTGGTGTGATGATCGGCTCTAAGGAGAGTGATCAGAAGAGAAAATTTAGGAAAAGGATTGGGGAGTTATCGTGGAGAAAAATTAGGAGATGAGATATGTGGAAGAGGTTGAGCCGAATTGGGAATTTGGGGATAGGAAATTCGGCTATAGGCTATAAATAGGTGTCGATTTGGGGGTTCTAGGCTAATGCCAAACTCTTTCTTTTTATTTTACCGAAAACTACTTTTCTCTCCAAATACCTGAAAACCGAAATCCCTTATTCTTCCTCTTCTATTTTGCGCCAATTTCTTCCCTTCCTTCTCATCAAACTCTTTTCTTTCCTTGGCTTCAAGTCTATTTCTTTTGTGCCAAATATTCTTGGTCCCTAAAGTCCAGTATTCCTTTTTTCTGATTCCTTGTTATTTTTCCTCCATCACAAATCGGTTGTTGTTATCTACTCTTAATCAAGTTTTAAAAACCGGATCTCGTTCAGTGACTATCTAGGCCGCAGAATCAAAGGTTGGATTCAGTAAGTACTTAGTCAACCTCCTTTAGTGTGTTTTGGTAAAATTCGGAGGGTAATCTAACTCTTTCTTGTCGTTAACCCTGTATTAACAAGGGTAGGGTTCAAAGATCGCAAGCGTGGTAAGGATCGCTAGCAAGTGGTAAGTGTACTCGTCTCAATTGTGGATTAGTAAGTGGCCGAATGTAAGTGTGGCTTATAGAGGTGACTTGTGTGGAATATGAGTCACTTGATTTTTGATAGTATATGTGTGGGTGCAGATCTAGGGGATATTCGTGAATAGTAGCTAAGGAAGGGCTACTAGAACTGGTGGCACACGGTAAGGTTATGGTAAGGCTTCGGTTTTTGGTAATTATTATGGTTAAGTGTGTGATTAGTTTGATGCTGGTATTGGTTGTAGGTTCAAGGCTGAGGATAGTGTAACACGTCTCAGTTACCAGGTGTGTACATACACTTCACACACGACAAATCGACAAAAGCCGAAATACCGAAAAACCGAAATGCCGAAAAGCTGAAAAGCCGAAAGGTTGGCGCCGGCAACCACACGAGCGTGCAAACATTTGTGTGGGAACACTGATACAATTACTGAGACCAAGAGAGTGATCTCATGGTCTCGGGCCACTATTTGGCCAACCGGGCCAGAAGGGGCTAAATGGGCTTGCCGAGCTCGTGGGCCCAAATCGGCAAGAGTTGATATGTGAAATTGAATGATGGATTGATATAGATGGTTGTATGATTTGATTATGATCGGGCCTAATGGTCCATATGAATGTGATTTGGGCCAGATGGGCCATACGAATGTGATTTGGGCCTAGTGGGCCATACGAATGAGATTGGGCCTAATGGGCCATATGAACGTATGTGAATTTGTATGGGCTTTGTAAGGGGTCTTGGGCTTAGTAATTGGTAAATTGCTTAACCTTACATAAAAATTTAATTATTAACTAATTGTGACCGTAGACAAGTCATAAGGTTAAGGTGTGGCAATGGGTATATGCATGTCTAGGATTGGATCTAGGGAGAGCTTGGTACTTAAGCGGTCTTAATGACTCACCTCCTCTTCTCTGGAATCCTACCTGGTGCGTAGTGTCTTTTCACTTTAGCCGCGAGGACTTGTTGACGGGCCAAGGTTCGTAATTAAGACCCATACTATTAAGAATTACTGAAATACCCCTGTAGGGTAGAATTACCGAAATACCCTTGATTTGTGAAATGACTAAAATAACCCTATGTGTTGAATGTAAGATTTATGGATGTTACATGTACATTTGCTGCATTCATATGATATTCTGTTTAGGTTGCATATGGGGTGGGAATTATGGAACGGAGGAAGTATATGAGGATCGCATGGTTGCTTGACAACTGTGGATCCACCGATGGCTTTTTAACCCTATTATATGATAAGCAGCCTTGCTGCAACGTTTGGTAGTATCACAACCGGGCTACCCTTGATGTGTATCGGATGGGTGGGTCGATTTAGAAATCCCCACAGGAGTGTAGGGTTGGAAGGGAAATGTTGTGTAGCGGATGGATTATTTGGGGAGGGTTTGCATTGCATTGCATGTATGATACTATTATGTTATTATTATGATATGTATGCTATTTGTTTGACGAGGGTCGTACACACTGAGTTTTCGAAAACTCACTCCCTCTTTTGTTTTTCTCAGGTGATCCTCAGTAGGCGGTTCGACAGATGGAGGGACTCAGAGGTGGCCAACTAGCAAGACGATTAGACTTGTTTTCCTTAATATCTAAATTCTGGATTTTAAGTTGTTTATTTTAATTAATTTCGGATTGTAATAAGGTTTTCCCTCTAGTTATTATTCAATTACTTCCACTAGGCTTTGTAATTTTGAAATGGAACTTGGATTTATTTCTTTTAAGCATATTTCAAGTTTTTTTGAAAATAATTGTGTTTTAAGAATGAGCTTCCGCTGTCAAAGGAATTTTTTTTTATAGTAACAAGGAAATGGTTTTTTTATACACCTCGTTTTGAAAGCAAACTGGATTTTTCTTAACTTTTCTTTAGAAGGGTTTTCAATGAAAACAAAGTTTTTGCAAAAACATTTCAATGTGACACGTCGGAGTCGGACCTAACTTCTAGGCTGGGTTTAGGGTGTTACATTTAGTGGTATCAGAGCCCGATTACAAAGCTCAGGCTGTGAAATGGGCTTTATTACTTGGGTTTTAAAAAAACTATTTTTGGATTGGATCGAAATGTTTTTGAAATTCTTGTGATATGGCACACCGAGTCTCCGACGTCGAACCAAGTAAGTTCTCTTATTATTAAGCTTGTTTAACTTGATATACTGTAGATAGTTATTGGGGTACTTTAGATGATTATACTAAAGCTATTTAGTTAGAGTGAAACTAAAACCCGTAGGAACTTGAAACAATAGAGGATTTACGAAAACAACCTATTTACTTAATACTATCATAAAACATCGGCTTAATTACAGAAACTAACTAAAATTTCATAAAATTCCTAATTCACCGGGAAGATGGGGATGCCCAAATGTGATAACGAGTATGTTTTGTGTGGATGCGATATTTTGGGTATAGAAACTATATGTGTGCAATGTTTATCTGCTCCAATGAGTAGGTTTTCTTTTTTTTTTGGGTAAGTGAAAGAGGGTTCAATTAGAGTTAAAGTTTATTAGTGTTATTAAAATCAGAGTGCGCAGCGAAAGCATAGTGGTGTGACTTGAGTGGTGCGATTAATATTTAGTTGGAAATTTCGAGGACGAAATTTCTTTAAAGGGGTAGAATTGTAACGCCCCAAATTTTGGGCCTAGATGAATTGGGCTTTGGGTCTCAGAATTTTTTTTTAAGTGAGCAAGAAAATGACAAATGACATGTTGGCTTTAAGGGTTTAATAAACTTGGAGTGTCTAAGGGTGTTGGAGAAGTGCTGGGTTCGAACTTTGAGGAGAATGAATTTTTAATTAATTATTAAAGAAACCAGGACGGTGAGTAGTTGGGCTTTTAGATAAAAATAGGGAAAGATGGCATAAAAGAGCCTTGTGGTAGAGTGGCTAAGTGACGCCACTTAGGGTATAGGAAGGTGGCGTTATGGGCCAGCAGGGAGATCCTAGGTTCGAATCCTAGCTTAGTATTTTTTTTGGAGTTTAATTTTGGCCTTCTAGAAGGTTGGAAGTGGTGTGATGATGGACTCTAAGGAGAGTGATCAGAAGAGAAAAATTAGGAAAGGATTGGGGAGTTATCGTGGAGAAAAATTAGGAGATGAGATATGTGGAAGAGGTTGAGCCGAATTGAGAATTTGGGGATAGGAAATTCGGCTATAGGCTATAAATATGTGTCGATTTTGGGATTCTAGGCTAATGCCAAATTCTTTCTTTTTATTTTGCCGAAAACTACTTTTCTCTCCAAATACCTGAAAGCCGAAATCCCTTATTCTTCCTCTTCTATTTTGCGCCAATTTCTTCCCTTCCTTCTCATCAAACTCTTTTCTTTCCTTGGCTTCTAGTCTATTTATTTCGTGTCGAATATTCTTGGTCCCTAAAGTCCAGTATTCCTTTTTGCCGATTCCTTGTTGTTTTTCCTTCATCACAAATCGATTGTTGTTATCTAATCTTAATCAAGTTTTAAAAGCCGGATCTCGTTCAGTGACTATCTAGGCCGCAGGATCAAAGGTTGGATTCGGTAAGTACTTAGTCAACCTCCTTTAGTGTGTTTTGGTAAAAGCCAGAGGGCTATCGAACTCTTTCTTGTCGTTAACCCTGTATTAACAAGGGTAGGGTTCAAAGATCGCAAGCGTGGTAAGGATCGCTAGCAAGTGGTAAGTGTACTCGTCTCAATTGTGGATTAGTAAGTGGCCGAATGTAAGTGTGGCTTATAGAGGTGACTTGTGTGGAATATGAGCCACTTGATTTTTGATAGTATATGTGTGGGTGCAGATCTAGGGGATATTCGTGAATAGTAGCTAAGGAAGGGCTACTAAAACTGGTGGCACACGGTAAGGTTATGGTAAGGCTTCGGTTTTTGGTAATTATTGTGGTTAAGTGTGTGATTAATTTGAGGTTGGTATTGGTTGTAGGTTCAAGGCTGAGGATAGTGTAACATGTTTCAGTTACCATGTGTGTACATACACTTCACACACGACAAATCGGCAAAAGCTGAAATACCGAAAAACTGGAATGCCGAAAAGCTAAAAAGCCTAAAGGTTGGCACCGGCAACCACACGAGCGTGCGAACATTCGTGTAGGAACAACGATACGATTACCGAGACCAAGAGAGAGATCTCATGGTCTCGGGTCACTATTTGGCCAACCGAGCCAGAAGGGGCTAAATGGGCTTGTCGAGCTCGTGGGCCTAAATCGGTAAGAGTTGATATGTGAAATTGAATGATGGATTGATATGGACGGTTGTATGATTTGATTATGATCGGGCCTAATGGGCCATATGAATGTGATTTGGGCCAGATGGGCCATACGAATGTGATTTGGGCCTAGTGTGCCATACGAATGATATTGGGCCTGATGGGCCATATGAACGTATGTGAATTTGTATGAGCTTTGTAAGGGGTCTTAGGCTTAGTAATTGGTAAATTGCTTAACCTTACATAAAACTTTAATTATTAACTAATTGTGACCGTGGACAAGTCATAAGGTTAAGGTGTGGCAATGGGTATATGCATGTCTAGGGTTGGATCTAGGGAGAGCTTGGTACTTAAGCGGTCTTAATGACTCACCTCCTCTTCTCTGGTACTTTTCTTTAGAAGGGTTTTCAATGAAAACAAGGTTTTTACAAAAACACTTCAATGTAACACGCCGGACTCGGGCCTAACTTCTAGGCTGGGTTTGGGGTGTTACAGGAGAAATACAAGGATTTGCTAAGAAGGTGCCCTCACCATGGGTTACCTTTGTTGCTACAGGTTCAAACCTTTTACAATGGTGTGAAGCCCTCAACTAGGCAGTTGATTGATTCAGCCGCCGGTGGAACCCTAAATAACAAGACCCTTGAAACGGCTTATGAGTTTATAGAGGAGATGGCACTGAATAACTATCAGTGGCAAGTGATGAGGACAAAACCAACAAAAGCCGTCGGAGTTTTCAACCTCGACGCAGTGACCATGCTATCAAACCAAGTAGAACTATTAAATAAAAAGATTGATGGTTTGTGTGGTTCTTCGCAGGTACATCCAGTGATGCAGTGCGATACAAATGGAGGAGGGTCAAACAATACAAAATACCCACCCTACAACCCTAGCATAGAAAACGAACAGATGAACTATATGGGTAACAATTCTAGACCTCAAAATAACCCTTATAGTAACACTTACAATCCAGGTTGGAGGAACCACCCAAACTTCTCATGGGGTGGCCAAGGAAATTAGAGACAACAACCCCCTCCAGGCTTTCAACAGCAACCTTACCCACAAGAGAAAAAGCCGAACCTTGAAGAGATGCTAACTAAATTTATTGCATTGTCAGAAACCCATTTCCAAAACACCGAAACAGCACTCAAAAATCAGCAAGCATCGATTCAAGGGCTCGAGAACCAATTAGGACAACTTGCTAAGCTCATATCTGAACGACCACAAGGCAGCTTGCCAAGCAACACTGAAACTAACCCAAATGAGCAAATTCATGCCATTACTGCTCACGATAGTGAAGGGTTAGACGAACCAAAACAGAGGCAAGAGAACATGGTAGATAAAGGTAAGGTTGAGGTAAGCCATGATAAACCAAAATCGGTAAGTACAAAATACCAACCTCGTGTGCCATATCCCAGTGCGACAAAGAAAGATCGCACAGATGAACAATTCGGTAAATTTCTTAAACTCTTAAAAAAATTACATGTTAAGTTACCGTTTATTGAAGCTCTTTCGCAGATGCCCAATTCAAAAAAAAAATTAAAAGAGCTTTTGACAAACAAACGAAAGTTAGACGAGGCGTCACAAGTGGAGCTAATTGCATTATCCTCAGCAATCTTACAAAATAGACTACCACAAAAGTTAAAAGATCCAGGGAGTTTTACGATTCCTTGCTTAATTGGTGGTTTATCTGTTAGTAATGCTTTAGCAGATTTAGGGGCAAGCATAAATGTTATGCCTTATAAAATGTTTAAACAGCTAGGTATTGGGAAACCCAAACAAACTAGGATGAGCATTCAATTGGCTGATAAAACTATTAGAGTTCCCAGGGGTATAATCGAAGATGTACTAGTAAAAATTGATAAATTCATATTCCCAGTAGACTTTGTTGTCTTAGACATGGATGAGGACAATAATGTTCCTTTAATTTTAGGAAGACCCTTTTTAGCAAATGCTAAAACTAGAATTGATGTTGGTACAGGTGAACTCACACTTCGTGTAGGTGATGAAACGATCACTCTTCAGGCTCTTGACTCGGCCAGGACATCGAGTAATAAAGGTGAGAACATAAATTCTATTAATGACCATTTGGTTCAACCTTCTTTTCAGGAAGCACCACAAAGCTATACAACTGAGCCACATCCTAGATCTCATACCAACAATGAAATAACTCATGAGGAGCGAAGGCTTCAGATCAATGAACTAGATGAGTAGAAGACACATGTTAAGGAGAAACCAAGAACACACGAAGAAAAACCGAGGCAACTCCATAACGAATTTAAAGATGAAGCAAACTACTTCAAGGTTGGAGACCAAGTTCAAATGGATAATACAGATCCTCGTGTTGCCACTTCTAAACCTAATGGAATAACTCCTTTCAAGGTACTTAATACTTTCCCATACGGTACAGTCGAGGTAACTCATTCTTAATTTGGCACATCCAAGGTAAATCGTACTCGTCTAAAATCGTATTTTAATACAATTGATAGCAAGAATGAGGAGTTTCAACTCCTCAAACCCCCATGATTATGCGAATGAGAGGTAAGTCTAGCTTAAGACTTTAAACGAGCGCTTCTCGGGAGGCAAACCGAGCACTAACCCCTTTAAGTTTCATATTTTTTTATTTTTAGCACCTAACTAAAAACTAACCAAATTAATAAAGCGCAGGTTTCCCTACCACACGGCCTTGCACACGGGCGTGGCCGTGGCCGTGTGGACACCACAAATACGCACATCGGCGTGGTAGAGACCGTGCGAACTAAGGACGATAATTTTCCCAAAACACGGGCTGCGACAAAATGCCATGGCCATGCGATACGGCCGTGGTTGACACTGAGAAAGTAACACGGGTGTGCGACACGCCCGTGCCCCTAGGTCGTGGTCGATATTGATCAAACGAACATGGGCGTGGAAACCTCTACACAGCCGTAGGAGAAATGAGTGAGGTACCACACGGCCATGCGAGACGGCCGTGTGACCTAACACGCCCAGGGCACACGGGCGTGGGCAGCTGATTTCCATATAAACCTCTTTTTTTGTTCACTTTCTTCCCCAAATCCCTTCTCTCCCAACCCTAGCCACCACATCTTTTCTCTCCTTTCACCACCGGCCACCGGCTCCTCACCCTACTTGCTCCATTTTTTCCACCTCTTCTTCCGCCCAAAAACCCCCCCTTTTTCCCTTTTCTTTCCCCATTATCTTCCCCTTATTCCCTTATTCCTCCTTTACACCACCACCACACCACCACCATCCTTGCCATCATACACAATGACAAATACTAGAGGCAAGAGCAAAGCCACCATCTCCATGTCGAAAAAGCAAAAGGCTCCTAGCACGGTCTCCCCGTGCGCGACCACTCCACATAAGTTCATGCCGGCCGCTTCATTAATTCGACAAGACAAGGACCTTTGAGTCCATTTAATTTTTCTTTTTCTTTTATTTTCATTTTTAAATTCTTTTCGTTTACCTTTCTTGTCTTTAATTTATATTATTATAATTTGATTTCTTTAATTTAGGTTCAATGGGCTATTACGGAACAACCCCACCACCACCGGAGTATCCACCACCCCTGCCCAACTTTACACCGTTTCTTTTCTTTGACTCCATCCAAAATTCAGGAAGTTTCACCTCTCTCCCTATCTTATTATTTTCTTACTACTTTGTCATTACTTATCTTTGTACATTGAGGATAATGTACATCTTAAGTGTTGGGAGGTGTCAACAATACTAAATTATGCCTTGTTCTTAAGTAATTTTCTCATATTACTATTAGAATGAAACTTCTATTGATTGATGATTTTCATTGATATGTTTTGGATTAAGTCATAGGTAATTGTGCATTGATGGTTTAAACTTTAAGATATTAGAGAATCAAGCATGATAAGTCTATTTTCATTATCAAAAATATTCTAGGTTGTTTACCTAAATTTAAATATTACTTTGAAGTTTGAAATTTGCAAGGTTGACATCAAAAACCATAATTTTCTTGAGATTTTGAGCCCTTTAGAGCATATATTCTTCTTGCTCACTTTATTGATGGTTATGAGTGTGTCAACATTGAACTGTTATTCTAGAACTTGCTTCGATTATGCATGTCGAGACCACACCTTTCGATTTGATATACCGAGATGATAAAGGCACCTAGAATTCAACCCACTTACTCCATAAACAGCCTACCTTCATAATTAACCCCTATGAACCCCTTTGAAGCCTAATCAACCGTTTCTTGAGATACCATTAATATTAACCCAAAACCAAATTCTTACTTCTCCTCATTTGACCACCCTTTTGTCGAGATTTGATTTGATCAGTTGCCTAACTACATTCTTTATTTCAGTGGTTAAATTCGTCTTTTATCATGTAATTGTTCTTATTCTTAAATATAAAAAAAAGTTGGAAATCTATTCATTATTAGTTCTTTGTTATTTGATCTTAAACAGTTAATTTTACATTTTGAAAAGAAGCTCGTGTTATTAGTGATAAGTTTTCAATTGATGTAATTATTCAGTATTAGTCTAATTTTTCTAGTTAGGTAATTTATCAATTCAATCTCGATTCTAACCCTCTAATTCAGCCTTTATCCACACCTTTAACCCAAGCCCCGTTACAACCCTTTTTAAAGACTTTTGATTTGTGTATCATCTCATTTTATAGTGGTGGAGATTTGATTTTCATGCAAGCCTATGGTAATAACTTTTCATGTTTGACTTTTGAGTGCTTAATTTTTGAACCTTAAACACTTTGAGTGATTTGAGTGAATCTTTAGTGAGGATGTCAAGTCTTGTCGGCTTTGAATCAAAGGTAATTATTTAGGTAAGGGGAAACACCTATGTTTTCACGCTATAAAAATATATGACTTAGATTGTTTGAATCTCTAGGACTCTTCTAGTTAAATTATCAATGTATGAATTATCTGTGAATTATGATGAGACATTTTTGTTTAAAATTATGAGTCGAGGAAGTTAGTTTTAATTGTGAGTTGATGATTTTGCTTGAGGACAAGCAAAGGCTTAAGTGTGAGGATATTTGATAAACCTTAATTTATACATATTTCAACCCCATGCTTAGCTTATTTTTGGATGAGTTTTCATTAGATTTGATGAATTCGATGCTTCTAATCCTTTAATTTCACGTTTTACACTCAGGAGAGCTTAGGGAGTCGAAAAGAATGAGAAACGGGCCAAAAAGGGACAAAATGGGCCTATCTTAGAATTCAACACAGCCAGGGCTATCAAACACGACCGTGTGTTACAAGTAGGATCGAACATGGCCTGGATCAACGTACACGGGCAGACCACACGGCCGTGTGTGGTGAGCAGGAGCGAGCACGACCTAAGGCTATCGTACACGGGCGTGTCACACGGGCGTGTCCCTGCCATATCAAAGATTAATTCTATCCGGAAAAGGTTACTTGTGGGCAAAGAAAGACGTTTCAAAGCCTATATAAACACCCTAGGGGTGACCTAAAGGAGGACGCTGAATAGAACACAAAAAATACTCAAAGACAGCCGTCGGAAGCAGCTCGGAGGAAGGATCTCCATCAAGATTGAAGATCGCCCATCAAGTTCTTTAGAAGTTTTGGGTTTTATTATGTTTTTTTGTTTTCCTTATTTTGAGATGTTTCCTTCTATCAGTATGAACTAAATCCCTTAAATACCTAAGGGGATGAAACCTAAGATGAATCTTATTATTATTTGATTTATAAGATAAATACTTGTTCTTATTCTTAATTGTGAGTTCTTATTCTTGTTTTGATAATTCAGGTTATTGATCCAAGTCAAATGTGCTTATTCAGTGGAGCAAAAGTCCCTATTTAAGAGTAGATCAACACAATTAAGTGGAGTTGATTGCAACCCTAGAGATAGGGCGACGAAAATCTGTCGGATTAGAGTCAAATCTAATAAGGGAATCCATAGATCGAGTTAATGCGATAATAGGGGTTTTAATTAGAAAGAGATTTCAATTAATCAACTTAGAGTCAGTTGTTTTTAGTCTCGAGAGAGATATTAACATAAACCAGGGATTTCTACGGATTAAGACAAGTGAATAAATCGTATGAATCAAAAGTAATAAGTGAAGTCTAGGTGGATTCTTCCTTAGGTATTGCCTATCTCATAAAGTTGTCTAAAAGTATTTTCCTAATTCATTCTTTGTCGTGTTTTAATTAATTAGATTTAGTTTAAAAAGAAATCACTCCTATATTTAGGCTAAATAATAAAAAGATAGTAATTACTAGTACTCTTGGTCCTTGTGGATACGATATTACCGGTCTTACCATAACTATACTATTAAACGATAGGTGCGCTTGCCTTTCTTGTGGTCATAGTTAGTTTTAGACACATCATCTATTGTGCTATGAATTGGTGACATTTGGGTTATTTAGATTCATGAGATTGTGGGTGGCAAATTGGCTTGGTAAATAGCCTATTTTTGTCCACACGGGCAGAGACACGGGCGTGTGCCTCAGCCGTGTGTGACACACGACCATGCTACATGGCCGTGTGTCCTCTGGTGTTAAAATTAAAATGAAGCCAGTATGCTCCACACGGTCTCACACAAGGGCGTGTGCTAGGGCGTGTGGTACAAGTCAGTATACCCCCTAATTGGCACACGGATGTGTGACTTGGCCTTGTTGCATAAGTCAGTATACCCTATAGGTTTGGCACGGCCTATCACACGGCCTGGCACACGAGCGTGTGTGGCCACTTCGAAGGGCACACGGGCTAGACACACAGGCGTGTGGTTGGCCGTGTGACCCAAGTTAGTAACCTCACTTGTTTCGGCATGGGCTGGGATACGGCCATGTGTTCCCATTTCGAATGTCCACACGACCTGTGACACGGACGTGTCTGGTGGCCGTGTGAGACACACGGGCGTGTGTCTCCTTTTTTGGAGAAAAAATTTCTAAGTGTTGAAAAATTTCACGAGTTTCCGGTTTAGTCCTGAACCACTCCCAATGCATGTTTAAGGCCTTGTAGGCTCGTTTAAGGGACACTATGATTGATTGTGATTGATTTGTATTTGAATTGATAAATTGTATATGAAATGTATGTTTAAAAGTGTTGATAGTCCGGTAATACTCCGTAACCCTATTCTGGTGTCGAATACGGGTGAGGGGTGTTACACTCACAATCGACGGTAGTGCGGTCATGGGCACGAGTAAAGTGTCCAAACCAGTGGCGGTTTGCTATCACTTATTATAACGCTCGTCTGGTGATGCTAGAGATAATTTTATGAGTTTGAAATTTTCATGGTTGAAGGCAAATTTTGAAACTTTACCGAGTAGTTCCACTGAGTGGAAGATGATGTATGCTTCTCAAGCATATATCATGCATCTGATAGGGGGTGTATTCATACTGGATGTAAATAACAATAAGGTCCACTTGATGTACTCGCCCCTATTATCTGATTTGACGCTCATCTGTTTATACATATGAGGTTTAGCAGTACTAGTAACGTTGTATTGTGAGGTTTGTCTGACGATAAAGCACGCAACGCAAGACATAGGCGGGTGCCTAATATTGCTACAGTCCTGAGCACTGTACAAGATGTCATTTTTTTACATCAGTTAGTTACCAAACACATTCCTTTCCACTTGTAAATAGGTAATAAAATTGTAACATTACATCAAGAATTTTACTTTTTTATGAAATTTCTTCTAACAAGTTTAATTTTATTGTAGATAGTATACTTGTTCGGGTATCGGGAGGTCCTATACGCTTGTGATTTACTGACAGATGATTGAGACACACTCCAGGGAGGGGGTAATTTTTCCTAATATTTATGTCAATTAATTACTTTATTTATGTTATTTGACTCGTGTTACTATGACTATGTTATTAATTGTATAGCCCGTCTGGATGTCATATTCTGCCCCAGACATTGTTGTTGTTATTCCTCCGTCTGCTCTCACCCACTCACACTTGTGGTGCATTAACACACCCTTGTTGAATTTCTCGACAAGAGAGTGGTACAACGGGGATCGATTTTTGTGACAGTACTAGTGCAAATAAGAGATTCCAGATGTTCCATAGAATTTTGAAAGTGTCCACGGAATTAACAAAAGAGAGAAAGAATCAAATAATTGGGCATTAAAGCATCAATAATATCTTGTATTGTGGAACATCCGGATGGAGCAGAAACCTCGGATGGATTTTGATCTTGATTTGTGGCCCTTGGTCGAGTACCAACATTGGTACATCAAGAATGGGAAATCGTTTTTATATAGTGGGCAATTGATTATAGTCCCACACATACATTGACGAGGGCACCAATACCATCGACGAGGTCATCCACCTCCTACATCGAAACCCGAACGATCTTATATATAGTTTGGGGGTAGTTCTTATCATCCGAATTTGGAGTTAGATAATTATTTTTTGGGGTTGTCTAGCTACGCGTATAGGTCAAAAATTCCCTGTTCCAGTTCTGATTATCCGGATCTAAGATAATCAATGATTTTTGATATCTCGAGCCCATTACCATCTCAGTACTCCACCCCTCTTGGGTAAACCTTTGGGACATTTGATTTTTCGAATATGTTTAGAACACCCCAAGGTTCATCGATGGATGATGTGAATGATGTGCCGGGTTAGGGAACGCTAACGATAGGCACCATAATGATTTACCCCATGGACAATACCGTCGAACCATCAATTTTAGCCTACATAACATTATCTTTATTGCATGTGTTTTGTAGTTGTAATTCAAATTTTCAAGTTTGTATAATATATAGCTCAGACATTTTCTCCGTATTCCAATGTAATATTCATTGAAGTGCAATCTTTTTAGTTTATAATTGAACATGTTTAAGCAATATCAAAATTTCATCATAATCAAATAAATTTTAATAAAACTAAAAGTATAACAAATTCTATGTAAAATGAAATATTACTTCAATTGATAACAACATTTCACATATATTTGAACATGGAGTACATTAATTCATATTCCACTCGATCGAGATGATTTTCCAATATGGTAGATTCGATACAGGTATTTAGTCCAATTATGACCAACTATTCTACACACACCACAAAACTTGGCGTTTGTTTTCTTCCTTATGTCCAGTTCACCATGGATCCTGGTGACATGCAGGCAACCTTTTGGTTTTCTACAAAACCCCTTATCTAGGACAAGCTCGAAAGTTAGTGGAGGCACTTCCTATATAGACAAATCACGTAAGACGAGGAACTCGTTTCCCCAAATACGTAATGTGAATTCCAGAATTTACATCTCATCAATATATTGTTCAACATTGATCAAGGCGTAAGCACAATCTGTAACAACGTGCATACAAGGGTAACGAATTGTCTAGAACTTCTCGCAATCACACCATTTATTTCGGAGATCAACTCTGTAGGATTTAGATGGGATATCGAGTTGGCGGTCAATGGACTCCATAACTCGAAAAGTTTCTAATTGTCAAGAATATATTTCTACATTTATTGACCTTGCTCTCTGATGGTTCATATCCATTACCTTCCTAACCTCCTCGACAAACAAGTGTCTCACCTCCATCTGTTTTACTTGTTTTAGCCCCATTCTTGGCATCAATGTTGCTAGCCTATAGAACTTAGTTGAGAAAATAGATAAAATTGGAAGATATCGTGTTCGCTTCTAGATAGAGTTAACCGTCTCTACTAGGTTGGTGGTCATATGACCATATCGAGACTCGTCATCGAAAATCTAATCCCATTGCCATGGCTCCATGGTACCCAACCACACTTAGAAAGGAGTATTCGTTTCACCATACATATCATCCTCAAGCCTGGTCAGCCTTTGCCTGAAATGATTTTGTTCTAGCTCGTTGCTGCATATGTATTTTGAAAAGACACGTTACCTTTTCAAATTAATTTGTGGAAGTATTAAGAATATTTAAAAAAATATATATTGAAACTAAAATTTACCCATGTTCACTTCTTGTTTCTGCATTCTTGTAGTCTCGGTGGAAGTTGGCGGTGATGTGCTGAAAGCAATAAATAGATCTCCACAGAACGCCTAATCGCCACAATTAGTCCCTTCAATCTATTAGATATAATACAAATATTTTTGTCTCTAACAACATACGTCCGCAAGTTCGTCAAAAAGAATTCTCATGATTCCATGTTCTCTGACTCCACAATGACAAATGCTATCGAGAGTAAGTTTCGGTTCCCGTCTTGAACAACCGCAATAAGTAATATATGCGTATATTTTTTGTATAACCAGGTTCCATCAACTTGCAAAAGCGGCTTGCAGTGGGGAAAGACTCGTACGCATGGATCAAATGTCCAGAACATTTGATGGAAGATTCTTCTTCCCAGTTGTAGTTGGTCATCTAGGTCGTAATAAGGTCATGTCTACAACTCAACAATAGTCATTGGCACGTACTTCCGCATAGCGACTATCCACCCTTGTAGTTCATTGCACGATAATCCCAATATCTATACAACTGCTCATAGCCATTTGTTTAGCTATCCATGCTTTCCGGTATGACACTCGGTACTGGAATCGTTCTTGCATTTTGACAATTAGTACCGATATAGGAATGGTTGGAATGTCCTTTAGCATTGGCATAGTGCAATTGTAGATAATTTTTGCATCAAGTTTGTGGTGATCTTGTGTCATACATGCATAAGTACATATGTGAGGCCCAACAAATTTTCGGATCTCCCACATTTGTGACCTCTGGATAAATGCAGCTCATACCTTCCAGTTGCACCCTTCTGTCGACCTCCAACAATCCCCAATATACAGTGACAGTTTAGACACAATGACTTTGTAGTAAATAGACACATTCATGCTATACCGCTTGATGACAAATAGGCAATCTTCTTTGGTCGCGAAATTTTGGCCCACGAATAACTCCTGATCTATGGTCAATCGATGAGCAGATAATATATGGAGGTACTCCAGAAACTCGGATGCATGCATCGCATCGGGATCTACGATCGACATTGGGCCCTAAGATCATTTCATCCAGGCCTTTGTCGTTAATATCATCCAGGATCTATTCTAGATCGGGATCACTATAATCTTCAACCTCGTGATCAGAAGGACCATTATCATCATATCCATCTTCAACATCTACATCACCACTGAATGTATTTGTAAACGGGGACCCAATTTAAGGTTTTTAGACATAGGTGGAGTATTAAGATCGATGTCGAACTCGCGTGCAGATGATCGCCTATAAACAGACGCTCTCGGAACCTCTGTACACGGATCTTGAACTCTATATTCTTCACTTAGTAGAGTGAAATCTTCAACTGGCTCAGCTAACTCAACAAACAACTGAAACAATTCAGTGTATTTGATAAACCATAAAAGTAACATATTTTAATCCCAAGCTTAGCATGTTTTTGATGTTTATTTATATAATTTGGAGAATTCGATGCTTCTAATCCTTTAAATCCATGTTTTTATACTTAGGAGAGCATAAGGGAGCGAAAGGAGCGGAAAACGGGCCAAAAAGGCACAAAATGGGCCTACCTCAGAAATCAACACGGCCTGGACTGTCGCACACGGACATACCACACGGCTGTGTGTGACGAGCAGAATCAAACACAGCCTAAGCTATCGCACACGGGCGTGTCACACGGGCGTGTCCCTGCCGAACCCAAGTCTAATTCTATTCGGAAAAGACTACTTGTGGGCCAAGAAAGGTACTCCAAAGCCTATATAAACACCCTAGGGGAGGACCTAAGAGAACACGGAGAGTAGAAAGCAGAAAATACTCGAAGACAGCCATTGGGAGTAGCTTGGAAGAAGGATCCCCATCAAGACTGAAGATCTCCTATCAATTTCTCTTGAAGTTTTTGGGTTTTCTTATGTTTTGTAGTTTTCCTTATTTTAAGATGTTTCCCTCTATCAGTATGAACTAAATCCCTTAAATACCTGAGGGGATGAAACCTAAGATGGATCTTATTACTATTTTATTTATAAGATAAATACTTGTTCTTATTCTTAATTGTGAGTTCTTATCCTTGTTTTAATAATTCAGGTTATTGATTCAAGTCGAATGTGCTTATTCAGAGGAGCAAAAGTCCCTGTTTAAGAGTAGATCAACACAATTAAGCGGAGTTGATTGCAACCATAGAAATAGGGCGACATAAATCTACCGGATTAAAGTCAAATCTAATAAGGGAATCCATAGATCGAGTTAATGCGACGATATGGGTTTTAATTAGAAAGAGATTTCAATTAATCAACCTAGAGTCAGTTGTTTTTAGTCTCGAAAGAGATATTAACATAGTTTAGGGATTTCTACGGATTAAGTCAAGTGAATAAATCGTATGAATCGGAAATAATAAGTGAAGTCTAGGTGGATTCTTCCTTAGGTATTGCCTCTTTCATAAAGTTGTCTAAAAGTATTCTCCCAATTCATTCCCTGTCGTGCTTTTAATTAATTTTAGTTTAAAAGAAATCACTCCAATTCTTAGGCTAGATAATAGGAAGATAATAATTACTAGTACTCTTGGTCCTTGTGGATACGATATTTACGGTCTTACCATAACTATACTATTAAACGATAGGTGCGCTTGCCTTTATTGTGATCATAGTTAGTTAGAGACACATCTAGTTTTTGGCATCGTTGCCGGGGACTAAGATATTAGGAACGCTAAATTTTTATTACTTTAGCCATTTTTATTTTATTGAAAATTATTTTTTTGTTTTTATTTTACTAACTTTTCTTTTATTTTCTCCTGGCAAGTATTTTTAGTTTATGACTAGAAGGAAACCGTCAGGACCATTACTCTTTGATAGTAAAATAGAAAGTACCGCTCGCAGAAATCGTAGGGAGATAAGGCGAAGTTTACAATACATACAGGAAGAGCAAGAGGACGATACTAATACTACTGAAGAGATGGCTGATAATAATCCGCTGCCTCCTGTGGTTGCCGTAAATCCAGTAAATCAGAATCCTGCTCCTCGAACTATGTATGATTATGCTAAGCCTACTTTAACAGGAACTGAATCAAGTATTATTAGACCTGCTGTTGCTGCAAATAATTTTGAACTGAAACCTAACACTATTCAGATGATTCAGCAGTTTGTTTAGTTTGATGGTTTGCAAGATGAGGATCCAAAAAATCACTTGGCAAATTTTCTAGAATTCTGCGACACTTTCAAGATTATTGGCATTTCTGATGATTCCATTCGCCTTCGGTTGTTTCCCTTCTCATTGAGGAACAAAGCTAAACGGTGGTTGAACTCGTTACCACGAGGATCAATCACTACATGGGAACAAAAGACTGAAAAATTTTTACTTAAATATTTTCCGCCAGCTAAAACGGCTAAGTTGAGGAATGATATCTCTTCTTTTGTGAAGATGGATTTAGAAACACTTTACGATGCATGGGAAAGATACAAGGATCTACTGAGAAGATGCCCTCACCATGGGTTACCATTATGGCTACAGGTTCAAACCTTTTACGATGGTGTGAAACCCTCAACTAGGCAATTGATTAATGCAGTCGCCGGTGGTACACTAAACAACAAAATACCTGAGGCTGCCTACGAATTCATTGAAGAGATGTCACTGAATAACTATTACTGGCAAGTTATGAGGACGAAGCTAACAAAGGCAGCCGGTGTTTTCAACCTCGACACAATTACCATGCTATCAAACCAGGTAGAGCTTTTAAATAAAAAGATTGATGGTTTGTGTGGTTCTTCGCAGGTACATCCAGTGATGCAGTGCGATACGAATGGAGGAGGAATGGGCAATACAGAATATCCATCCTACAACCCTGGCATAGAAAGTGAACAGATGAACTATATGGATAATAATTCGAAACCTCAGAATAATCCCTATAATAACACTTATAATCCAGGTTGGAGGAACCACCCAAACTTTTCATGGGGAGGACAAGGAAACCAAAGACAGCAACCCCCTCCAGGCTTTTAGCCACCTTACCAACAGGAAAAGAAGCTGAACCTTGAAGAGATGCTTACTAAATTCATCTCAGTGTCAGAAACGCACTTCCAGAACCCCGAAACCGCACTCAAAAATCAATAAGCGTCGATTCAAGGTCTCGAGACTCAAATAGGACAGCTTGCTAAGCTAATATCTGAACGACCACAAGGCAACCTGCCAAGCAACACTGAAACTAACCCAAATGAGCAACTTCATGCCATTACTGCTCACGATAGTGAAGGGTTAGACGAACCAAAACTTAGGCAAGAAAACGTGGTAGATAAATGTAAGGTTGAGGTAAGCCATAATAAACCAAAACTGGTAAGTACAGAGTACAAACCTCGTGTGCCATATCCTAATGCGACGAAGAAAGACCGCACAGATAAACAATTCAGTAAATTTCTTAAACTTTTAAAAAAATTACATATTAACTTACCGTTTATTGAAGCTCTTTCGCAGATGCCCAATTCAGTAAAAATTTTAAAAGAGCTTTTGGCAAACAAACGGAAGTTAGACGATGCTTCGCATGTGGAGCTAAATTCGGTTGCTCAAAGAATTTTACGAGAATAAACTACCCCGCAAATTAAAAGATCCAGGAGTTTTACGATTCCTTGCTTAATTGGTGATTTATCTCATTAATAATGTCAGTAGTGATTTAGGGAAAGTATCAATGTTATGCCTTATAAAATGTTTAAACAGCTAGGTCTTGGGAAACCCAAACAAACTAGGATGAGCATTCAATTGGCTGATAAAACCATTAGATTTCCTAGGGGTATAATTGAAGATGTGCTAGTCAAAATTGATAAATTCATATTCCCAGTAGACTTTGTTGTTTTAGACATGGATGAGGATAGTGACGTTCCTTTAATTTTAGGATGACCATTTTTAGCAACTGCTAGGACCATTATTGATGTTGGTACAGGAGAATTAATACTTCGTGTAGGTGATGACATGATTAAACTCCAAGCACGTGATTCTGTTAGAATATTTAGTGATCAAGATGATACAAGTCCTGTTAATGTAAGTGAACTTAATGTTCAATATTCTTTGAAGAAAATTCCTCGGAAAAAGATGACAGAGCCATGGTCTAGCTCTCATATTGAGAACAGAACTGTTCATGAGGAACGAAGGCTCCAGATCAAGGAACTAGATGAATGGCGAACACAGTTTAAGGAGAAATTGAAAGTACACGATGAACCAAAGCAAAGCCATGACGAGCCTAAAAATAAAACGAGTCAAATTAAGGTTGGAGACCGAGTTCTAATGAATAATGCAGATCCTCGTGTTGCCACTTCTGAACCTAATGGAACAACCCCTTTCACAGTACTTAATATTTTTCCATACGGTACAGTCGAGGTAACTCATTCCAAATTTGGCACCTTCAAGGTAAATAGTACTCGTCTAAAACCTTATTTTAACAAAATTGATAGCAGGAATGAAGAGTTTCAACTCCTCGAACCACCATGATTATGCGAATGAAAGGTGAGTCGAGTTTAGACTCTAAATAAGCGCTTCTCGGGAGGCAACCCGAGCACTAACCTCATTAATGTCCATATTTTCGATTTTTTAGCCCCTAACTAAAAACTAACCAAATTAATAGTCGCAGGTTTCCCTACCCACACGGCTTTTCACACTGGCGTGGCCGTGGCCGTGTGGATACCACAAGTAGGTACATCGGCGTGGCGGAGACCGTGCAAAATAGGACTAAAATTTTCTCCAAAACACGGGCTGCGATAAAATGCCACGGTCCTGCGATGAGGCCGTGGTCGACACTGACTAAAGAACACGGGATGCGATAAACCCACACGGGCGTGCCTTAAGACCGTGGGCGATACTGAGTAAGTGACACGGACGTGCAACACGACCATGCCCAGAAGCCGTGGTTGAAACTGAGTAAGTCACACGGGCGTGCGACACGCCCGTGCCTATAGGCCGTGGTCGATACTGACCAATTAACATGGGCGTGTGAACCTCTACACAGGTGTGGGAGAAACGAACGAAGTAGAACACCGCCGTGCAATTCGGCCGTGTGACCCAACACGCCCAGGTTACACGGGCGTGGGCCAAGACTCAGACACGCCCTAAACCAGCATTCATGAAACACACGGGCTAAACATAGGGCACACGGGCGCGGGCCGCGACCGTGTACCCCATTCCCTATTTAAACCCCCGTCTCCTGTTCACTTTCTTCCCCAAATTTCCCCCCAAAACCCTAGCCGCTCTCTCACCCAAACACCCTCTCTACTCCTTTCCCCCTACTCCGGCCACCACCTCGATGACCCCCCGGTGACTGAAATATCCCCCATACCCCCTCTTTCTTTTCCTTCCCCCGTCTCCCTTTCTTTCCCACACGAACCAGCCCCTGTAGTACACGCCTGTGCGCGACCACCACGCCCGTGCGCCACCACCACGTCCGTGCGCCGCCTTAACACCTCCATCGGTTTACTCTTCCCCCTTCCCTTTTTAGTTCATTGTTCATTTTTATTACTGTGAATCCATTTTATAAATCCCATTTCAGATTTAGGTTGAGTTGCTAAGTATATTCAACTTAATTATTAGTTTGCATTTTTCATATCTTAATTCTCTATACTAATTGATACTTGACAATGATTTTTGCTCTCGGTAGTTTACTGATTTTGATAATGCCATGCATTCGGGGATTCCCATTCGTCATGTTAATTAGTCTCATTACTATAGCACTTTTAGGCTCGTCGCTATTTATTCGTTATTAGTTAGTATCTTACATTGATAAACCTTCGCATCTAGGAACCACAACTTCATCACAGGTAATCCCACTTTGACACTCTGGTTCACTGGTTTATATTCTGAATTTTTGATATATTTGGGAACGTATTTGGTGTTGTTTCTACCTTAATTTACTAATGTTGAATACTTTATCTTGCAGGCACATAATGACTCCTCCACGTGGGAAAAAAACTATTGTCCCCGCTTTGAAAAAGCGGAAGGGACCCGGAGCTACCTCTGCGAGTGCATCTGCCGAAGTGCGCCATCCTTTTCTACAGTTTCCCCTAGGACCCCAGGAAGAACTTTTTTAGATACTTTGTGCACGACCCCTCGGCATGGGGAGATGCATTGATTGGGCCGTCTTAGAGCAGGTCCAACTAACTGACGCAGTTCGGGCCCTATTGTCTACTAACCCATGGGGGCACTTTTTCGAGATTATCGAGCTGACCTATTTAGAGCTTACTTTGGAGCTCTGTTCCACATTTCACCTTCAGGTGGTCATGACAAATTTCGATGACCTAGGCACAGTCCAATTCCGCCTTGGAGGCCTAGTACGAGAGTTGAGTATCCCAGAGTTTGGGGTCGCTTTGGGACTTTATACCGAGGAATTCATGGAGGATGACGACTTCGAGAACCTTCATCGCCACATCCACTACTCCCCTTCTTCCTGCTGGAGAGACTTAGTCCCTGCCTCGGCTACCTATGATCCCAGTCGCTCCAAGGCATCAGCTCTTGCCCCATCCTTGAGGTACTTACACGCCATCCTGGCTCACACTTTAACAGGTAGGCGAGAGAGCACTGGCGTCGTCAACACTCACGACGCCTACTTTTTATGGTGCATGGCACATGGGCACGTGTTTGATTTAGCTTACTTCATCGTCCTCGCCATTCAGCATCAGACGGAGCGACATAAGAAAGGAATCCTCTCCATTGGCCCATATGTGACGCACCTGGCTCGATACTTTGGCCTCCTCAACACCGCAGCTCAGTCCTCCTCGCTCACGCTTATCGGGTAGATGTCCCCACAGGGCATCTCGACGATGCTTCATATGAGGATGATTGAGCGTCGTCGTGGGTTTGATCCTCCTCAGTACCGTCTATCGCAAGCCACCGATTAGGACGACCCAGAGGACATTACTGATGATGTCCCTTTACATCATGAGGAGCCACCTTCTGCGCCACCACCGCCTCACCGACCAGTTCATGCGGCTGCTTCACTGACTGATATCTCTGAGCGCCTCACTCGTTTCGAGCAGTACTACACTCAACAATTTAATGACAACGCTCGATGATTCGATGGCATCGAGACAACTCTACAACAGATTTGTCAGCACTTCCACATATCACCACCACCCCCACATCGCGAACCATCTGTTGATGAGGACCTTTGAGTCCATTTATTTTTTCGTTTTCTTTTATTTTAATTTTTAAACTCTTTCGCTTTATCTTTCTTATCTTTAATTTATATTAGTATATTTTGATTTCTTTATATCTCTGGCTGTTTATTATCGAATAACCATAACGAACTTCATTAATAAAACTCCCTAAAACTTTACTGATGACTCCGCAGTTTCAAAAGGTTCAATGTGCTACTAAGGAACGAACAAACTACTGGAGTATTCTCCCCCACCTTCACCTCTGACTAGTTCATCATGCTTCTCATTGGACCTATTTCTACAATTTTCACTTTCCAAGGATTTCATCCATCATTCAGGAAGTTTCACCTCCTTCCCTCTCTTATGATTTTCTGCTTACATTGCTATTATCTATCTTTGTACATGGAGGACAATGTGCATCTTAAGTGTGGGGAGGTTAATTATAGCATTATTAAGAAAATCCCTGAATTATGTCTTATTCTAAAGTAATTTTCTCATATTACTATTAGAATAAAATTTCTATTAACTTATGATTTTTATTGATATGTTTTGAATTCAGTCATAGGTAATTGTGCATTGATGGTTTAAACTTTAAGACATTAGAGAATCAAGCATAATAAGTCTATTTTCAGAATTAAAAACTTGTTAGGTTGTTTCCCTAAATTTAAATATTACTTTGAAGTTTGAAATTTGCAAGGTTGACATAAAAAAAACCATAATTTTTGTGAGATTTTGAGCCTTTGAGAGCATATATTTTTCTTGCTCACTTTATTGTTAGTTATGAGTGTGTCAATATTGATTTGTTATTCTAGAACTTGCTTCGATTATGCATGTCAAGACCACACCCTTGATTTGATATACTGAGATGATAAAGGCACCTAGGTTTTAACCCACTTACCCCAAAAAGCCTACCGTCATAATTAACCCCTAGTGAACCCCTTTGATCCTAATAAACTATTTCTTGATTTACCCTTAATATTAACCCAAAACCCCTTCTTTTTTATTCATTGAGAATCTTTCCTATTGTTTTAACCCCTTTTTGTCGAGATTTGATTTGAGCAGTTGCCTAACTATGCTCTTTATTTCAGTTGTTAAATTCTTTCTTATTATTATACGTGAAAAAAAAAGAGAAACATATATTCGTAATTACTAGTTCTATGTCAGTTGAGCTTAAGCAATTAATTTTCACATTTAGAGAAGAAGCTCGTGTCATTTAAATTGTTGTAATTATTCAGTATTAGTTTATTTTTCTAGTTAGGTAAATTGTCAAATCAATCTCAATTTTAACCTTCTTTTTCAGCCTCTATCCACACCTTTAACCCAAACCCCATTACAACCCTTTTTAAAGACCTTTTGATTTGTGTATAATCTCATTTCATAGTGGTGGAGATTTGATTTTCATGCAAGCCTATGGTAATAACTATTCATGTTGACTTTTGAGTGCTTAACTTGAGCCTTAAACACTTTGAGTGATTTGAGTGAATCTTTAGTGAGGATTTCAATTCTTGTCAGTTTTGAATCATAGGTAATTATTTAGATAAAGGGAAACACCTATGTTTTCGTGCTATAAAATTTTATGACTTGGATTGTTTAAATCTTTAGGACTCTTTTAGTTAAATTATCAATGTATGAATTATCTGTGAATTATGAAAAGACATTATTGATAAGAATTATGAATTAAGGAAGTTTAATTTTAATTGTGAGTTGAGGATTTTGCTTGAGGACAAACAAACGCTTAAGTGTGGGGATATTTGATAAACCATAAAAGTAACATATTTTAATCCCACGCTTAGCATTTTTTTTATGTTTATTTATATAATTTGGTGAATTCAATGCTCATAATCCTTTAAATCCATGTTTTTATACTTAGGAGAGCATAAGGGAGCGAAAGGAGCGAAAAACGGGCCAAAAAGAGACAAAATGGGCCTACCTCAAAAATCAATACGGCCTGGGCTGTCGCACACAGGCATACCACACGACCGTGTGTGACGAGCAGAATCGAACACGGCCTAAGCTATCGCATAAGGGCGTGTCACACGGGCGTGTCCCTGCCGAACCCAAGTCTAATTCTATTCGGAAAAGACTACTTATGGGCCAAGAAAGGTACTCCAAAGCCTATATAAACACCCTAGGGGAGGACCTAAGAGAACACGGAGAGTAGAAAGCAGAAAATACTCGAAGACAGCCATTGGGAGTAGCTTGGAAGAAGGATCCCCATCAAGACTGAAGATCTCCTATCAATTTCTCTTGAAGTTTTTGGGTTTTCTTATATTTTGTAGCTTTCCTTATTTTAAGATGTTTCCCTCTATCAGTATGAACTAAATCCCTTAAATACCTGAGGGGATGAAACCTAAAATGGATCTTATTACTATTTTATTTATAAGATAAATACTTGTTCTTATTCTTAATTGTGAGTTCTTATCCTTGTTTTAATAATTCAGGTTATTGATTCAAGTCGAATGTGCTTATTCAGAGGAGCAAAAGTCCCTGTTTAAGAGTAGATCAACACAATTAAGCGGAGTTGATTGCAACCCTAGAAATAGGGCGACATAAATCTGCTGGATTAGAGTCAAATCTAATAAGGGAATCCATAGATCGAGTTAATGCGATGATAGGGTTTTTAATTAGAAAGAGATTTCAATTAATCAACCTAGAGTCATTTGTTTTTAGTCTCGAAAGAGATATTAACATAGTTTAGGTGTAACAGCCCGAATTAGACCCTAGTCAGAATAGTGCTTTCGAGACCAAAAATCTGAGGTCGAAATAATATTTTAATATTATTTTTGGTGTTGATTATATGTGTTATAACTTGTGTGAAAATTCTGTGTAATAATTTTATCGACTGTGTGTCAAATTGTGAGAAAAGACTTAATCGCATAAAAAGTAAAAGTTGTGTGCTGATTGTTTAAATGTCTATTTGTTATGGCTTTCTAAATGAGGAGTCCTTATGAGGTTAATAAACCATTTGTTAGTTAGTGGGATGATAGCATGGTTTTAGTGTTATTATTAATGTTTACTAAGGGCAATTATGGAAATGAACTATTAAAATGATAATTTAATGAAACAAAAGCATGAAAGTGGTCATCTTTTGTTCATCTTGGTGCCGAAAATAGCAAAGAAAATAAAAGAAAAAGAACACTAGGGTTCGGCTAGTTTGAAGCTTGATTAAGGTATGTTTTGACTTTGGTTTTTTGATGATTTTTATGTTTTTGAGATTGTTGCTTAGTCTAGTATCAAGCCCATGTTGTAATTTGAAGAATTGATGATGTTTATGAGATGTGTCATTGATAAAATGGTGAGCTTTGTGATGAATATTGGTGTTAAATGGAAGATATGTGTTTAATGAACATGTTTTGTTCTTGGATTTTTGGTGAATTTAGCTAATTAGGGCTAAATTGTGAAAATGATAAGTTGAAGGACAAAAATGTGAAATAAATGAAATGTGTGGGCTTGAATGAACTCAAGGAAAATTCAGCTAGGCTTGTGTGAAAAGAAATTGTGTGAATTTGATGATTTTGTGAAATAGGGACTAAAGTGTTGAAATGTGAAAATGTGAGGGTTATTTTGTAAAATGCCCTAAATATGTGTGTTTGGACTAAAATGAATGATTTGGTGATTGAATGGATTGAATTTGAATGTGTATAGACCAAGAAATGAGAGGTCCGGATCGAGATCGAGGCAAAGATAAAGTGCTCGATTGACCGACCGTTGCGATAGTTCAACGTCCAAGGTAAGTTCGGACATAATACTAACATCTAGTTATGTTAAATGTTATGAAATGAATGTTATAATGATATTGAAATGTGGATGCTATGTGAGAGTTGAGCTTGAGTTATGTGGCACTAAGTGTGCGTATTCAGAAACGTGTTCGAGATGATCAGCACTATGTGTGCGAAATAATATAAGCTTCGACTTTGTGGTTGGCACTGTGTGTGCGATACCGATTGAAGAGTGGTTGGATATAATGCACTATGTGTGTGATGATAATTAAGCTTCGGCTAAATATCGGGGCACTAAGTGTACGATTGAATCGAAGAAAGGATGATAGTTGATGGGAATGAAATAGTGAGTATTGAATAGCATATGTAATCGTCAACTAAGTGTTGGCTAAGGTACGCTCGAAACCTATGTGGTTGATGAAATTATGAATGTGTGAATGGAAGAGTTAATTGAACATAATAGTTGAATCGTATGATATATGTGATTGTAAATTAATCTATGTGATGGTATGTTTTGGTATAATGTATTATGTTATGAACTTACTAAGCTTTGGAAAGCTTACTTTGTGTGATTTGTTTCTCGCTGCGCAGTGTCGATAAAAGCTAGCTCGGATCCGGGATCGTCAGCATTCTCTATCACACTATCGGCAATCTATTTTGGTACTTTTGGGAAAGATGTACATAGTTGAATTATGGCATGTATAGGCTAGTTTTGTAAGACATGTTTGAGATGTGTAAATAGCCATGTGATGTGGATAGATAAATGTTAGTAAAATGCATGTGTGGCTTTGATATATGGTGCATATTTTGATATAGCTTGTGAGTAAAGAAAATGTCTTATGAATGGTAATCTTAGTGATGGTATGATGCTAGTATGATTTAGTAAATTTGGGGATGAATCATGATTGATAATGAATGTATTCAAGTTGTGTAATTTAGTTCCTAAGTTGACATGTTAGAAATGAGATGATATGAGATGATATGTTGATCATTTGACTTGAAAATTGGTTGCCAATTTGTGTGTGGAAGTATGCTTAAATGTGCTTGTAGGTTTGACCCTTGTGTGGGTGGTAAATTGGCCATGCAAATGGCCTATAATGTCACACGGTTGTGACACATGGGCGTGCCTAGTGACCGTGGGGCTAAGTTAGTAGCTAGCCTAATAGCACACGGCCAAGACACACGGGCGTGTCTAGTAGCCGTGTGAGATAGTATATGGCCTAAGAGTACACGGCCTTAACACACAGGGTGCTGGGTGGCCGTGGGTGTAAAGTCAGATTCGACCACGGCCAAGGCACATGGGCGTGCTTGGTGGCCGTGGGTGTGAGGTCAGATTCGACCACGGCCAAGGCACACGGGCGTGCTTGGTGGCCGTGGATGTAAGGTCAGATTTTACCACGGGGAGGACACACGGGGGTGTCTAGTAGCCGTGGGAGGCACACGGCCTGCCTACACGAGCGTGTAACCCCTGAAACTTAGAAAAGTTTTAAGTTTTCGTGAAATTTTGTATGTGTTCCGGTTTAGTCCCGACCCGGTTTATAAGTATGTTTTAGGTCTCGATGACCTAATAAAGGGACATTATGTTTGAGGTTGATATGAAATTGTATGACATTTCTGTAAATGTTTCTAATTGTCTGGTAACGTCGTTAACCCTAGTCCGGCGACGGATACGGGTTAGGGGTGTTACATTAGGGATTTCTACGGATTAAGTCAAGTGAATAAATCGTATGAATCGGAAATAATAAGTGAAGTCTAGGTGGATTCTTCCTTAGGTATTGCCTCTTTCATAAAGTTGTCTAAAAGTATTCTCCCAATTCATTCCTTGTCGTGCTTTTAATTAATTTTAGTTTAAAAAAAATCACTCCAATTCTTAGGCTAGATAATAGGAAGATAGTAATTACTAGTACTCTTGGTCCTTGTGGATACGATATTTCCGGTCTTACCATAACTATACTATTAAACGATAGGTGCGCTTGCCTTTATTGTGATCATAGTTAGTTAGAGACACATCAGTGGCCACTCTGATTCAGACAATAAAGTGCGACCATTGTCTCCATGTCTTCATCGTCCTGGTGAATTGGATGGATTTGTCGAAACTGAGAATTATTATAATATTTTTGAAATCCTCCTCCCATAACGTTTAACAATTTTTGCATTGATCCTTTCTTTCATATCATCAACTGACACATTTCTATTAAATCTAATTACTATTTGTTGGTAACATTCAAATATACAACCAACTGTTATTAAAATTATTCCATCAAAATAAATGCATACGATGAATTGATTATCCATCTTTAATACTAAATCTGTAAAAATAATTAAATATAATTAAATTTCTCAATAATTATTTAAAAAAAAACAAGATTCTACTGTAAAAAATATAATAACAAAAATTTATCACTATACATACCTTACAAATCTTTCTGACTTTTTTCTTTGTTTTCTCATCTTCTACAAAAAAAATAATAATAAATAAATAAATTCTTTCATTTCTTCTTATCCGTTAGCTGCTACAGTCATTCAACAAAACACAAAAAATACTACAACAATTCAACAAAATTGCTACAGGCCTTCAACAAAACACAAAAATTACTACAACACTATAGTAAATCATACAAATTGCTACAACTGTTCAACTCAAATATATAAGTGTAACAGCCCGATTTTGGACCTAGTCGGAACAGTGGTTTTGGGGCCACAAATTCAACGAGAAAAATCTTATTTTTATTATATTTTTATGTTATACGATTTCACGAAAAGAATTCGTGAAAATTTCGTTCGAAAATTTCGACGTTTGGGCACTCAATTTAGTCAAAAGGACTAAATTGTAAATAGTGCAAAAGTTGATTTCCACATGTTAGAAGTGTCCAATTTCTATGAAATTTTAAATTGGAGATCCTTAAATGGTAATTATACCATTGGTTAAATATTTGGACAAAAATGGACATGAGATAAGTGAAATAGGAAATTTTAAGTTAGGGGCATTTTAGTAATTTGGTAATTAAATGGACTAAAAGACAAAATAAAAGCCAAAAACCCTTGACCGTCTTCTTGCTTGGCCAAATTTAGCATGGGGGAAGCCATGGCTAGGGTTTTCAAGCTTTCAAGCTCAATAGTAAGTGCATCCAAGCCTCGTTTTTAATGTTCTTTACATTTTTGAGATTCCACTAACTCGGTTTAGCTATTTCTACCATTATTTTGAGCTAGGGTTTGTGTTTAAAAATTTACCCATGGATGACATGCATGTGCTTTGATGTTTAATGGTAGAATATGAATGCTTGGTGTGTAGTAAACGACTTTTACTAAGTGATTTTCGATGAAATCGCATAAAAGGACTAGTTTGTAAAAAGTTAAAAAATGTATGAAAATGTGTGAATGAATGCAAATTTTGGACTGCTATAGTTATGAAAATGGTTCGTCTAGGCCTAAAATGCAAGGAAATTGAATAAAAATTATTTTACGAGCCTAGGGGCAAAATCGTAATTTTGTGAAACTTTAGGGGCAAAATTGTAATTTTTGTCATAGGATGTTTTTGGGCTGATTTGAATAATTTGAGCATTGAATAAGTCAAATGTGTTATTATAGATTAAGAAAGACGTGGAATTGACCTTGATCGGAGAAAGGAAAAGATTGTGGACTAAATTGCAAAATTACTATATTTTGCACCGAGGTAAGTTTGTATGTAAATAATACATCGTTTTTATTTATGTTTTAATATTTTATTTATATTATATGAGATATGGTTGAATATGGAGTAATTATTTGATGTAAATTATGAATTGTGATTGATTATGGATAAATTGGTAAAATGTTGAAAAGTGAGAATTCCCGGTTGAACCTTCGAAATAGAAAAGATACGAATGAGGTAGCTAGGTCACATGTGTGGTACTAAGTGTAGGACAATATGTGTACAAGAGAGCTACGAGATGGTTTTAGGTCACGTGTGTGTAGTACTAAGTGCAGCTACTACGTACGTACCGCATTTGATAGGTCGCATGTGTAGTACTAAGTGCAGGCTACTATGCGTACCCGATAGTTTCGATCACATGTGTGGTACTAAGTGCAGGCCACTATTTGTAAGTGATGGTCTTGGTCACATGTGTAGTACTAAGTGCAGGCTACTATGTGCACCAGATAGCCCGGCTACAACAAGGTGGTGGCACTATGTGCGACACCAGTGTATCTGTTATTATTAGATGAATTCAACGGAAATTGACTAAGTGAAAATACATGTGATCATTTAACGACTAAGTGTAATTGAATATGACTATGTGATGGACAAGTGCAGGTATAAGTGTGAACAATGTGCTCGATATTTGAGCGAACCTTCGGTAAGATGAAATCGAGTAAGTGAAATTATGAAAGAGTAAATTTAGCAACAAAGCATTTGTGTGACTTTGAAAAATCACCAAAAATGATGGAAATCAAATTAGAGGTTGAATAAGATATTAAATTAAAGCTGAATGAGTCTATTTTCACATAAAAGAAACGGTCTAAACAAAAGAATTTCATATTCTATGATATTCAAAATTTTGTGAGACAGGGTTAGAATGATTTCGGAATCCCCTATTCCGACTTTGGAAAATCACTAAAAATTTTAAAAAAATAATTATGGGTTATAATTTATATTCTTAAAATACTTAATGAGTATGTTTTAAAAATAAACAAACAGAAACATTATCTGAATCCCGTAAAAAGAGATAATTATTTTTTAGTGAAGAAGGGTCGAAACTGTCAGACAGCAGAATAGGGGATACTTTAAAGAATAAAATGTACTTATTGGCTAAACCAAAAATTCTGAAATTTTTATGATAAGAATATATGTGAGTCTAGTTTCAGGGAAAATTATCAGATCTTAATTTGGAGTTCTGTAGTTCAAGATATAAATAATTTAGTAACTATGACTCGAGTAGATAGCTTGAGATGAACATGAATAAATAGTGGAACTATGTACAATTATGATTGTATTAATTTGAAAGCATGTTAGTAATTTGTTTATTATTACATACTTACTTACTAAGCTATATGCTTACTCCCCTCTCTTTTCCCTTGTTTTATAGTGTCACCAAGCTAGCTCGGGATTCGGAGATCGTCGGAGATCCATCCACACTATCAACACTCTTTTGGTATTTTGAAATCAATATTTTGAATTATGGTATGTATAGAGGACTTAGTTATTTTGTTATGTGTCATAATTTATTTGGCCTAAAATGTTGGCCTATGATATTTGATAGTTCATTTTGTATAAGGCCATTGATGTTGGCTGTTATTGATCAAGTTATATGTTTATGATGATGCAATTTATGAGATGCATGACTAGGTTGAATGAGTGTGTGATAAAAATTTGAAAAGTTTTAATTTGGATGAAATTTTATGACTCGGTTTAATACATTTACAAGTGTATGTGTTCCGGTAATGCCTCGTACCCTATTCCGACGTCGAATACGGGTAAGGAGTGTTACAATAAGGGCCTGGTGCCGCCTGGCAGTGTCTCCTACTGGTGCCGCCTGACAACCTCCCTCCTCCAACTGGTATCGCCTAACAGTGGCCCTCCTATTGATGCCACCTGACACGTGCCCTCCAAGCATGGTGTCGTCAGTGAGTGCCCATCCATCCTTTTTTACCCGTAGAAACTCGTATTTTGCCCGGTATAGGTGCTTGATACAGGTGTCGCCATATATGACCCTTCCACCATTTAAATATTCTTTTGAAACAAATTATGGGCTAATGATGGAAATGATAAGGCAAAAAAAATTAGTGGTGTTGCCACCCCTTCAGGCACCACCCCTCGGCACTGCTCATTTCATACTATTTTTATAAATAATGCCATGAGGATACCATTTTGGTATTTAATTATTTTTGTATTATCAGAGTAAAAAAGCATATTATTTCGCTATTATATTACTGCTATTTTATTGTTATTTTTTGGATATTGTATAACTCCTATTTTATTATTAATTTTACTACTATTTTAAAAGTATTTACTTGTTAAGTTGCATCTATTTTAGTGTTATTTAAGTTGTTTTTTTAATATTCTCTATTTATTAGGACACATTTATTTTAATGGTTAGAAGCAAGTCAATAAAGATTGTATCAATTTTAGAATTAAATTATAATATTATCATATACTAATTTATTTATTTTATAAAATTTATAGCACCAAACATGCCATTTTTATGGAAGGAGAAAAGTGAGAGATATGGAAAAGACGATTGCAAAATATTTGAGAAGATATCCTTTTTAAAAAATATATTAATTGATAACGAAATAAAAAATATTTGGATAAATTATCTAGTCGGTGATTCAATTCTTTGGACGTTTTTATTTTAATCACTTAAATTAAAAAAAAAACCTTATAATTTAATCACTACCCATTAAAATTTTTCGACAAACTTTTCCACCAATCAAAATTCTCCTTCATGCTTCTTTTTCTTTTTTGGTCATATTTCTTTCTCCTCCTCCTTCCCTAACCCAACTTTGTTCCCTTCCTATGCCCTTGCTTCCAACACCCAACTCGGCCATATCACCCCACACCAATTCCTGATAACTAGAGACGTCTTCCCCTACTCTAGAACTACCCTCTGTTGTGTTATATAGATCTCATCATTGTTTGAATTATCTCTTTGAGGTTGTGCTGGTGGAGGCTTCATTTCCATTTTTGGTCCATGTTCTTGCTTTGAACTTGATGGGCGTCAAAACCACAAAAAATAATTCCTATAATTAAAATAACTCTAAATAGTAGTAAATAGTGGTAGTAGGGTCGAGTCCACAGGGATTGGTATTATAATCAACTTTCGCGTTTAACTTGCGATCAGAATTTATGTCATGTTGATAACCGTGGCAATAGTCGTGCCCACGACTCCAAACGAACCTACTGAAAAATAAACAAATAAATCAAGCGAGTTTTGAAATGTTTAGAAATTAAATAATTGAAATAGCATAAATAAACAATTAAATAAATTGGAAATAAAATTAAATTGGGAATTAAATTCAGATTTTGTAAATAGAGATAATAAGCTTTAGCCCTAGACTCGGTGGATTCTGGATTTTGAATCGATCCTCGAAAATTAATTTTCTCCTCCAAACAATAAGCTGGTTATAGCAGTTAAGAACGTCATAACCGCCAATTCTTTATTTTTTGATTCAAACAAAAAGTTTCTTCGATTCAAAGCTTATACAGTTCATGTACATACCTGTACCATCTCGTATCAACCTCATACTCATCCATATCTTTGATATACCCGTTGAACCATTCGAAATACTATCGGATACTCGAGAATCTCGCACCCTAAGTGCCACATACATAGTCGAAGCTATCTCAATCTCATATCACATATAATGCTCACTTTCGAGCTATCAACGGGTCTGCTCACACAAGATGATGGTCATGACGGTTACTACAGTCTTTGCTCACACAAGGTGACGAGAATCGCAACACATGCCGGATAACTCACCCATCGGGTAGGACGTCTGGACCAAAGACCAAATCACATAACCCCTAATGACATGTCATTCGTATCCTAATCTATTCCTAAGGTACAATCGGGATTTCTCATTTGTCGAATCGTCGTCGAACATGTCCGTAAAGTTGTATTCACAATTTATGCAATAATAAAGAATTTAAATTACAAATATATTAACGCTTATTAACATACGAACTTACCTCGAACGTAAAAACGACGAAATGGATTGGTTAGTCCAACACTTTGTTTTTCCCCCGATCTAAATCTGAATTTCTCTTTTCTTGATCTATATGTAATCAAATTTAACTAATTCAATTATCATTCTATTCAATTAGCCTAAAATACATATTAAGGCAACTTTACACTTTTACCCCTAATATTTCAACATTTTTACAATTTAGTCCTTACCTCATAAAATACAAATTCATGCAATTAGGTCCCTACCCATGCTAGCCAAATTTCATATAGACCCATAGCAACCCATATTTTTCATTTATTTCACAATTGAACCACAAAATTTCCACATTTCTCAATTTAATCCCTAAATGACAATTTTGTCAAAAATCACTTTACAAATGTTGTTTATCTAACAACAAGCATACATTTTCTATCATCAAACATCAAAATACACACATATTCATCAATGGAAAAACCCTAAACATTTAATAGTTTTGCAAATTAGTCCCTGGGCTAGCTAGATTAAGCTGTAACGATTTCAAAAACGTAGAAATCATTAGAAACGGAATAAAAATGAACTTACATGCACCAAGGATAGATGGCCGAACCTTGAAGCTCTTTTAATGGTGTTTTAGGTTGAAAATTTCGGCTAAGGAAGATGACAAAGATAATACTCTTTGTTTTATCACTTGTTTATTAACTTAATTTTTAAATTACCTAAATATCCTTTAATTAAACCATTAAAAATCACTTAAACCATGTACATAAATGTCCACTCAAATAAAAAATGGTATAATTACCACATAAGGACCTCTACTTTAAAGTTCTTTAGCTATTAGACACCTTTAGCTATTAGAACACCACTTTTGCACTTCACGCGATTTAGTCTTTTTTATCAAATTAAGCATTCAAACGATAAAATTTCTTAACGAAATTTTCACACAATAATACTATCATGCTGTAGACATTAAAATAATAATAAAATAATTATTTTGAACTCAAATTTATGGTCCCGAAACCACTATTCTGATTTGACTAAAAACGGGCTATTACAGGTCGAGTCCACAAGGATTAGTATTATAATCAACTTTTGCGTTTAACTTGTGATCAGAATTTCTGTCATGTCGATAACCGTGGTAATAGTCGTGCCCACGACTCCAAACGAACCTGCTGAAAAATAAACGAATAAATCAGACGAGTTTTGAAATGTTTAGAAATTAAATAATTGAAATAGCATAAATAAACAATTAAATAAATTGGAAATAAAATTAAATTGGGAATTAAATTCAGATTTTGTAAACAGAGATAATAAACTTTATCCCTAGACTCGGTGGATTCCAGATTTTGAATCGATCCTCGAAAATTAGTTTTCTCCTCCAAACAATAAGTTGGTTATAGCAGTTAAGAATGTCATAACCGCCAATTCTTTATCTCGTAGTTGATCTCGATACGACCTGCAAACCAACCCTTACCGATTATCTAACCGAGATACACGCGTTTTCGATTCAAGATTCCAGCGGCCTTGCGTTCTGAAGAACCCAACTCGAATTAACGGCCTCAACCGCACGGGTCGTTTAAACCCGATCACTTCTCCCTTGATTTGTTCTCGGAGATCTGAATACAGCACAGCCGACTCATTTCCCCAACTGTCCGCAAACATTACTCCAACCCAACGCGCTTTTTGATTTGAAATCGAGTTAACTTTAAGGGGTGAATTTGTTAATCTCGATACTTAGGAAAATAGTGAATATCGATAGAAAAGATTTTTAGTACGGATACGTATCTCACGATTACCGACCAGAAAGAATGCCAACCTAAAGATAAATTAAAATTTAGTGAAGCATGAATTTAATCATGCTTTAGTTGGCTATGGAGTGGATTTAAATGAAAATAGTGGAAGTTGAGAAGGAAAGGGACTTGGAAAGCATTTAAACAAATTTTGCAAAAACAAGGAAATGGAAATGAAAGTAGCTCTAGCTACTGACGCATGAATTTAGAAGGAAAAGAATAATTCTTATTTAATTCAAGTGAAATCAAGTGTCTTTTTAAGCTACCACAAATGCCTTATTTATATACATATAATTTACTAAATTTGACTTAACTACCCACTACACATGATTAAAATTAAATAAAAATAAAATTAGATTTTCTTCTTATTTTAGCTTTCACAAAGTCAAAAGAAATATGATGAGTCTTTGATTATTTCCAAGTTTTTGATTTGGTCCACTTTATTCACTGTGCTGCAAATTGGTCCTTTTTTGCTCATTTTTTTACTCATAGCATTCCAATTGCATTCCTGATAGGATTAAAATATAAAATCACTAATTTGGCAGGGACAAATTCAAGAATTAACCGATTTAAACAAAAAAAAAACAAATACAAATTTAACATGTTATAAGAACTTTCATGGGAAAACAGCCACATTGTATTCTCCCGTCAAAACCCAAAATATAGGTGCCATCATTAAGGACAACAAGTTATTGTACAACACAAAACCCCAAGTGTTCAACCCAAGGTTCATCACCATATGCTTAATGTAAACCGTTTTAGTAGCGATGGTAGCCAAATACGCAAACGCCCATAATATGCAATCAAAGTAAAAGCGGAATCACTAGCTACATACTCAATAGTACCACCCAAAATGATCAAAAGAGACATAACTGTGAGCTTTGAAGGACAAGGCTGCCTCCTAAAGGTTGTATAAGCCAAGGCAACCAAAAGGGGTGTCAATGATCTAAACACAATGAAAGTCTCCACATTGGCATGGTTCATGACGTAAAAATCCAAACTTGCCCAAAACCCACGCTAAAGCAAAAATTAAGTCATGTAATGCAGTCAATAAACCTGGGTAATTGAATTTGGTAATTGCAACTTTGTTTATAACAGCACGTAAGCTTGAACAAAATGCATAACCAATTACAAAAAAGCTTGTAGCATTGTAGTTTTTTAGTGGATTCAAATCTAATGGTTGACATTTTGGCAACCCAGAAAGATTATAAATTTATTCTCAAAAAATAACTAACACCCAAAGTTAAAAACAACAGGTTTTAAACGAAAATAGTACATCTAAAAAAAGGGGGTTTTTACCGAATTAGTCCAAAATAAAAAAAATAACCAAAATAGTACATCTAAAAAATTATGTACTAAAATGGTACATGTAGGGTGGTGTCGCCTATGGCAGAGGCGTGACCACCCTACTTCTGCCACATTCTGCAACATTCTGTTAAAAAAAAACTGTTTTAAAAAAAAAACTGTTTAAAAAAAATAGGGAGGAGGGTGTGCCAGAGGCGGCACCAAAGGAGGCTGTGCCAAAGGCGGCACCAGTTGACGGGACAACTCCATGCAGCAGTAAATTTGTCCATTTGCTCAGCTTTGGGGACCTTAAATTGTCCCCAATTTCATTTTCCATACGAAAAAAGAAGAGGAAAGGAGAAGAAGAAGAAGAAGAAGAAGAAGAAGAAGAAGAAGAAAGAGGACGGCGCCGGAAAAAAAAAGGAGGAGAGAAAGAAAATAGAGAAGAGAAAGGAGAAAGATAGAGAAGAATAAAAAATAGAAAAAATAAGGTATTTATTTTAAAAATAATGGATTATCATGTTTTTTTTGTATGTTTTTATTGTTTTTTGTTGTTAGTTTAGTTATTATTGTTAGTTATTAAGATTAGTAAAAACCCTAATTATTATTTTAGTTAGTATTATTATTGTTAGTTTTTAGGGTTTGGTTATTCTTATTTATAGTTATTAGGATTAGTAAAAACCCTAATTATTATTTTAGTTAGTATGATTGTTAGTTTTTACACTATATTATTGTTAGTTAGTATTTTTAGTAAAACCCTAATTTTAGTTAGTATTATTTTTACTAAAAAACTATTATTATTAATATTATTATTGTGTTCGTTATTAGGATTAGTAAAATTGCATATTGAAACATTATTTTTTTTTATTTAAGTAATTTATTTACTGTTCGAAATTGTTTTGAGAAATTTTGTTTATTTTTTAACAGATTGAATATTGAAGATGGATGATCAGTTTTTCGTATGTGTTTATTTAGATGGAATCATCTTGACAACAACCGTTGGGTGCATATTTGAATGTCGGCAACAAATAGCAATGAGATTTAATAGAAAAGTCTCGTTGGATGATATGAAGGGAAGAATTAAAAAGAAAAATTTTTAGACGTTGTGGGAGAAGGATTTCGAGAATTTTCTACAAGTTTCCAGTTTCGACAGATCTGATCAAATTCACCGAAATGGAACTTGTAGACGACGAAGACGTGGAGACAATGATCGCTCTTTACTGTGGGAATGGGAATGGGAGTAACAAAAATGCACCGATTCACTTATTTACTGAGTTAGCCGGTATTGAGCAAAATGAAGACATCAATGCATATGGTGAAGAACATGGAGCTCAAAAACCGTGCATGGTGCCTCCAATATCGTACGTTGATAGTGAATCGACTATACATGGGATCGATATCGATCTTAATATTACACTTGATATTGATGTGGTTGGTGATGATGGATACGATAGTAGTGATCATTGTGAGCAAGAGGTCGTTAGGGACAGTGATCCCGATATGGACTATATACCTGATGATATTGACGATGAAGATGTGAATGACGATGGAAACATTAACGTGTCTTCGGTCGGGAACCAGATGCGATGTATTATGATACACAATAATCCTGGGCCACACATGTCGCTCATAGACCCCGACGCAGAGGCTGTAGCTGAGTTCTCGGAGTACCCTGAAATACTTTCTGCTCACCAGCTGGCCGTAAATTCCGATCATGAGGAGTTATTCGTAGGCCAGAGATTCGAAAGCAAAGAAGAGTGCGTATTTGCTATTAAACGGTATAGCATGAATATATCAGTGGATTACAAAGTCGCAGTGTCTAAACTGACAGTATATATTGGGGAGTGTTGGAAGGCAGCGGAAGGCTGCAATTAGCGGGTACGAGCTACATTCATTCAAAATTCGCAGATGTAGGAGATACGAAAATTTGTTGGACCTCACACATGCACATCAACACGTATGACAGAAGATCATCGAAAACTTGATTCCAAAACTATCTGTATATGTATCATGCCAATGGTGAAGGACATGCCGACCATTAAAGTTTCGGTACTGATTGTCGAAATACAAACACGATTCTAGTATCGGGTATCATATCGAAAGGCGTGAATAGCTAAACAGATGGCAATTGAGCAATTGTATGGGGATTACGATTCGTCGTATAACGAGCTACAGGGATGGATAGCTGCTATGCGGGAGTACATACCGGGGACTGTGATTGAGTTACAGACACGACCTTATTACGGCTCGGATGACCAATTACAGTCGGGGAAAAGAATTTTTCATTGGATGTTCTGGACGTTTGATCCATGTGTGCGGGCATTTCTACACTGCAAGCCGTTTGTGCAGGTGGATGGGACCTGGCTATATGGAAAATATACACAGATCTTACTTATTGCGGTTGCTCAAGACGGCAATAGGAACGTGCTCCCGATAGCATTTGCCATCGTAGATAAGGAGAACTTGGAATCCTGAGATTTCTTCCTTACCAACCTGCGGAGGTATGTTATTAGTAATGATAATATTTGCATCATCTCCGATAGAGGGAAATGATTAATTGCCGCAATTAGGCGTTCCGGTGTGCCATGGAGATCCGTTTACTGCATCCGTCACATTACGGCTAACTTCCTTCGAGATTATAAGAATGCAACTGGAAGAGACAAGTGGTGAAAATGGGTAAAGGATAACCTTATCTTTTCAATATAAGTTTTAATGTTTTATGTTATCTAGTTACTGTAACTTATCTTTTCTTAATACATACACAGCGTACGAGTTAGAGCCACATATTTTTCGCCAAAGAATGACTCGACTTGAGAGTGACATGGAAGGTCAAACAAACAAATCTTTTCGACAGCGGTTGGGTACAATGGAGCCGTGGCAATGGGTTCAAAGTTTTGACGAGGACTTTCGTTATGGTCAAATGACCACAAACTTGGTGGAGGGGGTCAACGCTGTGTTGTTGAAAATACTACATCTTTTGATTTCATCTGTCTTCTCAGCTATATTCTACAGGTTGGCAACCTTGATGCCAAGAATGGGTGAACAACAAGTCAACCAGATAGAGGTGGGACACGTGTTTGTCGAAGATGTCAGGGATGCATTGATTGCAAACCATCGGATTGCAAGGTCGATGACTGTAGAAATATATTCACGACACCTGGAAACTTTTCGAGTTACGGAGTCCATCAGTCGTCGACCCGGTATACCACCTAGGTCCTATGGAGTTGATCTCCAGAATAGACGGTGCGAATGCAGGAGGTTCCAAACACTTCATTATCCGTGTGCACATATCGTGGCAGCGTGTTCTAAAGCGAACCTTAATGTTGAACAATTTGTCGATGATGTGTACACACTCGAGCGCACGTTGCGTGTCTGGGAAAATGAGTTTCCCGTCCTGCCTGACCTGTCTACGTGGGAGGTACCTCCGACGACTTTCGAGCTTGTCCCAGACAGAGCGCTACACAGAAATCCGAGAGGTCGGCCGCAATCATCCAGAATCCGTAATGAAATAGACATTAGGGAGAAATCCGACGGTAAGCGTTGTGGATTATGCAGGTTAGGTGGTCATAATCGAAGTAAATGCCCGCAGCGAAACTATCATGTTGGATAATCATCACGATCGAGTGGGAATTGAGCTTATGTTGTAATTTATTTAATTTATATAAAAAAAACACATCATTTACATGCTTTTTTAATAATATTTATGGCTCGGTTTATAACACCGAGATTTCGATACTTCTTTTTCTCAATTTCTTGACCAAATAAATCTTTGTAAAACACAATTTATTATTTCAAAAACCTTTTAAAAGCTATATTTGGCTCATAAATATTAAATAATATAATCTACGAGTTCATTTTTTGGATTCGGTAGTCTCGAACCACTATTTCTGACATCGCTGAAATTTAGGTTATTACAGTTGTAATGTGTATTAGTGTTTTAATGTTATAATCTCCAAATTAATCTACTATGCGTTATGGTCAAATTTTGTTACAAATTTTAAAGTTCCAATTAATCGAATTAAATTTATACAAAAAAAGTACAAACATTGTAATATAAAAAAATACAAACTAGAGTAATATCAAAACCGCAAGAAACACCTAAAATTGATGGTTCGATGGTATGGTCCTAAGGGTATACTTCTAAGTAGGTCGACGTTCACGTTGTGGGTGCTCGCGACGACCAACATCCTCTTCAGGCCCAGGTGGGGGTGTGCTAAACATGGTAGAAAATTTATGTGGCTCGAATGGCATCGATGAACTTGAGTCGGAATGAGTGCCATGATGCAGTGGATACGACTCAGGAGGTCTGATGTACTGCAGTGGATACGAGCCGAGAGTGTTGTACTGCGGTTGGTATGATCCAAATATAGCAAACCCGTAATGGTATCCACCCCCTGACGAGCCCGGGAAGTAGTCATTGCCCGGCACATCTGGATGATACGAATGTGCATCCGAATGTGAATGTGATTGCTCAGGCTCCAGCTCGGGATCAGGATCTGTGATAAACCGTAATTTATACATATTTTGACCCCATGCTTGGCTCATTTTTGGATGAATTTTCAATATATTTGATGAATTCGATACTCCTAATCTTTGAATTTCATGTTTTACACTCAGGAGAGCTTAGGGAGTTGAAAAGAACGAGAAACGGGCCAAAAAAGGACAAAATGGGCCTACCTCGGAAATCAACACGGCCTGGACTATCTCACACGCAGGCACTACCACGGCCGCAGTGTGACGAAAGCGTAGCAAACACGGCCGGACTATCGTACACGGGTGTGTCACACGGGCGTGTCCCTGCCGAACCCAAGTCTAATTCTATTCGGAAAAGGCTACTTGTGGGCCAAGAAAGGTGCTCCAAATCCTATATAAACACCCTAGGGGAGGACCTAAAAAGACACGGAGAGGAGAGGCGTAAAAATACTCAAGACACCATCATGGGAGCAATTCGGAAGAAGGATCTCCATCAAGACTGAAGATCTCCTATCAATTTCTCTTGAAGTTTTTGGGTTTTCTTATGTTTTGTTGTTTTTCCTATTTTAAGATGTTTCTCTTTATCAGTATGAACTAAATCCCTTAAATACCTAAGGGGATGAAACCTAAGACGGATCTTATTACTATTTGATTTATAAGATAAATACTTGTTCTTATTCATAATTGTGAGTTCTTATTCTTGTTTTAATAATTCAGGTTATTGATTCAAGTCGAATGTGCTTATTCAGAGGAGCAAAAGTCCCTGTTTAAGAGTAGATCAACACAATTAAGCTGAGTTGATTGCAACCCTAAAAATAGGGCGACATAAATCTGCCGGATTAGAGTCAAATCTAATAAGGGAATCCATAGATAGAGTTAATGCGGCAATAGGGGTTTTAATTAGAAAGAGATTTCAATTAATCAACCTAGAGTTAGTTGTTCTTAGTCTCGAAAGAGATACTAACATAATTTAGGGATTTTTGCGGATTAAGTCAAGTGAATAAATCATATGAATCAGAAGTAATAAGTGAAGTCTAGGTGGATTCTTCCTTGGGTATTGTCTCTCTCATAAAGTTGTCTAAAAGTATTTTCCCAATTCATTCTCTGTCGTGCTTTTAATTAGTTTTAGTTTAAAGAAATTACTCCAATTCTTAGGCTAGATAATAGAAATATAGTAATTACTAGTACTCTTGGTCCTTGTAGATACGATATTTCTGGTCTTACCATAACTATACTATTAAACGATAGGTGCACTTGCCTTTATTGTGATCATAGTTAGTTAGAGACACATCAATCTGCCGCTGGCTCGGCCTCCATATCGGCCACTGGCTCGTATGCCCCATGTCGCTGCATGTGTGGGGGGACTACAGTCAACTGCCCTCCAAGTATATATGGCTTTCCCATACTAGAGTACCATTGTATGTACTCTAATGGAGGTTGCAAATCGGAAGACATCCATCTGAGGTATTCGAGTCATCCGATCATTCCACACCGCAATAAATCTCCGGTGCTTAACCCCCCAATGCAATCCTTTTTTCCCTCTCTTATTCATACAGTGAACCTCTCCTACCTCGCATGGCGAATCCGGGATATATTGGATGCAACCAAACTGTTGCAGCACTCGATCCCCATGGTACCACTCGACTACATTGAAATTTATAATTGGTGCGTTAGTGCACCACATATGAGAGTGAATGTAGGCAGACGAGGGTATAATGGTTGCAATTCTTGGTCTACGATATAGCATCCATATAAACTGCACGATTAATAACATTGTTAAAATTTAACAAGATGTGAGTAAGATATACAAAGTAACATGTCATGAATATTGGAATCGCTTACCCCTTCCCCAGCATGTTGTTCAATCATAAGCCAGTATATCGGGACAGTGTACGACCTCCCAATACCTGGATAAATACTCCATCTAGAAAAACAAATTTCAAGTCAATATAGTATCGTTACAATAGTATCAATATAAAGAAATTGTCAATTAATAACAAGTTATATTTTATCACCTGTTAACTAGTGGATATACGTATGGTTGGTGACTAACTGATGCCAAGAATAGCATCCGATAAAGAGCCCACGACTGCAATAATGTAAGGCATCCGCCTATGTCTACGGCAGCTGGCTTTGTCGTCCGACAAAGCTCACGGTACAACACCGCAAGAACTGCAGAGCCCCAACTATAAGAGCGAGCATTACTCAAATCAGCTAATAGAGGTAAGTACATGATATGAACCCTGTTATTGTTTACATCGGGCATCAGTACACCCCCTATAATGTGCATAATGTATGCTCGAGCAGCGCACATCAACTCGACTTCAGTGGCATTAGCTGATAAGTGTTCATACCTCGCTTTCAGCCATGTAAATTTCAAGCCCGAAATATTTTCCTCATCATTGTCGTACGAGACTCCTAGTAGGCTCTGACAAAGTGCAAATGGGTCAGCTATCGCATTGATGCCCGTTACGGGACTCCCGTCGACTGGGAGCCCAAGTTGCATTGCAACATCCTCTAGAGTGACTGTGCACTCTCCACAGGGGAAATGAAAAGTGTGGGTCTCCGGGCGCCAACGCTCGACTAGTGCGGATATTAAATCATACCGCAGATCAAACGTCCGGATCGATCTTTGCGACCAATCCAAACTTGCTCTAAGTAGGGCATCGATGTTCATCCGGGATTTCCTAAGCCATTCACCCGCCCCTAATACACGGTGAGACGAGCCCCGATGATGTTAAATCACAAAAAATAATTATAATAACATAATTTATTTCCCTAAATTATGTAGCTATTTTTTTAATATAACCCATGATTAATAAATAACAATACATTACCATATTATTAGCTGCGTCAGATATGTGAGGATCTTTACTAATCAATAGAGTCATTGCCGTCTCAAATATTTAATTTTTTACCTACATAAAAAACAAGAAATTTATATTAAATTACTAAAAATAATATGCCAATAAAAATAATATAACAAAAACATAACATAAACGACACATAATAAATAAAAATTATTTATTATTTATACAAACATAAACGACACATAATAAAAATAATAATTAGGGTTTTTTACTAACAATATTAATAATAATACTAACTAAAATAATAATTAGGATTTTTTACTTACAATATTAATAATAATACTGACTAAAATAATAATTAGGGTTTTTACTAACAATATTAATAACTAACAATAATAATAATAATAATAATAATAATAATAATATTTAGAGTTTCTTAATAAAAATATTAATAATAATACTAACTAAAATAATAATTAGGGTTTTTACTAACAATATTAATAATAATACTAACTAAAATAATAATTAGGGTTTTTACTAATAATATTAATAACTAACAATAATAATAATAATAATAATATTTAGGGTTTCTTAATAACAATATTAATAATAATACTAACTAAAATAATAATTAGGATTTTTACTAACAATATTAATAATAATACTGACTAAAATAATAATTAGGGTTTTTTACTAACAATATTAATAACTAACAATAATAATAATAATAATAATTAGGGTTTTTTACTAACAATATTAATGACTAACAATAATAATAATAATAATAATAATAATAATAATAATAATAGTTTTTTACCAACAATAATACTAACTAAAATAATAATTAGGATTTTTTACTAACAATATTAATGACTAACAATAATAATAATAATAATAGTTTTTTACCAACAATAATACTAACTAAAATAATGATTAGGATTTTTTACTAATAATAATACTAACTAACAATATTAATAATTAGGGTTTTTAACAATAATAATATTATTTTTTTTTACTAACAATAACACTAACTAAACAACAATAATTACTTTTTTACTAAAAATTTAAAACTTAAATGATGCATGCCAAAAGACCTATATTATGGAAGTAAAATTTCTTAATTTAATTTCTATATAATTACAATATTATTTTGAGATGATATATAAACTAACAAAAATAATAATAAAAATCAATATATAATAATAATAACAAAATAACAAAATAATAACAAAATAGCAATTTGTTTAATAATAACATTTTGGTACATTATTTTTTAGATGTACTATTTTGGTACATAATTTTTTAGATGTACTATTTTGGTTATTTTTTTATTTTATTTTGGACTAATTGGGTAAAAAACCCCAAAATAATAATAACAAAATAACAAATAACCCTAATGATAACTAACAATTTGTTTAATAACTAAAGTAACAAAAAAAAATAAAAAACATTATTTTAAAAAAAAATTATACCTTTTTTTTCCTTCTATTTCTTTCTCCTTTCTCTTCTCTATTTTCTTTCTTTTTTTTCTTTTTTGTTCTTCTCTTTCTTTCTCCTTTATCTTCTCTATTTTCTTTCTCTCTTTCTTTCTCCTTTCTCTTCTCTATTTTCTTTCTCTCTTTCTTTTTTTTTTCCGGCGCCGCCCTCCTCCTTCTTCTTCTTTTTCTTCTTCTTCTTCTTCTTCTCTCGCATGGAAAATGAAATTGGGGACCATTTAAGGTCCCCAAAGTTGAACAAATAGACAAATTTGCTGCTGCATGGAGTTGTCCCGTTAACTGGTGCTGCCTCTGGCACACCCTCCTCCCTATTTTTTTTTAAAACAGTATTTTTTTTTTAGCAAAATGTTGCAGAATGTGGCGTAGGGTGGTCACGGCTCTCCCATAGGCAGCACCACCCTACATGTACCATTTTGGTACATAATTTTTTAGATGTACTATTTTGGTTTTTTTTTTAATTTTGGACTAATTCGGTAAAAAACCCAATAAAAATTTTTCTAAGGCAGTGACTAAAATACAAATCTTTTAATTTGAGTGATCAAACTAGATAGTTTACCCAAAATATTTTTAGGTGACACTGAAACGTGTTCCTCACTTAGGGTGGGTTTGGATGGGCGATTGAGTGCGGTGCGGTGCGTTTAGCTTACTTTTTGTCTCACGCTACAGTATCGCTACAGTATCTAATTTCACCGCCACCGCTGTTTTTACACTAATCGCAGTTAAACGCACCGTCCATCCAAACTCACCCTTAGCCTCGTATTGCGAGTGTCAGTGTCACCATTACAGGTAGCGAATGTAATACTTTTCTTCTCATGGCTGCTTCTTTTTGCACCCACCGACATAGGTAATTAATGCTAATAAGTGGGATCGAAAAGCTAAAGAGGAGAGAGAGAAGAAATAAAATGGAGAGTGCCGGTGTAGTTTCAACCACGACTCCGACGTCTTTCAGGCTCCGATGGGACGTGTTCCTCAGTTTCAGAGGCGAAGATACTCGTCACGGCATCACCAACACCCTGTATTGCTCGCTTGTGAGAGAAGGCTTGCGAGTCTTTCGAGATGATGACGCTTTGAGACGTGGAGACGAGATCGCACCGAGTTTGGTGGAAGCCATCGAAGACTCGGCTGCTTTCGTTGTCATTCTCTCTGAAAATTACGCTTCCTCCCATTGGTGCCTTGAAGAATTGGCCAGGATCTGCGAGTTGCATAGCCGGTGCCGGAGACTGGTTCTGCCTGTGTTCTATGGGGTTGACCCCTCTCATGTTCGGAAACAGATGGGACCTTTTAAGGAAGCCTTCTTTAGCCACGAAAACAGATTCGGAGAAAAACAGGCCAACAGATGGAGGGAAGCCATGGCCAAAGTTGGCTCCCTTGCTGGTTTCGTTAAAAGGTAAGCTTTTCCCCTTTTATCTACTAATTACCTCAAATCTCTCGTGTTTATGCAATTATTTTAATTAAATATTTAAGTAGATTACATTAGGGCTTTTGATATAAATTTAAGAAATTAAAAATCACACTACCATGCGAGTGAGGAAAGAATTATAATATTTTTTTTTTAAATAAATAACTTAGGTTTTAAATAATTTTATTGAATTTGGTCAGATTTAAGAAGTTACAAAGATGAACTTAAATTTAGTGTTAATGATTGTTTTAGATTTTTATTTAGTTAACAATCTATATTTCAAATTAATTCGCTTAACTAGCTTTCATACACACAAATTGATAGTGTGTGTTATTTAAATTTTAAATTAATTGCAAATTTTAGCATATAATTTTAAAAAAAAATAGAAAATTGTGTTTATTATAAGTAATTTATTGCATGATTATAAAATGAATTTAGTTAATACAAGGTGTTTATTGGTTGGATTCAGAAAGGACCTATGCATGGTATTAACCATAGTTGCTTAAGTCTAACCCTCAAAAAAATTGAAGTGATTCAAGTTTTTCTATTTGGAATTGTCTTAGCTCTAATTTTTATTACTTTGGCTGGACCGCATATTTACAATACAAACGTGGTGATTAGTTGGACCTTTGATTAATTAACTTACCTTTTTTGACTGACCCCTTTAATTCTTTAATTTTAATTTAATCCAAGGAGGTCAAATTCGAATTGCTGTTTAAATTTTCTTTTCAGTTTGGTGTAATTTTCGTAGAACCTATGACATTGGGTTTTGGTCTCGAGCTATGAACATTAAATTTTGTTTAAAACTATTTATATTTATAAATGACTAACTAAATCCATTTAAGCTTATCTATATATTTTTATTAAATAAAATATAATTATTTTTATTTAATATTTAGTAATTATATATATTTGCCATCTTTTACTATCAATATTTTTTTCCTTTTATTAAATCTAAACATATATAGTTTAAAATTTTTTAACATTTACATTATAGTATAATATATTTAATTTTTATATGATATATAAATTACTTAATATACTCATGAACAATGTTTATCCCTTTAATAAGCTTACAGAACATGGATGATTTGTAACTAGACTTGCTTCAGTAGATATCTTGGAAAATCAAAAGAAAATTTTACTTAATACATAAACTAAAATAAAATAAATAACATATCATTAACATAAACTTGAAAATGGTGGGTTGAGTTGAGTCAGACTCGGGCTTTGAATATTAGAGCTTGAGTTCGACCTATATTTTAAACGAATTTAATTTTTTTGCTCAAGCTCATTTTCGGGTTTAATATTTTTGTCCTAACCCTTTTCAAATTTCAAGTGCACCTTCAAGCTTAGATAGATAGCTTGACTCTCGAATAGGTCTACTTAATAGTTTTAAAAGTTATTATCAATGATAATTATATTTTCTTTTGTTTTGTTTTTACTTTCTATTTATTTTTAAATTATTTTATGCAGATGTATGTTAAATATTTAAAACTTGAATTTAATTTAATTATATATTAACATTGAAATTAATTTTTTTATTTTTTACTTTTATATTTTAGTTAATTTCTTATCCATTAAAATTTTCTAAATAAAGATAACTAAATTAATTTTACATGAAAATTTAATAAATTAATATATAACTGATTTAAATATAAATTTAAAATATTTAATTTTTAAAATAGAATATATCTTAATGCCATTAATTTTTCATTATTTTATAATTAAAAATAGACAGAAAAAATAGAACAAAACTAAATAATAAAAAAGAATATAATCAATTTTTTTATTTTAAACTTAAAGAGGGATAAGTGGGTATTCTTTACACTAATTCAAGAGGATAAGTGTCCTTTACCTATTTATTTAAAAAATAAATAACGATGTTATATGTGTATTTATATGATGTCATAATTATAATCTACATTGTAGCTTCAATTTGATGGGTTTTTTTTTAAATTTATTAATTGAGATGATGACAGTATAAATATTTTATGAAAAGGGTAACAAAACTTAAGTTGTTAGCTGATAGGTTGTTGAGACCTACAAAAACAAAATCTACTTAAATAAATGAAATTTTGTAGTTAATTGTGAGTAGGGTTGAATCCACGAAGATAGGTAATAATTTTATTTATTTAATAAACAAGTAAAATAAAAACTAAATAAAGATATTTGAAATTAAAAACTAAAATTAAAACAAAGTAAAAAGAAATCGTAAAATAAAATATAAGACAATCTCCGTTTCATTCAAGGGTTTGATCATTGATACAAAAATGATTTCAATGCTTTTTAATAAATTTGTTATAGTTGCTGACGATTGTCTAGCAACTTAATCTCTTTTTACCTTCTCGATAACCAAGACAATCGTCGTTAATTACTTTCCTTATTGACAAATAATCCTATAACAATCGTTTAGGATTTAATCTATCAATAGCATTGAGAACAAAAAAAGATCCAATTCTGACCAACAAACATACAATCAAGGTTCATTTAAAGTTAGATCGCATGCTCACACTACACAAACAAAGATGTAGTTCATGACAAATATTAGAAATCAATCAATTGATTAAATACCTAATTGATAAGGCAATCATTTTAAGCTATCAAATACTGGTAAAATATTTAACAAACTTAAACAATTGTAATTAACCTAGAAGACATGCAAATACCAAAGAACAAAGAAAAGATTAAGAATAACTCGAATTCACAAACTTTATAGAATCAAACTTCAAATAATTCTTTGACTAAAAAGGAAAAGTTTAGCAACCCATGAAGACAACAAACACAAAATCAAAATAAAATTAAGGGTGGTTATGTTTCCGTCTCCCAAACAAAAGTGCCATTAAATACATAAATCAAAATTTTTATTGATTTTTTGATAACTTTCACGTCAAACTTTCAGACCGTTTTTTGCACCTTCCTGATTTTTTAGGCTCTTCGAATTATTATGGATCCAAAACGGAAGTCTATAACTTAAGTTATGACTAAAATTGTAACACCCCAAACCCGGCCCAAACACTACAACCGGATCTGGTATGTCACTAAAAAAAATTCTATCAAATCATGTCGTATTTTCAGAAAAGCCCAAATATGTTTTAAATAGAAGATGCTTTAGTAAAGTAAAATCCAAACTTAAATACATGCCTTAGTTTAATTAAAATAAAACTTAAATGACCTAAAGTAATAGAAGCCCATAATAAAACATAATAGCCCATGGCCTTATTACAACGAGATTTGAAGTCCATTAATTAAAAATATAAAGTATTAACTTGAGACTTTTTGTTGGATCCAGCTGGTCTTTTGCATGGCCACCTTGCGCTTTTTCTCCACCCGTCCAAAGCACTAGGTATCACCCGAAAGGTTAATTAATAGGGTGAGTCATGAGACTCAATGTGCAACCCTCATGCACCACTAGATTTTGGCCTTAGGCCCATAAAATGATTAATAATTCCATTTAAAAAAGAAATAACAAATAATATGCAAGGCCCAACCCGCTTGCCTAGGTTTCCATCCGCTACACGCCCGCACTCAACCGTACACACCATTGGGGATTTCTACAATCGACCCACACCGCTACACACCATGATGGCGGTCATGTTGCTCATCCACATATGATGGCCAAGCCTGTATAACATTTAATGGCCGGCCAGATATAATAGTTCACGGCATTAGCCGCTACATCGATCACGGTAAAACCGCTACACATATAACGTATAACTTCCTCCTTTCATCAACCCAACCCATGCAATCACATACAAGCATTTTACTTATAACATATAAACAGATTACTTACTAACTCGTGAACCGCTTTTACCCTCCTTGGGCTTTCATCAATAAATCGAGATGTCGGCAATTATCCAAACATATAAATCTTATGATCATGCATTTTATGATTAGATCTAGATGGTGGGGAAGTATTACACACCGATATCGCGAAATCCAATATTCTTAGTCGATGTCCTTGCTATCCTGGATCTATTATCCTCAATGTAAAGCCTTGCTCAAAAGTCGGAAAAACACACACAAAGATTTAGCCCTTCAACAATCGCCAAGGTTAATAAATCCCAAATTATACGTTAAAACTAATAGATCCCTTACCTTGAAATCCCGAAAGTAACACGATTCTATAACTTAGAGATCTATGCGATTGACTCCACTAAAGTTCCCTTGATTTCTAGCACAAGTAGGCACCACGTAAGTAATTCGGCAATCACAGGAGATGAGATCTAGGGATTTCGCTTTTAGGAAAATCCTTAAAAAAGTATGAACAAGAGAAGGTCATGTGTCTTTGGCTTTTAAAATACTTGAGTGAAGAGTTTCGCTTCTGACAGAAAAGAGAAGAAGAAAAGAAAACAAGGAAGAGACTTGAAGATTTCGGCTAGGAAGAAAAAGAATGGAAAGAGTTTCGCTTTTGAATCAAAGTGAAGATGAGGGAATAGGCTTAGAAATTTCTGCTTTTGCAGAGAATGAAGAAGAAGATGGAACTTTAGGAGTTTTCTGCTTTTACTCAGAGAAGAAAAGAAAAGAATGAGAGAAAACCCAAATGCTGAAATTGAAGAGATATTCCCCTATTTATAGAAATTTCTAAGCACTTACCTAACCTTGCAGATAAATCCTATCTTTTCTCCTTTATCTTAATCTACTAGCTCATCTAAAAGAGACTTAATTATCTCTAACTCCTCCTCCTTTATCAAAGATATTATCCACATATTTTAATCATTAAAATCCCTAAATTTTAGCCTTTATCTGCTTATTATCTACATAAAATAAATTCCTAAATAATAGCCTTTATCTGCTTATTATCCACATATTTTAAACATAGATACTACCTTTTAAACCCTATAATGCCCAAACAGATAATTTTAATTAAGGCCTCTACCTAAGCCTGAGCCCAATTTGGACCCCTAACACTTAAATTAACACATTAAATATATCCACCCATTAAACGCATAGGTCCAAAAATTTAGGATGTTACAAAAATACTGAAACTACATTGTATTAAAAGTCCAAATCGCAAAAACTTGTCAAATTATACTTTAAGCTCATTTTTCTCTAATTCTTCTCTAAATTTATAATAAATAAAATATATTTATAAATAATATAATTAAAAACACAATTAGAGAAAAAATATAACAAATAATTTAGAAATTACGCATTTTATCATTAACATTGATTTAATATATTTTTTCTAAACTTCTCATTCTTATATGTTTATGCACACTCAAATTCTCGTCAATAGCAATCAAGTTAAAAGTCTATCAGCTAAACTCAATTAATATTTTAAATGTATCCATTCAAAAAAAAAAAAAAATTAATTGTGATCTTTAAACCAATAACATTATCCAAGCGAATGCCTTTACTTAATCTTGAATGAAAGATAGTGGTTGGCAATTAGAATACCTATAAAGCTGTAAATTATATTAGAGTAGAAATCGAAACCCCAGATTTTTTTAAAAAAAGAAAGAAAGGCTCGACACATTTATCTAAGATGTTCCAAGTTTTCATTGCTGCAATAGTTTGATGCAACTCTTCTTTACCAAGTAGGTTCTTCTAACTTTTAAGGTGCATTCATGTTGGTTGGCAGTGATGAAAGGGAATTGATTCGGGTTCTGCTGAGAGAAGTTCTGCAACAAGTGAATAATACACCTGTGGAAGTAGCAACCTACGCAGTTGGACTGGATACGCGGGTGACACAGCTAATAAATCTCTTAGACGTGAAGTCCAGTGGCATTAAAGTTTTGGGGCTTCATGGGATTGGCGGGATTGGGAAGACAACCCTTGCCAAGGCTGTCTTTAACAAGATACTCGTACACTTTGACCACCGCAGCTTTATCTCAAATGTCAGAGAACTTTCAAAACAAGGAGATGGTTTAGTATCTCTCCAGAAAAAACTCATTGGTGATCTCTTCGGTTCCACTGGTAATTTTCATCTTCCTGCGGATGAAGTCGATGCTAATGCCTCGAGAATCAGAAAGATTATTCATGAAAAAAGGGTTCTAATTGTCCTGGATGATGTCGACCAAGAAAACCAACTGAATGCACTAGGCCTAGGTGCAAGAGTCAAATGGCAAAATGATGGCAGTATTCGGATCATTATTACAACAAGAAATAAAGGAGTTTTAAATGAATGTTTTGTAAATCGGACTTACGAGGTTAGGGAATTGCATTTTGATCAAGCACTAGAACTTTTCAGCTATCATGCGCTCAGAAGAGAGAAACCAACAAAAGAGTTTGAGAAATTGTCCAAGCAACTTGTAGCTCTCACTGGGAATTTACCTTTGGCTTTGGAAGTGTTCGGTTCGTTTTTGTTGGACAAGAGGAAGGTAACAGAATGGGAAGATGCTTTGAACAAGTTGAGAGATGTTCGTCCACACGAGCTTCAAGATGTGCTGAAGATAAGCTTCGATGCGCTAGACAGAGAAAATCAACGCATATTCCTAGATGTAGCCTGCTGTTTTCTCAATTTGCATACCAAGAGAGAGGACATAATTGATGTATTGAGAGGATGTGGTTTCAAAGCTGAAATAGGGTTAAGAGTTCTTGAGGAAAAATCTCTGATTAAGTTCACTGAGGGTGATGCTCTTTGGATGCATGATCAACTTAGGGACATGGGAAAAGAGATTGTGCAAAATGAAAACGACGATCCTGGAATGCGCAGCAGGCTCTGGGATCGAAACCAAATCATGACTGTCCTGCAAAATCACAAGGTATGTTATATATAAGAAATGTCTTGCATATTTGATACTGTTGATACATTACTACGATATACACTTATACTATTGACAATAGGGAACAAGAAGCATTGAGGGTATTGTAATGGACATGAAGAAAGTCGAGAATGGGAATCAGGTGGTAGTCCATACAAAACCATTTAAATCAATGGTTAATCTAAGATTGCTTCAAGTGAATCATGTGAAACTGGAAGGAAAGTTTAAATTTGTTCCTCGTGATCTCAAGTGGCTTCAATGGCAAGGATGTGCATTGAAAACTCTTCCTTCTGATTTTCGTCCTCAAAAGCTTGCTGTCCTTGATCTCTCAGAAAGCAAAATCGTACAGCTATGGAGCTCTTACTCTAACAATGTAATGACATATCGTTATATATATACACACTGTCTACTTTCTTCTGCTTGTAACTAGCTAGTTTGTGGAAATATATAAGCAATATTTGTTTGTTTCAGGTTGCTGAAAACTTGATGGTCATAAACCTGCGTGGTTGCCCTCATTTGGCTTCTCTTCCTGATTTATCAGGACACAAAAACCTGCAAAAGATTGTTCTCGCGTATTGTGTAAAACTGATAAACATTGACAAGTCAGTTGGTACTTTAATTTCCTTGCACCACTTGGATATGACAGGCTGTTTAAACCTTGTTGAATTTCCAAGTGATGTCTCGGGGATGAAAAACCTTCAAACCCTTGTCCTTACCGATTGCTCCAATTTGAAGGAATTACCTGAGGACATAGGCAGCATGAGGTCACTCAAAGAACTATATGTTAATCGAACTGGCATCGAGAAGCTGCCAGAATCTATTTACCGTCTCGAGAAACTTGAAAAACTGAGCCTAAATGGTTGCATACATATCAAACAGTTGCCAAGATGTGTAGGAAAGCTAGCTTCTCTCAAGGAACTTCATCTTAATGGATCTGGATTACAAGAATTGCCTGATTCTGTTGGATCTTTGGAGAACCTGGAGAAATTAAGTTTAATATCTTGCGAATCATTGACTGCAATTCCTGATACTGTTGGCAATCTCAACTTATTGAAAGAGTTGTTCATAAAGGGTAAAGCAATCACTGAGTTGCCAAATTCTATCGGTTCTTTATCATATCTCAAGTGCTTGTATGTTGGAGGCATACAGATGAGGAAATTGCCAGACTCAATTCGAGGACTGGTTTCTTCAGTGGAACTTGGTATAGAAGGCACATCAATTATGTGTCTCCCAAGTCAGATTGGTGATTTGAGATTACTTGAGAAGCTTGTGATATTGAATTGCACTTCACTTGAATCTCTGCCAGATTCAACTGGGGGCTTGTTTGCTCTCACTTTTATCAACATATTCAAGGCCAGTATTACTGAGTTGCCAGAGTCTTTTGGGATGTTGGAAAATCTCATCACGTTAAGATTGAACGAGTGTAGAAAGCTTCATAAACTTCCATCCTCAATGGGAAATTTGAAGTCATTGCATCATTTGTATATGAAGGAAACTGCTGTGACAGAATTACCAGAAAGCTTTGGCATGCTCACAGGTTTGATGGTGCTGAACATGAGAAAGGATCCCAACAAGCAAGAGCAACCAAATTCATCATTTGTAGCGTTGCCAGCATCTTTCACGAATCTCATATCGCTGCAAGAACTTGATGCTCGGGCCTGGAGAATATGTGGTGAAATCCCAGATGATTTTGAGAAGCTGGCAGCAATAGAGATTCTGGATTTGGGTAGCAATGATTTTTATAAACTACCATCAAGTCTAAGGGGACTGTCACTTCTAAGAGATCTCAAGCTGCCCAAATGTGAAAAGCTTCAGTCCCTGCCTCCACTTCCCTCTAGTTTGGAGAAGTTGAATCTTGCAAACTGTATATCATTGGCGACATTATCTGATCTTTCCAATATAAAGGGCTTACAAGAATTAAACCTTACAAACTGTGAGAAATTGGTAGATTTGCCAGGCCTTGAGTCCTTAACGTCCTTGAGAGAATTGTACATGAGTAACTGCAGTACCTGCGCTTCAGCAGCAAAGAAAAGACTCTCTAAGGTTAGTTTTCTTTCTTTTAGAAAGTTTATATTTAATGCACCTTCAGTTTATAAATCTTGGTATATTTATAATGACAAAACATCTTTTTATAATCTTTCCATGTAGTATATTTTATCATCTCACCTTAATGTTTAGATTCAAGTTTCAAGATAAAAACACACTTAAGTAATATTTTTCCAATTTTGTGAGTTTTATTCAAATAATAATTAGCAAATAAATCACGTTTGGGATGGAGCTTTTGAATATGGATGCAACTAATTTTGCAGGTTTATCTCAAGAATCTGAGAAATCTAAGCATGCCTGGAAGTAGAATTCCAGATTGGTTTACACAAGATATGGTTACCTTTTCAAGCCACAAAACCCGTGATCTCACTGGGGTGATAATCGCGGTTGTTGTTTCCATTAACCATCATATTCCAGATGAACTGAGATACCAACTGCCTGCCGTGCTGGACATTCAAGCACAGATCTTCAATGGCGAGGAGGCAATAATGACCACTGCATTGAACTTAATTGGGGTACCTAGAACCAACCAGGACAATGTTCACTTGTGTCGATATCCCGCATATCGTCCCTTGGTTTCCATGTTGAAGGATGGTTTTAAGATTAAAGTGACCAGGCGAAACCCACCCTACGTACAGGGCGTCGAGCTGAAGAAAGCTGGGATTTTTCTAGTTTATGAAAACGATGATGATTATGGTGGCGATGAAGATTCACTGGATGAGAACCAGCAGTCTGTATCAGAAAAATTAGCCAAGTTTTTCAGCTCTCTTGAAGAAAATGATGGAGTTGTTCACCAATCCAACTGCAGCCATGAAATAAAAGAAGAGCGTCAACTCCCAGGTAAGAAAAAAAAAGGTCGCCCAATCAAGTCGTGCTGCAATTGGTGCGGGAGGTTAAGCGTAAAATCATGAGAGATTTCAAGGCGTGTATGCCGATTTCTTCACTCAAGTTGAACACAGTATACGTTCTTAGGATCCATTTGGATGGATAATGAAATAGATTTGAGTGAGTTTAAAGACGAGGGTGACAATAAAATTAGTAAGAGTGGTGATTGTGATTAAAATTAATAGTGAGATAAATGTAATTTGGATGTAAATAACCAAATATAGTGATAATAGTTAAGGGAGTATAAATATATTTTTTTAGAAATTTACCAGCTGACCGTGTCGAATCCCCTGAAGATTCGATAACCCGTATGGTTATGGGCATATTCACGTCCTCAAATAATAACTTTAATCCTATAACATAACCTAACTGTTTTTTCACTCCAACTATCTTAACTTGTTCTTGTGATCAGAATAAAAGGACAATTACGAATCAATCTTTCTTTATTAACTATGTATTAATTTAAATATTAGCTAAGGGGCCCTTCTAGAATCAAAATAACTTAATATAAGTATACATGAAATATAAATTGCTAATAAAGCCAATAATAAAAGAAATTTTTTATCGAAACCAAAACATGAAAGCAAGTTAAAAAGGAGAGTGATTAAGGGTCTATCGGAGTTAATAAATGTTGTGGAAAAGTGTAGTTTGTTAAAGCGTTTTGTGTTGCGGTATAAAACTGTGATGGGGAGTTAAAATGTTTATTTCAGAAAAGTAAAAATAATTAATTTAAATCATTTAATATAAGTATACATGAAATATAAATTTTAAATATTTTTAAGTAATTAATATAAATTAGTTGTAAAATTAATGATACATTAAATATTACAAAAAATTTAATATAATATTTAAATAATTGAATCTAATGATACATAAAGTATAAATTAATCTAAAGTTTTAAATACATTTTAAATAGATAATATAAATAAGAATATTTTGATAATTTTACTTCAAAACACAAAAAAAAAAAAAACTAAAATTACTTCAATTTCAATTTTTAAGCTTGAATGGAAAATCATTTTTCAATAGTAGTTTTAACCTCAAAAGTCAGGTGTTCTTTGTTACTTCTGATGTTAAAAAGTGCTTTTAGAATTCCAAACGCAATCAACAACAATTCTAAAACTGAAAAAGAAAAAAAAAATTAAGAAGAAGAAGAAGAACAAACTTTGTGTCCCGTTTAAGTGCCTCACTTCCTCCTATATATAAGAGGAATTACGATCCAACTCACGATAAAAATAATGGTAAACTGCATCTAAAGTTGTCAAACTATTAGTAAATTTATATTTTGGTCACTTAACTTCAAAAAGTTACAAAATAGTCACTGAACTATTTGAAAGTTTTTATTAAAGTCATGGGGTTGTTAAGTTTTTTTTAAGTCCAGTCAAAGAGCTCCAAGCGACGGTTCGATGATCGATATGGTGGATCAGTACCTATCAACGAGTAAAAGAACATGCCTTAGATCCAAGTCGAGATTGGAAAAGAAAGCTGTTTGAATTTTGATTCGTAGATTTGTAATGTTCAAACATCATCTTAATTAGGTAGAATATTTTTATTATGTTATTAAAAGTTATTTATTAATTTTTTGTAAATTATAATCTAAGTTTAAAAAAAAATATAGATGGTTAAAACATCATTGGATTCAAATATTGTTTTATAATCAAAAAATTTGAAATCGGATATCTAAATCTGCATCCTTGGTTGCAGGAAGTAAAAGGTTTCAGTCGTTTGAATGTGCCACTTTTTCCTCTTGGAAAATATAAATATGACAATCATACTAGTTTTCCCTTAAACCAATACCCATCAATAGTATGAAGTAGGAAAAAGATAGTGAGAAAAATGCAGAAACTCATCATGTAATTTGTTGTTTAGGATTATAACTGTTACTAGCTCAGGGAAAATAAAAGATAACAGTTAACTGGCTTTATTTATTTATCACAATTTCAACTTTTTAATTAACAAGACACTAAAACATGTAAGCATCAGACAGTAATTCTGAACAAGCAACTTTCTTGTACACCCAACAATAAATCATTCTAGGAGATTCTGTTCAGGTATTAGTACAGACAAGGCTGACATTTCATATATGAAGAAAAAGAACACATTCTCCCAAACACAACAATCAAGATGTTCAGGTACTGACTTTAGCATTCTTTTAGAGCTCAATGCCTCATGTTGAGAATGAAAATAGAGTGTCTCTCTGGTTTTACCAGGATGCAATATGCTTCTTTGGGTATGACTGAAGGAGAGGATTCATTGGGAAATTAATGTTCTTATTGCTGATTGACAATGAACTGTTGAGATTATGTTGTTCTTTCGAAACCACCACGAATATGCAACCACTCTGGTGATGCACCGCGACTGTATTCCCTTGTTGCTTGTGGACCAAATGCCATTCCAGTAGCATCAAACGTTTGTTGGCCATACTGAAATGACAAAGCAATTGTTATAGCAGATGTAAGTCTGGGGAAAAAGGAAAGAATCTCTTCGATGAAACATTCTAAAGTTTTTCCCCCTAACATGGTCAATGCTGCTGTTGAATAGAATTATTTCATTCAACACAAAGCAGTTCAGGGACTACCTAAGCAAGTTCGACATGACTTACGAGCATCTAACTTTAGACAACTGAAACTTCAACATAGAAAGCATGTGTATATGCTAGCAACTAGAAAATAAATTGAAGTAATTAAATAAAACAACAAAGTCAACAACAGATTAAATACTAACATCTTTAAGAGGAAATACTTCAATGGTAGGATTCATTCTTGAATTAACTGCTTCAAGCTTCATTGACAAGAACTGCAACAGCAGTAATAATATTTCAGAATAAAAGTTCGAGATTACTGGGGGCAAAATGTAAAATAAATACAATGATAGACAAGCAGAAGGATACACACACCTCAACCTGACGCTGTAGTGACTGAATGTAATTGATTATCTCATCTAGAACAAGAGCCTTGCCAATGACCTGAGTCCAATAAACGACTTAGTATGTGGCGTAAATATGCCATGCTCAGGCAAACTGAAGAGAAATTTCGATATGGTTTCGGTCATCGACCATGTCACCACATAAGTTATCAATTTACCAATAAGCAGAGACAGGTACAGCAAAACAGGGACTAGTTTTTCTTATACACAAAACATTGAATAAACAAACATAGAGTTGGTAGCAAGACACAGTTAACAAATTTTTCATTGCTATATACCTTATTGCAACCAGGGACCAGATCCTGAAGAATTTTCATTCTTTCACTAATCTTTTCTCTCCTCGCCTGTCCATCAAACGATTCGGATCAGTGAAACATATTCAAATCTCCATGTACGTAAGATTCTATGAATTTTGTTCAACCAAAACTAATGATGGTAAAAAATAGTAGGCGATAATAAAATATTAAAGGGTTAGATATATAAGTTTCACAATCAAAGACATGTCCTTTCTATCAAATTTCGGTTTTTATACATTGCAAGGATTTCAACTATCATAAAGCAAGTTACCCTTTCTGCTAAACTGTGACTATCAGTAGCTTGACCCCTTCTAGCTCGCACATGGATGTAGTCTTGTTTAGGTGGCTCTGGTGGTTTAGCTATTTGTTCCACTGGCTTGCCTGAACTGGGTTCTGCTGCTTCAACTTTAGAATCATCATTCTCCTCTCTACATCCTGATGCTTTAAGTCTCTTTCCATCACCATAACTCTGCCCAAATTATTAAAAAAACTGCCCTATTAATTCCAATCATTTCCTTTCAATACTTGAAAGATAAAATGTCAAGCAAAATAAAAAGGTGCCCATCTGAAATAGTACAAGTGAGGATAACAAAATCCAATTAGTGAAAGAAGTAAAATGAAAATGAATACCACGCCATTGCCACTACTGGTGGAGACAACCTTAGCTGCCTCATCTACTCCATCACGCCTTCTCCTCACACCACCCGATACCTCTGGATTGGGGTGGTCGTAATGAGGCGGCGGCACATTCCCAAACTGACCCCTCCTTAACCCAGATTCACTCACGGGATACTGCCAGATCTCCGCTAGATTGTACCCCCCATCGCTCATCATAACTGGTGGATCCATCACCCAGCAAAAAGGTAAAGTTTGCTTAAATTATTAGCGAAGAAAGATGATGGGTTTTATTGCTTGTTGTCTCTAATGTGTTTGATCTCATTACCGAACTGTGTATCTATGATGGTTTAGAAAGAGACCTCGAGAGTTGCGAACTTAAGTAACTTCCAGTGAGGTCTACTGGGAGGATTCCTTTTTATGCTTCCACAACCCCTTATCTCTCTCTCCTTCGCTTCTCCACCATCCGATTCCACTTTTAAATCCACCGTATCACTTGATTAGTACTAATTGGGGAATTAAGCTGATGTGATTAATGATTAGAAAAACAATGATTTAAGTGTCAATTTGTTAGAAAGTTTATGAGTATGAATTGTGGGAAACTTTAGCTATTTATTTTCTTGTCATTGCCGTGTTTAGGTATTAATTACCTACTTATCGCCATTTCCCTTCCAATTTTCTTTCTTTTTAAACAATAACCCTAAATTAGTTTCTCAACTATAAAAGTAGATTCATTTAATGAAGAAATAAAATCCGTATTTTAAATGTTAAAAACTATTACTTCTTGCGTTTTGAAATGATTTTAAAAAACCAAATTTCAATGCTTCTTTTAAATTATTCAAACCGAGTTTATAATTTTTTTTTTATATATTCTACTATTTATATCATAAATTATAATATAAATATTAAAAAATATGTTAAATTGTTTATATTTAAAATTTTAATAAAAAATAATTATATAATGATAATAAAATGTATATATAATTAGTTCTCTTTATCTTCGTGCGATGCATGGATATTTATTAAAATATAATATAATGTTTGACGATTAGAAAAACTATGATTAAAATTTTATAATACAAAAAAGGAAAGAATTATTGTCAATATTTCAAAATTTCAATTTTTAAAGTTTTGTGTAAAATTACATGAATGTTTATATTATGAGTTATATAAATTAAGATGAGAGAAATAATTTTTTATACTTATGTTATTAATTACAAATATTATTATTTATATTTTTAAAATTTTAATTTATCAAAAATTGCATGCTAATTTTAGTATAATAAATGCTTCTTCTTTTTTTTTAGGAAAAGACAATATCTAAATAAATTAAATTTAATATCAACACAATATCATATAATATTAAGAATAACATGACGCATATATGTGTGTAAATAAAAAAAAAGAAAAAGAAAACACCAATTATTGACACAAATTTTGGTTAAAGGTAGACGTCGTTACTGTTGGATTGTTATGAACTAAAGAAGGCGGAGTAAAATTGGTGTCGTGGAACATCATGCGGGGCAATAGTCAAAATATCTACAATCTTCACTTTTTCTCTTGGTAACTTTCAATAAAAATACATAAACAATCATTGAAGTTATTTACGATTCTTCTTATTTTCCAAGCGTTCAACTATCAATTCCCATTTTGGTTGGTACCTCCAACAAAAGATACTACCCATATATTCCTTTTCCTTTTTCTCTAGTATTTGAGAATCAACTTCGAAATAAAGCCCCCAAGACTTCAAACTTTCTTTGCCTGAATCTTTACCACTAACTGTTAGATAGCTGCATAACTCCAACATCGTCCAGTGTAACTTTTAACCCTTTGGATTTAGGAAAGACCCCTCTAAATTTTGAACATATCCAATTTTGAAAAGTCAAAAAGCATTTTTTTTTTCATGTGTCTTCAAAAAAAAAACATAAAAAAAAAATTCTGTCAAGGTTAAAAATTTATGAATAAATTCAGTCAAAGTTAAAAAATAATTATGAATAGGAGTATGTTAAGTATTTATAATTGATTCAAACTTTAATTCAGAAATTTAAACCATTATTTATCTCATTAATTATTATTTTAAATCTCTAGACTTATCAATTCTATTTCAAATTTGTTTATTTTGTCTCATTAAAAAAATAATTGTTGAGATAATTTTCATTTAAAAATAAAGTTAATTCATCAAAAAAATCTTGTTGGGATAATTTCTATGTAAGTAAGATTTAAATACACTTCATAAATGATAATTGTTGAGATATTTAAATGTTGATACCAATCGTTTTATACTTCAATTAATTTTAGGGTACACTATTAAAATAGTCACTTTTGTTTGCGTTTTAGTCACTTACATTATAGTGTTGTAATATTTTAGTCACTTAGCCGTTAATTGCCTTTAACGGTGTAACGGTAAGCTGACGTCGCACGTTAAATCATCATTTCAAACGAAAATTTTAGGTTAAATTCTATAATCGGTCCCTATATTTTTTCCATTTTAAGCAATTTAATTTTTTTCTTTTATGTTCTTTTAACTTTCTTTTTTTTCTTTATTTTTCATTCTCTTCTGCTTCTCCCTCTGTTTTTCTCCTTCCTTCATTTCTTTTAACATAGTTTTCTATATTTTCCATTTGTTAAAACTAGTCCACAAACTTGCCTTGCTCGAAAAAAATTAAATTGTTCAAAAAAAAAAATAAAAGTATAGCAATTAGTTTTAACAAATGGAAAACATAGAAAATTTACGTTAAAATAAATGGAGAAGGGAGGAAAATAGAAGGAGAAGCAAAAGAGAATGGAAAATAAAGAAAAAAAAGGGAAGTTAAAAGAACATAAAAAAAAATTAAATTGCTTAAAACGAAAAAATATGGGGACCAATTATATAAGTTAACCTAATTTTTTTGTTTGAAATAATGATTAAATGTGTCACATCAACTTACTGTTACACCGTTAATTGCAATTAATGGCTCAGTGACTAAAATGACAACGTGATAACGTAAATAGTTAAAACGTAACATTTCAAACATAAGTAACTAAAATGTAACATGAGTTAAACAAAAGTGATTATTTTGATAGTTTACCCTTAATTTTAATAAGTACATTATCAATTAAATATCATATATTTATAATTTTATATTATTGTGTTATGAATTAAACAATAAGTCAATAATTATGATTAGAGGTGTTCATGAGCCGGGCGGCCCGGCCCGAAGGCCCGACCGAAATTTGGGAGGGTTTGGGCAAAAATATAAGCCCGAAAAATGGACTTGGACAAAAAATAAGGCGCAAATTATGAAAGTGTTCTAATTCTATTGGAAAATAAGAGAAAAAGATGGTGAAATTCTAATTCTATTGGAATTTTGAGAAGGAGCAAGTTGTGATTTCTAATTATGAAAGAATTGGTTAAATTTTAGGGTTTGTAATTTTCCCAAGATTTTGCTAAAATTTGAAATTAAAATAAAAATGAGAAAGGAGGTAGAGGATCGAATTCGGGTTCACAAAGGAAAACTAACGTTTAACCATTGGGTTGTTACCCATTTATTATTTATTTTCTATACTTAATTATATAGATATGTTTTTGGGGGCATTTTTGGTGAAATTAGGAAATAAAAAGGGAATGAGGGGGCTCAAACTTGGGTTTGGAGGGGTACCAACGCCTTAACTGTTGGGCTCCTGCCTATTTCTTGTTAAATTTTATCCCCAAGAATTTATATTTTAGTGTAGCTTTTATGAGACTTGAACCTTGGTTTCTAAAAAAGAGGCATTAACGCCTAACCATTAAATTTATGTCTTTTTCATTGTTTGTTTTAGACACTTAACCATGCATATTGCTTTCTTTTTTTTTTTTTTAGACTTGTCGAATTCCCAAAATAAAAAAAATAAAAAAAAAGAAGAAGGAAGGATTTGAACCTAGGATCATAAAGGAGGGAAGCTAACCTTTAACCATTAGGCTTAAAACATATTTCTTATTTAATTTTATTTATTAACTATATATATTTATTTCAGGATGTGACTTTTCCCTAGCTTATAAAAAATAATAAAATGGGAGGAAGGGATACTACTTGCATATTCTTTATTACTTTACACATTTATCACATATAACACCATAACTTTAACACTTCTTTACTTAAGCCCTTTTTCCACTTTATACAATGTCATGACATACTTTATTAACTTTACAATTTAATCTTTTTCCACTATTATCGTAAATTACCATAATTTCATGACTTAAACTAAAATTTGTATCATCAACGCTACTTTCCTCTAATAATACTATACATAGCATTATTAAAATAGTAAATAAGTTACTTAATTTACATAATTTCTAATTAACATGACTTAAACATAATTAAATTCTTGAAGTACTTAAGATGGGGGTTTAGGTTAGGAGAGGGAAAAAGAAGACGGTGGAAATTTCTAGTGGAAGACTAATTTCCCAAAAATTGGGCAATTTCCCTTTTGGTCACTCTATGTTTCTCCATTTTTCCAATTAGGTCCTGACACACTATTTTTAAATTAAACCTCGTAATCAAGTTTCGTTTTAGATCAATTAATAAAATAAAACCTAGTTATATTATTTTAATACTTTAATTAATTATTTAAAGCAAAGTTTAAAGACTGAATCATAATTTTAGTAAAACCTTTTTGTAAAATTGAGAGTAAAATTATGGAATTATCCAAATAAGACTTAATCATGCAAATTTTCAAGTCATTTCATAGCATTTAGAGACTCCAATTGCATAGGATAAAACTCATGACTCAATTGCAAAGATAACAAAACATGTCCAACCTATATATGACACATTGACACCTATACATACTATTTCGTGTTTTTATGTCAATTTTCCTATTCTAGCACATTGTATATCATACATAGATCATACAAATCATGCCTAGTTACACTAAAACATACATTAACACACTCTAACAATCATGTGTATTCAGACTTAAATCCAATCAATCAATCAACCAGAAACCCAAATCCTCTAAACCGATTTTTGAGATGTGACACAAATAGTATATATATATATATGATAAAGTGTAAATATGGGTGACCTGTAACATTCTGAATTTTTGGGCCTATGCGTTTAATGGGTGAATATGTTTAATATATTAATTTAAGTAATAGGGGTCCAAATTGGGCTCAGAATTGGGCAAAGGCCTTAGTTAAATTATTAGATTGGGCATTATAGAGTTAAAAGAGTGGTAATTATGTTTAAAATACCAAAGTGGGCTTGTGGCCCAATCTTAGGAGGTGACGCCACACAAGGGAGTAAGGGGCCCAAATTTAAGTTTCATGGAGCCCAATTCTTTTAATTTAAGTTAGCTAAATTTTGGGCATTAGGATTAGGTGGAGTGGATGGCAACAAGGCTAAAATTTAGGGGTTTTAATGTTTAAAATATGTGGATAATAAGCAGATAAAGGCTATTATTTAGGAATTTATTTTATGTGGATAATACGCAGATAAAGGCTAAAATTTAAGGATTTTAATGATTAAAATATGTGGATAATATGCTTTGATAAATGAGGAGGAGTTAGAGATAATTAAGTCTCTTTTAGATAAGCTAGTAGATTAAGATAAAGGAGAAAAGATAGGATTTATCTGCAAGGTTAGGTAAGTGCCAAAATTTCTATAAATAGGGGGAATATCTCTTCAATTTCAACATCCGGGTTTTCTCTCATTCTTTTCTCTTCTTCTCCGAGTAAAAGTCTGAAAACTCCTAAAGTTCCATCTTCTTCTTCATTCTCTGCAAAAAGCCGAAATCTCTAAGCCTATTCCTCATCTTCACTTTGATTCCAGAGCCAAACTCTTTTCATTCTTTTTCTTCCTAGCCAAAATCTTCAAGTCTCTTCCTTGTTTTCTTTTCTTCTTCTCTTTTCTGTCGAAACCGAAACTCCTCACTCAAGTATTTTAAAAGCCAAAGACACATCAGCCTTCTCTTGTTTATACTTTTTCCAGGATTTTCCTAAAAGCCGAAATCCCTAGATCTCATCTCCTGTGATTGCCGAATTACTTCGTGGTGCCTACTTGTGCCGAAATCAAGGGAACTTTAGTGGAGTCAATCGCATAGATCTCTAAGTTATAGAATCGTGTTACTTTCGGGATTTCAAGGTAAGGGATCTATTAGTTTTAACGTATAATTTGGGATTTATTAACCTTGGCCGATTGTTGAAGGGGCTAAATCTTTGTGTGTTTTTCCGGCTTTTGAGCAAGGCTTTACATTGAGGATAATAGATCCGGATAGCAAGGACATCGACTAAGAATATTAGATTTCGCGATATCAGGTGTGTAATACCTCCCCACCATCTAGATCTGCCTATTATTGTATGTTCATATGTTTTATATGTTATGATAAATGCCGAAATCTCGGTTTATTGATGAAAGCCCAATGAGGGTAAAAGCGGATCACCAGGTTAGTAAATAATTTGTTTAAATGTTATAAGTAAAATGCTTGTATGTGATTGCATGGGTTGGGTTGATGAAAGGAGGAAGTTATACGTTATATGTGTAGCGGTTTTTACCGTGATCTGATGTAGCGGCTAATGCCGTGAACTGTTATACGGGCTTCGGCCATTAAATGTTATACGGGCTTCGGCCATTATATGTTATAAGGGCTTCGGCCATCATATGTGGATGAGCAGCAAGACTGCCATCATGGTGTGTAGCGGTGTGGGTCGATTGTAGAAATCCCCAATGGTGTGAACGGTTGGTACGGGGGTGTGTAGCAGATGGAAACCTAGGCAAACGGGTTGGGCCTTGCATATTATTTGCTATTAATTTTTATTATGATTATTACACTGTTTATTTTGTTTAACGGGCTTAAGGCCCAAAATCTAGTGGTGCATGAGGGTTGCACACTGAGTCTCGCGACTCACCCTTTTAATTAACATTTCAGGTGATACCTAGTGCTTCGGACCGGGCTGGAGAGGAACGCAAGGTGGCCATGCAGAAGAATATGTGGATTTAGCAAAAAGACTCAAGTTATTATTTTATATTTTTAATTGGTGGATTTTAAAATTTCGTTGTAATAAGGCCATGGGCCACTAGTTTATATTTTGTTTTATTTTGGGCTTTAATTACTTTTAGTTATTTAATTTTTTTTATCTTAATTAAACTAAGGCATGTAATTAAGTTTGGTTTTATTTTACAAAGGAATATTCTATATGAAATATATTTGGGCTTTTCTGAAAAATACGACATGTTTGACAAAAATTTTCTTAGTGACATACCAGATCCGGTCGTAGCAATTGGGCTGGGTTTGGGGTGTTACAAATTGGTATCAGAGCCCGGTTCAAAACTCGGCTCTAGGGGTTTTTTGGGCTCAAAACGTTTTTATAAAGTTGAGTTTTCGAAACATGCATATTTATACAGGTCTGTTAGCTCGGCATGGCACCTGCGTCTCCGACCCAAGTCCGCCAGGTAAGTACCCTAAACCATTGTGTGATATACATGTGGGCTTTATGGGACGTAGACTAGTTTAAATAGACTCTGATGGACTATAGGCTTAGTTTAAACCACTTCTTAAATTTCCATAAGACTTAATTTCACTAAACAAACCCGTGAACCAGTCGCAAGACTAGGGTGTGGCAACAGGCATGCGCATGTCTAGGATTGGATTCAGGGAGAGCTTGGTATTTAAGCAGTCCTAGTGACTCACCTCCTCTTTGCTAGAATCCTACCTGGTGCGTAGTGACTGTTCACCTTAGTCATGAGGACTTGTTGACGGGCCAAAATCTATAATTAAAACCCGAAAGGGACCAGCTACCTTATCTTTACAAAATTGCTAGAAACCCTTGTTTTGAAAAAAAAAAACCCAAGATACCCATGATTTGCAAATATACGCCGATTTACATAGTCAACGAAATTTTTCTGTAAAAAAAAAATAAAACAACACAACACATGACAACAAACAGAAATCCACAACCACCTGAACACTACTATTTTCTTTTGAAATCAAATCCTTCAAGATACCCCTGTTTGTTTTAAAAATAAAAAAAAAATATTTTGAAAATATTCCTGATTTGTAAAAATTACTAAATTGCCCCTAATGTGTAAAATGACCAAAGTACCCTAGATTTCAAAATTACCGAAATACTCTTATTTCATAAAATCACCAAGAAACCCTATTTTGGAAAATTACAAAAATACCCCTGTAGGATAAATTATGAAAATACCCCTGGGTAGTGGAATAACTAGAATACCCCTATGTATTGAGTGTGGATGTATGGATGTTGTATGTATGTTGATTGTTGAATGTATGTAGTTTATAGAACTAGGAAAGGTGAACTTGAGACTAAATTGCGAATTCGAAAGAACTACTATTAAAACTACTAATCATAAGACTGTTCGTGGATAATCAGTGGAAGAAAACCAATAATTCATAAAAAAATTTAATCAGATAAATGCGAACTGATAGCATGAGTACAAGGGGACGAGGACGCTCTAGATGTGAATACCGGTGCGTATTCTACCATAGTGTACTAAGTGTTTATTTTGGGTTTAGAATTGGAGTGCGCAGCGAAAGCATGGTAGTGAGACTTAGGTAGTACGATTAATAGTTAGTTGAAAATTTCGAGGACGAAATTTCTTTAAGGGGGTAGAACTGTAACATCCTGAATTTTTGGGCCTATGCGTTTAATGGGTGAATATGTTTAATATGTTAATTTAAGTAATAGGGGTCCAAATTGGGCTCAGAATTAGGCAAAGGCCTTAGTTAAATTATTAGATTGGGCATTATAGAGTTAAAAGAGTGGTAATTATGTTTAAAATACCAAAGTGGGCTTGTGGCCCAATCTTAGGAGGTGACGCCACACAAGGGAGTAAGGGGCCCAAATTTAAGTTTCATGGAGCCCAATTCTTTTAATTTAAGTTAGCTAAATTTTGGGCATTAGGATTAGGTGGAGTGGATGGCAACAAGGCTAAAATTTAGGTGTTTTAATGTTTAAAATATGTGAATAATAAGCAGATAAAGGCTATTATTTAGGAATTTATTTTATGTGGATAATACGCAGATAAAGGCTAAAATTTAGGGATTTTAATGATTAAAATATGTGGATAATATGCTGATAAATGAGGGAGGAGTTAGAGATAATTAAGTCTCTTTTAGATGAGCTAGTAGATTAAGATAAAGGAGAAAAGAAAGGATTTATCTGCAAGGTTAGGTAAGTGCCAAAATTTCTATAAATAGGGGGAATATCTCTTCAATTTCAAAGATCTGGGTTTTTCTCTCATTCTTTTCTCTTCTTCTCCGAGTAAAAGCCAAAAACTCCTAAAGTTCCATCTTCTTCTCCATTCTCTCGCAAAAGCCAGAAATCTCTAAGCCTATTCCTCATCTTCACTTTGATTCAAAAGCCAAACTCTTTTCATTCTTTTTCTTCCTAGCCAAAATCTTCAAGTCTCTTCCTTGTTTTCTTTTCTTCTTCTCTTTCCTGTCGAAACGAAACTCCTCACTCAAGTATTTTAAAAGCCAAAGACACATCACCTTCTCTTGTTCATACTTTTTCCAGATTTTTCCTAAAAGCCAAAATCCCTAGATCTCATCTCCCGTGATTGCGGAATTACTTCGTGGTGCCTACTTGTGCCAAATCAAGGGAACTTTAATGGAGTCAATCGCATAGATCTCTAAGTTATAGAATCGTGTTACTTTCGGGATTTCAAGGTAAGGGATCTATTAGTTTTAACATATAATTTGGGATTTATTAACCTTGGCCGATTGTTGAAGGGGCTAAATCTTTGTGTGTTTTTCCGGCTTTTGAGCAAGGCTTTACATTGAGGATAATAGATCCGGATAGCAAGGACATCGACTAAGAATATTGGATTTCGCGATATCAAGTGTGTAATACCTCCCCACCATCTAGATCTGCCTATTATTGTATGTTCATATGTTTTATATGTTATGATAAATGCCGAAATCTCGGTTTATTGATGAAAGCCCAAGGAGGGTAAAGCGGATCACCGTGTTAGTAAATAATTTGTTTAAATGTTATAAGTAAAATGCTTGTATGTGATTGCATGGGTTGGGTTGATGAAAGGAGGAAGTTATACGTTATATGTGTAGCGGTTTCTACCGTGATCGATGTAGCGGCTAATGCCGTGAATCATTATACGAGCTTCGCCATTAAATGTTATACGAGCTTCGGCCATTATATGTTATAAGGGTTTCGGCCATCATATGTGGATGAGCAGCAAGACCGCCTCATGGTGTGTAGCGGTGTGGGTCGATTGTAGAAATCCCCAATGGTGTGAACGGTTGGTACGGGGTGTGTAGCGGATGGAAACCTAGGCAAGCGGGTTGGGCCTTGCATATTATTTGCTATTAATTTTTATTATGATTATTACACTCGTTTATTTTGTTTAACGGCTTAAGGCCCAAAATCTAGTGGTGCATGAGGGTTGCACACCCGAGTCTCGCGACTCACCCTTTTAATTAACATTTCGGTGATACCTAGTGCTTGGACCGGCCGAGAGGAACGCAAGGTGGCCATGCAGAGAAGAATATGTGGATTTAGCAAAAGACTCAAGTTATTATTTTATATTTTTAATTGGTGGATTTTAAAATTTCGTTGTAATAAGGCCATGGGCCACTAGTTTATATTTTGTTTTATTTTGGGCTTTAATTACTTTTAGTTATTTAATTTTTTTATCTTAATTAAACTAAGGCATGTAATTAAGTTTGGTTTTATTTTACAAAGGAATATTCTATATGAAATATATTTGGGCTTTTCTGAAAAATACGACATGTTTGACAAAAATTTTCTTAGTGACATACCAAATCCGGTCGTAGCAATTGGGCTGGGTTTGGAGTGTTACATGACCAAAACTTGTTTAATTAAAATTTTATTCTTCTATTAGAAGGTCATAGTCTTGTGTAGGTGGAAATTTAAAAATAATTATAAGGTAAAACTATAGATGTCTCATCGAGGAGGAATCTTGACACCATAGTGTCCATAATGTTGATGAATCCACTTCACCCCTCACTCTCAACTGCTGATAATAAATTTAGCAATGTCCTTTTTCCTGCTTGTTTGAAGCCAAAAAAAAAAAAAAAAAAATGAAGTTAAAAGCAATTGATTTGGATGTACATAATGCTGTAAACCCAAAATTAGTAAATCCACGTGCCAAAAAAAGAATGAGCTGTAATACACAATTAGGAATCCAACGAATACACCATAATTGAGGCCCCTTCATAGCTGTATTTAATTTTCATTTTCATTTTGAAACAACGTTAAGATTTTCTTGCAAGTTGAGAATTTTTCCTTTTTCAACAAATATAATGAACAAGAGCACGTGATGGAATAATTGAATGTTGAGAAAAAAAGTTTAAAAATTTTTGGAGCTAAGATATTAATCACGTGCAGTGTTGGTAGTGATTAGCCCTATTCACTTGTCAACGAAAATGGGAAAGGGTAGATAGCAGCTTCTGCCCAACTTTCCATTTTCATGTATAACTTAGTTAGGCATGCATAATCACCAGAAAAGATAAGTTGCTTCCTTAGCTTAAAATGGATTTTGTGGCCCAATTTTATTTCACCACGTTTAGGATTACTAACACCGCCCGCTCTACCTATGCCTTTATTCATGGACCATTATTCTAATTTATTTATGGATAAAAAGAAGTGAGATGGTACTTTCATATTTATCCTCAAATTTGTAAATGCCCCATCCCATGTCAAAGATATGGGCAAAGTAGGTAAAAGGCGTATGCTTTGCTCCAAGCTCCCATATCGAGGGAGCTCTCTCTTTCAAGAGTTGCACCTCATTTGCATTTCCCCACCTTTCGTTATAATCCGCATGTGAAACATACATCTCCTATGCCCATTTCCACTTTCATTAAAAAAAGTTAATGTCATCTGGTAATATGCCCACTCTTCTCCTTGGCAAGCAAGTTCGGTTTGCTATACTTGCATTTAGGGAGGATAGTGTAAAATATCCGTTATTCCCCTGCATCATTTTATATTTAAAATAATTATTAAAATTATGTGTACTTATTTATAGATTGAGTTTAATTTTAATTGGCATCAATATTATTGCAAATGTAAGAGGACGTGAATTGGAGGACACTCAAACACATTTTATCTTCTATTTAAAGATTATGGGTAATATTAAATATTATATACAAAATTTTATCTGTACTCGAATTGATATGAATTTAAATTAATTCAAATTCGAAATAGTATTAGATATATTATACACGTACAATAAAAGTAAGTCGCAACTAGAGGTGTTTATGGACTGAGCTGAGCCTAAGCATGATATTGATATACTTTATGTTTGTCCAAGCTTGGCCCGAAATATAGACCTAAAATTTTACCTAAGTTTGTTTATATTTATAAAAGACTAACCCAAACTCATTTTAAGTATATCCATATTACTTTTAGAAAAATATTTATATTATATTATTTAGATATTTAATAATTTTATATATTTTTTCTATTTATTGGATTTTTTTATATAGTCATCTTAACATTATTGCAATGTTTACATTAAAATAGTATTATATATTTAGTATAGGTTTTACTTTTTCTTAATGTGATATAAATTGCATCATATATAAAAATAACATAATATAAAACATTATAAACTTAAAAAAGATCAGGCCAAACTCAGACTTGAACATTTAAAAGTTCGAGCCTAGCCTATATTTTAAATAGGCCTAATTTTTTTGCCTAAGTCTATTTTTGAATTTAATAATTTTACCCAAACTTTTTTAAATTTTGAACATGTCTTCAAATTTGAACAGATAATTTCACCCATAAACAGTTGTAACCCAACCCAGACAAACTTAGGTTAAGGGCCTAAAAGAACATGTGTCCCGCAAGGCCAATATTCATGCTTCTATCTCTTGAGCTTTAGTTCGGATCCAGCCTTAGATATATATATATTTTTAGATAATATATTTTGACTTTTAATTTTTTTAAGAAAAAGCAAAAACTTATTGAATGAAGTCAACTTACTGCTGGCTTAATTCACACCAGTTTTTTTTAGTAAATATTGACATTGTTTTTATGGCAGCAATTTAAACATTATAGATTTAAGCATGTTTAACATTATTTTTCAAAATTATTTTTGAACAAAAGTTAAAATCTTTTGATTCTGTTTTTAATAAAAAATATTATTTTTGAAAGTAAGTTTTTATTTCAAAAGTATTTTTTATTTTAAACCGGAAAGAATTTATGATTTAATAAATGTATAAAATAAATTATAAGATGGAACAGCTATGAAAGGCCAAATCTCATGAATTGATTCATACAAAAAGGGTTTGTGATTGAAATTTAATTTAAGAAATTAATTAATATATATATATATATATATATATATATATATTCCAGCATCCAGCTCTGTAGGGGGCCTGCATTGCAGCCCATTCAAAACTAAAAACTAAAGGAAAAACTTAGACTGGACTCAAGATATGTATATATTTTTAGAACAATAAAATTTTGGGGTAAACTCTAGAGCTCGAGTTCCAACCTCGACATATATTTCCAAAAAAAAAAAAAAAACCGAGTAGAAATTTACATAATACAGGGAATCAGGGCAATATTGTGGGCTTCAATCAGAGGACCTGGTTTAAGATTAATATAATAAACCCGATTCGACATTGATGTTAATTAATAACATAAAATAAAATTTAATTGAAATAGAATGGGGGAAAGTGTCTTTAAATGGCTTTAGATCGTAAGTAACGTAGCAGCATTGACTATATGAATTACCATCAAGTCCAGAGCCCTCTGCTCTTATTCCTAGTTTAGGCCCAAAGGCGTGGGGACAGATGGCAACAAGGCTTTAGAAATGATTATTGTGGGTAATCATCTTCATGCATTGATGTTCATAACTTTGCTTTTTTATCTTCATACTGAAACACTATGTGAAATGAAATCCATTGACTGTAGCATCAGTATTTACAGATGAGAAGCATGCCAAGATACTAAATGTTGGTAAATAATACAGCAATTTTGGGGGGGGGGGGGGGAAATCCAAGTAATTCAAGATTTGCAGGGAGAAAGGGGTTTCCCACATAAACCTGTGTTGCCAGTGAAACAACTCTGGGGAAAGTCACTAAGAGGTTTGCCAGCAGGGATTTCCCCCACTAAAAGATTGTCTGATAAATCCAAGTCCTTGAGGTTTTTTAGGTTCAAAAACTCAGCAGGTATTCTACCAGTAAATTGGTTTCTCTGCAGCTTCAGTGTCTCCAAATGGCTTAGATTTGCCAACGTCTCTACCAAGCCGAAACCAAATTTGTTATAGCTCAAATCCAAACTCTGCAATGCCTTCAATTTCTCCATTGATGTTGGCAATTTACCCTCTTGTAAGTTATGTGATAAATTAAGATACACAACTCTCTCCAGTGTTCCTACACTAATTTGTTGAATTCCACTTGTGAAGCTGTTATCAGATAGGTCAACATATGTGAGTGAACCACCTGGGAAACTGGTTCCTATCTTGAAAACATGTTCCATTGAGCCTGTTATGTTGTTTGAGTGAAGGTCCAGCACTCCCAATTCCTGGAAATCTGCAACTGAAGCTGGAATACTTGAACTGAGATGGTTCCTTGAAAGATTCAAGGAGTAGAGTTGAGTGAGGCTTCCCATCCATGCTGGTATCCCACCAGTGAGATCATTGGCTGATAAGTCCAGTTCCTGTATTGGACTTGGAGTTGATTTCAGCATGTCTGGTATTTGTCCTTTGATTCCACATCCTGCCAAATAGATTCGGGAAAGAGATGGCAATTCTGCTACCCACCTTGGAATGGAGTTTAGAGTTAAACTGTTGAATGAAAGATCCAGTGTTTGCAAATTTTGGAGAGCAGACATTTCATTAGGCAATGGTCCTTGAATTGAGTTATGAGAAAGGGTCAAGAGTATGAGATGTGAGAGTTGACCAATTGACTTTGGTATAACTCCAGATAGCTTGTTGCCGCTGAGATACAACTCTGTCAAAGCTTCTAGATTACCTAAACTAGAAGGAATTGCTCCTTCAAGCTTGTTGTTTTCAAGTGAAACCCTTTGGAGGGAGACCAGATATCCCAAATTGGGTGGTATTTTCCCGCCTAGTTGGTTGTTTTGCAGCCTTAAAAATCCAAGCAGAGGCATCTGACCATAATTTGATGGAAATGGTATCTTTCCTTCTAGATGATTTGCATCTAAATACATGACGGAAATGGATGTTAGATTGTTTACTGAAGCTGGAATTTCCCCATTCAAAAGATTATCTGAAAGATCAAGCTCTTTCAAGAGCTGCAAGTCTCCAATATTTTGTGGTATATGATCAGTGAGGGAATTGGTATGAAGGTCTAAATGCATGAGATTTGTCAAGTTGGAGAATGAAGCAGGAATACTACCAGTGAATCTATTTGAATGAAGAAGCAAAGCATTGAGATTTTTAAGACAACCAAGTGTAGGAGGAAGAAACCCAGATAATCTATTCTCATGCAGGTGAAGTTCCTCAAGTTTTAAAAGCTTACCAATGCTTTCTGGCACGGACCCTCTCAGCTTGTTTCCATAAAGATAAAGCTTTCTAAGGTTCTTAAGGCGACCAATGGATGTGGGAATTCTTCCAGAAAGGCCTGCGAGTCCTCCAAGGTCGAGAACTTCAAGCGAGGTGAGGAGTGTGACTGATGGGGAAAACCAGCCTTCCATCTGAGACTGAAAGACGAAATCAACGGTGGAAATGAATCCAGGTAGATGAACTTCAGTGACCCTACCAGTTTCATTGTTGCAGGAAACACCTTGCCATCTGCAACAACGACGACCGACCCACTTCGCTAGCCGACCTGAAGTGTCCATATGGATTCCGCCCCTGAAACTGGCGAGACCTTTGAGGTCACCAGGGTCACATTCTTGAACAATGCTTCCTCCTGTGGAGACTGTCGCCATCATCAGAGTCAATGCTAGAAGAAGCCATAACATTTGACAACCCATTTTTGTCATGGACAGCTGATTCTCTTAAGACTTAAGCTACAATATGGCTAACTTTCTCACTATTATCAGTGTGATTGAATAGGAAAAGCAGGACAGTGAAATTGGGTGCGAGTTAAAGAAGAGAATGGGGGCAGTAATTTGGCTCAGCTGATGAACCCTCAAATTAAGGGACATTGATTTTGCCTATTTCTTTTGTCCTTGGTCTTTTCCGGACAGTTTGGTTATGCTAAAAAAGCAGGTGTGTAGATCATGATCTCCTTTTTATAAAGGGAGTCAATTTAGGCGAAAGATTTCTTAATAAAACGACAAGAAATATAATTCTCAATTGGTTTTTACAAATACCCTATCAAAAAGATATTTGTTAAGTCTGAACCGTGGTTGAGGGTGCTGCAAACTAGAATATCTACTTACTCCCCCCAGGATTAGATCTACTGACATCCACTTCACCAATTACTTGATGCAAAACCTCATCACATGCTGAAATGATTCTTTTTCCTAACCCTCACATTTTTCTTTCTTCCCTCCTTTTCACCGTAATTGATGCCATTACGACCAAATAAAAAGAAGAGCTATTTTTTATGTGGTAGGCCCTCGCGCCAACCTCCACCTCCCGCCTCCGCCCTCCGCCAGCTACTGCCAACGGGAAGTTGGATGGCGTTTGTTTGACTTTTTTATTTTTTCTCTTTGCTCCTTACGAGCTTTTATTGGCTGCCAAGAATGAACGCATTGCTTCTGGCTTTATTAACATTATGACAGAATTTTATTTTTTGATTATATAATGATGATACCAAATTTTATAATAAATTATGGGAAATGAATATAATTACCATGATTACAATTAGAGCCCGCAATCGGACTCGAATTAAAGTTTTTTCGAGTTTGAATCTTTTCTGGACTTGGATTTTTTCTGATTTGGGCTTGGATCGAATCAGACATGCTATGATGAATCTAGATAATTTTAAATTTTATAAGTTATAAATATTTTAATTTTGAATGTAATAATACATCTTATTTTTATGCGATGACAACACAAATTTAAATTTCCCTTATAAAAACATAATATTAAAATTTTAATAATATTTTATGTATGTTATTATAATTATAAACATGTATTTTAATATACTAAATTACACATAACTATTGATGCAATATCTTTTACTATAATCTATAATATAATAATAGTTATTATATTAATAATTATAAAATATATTATTTCATTATATAATACTATATTACATACTATAATAGTAGAGTAATACATAATAAATTAATTATTATCATATATTATTGTTTGTTATTATAATGGTTGAAATATACTCTAAGTCCCCATAATGTTTTGTATATTTGAAAGCTAGCCCTCCTCCTACTATATTATTTAATGCTATATCATATCATATAGTATATAATATATTAATGGTTTACATATATGCACCGATAATTAAAAATTATAATATTATGTAATATTATATCTTTTATTATAATAATAGTTATATATGTATTAATATTTTAAGTAATAGTTATATAATATATTATTATATTAAGTTAAATTTTATAGATTTTAATAATTATTATATTTATTATACATATATAATTATAGTATTTAAAATATCTTAAAAAATATTTCACTTTATAAATTAACATAAAAATGTTATTAATTACTTTTCCTATTAATAAAATATTAATATAAATATGCAATGCTTATGAATACATTTTTAAAAAAAATAAAGAATTATCATTTATTTATATTTTAATTAATATCATAACATTATATTAATTATTAATGTCTATTATGGCTGCTCAGTTATAAAGTCGGATTTTTTTTGGCTTTGAGTCGGATTTATCTCGGACTCAGACTTTCTCATACTCGAATTTTTTAGACTTAGATCTATTATGAACTCAGACTTCCTTAGACTCACACTATCATTCTTGTAATTTTACTAAAATTGAAAAGATGTGTAATTTAAATACAAGACACCTCCCCTTCCCTCCTAGTGACATTATTCTCCATTGGAAGCATGCAGGTTTTGGGCATGTTGTTAAGATAACGGGTGGTCCAGGCTTACAAATATTGTAATAATAAAGTAAAAGAAAAACTTCCATGGGGGAGGCATCAAAGGTTCCTTTACTTGTTGATGCACTCGCATGAAAGCCTGCCGTCTGCAGTTGTTGTTTTCGAGATTGGAATTTCAAGAAGGATCTTAAGCCAATGGGTAAAGACTTTAAAGCTGTTGTAAAGCAATTAAGCAGTTGGATGAGATTTAAATATTGAAGGGTTGGAAAATAATGTCAATACTTCACTCATTTCCACCTTTTTTTTATTTTATTAATTAGAAGATTCGACTTCAAGACTATATTTTACACCAAGTTCAAACAGGCTTAGCCTTATATTATATCATATATAACAATAATAATATTTGATATGCAATCACAATTAAATTTTATTTAATACAACACTCTCATCTGCTTACTTATGTATTAACATAAAAAGGAAAATGTTTTAGAGTTGATTAAATCTTAAAAAGATTATATGATTAAGAGATTATTAATATATCAACATTTATATAAACTAAAAATGAAATAGTTGATGAATAGTGGGTGTGTCAAGAGACTTTTGATGGAGAGAAAGAAAGTGATTGCATACAAATGAAATAGAATGTAATGGGGGATGACAAAGAGGGGTTATTATTTTTAAAAAAAAAAAAAAATCTTTTGGTTTTTCCACTAGAATTAGTGTTGACTCTAAGTTAAGCTTACAAATAATTAGATATGTATAAAAAAGAAACACCCTTATATACGATATACAATTGTGAATACGATGCATGCTCCTTTGGGTGTAAGAAAATTGCATAGAATATAAACAAGAGTGGGATGGGGATTGGGGAGTTCATATCCATCACCCATTGGATTTGGCTGCTTACGCGTCACTCATTGGATGGGGATATGTATTTTTTTTATAATTTTGTTATTGTTCCATGTTGTTCTTTAAAGGTGATAATGTTACGGAGTGAGAATGGACCCTCAAAAGGGAATAGTACAGAGCAGGAAAGCAAGGAGACCACACAGATTGGGACGAGCGAAAGGACAATGTAGTATTGTCTTCTCCACACTCATACTTGGATTTCCTGGACTATGCTATTTACAGATGATGTTTCAATAACTTTATTTATTTATTTTTAATTTCATTTGAATATTAAATATCGTAATTGAGCGGAACACCACTTCAATCTCAATATGATATCCATTCAATTTGACTCATTCTCAAATTAAATATCATCACACAATATAACCCATGAGTCATGACACTTTTTTACTTATACAACTCAGGAAGCTTTACTATAAATTTGTAAAAAAGAGAACATCCAAAAACTTATGGATAAGAATAAATGGTGTCATATTTTCCATAATTTAGAAAAGAACCCCAAGAATTGCAAGCTAGTTTTGTGGATGCATGCTGAAATTCAACAGTTTCCTCTCAACTGTCATCCCCCAAAGTGAGATGATTTTTTTGGGGACTTAGGCATAAATGATTCTTTAGATAATTCAAAAACATCCCATGGCTTATAGAAGACTTCAGGATATGAAATGATAAAAAAGAAAAAAAAGAGGGAATTTATGGGTTCACAGAGCCTTTAAATATTATTATTCTTATTCATAATAATATTTAAAGGTACGATATATGGTATAAATAATAAATAAATCATTATAAATTAATACATAAATATTATGTTTATAGGATATTCTAAAAAAAAATTAATAATTGCAACATTGGAATTATTAAAAAACAAATAAAAATGCATTAACTTGATCAAATTGTTGAAATTTGCATCCTAACCTCACTGTCATCAAATCAACAAGATGATGAACACCGATCAACAAAAAAGAAAAAAACTGTCAAAAGACTCACCATACCAATAATACACAAAAGGCCAAGTCTCGGTTGGTCCATCCTCCTTCTCATCATCTCAAAGCCTTTCGAGAACAGCTTCTAATAAATTTGCCTACACCCTTATATTGGCAAATCTCATATATACTCTGGAACATGATTAAAATTTAAAATAAAATCACATCTGCTTTAAAAATAATAAATTGGACATATCAAAGCTTATAAAAAAATGTGGACAAAATAAAACCATAAAATAGTGAATTAAAATTAAAAAATAAAAATACAAAAAAAAAATGTTGAAGAAATCACGGTCAAGAACCTGCCCAAAAACCAACACACTGCCAGCAAAGCAAAAATATAATTTGAAAAAATTGAGCGGGTAGAATTTTTTTTTATGAAAAATAAAGAGTCTACTTATAGGAAGAGTTAAAATAGAAAACCTAAATCTAATATTATATATAAGGATATTTTGATAATTATGTTGAAACGGGCGGGTTTCCTTAAACATAATTTGATTTTAATCCATTTTAGAATTAAATCCTCTTAAAATTGACTCAATCCCGACTTAAAAAATTCGTAAAGTTTATATTATTTTTGCCATCTCTACGTCAAACAATCATCTAATAAATAATACACCTTCTATTCAAACTAAAATTTAAATGATCGGAAAAATGAATATCCAAATTTATATTGCTTTGAATTTTTATTTTAAATAATCAATTCAATAGCAGTCAAAATATTTTTTTATTTTGATATAATTTCAAAACTACATATGTATTTATAGTCATAGACATGAAACTATTTTATATTATTGTAAAACCAAAGAGTTTGTAGTTTTAAAATTTATCACATCTATTTTAAGTAAACATTTGGAAGTACCCAACACTAAAACTGGAAAATGTGTTGGAGAATAAGCTCATTAGGCCTGTTAAACAATCAATGAAAAGCTCTGCATTCCTACATAGTATATATATATGCTGTTGAAAGTTGATACCATGATCTAGAAACCTGTATTTTATTCAACGCCAGTGCATGCATAAGGGATAAATGATCAATGATAGCATGTTTGCTTTGTGACTGTGACTGTGACATGCATAACTGAAAGGAACGCCTACAGACCTTGGTTACTTCCTTGAGATACGACTGGCGCTGCAGATGCCGCTGCTGTAGGGCTTAGTACATCTCCCTCCATACTACTAAAGTTGCCTTTACCCGTTAACATCTTGATTGCTATTTGAGCAACTTCGGCAAACCAGTCATCCTCCGGCAACACGCTGCCAAAACACGAAAAAGGCTTCATCAGCTTGAGGTCAAAACAAAAATGTTCCTATGATGATATGGATCGTGTCTCATGTACCTGTATGGATCTATTCCAGTTGCGGCCACTGCATCGATTGCTCTCTCTATTATGTTTTTGATAACTTGTTGCAGATTTCGAGACAGATACCGGCCTTCAGAAGTGAAAATTATAACAAATTCCATATCCAGATACAGCTGCATTGAAATGAAAAGGAAGATATAATATGATGTTAATTACTAGCACAGTGCATTGTACATGAATTTGCTTTTTCCCTGTTGTGTGTGATTATGAGTATACCTGTTGAAGACCGAGAGGACCTAAAGGAGTCGGACCCTGCTCGATCTCTTCCCAAAAGCTCTGGTCATCAGAAAGCCAAAGGATCACTGTCTCAGTTTGTCTCATTAATAGAAGTGTGGCAAACCTTTCCCTTCCCACAAACATATCAGTTGCAATTGTTGCCATCGTTGTCAGTTTTTCAAACAGTTCCTGGAACAACATAAAACCACTATACTAGTGAGACAGAAGATCAAACATTTCATTTTTGTGATGATTAAAGACTAGCATTTATGTTGCTTTACACAGAAAATGATACAGATTTATATTATGCTCCTTTTAAGATTATAGTTTGCCTTTCTACACATACTGAACGTTAAGACAAGAACATGAACAGAACCTATTAACAATCAAACCCAAAATATAGGTGGTTTTATGACTATTACATATACATAAAATGGTGGCTTTTAATTAGTCCATAAACATGGTTTCCATGTGTCTATTTAATGAAAAGCAAGGAAATTAACATTGAATTATAAAGTTAACGTACTTGGTTCAACAAAGATGTAGCAATAAGAGAAGAATATTTTATGGTTATGTTGTCATATCCATAAATCTGTTATACCTAAGAACTGCTGTATTTCAAAGAACAAAATGCATATATAAAAAAAGTGTAGTGATGGACAGCACAATTATGTAGATATACTACAGAGACCGTTCGAGCTCCATTCATCAGGCTTGAATGTATCAGATGGCATATCTTCTTTTCAGGTTGCATGCTTATGTCAGGAATAAGGAAAACAAAAGATATATATATATAAATCTCACAATTAAATTTGCAAATATATTACCTGGAAAATGGGTGATGGAAACCATTCTGGTTCCTCAGTTTGGCCATCCATACTTAAGTATATCTCTGCATTGAGACGGATGTCCCCATCGACTGTAAAGATAAGATCAAGGGCATGTTGTCTACAGAAGCTATCTCGCAAGCGTTCAACAGAACGTTGTAGTTTCCTCTTCCATTCCCTTTGTTCTGGAACACGGCTTTGTCTATCTGAAGTGCCTTTAGGGGTGGCATCCACTCTGTTAGCCTGGCTCAATGGCAAAAGCTTCAATGCAGCCCGTGGAAGCAATTCATCAGCTAGCAACGATGCATTGGCGAGTAAAGCCAACTGTTGGGATTCACTCTCCGCCATATTAAGAATTTTACTCCCAGAACCATCTAAATGTTCTTCATTTTCCATTGAATTAGGCAAAGCACTTATCAACAGATTAACATAGGAATTGAATATTTGTAAAACACCTTCTAAAGCTGGACCATCCAATTGAAGGTCCTCAAGGGGGCCAACATCCTCCATAAATGCCTACAACCAGAGATAATGCACAATTAGGATTAGGAACACTAAAGATTCCGAAACTTGCAAAACAAGAATTAAAAGGACATTTTAGTATTTTACTTGTGTTTTATCACGACATTAATCAAATTTAACATTCTTCACTTCAACATGGGACTGGTAAAACTAGGTGTCCTAAGACAAGCCAAAATAAAATTTTGCCATATCCGACAGGTCTTACAGAAGCTATGGCGATTTTGAGAAAGAAGCAAATAACTTTGAAAAGAAAATAAAAGTAAAAGAAAGATGGAATGAACCCATAAATACTGTTAGGATCAATTGACGAGGAGTAAAATAATTACCTTAACCATTGAATTCAATTTGTGAGCACTGCTTGAAAGCTTTGCCTGTGACATACTCGCGCTGCTAAGAGATGAAGTAGAAGAGATAGAACGTGCATCAGCTGGTGCATAAGAAAGCTCCCAATCATCTGCAGCAGCTAATGCAGCAGTGCTATGTTCAATTCTTTTTAAGGTGGCACTGAATGCTAATTCGACACACGGCCTAAAATGCCTCATTAAGATAGGGGAAAGGGCCAATCCACGAGATTCTAACAAAGCACAATGGCCGAGGCATATCTGGACACATTCTGTGGCAACTCTTAGACCCCCAGCAGCTGCTGATGAAGCAAGAACATGTCTCTTTAAGAGAAGTGCAAATGCCTCAGTTTGCTTGACAGCCCAAGTTACAAGTTCAGACGAATAAGCAGGCTCCTCACCAAAAACTGCTAAGGAATCACTAGCTGCTTGTGCAATGGTTGAAAATACAAGCTGCGAAAGAGATGAAGTAGTTGCTCCTCCGTAAGAATTGGTTGAAGGACGAAGAACTTGCAGACCCCGCTGCAGCCTCTGCTGGTGAGAGTTGAGTAGCAATGTATGAGCACGAGGACCATCCCCAAGATTTTTAATGGATGAAACAGCTGAACGGAGCTCAGCCCCTCGTGTGAAAGGCTGGCAAGTTGTCTCTGCAAGCTGATCAACTAGTTTTTGTCTCAGCAAAGTGAGGGCATTCTTCAATCTTAGGAGTGCATCTGGACTTAAGCTCTGTTTAGTCTTATCTTCTTGTGCTACTTGTTCCCCTTCATCCAATGCAGCCATAGCTTCATCCACTCTCTTTTCCGCCAATAGAACTTCAAGGTTTTCTTCAAATTTGATAAACCACTTCTCAGTTTTATTAAGCTTTGTACTTTTAACACCAGATACTTTCTCCTCTTCCAATTCGTAAGCACCAGTTGTCAAGGAATCAAGGATGGTAACTTCAGCTAAACCATGAACTAAAGCTGCCTGAGTAGAAAGATGATTCCTCATTGAAAGCAGCTCCCCCTCTAGAATTGTAATCTCCTTGGATGTACTTCAAACGCAAACAATGCTATGACTTGAGATGCAAAGTCAAGTTACATCCTGAGTAGTTCTAAGCTTCTGCTATTCATTTTCCTACAAACAGCCAACATATGGGCCTCCTCTAATCTATCTACTATCGCCCAACTACTGATCACCGGGAAATATCATTATGTTGCTTCTTTTTGAATCATTTAAAATTCATTAAAGCTAAGACAACTTCCCAGTAACCTTAGACGGTAACAATGAAATGGAAGGGCTGAAAATATACAATAACATGTTGACAACTGAGAAACCCGAAACACAATAAGCATTTTAAAAGCTGCTTTGATTATTTTATTCCCCTTTAAACATAAAATATTAAATGTTAGACACATATAGATATCCGACGCTCATACTTGAGGATACTTAGAGAGAGAATAACAAAAACCTTAATATATAGAATGAAAGGACAAGATCAAGGAATTACCGTATAAAGGCAGTGTAATTAGCGTAAACACTTTTACGCATTTCCTCTGCAGACGCCTTCCGTAATTCTAACAAGTTTGAGCAAGCATGCTTTATCTCCTGCGATAAAAAAAACAATCTACCAAATTCAATGTCTCCACCATTACCAATATTATGAAATTAATTTATACCGTCTTGTTATATAACAGAGCAAATCATTTTTCCCCATTTGATCACACAAATCATTATGACTGACATATATAGTCGTTGTTATCTATGTATAAGATGATTTGACAATTGACATATATATGATGTGCGTTGATGAATGATAGGAAGCGGTAAAGGGCTAAAGAGAATAGAAAACAAAGGAAGAGACCTTCTCGGTCATGTTGTTGCATTTGGATTGGAGATAAGCCTCGGGGTTGAACTGCGATGATTTGAACTGCTTCAAGCGATCGCTGAGAGTGAGGTTACTCTCAAGCTCCGATACATCACCTATGCTCATTTTTGTTTCGTATAATCTGAACCCAAATGTTTCCAGCGGAAACCCAAAATCACCATTAAGCGATCATAAGATATAAAATCAAATTAAAATAAAAAAGGGAAGAGTCTTAGATGAACAAAGAGCTTAAATTGGGAGGCAGAGTCGGGCATGTTTTACTCTTATTGGATTACAACGTAGAACTCGCTTTGTTAGTTTCAGATTTATTTTAGCCGTTATTTCTTTACTTTTTTATTTATTTATCACTATTTTGATAGCTGACCATATTATTTATTTATTTATTTCGTCTTGAGCTTTACTTAAAATTCTTCCGTTGATCTTTTCATTTTTTATTATTTAATTTTACCATTTTAATTAAAATCACATTTTTTTATACATTTAAATTTAAATTCTTAAAAAAAATAATTAATTTTCTAACTTTTGATCATATGATAACTTTTCAACTATGTTAATTAGATTTAATTGATGTATGATTAACTTATGACACTAACTCAACCAAGAACTTAAATATATATATATTATCACTATAATATAGAGGAAAAAGAAGATAATAAAATTTAAAATTATGCTAAAAAATAATTTTGGCATAAATTTATAAATTTTAGCATTGAATAATCTTTGCATGTTAACAATATTATTATTTTTAATTATTATAACTACAAAAGTAACAAAACGTACGCATTGAAAATAAATATTACATTTAGCAATCACATATATTTAGTCGCGGAGTTATTGAGTTTTAATTTGATTTGTTTAAATTGTTTTAATTTAAATTACAAAAAAATTAAATTGAATTAGATGGATAAAATGAATTTTGACAACTTTGGTTAACTTCAATTAAATCCATCCCTCATTGTTATATTTAAATTAAATGCATACTTGTTTAAATTTTTTAAAAGAAATATAAAAAAAATTCAAAAACTTAATAAAAAAACAATCAAGGATGGATTCGTAACAACTGTATTTATCTTTTGTTGTTTCCACTATATTATAACTTTTACAAATATAAATAGCTCCCGTTTATCTTTCTTTTTAATAGTATCAAGACTAAATTACTTCTAACACAATATTACAAGGACCAGTTGAGTATTTAATCCATTAATATTTTAATTATTTAAAAAAAATTGGGTGATGTTTATATAAAATGTGAGAAGTAAACAAACAGAAATATAATAATTTAGAAAATGGATAAGAAATTAATGAGGGCCGTCATTTTCAGTCACAAATCTTTCCTTTCTGTCTTTGTTCCTTTCTCCTTTTCAATATTAATATTTTATTAGTGGTTGTTGGATGAAAATTTAAATTTAAAAAAAAAAAAAAAGAACAAAAAGACATTTCCAACGATTATAAACTCCACCTACCAAACACAAGTGCCAAAACCTCTTTCTTTCCATTTTCATCAATTTATAATTATTAATGAATTTTGCTTTTACCCATTTTTATGTAATATATACTACTTCACATTCACATTTAGTTTTATGGGTTTTAACTCTTTTTTACAACGAACCAAAATGTAACCTCCACCTTTATTAAATAATTACTTTTATTTCAATTTTTTAATTAATTTAAAACAGTGCTTTTTCACATTATTAAATTTATTTTACAAATAAATTTATAAGAATTACAGATTTTATTGTATTTAAATACTATTTTTGAATGCTGAAAACACCTATCCCGCTCCTACAACACTCTTCTCACCTAAACCACTCCTTTGCTATATTATTTTTAATTTTTACGATTTCTTTTCATGATTCATGATGATATATAATTTTATAAATTTAAACTGATTTTAATAAACTTGTTCAATTTTGTGTCACCACAATTTATTAATTACCAAAACCTTTTTTTTTTAATAAAATAATAAATAAAATTATTTTTATCATTTTAAATCATATAAAATCTAAACATATGTATTTAATGCTATTCAATTCCAACACACCATAATTTACAATCTTTTCGTTTAATCATATAAATTATTATTTTATAAATTTATTTGAAAGAATTTTAAATGGTATTCTTTTGAGTGTTTTTCTGTGTATTTCCTCATATGAATTAATTCTATGTATTTATATGATACAATTGTTATTTATAAATATGATATATTAAGTAAATTTTCATGCATGCATTACACACGTGCAAACTTATATAAAATGCGAGTCAAGACCCGACAGATTAGCGGATCAGTACGTGTCCTCATCTAGAGTTCATTCATATGCAAATACTATATATGTAGGAAGTCATACAAAATACGAATTAAGACTCTATAGATTAACGGGCGAGTGCATTGATAATAGTTACTATCATTACATACTCATAAAAAAAATAAAAGAATTTTTAAAAGAAATGTAGCTAGTTTGTACTAGGTAACTAACAAGAAGTAAAGTTGAAAGGGGAAAGGACAATAAAATATAATAATAATTTTGCTTATTTTTTGGGCGTAAAATTTGAAGGTTTTGTCTCGAAAAAAGAGTGGAATTTAAAATAAAATGACTTGAATTAAAAGCTCTTTCCTTTTTTCCATTCTATGAAGCTGCCTCAGTCTTTCTCTTTCATTCTGTTTTTGAAGAGCTGCTTATGCCTTCTCTGAATGCTTTCAGCTTAACTAAAACAAGCCAAACCTTCTGTTCTCTCCTTTACCTGCAAATCAAATCGAGGGTTTGAGCTCTTTACCTATTTCCATAAACCCAAGCCAACGCTTTTGAGTTTTTCAAGTAAAGGATGAAGCTAGCAAAATTTGACTCGTTAGTGTCGCTGAGTCGACTTAGGCTGGTTCAGTTCTTGATGGGGGTTTTGTTTCTTTACCTTCTCTTCATGAGCTTCGAAATCCCGCTGGTTTTCAAAACCGCTTCGGCGGGCTTTTACACCGACGCATTGCCGAGACCTTTGTTTCTAGAGAGCGAAGAGGACTTCACCGACAAATCGGCGCCTGCTCGCCCGACCGATGACCCGAAACTTGTCCGTCTAGCCGGAAGCAGGACGCCGCCGCGGAGAATGTGGGAGTACAAGGAAGTATCGGGTCTTCTTTTCAACGAAAGCTCTTTCGACAGCAACGATTCTAAAGACGAGTTCTCGGTGCTCCACAAAACCGCACGACACGCCTTCGTTGTCGGCAAGAAACTCTGGGACGACCTCCAATCGCCTCAAAACAAGTCCGATTCAGAACCCGAACGGCAAAATCAAAAGCAAAATCGAACCGGATCGTGCTCGGAATCAATTTCCTTGTCCGGGTCGGAGTTCGTGAACCGGAGTCGGGTCTTGGTCATCCCCTGTGGGTTAACATTAGGGTCCCACATTACGGTGGTTGGGATGCCGCATTGGGCGCATGCAGAGTATGACCCGAAAATTGCAATCTTGAAAGAAGGGGATGAGTCAGTGATGGTAACGCAGTTTATGATGGAGCTGCAAGGGTTGAAGACGGTTGAAGGCGAGGATCCGCCGCGGATTCTTCATTTCAATCCTAGGCTGAAAGGAGATTGGAGCGGGAAGCCCGTGATCGAGCAGAATACTTGCTACCGAATGCAGTGGGGAACAGCGTTGAGGTGCGAAGGGTGGAAGTCAAGAGCTGATGAGGAAACAGGTCAAATTCTTTTTAATGATTTTCATTTATTATTTTCAGTCCAATTGTTTGCATGCTGACCAAGTAAATGGAGAATGTAGGTTGGAAAAAGTATATGAATTTGCTAGTAATTGTCGGTGTTTAGTTGTATTGAAGTTGGTTGTGGTGTTGCTTTTATGATCTTGCTAGGGAGGGTGTAGTTTACAAGTTACTCATATTACCCATTCTATATATTTGCTGATTGTTACATCTTTTTTTGGGGGTAGTTGATGGACAAGTTAAATGTGAGAAATGGATTCGAGATGATGACAATGGCTCTGAAGAATCAAAGGCTACATGGTGGTTGAAAAGATTGATAGGAAGAAAGAATAAGGTGGCACTTGATTGGCCGTACCCTTTTGCAGAGGGAAGGTTATTTGTTCTCACATTGAGTGCTGGATTGGAGGGTTACCATGTCAATGTTGATGGGCGCCATGTTACCTCATTTCCGTATCGAACTGTAAGTAATCCTCTTGTTATTGGCTCATCGATTCAATGAATAACATAAAGTCTTCAAATTTCTGATGACATTTACAGGGATTTGTGCTTGAGGATGCTACTGGGTTATCTCTAAAGGGTGACCTTGATGTTCACTCTGTATTTGCTGCTGCTTTACCCACTTCACATCCAAGTTTTGCTCCACAAAAGCATCTTGAGAGGTTGAGTAAATGGAAGGCACCACCACTTCCTGAAGGGAACGTAGAGCTTTTTATTGGCATCCTTTCTGCTGGCAATCATTTTGCAGAGAGGATGGCTGTGAGGAAGTCCTGGGTGCAACATAAGTTAATAAAGTCTTCAAAAGTAGTTGCTCGTTTTTTTGTAGCGCTGGTAAGGACAGACAAAACAGGCACAAGTTCTTTTCTTTGGAAAATCCATTTGCCTTATATATTTACTGTCGTTTCTTTTTAGAATGGAAGAAAGGATGTAAATGTGGAACTAAAGAAGGAAGCAGAGTATTTTGGTGATATTGTTATAGTTCCTTACATGGATAACTATGACCTGGTTGTACTTAAAACAGTTGCCATCTGTGAATATGGGGTGAGTGAATGATCGGATGATCTGACATTGCCTACTTTTTCCCTTGCTGAAATTTTGTCATAGATGTACAAGTAAAATTCAATATTGTTCTTTAGTTGTTAAAAGATCTACCCTTTATATTGTATCTTATTGTTCACAGATCCGTACAGTGGCTGCAAAATACATTATGAAGTGTGATGATGATACATTTGTCCGGGTAGATCCTGTGATTAAGGAAGCAAAGAAGCTTGGAGATAGAAGCCTGTATATAGGAAATATTAATTACTACCACAAACCCCTGCGAAACGGTAAATGGGCAGTAACGTATGAGGTGTGTACTTCCTCTTGAACGCAAATCTTTAGGCTTTATTTACTTGTCATCCCCACCTTCTTTACTTTCCTTGTTCAACACCTAAAGTTCAGTGGAATTTGATATGAATAACTTATTCCTTTACATTTGCTTTCTTATATTTATCATTGCATCTTAACCATTATTTGCATTTTGATATGCTTTGTCATACCTATTCTCCTTTCTGTTATAAATTAATTCCCCTTTTAGATGAGAAATTTATTTCTCATTTTTGACTGATGCTACATGGAACATGAGTATGAATATTGTAATTAGTAAATATTTTAGGCACAACTAACGTTTACCCGTTTGATTACTTTGGTCCTCAACCTTCAAATTTTAGTCAAGTTGCATTTTTCGGATAGAAAAGCTTATTGAACTGTTAAAATTTTTTAGCAATACTGATGTGACAGCTCATGTGGCAGTCCGCATTACTTCATGAAAATTTGAAAAAATAATAAAAATTATTTTAAAATTTAACAATTTTTTTTTAAAAATATATCCAAGCCAACATCGAAGTACAGGTAGACTGCTATGTGAGCTGCCACATCATTGTCATTAAAATTTTAATAGTTCAGTCAGCTTCTCCATAAAAAAAAAAAAATGCAATTTAACTAAAATTTGGAAGTTGAGGGCCAAAGTGATGAAAAAATTAGGGCCGAAGTGACAAAATAGATAAACATTAAGGGATAAATTAGTCATTATGCCAATATATTATTGATAGTTTTGAACTTGCTCTGAGTTGGTGGCATGCAAAACTGAAAATGTTTTCTTATGATCAATCTAAACTGGTTTGCCTTGTAAAAAAATAATGTAAACTGGTTTAAAGTTGAGTTTAGTTGTATATAGTACGAAACGTGCCTTACATTTCTGTAATTCACTGTGACTACCTACACATTCTTCTGAGTGGAGAACGGTCCACAAATATAGTTTCCTTGCATGATTAAAATCATCAGTTCTTAACATCTGCTGTTCTTTAGCTCTGCATAATTTAGGATTCTTATCTCTTCCTTGTGCCAACTGACTCTAGTGATTATCTCTTTAATTATCACCTTGACAATAACTATTACTGCATTTTTTTCCTTACGTGCAGGGCAACATCATTTGTTCATATCAGTCTGTTACTTAATAACATAATTTCAACTTGGTGATTTTCAGGAATGGCCAGAGGAAGAATATCCTCCCTATGCGAATGGTCCGGGGTACATAGTTTCATCTGATATTGCGCAATTTATTGTGGATGAGTTTGAGAATCACAAGTTGCGAGTAAGTCACCTATTTATTTTAATTCTCAGTCCTTGCTCTTTGTATATGTGTGTGCATGGTCGTTAACGAACAAACATCGGATTCAATTTTAGTTTAGTAAAACCATTGAGCTACATGTTGCAGCTATTCAAGATGGAAGATGTGAGCATGGGAATGTGGGTGGAAAAATTCAATAGTTCAAAAGCAGTGGAGTACCAACACAGCTTGAAGTTTTGCCAGTTCGGATGCATCGAGGATTATTACACTGCGCATTACCAATCTCCTAGACAAATGTTATGCATGTGGGATAAATTACAAAAACAAGGAAAGCCCCAATGCTGCAACATGAGATGACCCATTAAACAGAAGAAAATCAATAGACAATTTTCACATACAATGTGGGTAAGTTTGAGAAAGGAAAACAGAGAAATTTTGCGGTCATGGTAAAAATCTCTGTACATATATGGGGAGAATTGCTTACCTCCCTTTTAAAAAGAAATCAATTAATCAGTTTGGCCATTTTGCCTAACCTTCCAAAGAGGATAAAGGAATCTTATATGTGAAGCACACCAACTTTGTAATCAGGGGCGAAGCCAAAATAAATTTTTAAGGAGGGTCGGATGAAATTTTAATTTTTTATAGTTTATATCTTTATAATTTGTAAAAGATTAAATCGAATTTTTATAATTTTAGGGGGTTAAAGTGTAATTTTATTTTTATTAATTTAAAATTTTATAAAAATTTTAAAAGTTTAAATAATAATTTTAGATTTTAGAGGGTTGGTCTATGCCCCTGTTTGTAATTGAGATGACGCGTGTAATTTAAGGAAGATAACCCAAATCCAGTCCCACTAGTTCATGGGATGACATGTAGGTGTCTGCTTTCATTAAGTTACTGAATTTGACCACATTCAAACCAAAGCGCTGACCTCTATTTCGAGCCAATGGAAGTTCACAACTTGGAAGGACTTTTCGTTAGGGTTATATCGAGATCTATGGGAAGGATCATGGACATTGACATCGGAAACAACACATCAATTTACAGTTCTTTGTTTTCAGGTTGTTTGTAATTAATTAGGGTTTTTTAAGGATAAAGTATTGTTTTCTGCATGACCGTGATGGCTCCCCTCCTTGTTCAGCTTAGGTCTCTTCTAGGCTTAAAATTCATTGTATGGGCTTAGGCTTATGGTCTTTTCATAATTGGTGCTATATAAATTTTGCATATTCATTTATTTCTTGTGTTTTTCATCCAAACTCTTCAATTTGTGGGTTGGTATTAAGTGTATATAAATGGAGAGAATAAAAGCGGAGGCATCCTTTTATCACTCACTTTTTTCTAGGGTTCGCCATGGAAACCATTACTATCAAAAATAAAGAAACAGCCTTTACAGTGAAAGCGATTCTGTTTCAGTGGATAACAAGGGATCTTATTCCATTTACCCCCTTTATTTTTTCTTGTCTTTTAGCTACACCTTCCTTCAACTTGTAATTTTAATCACTTTTTACATATGGACTCCCCTGCTCTACATATCAAATGCAACTTACTTCATCACCAAGGTAATCCCCTTTGTGTACAATAAGAAAGGTAACTGTCATTTTGCACATTTCTTGTGTTCACTAAAAACCATGTCTTTAATGTAAAAAAGCAACTAAATAATAATATTTAAGGCACTGGTTACGAAAAGCAAATCCTTCTTCCTTTTATGTCTTGAAAGCAAATAATAACATGTAATAAAAGCAATTTTTCCCAATTTTGACAAGTTGAGTTTTTGGTATCTCACATTGCAAAAGTTAACAAAAGCAACGTAAAACTTGCAGCACTAAATTTAACTCATTTTGGAAGTTGGAATCTTGCCCTTCTTTGATTGGTGCCTATAGCAGGACCATAGCCAGTATCCATGCCAGTGGATAGACCAACAAAGTTCCTGCAACCATTTAAAGATCACAAAACCAAAGATGTCATGTGCTCGGCTTTTAGTTCTAGTGATCGATATTAAACACTGAAAGAAAAATAAAGATGTAAATTATGGAATAAATACCCGTCTGCGATGGGAGTAGCCTCAGCCCATTATTAAACGATGATACAAAGAAACAAGTAGAGGTGGTGTTTATGCCATTAGGACAGTTGCAAATAAATGAATTGTAGCTGCCGGTGTATCCACAGGCACCGCTGCTTTTCTCACAATCCGTGCATGCGTTCGGGTAGTCATTATACACGTTGAACTTATATTTAAGCGATATTCCGTATTTCCAGTTATCAGGGTTTGATTCTTGGCCACTGAAGCTATAGAACGCGGAATACGAAGAGCATTGCAGCTTCGGCAAATTGAATTCGAACGAGGGGCCGAGATCTACCGGTGTGTATATGCAACATGTGGATATTGGGAGATTGAGCATGCTAATTGCCCTGCAAGAGTACAAGTAACTACAAATGGGAGCACCTTGTCTGTCACATAGAGGAACAGCACTACTGTTATCAACATTATAACTGTTGGATCTGAAAATGGGTGACGAAGTGGTGGAGCAGTCAAGGAGAGTGAATACGTTGTCGTCCGTGAAAGAAAAGGGTGCGTCCCAATCTAGGCCGAAGCCTTTGCTCGGTTGAGAGCAACCGCAAGTCGACATCGAAGGATCCGAGATGTATATGACTTGGTTGCTGTAGTCTATGTTGGTTATGGGATAGTTTCCGGTGTGTGTTGTCAAGGTGAGTTTTTGTTGGTCGCAAGTTACATACTGTTGAAAGCGCGGATCACCGCAGCCAGGGCCGGTTCCAAAGGGGAACTTGATGGGGAGATTGCCACAGGTTCTCTGGCAGGCCTGAGATGAGACCAAGGAGGGAAGAAAGATCAAAGAGAGCAAGGGGAGGAGAGTGATGGAAGAGTGATGTTTTAGCTTCATTGTTTCGGCTAAGCTTAGAGAATTGGAGAGGGAAACTAGAGATGCTTTATGTTGGAGTGGGATTGGTATATATTGTAATGAGCATGCATCCACGAAATGAATGAGAAGGTGGTTTTAAAGAGCGGTTTTTTCTCGAAAATTTATAATTTGATCATCTTTTATCCCGACACCTTTAACATAAAATTTATGAATTCGACCAAAGTTTCTATGAATGGATGGATGGATGGGTAGAAGGAAGCATCTGGTGCTTTATGTTTTAAGGGATTGGTTTGATGACTTTCGGTGTGAGGCTGGCTAGCTTTTAGGTTCATTCACTTTTCCCTGTAGATGCCTTGTTATTCTCAAGTATTGCTCCCGTTGCTGTGTAATGATGACTTGGTTTTCTATGCACTTTTAAAACATCTATTTGTCGATTCAAGAATTTTTTTTTTTCTTTTGGAAAAAAAAAAGAGAAAGTAAAGAAGTTGATTAAAAGATTAATTAACGTATGGCAACATATTTCCATATTATCAGTTGATTAAAAACAAGGAAATTGAGTGTGTTTGTATGTGTTGGTGTACATGGGTAACTAAGGACCCTGGTTGTCAAGAGGTTGATCTGGCATTTTATTGCGGGGGGATACGTTGACCCTGGACTTTGTTTAATCTGGGCATCTCATGTGCACAATACGATGTTACTCATTCCAGTTTAATTTTCTTTTATATATATGTAGTTTGATGCATTGATCCATATTCATAGGAAAGATGACAGAAATTTCATATATACGAAACATAAACAAATAAATAAATCAAGTACAGAATCTCTCTTACAACACTGTCTAGAAAAGGTTTAGGCTTAATCAACACTACACTACACTTAACAAGGAGAATATTAAGAGTAAATTTTTTTTTATATATTCCATTTCATTACGGGCATCTTTTCCATAACAAAGACAGCTAAATCGATAAAGTCAAGCATTTGTATTTAGTGTTGAAATATATGGCTAGTTATCGAAAGCTCTTTTGCCTTGGGGATGTCTTGTTGATGCCATGATGTATAAATTTGAGACAAACGATTAATAAATCTGCAAGGGCTCCTTTGATTGTATTGCTCCTACCAAACCCTCCACCCGGAAAAGAAGGGTAGCCATTGAACACGGTTAATAAAGTTGCTGCATGATTTTCAGCACTTAAATTGTCTTTCTCATAAAAATAACAGAAGCAGAATCATATACGTATAATCAAATCCTAGAAACCACTAAAAAGTCGAAGCTTGTTAACATAGATGAAGAAGGGAATCTTTCTTTTCCACTCTTTAATTGAGATTTGGAATCGCCATATTCCATCACATGGGGCCTACCAGAAATAGTTAAGATTGATCATCAAAGTTTGGTCCACTGAAACCAAAATACAACTATAAGGCATCTGCATTAGTATGTTAGCTGAAAAAAGAGAGATATATTAATAGTTTAAAAGTAGAGAGTGGAGACAATCTTTTGCTTTAACAACAGCAGTAATGGGTGTTGTGTGGTGGAGTAGGGCAGATCCGAGTTTGTTTCGATCTTATTAATTAGCATTAATATATTCTTACTTTGTATTTAGCAATGCATGTGTGTTGCTGCTGATGAAATAGTGACAGACTTTAATGTTAAGTATTGATCAGTTCCTAGAGACATATTACTTAAAAGAGAGATTAAAAAGAAAAAAAGGACCTGCAATTAATAAGTTATTTTAAGCAAAAATTATGTATTCAACGTAAAAGTTACTTCTCATAAAATTATCATTAATTAATCTTCAATCAATGTTTATATGTTTAGCAATCAAGTACGAGGAAATACTTGCCTATATTAGAGCTCACTCTTATCGGTTCTTGATCATTTACATTTTCATTGGTAGAATTATATGTATTTCTAAGTTGTAAAGGATTTGGTATTGAGCTCGAAATTAAGAGTTCTAACATCGAAAAATTGATTAATAAATGATATGTCATTCTTGTAAAAAAGAAAGTTAGATTGAAGATTTGAATGTTGCATGTTCTATCCACGCTCATTGCAAACTTTTTTTGCTCGTTTAGAAATTCTCTTGGTGCCTAATAGCATGTCTATCAGGGTTTGAAAGATTTATTGTGTTTCTCTTTTGTTTTTGGTGGATTCTTTTCAGTATTCTTAATTGTTTTTAATTTTGTTATTGATTTGATTTAGAATCTTTTACTGTTTTCATTCTTTGGATTTGCAATGACAGTGACAAAAGAAGTTTTGATGACAAAGGGGGCATTGCAACCCTCCATAGACCGGAAGATGTTTAGTGCTGATCAGTCGCTCCAATTCTTTCCACAAGTCTCAAATGGTGTGGTTACTGTTGAACCTCCATATGAGGTTTTTGATGATGGTGAGAAGGCTTGGCAACATTCATTGGTGGTGCAATTTTTGGATGAACCACCAAATTTTAGTTATCTTCAAAAGACTTTGAATCTACTCCAGAGAAAATCTGGTGATAAGTTGTAAAAGTAACATATTTTAATCCCATTCTTAATGCATTTTTGGATGATTAATTATGTAAATTAGTGAATTTGATGCTCCTAATCCTTTAAATTCATGTTTCTATACTTAGGAGAGCATTTGGGAGCGAAAGGAGCGAAAAACGAGCCAAAATCGAAAAAATAGAGCTGTTTCTAGGATCCACACGGCCTGGGCATTTCCACACGGGTTGGCCACACGCCCATGTGCCAGCCTGTGTCGATATCGCACCCTGCTTCCCAAATATGCCGAAAAACAAATTTTTTAGGCTTTCTGAGCATTCTAAAGTCTATAAATACCAATTAGAAGAAGACCTAAGGGGGCACTCAGAGAAGATCGAAGAAAGCACTCGAAGAACGCCATCGGAATCAACTCGGAAGCGGATCTCCCTCAAAATCGAAGATCTCCATTTAATTTCTTTCTAAGTTTTATTGAGTTTTTTATGTCTTGTGGTTATTCTGACTTTGAGATATTTTCATTTAGGATTATAAACTAAATTCCCTAGATACCTAGGGAATATGAAACCTATGATGAATCTTATTATTTGATTTCTGATTTACGCGATAAATACTTTATTCTTGTTCTCAATTATGTATGTTTATTTCTTGTTTTAATATTTCTGAGATATTAATTCAAGTTTAATGTGCTTATTTCAGTGGAGCAAAAGTCCCTGTTTAAGAGTAGATCTAGCATAATTGAGTGGAGTTGCATGCAATCCTAGAAATAGGACGACATAAATCTACCGGATTAGAGTAAAATCTAATAGGGGAATCCATAGATCGAGTTAATGCGACAATATGGGTTTTAATTAGAAAGAGATTTCAATTAATCAACCTAGAGTCAGTTGTTCTTACTCTCAAAAGAGATATTAACATAATTTAGGGATTTCTACGGATCAAGACACAAGTGAATAAATTGTTTAATTCAAATTCATAATAATAGGTGAAGTCTAGGTGGATTCTTTCCTGGGTATTGTTTATCTCATTGGTTATCTTCAATTATTTTCCTATTTCATTCGCTGTTGCGTTCTTAGTTAGATTAGTTTAGTAATTTTAGATTAAAAACAATCACTCCAATTTGTCGGCTAAATAATAGAAAAACAGTAATTACTAGTACTTTTAGTCCTCGTGGATACAATATTCTCTACTCACCATAACTATAATATTGTTTGATAGGTGCGCTTGCCTTAGTCGTATTTATAGTTAGTTTAGTGACCATCAAGTTTTTGGCGCCGTTGCTGGGGACTAAAATATTAGGAACACTTTGTTTTTATTAATTTAGCCATTTATTTTTATTGCATTTTATTTTTTTTAGTTTAATTTTTGTTTTGTTTGCTTCTGGCAGGTTCCTTTAGTTTATAACTAGAAGAAACCCGTCATGACCATTATTATTTGACAATGAGATTGAAAGTACAGCTCGCAGAAATCGTAGAGAAACAATATAGAGTCGACAGAGTATAGCAGACGAGCAAGAGGACGTTATTATTATTACTGAGGAGATGAGTGATAATCAGAATAATCAGCTACCTCCTGCAGTTGCTGCAAATCCAGATATTGTTCCTCGTACTATGTACGATAATGCCAAACCCACTCTAACTGGGGTTGAATCGAGTATTGTGAGACCCACCATTGCTGCGAATAATTTCAAACTAAAGCCGAACACTATTCAGATGGTACAACAATTTGTTCAAATCGATGGTTTGCAAGACGAAGATCCAAATACTCATTTGGCTAATTTTCTAAAATTCTGTGATACTTTCAAGATAAATGGCATTTCTGACGACATCATTTGCCTACGGTATTCCCTTTTTCGCTGAGGAACAAAGCTAAACAGTGGTTGAATTCTTTACCACGAGGTTCTATCACTACATGGGATCAAATGATCGAGAAATTCCTACTAAAGTACTTCCCACCGGCTAAGACGACCAAGTTGAGGAATGATATCTCTTCCTTCGTTCAAATCGACTTAGAAACCTTATATGATGCATGAGAGAGGTATAAGGATTTATTGAGAAGGTGCCCTCACCATGGGTTACTTTTATGGCTAAAGGTTCAAACCTTCTATAACGGTTTGAATCCCTCAACTAGACAGTTGATCGACGCAGCAGCCGGTGGTACATTGAATTATAAAACACCCGAAACAGCTTATGAGTTTATAGAAGAGATGTCATTGAATAATTATCAGTGGCAAGTCATGAGGACGAAGCCAAATAGAGCAGCTGGTGTTTTCAATCTGGATTCGGTCACCATGTTATCGAATCAGGTAGAACAATTAAATAAGAAAATTGATAATTTTTATGTTTCTACGCAGGTACATCCGGTGATGCAATGCGATACAAATAGAGGTGGAATGAACAATCCAGAATGTTTACCCTTCGCTCCTAGCACAGAGAACGAACAAATCAATTATATGGGTAATAATTCTAGGCCTCAAAATAACCCTTATAGTAATTACTATAATGCAAGTTGGAGGAACCATCCCAATTTCTCTTGGGGTGGTCAAGGAAATCAAAGAGCACAACCCCCTCCAGGCTTCCAACAACAACCTTACCAACAAGAGAAGAAGCCGAACCTTGAGGAGATGTCAACGAAGTTTATCTTAGTGTCAGAAACTTGCTTTCAAAACACTGAAGCAGCACTTAAAAATCAGCAAGCGTCAATTCAAGGGCTCGAGAACCAAATAGGTCAACTTGCTAAGCTAATCTCAGAAAGACCACAAGGTAGCTTGCCTAGCAATACCGAAACTAACCCAAGAGAGCAGTTTCATGCAATTACTGTTCGAGATAAAGAAGGGTTAGTTGAATTTGAATCAGAACTGAGGCAAGAAAGTGTGGTAAATAACGATAGGGTTGAGGTAAGCCAGAATGAGCAAAAACCGATTGGTAAAGAATATAAACCTCGAGTTTCATATCCTAATGCGACGAAGAGAGACCACACGAACGAACAATTTGGTAAATTTCTTAAACTTCTAAAAAAATTACATATTAACTTACCATTTATTGAAGCTCTTTCGCAGATGCCCAATTCCGTTAAATTTTTAAAGGAGCTTTTGGCGAACAAGAGGAAGTTAGATGATTCGACGCATGTGGAACTAAATACAGTTTGATCGACTATATTGCAAAATAAACTACCCAACAAATTGAAAGATCCAGAGAGTTTTACTATTCCTTGTTTAATTGGTAGTTTGAATATTAATAATGCTTTGGCTGATTTAAGGGCTAGTATTAATGTCATGCCCTATAAAATGTTTAAACAATTAGGTCTTGGGAAACCCAAACAAACTAGGATGAGTATTCAACTAGCAGATAGATCAATTAGATTTCCTAGGTGTATTATTGAAGATGTTCTTGTAAAAACTGATAAATTCATATTCCCAGTTGATTTTGTTGTTTTAGACATGGATGAGGATAGTGACGTACCTTTAATTTTAGGACGACCCTTTTTAGCAACTGCTAGAACTATTATTGATGTTGGTACAAGTGAATTAATACTTCGTGTAGGTGACAAAACAATTACTCTCCAAGCTCGTGATTCTGTTAAGACATCTAGTGATCGAAGTTCTGTTAATATGAGTAACCATGTGGCCCAAACTTCTCTGCGGGAAACCCCTCGGAAAAACGTGATGGAGCCACATTTCAGTCCATGCGACCGAAACAGAACGACTCATGAAGAACAAATGATACAGATTGATGAACTAGACGAATGGCGGACACATGTCAAGGAGAAACCGATAATACACGATGCAAAGCCAAAGCGATGCCATGATGAGCATGTGGATGGAACAAACCAATTTAAGGTTGGAGACAAGGTACTGCTAGATAAAGCGGATCCTCGAATGACCACTTCGGAGCTTGATGCAAACGGATCAAATCCCTTTACGGTACTGAACGTCTTTCCATACGGTACAATCGAGGTAACTAATTCTGAACTTGGCACATTTAAAGTAAATAGTACTAGACTTAAACCTTATTTTGATCATAGAACTGATAACAAGAAAGATGAGCTTCAGCTCCGCGAACCACCGTGACCATGCGAATACGAGGTAAGTCGAGCTTAGACTTTAAATAAGCGCTTCTCAGGAGGCAACTCGAGTGTTAACACCGCTAATTTTCTTAATCTTATTTCATGTTATTTTTAAAATTAATTAATTTTCAAAAAACTTTAAAAAAAGTGTGTTTTTGACCTACACGGCTCGGCCACACAGGCGTGTGGCACACACGGGCGCGTCCCAAGCCATATGCATAATAAGGGGTTCGACAGTGAGTTACACGGCATAGGGACATGGCCATGTGACCCACACGGCCTGGACACACGAGCGTGTCTTAGGCCGTGTGAAACTTGGAGCTAATTTTTTCAATTTTATTCCAAGTCAGCGAGTTACACGGGCAGAAGACACGACCGTGTGGGAGACACGGCCAAGCCACACGAGCATGTGGGATCTCACACGGGCGTGGAAGAAGTGAAGGAGATCACACACGGTCGAACCACACGGGCGTGGGAGTAGCAAAGGAAATCACACACAGCCATGTGAAAACTGGGTTAATTTTTAATTGCACACGGGCTGGAAATACTCCACACGACTGTGTCACATGGCCATGTGGCCCAAACCCTAGAATTCATTTATCAATTTGTCTTTTTCTTCTTCCCCAACAAAGCCACCCCTTTTATTTTATTTTATTTATTATTATTTGTTATATTATTTATTTTTATTTTACTAATTTTTCTTATACTTAGATTTTAAATTTATTTTAATTTTTTTGCTATTTCTGTTATTTTTAGTATTTTTTTTACTATTATTATTACAATTACCTTTAAGTTTATTAGTATCATTGACTTTATTATTATTATTATTATTATTATTATTATTATTATTATTATTATTATTATTATTATTATTATTCGTTTTATTTTTTATTTTATTTTTTCATTTATCTTTCTTTTTAATTTTGTTTTAGTTGCTTTATTTTTTTTTATTTTCTTAAACTTATTTTAATTATTATCTTTTGAAATATATTTTTATGGTTGTTTCTAATCGAGTTATAACCCCCTTAATCTTCTCTATTATTTGTGTTTATTTTCTTATTAGTTTTCTCAGAATCATGCGTTACATTTAAATTTTACTACAATTCCACTTTTCACTATTCTAGGGATTTCATCCAATATTCAGAACAATTTCAGTTTTCTCCCTCTCTTATGATATTCTGTTTATACTGTGATTATATTTGTTTGTACATTGAGGAAAATGTACATTTTAAGTGTGGGGAGGTTATTTATATAATTATTAGAAAATCCCTGAATTATGTCTTGTGTTTAAGTAATTTTCTCATACTTCTATTAGAATGAATTTTTATCGATTTGAGATTTTTATTGATGTGTTTTGGATTAATTTGTAGATAATTGTGTACTGGTTGATTTAAACTTGAAGATATGAGAGAATCAAGCATGATAGGCTGTGTTTCAGAAATTAAAATTTTTAGGTTATTTCTCTAAATTGAAGTATTATCTTGAAGTTTGAGATTTGCAAGATTGATATCAAAAACCATGATTTTTTGTGAGATTTTGAGCCTTTAGAGCATACATTTTTCTTACTCATTTTATTATTGGTTATGTGTGTGTCAATTTGATTTGTTATTCTAGAACTTGCGTCGATTATACATGTTGAGACCACACATTTTGATTTGATACATTGAGATGATAAAGGCATTTAGGTTTTAACCCACTTATCACATAAAAAGCCTACCTACATAATTAACCTTTAGTGAACCTCGTTGAGCCTAACACACCTTTTCTTAAATTACCTATTAATGTTAACCCATAACTCATTTTTTGTTTGTTGAGAATTTTTCCCGTTTTATTGACTCCCTTTTTGTCGAGATTTGATTTGGTTAGTTTTCTAACTTTGCTCTTTTGTTTGATATGCTGAATTATTTTTTATTGTTAAAAAAATAAAAAATAAAAAGAAATTGAAAAATATATATATTTACATTTTGATTATTATTTAGTTCTATGAGCTTGAACAGTTAAATTCATATTTTGAGAAAAATCTCGTTTTCTTATTCTTGAATAGTTCTTGATTTATGCACTTGTTTTTAATTCAGTATTTGTTATTTTTCTAGTTTGGTAATTTATCAATTCGATCTCTATTTTAACCATCTTTTTTGGCCTTTCTCCACACTCTTAACCTAAGCCCCATTACAACCTCTTAAAGACCTTTTGATTTGTGTATCATATCATTTTATAGTGGTGGAGATTTGATTTTCATGCAAGCATATGATAATGACTTTTCATGTTTGACTATTGAGTGCTTATTCTTGAACCTTAAACACTTTGAGTGATTTGAGTGAATCTTTAGTGAGGATGTCGATTCTTGTCGATTTTGAATTAAAGGTAATTACTTAGATAAGGAGAAACACCTATGTTTTCGTGTTTAAAAATTTTAGCTTGGATTGCTTGAGACTTAAGTGCTCTTTTAGTTGAATTGCCAATGTATGACTATTTATGGATTATTTTGAGACATTATTGATGGGAATTACAAGTTGAGAAAATATTATTTTTAATGTGAGTTGAGGATTTTGCTTGAGGACAAGCAAACGCTTAAGTGTGGGGATATTTGATAAGCTGTAAAAGTAACATATTTTAATCCCATTCTTAATGCATTTTTGGATGATTAATTATGTAAATTAGTGAATTTGATGCTCCTAATCCTTTAAATTCATGTTTCTATACTCAAGAAAGCATTTGGGAGTGAAAGGAGCAAAAAATGAGCCAAAATCAGACAAATAGAGTTGTTTCCAAGATCCACATGGCCTGGGCATTTCCACACGGGTTGGCCACACGCCCATGTGCCAGCCCGTGTCGATATCGTACCATGCTTCCCAAATACGCGGAAAAACCCAATTTTTAGGCTTTCTGAGCATTCTAAAGTCTATAAATACCAATTAGAAGAAGACCTAAGGGGGCACTCAGAGAAGATCGAAGAAAGCACTCGAAGAATGCTATTGGAATCAACTCGGAAGCGGATCTCCCTCAAGATCGAAGATCTCCATTTAATTTCTTTCGAAGTTTTATTGAGTTTCTCTATGTCTTGTGGTTATTCTAACTTTAAGATGTTTTCATTCAGGATTATAAACTAAATTCCCTAGATACCTAGGGAAGATGAAACCTATGATGAATCTTATTATTTGATTTCTGATTTACGCGATAAATACTTTATTCTTGTTCTCAATTATGTATGCTTATTTCTTGTTTTAATATTTCTGAAATATTAATTCAAGTTTAATATGCTTATTTCAATGGAGCAAAAGTCTTTATTTAAGAGTAGATCTAGCATAATTGAGTGGAGTTGCATGCAATCCTAAAAATAGGACAACATAAATCTACCGGATTAGAGTAAAATCTAATAGGGGAATCCATAGATCGAGTTAATGCAACAATATGGGTTTTAATTAGAAAGAGATTTCAATTAATCAACCTAGAGTTAGTTGTTATTACTCTCAAAATAGATATTAACATAATTTAGGGATTTCTACGGATCAAGACACAAGTGAATAAATCGTTTAATTCAGATTCATAATAATAGGTGAAGTCTAGGTGGATTCTTTCTTGGGTATTGTCTATCTCATTGGTTATCTTCGATTATTTTCCTATTTCATTCTCTTTTGCGTTCTTAGTTAGATTAGTTTAGTAATTTTAAATTAAAAACAATCACTCCAATTTGTCGGCTAAATAATAGAAAAAAGGTAATTACTAGTACTTTTAGTCCTTATGGATATGATATTCCCTACTCACCTTAACTATACTATTGTTCGATAGGTGCGCTTGCCTTAGTCGTATTTATAGTTAGTTTAGTGACCATCATCTGGTGAAGTTGATATCAAGCTTGTAGGCCCTAATATTTATGTCGTGCAATTTACCAGTGATGCAACTAGGTATTGGGTTTTAAACCAAGGACCTTGGTACATTTATAATAAACCTTTTATTGTAAAAAAGAAAGAACCAAGCATGAAGAGATTAGATGTTGATATGTGTAAATTACCTATTTGGGTTTATCTCTGTCATGTTCCATTAGAGCTCTATATGAAACTAGGACTGAGTTATATTGCAAGTTCTCTTGGTTTGCTTCTTTATATGGATAGTATCATGACTTATTCCTACTTCTATTGATGCCAAATTAAAGGATGATTCTACTTATGATGTTCTAGTTGATGTATCTTAGATGCCCCAAAGATAGTTTAGATTCTCAACTTTTGGAAATGAGGATAAATCTTATTTGTAAAGAAATGGGTTCCTAATAATGGAAAAGAAGTAAAGGTCTTAACTTCTAACGGGGAGCATAATGATGCTATAGTTATTGAGCCTAGTAGTGTGAGAGGTAAGGCTTGTTCCCCTCAAAAATCAAATGATTCAACAAGAAATAAGAAAAAGAAAGGTTTATTGGTGGGTTCATCAAACAAGTTTTCTTTATTAGAAGAAGTGGACATTACTGACACAGTTTCTGATATGGAAGAAACTTCAATGGATCAAATAGGTTTTAATGAATCTGAATCTCTCAAGAAGCCTAGGGTTGTTGCTGTAGAGGTTGCTAAGCTAATGAAGGGACTTAAAAATAGGGAAAAAAGAGGCCAAATTGATAAAGGGAAGAAATCTACTAAGGTAGTTCTATCTACCTCGGGTATGAAACCATCCTCTTCTTTGCAATAAAATAGATTGTTTGGAATATGAGGAGGATGAACGATCCTCTCAAGCAAAGAAGTACTGTAGATAGGGTCAAAAAACTTAAAGTAGATGTTATATGTTTGATATAAACTAGAATAAAGAGTAATTTGTAGCAGATTGTTGATAAATGATTTCGAGGTTGGTATTTTTTGCATAATCATAATGAAGCTAATAATGTTAGAATCTTAATTTTTTTGGCAATGTAGCATGTTGTTGAGCCTTGCTACCAGTACAGATTAAAGTATTACTTGTGAATTTTGTGTACAAGCAAAGCATGGGTTTTGTACTGCTATATATAGAAGGAATGAGGGCATTACTAGAAGAATATTATGGAATTATTTTGTTGATTTGCAGTTGTTATATGTGACAAGCCTTGGTTGCTTGTTGGTGACTACAACATCATAGAAAATCTTAAAGAAAGTTATTTTTGCTCCAATGATTTTATTAGGTTCAAAGAGTTTAATAATTTTATTATTATTATTTTAATTTCTACTTCTGTTGCATTAGTATATTCATTAATAGAAGTCTAATTAATTGCTAGATCTTCTACTAATCATTAATTTCATAATTTTTTGTCTGAATTTTAAGATATAAACATTCTTCTATCAAAGGATCTATATAGAGTGCTTTTATTGAATTTTCAAATATTTTATCTAATAATATCGCTATCATTGGTATATCATGTGCTTTTCTAAATAATGTTCTTATAGTTATGATTATAATTCCTAAATGTATATATCTAACTTGGGGATATTTCTTTTTAGTCCTTTTAATTTTGTCTTTAGTAAATAGTGGGATTTCTGTTAATCCGCCTCTAATATCTTTGGCAACTGTATTACCAATTTTTTTTCTATATGTCTTTGACACCAGATTTTATATTTAGGTATTTTATAAATTTCTTATTTAAAAATATGATTTTTATTAATCTTTTCTATCATTTCATCAGAAAAGTCTTTTTCTTCTCCAATTATATTTCCTAATTTTATATCTTATTGTTCATTCTTAGGTATTTCTTCTAACTGATTATTAGAACTACTTCCTATATTGAACATAAATATATATTCTTCATCATTTGTATCAGAATCAGTTTATGATATTAATTCATATAATATTTCATCAGGATTTATTTCCTCTTCTGAACATATTTTTAAATTTTGTTCTTCAAGTGTTTTAATCATTTTTCTTGCACCTTTTCCCTTATTAGGACAATTTGGTGCTATATGACCTTCTTCATCGGCTATTTTACCAAATTGACCCAATTTTTTTTTATATTTACAAAAATGACCCAGGTTCAAAAATAATCACCAAAATGACCTAAAATGAACAGTAGAATGGGGTTTTGGCTTTCTAATGGCCGGCACCACCTAGTATTTTGGCCCCATGATTGCCTAATGATTGTGTCAGGCTTTAAAAAATTGAATTTTTTTACTTTGGGAAACCAATGGCCCAGGGTATTTTTTTTTAAATCGTATCATACTGGTATACAAAAATACCAGTATTTCAAAAAAAAAATTTGGTTCTAGCCTTCTAATGGCCGGCACCAGACTAGTAAAAAAAAATTGGTTCTGACCTTCTAATGGCCGGCACCAGGGAATTTTTTTGTGTCTCAATACAATTTTTTTTTGTTCTGGCCTTCTAATGGCCGGCACCAGATAGTAAAAAAAAATTCAAATTTTTGGGTGCTGGGCACGTATTGGCCGGCACCAGAGTAAAAAAATTTGGGTGCTGGCTCGAGGTCGTCACCAAAAATATCCTCGAACGATGGAGGAATTTGTTGCTCAGGCTCGGGCTCAATGTGGTGTAATGATGAGCCGGATGCTTCATATTGGGGCTCGAGATCGGGGTTCGAGGCAGTATCAGACTCGATGTTCCCGAATGGCGAAACTCGGTTACGGCGCGGTTGTGCGTTACTTTGTTGCCATCGGGAATATTCCGGTTGCGCGTCTCTTTGGATCAGCATGTAACGACCTTGGAATATAAAGGGTTTCCCGTGTGCCATATACTATGCTGCGTACTTGGGCGTAGGAGAGAACCCTCCCTCCAAGATATACAAGGGAGGGCGCCTCGAATGTCGATGATTCCACAGAAATTTATACGGTTCATGTTTTTGTGCCCAATTTAAAGCGTCCCGACCCGAACCTTTTTTGTCCATTCCTTGGACTTCTTTGATGTTGATGGGATGGTTCGGGATAGGTTGTGCGCAACCGAACTGCCTCAAAACTCGACCTCCATCGTGCCACTCCACCATATGGAAATGAATCAATGGCACATTTGAAACGAACAACTGTTGCTGCTCGATAACCCATGATGGTATGAGCGCCGCGATATCTTCATCATTATATGGCATCCATATAAACTGCATAATATAGACAACACGTTATTATTTAATTTTTTTGGAAGCAATTATTGTATTTAAAAAAGAAATATTTGGAATCGTATTTTACGCCATCCCCGGAATGAGTTTCTATCTTCATACGATACATAGGTACGGTGAACATATGCCCGATTCCCGGTACAGTTGCCCATCTAAAAAAATGAAAAAATTATCAGATTATTTTTCCATGCAAAAAATTAGTATACTATAGTATACAATTAAAAAATAGATGGCAAAATTGAACTATATATTTACCTATTAACGAGTGGCCACACATACGGTTGGTGGCTTACTGATGCCAGAAATGGCATTCGGTATAATGCCCAAGACTGCAGTAGAAGGCAGCAACCGCCCATTGATTTCGTAGACGGCCTTGTCGCTCGACAAAGCTTGCGGTATAATCATGCCAACACTGCAGAGCCCCAACTAAATCTTCCGGAAAGCTTGAGATCCTCTAATAAGGGGAGATACATTATTGAGACTTTATTTTGATTGCCGTCCGGTAATAGTATCCCACCTATAAGTTGAAGAATGAACGCTCTTGCAGCGTAGATAATGTCCATCTGCGTTGGACTGCTCGGAAGATGCTGGAAGTTTTCTTTTAACCAAGTAAATTTAATATATGTTAATTGTCCTTCATCGTCGTTGGGGGCACCCTTCCAAGTAACCGCTCGCAAGTGCCCCACGGATCAGGCACTCTTCCAAGCCCGGTCACTGCTTTGCCGTTTATAGACAGCCCTAGTTGGACTGCTACGTCTTGCAGTGTAATAGTTACCTCCCCACACGGGAGGTGGAACGTATGTGTCTCCGGGCGCCATCTTTCAACTAAGGCCGATATTAAATCGGCCCGTAGCTCAGATATCTGAATGTACGCGGCTACCCCAAAACCCGCGACATTCAAATACGGTAAAACTCTTCATTCGGGAAAATAACTGGGATCATGCAACCGGGGTCTCACAATTCGGTACAGATCATGCGTTTATAGTAAATATATAATGTTATATTTCTCGTTTAAAAAATAATTTAAAAGAATATTTAAAATTAAATAAGACATTTTATTTCTCGTTTACCTTATGCACATTGGCTGCAATGTGGTCGTTGTCATTTAAAATAACATTAGGATTAGGATCCATGGAGTGATCGGTGGTCATCGGCGGTGGTTGACGGTGAACAGCGGTTGTCGGAGGTGTTTGGAGGTGCTCGGTGGTAATCGGTGGTCGTCGGAGTAGCCTATTTATAGTGGGGGACCATTTGGATGAAGTAAGGGCAAAATTGAAAAAAAAATATGAAATGAAAAAAAAAAAGCTGAATGTAAGGCCGGCCATTGGAAGGCCAATTTGGCCTTGTGTCAGTGACACAGCCCTGACGCAGGAAGGGCCTTTTCACCCCTTTTTTTTTTTTCATTTCATTCCAATTTTTATTTTCATTTCATTTCATTTACATTTCCATTTCATTTAAATTATCTATCTTTCCATTTAAACTTAATTTTTTCTCATTTCAAAATTTATCTTTTCATTTCAGTATTTCATTTCATTTAAATATATATATTTTTTAAACTTTCATTCCATTTCATAATCATCATTTCATTTTATATTCATTTAACATTTCATTTAATTTCATTTTCATTACAAATTACATTTCATTTCATATTCATATTTCATATAACATTTCATTTCATTAATTTTTTTCATTTAAATTTATTACTTTTCCTAATATAATTTTTTTTCATATTAATTTTTTTTTCAATTCATTTCATATTTTATCATATTAATTAGAAGTAGTCTCAATATCAGGGTCATTTAAATTTTTTTCATTTTTTTTAAAATTCTTTTATATTTTATTTTTGTCAATTTAAAATTTAAATTTGTTAAAAAAAATCTCATTTCATTTTTTTTGGATTTTTTAGGCCTGACACCCCATTTATCAGGCAAATTTCGATTTTTTTTGGCCTTTTGCAACCGGCCATTGCCAGGCCATTTCTCAGGCCTAGGCTTAGGCTTGACGCAGGCCAGGCCACAATAGTCACATCAATTTTTTTTTTCATTTCATTCAAATTTCATTTCCTTTCCATTTCATTTCATTTCATTTCATTTCCATTCCCATTTCCATTTCATTTAAATTATATTTTTTTGAATTTAAATTTATTTTTTTCATTTCATTTATATTATTTTTTTATTTAAATTAATTTTTTCCTCATTTCATTTAAATTATCTATCTTTCCATGCAAATTTAATTTTTTTCTCATTTCATTTAAATTAAATTTTTTCCTCATTTCATTTAAATTTATCTTTCTTTCCTTGTAAATTTAAATTTTTTCTCAATTCATTTATATTATATTTGTTCATTTTAATTTATTTTTTTCTCATTTCATTTAAATTATCTATCTTTCCATGTAATTTTCATTTTTTTCTCATACAATTTATCTAATTTTTCATATATTTACAATGTTTTTACAAGAATATGCGCTCAATAATATATCATTTATCATCTTGGAGTCCGGCATTACGAGACGATTGACAGGAAACATAGACACGATGTGGGCATGTTGATCGGTTGTGTCCGGATGTTCGACACACAGTGCACAGTTTGGGTTCACCCGTCTCCCTGACATCCATGTCATTTCGAATTCTCGTTGATTGTAGTCGACCTTTAGGATGTTCGGAGACTACGGTCAGGCACCATCTCGAAAGCAGGTGGTGGAACTTCCCAATTTGAGACATCAAGCATTACAGGAAATTCGTTCCCTCATATACGCAATGTGCATTGCAACGTGTAGATCTCGTCTATGAATTGTTCAACATTTAAGTTTATTCTCGCACACGCTGCATGAACATGCGCACACGGATATCGAAGAGTCTGAAATATCCCGTACTCGCATCGCCTATTTCACAGATCAACTGCGTACGACCTAGGTGGAAGACCCGAACGACGGCCGATGTACTCTTGAACTCGGAAAGTCTTTAAGTCGCGTGAATACAATTTTGCGTTCATTGTTTGTGCCCTTCGACTATTTACCGCCATGGCCTTTCGAACGGCCTCAACATACACGTGCCCGGCCTCGATCTGCTTAGCTTGTCTCAACCCCATCCTAGGCATCAATGTCGCCAACCTATAGAATGTTGCCAAGAAAATAGAAAAAATCGGGAGATGGCGTGTGCACTTCAATACAGAGTTGACCGCCTCTACCATGTTGGTCGTCATTTTCCCATACCGAAACTCCTCATCGTAACTTTGAGTCCATTGCCAGTTCTCCATGCTACCCAGCCATGTCTGGAGATCTGTTGGTAAAGATGACATCTGAGATTCAAGTCTCGCGAACCTCTGCCTGAATCTTCGCGGTTCTAACTCATGAGCTGCATATTTAATTTGAAATCATCATTTTAAAAACAACAAAAAATTTGAAAAGTAATTTTTGAAATAAATACAAACAAAATTTTTTTACCCATGTTCACGAGTTCTTTTTTCCAATCTTTATTCTAATAATCTCTGTAGAAGTTTGCCGCAATGTGCCGGATGCAATAAATAGACCTCCACGGAACCCTCGATCGCCTTATCGCAGCAAGTAATCCTTTCGATCTATCTGATATAAGGAAAATTTTGTCTTCTCTGACAACGTGCCTCCGCAGATTTCTGAGGAAAAATTCCCAAGACTCGAAGCACTCACACTTTACGATGGCGAAAGCGATCAGAAGTACATTTCGGTTATCGTCTTGTGCAACAGCAATCAGGAGTATTTGCGTGTATTTTCCGTACAACCATGTCCCGTCCACCTGCACCATCGGCTTGCAGTGAGGGAAGGCCCTAACACACGGCTCGAACGTCCAAAACAATCGGTGAAAAACTTGTTTCCCCGATTGTATCTCCCCGTTCGGGCCTTTATACGGTAGTGTTTGCAAATCACACTGTCCCGGGCACATACTCCTGCATCTCGGCTATCCACCCTTGAAGCTCGTTGTATGACGCATCCCAGTCACCATACAACTCTCGCATCGCCGTTTGCTTTGCCCACCATGCCTTTCGGTACGACACTTTATACTTGAATCGAGCTTGCATGTCCGCAATAAGGATCGATACTTGAATGGTGGGCGACTCTTTCACCAAAGGGATGATGCAGTTGCATATAGTTTTTGCATCTAACTTTCCATGGTCTTGCGATATACGAGCGGACGTGCATGTGTGTGGACCTTCTAGTTTCCTTACCATCCACATCTGTGTCTGCTGCATTAACGCGGCTCGGACACGCCATTTACAACTACTTGATACTATCCAACATTCTCCTACGTACAAAGACTGTGTTGACTTCGTTACTTTATAATCCACACCTAACTTCAAGCTAAGTTGTTTTATAGCATGTAAACAATCTTTTTTGTTATCGAATTGTTGTCCTACAAACAACTCTTCATCGCCGAATTCATCGTCAAGTAGGTGAGCCGGCACAATATTTGTATATTCCGGGAACTCGCGTGCAAGAGCCGCATCAGGATCCACGTCGGTCATGAAGGACCCTAGATTATTTCTTATAACTATACCAGGGCCCGTGTTCCTGGCCGATTGGGGGTTTGCATTTTCACCATCCACTGGCCCTTCTTCGTCTATGTCTTCAGGGATGTCATCCATATCGGGGTCACTGAAATCATCATTGGGAACACGGTAGGACTGATCATCATTATCGGACCCTTCATCACCATCTTCTATGGACACGAGTTTGGGATGTTATACGAACATCCATCGGTGTTTGGATTTTCGGAACTTGGCATTGACCGTCCAAAACCCGACTGATCTTCCCAGGAGATGTTAAGATCAAAATCAATTCCAGAGCGCTGGCTTGCTGGAATTACAACTTGAATGGGATCCGGTTTAGCTATCTCCGCGAACAACTCAACCGAGCTGGGATTTTCTATCTCAGGGGGGCAATAAATTGCTATCATTATCCCTAGATTATCATCATCTTCAAGCTCTATTTCTGAGAACTTTAGCGGATCAGTTGAAACCGGAAATTTGTAAAACAGTCTCAACATTTGCTTTCCGCAACAGGTTGCTATCTTTGTACTGATTTTTCGTTTTAAATCCGCCAGCGAAACATGCTTGTTAATCTCATTCCTATTTTTTCCGACTTTGAAATACACAGTCTTCTTCAGTTGTATTTATCATTTCTCTATCGAAATGAACATAAACAAACAAAATTTGGGAACTCATCTTAAAATTTTTTTACTTTCTTCTCAAAAAAGAAAAAACTAAAATTTTTAAAGCAAACAAAAAGCAAACAAAAATTCAAATGGAAAATAAAATACCTATATATATTTGATAAATTTAGTGCCGGCCATTACATGACTAGCACCCAATTTTTTTTTTTTTTACATCTCTGGTGCCGGCCATCAGTGTACCAAAGTAAAAAAAAAAAATTTTGAATTTTTTTACTAGTCTGGTGCCGGCCATTAGAAGGCCAGAACAAAAAAAAATTGTATTGGGACACGAAAAAAGTCCCTGGTGCCGACCATTAGAAGGCCAGAACCAAAAATTTTTTTACTAGTCTGGTGTCGGCCATTAGAAGGCCAGAACAAAAAAATTTCCATCGGGACACGAAAAAGTACCTGGTGACGGCTATTAAAAGGGCAGAACCAAAAAAAAAAAAAAATTACCAGTCTGGTGCCGGCCATTAGAAGACCAAAACCAAAAACTTTTTTTTTTGAAATACTGGTATTTTTGTATACCAGTATAATACGATTTTAAAAAAAAAATACCCTGGTGCCGGCCATTGGTTTCCCAAAGTAAAAAAAATTAATTTTTTAAATCCTAACACAATCATCAGGCAATCATGGGGTCAAAATGCCAGGTGATGCCGGCCATTAGAAGGCCAAAACCCCATTCTACTGTTCATTTCAGGTCATTTTGGTGATTGTTTTTAAACTTGGGTCATTTTTATAAATATCAAAATTTTTTGGGTCAGTTTGGTAAAATAGCCTTCTTCATCACATATGAAACATTTACATTTTTGTTTTTTAGGATTTTTAGAAGTTTTTCTTCTAATGAATCTTTTCTTCTTTTTTTTTATAACCAGAATTTTTCTTATTTCCTTGTTTCATCTAACTAGCTTATATCTTCTATTTTTTTTTTATATTTTCTATAAGTATTTGGACGTATTGATTTACATCCAAATTCCCATTCATTTTCTAGAATTTTTGTACAATGTTTATTACTTAATTTATGATTAACTTGTTTAGAAGCTTTACTTTGTAAACAATAACTAGTTATTCTTTCTTTTGCAAAATTAATTCTATTTCCTATAGAAACTATAGTTTTTGAATCCACACCAGATATTTTACTATGTTTTTCTAAATAAGAATCGTATTTTTTATACAAATCTCATCCCAATGAAGAAATTTTTTTAGAAAAATCTTCTAGATATCTAATATCACACAATTTAATTTTTGACAATACATAACTAGACAAACTATCTTGATCGTTTTTATCAGTATAGTCATAAAATTCTGTTTTTAGAATATAAGTTAACCCTTTTAATACATATTTGGGAGTTTAAATTTGGTTGATTAACTGCTATTTTTGTTCTTTTCCTTTTTCTCACTCTTCTCATCTTCTTAGGAATTGTAGAACATCTCCTTGAAGTGTTCCAACAAAATAATGTAAAAATTTTTCTTTTGACCACGTGTTGCTGTTAACAACTATAGTCATAGACTGTGCCCATTCATCTATGGGTTTTATCATAGTCTGTTATAGGAATATTAGTTAGATCTAAATATGTTCCTCATTGAGCAACATTTCTTTTATTTAGATAATCTATCCTATGTGGGACAGGTTGGGTAGATGATTCTCCTAAATTTTCATATTTTATTTCGTTAGTTGCAATATTTTCGGTTTGATTACCAAAAATTCTTGTTATATTTTCAACTTGTTCATTTTTTTTATTAAAGGATCTTAAATAATCATCTTTTAGAAGATCCAAATCTGATTTTCTTTTTCCATTAGGATCTTGATCTGTTTGATTAATATCCATTGGTTCTGGTATTTCTATATTTTCTTTTTCATCTGTTGAAGTATTTTCTTCATCAGATTTATAACTTGTAACATTTATGTCTTCTAAGTCTATAGAATTATCAGAATTATTAGAACTACTACCACTATATGTAGGATCATAGTTTAACATATAATGATAATTGAATAATACAAATAGGTCTTTATGTTTTTTTATAAAGTTGTTCTATTAGTTTTAGATATTCTATTCTTTCATTTTTATCAGATGTCTTAGTAAATTTATTCTTCCAATGTTCTATAAGTTGTTTATAGGATTAGAAATCATATTTTTGTTGATAAGTATAATTTCTTTTCTGCTTTTTAGATTTTTTATGATTTTTATTTTTAGAAGATGATTCTTCAAAGGTAGTGTCTTCTTCTTCTGACAAAACTAATATGATGTTACTAGGGAAAGATTGTATGAAACAGTGATGCCACGTCATCTGTATCACTTTTCCAATAATTTTATCCCACATCAGTATTTTCATCCTAAATTTTAGTATTTTCATCCTGAAAAAAAAATCAAATCCAAATTAAAATCTTAAAATTCAAGATAAAATTACTAATGTGGCATAAAACTATTGGAGATGACCCTCTTATTGTCTCGGCCACCATTTCAACCTTTTAGGTTAATAGAATCCTAGTAGACATGGAGAGTTTGGTGGACATTTTAACAGCCAAGGCCTTTCACAAGATGGGTCTCAAGGACACAACATTAATGAAAGCTAGTCCAGTATATGGTTTTGCCAATCAGCCAATCACGGTTAAGGAATCTATCACCCTCCCAATGGTATTGGGCGATGAACATACAGTCATAAAGATGATTGACTTTTTAGTGGTAGACCATCTGACTGCATATAATGCAATCTTCGGTAGGCCAATAACGTGAATGGCCAAGATGGTTGTGGCCATTTTCTATATGATGGTAAAATTCCCAAAACCCTCAAGGAAAGGGTACTTGAAATGTGACTAGCGAAAGGCTTGAGCCATATCATTTTCCTGAGGCCTACAAAAGAAATGATAGCTCTTTCTCCCCTTCCTCTTGCATCCTAGAATCATATCTTGGGGTGAATTTGATTGACAAAAAGGGCATATATACTTGGAAGGTTTGGAAGTATGGTATGAAGCCAACCTTCTAAAGCTGAGGCTGCAAAAGTCATACTTGATTGAGGATGAATTATTAAAAATAATGAGTTTATGTTTAATGTTAAAGAGAGAATATGAAATATTAGAATAAGTAGATAAAATTATTTAGAAAATTTATCTATTTTATTAGTACTCGCATTCTTTTTATTAGAGAATATGAATTACTACTTATATTTATACATTTTCCAATTCCCAACAGAATTTGATTTGATGGCCTATAACTAATAAAAAAGCCCAATAGAAGCCGAGAAAATCATATAGAAGCCCAACCCCTACGATGAAGCACTGTCCCAACTGGCAACTCACCAACTGCAATTTGGTCTCTCTTTTACTTCTGTAGCCGAACATCCGAAGCAAAATCTTCGTGCCTCTTTTGGAACTAGGAAACCAACTGAAGCACCTTCCTACTGGTTTTCTTCGAATTCAAGGTATCAGTCGCATTCACGTTTTCCTGTTAATGGGTTTTCTTTATTTTATTTTCTATGCCATCGACTTTTTTCTTTCTTTCTTTGAGGTGCTCTTTAAAATCTGCCGCAATGTGTTGTTCCAGCCGTTTCTTGGGTTACTCTATGGATTCAATTGAGATTATAGAATTATAGGAATTGTTTTTTTGTGTTGGATTGCGTATGGTAAAGAATCTAAAGTTTACTCTCCTTATGTTTGATGAATTGCCTATGAGAGAACTATTCATATCGGTATAGAAAAAGGGTACATTTGTTGTTAAGCTGTTGAAATTAGCTGCTTTCATTAGTACATGGTTTGAAATTCTTTTCCTTCACAAACAGTAGGAACTGATGATATATTTATTTAGCTTTGACATTTTAGAGGTGATTGAATAGGCTCTTTGTAAGTTTCCAGTAGTAGAACTGAATATGGGATTTCAGTAGTTAGCTAATATAAGTGTTTTCTCCATCATCAGGAAAAGGCCACTGAACAAGATGCTGTTGAAATCTTGATGTATGAGCGTTTACGTTTTGCATACGGCTTGCTTGAGGTGTTGATCTTTGTGACTTCTATCACCATATGGAATAAAGGCATCATTAGCTAAATATTTCTTTCGTTCCCTATGGCAGTTTTTACTGGGAGAAATATGTTTTGCTGAAAGGACAAAACAAGGTACTTCAAATTTCACTGTTTGAATAGCATTTGATTTATATATTCTTTTTTCATTAATTTCAAATTCATTAGAAATGCTTATTGATTGCACAAGTCAGAGAGTTGAACCAACATTTTTGTTAAAATGATTACCTTCATTGTTTAACTATTGACTTCACCTCCATAATGACATGTGGTTTATGTACAAAGTTTAGCTCGAATGAGAAGAGAATGATAAATTTGTGGATATCAATTTAATGTGTTGCTTAATGATGATATTAGTGGGTATTTCATATCACTTAGCATTTAGTAATGATTGAGTATTGCTGAAAATGTGATTTCACTGATTTGCTACCATGCTAACGTCTATTTATTATTATCCTAATATATGCAGCTTTTACCATGATAATTTGCATTCTCCTTATGATGGTGTGATGAGAAAGTTCCTTCATTCTGTTTCTTCTTCATGGAGAGGAATTGCTGTCTTCTTGAACAAAGATTCTCAAAATTTCTCGTGATGGGTTTTTCCTGCAAAGATGATCAAGTTTGCTGTCTCTTCTCTGAGCCATTGTTTCCAGCTCTTATCTCATTGTTATCCCCAAAGTTTTGCCCCCAAATCTGGTCTACCTTTCTTCAAAAGATATTTGGGCCCAATACTCCACTTGTCGGACTCTGCCAATACCAGGCCTTTTCCCGATTATGCCCCAAAGAAACCTACCGTCAAGGACTCAGAACTTGTGCATCAAATCTCAAATGCAATAAAATTACGCCGTTCTGAGCCCGTCTGTCGTGTTCTGAAGCCTTATGAGTCAAAATTTAGATCTGATCATTTGATTTGGGTTCTGATGAACATTAAGGGTGAATATAGACTTGTTTTGGATTTCTTTGAGTGGGCATGCTTGCGTAGAGACCCAACACTCGAAGCCCGTTGCATTGTTATCCAAATTGCCGTAGCTTCTAAAGATTTAAAAATGGCTCATCAACTTATTCATGACTTTTGGTCAAAACCTGATTTGGATATTGGTCTATCATTCAGTTACATCCTTGAACGGTTAATTTACACTTACAAGGACTGGGGTTCAGATCCCAAAGTGTTTGATGTTTTTTTTCAAGTTCTCGTTGAAGTCGGGTTGCTTGATGAAGGGAAGAAGCTCTTTGACAAAATGTTGAATTATGGATTGATTATCTCTGTTGATTCTTTAAACATATATCTTAGTAAATTAAGAGACCATTTTGATGGGTTTTGGAGAGCTATAAAGGTTTTCTTTGAACTTCCTGATGTTGGCATTTGTTGGAATACAGCGTCATACAACATTATCATTCACTCCCTCTGTCAATTAGGGAAAATAAAAGAAGCCCACCGTTTACTCTTGCAGATGGAGTTGAGGGGCTGTATTCCTGATGTTGTAACATACAGCACCATAATTGATGGATATTGTCATGTGGGGAGGCTGCAAATGGTGTTAAGGCTAATTGACGAAATGCAAAGTAAAGCATTAAAGCCCAACCCTTATACCTATAGCAGCATAATATATCTACTGTGCGAGACTGGTAATGTAGTTGAAGCAGAGAAAGCTTTGAGAGAGATGTTGAACCAGGGAATACTCCCTGATAGTGTGGTATACACAACTCTCATAGATGGTTTTTGTAAGCTAGGGAATATTGCTTTTGCGTACAAGTTGTTAAATGAGATGCAGGGTCGAAAAATTGTCCCTGATTTATTAACTTATACATCTATAATCTGTGGGTTATGTCGAACTGGAAAGATGACTGAAGCTTGTAATATCTTTCAAGAAATGCTTGGGAGAGGGTTGGAACCCGATGAATTTACATACACAGCACTTATTGATGGTTATTGTAAGGCAGGTGAAATGAAAGAGGCCTTCTCCCTCCATAATCAGATGGTGCAGATGGGGCTTATACCAAATGTTGTGACTTATACTGCACTTGCTGATGGCCTTTGTAAATGCGGGGAGGTAGATACAGCCAATGAGCTTCTTCATGAAATGTGTGGAAGGGGCCTTCAACCAAATATCTTTACTTACAACTCTCTTGTTAATGGGCTCTGTAAATCAGGAAATATTGCTCAAGCTATTAAACTGATGGATGATATGGAGACCGCAGGGCTTCATCCCAATGTTATTACATATACCACATTAATGGATGCTTACTGTAAGACAGGGGAGATGGATAAGGCTTATGAGCTTCTGAGGAAGATGTTGGATAGAAGGATACAACCCACTCTTGTTACATTCAATGTGCTGATGAATGGTTTTTGCATGTCCGGAATGCTGGAAGATGGTGAGAAGTTACTACAATGGCTGTTGGAAAAGGGTATAAAGCCGAACGCTACCACGTATAATTATCTTATGAAGCAGTACTGCATTCGGAAGGATATGCGCGCCACAGCTGCAATGTGGAAGGGTATGTGCGCGCAAGGAGTGATGCCGGATGCCAACTCCTATAACATTTTGATAAAAGGGCATTGTAAAGCAAGGAATATGAAAGAAGCATGGTTCTTACGAAGAGAAATGATTGAGAAGGGGTATGATCTTACAGCTACTTCATACAATGATCTGATCAAGGGTTTCATTAAGAGGAAAAAGTTGAAAGAGGCAAGGGAAATTTTTGATGAGATGAGACAAAAAGGGATGGCAGCAGATAAAGAGATATATTGTTATTTTGTTGATATAAACTATGAAGAAGGGAACATGGAAACCACACTTGAACTTTGTGATGAAGTGATAGAGAACTGTCTTGTAACTAAGCTCAACAATGAAAACAAGTAGATTGATTTTTTTTTTCTCTTTATCTGCTGGGGTGATGAGCATGGATGAAATTGTGTAACATAACAATTTTTTGATATGTTAGCTGAAACAATTTTAGGTTTAAGTAAACGATATTCTTATGTTTTTCTTATTTCTTGAATATATTTAAAATATACAATGTCAAGTCTTTGAATCAACAACAATATGAGAGAAGATGAAATGGATAGTTTCATAAATTTAAAAAAAAAAAATTAAAAATTAAAATTTTATGTTGCATTGGAGGATTATATCTAAATGTTCAAAATGATAATATTGGAAAAGCTAAGCAAATCCCATTGCGGAAGGTAATTTTGGTTGAATAAAGTCAAAATCAATTTTAAATAAATGTAAAAATGAAATCGCAGGCAGTTACCCAGATCCGGGCTCGGGAAGTGGAGCAAGCACGCATTTTCTATGGTATTTCACTTAGGTAAACTAACCGGTAGGCAACTCAACTTTTAGGGTCACGAAAATGAGATGATGTCCAATAATTTAAATTTTTATGGTGGTTGATTATAGACATAGTTGATTTTGTTCATCCAAAATTTTTTATTTTTAAATATTGGTTGGAGTAAAAAAACATTAAAAATAAAAGTGAAAAAAGCGATAAAAACTAAAATAATGTTTTAAAAATTTGTCAATTTATACTTGTTTATTCCATTGCTAAAAGTTTTATTTTTTTAATATTGAAATTTTATTTTATCCCTTGATAGTATCAATTAATCTATTACTGTAATATTGAATTTTTTTTTGAATAAAATTGGCTAGCCTTTATTAGAATAAAAAAACAATAAATTGGGTTTAAAGATAAGAGTGGGCTTGCGGGATATATTACCAGCCGAGCCTTTAAAGAAAAATAAAGAAACCAAAAGATAAATCCTAGGGAAAACAAAACATTTAAAGCTATGAAAAAAGGAAACCTAGGGTAATAATTCTAGCCGATTCAGATTGCAGTTAGACACCATTTCCTAATCGTCTTTTCATTTTCAATTGTCCCATCTGCTTCAGTCGATAGCCGATTCATTTCTTCCATATTGTGCTATTTGTTCCTCTTCTCCTTCCATTGCGCTGTTCTCAATCTGGGAGCCTTCTCCACCTTCCCTCCGGGTTCACATGAAGGTGATGCAGTGCCTCTCCTTCCAGGTACGTTTCTTCTTCCCTTCTAAGAGCTTCTTCTGCAATTTTGTGGGCCAAAATGTTCTCGGTTCTGTTAATGAATTGAAATCCGATTTCTTGAAAATACTCCGATTTTTTTTTAATATCACTGATGATTGCTCCTATAACTGACTTATCTTGCGTTCTTGTTTGACATTTCTTTATGACTGTGCATGAATCCCCCTTTATCGTGACTGAGTGTATTCCCATAGAGATTTCTAGTTTGACCGCATGAAGTCCGGCATAAGCTTCTGCTGCAAAAGAAGATGAAACATTTGAGTTCGAAACAGTCTTCGTATTTATGAGTTCTCCCGTTCGATCCAAAACCACCAGACCCGCCATCGATTTGAAATCTCTTCTATAGAATGCTGCATCAAAATAAATTGTCACCCTTGAATTTGTATCTCGCTGATTAGTACTTACAAACTTGTTTAAGGTACTTCTTCTTTCATCAGGCCATCAATCTCAGCCATATACCTTTTCACTTTAAGTGATAACTCCCTTACTGACTCTGTTTTTTCCTCATGCATGAGCTTGTTTCTCGACCCCCACATGAACCATAATCCACTACAAAATAGTCGACATTGTTTGTGATTGCTTCTCTTGAAAATCCAGGTAAGCCAGTCCCAAATCGTGGAATTATTAACCCAGGTAAGATCTAACATTTGCCAAAATTCTATTGCTGCAGGACAGAATCGGAAAACATGGGATGTATCCTCTTCCCCAGATCTGCAGCGAGGACATACAGTACTATTGGCTACTCGTTTAGATCTCAGATTAACTAGAGTAGGCAGATAATTCCATGATACTCTCCAAATTGTAACCGTGATCTTTGAGGGTAGCTGTAAATTCCATAGTTGTTTGTAAAAATTTTTTAGATCGGCCTGTATTAATAAGTTATTAGGATCCGAGCTAGCGTTTTGTAATAGTTTGTAGGTACTTCTAACCGAAAACTCACCAGAAAGCTCTCCCTTCCATACCTGAAAATCATCGCCTGGGGTTTCCGCCAGAGGGATTTGCAAAATCTTTTGAGCAATATCAGCTGGAAAGGTACTTTTCACTAGATCTATCTTCCACACGTTGTTTGTAGCATTAATTAAATCTGAAACTAACTTAACTTCGTTATCATTTCTGTGACTCTAATCTTCTGTATCTTTTCCTGGTATCCAATGATTGTCTCAAACTGAAATACCAGTTCCCCGTCCTACTCTCCAACTCATCCTACTTTGTAACAGTCCTTTGGCAGCCCAGATACTCTTCCAGGTAAGTGAAGGTAAGTTGCCTACTTGTGCATTAAAAAAATCTGAATGCGGGTAATACTTGGCTTTAAGAACTCTTGCCAATAAGGAATTCGGATAAGTAATGAGGCGCCAGCCTTGCTTAGCTAGCATAGCAATATTAAACTGGCTAATATTTCGAAATCCAAGACCTCCACTTTCCTTCAAAATACATAGATTTCTCCATGCACACCAGTGTATACCCCTTTTCCCGTGCCTTTTTTGCCACCAAAATCTGGCCATGATGTTCTCAATCTCAACACATAACGTTTTAGGTAAAAGGAAACATGTCATCGTGTAAGTTGGAATGGCTTGTAAAATGGACTTAATAAATACTTCATTCCCTCCTTGCAATAAATGTCTCGTACTCCAGTGATCAATTCACTGCTTGATTCGATCTTTTAGAATCTGGAACGACTCACTTTTCTTCCTTCCTACCATGTTAGGCAACCCTAGGTAACGCTCCGGGTCATTCGAACTTCGTACGCCCAATGTATTGACCACCGTTCTTCTTTCAATTTCAGATGTGTTCTTGCTAAAGAAAACAGTTGATTTGTCAAAATTAACGCATTGCCCTGAACACCTTCTATACTTTCTGAGAATTTCTTTTAAAACATTAGCTCCTCTACTAGATGCTTCACTAAATAAAATGCAGTCATCTGCAAAAAGTAAATGCGATACCCGCGGACCACTCCTACTGGCTTTTACCCCTCTCAAAGCCCTTCGCTCATTGCAAGACGCATTAGACTAGATAAGCCTTCTCAACATATAAGAAACATAAATGGGCTAAGCGGATCCCCTTGATGCAACCCCCTTGTCGGTTGAAAATTCTCCCCTTTAAATCTGTTTACTATCACCGAATAGGAAACATAAGTTATACACTCCATAATAGTTTTAACCCAATTAACAGCAAAGCCCATTCGAGTCATAATTTCTTTTACAAATTTCCATTCAACTCTATCATATGCTTTGCTCATGTCGAACTTCACTGCCATGAACCCTTTTTTCCCCACTCTCTTCTGTTTCAATGTGTGAAGACCTTCGTAAGCAAGAAGAACATTATCCAAAATCAATCTCCCAGGTACAAAAGCACTCTGAGCCATATCGATACATTTCTCAATAACTCCTCTTAGCCTATTAGCAATAGCTTTCGCCATGATTTATAAATCACATTACATAGGCTGATTGGTCTAAACTGCTTCATATTAACGGGGTTAGCAACTTTTGGAATGAGTACAATGTGTGTAGAATTTACCTGTTTGAAACCTTTATCCTCATTCAGGGTTTGTAGGCAGAATTTGATAACTTCATCTCCAACAATGTGCCAACACTTTTGATAAAATAAAGCCAGTAATCCATCTTCCCCTTAGGCTTTTGTGGGTCCCATCTCAAATACCGCTGTTTTAATCTCTTCCTTTGTGTAGGGTGCTGTAAGGAATTGATTATCCTCCTCAGTTATACATCTCTCAATTCCTGCCAGCAAATGATTACAACTTCCCCTTTCTTCTGACCTAAATAGATTTTGAAAATAGGATCTCGCAATGCCTTCTATATCTTGAATGATCTCTGTTTCTTTTCCTTCCTCATCTTGTATCTTTTGAATCAGATTTCTCCTTCTCCGATGTGTGGCTTGGCTATGAAAGAAAGTAGTGTTTCTATCGCCATATTTCAGCCAATTTATGCGCTCTCTTTGTTCCCAGTAGCGTTCATCTTTATCTATTTCAAGGTTCAGTTGAATTTTTGTGTCAATCAATTCAGCCATATTGGAATAATCTCCTTCAGCTGCTAAAAATTCTGATAACCTATCTGTAAGAAATGCCTTTCGCTTCTTCCGGTCAGCTTGGGTCCGAACAGCCCAACTCCTCAAACCGTTCTTTAACTTGTCTAATTTCTGCATCAAGTTACTTGATGATGACCCCCAAATGTTTTTGACTTCTTCATCAAATGATTTCTCCATTGTCCACCAAGCTTCAAATCTGAAAACTTTTTTCTTTACCCCTTGTTCTACCTTTTTTGTATTAACTAAAAGAGGGCAATGATCAGAGAAAGAATGGGTTAAGTGCTGAATAGTTACCTCAGGAAACATGGCCACCCATTCTTCATTTGCAACTCCCCTGTCAAGCCTCTCGCTTATATTTGTCTCAGGTAAATTTCCCCTCTCCCATGTAAACCATCTCCCAGTAAACCCTACGTCCATTAGGCTACAGTCTATTAAGACCTCTCGAAATAACTCCATTCTTCTTTCGTCTCTAGGTACCCCTCCCTTCTTTTCAAATCCGTACATTATTTCATTGAAGTCCCCGCAAACAAACCACGGAAACATCTCTCTTGTGTATAAACTCCTTAACGCAGCCCATGAATTATTTCTATCATGTACATATGGGGACCCATAAAAGCCAGTAAACCTTCATTTACCTCTTGCATCTTTTTCATCTACCACCACATCAATATGCCTTTTCGAGTATTGCCGAAGCGTGACACACACATCCGGTTTCCATGCCAAACATAATCCTCCTCTAGTACCTTCTAGATCAACTTCAATCCCATTAACATACCCACAACTATAGTGAATCCTTTCCATTTTACTTCTGCATATCTTTGTCTCCATGAAGAAGATCATTTGGGGATTTTGTAACTTCAGCGTATACCGAAGTCTCCGTATTGTCCGTGGACTCCCCAATCCACGAACATTCCAGGTTAACAGTTTCATTGCGTTCGGTCGGCTTGCCTCTTGCAGCCGCCGATACAAAGTGACTGACCTCCAACAGTCTCCTATTCCTACCTACCGGGGAATTCTCATTTCCTAATACTATCACACCCTCTATCTCCCCTCTAGCCCGCTCCTTCTGTTCTTCACCGATCAGAACTCTATCCTCCAGATCGTGCTCCATGTCAGTTAAAGCTTGATCTGACCTTCGGTTTTTCCCCGTGTGAATTCCTAAATTTTTTCGGCCTTCCAAGCTAAAACCCAAGACTGGGTCAAAGGACTGTCCATATCCCGCTGTTTTATTTTTACTAATCCACACATTATTCCCATTCGTGAAAGTACCATCGACGTCATCTTTCAATTTCCCATCCACTTCATCTCTCAACCATACACTGTTCATTGCTGCAGCCCTCCGTGATTGAGCCCGTAGTGATAGATCCCAACCCATCTCAGCTACTTCCACCCCTAGCGCCATCTTTGCTTCACAAAAGGAATCATTATGCCCCAATCGACCACAGTAAAAATAGAAAAGGGAGAGTCGTTCATACCTAAACCTTACATATGTACACTTCCCACAAAACAGAATTTGTTTCCTCCTTTTTAACGGTTGTCGTACATCAATCTTAGCTCTTAACCGCATATAATTCCTGTTTTCTTTTCCCAGATTCGATCCATCATACTCCATAAATTCTCCTATAAAGTTACCCAACTGTACTGCCAGATTTTCTGAAAATAGACCAATGGGGATGTCGTGTATCTGGACCCAAAAAGGCTCCATGAATAAAGGGATTTTGAGAGGATCTTCTCCCCACTGCAACTTATGTAATACTAGCAGATGGTTGTTAAATGTCCATGGAGACCCCTTCAACACCCATCCAAATCCATGATATAATAGAATTGGAACAAAAATCTTTTTTCACCCAAATCCCGAATATGGACACCCCTTACAGGATGCCAAAGATTTGTCATAGTGTTTTTCATTGCAAAGAAATGAATAACACTAGCAGTTAAAAAACACCCTACTAACCTGAAGACCTCTTCTCCTCTTTCTACATTTGATTCTATTTGGACTTGTAAAATTGCATCTTCTTCTTCATTGAGTGTTAACCCTGCTAATTCGTCTTCCATTGGTTTCAAGTGTATCTCCCGATCAAAAGTATCCCTATGCTAGGCAAGAGATCCTACAGCCTGTGATTGCGCCGCCACCACTCCTCTTCCAACTAGAACAAAAAACCAAGAAAAAGAGACGTGCCAAAGAGGGCAGACCAGAGACATGCCAGAGAGGGCAGACTTCTACCTAAACCTAATGTAATATTGAAATTAAGTAAATTAAATTAATTAATTTAATCTCCTTTTAAATTTTAAAATTTTATTTTATGTTACCAAATTAAAATCAGTTAAAATAAATCATATTTAATAATTGTCTATAAAACCTAAATTTCTTTTGATTATATAATCTTGAATTTTCCATATTAAGCTAAAAGTAAAGAAAACTCATTGCAATTATTTAACTTTATTTTTCATGCCAAACAAAACCTAGAATTTTTCATCACTTCTTTAACCAAACGAAGAACAAACAATTAATTTAATTGATTGCAAGGTTTTTTCTTTTCTTTTAGCTTAGCATGGAAGATCGGAGATTATATTTTTTGTAAACAATTATTAAATATGAGTTATTCAAGTTCATTTCATTAAGAATAATCTGGAAATTTAAAATAAAATTTAAAATTTAGGAGATTAAATTAATTAATTTCAATATCACAGTAATGAATTTAGAAGGGATAAAAAATTTCAACAATTTATTTAATTGATTTTGATGTGTTGAAATTTAAAATTTTAATATTGAAAAAAAATTGGATGATCAAAACGAAAGTATAAACATGATATGGTATGTACAAAATAATTGCCGTTAGAGGTTTAACGGTTAGATGACTAAAAATGAAAGTGTTTTAAAAGTTGGGTGACAAAATTCAAGGATTTTATTTTAAATGACCAGAATGAAGGTGCTCTAAAAATTGGGTGACCAATTAGATAATTTACCCTTTCATTTATGTAATTTGATGATTCCTCAAAATTTAAAGCTTTTATGTATATCCCCCTTATATCCTCATAGTTTTCCAGGAATTCTTGGAAGAGATTCTTGATTAATTAAGGATAAATAGTCGTTTTATGCATGATGATACTGAAATAATGTTGTAATTATTTTGGGTGTTTTCTACCAAAAAAAACATTTCCAGTTTGAATCTAGTTTGTACTGTTCCTGCTTTGGACCGCAAATGTTGGTTTAATTGTGCATTTGAAATATAAAAACTATGAGATTTTGAGCTAAAAATAAAAGTTTTATATTTAAAATTTTAATTTTTTAGAAGGATAAAAGAATATAATTTTTATATTTAATTAAAATTTTAAAAAATAAGTAAAATATTTTAATTTTTGTGAGGGACTAAACGCAATCTTTGGAGGCCCCTATTTCTTTTTACGCCCCACATTTAACCACACATCTTAGCCCTTCCATGGTTTAAAATTTCAGTTATTTTTCTATTTACAGAAAGCTTGAAATAAAAATTAGGGTAAATTACACCAACAATCATTCAATTTTGGGGTAGCTGACAAAATAGTCATTTTGGTTTCATTTCAGTCACTCAACTTTGGAAAAGTGACAAAACAGTCCTTTTTGTCGTTTTCCGTCACAGACATCACGGCAAAGTGACATGGCAGATGACGGCGTACTTGGTGTCAAAAAACCACTAATTTAGCAGTCCTATCAGCACCAATTTAGGGTTTAAGAAGAAGAAGAAGAAGAAGAAGAAGAAGAGGAGGAGGAGGAGGAGAAAAAATGGAGATGCCTCCAGTGATTCCAAAATCAACTACTAGGCTTATGGTCTCTCATTGTTGCCACTGAAACTGCAGACAAATTATGTCATCTGCACAAATACACACAGCCCCTGAAACCCAATCCACCATTTTTTTTCAAAGAAAAAAATATATGTTTGATGAAATTTTCTTACCTGCTCTGCAACTCTTGATACATTATCTTCCCCAACAAAAACTTTACATCTGCAAAGACATGGTGTTTCAATGACGAAAATGGGATCTTTTATTTTTGAGTTTTCATTTTGGGTCCATTTTTTTTCCTTTTATATTTGGTTTTTTGATTCTTCCAACCTAATTTAAATTATCACTAGCAGCTTTTGGCAGGTCAAAGTTGTAAATGCGAATAGTTTCTCGAAAGTCAATCCCCTTGGCTACAATATTCTTTGCTCTTTTTTTTTTCAAATAGCGACAATTTCCCCTTTTCTGCAAATTTTCAAAAACAAAAAAAATGGTGATGAAGAAAAAATCGAGTCCCTGGGAAGGTGTTGTGTATTTTTCATTTTGTTTCAATTTTTCTCCATGTTGGAATTTGGGAATGGTCATTGGACTATGAAATTTCTTGACGGAGTTCGGAAAATTATGAACTCTGATCGTCGGAGTTCGGAATGGTCACCGGAATATAAAATTTCTTGATACATTTTCTTCTTCTTCTTTTTCTTTTTCTTCTTCTCTGTTATTAAGGGTTTTTTTTTTAATTTCTTCTTAAATTGGGTGAGTTTTCACTATGGACATCCAACGTGGCAAGTTAACTGTCCATATCAGTAGTTAACTTGCCACATCAGCAGTCCCGTTAAGACACTAACGGAAACTATTAATCAGTGACTGTTTTGTCACTTTTTTATAACATTAGTGATTGTTTTGTTATTTTTCAAAAGTTGAGTGACTGAAATGAAACCTAGGAGACTGTTTTGTTAGCTACCCCAAAGTTGAGTGACTGTTGGTGTAATTTACCCTAAAAATTATATGGATTTTATCCATTTTGATGGCTTCATCAATTCTTTTAATTTAAATTATACGATTGAATTGATTTTCTAATAAATAGGTTCAACCATCCATGAAAAATCTATTTATTTAATCATTCCTACAATGAAAGAAAAAAATTACAAACAAATAAAAATAAGTTTAAATCCACACAAATTAAAATTTAACCCATCTCAAATAACCTCTCTTTTACTCTTTTAAAGTTGTGTCATTGTCATATGTGCTTCTGTTATGGGGTTAGAATTTAGTTTGATAAATCGTGCAACTTTAAGCGATATCTTTACTTTAAATTTGCCTAAGTTAGCCTAGCTCTCGAAAGATGAGAATTTTCGTGGAAATTCTCTAAGGCGCCGAAAAATAATGCGAAAGCAACTCGAAACAAAAGAGCAACGAGAAAATTGAAAAGCCACAAGAAAACAATACACACAAGATGTTTGGATAAATGCTCTCAATCTTTAACTCAAGAAAGAATACAATGGGATGAATACAAATGAAGGGGGAGACCTCTATTTATAGTTGAGCTCCCCCAAATCCAACGGTACAGATTGAGTTACATCGACAAGTAAGATTAGAGCCTATCTACAATTGAGAGTCTTAAGAGATTTAAACTCTCTACAATCTTATCCTTTAGGATTTACAATATTTACCCTAGTAACTCTAGTTTTACTGGATTGTTTCATTAGCCCACCAAGACTTCAAGTAGATGGGCTTCTCCATGGGTTCCATGAGTCGGGCCAGTTCAAGCTAGTCAAATGAGCCCCATTTAATAAGTTGACCTCTATGGGGTGTTTTGTGCGCAATGGTAACGAGCTTTAATCCGTGACCCATGACATTCTCCCCTACCCATTCTCGCAATGCCCTCATCGCATCCTTGGAATGCCACTAGTTTGACTTGACTTGAAACTAACTCAATGTCTCGGTTGATTCCCAAATAGTCTCTTTGTTGGTAGTCCTATAACACCCCTCGCCCGGCCCGGTCGCCGAACCCAAGTTACATAGTGCTATGAAAAAACAGAGACATTCACATGCAAAACCATCAAAGAAATCTATTTTAAAGTCATCCGAATTCTATTATGATGATACATATATAGTAGAGGTATAAACATATGTGAGACTAATCAAGGTTTAAAAAATATTATTAGTTTCAGGTATTTTATAATTCTATACGAAAATTTTTAAACAAAACGCGCCAAGGAGGTCCGTCAAAAAATTGACCGCTCGAGCCTATCTGCTAAATGATTATCCACCGCGTGTTCTTATTACATTATTATCCGCCGAAATACTCTGCATTTATAAGTCCTCCAATTATCCAAAATAAGTTAACATATTTAACACATGCAATTATTTTCATTTCAAGCATACTATTTGTCTACGCCAATATTGAACAAGCATCATGAAAGCGTATATACATATATAAATATAATGTTCAATACATCAACACTCGTTTCACATTCAATTCCATTGAGTAGACCTTATATACATGCCGCTTGACCTGGCGTAGAGTTAAAATAATTCTACCGAAACATGAGCTAGATAGTGTGAGTTGTGGATTGATCTGCTCGTCGAGTTCCACCAATTTCTCTACAAGGAAGGGAAAATTAAACAAGGTAAGCATTAAATATTCTTAGTAAGTTTACAGGTTTAAAACATTAAACTCACCTCGCAAAACATTCATACATATATATATTGCTTAACTAAATTCTTTATCCTGCCAACACATACCACATGTACAAGGTGAGTATATCTCATTCAAGCATATAATGTATCCCAAACATTTCATTACTTATTCATACCTTATTTCAATTCATATAAGTCATATAGTCTGTAACACCCTAAACCCGGCCTAGAAGTTATGACCAAATCTGGAGAAATTACATCGATTCATTTAGAAAATTGTTTTCAATAAGTACTTAGCAATTACAACTCTGGCAACCAACCATTAAGACCATTTGCTCATTTACAGACACACTTAAGAAATTAATTATTTTACAGCGGAAAATCTTCTCGGAGTTTTTAATTTTGAAAACCAAAATCCATTTTGTTGACTTGCATGATTTTGTGGTTTCACGTTTGAAATCAGAAGTTACTGATGAATTAAAAAAACCCAAACCAGTTTGAAATAAATTACAGATTTCAGACCCAAAAATTCAAAACAAACAATAACGAAAATCATGATATTTACATTAAGGGCAAAAAACAATCCCAGCTCCCACACGCCATCCGGTCCTAAGTCAGAAGGTTACCTGAACAAACAGAGATAAAAAAAAAGGCGAGTTATTAAGCTCAGTGTATAATTAAACTCAAACAGAGATCAAACAAACACAATATATAAAATAGAGTAACGCAGAGGATTTCATAACAATCATGTAAACAGAACAGAAAATGTTTGATTATGCCAATGTTGTGTTTTTCAGAAAATCAGAATGCAGATTTTTCAGAAATATCCTACCCATCTCCGCTACATACCAAAATAGAGTTCCCCAAAACTCTTCCAACCAAAACACACTAATAGATGATTGTGGACAGTGCCACCAGATTTGCAATTAAAACTGTCAGATTGGATATACATGGTCAAGCCACCAAAATTGCAGACAACTTGCCAGACAGAATTGTGGATAAACCACCAGATAATGCAGATAATTAAACTATCAGAAACTTCCTCCTTTCAATCATTCCAAACCCCATGAAAAGTGTCATTGGCATGCATATTCAGAATCAGGTTGATGAGCATGTAGGACATGCTGTCGTACAATGATAGAACAAAAGGCATGGTAATCCACGCTACGCAAAATAGATTTTCAAATCTCAATGAATCATATCAGATTTGCCATAAAATCACACGCATGGTTATATATCATAATCAATATAAAACAAATCAACATTTCGAATATCACATGTTCTCATTCAACAAAGTACACAGAGAAGTACCATCAAAATTAACAGAACACGGATCATACTTGGAAAAAACACATACCTTAACCACATCCCGAATAAAAGCACATCATACACTAATAGATCTTACTTACTTAACTTATATCATATCAGACATACGTACAGATAGCGGATTATACACTAACAAATCACCATATATCAAATTTTATAGCATATTTTAGACCATATGGACCCCACGGAAGGCCTACGTTCGACTGAAACAATGTTTATGGCATTAGGAAAAAACTCAATTTTTAGGCCCGCACGCTCATGTGGATTCACATGGCCTACAGTGCTGACCAGTGTAGTCCACATGGCCTAGCACACGGCCGTGTGGCTCATATCAATACTTCACACGGTCTGTTACACAGTCGTGTGACCCAAGTCAGGGAGTTACACAGTCTATCACACGGCCAAGCACATGCCCGTGTGACTCAAGATCCAAAATATATTCCACACGGCCTGGATACATGCCCGTGTCTCTGGCCTATGTGTCTCTAATCCCAAAACAGTGAGTTACACGGCCTACCACATAGCCTGACACATGGTCGTATAGCTCACACGGCCTAGCACACGGTCGCGTGGCGTTGATAGTCATTTTTTTTGCCTCTATCGTTCGCGAGATTTTGGGTTTTCGTTACACACTTGATACAGATTCGATTTAGAAGCAGCCAATATGAATTCCCGGCCCTAAAACAACAATTAATCTTAATCAAACAATTTATTCAAAATCAAAACGCAAAACTAACATCCAAACCCGAAGTTATGTCGAAGAAATTTTGACACAAAAATCAGAATCAAACTTACCGGCAAACGAATCGACAAATACGAAATTCCTAAATCGTTGGAGAAGCGTTAAACGTCGCTTTATCCTCTCCTGAATTAACCAAACCCATTAAACCAACACTCAAAGCAGAATCAACTCTTGTAATGCAAACTCAAAAACCCAACGAAACAAGTTCACCATACTAGCAAAACAAACTCTTATCGGCACTACGAATTGAACCAAGAATGAGAAACCAAACCCCGTAAAAAAATCAATTTCACGCAGGATAAAAAAACAAAAGTAATTAAAGAAGAAAAGGCAAAACAAATAGGAAGGAAAATAGAGAGGAACACCAGAAAACAAAAATGAAAAGTGGACGTGGAAGAGAAGGGAATTTTGAGTGAAATTTAGTTACTTTAAAACAATAAGAAAACTAACTCACAATGCATCATAAACAAAAAGAACATTTTTCTATTACTTTCGCAGAGATTCGAACACAAGACCAGAGGGTATATGAAGCTTAACCACTAAACCACTAGGCTCAACATTGTCATCAATTGAGTGAAATTACTATAAAAACCAGATGCTTAAGAATAGAATTTAGACAAAGGTAGCAAAATTCAAAAGAAAGGGTTCGAACCAGATTAATTACTTTTCAAAATTTTCAAAATCTTAACTCAAAATCAAAAGGTAACCACTCTTGATTTCACCAACTCAATTTCTTCTGACCCAGTTTTTAAGATGTTACATAGTCAAAATTTCTATTTCAAAAACATTCAACCCGATGACTCAACATGAACAGAAAGGAATACGTGGGTAACCATTCGATAATACGTCAGTTTGCTCATAAGAGCTTTCCAACCGATAACACGCTAGTTACATATAGTGCAAAGTCCGTAGGCTAAACATTCTCCCCTGATAACCCGTCAGATTGCTCATAAGAGCTTTCCAATTGATAACACTCTAGAATCTCTGAAAAGATTAAATTGGAAATCCGCAACAAATGCAAGAATCCAAAAAACTTCAGTGAACTTTCTTCAACTTCTTCACACCTCCCTTCTTCTCGTATAATGTAGAAATACCCCTATTGGCATGCCATTGTATCATTTGTTCATTCTGGCAACACACACATAACTGGACTTTCATTTTACCATTTAACACATTTTCTTGCCTTATCATACCAGTTTACTAACCATTTTTTTTTATACATTCCCATTCAGATATTTCATAATTAAATATAGCAACACCATATGAACTTACATGGTACAGTAGCAGAAATTGAACATCAAATGATCAATCTGTGATCTTTCATTTTCCTCTGTTATCTACTAGTTGATTTGATTTTTTTATCTATATGTTAATACATTCAGTTCAACAATGACAACATTTCAAACTTTAATAGTTTTGAAATTAGACATATAGGTTAGTTTAATTGAGATACAAGGATCTCAAAACATGAAACTCATGAAGAACATGCTTTGAAAACACTTACATGCAAAGCCGATTAATCAAGAAAGCTTAGAGCTTTTTTTTCTTCTACTAAGAAAAATATTTTTCGGTGAAAGAAGACGAGAATGAGACTCTCCTTCCATCCACTTCAACCCATAACACTTAACATCTTAATAATCAACGACTCTTCAACCTGCACTTACAAGCTAGTCGAACAATTACTCATACTATTCATCAATCATTCATAATAAACCATTCAATCATCTATCTGAAGCAGTAATAAAAGCTCCAAATCAGACCAGTTAAAGAGTCCACAATGTCCAATTACAAATCATTAATAGTTCAAGGTCTAAAACCCTCTAGATTAGTCCCACATTACCTACTTTATTAATTTGGAAACATATCAAACATACTCAAGGTAAATTACCTTGCTTTGGATCACTTGGTAGCTCACTTCTCCTTCTCATTTCAACTATATCCTTGCATTGTTAAACATAAAAGAGTGTGAGATTTTTCAAGCTCAGTGAGTGCTCAAATATTGCCACAAGTAGTCACAATATCCAAAGTTAAAAGAAAGCATACTATCACAATTAATCATGGTAAGCAATCAATCATAACTCATAGCATTCACATTGATATGTTGGCACAATGTGATCATGAAGCATATATACAAAATATATTATATTGGACAACCAGATTTCCAAGTGCGACAAATATAATGTGTAGCATAAAGCTATCACCCATCAACCACAACCAATCATAGCCTCTAGACACAACCAATTTACCCTCCGAACACAACCATGTACCCTCGAACACAACCAAATATATCCTTCAAACACAACCATATATAGAACCTTCGAACACAACCAAGTATACCCTCCAAATACAACCAATATACCCTTAAACATGTATACTTATTGTTTTATACACACTTTTACATGCCACACAACTTATGTTCATATCACATATTCTAATCTCATATCATACACTTACAAGTACTCAAATTATGCTCAAATATCCACAACATAAAGATCTCATATAGTGTACATAAAATCAACAAGACTCATATCATATTCAGTCATAAACATATAACATTTTCATTTTCATCTCAATATAAATCACATAACGTATCACATTTAAGCATCACTTGTAAATCATCATTAGTTTAAGTAGAAAAACTTACTCATGGAACTTAGGATAGATGATTAGGCTACCTAAGCTCCCCTTTAACACTTTGATTTGTGCATAATTGTAGCACACCAAACCACTCACATTGCAACCTTGACTTTAATGGCAAAAACTCAAATAAGCCTTTTTTTTTCCTTTCTCCTTACTTGTAGAACCTCCCAACGAGTCCGACACTTTGCATTCACATTAAATACATTAAAAAAACATTATAAACAGTCTCAAACACAATTAAATCATATAAAAAATGCAGACCACAACTATTCTATCATATTTACCGGAAACTAGCTAGTTTTGCCGAAAATTCGATTCACCACTCAAATCTAGTTTCTAAACCCTAATTTTGATTCCAAACATAATAAATATCATCTAATTACATATTTAAACCTTCAATTTAGGCCAATTACACAAATCTCATTTATCCGAAAAAATCAAGCTAAACATATTCATTAAAAAGGGGAAAACGTCCAAATCAACTTAAAATAGCTTTTAACGGGATCAAAATAAGTTGAAAATAGCTTTGAAACCGCAACTTACATTAGTAAAATGAAATCCACCATTTTCAAGAATAAAATCAACTTAAAATCAAATGATTTATTAAGATCTTGATTTAATCGATTAAAACTTAATTTGAAAAGCTAACACACTTAGTTTGATCATGAAAAGTCATAATGTTACCTCAATTTTGCGAAATCGACAAGCTACGAAGCTAATTCAAGTTTTGAATGTGTGAAGAACTTTAGAGAAATTAAGGTTGAAAACATGAGTATTCTTCAAAATTGAAGAGAGATTTTGTGTTTGGAGAGCTTGAAAATTAAGGAGGATGAACTAATTTTGAAAGAAATACTTTGATTTGGTGTTTGAAATTTTTTTGAAGAAGATGAAGAATATGAGGGAAGGAGGTTGTTAAATAGGCAACCAATTTTTAAAAATTAGGCCATTTTCCATTTAACCACCTCCAATTTTCTCCCTTTTCCAAATTGGTCCTTATTTTTCAATTAAAATAAATTTCAAAATTATTTTCAAATCCAATCTTATTTTTAAAATCCGTTTTAACCAAATTAATTCTCGGACACTCATTTTTTATTTCTTAACCTAAAATTATTAATTCTAATTATTTTAATATTTTATTTAATTAATTCTTAGTTATTTTAATTATCTAATCTATTTACGGTTTTCGGTTCACTAACCCCCAATTTACTATCTCGATTCTACTAGCCTGTTTTTGGGATGTGACGGTCATTTCTTTGGAAAATTCCTTAGCTCCTCGGCATTGCAACTCTTGCTTTGCCCAAGGTTTCACCCCATCCATGAAGGATAAAAATGTCTCATTCTTACCCAAATTAGAACTTTAGAGCATCAGCTCATTGATCTCCTTTACATACTCCCTAAATGTGCGTTGTTGCGTAAGCCGATGATCTGTCATAATTCGGTGTAGTTTTCACATTTAAGTAGCTTAAATACAAACATTTTTGTTATGTTTTAAGTAAGTTTCTTTAGTTTTACTTACATCCAATAAAATGTGCACATTGAGTCTTTTATTGACCTTAAGGGCTGAATGAGGCCTAAAGGAGAGCTAACGTACTTTGTGAGTGCACAGGAGACTGTTAGAAGGCATTTTGGGCCAATATTGGATGCTATGTTGCAACATGGGAGATCCGATGTTGCAACATAGAGGACAGAATGGAGAAAGTAAGAATCTACCTTCAATGTCGCGACACAAGCTGATGGTATCACGATATACCCCTAAAGACAGTTGTAGAGGAGTAGATTGGCTGCTATGTCGCGACACAAGTCCTGATGTGTCACGACATCGAATCTGTGACGAGAATAAAACATAAAATAGGGACATTTTGGTTTGCACAATCGAACTTAAAGCTCGAAAATGTCAGCTAACCTAGAGTTAAGGACGACGGCTACTTGAATGCTATAAATAGGCTCTTTTGGTACACATTATAGACATTATTCGATTAATTGAGATTCTCTCTTTAGATTTAATTTCGTTTTCTTAGGTTTTTAGAGTTTCGTTTATTTTGTTCTTTATTTTCTTTACAGAGATCTGAATGGTAAAGGAGATAAAATCTTGTGGATTCGCATTCATTATCAATATCAATCAGGCTTTTCTTAAACTCTCTACTATTCATTCATTATGATTAATTGTTCCATCTACACCATACTGTTTATGAAAGCCATGATGAACTAGTCCTTCTATGGGGGATTAGCGAGTGGAAGCATAATCTTTTAACTGTTTTGTAGGGTTATTCAGCGGATCAATTGTTTAGGAAAGGAAGAACGTGAAACAAACCCTAGGCTTGACAACCTTGGGAAGTTATCAAGGTGGGAATTAACCCAAAATTAGTATTGCCCATTCATGAACACCTTGAACCCAAACCAATATGGACTGTGAGGTCAAAAGATAAGTAGTTCTTGTTGACTCGTTACGTTAGTGGAAGATCGAAAGATACTGCTAGGGTAGCGACTAGTTGATTGACGAAGAACCCAAGACGACAATTGATTGAGATTGCTGAAGCGAGCTAATCACCCATCTTTAGATTTGATTCACTTTATTTCTCGCTATCTCTTACAATTTTAATTCTTTTATGTTATTTTATTTTATTAATTTAAAAACCCTAAAAAATATCTCTTATTTTACTATCGTACTATAACTGATTTAAAAGTATTAATTAAGTCTTTAAGTGTTTAGGTTAAGATTGATTTAGTACTCGCCTCCCTTAAGTACGATCCTCGGAGTACTCACTTACTTCATTGTAAAATCTATATTACAACTCGACCTGTATACTTGCGAATATCGCCTTGTAATTCTCCATTTTATTGCAGTATTCACACTCTGGACGTTAGTACGTCCGGAGGCGGTCAGCCGACGCAACTTATCTGAGCCTCATCCTCGACATACTCTAAGTAAAACTACCCCTTAAATTCACTATAAAACTCCTCCCAAGTTCCAATAGTGATACCACGTCGTCTAATCTGTGGACCTACAATGGCACCATAACAAAACGACATCAATAAAATACATTATAGCAATATTTACCTTGGTGGCATCATCTGATATGCCTATGGCACGGAAGTATTGCTCCATTCCCCACAAGAAGTTGTCTACAACCGTTACGGACCTTGTCCCATTGAACTCTTTCGACTTTGAGACATCTACCTTAGGCTTGGGTGCCGCAGCCAACACCCCATTTCCTAAAGCAGCTTTGCAGATATTAAGCTCATCAATCTGTTCCTACAAGGTTGTCATTATAGCCTCGAGAGCATCCTCTTTCTCAGCCAGCTCATCCAAAGCGGAATTAAGGACCCATGCATCGCACCCATATTATCACTGAGGGTCTTTGGCATATGGTCCTCGAGCTGGTCTTGCCTCAATTCCAACTCTATAGTACGCCCATCAACTTCCTCGAGGGTCTTATTCACATCACCCTTAGAGCCCTCAAGTTTGGCCACCCTGCCATCTCAAGCTGAGAACATATCCCTCGATCAACTTGCTTTCCTTGCCCTCCCACATTATTCTGCTACTGATCTAACTATAAAAGCAAAATAGCAGTATTCACTACATGTTTGTTATCTTTTAGAGCTTTCTCCATGTTGATCACAAGACGGTAGAATGATCAGAATTCTAGTTTAAGTGTCTTGTGATATTTCTAGTCGATATACGTTCTTATTAAGGAGTTTTCTTTTACCCAAATCAAAGAGAAAGAAATGATGTACAAGAGATACAGGGAGGAGAGTGAAGCTGCTAGGATGGTGTGTTATATTTTGTGTCCTATACTTATTTTAACATGTGATGAGAATTAAAAATATAAATCTTACGTCAAAATTTTAGAATTAAAATTAAAATAACAAAATTTTTAAATGTGTTGAGAATTAAATTGGTTGAATGTTTTTTATATTTAGAATTGTTGATACAATGAATCAACAGAAATAAAGATGGAAGTTCGAGAAAATGATATTTTCCAATTTTTGAGAAAAAAATGGAAATCGAAGAACGAGCCCTCATTTTGGGATTTAGAATTTCCTTTTATTATATCGAGATCGAGTCATTTTTATTTTTATTATAATTATATAACAAGAATCAAATAAATAGAATATATAAACATTAAAAAATTAATTTTGTTACTCTACCAGTAAAAAAAACCTAGATCTACTCGTGGCTAAAATATTTATTTTTAAAAATTGAAAAAAAAAATTCAATGAGTGATATGCTTAAATTGAGCAATTCAATGATTAAAAAATAAATAAAAGAGGTTGGATGAGAATAAATTAAGATATATTACAGTGCAGATGGGTAATTGTGAATGATTACTCATATGTACATTGCCAAAATTTAGTAATTTATCGATAAAAGATTGGAAATAGCTACGGAGAGTAATTAAAAAGAACTCTAAACCTACAGTTCAAGAAAGCAAAATTGAGTAAACATTTCTGACTCATTGTCTGGTCAAAACCCCCATGTGCACATGGTCCCCCTAACCCCACGTGACGTCAAACATCCCTATATTATTATCCCTTCCCACCTCACCATTACTTCCATTCGAATACGACAATCTCAGCACACGTGTACGGTTCTTGATCCGTTTGAGTTCCCCCACGATTTCTCTAGCATCCGGTCTATCATCCTTATCAGCCGCCACACACCGGAACGCCAGTTCCGCCACTGCCTCCACGCCGTCCATCGGCTGCCCATCGAGGACCAAAGCCGGGTCTACCACCTGGTGCAACAAACCCATCTGGATCTTCGAAACAACCAAATCTGCCAACGCCATTTCCCTTTTCTCCCTCCTCTGATCCACCGCTTTCAGCCCGGAAATCAACTCTAGTAACACGACGCCGAAGCTGTAAACGTCGCTTTTCTCTGTTAGCCGGAACGACCGGTGGTAATCCGGATCCAAATACCCGGGTGTTCCCTGAGGCCCGGTCCAAACAAATTCCGATTTCAAAGACGAGTTTTCAGGGAAAGCCAAAAGCCTGGATAGCCCAAAATCACCAACTTTAATCCTCATATCTTTTTCGACGAAAATATTTGATGTCGTAACATCTCGATGAACAATGGGTGGCACCACAGAGAAATGCAAGTACTCAATAGCTAGAGCCGTTTGCAAAGCGATTTCGAGCCTCACGGGCCAAGTAAGTGAGGGTTTTGGACGGCCGTGAAGGTGGTCGGCTAGGGTCCCATTAGGAACATAGTCGTAAACCAAAAGTAGCCCTCTGGGGTCGCTGCAATAACCGTGAAGTTTAACGAGATTTGGGTGATTTATTGACGAAAGAATCAAGATTTCGTTGCAGAAAAATTTGGATGATAAAGCGTTGCCTGACTGGTTGTTTTTGTGAAGGTATTTAACTGCTACTATCCGGTTGTCGTGGAGTTGGCCCAAGTAGACTGACCCAAAGCCGCCGTCACCGATTTTGCGTTCTGGGTCGAATTTATTGGTGGAAGATTCGAGTTCTTCGTAGGTGAAAACGGGAGGGAGGAGACTGGCAGAACGGTGACGCCGCAGGAACAAAGCAGTGGGGTCTTCTACGGATTGAGATTTGAATTTCTTTGATCGGAAAATAACAAAGGTTACTGAAAAAATAAGGAAAATGCAAGTTAATGTGAGGACAGAGGATAAGATTGCGATTCTATGAGTGTGATCTACGTGAATCAAAGTAGGGGAAATGGTGGCTTTGGCTTGGAAACAAAGGAACGGTTTGTTGGGGTCGGAGGAATTGAAGCCGCAAATGCCGTTCTTCAATTTACAGTCTCGGCAGCTAGAGAAGTAAGAGTCTTGAGCTTCGTCCCATTCAACTTGAAAACCCATTTTAAAGAAGAAATTTTGGAGGTAACCCAGGACATCAGGTTGGCAGCCTTGCTCGGGAAGTTGGCGGGTTGGTCCGCAGTCATGGAAGAGTTTGAGTGGGTGTTTGATGATGCCACATTCCCAGGCACATTGGTCGCAGTTAGAGAGATTTGAAGGGGAACAAGAACGGAGGATGGATAATCTAGAGCAAGAAGCATCGGAGATTCGAAAAGGGGAACCAGAGAGATTGATGTGAAGGAAATTGAAAGAAGAGCAAGTGGAAGTGGTAGTAGGGGGCAAAGGAGAGAGAGTGAGGGAAGTGGAGTTGGGATCGAAGTGGAGTAAAGAAAAAGAGAGGTTGTTAATGGAGATGGTGGAGGAAGGAGTGGAGCAATTGATGGGGAAAGAAGGGTGGCCACACCCAGCAGAGAAAGAGAAAGGGAAAGGGGGTGGTGAAGTGAAAGGTGGGCATGGGGATGTAGAGGAACATGGATGATGAGGTAGAGTGGCTGCTTCTGTCACCACCCACTCAAAGGAGATGAAGAAGATGGTGGTTAATAATAGTAAGGAGATGGATGGTGGTGAAGGTGAAGGCATCAAGGAAAGATGGGAGAAGAGCAGAGTTTGGAATTGCAGTTGCAAGTGAAAGGGGTCATCAATACTCAAAGGGGAATCTGGTTTCTAGTCCCTAAGCTATGAATTGCCTGGGTTGTTGGAGTCTTTGGGGGGAGGGAACAACTTGTCACGTGAACTCAGGCGTAGTTAAGACAAAAATCAAAATTTTAAAATAAAGCTGCCCCTACACAGTACATTACAGGGTCAAGCCCTTGTGTTTTTTTGCTTTCTTACTCTGTTCCTTTAGCTTTTATCAAAGCAAAACACTTTTACCCAAATAATATAATTTTGGGCCTAATTAAAGGATGACTTTGAACTTATCAAACTAAAGGTAGATCTAACATGATTAGATATCAGGAGTCATGATATCCCTTGGGAAATTTCTCCTTACCCTACTATTACCGTGGAACACTCAAGTTCCACGCCGTTCACGGGACACTATCTTTTCCTCTATCTCCCAAATTTTTAATAAGCAATAACATCTTTTGAGATTTTTCTACTCCTTTAAAATTTGTTAACTAAAAATAGATTAGATTAGATGGATGATGTGTTTATTTATAGTTAGTGTAAAATAATGGTGATGATGAGATTAGAAATTATAGTGATACTAAACACATCACATCACATTTAATCGTACATCTAAATTCATCCTAAATATGGTCGTTTTTTATAAATCATATGTCTATGAATACAACTTAATCATCATACAAATTGATAAAATTTGATAAAATATTAATAATTAAATTAAGAATTTTAAATTAAAAAAAATAAAAGACTTAAACTATTAAACTAGTGTTAAATATTTTATTGGGTTTACATTAAACAAATCTAGAGCAGCGCGCCTCCTAGGCTACTGCCATTGAATTTGTAGCTGAGGAAGCTGTGCGGTTGGTAATGTTATACTGCTTCACATTTAAGAATTTCTATTGAGGGTTTCCGGATTTATGTATATTATTTTATAGATTAATATAATTATTTAGAAGTTTAAGGATAATTTAAAAAGTATATATATATATATATAAGAAATAAAAATTTGTGAGGGGACGGGGACTGATATTGCAAATGAAATTTCACATGATTTTAGGTTTACGTGAGTAAAAAATCTTCAAATTTAAAAAAAATTATTAAATTTTTGTCATTATCTACACTTAATTAAATATTTGAACTATTAAATGTATTAAATGACTTTTTGTCCGTTAAAAGTTAATAGCTTTAATTTTTCCTTTTTATTTTTAATTATTTTCATCATATGTCACGTGATTATGATATGTGGCAAAAATTATTATTAAAATCAATAAAATTTTTAAAATATTAAAAATGTTAAAAATTTATAAAAATATATAGAAAAATATTTTAATTTATAAAAAATTAGAAAATTATTTAAAATTACTAAAAATAAAAAAAAGTTATTATAAAATATAAAATATATATAGAATTTTTATTAAAAATATAGAATTTTTTTTTAATTTATAAAAATTATAAGATTTAATCTCCAACACGTGTTATATCGTGTTTGTAACACATGATGAAAAAAGATAAAATATTATTATAATCAATGAAATTGATATAAATTATAAAAATATATAGGGAGAAAATATAAAATTTATTAAAATTTTATATAAAATAGAAAAATATTTAACATTTTTTTTAAAATTTGGAAAATATTAAAAATATAAAAAATTTATTAAAAGTATAAAAGCCTAATGAAAATTATTGTAAATTTAAGTTTTCTTTATATGTATCAAGAAAACAAACAATTAATCATAATTTAAATTTAAAACAAAAATAAATAAATAAATAAATAAAAGTGTAACACTCCATACCTAGCCTAGGCGTTAAGATCAAGTCTGGAGTCTACATCATACCATCAGCCGAAACCAAACTTAATTATTTAAAGTTTAACAGTCGAAATCATTTATATAATTAAATCAACGTAAAGACCCAAATCGTAATCTGAAATCTGAAATACGCCTAATAGTATAAGTTCAGATAAAACATTAAATAAGAAATAAAGAAATGACCAAGCTCCAGCCACGCCTACCCGCCTAAGTCTGTGGGTTACCTGAAATCCAAACAAACAACCAAATGAGCTTACAATTCAATGTGTGTAACTTACATTTAATAATACTCAGTAATATACAGATGTAGCTTCACTTTCCATAGATCAGTCATTTCTCAGAGTCAGGTACAAAAACAAAAATAGAGAATATCAAATACATATGCAAATTCCCACCTCCAACCACTACACACCATCTCCGTCCATCCCGACACACCATACAAGGCATCAAGTACCCATCCATCCCTACACATCGCGTAGTGACTATATGTCACGTTTCAGAATAATTGCAGCCTAGCTGCCAAATTGGATTGCGATAAATCGCCAGAATCAGAAATATATGTGGCTCAGCCACCAGATTTGGCAGATTATTAAATTGTCCACACTTTCCTTCTATATACAGTCCCAATCCCGATGCAAATACAAATTTGACAGATATCAGATATAAGTATACAATAATATAATTTTAAATTATACTCATGTATTGGTATCACACTAATTACCAGATCTCATAACAATGTATATATATACATATCAGAATAACAGATTACTCAGTAACAGATTGCCAAATAACAATTTCAATGTCTCATTCAGATTATACAGGTCCTACGACAGGCCTGCCTTCGATTCGAACGACGATTACGATCCTAGGAAAAATTCTCGGTTTTTGACCCAAAAACTCGTGTGGAACTGCAATTTTTTTTTTTTGGCATATTCAGGCTGGGTCGGGTTCGAGAAAAAAGGCCTTACTTGAGGCCCGACCCATTTTCTAAACGGGTCTTAATTTTTTACCGAAGCCCATTTTCCGGACCTATCTTTTTACCCAAACCCTCTCACTTTTCGAGCGGACTTTTGGGCCGGGTCGGATAACCCGGGCCATGAGCAAGTGTAGGCCCAAGTCATGGGTGTGTTGAAATGAAGTCCAACTCATTACTGCCTCTTCAATTGTCGCTTTAGCTTTGACAAGATTCGAGAGACGGCAAGCAAAGCAGTTTTAAATTAAACATTTATTCTATTATTTATGGTTGTTTTCATTCAATCATTTGAGTCCCAACATTTTTAATCAGATGGTTGATTTCTGGTGTTAAATCTATTTTCATCAGCTAATAATATATTTTCATTTTTTCCCTTTAATATCACAATTTATCTTATGGATAATTGTTTTATACATTATTAATGGAATAAAATAATTACAGACCTAAGTTTTTTTCATATATTTTTATGTTATTTTTATAAGGCATATGGCAACATCTTATACACATTTGTGAAGGTTTTCTTTTTAACTTCATTGACAACCTTATTTCATTATATATATGTGAGGCTTTATTGAATTAGAGTTTTTTTTTTCTCCTTTTAAATAGGATATTTCAAAATTAAATCTTTAAATTGTATTTTTTTTAATATTAAATGATGTTAATAGACATGGGTGTCAAGGTATACGTTGATTTTTTAACTGAAACTTGAGATCTATGAGCGTCAATGTCAAACTTATTTTGCAACGATTCCTAACAAAATCTAATTCTCAATATTAAATATGATAATATGACGTCTACTTGACTCGAGACTCATAAGTGTCGAGTATAAACTCTTTTTTTTAACTCTTAATGAAACCTCCACAAGTTTTCTGTACAAATACACCATGAACCCCAACCTCACTACACCAAAACAGACTTTTAGCGGCGTTTTTCGTGGCGTTTTATAGAAAAACGCCGCAAATATTATACGTTAGCGGCGTTTGAAAAAAAAGCCGCAAAAAGTTGAGCAATAGCGGCGTTTATTTCCAAAACGCCACTAAAAAGGAGAAATAGCGGCATTTTTTTCCCAAACGCCGCTAAAGATCTGAGCATTAGCGGCGCTTTTGTAAAAACGCCGCTAAAGATCTGAGCATTAGCGACGCTTTTATAAAAACGCCGCTAAAGATTTGAGCATTAGCGGCGCTTCTATAAAAACGCCGCTAAAAATCTGAGCATTGGCGATGCTTCGCCAAAAACGCCGCAAATATGTTAATCAATACGACGACGTTTTGTAGTTGAGCTATAGTTGCTAGATCGAGAATTAGTGGCGTTTTTTTGTAAACGCCGCAAAAAGTATGTCATTAGCTGCGCTTTTTTTAAAAATGCCGCAAAAATAAATAATTTAAGGGTTATAATTTTAGGGGTTGGCTATTAGGCTTTAGGGGTTAGGGTTATGAATAAAAAATTAATTTATTTTAGGGTCTATGTAAGCATTAACATTCTATTTTAATTACTTTTGTCCCTTATAAAATTTATATTTAGGGTTTAGCCACTATAAGAAAACAGACTTTATATATATATTATAGTTTAAATTATTTAATTTCTTATATATATATATATATTATAATTATAATTACAGTTTAAATTATTTTAGAGATAATAGATAAGCTTTATATATATTAAAATTTAAAAAATTGGTAACCCATGCATCTGTAGAGAAACAAAATTAATTAGTAAATTGAAAATGTTATTTAAATTTCCTAAAATATTGAAAGAATATATAATATTCAAAATTTGTCTAAATAATTTAGGGTTTAAGGTTATAATTAAGGGTTTAGTGGTGTGTATGGGCTGACTAGGGTTTCGAGTTTAGCATTTCAAGATTTAGTGTTTAGAGTTTATGGTTTACGGTTAGTCTTAAGATTAGGGTTATGGCTTGAGTTTATGAGTTTATGGGTTTGTGGGTGTATGGTTTAAGGTTCACGGGTTTAGTGTAACATCCTGAAAAGGGCCTATGCATTTTTGGTTTAATTGTACGAAATGACATATCTTATGTGTTATGAATATATTTTGAACACTTTTGGAAACCTGGAAATGTATGGAAATGTTAAGTTTAAAAGAGGAAAGTGAACATTTTTAGAACCTTGGAAATGTAAGGAAATGTCTTGTAAGGAAATGTCATGGAAATGTAAGGAAATGTCTTGTAAGGAAATGTCATGGAAATGTAAGGAAATGTCAAGTTTACAGAGCCGATCGAAAATTTTTGGAAACTTAGAAATGACCTAGAAATGACGAGTTTTAAGGTTTAAAAGGGGAAATTAAGGCAAGATGGCCTTAAAAGAAAAGTTTGTGAAATTTGACACACAAACAGGCTTGGAAAAGTGGCTCAAGATGCCACTTGGGCCTCTGAAATGGCGCCACATGCAAGGGGTTGGGCACAGGTTCGAGTCACTTGGGAAGCAAATAAAGGAGGTTTTATTTTTGCTTCCATAAGCCAAGGAGTGGACGGCAAGGCTTCTAGAAAAGGGAGGTTTATCCTCTTTAAAATTCGGCTATTAAGGATAAATAAAGTTTTTTTATTGGAGAGATAAATGATGATTTATCTTAAGTATTTTCAAAAGGAATTTATTTATCATAATTTCCATGAGATAAAGGCTGGATTAAACTCTTTTATTTTATGATAATTAAAGAGATAAAGCTATTAAAATAGAAGAGTGATGGCCAAGTAAGGGACTCCTTAGATGATAATTTCAGCTATAAAAGGAAAAGAGAGGCCATTCTGCATTATTATCTGTTCTTTGAAAGCCTCTGTCGAATTCTCTTCACCAAATCTTCTTCTTCTTTTATTTTTGCCAAGCCGAAATACCTTATGTTCTAGCCGAATCCTCCATCTTTATTCTTCCTTCTCTTTTCTTTCTAATCCCTCAAAAAGCCGAAAGTTGTGAGATCATCATCTAGCCATAGCCGAATCTCTGAAGGTTGAAGTGAAGGTGCAATCGATTTCTTCAAGTAAGGGTAAGATCTTATTCGGTTTCATCCTTTTTTCTTAAGATTTGCCGAAATCTAGGACTAACCCCATTAATATCTTGTTGCCGAAACTTTGAAGAGATCTTTCGAGATTTACTAAGTGTCGACTACAAGGAAGGAGAAGTTCTTTTCCGAAGGTACACCATAGGCCACGTGTTCCCTAGTTATTCGGTGAGTTTCGGATTTAAAATCCACAAGGTAAGTGTCTATAGCATTCGCCAAGGCCATGTTTGGTAAATATATGTGTTCATTAATTATTCAAAAGTCGAAAACTAACCAAGTTAATTGATTCAATCTTTGTCAATGAATGCAAGAAGAGTATAGCGAGATTTCAAGACTTGATTCTTAAGTCAAACGGCAACAAGGTAAGTTTAAGTATACTAATCCTACTAGGATTTGGATTTATGGCGAATGGCTTTTTATTAAAGTAGTAGGTGATTAATCAAATGTAGGGATTAAGGATCTAAGCATTAGATCAAGCTTTTCGGGATTTCAAGACCCTTTCTTAAGTATGATAAGTTGTGGATATTTGGTTAAGAATTCGTATATTGATGATTAAATCGATTGTTCGATTAAGTGTGTTGATGGAGGCGAATACCATTCAAGAAGGGAAAGGAAAGGTCCCTATCCCGAAGTTTAAGAAGAGATCTGTCTCGGCGCTTAGGGATTGGCCACCGGGTGTGGACCAAATCGAAACAAGAAAGTAGGCAAATAGCCGTAGTATCGCCTAGTGATAGCATCAGTATCGAAAGCATAGTTCTCCAAGTGATCAGGTGTGTGATTAACCCACCATTTTTCGGGTTTTTGTGTTATATCTGTATGTGTTAAAATTGTGCTAACTAGTGCAGTGGAAATTGTGATATGGATACCCTCAAGGGGTATGTCGATAATACGGTAAATACTAAACCTGATGATATGTGATTATTAGTATTAATATGTGTTATGACTATGCTTGATGAACATGCTCATGCATCATTATATTATATCATTATTTATGTTACATGTGCATGGGTGGGATATGATATGAAAGAAGGTCAGGGTGTACTTTGAGTACGTGGTTTGATGTTAGCCTTGAGCTACATCGTGGATTGACGTTGACTGAGGTCACGTTGTGGATTAATTGCGATTTAGTTCGCGTGGCTTGATGAGTGGCTATGTGCCTCATCGTGGTTGATATCGGCTATGTGCCATATCGTGGTTGATGAGTGACTATGTGTCCCATCGTGGTTTTGGTGTTAGCTACGGCTACATCGTGGATTAGCGCCGATCGAGGTCGCGTTGTGGATTATTGTGCTTAATTGCACGTGGGCGGCGTGATTGCCTTTGGAGTGAAAAGGAGAGGGTGATTTGATAATCCCCGTGTGTGGTAGTAAATTTGGATAAGGGGTGTGTAGCGGATGGACCCTAGGTTTGGGTTGGGCTTCATAATTGCATGATTTCGTATGTGAACATATGTGGAAATGGGCCAAGCCCAATATGATATGTGGATTAATGTGGAAATGGGCAAAGCCCAAAGATATGAATGTGGATCACAGTGTGGAAATGGGCTAAGCCCGGTATGTGGAAATTTTGTGGTTAACTACCCTATTATATGAATGTGATATGAATATGGGCCAAGCCTGTAATGTGGTAATATGTGAATATGATATTTGTTATCTCGATATATGGGATAATATGTGGTTAACATGTGGGTGGAATTCAGGTGGTTTAATTACACACTCGAGTCATATGACTCACCCAATTTTTACCAACATTTCAGGTGATGCTTGGACCGGGTTTGAGTGGATACAAGGTGGCCCATGCGAGAAAGATATTTTAATTAATTAAGTATTTATATTTTCATATTTTGATTAAGTGTTTATTATAATAAGGCCCATTAAAGTATTTAAGTATTTTTATTAAGTATCTTTATTATTATGTTTTATTATGGATTGACAATTGAGGTATCTATCGCCAATGGTTTTATTTTCTTAAATCTGTACATAATAAAGTTTTGAATCCGGTATTTTATAACAATTAAATTTTTACTTAGAATATTTTAAGTCACAAAAAATGTTTTATTAAAGGCAACAAATTTTTAACGGTTTTTACTCTTAAGTAAGAATATTTTCGAACGTGTTCCGCAGTGGCATTTCAAATTCGGTCGTAGTGAATGGGCCGGGTTTGGGGTGTTACAAATTGGTATCAGAGCCCGGTTCAAAACTCGGCCTTGAGGGTTTTGGGTCCAAAAATAATTTTTTTCAAAGATGGGCTTTTCAAAAGTATGGGCTTTCATAAACTTTTCAGTTATTCCAAGATGGCACTGTATCTCAGGCCATGATCCACCGTAAGTACCCTTGACTCATCAAGTGAAATGTGTATGTGAATGTTATAAGTATGAAGGGAACGTAGATTAGTGAACTAGGATCTGTTGAACCCTAGGGCTAGTGCACTCAAACACATGCATAAGACTTAAGGACTATTAAACAAACATGTGAAGTAAGTCGCCGAGCTAGGGTGTGGCAACTGTTGTGCGCATGTCTAGGATTGGTATTCAGTAAGAGCTTGGTACTTAAGCAGTCCTAGCGACTCACCTCCTCTCTACTCGAATCCTACCTGGTGCGTAGCTACGGTTCACCTTAACCAAGAGAACTTATTCACGGGCTAAACCCGATAATTAAAACCCGAAAGGGACTAGCCATGCAGTTTTATAAAAACCCTAGTTTTAAAATCCCTAAATTACCCTTTTAATTGTAGTAAAAGATTATTGTGAAAATTTTTCCAAAATATCTCCGATTTACAAAATTACAAAAATGCTCATGTATTGTAAATTACTAAAATACCCTTTAGTTCTTAAGATTTTCAAAAATACCCTCGACGTTTGCTACAATATTTCTACTTTACAAAGATATCAAAACTTCATTTTTAAAAATAACAAGATACCCTCGATTTGGAAAATTTACTGGGCGCTTCGACTTCCAAAATTATCGAAATAACCTCGATTTCTGAAATTTTTGCAACACCTCTGATTTGGAAAACAAAATAACCCAGAGATTTTGTAAATTCTGAAATACCTCTAATTTGAAAAATATTTTCGAATTGACCCCGATTTATTACCAAAATACCCCCGTAGGGAAAATGACGAAATTACCCCTGGGTAGGGAAATGGATGGAATGGCCATAAAAGCATGATGTTGTGAATGAATGTGACTTCATGGAGAAATGAATGTGTCTCTGCTTATGAATGTGAATGTGACTCCCTGGGTTAGAGTAGTGAACTTGAACGAGAAACTTTGGTTGATCGAAAGAACTACTTCTGAACATCTCTTTTCATAAAACTGTTCGCGAATAATCAGTGGAACAAAATTTCTGATACATAAAACTTTTTAATCAGATTAAATCGCGACGTTAGAAATGAGTTCTAGGGGCGTGAACTTAGAGACTCGTGCCTAGAAAGTATGATGGTTCTATTAAGATCGAGTGCGCAGCATAAGCGTAGTGCGGTGAGTTAAGATGTCACGATTATTCGTTAATAAGTAATTTCGAGGACGAAATTATTTTTAAGGAGGGTAGAACTGTAACATCCTGAAAAGGGCCTATGCATTTTTGGTTTAATTATACGAAATGACATATCTTATGTGTTATGAATATATTTTGAACACTTTTGGAAACACGAAATGTATGGAAATGTTAAGTTTAAAAGAGGAAAGTGAACATTTTTAGAACCTTGGAAATGTAAGGAAATGTCTTGTAAGGAAATGTCATGGAAATGTAAGGAAATGTCTTGGAAATGTAAGGAAATGTCTTGTAAGGAAATGTCATGGAAATGTAAGGAAATGTCAAGTTCTGAGAGCCGATCGAAATTTTTGGAAACTTAGAAATGACCTAGAAATGACGAGTTTTAAGGTTTAAAAGGGGAAATTAAGGCAAGATGGCCTTAAAAGAAAAAGTTTGTGAAATTTGACACACAAACAGGCTTGGAAAAGTGGCCTGAAGATGCCACTTAGGGCCTCTGGAAATGGCGCCACATGCAAGGGGTTGGGCCTGGGTTCGAGTCACTTGGGAAGCAAATAAAGGAGGTTTTATTTTTGCTTCCATAAGCCAAGGAGTGGACGGCAAGGCTTCTAGAAAAAGGGAGGTTTATCCTCTTTAAAATTCGGCTATTAAGGATAAATAAAGGTTTTTTTTTTATTGGAGAGATAAATGATGATTTATCTTAAGTATTTTCAAAAAGGAATTTATTTATCATAATTTCCATGAGATAAAGGCTGGATTAAACTCTTTTATTTTATGATAATTAAAGAGATAAAGCTATTAAAATAGAAGAGTGATGGCCAAGTAAGGGACTCCTTAGATGATAATTTCGGCTATAAAAGGAAAAGAGAGGCCATTCTGCATTATTATCTGTTCTTTGAAAGCCTCTGTCGAATTCTCTTCACCAAATCTTCTTCTTCTTTCATTTTTGCCAAGCCGAAATACCTTGTGTTCTAGCCGAATCCTCCATCTTTATTCTTCCTTCTCTTTTCTTTCTAATCCCTCCAAAAGCCGAAAGTTGTGAGATAATCATCTAGCCATAGCCGAATCTCTGAAGGTTGAAGTGAAGGTGCAATCGATTTCTTCAAGTAATGGTAAGATCTCATTCGATTTCATCCTTTTTTCTTAAGATTTGCCGAAATCTAGGACTAACCCCATTAATATCTTGTTGCCGAAACTTTGAAGAGATCTTTCGAGATTTACTAAGTGTCGACTACAAGGAAGGAGAAGTTCTTTTCCCGAAGGTACACCATAGGCCACGTGTTCCCTAGTTATTCGGTGAGTTTTGGGATTTAAAATCCACAAGGTAAGTGTCTATAGCATTCGGCCAAGGCCATGTTTGGTAAATATATGTGTTCATTAATTATTCAAAAGTCGAAAACTAACCAAGTTAATTGATTCAATGTCAATTTGAATGCAAGAATAGTATAGCAGAGATTTCAAGACTTGATTCTTAAGTCAAACGGCAACAAGGTAAGTTTAAGTATACTAATCCTACTAGGATTTGGATTTATGGCCGAATGGCTTTTTATTAAAGTAGTAGGTGATTAATCAAATGTAGGGATTAAGGATCTAAGCATTAGATCAAGCTTTTCGGATTTCAAGACCCTTTCGGTAAGTAAGTATGATAAGTTGTGGATATTTGGTTAAGAATTCGTATATTGATGATTAAATCGATTGTTCTGATTAAGTGTGTTGATGGAGGCGAATACCATTCAAGAAGGGAAAGGAAAGGTCCCTATCGAGAAGTTTAAGAAGAGATCTGTCTCGGCGGTTAGGGATTGGCCACCGGAGTGTGGACCAAAGATCGAGAACAAGAAAGTAGGCAAATAGCCGTAGTATCGCCCGATGATAGCATCGATGTCGAAAGCATAGTTCTCCAAGTGATCGTGTGTGATTAACCCACCGTTTTACGGGTTTTTGTGTTATATCCGTATGTGTTAAAATTGTGCTAACTAGTGCGAAGGAAATTGTGATATGGATACCCTCAAGGGTATGTCGATAATCTGGTAAATACCAAACCTGATTATATGTGATTATTAGTATTAATATGTGTTATGACTATGCTTGATGAACATGCTCATGCATCATTATATTATATCATTATTTATGTTACATGTGCATGGGTGGGATATGATATGAAAGAAGGTCAGGGTGTACTTCGAGTACGTGGTTTGATGTTAGCCTTGAGCTACATCGTGGATTGACGTTGACTGAGGTCACGTTGTGGATTAATTGCGATTTAGTTCGCGTGGCTTGATGAGTGGCTATGTGCCTCATCGTGGTTGATATCGGCTATGTGCCATATCGTGGTTGATGAGTGACTATGTGTCCCATCGTGGTTTTGGTGTTAGCTACGGCTACATCGTGGATTGGCGCCCGATCGAGGTCGCGTTGTGGATTATTGTGCTTAATTGCACGTGGGCGGCGGTGATTGCCTTTGGAGTGAAAAGGAGAGGGTGATTTGATAATCCCACGGTGTGTGGTAGGTTTTGGATAAGGGGTGTGTAGCGGATGGACCCTAGGTTTGGGTTGGGCTTCATAATTGCATGATTTCGTATGTGAACATATGTGGAAATGGGCCAAGCCCAATATGATATGTGGATTAATGTGGAAATGGGCAAAGCCCAAAGATATGAATGTGGATCAGTGTGGAAATGGGCTAAGCCCGGTATGTGGAAATTTTGTGGTTAACTACCCTATTATATGAATGTGATATGAATATGGGCCAAGCCTGAATGTGGTAATATGTGAATATGATATTTGTTATCTCGATATATGGGATAATATGTGGTTAACATGTGGGTGGAATTCGATGGTTTAATTACACACCGAGTCCATATGACTCACCCAATTTTTACCAACATTTCATTGATGCTTGGACCGGGTTTGGAGTGGATACAAGGTGGCCCATGCAGAAAAGATATTTTAATTAATTAAGTATTTATATTTTCAGTATTTTGATTAAGTGTTTATTGTAATAAGGCCCATTAAAGTATTTAAGTATTTTTATTAAGTATCTTTATTATTATGTTTTATTATGGATTGACAATTGAGGTATCTATCGCCAATGGTTTTATTTTCTTAAATCTGTACATAATAAAGTTTTGAATCCGGTATTTTATAACAATCAAATTTTTACTTAGAATATTTTAAGTCACAAAAAAATGTTTTATTAAAGGCAACAAATTTTTAACGGTTTTTACTCTTAAGTAAGAATATTTTCGAACGTGTTCCGCAGTGGCATTTCAAATTCGGTCGTAGTGAATGGGCCGGGTTTGGGGTGTTACATTTAGGGTTTATCGAATGAAGACAGAATATCAAATTTGATTTAATCATTAAAAAATTACAAAAATATATGCTATAAAAATGGTGAGATTGCATTTTTTACTTACAAATTAATTTCAGCCTCTAACAAAATCTGATTGTGCATCTGTTTATCCCTAAACCCTAAACTTTAAATCTTAAACAGTATAAACCTTAAACTCTAAACTATGGATCTAGATTTTAAACCCTAAATCATAACTCTAAATACTCGACCATAAACCCCTAAACTACAAACACTAAACCATTAACCATTAAACCCTAACCTTAAACGCCGCTAAATGTTGAGCAACAGTTCAATTTTCATTTAGGGTAATCGACACTCGTTTCGATTTGATTCGATTTAATTTTCATTTTTTCTAATTTTTGTTTTGAATTTAATTTTATTTTGCTATTTGAAACTGACTTAATTATGAAAAGTTACAAATTGATAACTAAACCATTAAGAAGTTTTGCTTTATCAAAACCCTTAAAGTTTTGCTTTATCGAAACCCTTAATTGAATATTTAAAATATAAATATCGAAACCCTAACTAGTAATGTTAATTAAAATACAATTTAGTTTTAATTGAATATTTAAAATATAAATATTTTATCTTAATTAAAATATAAATTATATTGATTAAAATATAAATTATTTTTAATCAAAAAAATAATGACACTTAGAAAAAATTTGAAAGTAAAAACATAGAAAAATATTTGTTAAAAATGAAAAAATTATTAAATAATTTATGTTGCATATTTAGTGGCGTTTTAAAAAAACGCCATAAAAATTATTAACTATTTAAACAAAAGCGTTTTTGATTTGTTATTAGTGGCGCTTTTTATAAAACGCAAAAAAAGTATGAATTATCTTGGCGTTTTTACTTAAAACGCATACAAAAATATCCTTGTTATTAGTGGCGTTTGGCCTAAAACGCTGCTAATGTGTTAATTTTTTTAAAAACGCGTTTTGTGTAAAGCTTCGCAAAATTTAACTTACGCAAGCCTTGAAATACCCTCCTTCAATTTCCCGATTCCAACAAGTGATTTCAAAAACCCTAACCCTATCTCCGCCAACCAAGTCTTGAGTTCGCTTTCGCTTTTCTTATCGTAGATCGTTGCTAATTCTCTCTTTTCTTAATCTGTAAGTTTCTCTCTTCAAATCCTTTTATTTCTTTATTGAATCCATCGCATATCATCCGCAATTCGGTTTACAGATTGTTTGTTTGTTGAAATTTTCTTTTCCCGCTTATTTTTCCCGATTTAGATGGAAGATTCTTTTCTTCGCGTTTGAAGAAATCCCAAAAATCTTAGGGTTTTCTTTGCTACCCTCCATCACTCATTCTTTGCATGCGCAATTTTCTGCCAAATTTATACTTCTTCCATCAAAGAAACCTTGGGTATGTTCGTGTGCGCTTTCGGAAGCAACTTTCTTCTTCTTTGCTGTTTTTCTTATTTGAATAGACTCTTTTTGTTGGAATTACTTAGATTGATCTCCATTTACCAACATTACTAACCAAAAGCAGAGCTCAAGCTCAAAAAGCTCGGCTTTGGCCTCCTCTTTGGTTGGTCTTAATTCCTTCTTAATATATTTGGTTTTTTTTATAATTTTTTCGTTCTCATTGTTCTTGGATTCTTATTTTCTGGGACAATGTGCGGAAAAAGAACTGTTCAAAATTTTAGATTTTTTGAATTTGATGGGGAATTCAAATTTTTTCCCTAAACTTCTTTTTACTATTAAAGGAATTATGAGCAGAACAAATTTGGGTTATCATTAATTTTTCATTTTTTCCTCCTGTTTAGAAGGTTTTAGAACAAAAATGAAAAAAAACTATGAAAAAAAACTATGCTTAGCAAATGGTTCTCGCTTACATTTAAGTAGAAAGCTACGATTTTGATTGATTATGGCGGTTCTGTTTATTTTGTGTATTTGATTTTTTTGTATTCATGGGTGATCCAACTTTTGATTTTTATTTTGAATTTCATACTTAAAAGGTACCAAGTTCAAACAAAATCCAAAAGGCAAGGAAGACATGATGCATTACAAATGTAGGTCTTTCAGACATGTTCGCCTCCTACAAATGAAAGACACAGATTCGATTTTGCCTCCCAAGGTTGTTCCATCTCGCCAACAGAAAATGAAGTGGTGTTGCCTCCTCCACCAAAGATCTGATGTAGCATGGAGTTTTCTCCTAGTAAATCTGATGGACTATCATCGCTTTCCTTGGATGAGACAATGTCCACTTGTGATTCTTTCAAAAGCCCCGGAGTTGAATATATCGACAACCATGATGTTTCAAATATCGGTTCCATTGAAGCGAAAAACATTCAAAATCTCTCGTATTTCTGACCATGATGTAGTAGCAACAGTGCGATATCATGTTCTAAACAAATTTATTTGGTACTTTAAATTTTTATTTCTTGGTTTGCTAAATTGGTTTATTTGAAAACCGATTTTGCTTACAGGAAGTATTTGCAATCGAGATCTTTGTGGCGAGAGAAGGAAGGCGATGAGATGGTAATTGATGTTGATGACAATTTCATGGATCCCCAAACTTTGTGTAACATTTGCTTGTCATATTTACAAGCACCTACGGGCATCCGAGGTATACATTTGAGATTTTGGTTAAATATATAAGCTATACATAGGATTTGTTCTGAACTTTCCTATTTCTTTTGGTTTAAAGGTGAAGAAAAGGCCTTCGACCGACTTCATGGAGACGATTCTGAAAAGACATAAATTCCAAAGATGCGTGCAATACTAATTGATTGGCTTGTAGAAGTAATTTTAATCTCACAACAAAACTTGTATAGTTATTTACATCCAATACACAAAAGGCTAAACACATTGTCTTCTGTTGGCATAATCTCTGCTTAACATTTCTAAGATTCAATGTCAATCTGCAGTGGTCAAGAGTATAGGCTTGTGTCGGATACACTTACTACTTGACGGTGAGCTACATAGATCGGTACCTCTCGGGAATACCATGAACAGCAATGGCTACTCTGATTACTTGGTGTTTCTGCATGATGATTGCTTCGTAAGATAGAATCATACCCTTTTATTTTGTTTCTTTCTATAGTATCACATCCTATGTTACCTGTACATATCCGCATCAAACACATAACAAAAGATCGTATCTAATTTTTCAAAGAAATATGAGGAGATTTGTGCCCCTCAGTGGAGGAATTACGCTACATAACGATAATACATATTTCAAGGATGAGGTTTGGCCTCTGCTTTTTGGACTATAACAGAGTTCCTCTTTTTTTATCAAATTTGAGTAAACCATTAAGCTTTCCAACTTGCATAACAGGAGTTCTGAAATGGAATCATCTGCTTTGAATTACTTGAAGTTTGAAATGATCGCCCAACAACTAAATGTTTCTTAAGGTAAATATTTTACCCTCGTTATTATTGAATAATATACTTACTCATTTATTTTTTCTTCATGTTTATGATTCTTGTTTCAACTTTGTGATCATTGGTATGACAATTCGCAGACGGTTTGTTCGTCTTTGCTCAAGGGATCAATGAGGTATCACACAAATCTTGTAAAGCTTTAATATCTCTACAAAAAGTAACATAGTTGCATTATTTGAGACCATGCTTAAAATTATATTGGGTATCAATTGAAATCAATATTGTAAATACTTTTGTCCATCGTATATCCGGACATGGCTTTGGAGAATTATGGATAAACTTGGAAAAAATTGAACATACTCATGCTAGAGAAACTTTTATTCATCACCAAAACCCAAGTCCGAGTAACACCGATTATTTCCATTAGTTTTTCTACGCCTAACTCCTTGATTTTCCTTTGTTGTTGGTGTGTTTTTCTGATTAGGTTCCATGAATGCAATTAGAGTGCATGGCCAACTACATTGCTTGAACTGTCTCTCCTTGAGTACAGTATGCTTTGCTACCCTCCATCACTCATTCTTTGCATGCGCAATTTTCTCGCCAAATTTATACTTCTTCCATCAAAGAAACCTTGGGTATGTTCGTGTATGCTTTCGGACACAAGCAACTTCTTCTTGCTATTTTTCTTATTTGAATAGACTCTTTTTGTTGACATTACTTAGACTGATCTCCATTTATTATGGTGCAGAATCCTACCTTGCAGCAATACACACTGTATAAGCCTCCTCTTATCTGCTCCTGATAATCCTCCTCGTTTAATCATTTATTATGCTCTGGGCCCAGCTTAAATCATGGAAGCATTGGCTCTCGATAATCCTCCTTTTAAGGTATGCTCTTTGGATTTCACTCGAGTACAAGGCCAATTTTTTTTCTCTTTTTTGAACAATTTGATCCAATTTTGTGTGAGTAGGTTTGTTCTTTAAAGTAGTCTTATTAAGTTGAATAGTACACTTCATTATTTATTGGCAATGAGCTTTGAGGGTTTAGTCTGCTGATAGATTTGTTATAGCAATGTTCTAACTTCAGTTTCGAGTTTTTTATTAGCTTTGCAACGGAATGATTTTAGGTTTTAACTATATGTATATGATTGGAATAGGCTATTATTAATAACTTGTTCTCTTTATTGGCTGGCAGATAAGATTCATTGATAATACAGATCCTGCTGGAATCGATCATCAAATAGCACAGCTGGGGCTTGAGTTGGGTTCAGTCTTTACTTGATCTATTTCCTTTTTTTAACATGGTTTTGGGTTCAGTCTTTATTTTCGTTTCTCTACTATTGTTGTTATTGTTTTCTTGCAGTGTTTTTTCTGGCTATTTAAAATAATGTATGTAAATGCAAGGGACTCAAGAACATATTTAGAACGTATTGTTCATGAATTTTCATTTTAATATGTCTTCAAATTAAATTATACATTTTTAAATTGAATTTTTGGTGTTTTTATAATATTATAATTTTTTTTAATTTTCATGACTTTTAGCGGCGTTTTTCCCAAAAACTCCGCTAAAAATATGATATTTTAAAATTTTTTTATTTTTCATAACTTTTAGCGGCGTTTGTGGGGAAAGCGCCGCTAAAGGTCATGACCTTTAGCGGAGTTTTTTCTCATAAATGCCCCTAAAAGTTTGCGGCGTTTGTTTTAGCGGCGTTTGTTGCGGCGCTTTTATAAGCGCCGCAAATACTTTTAGTTGCGCTTATAAACGCCGCTAAAAGTCTGTTTTGCTGTAGTGCCTTTTCCCTACACATCACCAACCCTTAACTCTAACCTCACAAACCTTAAATGCTAACTCATTTTCTTTTAAATCTTAACCCCTAAATTGTAACATTTGATAAACACATGCCATATTATTTTCTTCCAACTTATCCAAGTTAAATCTCTTGTTGGATTGAGGATTTCAACTCAGCTCTAATTTTAACCAAAGCTAACCTCACCTGTTTTTATTCAAATGTTTTTTTTTTAAGTATTATCTTTCGCAAGTGTTTAAGTATTTTTTGGATAAGAAAAATCTTCTAGATTAATCATAATGGAATTTATCATAAATCCTAAACTTTGAAAATGAAATATCAATCATAGGGTTAGTTCGATATTTTCGTATTCAAGTAATACTTAAACAATTATGAAATATCAAGCCTGAAAATGAATCTACCTATATATCTAAAATGCTTATGAAAAAAAGTATTTGAATCAGGAGAGTTCATTGAGTAGAAAAAAATTATGTATGAGAGTTTATTGAGTGCATTCTAATCTATTTATTTGAAGAACTGTTTTTGTGAGAGATTGTAAAATTGTTTTTGGAAACATTGTTGAGTGTTTATTGCCCAAGTTCTTAGGGGGAGGATTTGGAGGTGAATATTTTAGTCTTTAAGTACAAGGGTGAAACCTCTATACTTAAGCAGTGGTAGAGTGTGAACACTTGTTGTATTTGTGAGCGAAGATAGTGGAATTGTTCACTGAGTTAAGCTTCGCAGACGTAAGGAAATCGAATTGCGTAAACAAATATTTGACATTATCTGTTATTTTGTTTGCACAATTTTTGTAGTATCAAGTCATAGTGGCTACTGCAATCTAGCACTTCCATCGTAGTTTTTATTTTAAGCAAATAAACAACTTAATATATTTATTTATAAAATGTAATAACAAAAATTATTAATAACCAAATTTGATAATGAAATGGCCAAGAAATGTTACTTCTGAAGTCTAGACAAAAAAAAAAAATAGAATATCAAAATAGTAATTTAAGCAACTTAAAATTGTTGTTATGAAATTAAAACATACAGAAAAATATCCTATATGTTAGTTTACTACTTTGTGTATTGGTGTGCTGTTATTTTTCAAACTAGCTATATTAGTTGTTGGGATTGACCCGATTAAGCAACAAGTAAAAAAAATAGCGGAATAAATTGAGAAATTGAACACACAAATTTAACGTGGAAAAACCCCTCCAAAGAGGATAAAAAACCATGGGCAAAGATAATTTTACTATAATGGCAATAGAACGAAGAGTACAAAAGATGGAGATAAAAACTAAACCCCAAAAACCCAAAAACAAACAACCCTCAAAACGTAAACACAAAATTCTCTAAATGTGTTATAAGTTTTAATCTCTAATGGGTGTATTTTCTAAGGTTGTAAAAGAGCCTATTTATAGGCTAAATTCATAGGTCAAATAATAATAAAATAATCTAGACTAATCAGAGTTTGATTAAAACAAATAAACAGAGTTTAACTGAAAGATTATTTCTCAAATTTGACTGAAATAGGAGTCATACTCAACAAATCTCCACCTTGACTCATATTTCACAATGCCATCTTTGCCAAAGCCCGTAATGGGCCTATCTTGAACTATGCAGGGAATTAATTGAGTCGAATTTGTGCCTAGAAACTGGAAGACTTCTAGCCTTCGACTTGTACATTGCCAAATTAAAACTAATCCGAGTCTGATTTTCACGAACACAGTGCCCTAAATTTTCAAAACCTGCATCCAAAAGAAAACCTCTCTTCAACGAAGCGGTCATACCTTTTTCCCTCCTATGACCAAGTTGCCTCCACTCCAAACGAGTTGACTTTGACTCCATAACGGACGAGGGATGTCCGATTTCACCGGTCACTATAGAATCTTCCAGAATATAAAGACTGTCGATTCTTTTACCTTTTAACAAAACGAGATCTCCACGAAATACTTTAATATCGCTCGACTCAATGTTGATTCTGCATCCTTTCAAGTCTAAAATACTCAAGGAGATAAGATTCTTTCGTAAATCAGGTACATACCTAACACCTGAGAGTATCCTAATCGTCCCATCGTGTATCCTAATTTTAACAGTACCAATACCAATTACCTTACTAGATGAATCATTTTCTATGCGCACAACTCCACCTTCAACCGAACTGTATGTGGAGAACCATTCTCTATTGGGACACATGTGGAAAGAACATCTCGAATCTACGACCCACTCAGACGTGAGCTTGTTATCGCTCGTTGACACTAATAAGAAATCATCACTACTTTCATCGGCCAAATTAGCACCAGCTACATCTTTCTCGTTACTCTCAGTAGCTCTTTTATTTCGCAGTTTATAATAATATGCTTTGACGTGACCTAACTTTTTACAATAGCGACACATTTTGTCTTGTTTCTTTGATGCTACCAAAACGGAAGCTTGTCTATCTGCCTTGCTATCCAAACCAAACTCATTGTCGAGTTTGTCTCTACTCAAAAAATGATCCTTCACATATTCGAACGAGAGTTTGTCTCTGCCATAAATCAGGGTCTCCTTGAAAGACTTGTATGAAGGGGGTAAAGAGCACAATAATAGCATAGCCTGATCTTCATCATCAATATGAACCTCAACATTCTTTAAATCATTTAAAAGAGTAATGAATTGACTGATGTGATCTCTAGGAAGCTCACATTCGTTCATGTGAAACGTAAACAGACGTTGTTTTAACACTAAACGGTTAGCCAGAGACTTAGTCGCATAAAGAGTTTATAACCTTTTCCACAAGGCGGATGAGGTCTTCTCCATCAATACCTCCTGCAATACCGTATTCGTGAGGCACAACTAGATTGCAGACAAGGCCTTTTCATCAAGCTCTTCCCATTCTGTTTGATTTAGATTCTCAGGCTTTTTTCCGGTAACAACCTTTTTTAAGCCGGTTTGAACTAGAGTTGCCATTATCTGAACTTGCCACATATTGAAATTTTTCTCACCATCGAACCTCTCAATTTCAAACCATGTTGCTGCCATCCCTGAACGGGCTGATCTATGAAAATTGAACTAGCTCTGATACCACTTGTTGGGATCGACCCGATTAAGCAACAAGTAAAAAAAATAGCGGAATAAATTGAGAAATTGAACACACAAATTTAACGTGGAAAAACCCTTCCGAAGAGGATAAAAAAATCACGGGCAAAGATAATTTTACTATAATGGCAAAAGAACTAAGAGTACAAAAGATGAAGATAAAAACTAAACCCCGAAAACCCGAAAACAAACAACCCTCAAAACGTAAACACAAAATTCTCTAAATGTGTTATGAGTTCTAATCTCTAATGGGTGTATTTTTTAATGTTGTAAAAAAGCCTATTTATAGGCTAAATTCATAGGTCAAATAATAATAAAATAATCTAGACTAATCAAAGTTTGATTGAAACAAATAAAAGAGTTTAACTAAAAAATTATTTCTCAAATTTGACTGAAATAGGAGTCATACTCAACAAATGTATCGAATAAAATGTTGATTTTCTTCCTTTATCATACTAAAATGTTGATATTATAATTTTTTGTTCGTAAAATGTGATATAATGTAATTTAATTGTTATTTTAATATATTTTTTTGAATTTTTTAGTAATTTCTTCTGATATTTAAGATATAATAAAATAGAAGTGATATTACGAAGTAATTTTAAATTGGGGAAGAGGATCAAATTGGCCATTGCCAAACAACTTGATACATTATCTCCCTTCAACCCTTTAAGCGAAATACGACAAAAGGAAGGAAAATCCATAAACCAACTCTATTGTCTCCACCTAGTAGAATTACGAGAACACCCCAAAGATGCCTTCAATATCTAGAGGTCTCGGACTGACCATAGAACCCTGTTTAATAAATGGAATGCATTAACTATATGCCCTCAAGTTGGACAGTAAAAATTGAAGAAAGATAATTACTCAAGGTAATGAATTTCGCATAAATAGACATATCATTTTTCTGTTAATACTAGTACATAAATTTGTCCAAAAGCTGAATTACCAACCTTAAATAAAAATAAAAGGTTGGAAAAATATGATTAGAGAAAAAAAATGAAGTGTTTTTTTATTTGAATTGGGCCTTAGAACTACTTTTTGCTCAAACCCAATCCTTGATAACTAAAACCTAAAATCTAATTTTTATTCCAATGTCCAAATCAATCTCATTCTGGTTGCAAGTGTAGCCATCCAAAACTTGATTGAACTTTCATCCTCATTAGGTATCTTAAGATCCGTCCTACCATTTGATTTCATGAGCTTTGTATTTTTACCATTTGACAAAAGGTATAAGTTAGAAATAATAAATAAATAAAAGATATTGTCCTTCAAATAATTCCACCTAAGAAGTGATAGGCCAAACCATGTGTCGTGTCGTAACCATTTTTTTGTAAAACGGAGGTCGACTTAGATTTTGGAAATGAAAACGAAAAACGGGAGTCGCCACCAATCCTTTTTGTTGAGGTGTGATCGCGTGAAAAAAATATAAATGTCGGTAATGACAATATATATCGCAAAGAAAAGAGAAATAAAATAAAGAACACACAAATTTTACGTGGAAACCCTTTCGGGAAAAAACCACGGGCAGAGGAGAAGAAAAATTCACTATGTCGAATTCGAACCCAATTACAAGAGGAATAGACTATGTCTATTTATAGGCTTGTAAAACCTAATTCTAATCAAAGTAAAAATATATTATGCTAATAAATACTAAATATATTATACTCATAAATACTAAATCTTCTAGAAAGAAGATATATTTTGTTTAACTTGACTTGCAAGCAATATCTTAGAATTTGGGTCACACAACTCTAACAATCTCCACCTTGACACGAATTCTCAACAAACAAGTTCTTCATCGCGAACTCTCAACGAACAAGTTCTCCACCTCTTCCATAAAAACCCTTAAGGGTTTAACTTCAACAATGAACACCAACCAAATCTAAGCAATGCTCAAACCTGGTTATAGGAAGTGACTTAGTCATCATATCTGCAGGATTTTCATGAGTACTAATTTTGCTCACAACAATATCACCACGAGCAATAATATCACGAACAAAATGATACCGAACATCAATGTGTTTTGTTCTCTCATGAAACATTTGATCTTTTGTAAGGAAGATAGCACTCTGACTGTCACAAAATACTGTGTTGATTTGAAGGTCTTCATTTAGCTCACTAAAGAGTGCCTTCAACCAAATAGCTTCTTTACAAGCCTCGATGGCGCCATGTACTCGGCTTGATGGTAGACAAAGCGATCAGTAGTTTGTAATGTAGCTTTCAACCGATTGCACAACCTCTATTGTAAAGACATAACCAAAGGAGAGATCTTCTTCTATCAAGGTCTCCAAAGAAAATCAAAGATCAACATACCCAATGACTCCATCTCTAGTTCTTCCAAACTGTAAGCAAACATCGTAGTACCTCGTAAGTTTCTTAAAATCCACCGAATCGCTTTCCAATGTTCTTTACTAGGATTCGCCATGTATCCGCTAAATCAGACCGATCGCATATGATAAATGCGGGCGTGAACAAACCATAGCATACATTAGAGATCCCACTGCACTAGAGTATGGAACATGTGACATGTACTCAATCTCATCATCCGATTGTGGAGACAAAGCCGACGAAAAGTCCGAAATGGTCGCTAAAGGAGTACTAACAGCTTAGCACTCTGCATATTGAACCTGCAAAGAACTTTCTCAATGTACCCTTTCTGACTTAGGTACAATTTACTTGCTTTTCTATCTCTGAGAATCTCCATACCAAGTATCTTCTTTGCTGGTCCCAAATCTTTCATCTCAAATTCTTCACTTAGTTGAGTTTTGACCTTTCTTATCTCTCCTTTATCTTTTGCTGCTATCAACATGTCATCAACATAAAGAAGCAGATACACAAAAGAACCATCCTTGTTTTTCTTAAAGTAAACACAGCTATCAAAACTACTTCTTTTAAAATCATGAGAAGTCATAAAGGAATCAAACCTATTGTACCACTGTCTTGGTGACTATTTCAAACCGTAAAGGGACTTTTTCAGCAAGCAAACATAGTCCTCTTTTTCTGAGACTGTAAAACCCTCTGGTTGTTGCATGTAAATATCTTCCTCAAGTTCTCCATGCAAAAATGTAGTTTTTACATCTAACTGCTCAAGCTCCAAATCATGCATAGCCACATTACCAAGCAAAGCTCGAATCGAACTATGCTTCACAAATGGGGAGAACACATATGTGAAGTCCACTCCTGGAATTTGACTGTAACCCTTTGCAACAAGCCTTGCTTTATATCTGGGTTCTTCAAATCCTGGAGTCCCTTCTTTCTTTTTAAACACCCATTTACAGCAAACAACCTTTTTACCTTTAGGAAGTTTCACAATATCCCATGTTCTATTTTTGTGGAGTGATTCTATCTCCTCTTGCATAGCAAACATCCACTTTTCTGAGTCTTCACAGCTAACCGCCTCAGAATAATTAGACGGCTCTTGGTTTGCATCTATATCTTCAGCCATATTTAAAGCATAAGCAACTAGATTAGCCTCAGCATACTTCTTTGGATGCTTAATTTCTCTTCTAGTTCTGTTTTTGGTGATAGAGTATTGTGGTGAAGAAGCAACTCTATTCTCAATTTTTGTACTAGCTTGAGGAATCGACTGTATTAACTCGATGCTCTACACGCTTTTGATTTTCTTTATTGGAAGAGTCTTGAAGAGATAAGTTAGGTAGCATAGCAGTTTCATAAAAAATAACATATTTGCTAATCACAACTTTTCTATTTTCAGGACACCATAACTTATACCCTTTTACACCAGCTTTATAACCAAGAAAAACACATTTAATGGATCTCGGTTCCAATTTTCCATTATCAACATGAGCATACGCAGGACACCCAAAGATCTTTAAATCAGAATAATTAGCAGGATTATCAGACCATACCTCTTGTGGAGTCTTTTTCTCAATGGCAACGGATGGAGATCGGTTGATCAAAAAATATGCAGTAGAGGCTGCTTCGGCCCAAAACGAATTTGGTAAGTTGGCATTTGACAACATGCATCGAACCTTCTCCATGATCGTTCTGTTCATTCGTTCTGCAACACCGTTTTGCTGTGGAGTATGACGAAATGTCAAGTGTCTCACGATCCCTTCTGACTTGCATAGTTTATTAAACTCATTTGAACAAAACTCTAAGCCATTATCTGTGCGGAGGTATTTTATTTGTTTTCCCGTCTGTTTTTCAATCATAGTTTTCCAAGACTTAAATGCGGAAAACACATCGCTTTTCTGCTTCAGGAAGAATGCCCAAACTTTTCTAGAAAAATCATCAATAAAAGTTAGCATATAATTAGCTCCACCTCTCGAAGGCACTCTTGATGGCCCCCACAAATCAGAATGAATATACTCCAACGTTCCTTTCAGCGTTATGGATTCCTCTGTGAATCGAACTCTCTTTTGCTTTCCAAAACGCAGCGGTCTCACGTAATTTTAGTTTGCAAATTCCTTGCCCATCAAGAAGTCCTCTTTTACTCAATTACGCCATGCCATTCTCACTCATATGCCCTAGGCGCATATGCCAAAGTTTAGTAATATCATCATCGACAAGGAAGAGGAAGCGAAAGTCGCATCACCAATAACAATAGAATCTCGCAAAATATATAACTTGGCGGTCTTTCTACGCCTTTTCATCACAACGAGGGAACCTTTAGAAATCTTCAAAATCCCACTTTCAATTTGTGTATTTGTACCCTTTTGAATCAAGAGTACTTAACGAAATTAAATTTCTCTTCAATTACGGAACATGTCGTGCGTCGCTAAGTATTCGACAACTCCATCAAACATCTTAACTTTAATTGTTCCAACACTGCGATTTTACACGAAGCATTATTTCCCATCAAAACAACACCTTCGATTAATCGTTTTGTAATTTGTAAACCAATCCCGATTGGGACTCATGTGGGCGGTGCGGCTGAATCAAGTATCCACTCCTCGCTCACTTTAGAATTGTTGTGACGACTAGAAGTTCACCATCATTGTAGTCTTCTACAACATCGCCTTCACCGAATTTTACGTTTGTTTTCCTTTTGATTCGCAGACCTCCCTTTTAATCTTGTTCGTAGTTTATAGCACTCAGTTTAATGTGTCATTTCTTCTTGCAAAAGTTACAAGTTTTACCTCTGTTTGAAGACTTGATCTACTCTTAGATTTACCATGAGGATTCCATTCTGTGTCCTTCCACGATCATCATCGACATTCTCGATCTTGTCACCCATGAACAATGAGACCCTCTCCCGAGTCGTCGTTTAACCACAAGATGCTTCATCTTATCATACGAGGTCAAAGAATCATAAACCTCATCAACCGTGAGAGACTCGCAGACTATAAAAATCGTGTCTCTGAAGGTTGAATAAGATGGGGGCAACGAACAAAGTAGAATCAACCCTAGATCTTCCTTATCATCTTTGAACCTCCATGGCCTCCAAGTTTGAGAGAATTTCTTTAAACATCATTAAGTGTTCGTGTACGCATGCACCTTCCTCCAAACGATGAGCATAAAGACGTTGCTTCATATGCAACTTGCTGGTTAGAGTTTTAGACATACATATTTGTTCTAGCCTCTTCCATAATGCGTGGCGGTCTTTTCCTTCATCACATCCTGCAAAATTTCGTTAGACAAATGCAGATGTAATTGTGTTAATGCCTTTCGATCCTTGCGCTTCTTCTCTTCCTCCGTCAATGTCGAAGGCATCTTATCTACCCCTAGCAGGGCTTCCTCTAAATCCATCTCTGCAAGAACTGCCTGCATCTTTATCTGCCACAAAGCGAATCTGGTGTTGCGATCCAACAGTAGAATTTCATACTTCAAAGACGCCATTACCGTGATCGAGGTGAAAAACCCGGAAGCTCTGATACCAATTTGTGAAAAAATATAAATGTTGGTAATGACAATATATATCGCAAAGAAAAGAGAAATAAAATAAAGAACACACAAATTTTACGTGGAAACCCTTTCGGGAAAAAACCACGGGCAGAGGAGAAGAAAAATTCACTATGTCGAATTCGAACCCAATTACAAGAGGAATAGACTATGTCTATTTATAGGCTTGTAAAACCTAATTCTAATCAAAGTAAAAATATATTATGCTAATAAATGCTAAATATATTATACTCATAAATACTAAATCTTTTAGAAAGAAGATATATTTTGTTTAACTTGACTTGCAAGCAATATCTTAGAATTTGGGTCACACAACTCTAACAGATCGGGTCACCTCGTAAAACGGTTGTTTTTAATAAACAGTTTGATTTATCAAAACAACAATTTTGGTCTACGAAACTCAGAAAAAAAAAGGTTCGTGAGTCGGTTACGCACGAGGAAGGATTAGCACCCTCGATACGCCCAAAATTGGTACCTAGTTGATTAATTAACGTTTTAGTGTCGAAGATCTGAGAAACTTGAAGGAATTTAAAGATACAATCCCTCTTTTATGATGATGCCTAAAAAAAATCATTTGGATAATTTGAAAACATGTGCCAAAGGCTGTCTCGTCTCAAGGTAAAATGTCATATCCAATACGTTAGGATCCAACACTTCGACCTTTGAGGCTAAACTTGCCTTTTATTCGAAACCCATTTTAATTGAAAGGATATTCGGTTACTTAGAATGAACGAGAAAACTGGAAACCCAACACGTTAGGGCACGACTTCTCGAGTTTCTAAATACAGAACAGTGCCTTGGTTTAGAAAATCTTATCTCGAAATAACGAAACATCACATCCAATGCGTTAGGACACGACGTCTCGAATTCTCGAGAATAAGCTTTTTATTTAAAATTCATGTATTTGCTTTGAAAAGGATATTCGGTTATTTAGATCAAACGAGGAAAAATCGAATCCCAATACGTTAGGGCACAACCTCTCGAATTTCTAAATACGAAATATTGCATTTATGAAAGAAATCAATTTTGTATCGGGTAAAGGTTAATATAACAACGATTTGTAATAAAACGGAAAGTAAGTTACGGTATTAACAAGTATAGCGGAATAATGATAAATGTGTAATATAAACGACAATAATAAGAACAGAAATAAAGAAGTAAAATCAAGCAGAATATGTAGAAAAAGATGGGTAAAATTAAATAATAAATAGATAAAAAAGATAGAAATAAAATAAAAGAAAACTAATAGTATATACACGAAATAGTTGAAAATAATAATAATATTTATAATAATAATAACGTTAAAATATTAATATTAACAATACTAATAAATACAATAGTAAAAGAGGATAATAGTAAATATAATAAGGATAATAATAATAATAATAATAATAATAATAATAATAATAATAATAATAATAAGATAAATAATAATGATGATAAAAGTGATAATGAAAATAATGATATTAGTAGTCATAATAATGATAATAATAGCAGTGGAATAATAATATTAATACATATAATAATAATAATAATAGTGCTAATAATAACAGTAATAATAGTAATAATGAAAATAATAGTAACAATAATAATTATAGTAACAAAAAAACAAGAATAGAAATACTGAATAATAATAATAATAATAATAATAATAATAATAATAATAATAGTATTAATAGTAATAAAAATAAAAATAAATAATAATGATAACAAGCGATACACTAATAAACGAATAGAATAAATAAATAAGAGTAATACTAAAAATAAGTATAGTAACGGTACTAGTAATAAAACTAAAATTAAAATAAAGAAATTTAAAATAATATGAATTAGAAGTAAAAAAATAATAAGGAGATAAAAATAAGACTATCCATATATGAAATAAAGCAAATAAAATAATAAAAAAATACGGAGAATATATAAAATTTAACAATAAAGGAATGTGGTGCTGAATTGAAGTTAATATAAAATTTAGAGTCTAAAAAAGGAAGATAAATAACATACAGGACTAGATCCAAATTTAAATAAAGAGAAAAGGGGTAAATTAAATAAAATAAATAATAAAAGGACCAGAATGAAACGCGCACGAAATGGCAAGGGACTAACAGGGAAAATATCCCTGGTCTTTTCTGCGCAGCGTTTTGGGCCAAATTGAGGGATTAAATTGGAAACAGAATAAAACTAACAGGTAAAAATTAAAAGAAAAAAAAAGACTTGATTGTAAATTAGTAAAAAAGCAGAAGGACCAATATAGCAATAAGACCATTACACCAAAACACGCGGATCCAGGCTGGAGCGGGTCGGGTTCGGGTCGGCCAAGACGAAACGACATCGTTTTGGCGTTTGGGACTCAAGCCCAAAAGGCGCCGTTTCGTAGCATTATAAAAGCAAAAAAAAAAAAAAAACTTCATTTTTCTCATTTCACAAAAAAAAAATAGAACCCTCTCCCCTTTGTTCTCTCTGCAGGCCCGAAGTCCGGCGAGCATCCGGCCAGTCGCCGCCGCGCCTCCGTCGTCGTCCGTCGCCAGCGACCGTCGTGCACGGCGGCGCTAAAGGTAAAAAATTTTCCTTTTCTTCTTTGCTTAATATCTATATATATGTGTTCATATCGAAAAGAAAGAAAAAAAGTAAGAAAGCTTCGATATGAAAGAAAAAAAGTAAGAAAGCTTCGAAAATAAAAATAAGAAAAATCACCTTTGGCATCTGTTTTTTTATCTCACTTTGATATTCCGATTACTATTCCTAATAGTATTTAATCTCTGTTATTTGGTTGTGATTGAATCTCTTATGGCATTAAAAAATCTCTTTTTGTATTGATCAAATCTCTCTGTTTGTATTCGAATCTAACCCCCCGTTACAAAGGGTCTAAATCGGCTTTTATAGCCTTTTTACAAGGTGTTTTTTTAATGCTTTTCCTTGTTGCAGGCCACTTGAGGGCGATGGACGTGACATGGGCGGTGCTGACAGTGGCAGAGGCTAGGGGCGGCAGCCACTTAGGTTTTTTTTTTTTTGAAAGTTTTGTGGTGTTGGGATTAGGGTTTTTTTAAGTTTAATTGGGCTTTGTAATTGGGTCAAAAGGTTGGGTTTTATTATTGTTTGGGCTGGGCAAAATGGGTTGTACACCATGTTTGAAATTACAAATTTAATTGGAGAAATCGATATTTATATTATAAATTTAATTTGAGGATTCATGTTTAAAGTTACAAAATCATGTCATATATATAACAAGTTACACAAATTAGAATTCCCACAAAGTGTAACTTTTTTTTATGTATTTTATATATTTTTAAAAAATAATTTTAATTCTTTTATTTTTCATTAAATTATAAAGATTTATGTACCTTCTCTCTGTATGTCTTCTCTCTTTTCAATTTGTAGATTTATTTTGTTTTGTGAGTATCTTTACTGTCTTTCCAAGTTGTGATAGACATATGAAGGTACTTGTTGCCACTGAATTCCACTGACCACCATCAGTCTCTTGGAAAGTGTGTGGCTCTTCGTTGACTTATTAATTTGTTTCTATTTTTTTTCAAAATAATAAATGATTTCCCGAGTTGGTTTGGATTCGTGTTGTTCTAAAGTTTTATATGTTTTTTTATTTGCTTTTTTTCATTTATTTAATAAGTTTCCACTTTTAGAAGTTTTTATCTGCTCTTGTAGCACGTTTTTAAGTCCTGCTTTTGCAAGTGATCTTAAGGATGATTTTGTCGCCATCCTCTCCAGTTTGATGGATGCTCAATTCTTTTGCCGATTTTTGCCCCACCGTTTTGAACCATCCGAGTTTAATTCTTTATCGTATTAAGTGCTTGCAATCACTCCAAATATGTCGTGCTTGAGTTGTGACAGCCAATTGTCAATGAGTCATAATATTTATTTGTTGTTGAGGCTAAAACCTTTTTTTTTTGTTGATGGAGCTTGCCTTTCACTTCTACCACGAGTGTTGTTTTTTTTCTCGAATTGTTTGAAAAATATAATTTATTAATTTAATTGAACTTAAATAATTTTTTTTAAAAAATATTTATCCTAAAATTTAGTTGCCCTATTATTTGTAGAAATTTTTAAAATTTACTACTTGAGTAAACTGTTTATATATTACGCAAATATTCTAAAATTTTGAGGCAAAATTATTTGTTTAAAATATAAGGTTCAAAATTATTAAAGTAAATTTATAACAATTTTGAGATAAGTTTAAAACATATCAAAATTAAAGTAAATTATGTATGCACTAATTGTGTGTATACATTTATAAAAATATTAAATTAATATTTTAGTGATTTAAAAAAGAGAAGATTTCTCTAAAATATAAAAGGTATTTCGAACTTTTAAAAAAAAATAAAGTTTGGGTTTTTATCCACAAGCTTAAAAGAAAAGATGAAATAATTTTTTTTGGGAAAAAAATATTTTTTAAGTTGTTTATATCTTTCAAATATTGTTTCATGAACAATTTTAATTAATAGATTAATATTTAAATAATAACAATTTTATAGAATAAACGAGCAACTCGTGTATCGCATGGGATAGAAAACTAGTTATAATATATATTTGAAATTACAAATTTATAATATCTAGTAATATATATTCGGGTAAATTACACTACAGGTCACTCAATTATTGCTCATTTTCTTTTTTGATCACTCAACTTTCGAGAAAAAATTTGGGTGCTTTTTCGTTAATGACCATTAATCCTTTAACAACAGGGTGGGTGCTTAGTTCCATACCTTTGCCTTTGTTGGCTAAGTTTTCCTTCCACTCTCTATAGTTTGCCTTGAAGTGCCATTTCTTACTGCAAAAGAAGCATTTAGACTTAGATAAGTCCTTAAGCTTTCTGGTTCTCTTCCTTTACACTTGTAGTGGCCCAGAGACTTTAGTCTTGTCTTTCTTAGCGTATTTTTCCTTCCCTTTTGAGGAAGAAGCAACAACTATGTTTTCTTCTGCTCTTCAGACCAACTGATCGTCATTCAATATCAACTCATAGGATTGTAACTCCTTCATGAGTTGTGTAAGCATTAGGTTTTTGTTGCCAAGGTTATATGCGGCCCGAAAACCAGTAAAATCATTGGACAAGCTCTTGAACACCTCTCAATTTGAGTGTTTTGGTCCAAATTGGCCTCATTGTCCGTGACCTCGACAAAGTAGCCCATAAGAGTGATCATATGGTCTTTGATTGGAGTGTCAAGTTTTTGCTGGGCATTCATTAAGCTAGTTATAGCAAACTGTCGAGACAAGGTAACTTGGCCTCCGAACATGTCTTCTAGCTTATCTAGAATCGCTTTAGCAGTCTTACAGCTCTCCAGTTTCCTATACGTAGTGTTGGTCACGCTTGCCGTCATATAGCAACGAGCTATCTCATTAGACTCTTCTCAGCATTTTCTAGCCTCAGCTTGAGTGGATGAAGGGCACTTAGTATCAAGAACTATTTTAAGTTTCTCACAGTTCAGGATAATTATCAGGTTCCTTTTCTATTCCTTATAGTTGTTTTCGTTCAGTTTGTTTTCAATGCGTATGTTCAATCAAGGAGTTGGTGTCATTTTCAAACTGAAAATAAAAACATTTATATATTAATATCTTTGCATTAAGAAAATGTTTAAAAACATTTTGCAACATTACGATATGCATTAAGATGATGCATACGTCTTACATGGAACCTTGAAAACATTTGTAATTCGTTGTAACGAGAATTCCCACACTCATTGAATCAAGCCACCATGGGGTGATCATGATCAACTAGTAAGAACATGAATTTCCATCCAATTAGTACATGAACTTAATTCCTTAGGCATTCACATGTACTAATAATCGTATAACATTTGGCCATCATTCTAACTTAAGTAAAGCTCTGTGGGGAGTTACTTAACTAAAAGATATTGAGTGTATAACCATCAACTCAACACATACCGCATCATGCACCACAAATGAGTCATCGTGGGATAATCTCATCGAGAAGCATACTTTGACTAGTTATCCTTTTTTGGAGATAGAATTTCTTAACCTATCGCATGATAATGCTTACCATAAGGGCCAGTCCAATTATCATTTGCTCACAAGAGAATTTTTCTTACGTTTAGGAAATCTCCTCAGTGAAATCCACATAGCAATCCTACCGTGGGCTAGTACACTTTCCATGCCATCACAAGAGACCATTAATGGAGGTCGTAGGTCTTGTTTAGGGACATTTTCTCACTCAATATTTTAAAAAATATGGAAGGTTTTTATAATCTCCGGTTTCAATAATGTATGATCAATATATGCATGACAAGTACATGTGACATTCTTTCCTAAACTATATGGCATGCTTATCTCATATATGCATGACATGCTATGGCAATTTTATAATATTCACATTCAATTATTCACAAGACTCAATCAAACAATTTTGATTCTCCATAGTTCTTCTTTTAAGGAAAAAATCGAAGAAGTGAATGTGAATCGTGCACTAGGTAGGTTCCCAAGAAAAGGATGTGAGTCGTATTTGACCACTTAAAAACCAAGCCTTCTTTGCTAGCTCCAATCATAGACATGCACTTTCTCATTACCACACTTCTCACGGTAATCGAATAACCTAAAGAAGTGAATGGAATAATACAACACATGTATTTTCTCATTATCACACTTATTATCTTTAATAGATCAACTGTGGATCATCTCATACATATATATCACAATTATATCATAAATAATTATTAAACAGATATATAAAGAGATGGGTAATAAAATAAAATTGTCAGTCAAGGTTTCCATGGTTCTATTTCTAGAAAATAAATGAAAAAATAAAACAAATTACATAGTTTTTTTTTTTGTCACAAGGCATTCCTTGTGTCTTCGATCGACATTGCTCTATCTTCTCCTCGTCATGGACTCCTTTTTGGAAAAAATACATTTATGTCATATACCCGTTTCCGGTTCGCAAGAAATCTATAAATAAAAAATAATCCTACGTGGAGATGATAGTCCACGGTATATTTCCTAAAAACCACAACCTTGGAAAAAATAATAATTATATAACAAATATATAATATTGCATTCATTCACATACATTCCCCTAAATATGCGAATAATTACAAGAATGTAACATCTTATCAAATATTAATCAAACAAGATGAAGAAAGAGATTCGGTCTCAATGTACACCATAAACATAGCACAAACTGGCTTTGATATCAATTGTTGAATAAAACTCAATTTGAAAACGATTTTCTTGCACAACAGGAAATTAAAATTTTGAAAATCGACCTGGTTTATGATATTTATAGCAATAAATCTTAACCGAATTCGTACTAGTGTTTTTGGCTTAGCGAAGGTTCGTTGTTCTCGGCTTTCAACCAAATGATCTTCTCCATTATTCTTATACCATGAACTACTTCGAGTGTAGGTTTGAATCAATTGAATTGAAACAAAGAAGTAGAAAAAAGTTTTCTCTCATTTTGGGGTGAAAACGAAAATTCTCTCTTCTTAATGAAAACTGGTAAAATTGTAATTCCAGAAAAATATATGTAATAGTTGAGAATAAATTTTCTCTATTTTTCGGCAGAATAACAATCTCTCAAAGTTTTGTTAATAGTTCTACTGGTGCCATCTCTTTATAGGAAGAGAAGGTAGAAGCATTGTTGAGTTGTAGTGGTTTATTTCAAATAAAAAAATAGCATCATGCTTAGAATAGGACTAAGGTGGATGACACACCTTAGTATTCCTACTAGGGTTGTCGACCCCTTCATGTCCATGAGGGATTTTTGGGCTTCTCTCTCATCGGGTTCAATTACGAGTACTTCCTAGGCTTTTTTGACCTAATACTCTGTAATGTGATCCAACCCGATTAAGTTTTTCTATTTCCCAAAATAACTTTATATATAAAATAATTTTCTCATTCTTATTTTACCCCTAATAAAATTTTAATGATTTTATCCCTGGTAAAATTTTAATGATTTTGCCATTGGTAAAATTTCAAGAAAATATGTTCAATATTTCAGAATTCAACATGTTCACTATGACAGAATGGTTTATTTTCATTTTGGGGCTTTAAAACAGTCTAAAAACATAAACTCATTCTTCCGATCAATTTTTAAATAATCCATATAGTATTGCAAATGGATCATTTCCATTTCCATATTTGGAAATCTACATTCATTTCCAAATTATTCCATTTTTCCATTTCGGAGAAAACTATACTTATTCCTGGATATTTCCCATTTATCTTTACCTATTTATTCCATTCATTTCTATTCAAACACGCAATTCATTTCTGGTTTCAACGAGCTAGCGGAGGGACAGATTAGACATATGTAGTTGAGGAACAAGTTATTTATAATTAAGTTTCCAATTTTTGCTTATTAATTATAAACTCATTTAGTCACAAAGTCATTCTACTATAATATTGTGACTGAGCTCTCCCCAATGACATACCATTACGAAAGCAACTACTCAGTGCTAGTCCAATGACCTTATCATAAGTGTATTACCCTAATAGGATATCTATGATTTATTTAGGGTAATATTCGTTCTCCCAATATGATCATATTCTATCTCATGGTAATCATTACATCTTCATTCATGAAAAGTCAATCACTATCAAATAGTGATCAAGTCATCCACCACAAAAACGAATGGCTCATGACCACATTTATTTTTCATCAACCATGAAATGCCTATGAGAGAATATCATTTACCCATGTCTCGGGTTATGAATTCTACTGTTGTGAATGACGCTACATACTGCAAAAGTCATACACCTAACGCACTAGCTTTCAGTTCCTTATCTATTTGAACCCAGGTTTTTACTTACATCAAAGTGTATGAGTCACGCATACATAGTCCGCCATCCACTCAAGAGTTAGGCATGTCACACTATAAACGTCACAAGTGAATAAATCCATAAACGAATTCAGGATCTATTCTGCTTGGGTCATGTCTGATGTATTATCAGTCCAGACAGTCACATCTATGTCTCTATCTTCTGAGATTCATATGCTTCGGAGTCCAAGATAAGGTGTCTCCCCAGTTGGACTTGATAGACAACATATTAGTCTTTTAAACAGTTTTCTCATTTCTAATTAGACAAAGGACATGTTTAGTGTAACACCCCAGTTTCTGGGGTTAGAAGTTTTGAGATTTATAGGTAGGGTTAGTGGTTAGATCGGACAATTGGGTTTGTTGTTGTGTTTTAAAGTCAGAATGGGCCTGCTGGTCTGGTGGTTGGTAGTGTGTTACTGTGCCTTTGGGTCTCTGGTTCGAGTCCTCAAGAGTATTTTGAGGGATTATGTTTTATTTTGTTTTGATTTAAAAGTAGAAATATTTATTATTTTTTATTTTATTTTATTTTAAAAGAAGTCAAGTTCTTTTTTACGTTCTCTCTTTTTCATGTTCCATACGTTTCATTCTTTTCTTCTTCTCCAACATTCTCTTTAGCACGTTCTTGGTTTTTTTCTCCTCTCTGTTAATTGGAACTCTGTTACTTTGATTCTACTCCATTTCTTTTGCGTTGTTTTACAATACCGTCGATAGGGGTTCCGAAATCGGTGGATTTGAGGTGTCGATTATTTTGGGCATTTTAATCACGAATTCAGATGTGTGTTCGAAAACCTTTCTATTCCTTTAACGAATTACTGCTTGGGTTTTGCGATATTCGATAATTTTAGTGTGTTTCCGCAATTGTTTGATATAGGTGTTGTTTTGTTTTGAGTTGATGGTGAATCATAAAAAAATCTGCAATTTCTGGTATATTTTTGAGTATAGGTAATTGAGGGGTCAGTTTGGTGGTGAATTACGTATTTTTCAGGCTATTTCAGTGTGGTTTCATGACTACACGGGTGGCCACACGGGCAGGTCACACGGCCTTGTGAATTTGGGAATTGGGGTTTTCGACGAATTTTGGTACCACACGGCCTGGCCACACGGGATGTGTCTTATACGGGCGTGTGAGATCTCCACATGGTCGTGTCTCATCTGTTCTTAATTTTTAGCATTTCTAGACAGTGAGTTACACGAGCTGCTCACACGGGCGTGTGCCCCCTCTAAACAGGCGTGTATAGCCTTCACACGGGTGTGTGTGGCCTTCACATGGGCGTGTAGACCCCCACATGGCCTGGGCAATTCCACACGGTCGGGCCACATGGCCGTGTGGCCTTATGTCGCCAATTTTCGTACTGTGTCTATTTTTGACTTGTTTGTGACCCTGTGTGTTCCGACCCACAGTTAGGCCTTAGTAAGGGTGGTTGGGACTCTGTTTTGGCTCAGACATATTTGTTATAAACAATCGTTGCATTAGTTAAGTGACTCGTTAGTGTGATGTTACCTAATATTTGAGTATTGTAATGTATGATCCTAGATTTGGTCGATTGAACATGTGTACTTCCGATTCTTTTTAACTGGTGTGTGACTGTCAGGAAACTGTGTACATCGATTCTGTAATTGATTGAATGATTACGAGCTTCTGTGTCTATTTGATTGACAGTGTTTGGTGTGTATTTTTGCATCTGCATTATGATCTCGGGTTTGGGATATGAAGAGAAGGAAGTCTGATCTGTTTTGACAGTTTCAACTGCAATACGTCTGTATAGCGGTTTACCACACAGTAGGATACTTCTGGTAGCTCAGCTGCATACTGTTATTTACGTGGCTTTGTTCCACATGCGTGGTGTGTGGGGTTGGATGAGCCTTTCGAGGTCCTATGTGGTGTGCAGGGTTGGTTGAGCTTCTTATAGCTCATTTGTGGTCTGAATAGGGGACGTAGAGGTGTTTGACTGGATGGGTGGGTTTCATGTTGATGCTTTTGTTTCGTATTTTGTCTGTCTGTCTAATTGTGAGATTAACTATATAGATCAATGTGTTCTGTATTAATGTGTCTGTTTTGGTTGTGATGACTATTTGGATATCGGATTGCCATTGTGATATTCTTTTGATTCTGGCACTTAATTCTTATTTTTCTGTCGTTTCGATCTCACACTAAGCTTGTGTAGCTCACCCTTTTAGTTTTCCTTTTTCAGGTACTCTTGTTTTCTGTTTCTGTAGCTAGACTCGGTGTGCGAAGGTCTCAGAAGTGTCATGTTTTTTTGTAATCAACTTTAAAAGTATTTTCATAAATTCAGCAATTATTAATAAACGGTTTAAACAATAAGCTTATTTTGAATATTATGGTATCAATTTCAGGTTTTACACACGTAAGCGACTTTTGGACTAAAATTTTTGTAATATCAGAATTTTACAATGGAGAGTTTTACGTAACTTGAATATTGTATGTTTTTTAGCTGGTTAAACTCAAAAATTACCTACGATCATTTCGGTGATCAATAAAACCTTCGAGATTCAGTCTAGACTTCTAGGCCGGGTTTTGGGGCGTTACATTTAGTGGTATCAGAGCCTGGTTTGCAAAAAATCAGCCTGTATTTTCACGTATCCGTGTGCGCGCGTGTTCTTTTTAAAAAAAGTTTTGATAAATTGTACCACGGTATTTTGAAATTATGTGTGTTTCACTGATTTTGAGGAGATAAAATGTCTGAGACTCCGATGCTAGTCCAGGGTGGAAATTTGAAATTGTAAGATTAGAAATATAGATTTCGTATTTATTTTGTACTCATTTTTTGAAAATGTAGATACTAAAAGTTAGTCACAAGACCGATATGGATTCTGATGGTAAGCATGATCGTGAGAGTCAATCTAGTGAGACTCTCGAAGAGTTGTTAGCTTTTCCAGGACATGAGCTTGTTCAAGAGTTAGAAGTCAATGCGGTTCCGCCAGCTTCAGGTAGCGATAACCCAGAGGTTGGTACCGAGGCATTGACTCGGGTGGTGAGAGATGTGTTAGAGAAACTCTTCGAGGCTAGTTTAGAGAGGAATAGAGAGTTAGTTCAAGGTAGGTATGTCGATTGTAGGAATAAAAGGGATCGTAGTCCTTTGAGGTTAGAGCCTCGGTCTGCGAAGCGTATAAGAATGCAGTTGGGTGTTAGTAAAGGTTTTGCGAATGGTTCTGGTGATGGGGCGAGCGTATCGGTTTGTGGGCACTGTAAGAAGTGCCATTCGGGCGACTGTTGGAAGAAGTTGAGAATGTGTCTTAGATGCAGGTCTACAGAGCATCGAATTAGGGAGTGTTCGCGACAACATTGAGACAGGTATAGTTGTAGGTTGCTGTGATTCTATGTTATTTATTTGAATGACATTGATTACTTATTCGTTGGATAACGATTGTGTGTGTGATAAACAAATGTGTATCTGCTTCAGTGGCTAAGTGTTATGGTTATATGTTTGAGGTTTAATTTCGAGTGTTCGTGTAAGTAAGTACGTTGATCTGGTTTAGAGGTTAGATGTTCGGGTTGTGGGTGTGAGATCTAAATGTTTGGTACGGTAGCGCTTCAGGTTTAAAGTCCGCAGCAGGAGCGTAGTGATAGAGTTTGTGCTAGACAACTGTTCTGTTACTGGGAAAATTCGAGCACGAAATTTCTTTAAGGAGGGGTGAGTTGTAACACCCCAGTTTCTGGGGTTAAAAGTTTTGAGATTTATAGGTAAGGTCAGTGGTTAAATCAGATAATTGGGTTTGATGTTATGTTTTAATGTCAGAATGGGCCTACTGGTCTGGTGGTTGGTAGTGTGTTAGTATACCTTTGGGTCTCTGGTTCGAGTCCTCAAGAGTGTTTTGAGGGACTATTTTTTATTTTTTTTGTTTTGATTTAAAAATAGAAATATTATTAGTTTTAATTTTATTTTATTTTAAAAGAAGACAAGTTCTTTTTCACGTTCTCTTTTTTTCTTGTTCTATACGTTTCATTCTTTTCTTCTTCTCCCACATTCTCTTTAGCGCGTTCTTGGTTTTTTTCCTCCTCTCTGTCAATTAGAACTCTGTTACTTTGATGCTACTCCATTTATTTTGCGTTGTTTTGCAATACCGTCGACAGGGGTTCCAAAATCGGTGGATTTGAGGCGTCAATTATTTTGGGCGTTTTAATCGCGAATTAAGGTGTGTGTTTGAAAACCTTTCTGTTCCTTTAATGAATTGCTGCTTGGGTTCTGCGATATTCGACAATTTTGGTGTGTTTCTGCAATTGTTTGATATATGTGTTGTTTTGTTTTAAGTTGATGGTGAATCATAGGAAAATCTGCAATTTCTGGTATATTTTTTAGTATAGGTAATTGGGTGTCTGTTTGGTGGTGAATTACGTATTTTTCAGGTTGTTTCAGTGTGGATTCGTGACCACACGGGTGGCCACACGGGCGTGTGCCCCACACGGGCTGATCACACGGCCATGTGAATTTAGGAATTGGAGTTTTCGACAAATTTTGGTGTTACACGGGCATGTGTTCCACACGGGCGTGTGAGATCTCCACACGGTCGTGTCTCATCTGTTCTTAATTTTTAGCATTTTTGGACAATGAGTTACATGGGCTGCTCACACGGGCGTGTGCCCCCTCCATACGGGCGTGTGTGGCCTTCACACGGGCGTGTGTAGACTCCACATGGGCGTGTAGACGCCCACATGGCCTGGGCAATTCCACACGGCCGTGTGGCCTTATGTCGTCAATTTTTGTACTGTGTCTATTTTTGACTTATTTGTGGCCCTGTGTGTTCCGACCCACGGTTAGGCCTTAATAAGGGTGGTTGGGACTCTGTTTTGGCTCGGACATATTTGTTATAAGCAATCGTTGCATTAGTTAAGTGACTCGTTAGTGTGATGTTACCTAATATTTGAGTATTGTGATGTATGATCCTAGATTTAGTGGATTGAACATGCGTACTTCCGATTCTGTTTAACTAGTGTATGATTGTCGGAAAACTGTGTACATCGATTCTGTAATTGATTGACTGATTACGAGCTTCTGTGTCTATGTGTTTGACAGTGTTTGGTGTGTATTTTTGCATCTGCATTATGATTTCGGGTTTGGGATATGAAGAGAAGGAAGCCTGATCTGTTTTGGCAGTTTCAACTACAATATGTCTGTATAGCGATTTACCATACAGTACGATACTTCTGGCAGCTCAGCTGCATACTATTATTTACGTGTCTTTGTTCCACGTGCGTGGTGTGTAGGGTTGGATGGGCCTTTCGAGGTCCTATATGGTGTGCAGGGTTGGTTGAGCTTCTTATAGCTCATTTGTGGTGTGAATGGGGGACGAAGAGGTCTTTGGCTGGATGGGTGGGTTTCTCTGATTGCGAGATTAACGATATAGATCAATGTGTTCTGTATTGATGTGTCTGTTTTGGTTGTGATGACTATTTGGATATCGGATTGCCATTGTGATATTCTTTTGATTCTGGCACTTAATTCTTGTTTTTCTGTCGTTTTGATCTTACACTGAGCTTGTGTAGCTCACCCTTTTAGTTTTCTTTTTTCAGGTACTCTCATTTTCTGTTTCTATAGCTGGACTCAGTGTGCGGTGGTCTCGAAAGTGTCATGTTTTTTATAATCAACTTTAAAAGTATTTTCATAAATTCAGTATTTATTAATAAACGGTTTGAACAATAAGCTTATTTTAAATACTGTGGTATGAATTTTGTGTTTTACGCACGTAAGCGAATTTTGGACTAAAGTTTTTGTAATATCAAAATTTTACAGCGGAGAGTTTTACGTAACTTAAATACCGTATGTTATCTAGCTGGTTAAACTCAAATTTTACCTACGATCATTTTGGTGATCAATGTAACCTCCAAGATTCGGTCTAGACTTCTAGGCCGGGTTTTGGGGCGTTACATTTAGGTTCGTCTACTAATACAAGTTGTCTTTTCGTACTATGATCCGACTACATAATACTTCTTAGTATCAGTTTAAACAATAGACAACTAATTAGCAACATTTAATTCTATTTTGCTTTGCGTGCAAAAAACATTTGAGGAAAATAATACAAAATATATTAATTTAATTCATGAATAATTTTATTAATCAGTCTATTCAAACAATTACAAGTGTACTTAGATGAATATACTATACTTAGGGCACCAAATCCAACAAAGTTACATGCTCCCCTTTATTTCTCTGGCAATTATGACACTGTTACACAAAATCTTACATTTGTGAGATCATTTTAGGCCAATAAAAATAAGATTTAATCCTGTCATAGGTGGCTTGGATACTTGAGTGACCACCTTGATGTGAGTCATGCAACCCTTCTACTATTTGAGCCCTCAACTGCACATTACTTCTCATATAGACCTTACCACTATGCCTCAAAATACCATTAGCGATGGTATAATGAGGTATGCTAGTAGAGCTTGTAATAGTTTGAAACAGACCCTTGATAGTCATAGACTTTTGTATATGGAAAGTTCATCAATAAAACAACCCTTCAAATAAACTTTTGAAAAGTAGATAGCACCCGCAAGTTCATCCAATAGGCTATCTACAATAGAAATATGGAATTTATTCTTAATAGTCATAGAATTCAATTGTCTATAGTCCACACATAGTCTCCACAACCCATCTTTTTTCTTTATAAGAAAACAAGGTGAAATCAAATGGACTTTTTCTGGTTTGAATTATAGATGAAGAAAGCATTTCCTTGGGTTGGTTCGGATTCGTGTTGTCTTTAAGTTTTATATGTTTTTTATTTGTTTGTTGTCCTTTATTTAGTGTCTTCACTTTAGAAGTTTTTGTCTGCTCTTGTAGCACATTTTTGAGTCCTGCTTTTGCAAGTGATTTTAGGGATGGTTTTGTCCTCATCCTCTCCAATTTGATGGATGCTCGATTCTTTTGCCGATTTTTGCCCACCGTTTTGGACCATCTGGGTTTATTTCTTTATCATATTAAGTGCTTGTAATCATTCCAAATATATCGTGCTTGAGTTGTAAAAGAGGCAATTGTCAATGTGTCGTAATATTCATTTGATGCTGAGGCTGAAGCCTTTTTTGTGTTGATGGAACTTGTCTTGCACCACTACCACAAGTGTTTGTTGTTTTTTTTTTCTTGAATTGTATGGTCCTATTCATGGAATGAACTAATGAATTTCCCTTTCAAAAAAATATATACTTAATTAGATAAACAAGAATTTGAAAAAAAAATAGTTTATTAATTTAATTTAACTTAAATAAAAATTTTAAAAAATATATTTATTCTAAAATTTAGTTGCCCTATTATTTGTATAAAATTTTAAAATAAACTATTTGAGTAAATTTTTTATATACTAAGAAAATATTTTAAAATTTTGAGATAAAATTATTTGTTTAAAATATAGCAAAAAATTAAAGCAAATCTATAAACCAATTTTGAGATAAGTTTAAAACATATTAAAATTAAAGTAAATTATGCATGGACTAATTGTGTGTATAAATTTATAAAAATATTAAATTAAATTTTAAAATTAATATTTTAGTGAGTTAAAAAAAAAACAGATTTCTCTAAAATATAAAAGGCATTTCAAACTTTTTTAAAAAATAAAGACTGGGTTCGATCCAAAAGTTTAAAAGAAAAGATTAAATATTTATTTTTGGAAAAAAGTTCTTTTAAGTTGTTTATATCTTTTAAATATTGTTTCATGAACAATTTTAATTAATAGATTAATATTTAAATAATAATAGTTTTATAGAATAAACTAACAATTTGTGCATCGCATGAGATAAAAAATTAGATATATTCAAGTAAACTACATTACAAATCACCTAACTATTACTTATTTTAATGGCAAGGTGAAGTGGAGCTATATAGAAAGCCAAGGGTGGTGCAGCTGGGTTGGAACTTGGGGAGACCAACGCCTACATTCTTGAGCCCGGACTAATGTTGAGGAGAATTCTTTGTGTCCACTTCATTATTCTGGCCACTAATGTGCTGCCTGACGGGAATAATCAAGACACTATTCAAACCCTTTTGCCTCTAAGGGTCCGTTTGTTTGGCAGTAAAACATTTTTCGGAAAAGCTTTTCAGCCTTTTCCAGTGTTTGTTTGGCTGAAAACAATTTCCTAAGTAAAATGGACTACAAAACACGAGGATTCTGAGTCCCGAAGGGGGTGAATGTAACACCCTAGGCGAATCCCACATCGACAAAGCATGGGATAGACCTGGACTATATAAAGGGGTAGTACCACTTACGTGGTAAGAGGCCTTTTGGAGGTGTTTGAGCGCTCGTAAGAACAAAGTCGTGAGGGTCATGTGCACCTAAAGCGGATAATATCTTACCGGGCTGGGTATTGGCTATGACATTTAGCTAACTTTGATGTCCCAGACCCGACCGAGACGGTCCGACCTGAAATTCGAACATCCCATAAGCCACCAGTGTGACTCTCCATTTAAAACTTTACGGGCCACACCAACCAACCATACACACCATGTAACGCCCCAAATTTTGGGCCTAGAGGTATGGGGTCTTGGGCATAGGGGCAGTGACGACTTGCACATAGGTAGTGAGTTGTGCAATTTATTGACAAGAATGGGCCTGCTGGTCCGGTGGATAAGTGGAGTGTTATTATGAGGTCCTGTGTTCGAATCCCTGCGTGAGCTAGGGAGATATTTTGTGCACTTTTTTTTCATTTAGATATTATTTTATTATAATAATTATTTGATATTTTTGTTATGTTAAAAATTATTATTATTATTTATTTTAATTTTCTATTTTGACGTTTCTTCTCCATTCTCCTCTCTGTTTTTCTTTCATTTGTTTTTTTTTCTTATTGCTCAAACATTTTTAACTGCGGTTTCAGGATTGTCGCTCATCCGCCTTTCTCTTCATCGTCAAATCAGGTGTGAGATTCGAATCTGGTTACTACTTTCTGTTTTTAAATCGATTGCTATCTTGTTTTAAGAATCCCTTTCCTGCGGCTTTTCATAGTTATGCATTACCCCTTCGTTTTTGAGTTTTTAGACGATAGAAGTGAAGGGAAATCATTGTTTTCTAATATATGTTGATAGGGTAAAGGTTAGAGACTGTTACGGTGGCCAAAACAGTGTTTTTGGGGCTGAATTGGGGTGGTTTCGTAGTCTCCCGGACGGCCACATCGGGGCACACGCCCATGTGGATTTGTGAATTAAGGTTTCCGGCTGATTTTGGGTGCCACACGGCCTGGCTACACGGGCGTGTGGCTGATTTGGGGATTTTTGTTGGAATCCACACGGCCGTGTCCTTTGAGCACACGGGCGTGTGAGTTTGGGGAATTAGGGATTTGGAGTCACACGGCCGTGTGACAGATTTGGGAAAATTAGGGTTCTCACACGGGCGTGTGCTTCGGGACACACGGCCGTATTATTAATTTGGGGCCTAGGGATTCCACACGGGCGTGTGTTATGGGACACACGGCCGTGTCTGATGGCCACACGGGCGTGTGACACCTTTACACGGCCCTGTCTGCCCTGCACCTAATATTAGGAAAATTGGACAGTGAGTTACACGGCCTATTCACACGGTCGTGTCTCTGCACCACACGGGCGTGTGCCTCTGTCACACGGTAGTGTGCCACCCCTCACACGGGCGTTGGATCCCCACACGACCTGGATTGATCCACATGGCCGGAGCACACGGGCGTGTGGCCCTAACTCGCCAAATTCTGATTTTAGGGTAAATCGAATGCCATTGTGAGTCTATGTGTTCCAACCCCTCGACTAAGCTTACTGAGGGTGAATACGATTCTGTTCTGACTTCGAATTATGTACTACTTGTAAGTGAATGTGTGCTATGCTAGGTACTGAATCTGAGTGCATAAGTGTGCACGTTTACAGAATCGATTGATCGATCGTAAGTGATCGCTTCAATGATCATGAAATTGTATTCTGAATTAGTGCATCTGCATCCATACATCTGCATATAAAGTATTTTAGGTTGGGATTTTGAAGAGAAGGAAGATTTACGATTAGGAAGTTTAACTGCATACTGAAACCCCTAATACCCAGAGGGTCGAGGGAAGTCCCAATACCCTGAGGGTCGTGGACGATTTGATATGCATCGCGGATTTTCGCACTACTGTACATCTGACACAGATATATGTCGCATTCTTTATCGTATCATTGGTCGATCTCGGCGGTTTACTACAACTCATCGGTATAGCGGATTACCGTATTGTACTGTACCACATGTACGTTAGCTACGCTACGTACCACTATCTCGATCCGCGAAGTCATACATATGCATGTCCAGTTTGTGGTTTACCGTATTGCACAAGATACCTTATACGCTAGCTTTGCTGCGTAATATATGAGACTGGCAGTTTATCAGCACACTGTTAGCCCTAATTCCCAAAGGGTCGAGGGCGGTCCCAATTCCCTGAGGGTCGAGGACAATGCTGATGATCATTGTCGCCGGGCAACCCGGGATGACATCCTATGGAGTATAAGGTTGGATGGGCTTTTCGAGGTCCTACTCGGAGTGTAGGGATGGGTGGGTTGATTAAATCCCCACAGTAAGTGTAGGGTTGGACGGAGATGGTGTGTTGGCTTGATGGGTGGGTTACTTTATATCTCATTTGCACTCATATGCATCTGAATGAATCTATGTGACTGAATGTGACTGTACTACTCGACTGAAATGTCTGATTGATCAGTTTAGCTGAAAGTGATACTATGACTGAATGTGTTACTGATCGACTGAAAGGCACGTGTGCCTATGCGATTTCTGTAGACTTTCTCTATAAATGTCTCGATCGAATCATTATTGTGATAATGTGATCGACTTGTGAATCTGCTGCTATTGTATTTGAATAGCACGTGAGGTTAGGTGTGTCTGTTTGTTCCATATGACTGTAAGGTATATATGGTGTGTGTTTGATGTTGGGCGAACTCGCTTAACTGTTATCTGTCTGTAAGTGTGTTCTTCTTTTGAACTGCTTCTAGTTCTCTGTTTTACGCTTCAGTAGTTTAGCCGGTTTGATCTCACACCGAGCTCGAGTAGCTCACCCCTCTTCTCGCTTTCCCTCTTGAGTGCAGCTTTTGGATTCTAGATCTTTGGACTCGACTCAGCACGGAGGACTCGGGACAGATCTTGGTGGAAATGATTTATAAGCTTTTATTTTCAGGTTTAATTGTTATTCGTTTAAGTTGAACTGTAAAGTTTCATAATACTGTGGTACAACTTTTGTTTTAAGTTTTCATTCGTAAGTTTTATATTGTAGAACTTACTGGTAATTTAAATGATTAAACGTTCTTGAATTGATTCGGGATAAACGTTTTCGAAATTAAATTTTTAAACGACTTGATTTGTAAAATTTTCTCACGATCACTTCGGTGATCAATGTAGCATCCTGGATTCGGTCTAGACTTCTAGGTTGGGTTTGGGGTGTTACACACCACACAATTGCATAATAATTCATATATGAAATTAGTCCTAAGCGCATGCTTTTCTAAATTAATCATTCCATTCACACAAACAGAAGGTATAAGGCGTACCTTAATACTCTGCGGTCTCCCTTAGTTGCAAAAATTTGTTAGTTCATTTAATTATCTTCAGATTAATCAAGTAATAAAATCATCCAAAAAAGCAATCATGTAAGCAATTATAACGTTAAACCCCCCCAAAATACAAACAGTCCATAATGTCTGTTTACAATCCTTTGAAAATTTTATTTAAAATGTCTAAGTCTAGTTCTAGTACTAAACCCTTGGAACGACCCACTTTGCCTTCACTTCGAAACTTAAAAGCTCAACACACATACTCTAAAAAAATTCCTTGCGATGGATCACCAATTTGCCACCCTCCTCGCTAACCCGCGAACTATTTATCTGCAAGGTAAAATAAGGAGTGTGAGATTGGAGAAGCTAAGTAAGTATAGATGCATACAACACAAATATACACACCAGATATGTTAAGATTTAAACATACTTTAAAAATTCACATATAACACAAATTCCATACTCAACATAGTGATATATTGGCAATTCGTGAATATGAAACATAGTCAAATTATATACTCATTGAAAAAATAGATCTCCAAAACACACCACATGACTCATAAAGTCGTACGCTATCTCCATATAAGTGCAGCACGTATGCTTACACTCTTCAAACACACCACGCTATCTACGGTGAATAGAGCTATGCTCGACATTCCCTTATCTTTACAATGCCATCTCCAGGTCACAATGCCCAAGACATAATAAAAATGTGAGTACTCACAATCCTATGGCATGTCAATGATATCAAACAGTTTCAAGTGTTTACATTGCCAACTGTTGGAAAATTGCTTGTATGGGAAGTTTGAGGCATATTCTCAATAGGTAAAGGTGGAGAGTTGAATCATAAAATTATGGTTTCATATTCTACTCCATGAGACATTTACAACGGTATATCATATGCTCAAAATGGTTGAGTGATGAATGAGAAATTGATGCTCAAAGTAAGCTACTTGGAAATATTATTGAGGAAAAGTAAAGACTTAGATCCCACATTGGTTAGATACTGTAACATCCTAAATTTTTGGGCCTATGCGTTTAATGGGTGGATATGTTTAATGTGTTAATTTAAGTGTTAGGGGTCCAAATTGGGCTCAGGCTTAGGTAGAGGCCTTGATTAAAATTATCTGTTTGGGCATTATAGGGTTTAAAAGGTAGTATCTATGTTTAAAATACCAAAGTGGGCTTGTGGCCCAATCTTAGGAGGTGATGCCACACAAGGGAGTAAGGGGCCCAAATTTAAGTTTCATGGAGCCCAATTCTTTTAATTTAAGTTAGCTAAATTTTGGGCATTAGGATTAGGTGGAGTGGATGGCAACAAGCCTAAAATTTAGGGGTTTTAATGTTTAAAATATGTGGATAATAAGCAGATAAAGGCTATTATTTAGGAATTTATTTTATGTGGATAATAAGAAGATAAAGGCTAAAATTTAGGGATTTTAATGATTAAAATATGTGGATAATATGCTGATAAAGGAGGGTGGAGTTAGAGATAATTAAGTCTCTTTTAGATGAGCTAGTAGATTAAGATAAAGGAGAAAAGATAGGACTTATCTGCAAGGTTAGGTAAGTGTCGAAATTTCTATAAATAGGGGGAATATCTCTTCAATTTCAGCATTTGGGTTTTTCTCTCATTCTTTTCTCTTCTTCTCTGAGTAAAAGGCTAAAACTCCTAAAGTTCCATCTTCTTCTTCATTCTCTGCAAAAGCCGAAATTTCTAAGCCTATTCCCTCATCTTCACTTTGATTCAAAAGCCGAATATTGAAGGGCTAAATCTTCGTGTGATTTTTCGGCTTTTGAGCAAGGCTTTACATTGAGGATAATAGATCCGGATAGCAAGGACATCGACTAAGAATATTGGATTTCGCGATAGCAGGTGTGTAATACTTCCCCACCATCTAGATCTGATTATTAATGTATGCTCATAAGTTTATATGTTGTGATAAATACCGATATCTCGGTTTAATGTTGGAAACCCGAAAAGGGTGAAGCAAATCACCAGTCGTTGAATGTTTGACTTTATATGATAAAAGCATATTGATTTTATGACTGCATGGGTTGGGTTGATGAAAGGAGGAAGTTATACGTTATATGTGTAGCGGTTTATACCGTGATCTGTTATATGTTGTAGCGGCTAATGCCGTGATCTGTTATAAGGGCTTCGGCCATAATATGTTGATGAGCAGCATGACTACCATCTTGGCGTGTAGCGGTGTGGGTCGATTGTAGAAATCCCCAATGGTGTGAATGGTCGGTACGGGGCGTGTGCGGATGGAAACCTAGGCAAATGGGTTGGGCCTTGCATATTATTTGTTATTTTTTTTATAAATGGAATTATTAATCTGTTTTATGGGCCTAAGGCCAAAATCTAGTGGTGCATGAGGGTTGTACACTGAGTCTCGCGACTCACCCTATTAATTAACCTTTCAGGTGATACCTAGTGTTTCGGACCGGGCTGGAGAGGAACGCAAGGTGGCCATGCAAAAGACCAACTGGATCCAGCAAAAAGTCTCAAGTTAATACTTTATATTTTTAATTAATGGATTTTAAATATCGTTGTAATAAGGCTATGGGCCACTAGTTTATGTTTTGTTTTATTTTGAGCTTTAATTACTTTTAGTTATTTAAATTCTTATTGAACTAATGTATCTATTTAAATTTGGGTTTTTAATTTATAAAGGCATATTTTATTTAAACTATCAACTATTAAATTTCTCTCGAATAAGAAGATAAACTTTAGAAAAATATTTTTTCTGAAAATACGATATGTTCTTCCAAAATTTTCTTAGTGACATACCAGATCCGGTCGTGGTGTTTGGGCCGGGTTTGGGGTGTTACAGATACCAAGTGTAAGATGTGTTTATATATATAAACTCTCTTGAAGGGTAATTGAATGACTAAGCTTGTAACCGTGCCTCGCGCGCAGGGGGTGTAGGTCCAAACCCGACCGGGCTGGAGCGCACCCACACAACGTGGGCAACACGAAATGTCCGAACCGGTCGGGCCCAAATAGGCTTACGGATATTTTAGCTCAACTCGAATTTATTTTCCTCAGCAGACAAAATCTGCTTATATATGGAAACTTATCTTATTAATTTGATTCTAATATATCTGATTAAATTTTTAAATAAAATTGATTTAATGGTAGATTTTGTGGATATTTTTTCCAAAATTCCAACACTTTGCATGCCTATAAAAGGCCATGATTTTTGAAGGGTTTTACACACTCATACTCTCTGATAATTTCTCTTGCCGAAACTTTGTTGCTCTCAAAACTCTTCCTTTTCCTCCTTCGTATTTTCAAAAATTCCAGTGATAGAAAAATGCATTGTTCGTTCGTTGATCGTTGTAGATGTGCTGCTACTTTGATCACTGCTGTTGTTGTATCCTGGGAGACATTCGACCAACGTTACTTCAAGTTCCGTAGAAGCGGTCGAATATATCTTAAGGAAACTGTGTTTTACAAGCCTCAATGTTTCGTAAAATCTTGATTCTCCTTTATTTCAACTGTTTATTATGATTTTATTTGATTTTCGTATTTGATAAATTAATTATAAATCATTTTATTTATATTTTATTTCATATGTGCTTATTTATAATTAATTTATTTTGTTCGCTAACGTGTTTTGTCTAATACCAACATTTCTATTTAATCACATTCTATTACACAATATAATTGGCTTACACTACTGTTGAGCTCGCACTTAGCATTTCAAAATGATATAATTTTGCAATAATCAAAACTCGCAATATCATAAAACTCATAATTCACCTATGAGTTCATGTATGGATAAATGTGCACTATCAATAGAATTCACATGATATAAAAGTCCGCATTATATTGTTTATTTTTATGTCCATTCGCAAGTACTACAAAACCATATACGAATATATATTACATATATATACGTACCTATTTAGTGACCTTTGTCACGTCAACTTTTAGCATACATTAAAAGTCTCTTATACATTTATATATATTAGATAGTACAAAACATATAACCATATATGTCGTAACCATTTTATTTTTTTTTGATAAAACAGTAAACGACGCGGTCGACTCGATTTTTTTGAAAATGAAAAAGGAAGGGAGTCGCCACCGATCTTTATTTGGGTGTGATCGGATCACCTTCGTTTTAATAAAATGTCTCGATTTATTAAAACGATACTTTTGGTCTACGAAAAGTTGAGAAAAATGGGTTCGGAAGTCTATTACGTGCGAGGAAGGATTAGCACCCTCGACACGCCCGAAATTGGTACCAAATTGATTGATCGATGTCCTAATGTTGAAAACTTTGGAATGATTTGGAAATAGATCTTCTTTTATTTTTTAAAACTTGAACGAATCGAGATGAATGATAAGACCCTCTCATTTCGAAGAGATAAAGTATCATACCCAGTAAGTTAGGATGCGACACTTTGGGCTCCCAAAACTGAGCTTGCCTTTTGATTTTAAAACTTGGTTTTAAAATTAAAGAGGATATTCCGTTATTTTTCAAATGAGAAACCGGAACCCAGTAAGTTAGGGTACGGTTTCTTTCAAATCTTAGAACACTAAGCATTTGCTTATTTCGAAAAATTGGATAAAATGTTACACAATTTGGATGTGAAATGTAAAACGAATTACAGCGCTGATACGCATAAAATAATGGATGCGATAGTATGAACGACATTAATAAAGGCGAAAATAAATTAAAACTGGTAATAAATAAAAACAAGTAAAAAGTTGAGACTAGGTTAAAAACAATAATACCAATATGTAAATAAATGGTATATGAGAAGGCTAAATAATAATAATAATATCAATAATGATAAAGATAATAAAGTTTAAAAAATATGAAAAAGGGTATAAATAAATAAATAAATAAAATAATAACAAATAAATAAATAATGAATAATATATATATAAAAAACGAATTTATAATTGGTGGAAATTAAGTGAATGAAGATCAAAATTAAATAAAATAATAATAATAATAATAATAGATAGCAATAATAAACAAATAATAGTAAAATATAATAGTAATAATAATAGTAACAATAATAGTAGTAAAAATAAAATAATGGTAATAATAATAGTAAATGAATAATAATGGTAAAATATCTAAATAAATATTAGTGACAAAAAAAAGAAATAATGAATATTGTTAATAATAAAATAATAGTAATAGTAATAACAATAACATTAATAATAAAAATAATAGCAGTAATATTAATCATAACAATATCAATATTGAATTAATGATAAAATAGCAAAACTAACGAAAGAAAATTAAAAAAAAGGACTAAATTAAGAGAAAAGTAAAATTAAAGGTCCAAATTTAAAAGAAAAAGATGAATCGGGGCCCCTGTGTAATGCGCGAAAACAGTGGAGGACTGATTTGGAAAATAGCCCGAAATTCAGGACACGCGTCCATTTCTCAGAACGTTAGTGGGTCAGGGACTCACTTGAAGCGCGCAACAAATTTGTGGTCCAATTTTAAAAAGATAAAAAAGAAACAAGAAAGGACTAAATCAGAATGGCCCAAAAGTGAAAGGGACATGGGGCATAAATAACCCCCTAAAGGGAAACACGCGGATCTCCTGGCTTGGGTCGGGTCGATTTTCGGGTCCTCCCCAAAACGACGTCGTTTTGGGGGGTTTTCAGCACTCATTGAAACGGCGCCGTTTCGTGTCCCTTAAAAGCCCAAATTTTCCTTTTTTTTTCATTTGCAGCCCTCCTCATAAAAAAAACTGAAAAGAGGGTTCAAAGAACCCCTCCTCCTTTCTCCTCTTCCATCCGAAAGGGAGCCACCGGACTTGCTCGCGGTCCGACGCACCACCACCGCATACGGTGGCCGACGGTGCGCGAAATGGGCCTTTAGCCCCTATTTTGAGTCCCTTTTGAAGCCGGGCCTTAGGATACCTATAAATACCGAGACCAAGGGCCCTAGCTCCCCTCTCCAAATCCGATTGCGGCGACGGAGTGAACCCTCCGACGACACGCTTGTATGGATTCAGGTAAGGTTCCTTTTTTCTTTTATTGTTTTGTTTATAAAAGTTTGAAAAAAAAATAAAAAAAATAAAATAGATATAAAAACAGCAGTAAATGAAAAATGAAACTGAAAAATGAAAAATCCACCTTTAAGGCTTTTGTTCTAGTTTTATTGTTGATAGATCCCCCTTACAATAGTCTCGGATCGGCTTTTATAGCCATTTTTGCTACTGTTTACACTACTTTCTGTCTTTTCTTTTTAATATTTGTAGGTACTCGGCGCAAGTGGCTGGCGGTGGTCGGTGGTTGCAGGCGGTGTCAGGGGCCAGAGGACTAGGGGCGGCACCAAGGCAGGTTTAGGGTTTCAGAAACCCTAACTTTTCTGAAATTTTTAATTTGGGCCTGTTGGGGTTTGTAATTTGGGCCATGCTTGTAATTTGGTCTATGGACTGTTAATATCTGTTTTATTTTGGGGTTTTGTTTGATTTAGTGGGCCGGGCAAAATTTGGGCTCTACAGCTGCCCCTCTTTGCTCATAGTCGTGTAACGGGAATGGAGCAAAGACTTTAAGGTCCAAACTTGCCCACCCCCGCCCGAGTCCGGATTCTTCTGTGTCTCTATTCTTGGTAGCCTCATTCCAGTCCACTGCATCTTGTTGCTTCGACTCGCACCACCGCCACTTCAGAGGGAGGGGACATGTAGTTTCAATCTGCTCCACTACAAACTCAGGGAGATAAGATTTGATGCCTTCGATCTGCTCCTGAATCTTCAGGAATGCCAGACCTGCTATCTTCGATCTGCTTCTGCAACATCAGGAATGTCAGATCTGCTATCTCCAATCTGCTCCCTGCAAACTCAGGGATTGCCAGACTGATGTCTTCGATCTGCTACCTGCAAACTCAAGAATTGCCAGACCTGCTATTTTCAATCTGATCCCTGCAAACTCAGGGATCACTAGACTGATGTCTTCGATCTGCTTCCTGCAACTTCAGGAAGGTCAAATATGCTATTCTCAATCTGATCCCTTCAAGCTCAGGGATCACTAGACTGATGTCTTCGATCTGCTTCCTGGAACTTCAGGAAGGTTAAATATGTTATTTTCAATCTGATCCCTGCAAGCTCAGGGATCACTAGACTGATGTCTTCGATCGCTTCCTGCAACTTCGGAAGGTCAAATCGCTATTTTCAATCTGATCCTGCAAGCTCGGGGATCACTAGATGATGTCTTCGATCCGCTTCTCGCAACTTCGGAAGGTCAAATCTGCTATTTTCAATCCGATCCCCGCAAGCTCGGGGATCACTAGACCGATATCTTCGATCGCTTCTCGCAATTTTAGGAATTGCCATATCCGAGATCTTCAATCGCTCCTCCCGCAAACTCGGGGATCGCCAGATGATGTCTTCGATCTACTTCCCGCAATTTCGTGGAATTGCGGATCGATATCTTCAATCGCTCCTGCAAACTCGGGGATCGCCAGATGATGTCTTCGATCTACTTCAAATTTCGTGAAATTGCCGATCTGCTATCTTCAATGCTTTTCCACGCAAACTCAAGGATCGCCAGATTTGCTTTGTCTTCAATCTGCTTCGCAAAGCTCGGAATACCAGTTGGCTATCTTCAATCTGCTTCTGCAAAGCTCGGGAATGCCGATTGGCTATCTTCAATCTACTTCCCCGCAAAGCTCGGGAATGCCGTTTGCTATCTTCAATCTGCTTCCGCAAAGCTCGGGAATGCCGATTGCTATCTTCAATCACTTCCCGCAAAGCTCGGGAATGTCGATTAGGCGTCTTCAATCTGCTTCTCCTCAAAAGCTCGGGAATGGCGATTTGTTGTCTTCAATCTGCTTCTGCAAAGCTCGGGAATGCCAGATTTGCTATCTTCAATCCGCTTCTCGCAAAGCTCGGGGATGCCGATTGGCTATCTTCAATCGCTTTCGCAAAGCTCGGGAATGCCGATTTGGCTTGTCTTCAATCTGCTTCTGCAAAGCTCAAGAATGCCAGATTGGCTATCTTCAATATGCTTCCTGCAAAGCTCAGGAATGCCAGATTTGTTATCTTCAATCTGCTTCCTGCAAAGCTCAGGAATGCCAGATTTGCTGTCTTCGATCTTGCCCTACTACTGTTTAGGGCGACAAGGTCTACAATCTTCAACCTATTCCACTACTTGTCAGTGGTAATAGGACAATCTTCAACCTATTCCACTACTGGTCAGTGGCAATAGGACAATCTTCAAACTATTCCACTACTGGTCAGTGGCAATAGGACAATCTTAAAACTATTCCACTACTGGTCAGTGGCCATAGGATGGTCTTCAACCTATTCCACTACTGGTCAGTGGTAATAGGATAATCTTCAACTTATTCCACTCTTTGGTCGGTGGCCATAGGACAATCTTCAACCTATTCCACTACTGGTTAGTGGTAATAGGAAAATCTTCAACCTATTCCACTACTGGACAGTGGCAATAGGACAATCTTCAACCTATCCCACTACTGGTAAGTGGCAATAGGACAATCTTCAACCTATTCCACTCTTTGGTCGTGGCAATAGAACAATCTTCAACCTATTCCACTCTTTGGTCGGTGGCAATAGGACAATCTTCAACCTATTCCACTCTTGGTTAGTGGCAATAGAACAATCTTCAACCTATTCCACTCATCGTTGGTGGCAATAGGACAATCTTCAACCTATTCCACTTTCTGGTCGGTGGCCATAGAATGGTCTTCAACCTATTCCATTCTTGGTCGGTGGCAATAGGATAATCTTCAACCTATTCCACTCATGGTCGGTGGCCATAGGACAATCTTCAACCTATTCCACTCTTTGGTTAGTGGCAATAGGAAAATCTTCAACCTATTCCACTCATTGGGCCGGTGGCAATAGGACAATCTTCAACCTATCCCACTCTTTGGTCGGGGGCAATAGGACAATCTTCAACCTATTCCACTCTTTGGTCGCTGGCAATAAAACAATCTTCAACCTATTCCACTCTTTGGTAGTGGCAAATAGGACAATCTTCAACCTATTCCACTACTGCGGTCGCTGGCAATAGAACAATTTTCAACCTATTCCACTCTTTGGTCGGTGGCAATAGGACAATCTTCAACCTATTCCACTCATGGGTCGGTGGCAATAGAACAATCTTCAACCTATTCCACTACTGGTTAGTGGCAATAGGACAATCTTCAAACTATTCCACTCACCGGTCGCTGGCAATGGGATGGTCTTTAACAATGTTGCTACACCGTCCTCTGGGGGACAAATCACGTAAACTCGCTTTTATGTGCTTATGCTTATGCAAATGATGCGGATGCTATGATCGAAATGACTCAAACGTTCCTAACTACATGTGCTATGGATGACATTTACGTGAATGCAGAATGTCATGAGAATGATGATTTTTTTTCAATGATTAAGATGCAATGATCGTAATAAATCGAATGCTCCTAACTAAATGATATTATAGAGGACATTTGCATGAATGCAGAATGTCATGATAATGATTCTTTGTTAAAAAAAAACATATAAGGATCAGGATGTGATGATCGAAACGCCCCTAATGATTATGTATGAATGTAAAATGAAATTATCCCTTTTTAATGCTTAGGGTTGTCTCTGCTCGTCGTCGTCCATCGTAGTCTTATTGCCGACGTGTTCTGTTTGCTATCTCGCTCTCTGGGTACCTTTGCCAAAAACTCAAAGAAACAATCATATTTTGCTCAAATAACTTGCCCCAATGTAACTTCAAGATCCATTCCACGGCACCTATAGAACTTCAAGGCTTATACCATCTTCAGATCCCCTCTCTTAAACTTCAGGGGGTGTAGGATCTGTGACATCTTCAATCCATCCCACTACGACTCAGGGGTATAGAATTTGTAACTTATTCAAATGATTTGGTCTACTACACCTTCCATTCCCTAGGTGTCATGACCAGGTGTGTATGCATGATATTTACACGGATACAGAACATCATTTTTTCTTGCGAATGATTCCCCATTTACACATGGGTTAACATTGCCCCTTTTTCGTCAAGATGGTATTACTGACGTAATATCTTGTCATTTTGTTCCATCACCATTTTTGACAAAATCCGAAGAGATAGTCTCAATTCAGACTTTCCTTCCACCAATATTTCTATCCCTTAAACTTGAGGAGTTTTAAGCAATAGTCTTGTTTCAGGTCCTTGTATTATTCAGAAGCTTTTAGAGTAATATGCGAAACTTCTTTTATGAAAGTATTATTAGTCCACCAATCGTTATTTCAATGCAAAATGCTTGAAAAATATCACAACAATGGACAAGAAGGGAACCAATTGGGAGCATAGCTCGAAACAAATAAGTTGATCACAGCTAGCAAGTGCAAAGAAAAAAGAAAGTTTATTAAGAGTGTATTTTGCAAGGAATAAAATAACCATAAATAACAAAAATGGGTAAAATGGAAACTAGGTGCCCTAGATATCGCAGCCTGAGCTTCTCTGTTCAAACTTCTTGAGGACCATTTTAGGCTCAATATGTGTTTAGGGGATCCAGAGTACTTTGTCGATGCCCCAAGACGCAACATACTTCTTCATTGTTAATTCAAGTGTAGCAAGACTACTGTACCCCCTACTTTCTATCAAAATTTGAGCTGCCCTTCTCGGGTTTTCAACTTAAATCCCCTTTGGTCTCACGGCGCCCTTTGCGGGTTTTCGCCCTGGCCACTCATTTTTCTTCTTTTTCCCTTTTTTCTTTTTTTTTTCTTTTTTTTCTTCTTTTTTTTTATAACAAATCTGAACTCACAGGATTGGGCGGGTTCTTGCCATCCATCTTGATTACTATCCATGTTTCCCCAGAACAGGCATTCTTTGCTGCATAAGGCATTTACTTCTCTTCTTGAGTCCTTTTGGATAAGAAGGATTCTTCTTAATGCCAGGTTCTCCTCTTGAAATTCTCTTGAGCGAACCTTTTTATCATAAGCCCGTATCATCCATTTTCGGTACATTTGACCATGAATACTTTCAATCAAGCTTACTGTAGATGTTCTGCTTTATCCAATTCAATCAAAACTTGGGGAAAAGGAATCTTATATTACAACAATTGTTTCCCTTTCATAAACCAATGGGAAAGATGCCCCGGTGAAAGTCCTGGCTAACGTTCAAGAAATCTAGAGGGTGAATGGTAACTTCTCTATGCCAACCTTTACAAATCTCAGTCATTTTTTACTGCCTTTGCTGCACTGAATGGTGTCTGATCTTTGAACAGACTATAAATTTGTGCAATTATGTTAAACACGTTTCTTTCTGGCATTCTTTATTGCCACTCTCTCCTCTCCTTTTTTTGGATTTGAATTTGATGACTGCTGACTTTGTAATTTTGGCATATGAAGCGACCTTCACCTTCTCAGTGAGGTAACCAACGACCATGAATATGAATCGATGTTGGCTAAAAGCTTTTGAGGAGACTGGCTTGATAACGTCCATGCCCCACATATAGGGAATCTGTGAAGAAATAAAGGAGGCGCATAAGTCCTGTATTCAATTTCCCCTTTTTGGTAAACCAGTAGCTCGAACCTCCTGGCTGTTGTAGAACCATTAACATGGGTTCTTTAAACACCAATCTTAATAGCATACCCACGTTTCAGTAGCCTAGGCGTGTCTTGATATGATCATGCGAAAACATCTTTAAATTCTCGGAGATAACTCAATGATGCCTTGCCTCACTCCTGCGGTGAGCTAAGCTTCCATCTTCACCTGTAGTGTCTGTTGACATTTCGTAAGGTAGGATCTACCATTCTTAATAAGTTGCAATCTTTGTCGTCTTCAAAGTCCTTAGATCCCTCTAGACACATATCCCACTAGAAAGGGAGTCAGTAACAGCGTCGCTCATGTTATTGATATCTGGGACCCATTGTGGGTATGAAGGTAAATTCCCGAGAATAAATGATTCCAAGAATGATTATTTATGAATGAAGAATAAATAGAATGTATGGTATGAAAAAGAAAAAATATATTTGTTCAAAAAGATGCATTTTACTGAAATAGTAATTCTGGACACAAGCCTATTTCACAAAAGAAATCTTATTGCTTCTAGGCTTAATACAACAAGTACGTTTTGTACATTACTCTAAGTAAGCTTCTAAATACTACAGGAATTTCTTCCGCAGTCTCATTGCCCAAAATGCTCCCAAGTTCATATTTCTGCATTTGGCGCGCCATCTATCTTCACAAAAGCCATGTTGATGAGTTTTTCCACCAATTTCTTGAAAGCAAGGCAATTTTCTATCGAATGCCCTGTGACCCCTGCGTGGTACTCACACTGGGAATTTGGGTCATACCATTTTGGGTATGGAGATTGCATTGGTTTCGGGTAGTGGGGGACACAACGTGTGCATCAAATAAACTTTGATACAACTCCTTGTACGTCATTGGGATCGGCGTAAATTGGAGTTTCTCTGTGTTTTGCCTTGTGTCCGATTCTTTTCTTGATGAACCCTGATACCCAGTAGTCATTGTTTTTGGCTGGTTAACAGTAATCGACTTTGAGTACCTTATGTTTGTATTATTCACTTCATTTTCTTTCTTCTTCAGGGCTTTTAAGGTCCGTTCTCCCTTTTTCTTTGTTTCGGCTAAGCCATGTACCACAAGATTGACTCGATCATCCCCGCATTAAAACCTGAACCTATTGGGAAGTTTAACGGGCGAAGTATCGATCGACATTGGGGTCCAATCGACGGTACCACATGCAAATGCGCGTCTGGTTGAGTCGGGATATTTATTGGGGAATAAACGATGTCTTCATTATCATCTACACTATCGACCATTGGGTCACCCCCTTTTTTAAGCCTTCCAACTAGTATCTGGGTTAATTGGCTCATCACATTCATTTGATCTTGCATATCCTGTTGGATTTCTATTCAATTGCTCTCGCATCGATGTTGCCTTTGCTCTAATCTCTCCAACCTTTGTTCCATATCTTCTGAAATAATTTCACCTAATTAGGGTCTTTCTACAAATTTTAATGCATGTAATATGATGAAATGCAAATGCATAAAATGCAATGCAAATGCGTGGAATGAATGCAAAAAGAAAGAGAGGCGTTGATTATGAATTCAATTCCATTAGAAGAACTTTTCTAGAAAATACATTTCTTTACATAAAACGGATTGCGTGTACGGCTTTGTCCTCATAGTCCAGGTGAAAACACTAATCCTCTCCTTCGTATCCGGATGCTATGGTCGTGTCTCGTGAACTTTCCCAATAGATGCCTTTTCTAGCTCCTTGTTGCTTGGACTAGGCCGTACATCGTCACTCACTTATCCTCCATGATGTTCATAGGCTTCTTTTTGAAAATGGAGACATGATGGCTCTCGAATAATCCTTGTCGGCTTGAATCCTCGGGCAAAGTTTTGTATTCTTCTACCTTCTTCGTATACGGATGTTATGGTCGTGTCCCGTGAACTTTCTCAATAGATGCCTCTTCTAGCTCCTTGTTGCTTGGTCCAGGCCATACCTCTTCACTCACTTATCCTCCGCGATGTTCATAAGGAGATTGAGACACGATGACTCTCGAATAATCCTTGTTGGCTTGAACCCTCGGGCAAAGTCTTGTATTCTTCTACGGGCTATCAGTCCTCTCTCGTTGTTTACCTGGACTATGACCGTATTATAATCCACTTTATCAAGTAACACATTTCCTTATGACAAACTCTTCTATTTAGCAATCGAATATGAATCAACACCTCCTTTCTAGGATGCTGCGATGCAATGCAATGCAAGTGCATGTAATGAATGAAAAAAGAAAGAGAACCGTTGATTATGAATTCAATTCCACTAGAAGAACTTTTCTAGAAAATAAAGCTCTTTACATAAAACGGATTGCATATACGATCTTGTCCTCATAGTCCAAGTGAAAACGAATCATTTTTTTCATATCAGAATGTTATGGTCGTGTCCCGTGAGCTTTCTCCATAGATGCCTCTTCTAGCTCCTAGTTGCTTGGTGCAGGCCGTACCTCTTCTTATCCTCTGTGATGTTCATAAGCTTCTTTAAGAAAGTCGAGACGTGACGACTCTTGAATAATCCTTGCTGGCTTGAATCCTAGGGCAAAGTCTTGTATTCTTCTGCGGACTATCAGCCTTCTCGTTGTTTACTTGGACTATATTCAGACAACTGTATTATAATCCACTTTATCAAGAAATTCATTTCCTTATGACAAACTCCTCTATTTAGAAATCGACTATTAATCAACACCTCATTTCTATGATGATGCAATGCAATGTAATCAAAACAGAAGAAAACACGTTAGTACAAGAGAAATAAACAACACATAATAACTGTCCGGGTAACCACTAGGGTTTGGTGTGGCTCTATCTAGGGTAGGCTCCTAGGTCTCTCTATATGTGGTTTGGTTCTAAAGAAGGGTACCTGAACCAGCAGATTCCTCAATCCTCACCCATTATAGGCTCATACGGACCGAGTTCGGTTCAGGGGAATACATTTCCCTATGGCCATACGGAGATGAAAATCTCACGAAGCACATAAGTACAGATGTATCCCGGAAGTAATCCACTAGCCCATGCGGAAGTGAGAACCTCACGAAGGCATAGTTTCTTACTCCCACTTAAGAGGATGCGACCACAACGGTCATACAATGCAATGTGCGCAAGAAAATAACAAACAAATGCAACAAAAGGATCGTAATTTTTAAATCAAATTTTTAAATTTTCAAATTGAATTTTGAAATTTTCGACATCGGACAGAAAATAATCAATTTACGGCCTGACTTTCTTTATTCCCCAGTGGAGTCGCCAAGCTGTCATAACTTTTGTTTTTTGATAAAATAGTAAACGACGCGGTCGACTCGATTTTTTTGAAAATGAAAAAGGAAGGGAGTCGTCACCGATCTTTATTTGGGTGTGATTGGATCACCTTCGTTTTAATAAAACGTCTCGATTTATTAAAACGATACTTTTGGTCTACGAAAAGTTGAGAAAAATGGGTTCGGAAGTCTATTACGTGCGAGGAAGGATTAGCACCCTCGACACGCCCGAAATTGGTACCAAATTGATTGATCGATGTCCTAATGTTGAAAACTTTGGAATGATTTGGAAATAGATCTTCTTTTATTTTTTTAAACTTGAACGAATCGAGATGAATGATAAGACCCTCTCATTTCAAGAGATAAAGTATCATACCCAAGAAGTTAGGATGTGACACTTTGGGCTCCCAAAATGAAGCTTGCCTTTTGATTTTAAAACTTGGTTTTAAAATTAAAGAGGATATTCCGTTATTTTTTCAAATGAGAAACCGAACCCAGTAAGTTAGGTACGGTTTCTTTCAAATCTTAGAACACTAAGCATTTGCTTATTTCAAAAATTGGATAAAATGTTACACAATTTGGATGTGAAATGTAAAACGAATTACAGCTGACGATACGCATAAAATAATGGATGCGATAGTATGAACGACATTAATAAAGGCGAAAATAAATTAAAACTGTAATAAATAAAAACAAGTAAAAAGTCGAGACTAGGTTAAAAACAATAATACCAATATGTAAATAAATGGTATATGAGAAGGCTAAATAATAATAATAATATCAATAATGATAAAGATAATAAAGTTTAAAAAATATGAAAAAGGGTATAAATAAATAAATAAATAAAATAATAACAAATAAATAAATAATGAATAATATATATATAAAAAAACGAATTTATAATTGGTGGAAATTAAGTGAATGAAGATCAAAATTAAATAAAATAATAATAATAATAATAATAATAATATATAGCAATAATAAACAAATAATAGTAAAATATAATAGTAATAATAATAATAGTAACAATAATAGTAGTAAAAATAAAATAATGGTAATAATAATAGTAAATGAATAATAATGGTAAAATATCTAAATAAATATTAGTGACAAAAAAAGAAATATTGAATATTGTTAATAATAAAATAATAGTAATAGTAATAACAATAACATTAATAATAAAAATAATAGCAGTAATATTAATCATAACAATATCAATATTGAATTAATGATAAAATAGCAAAACTAACGAAAGAAAATTAAAAAAAAGGACTAAATTAAGAGAAAAGTAAAATTAAAGGTCCAAATTTAAAAGAAAAAGATGAATCGGGGCCCCTGTGTAATGTGCGAAAATAGTGGAGGACTGATTTGGAAAATAGCCCGAAATTCAGGACACGCGTCCATTTCTCAGAACGTTAGTGGGTCAGGGACTCACTTGAAGCGCGCAACAAATTTGTGGTCCAATTTTAAAAAGATAAAAAAGAAACAAGAAAGGACTAAATCAGAATGGCCCAAAAGTGAAAGGGACATGGGGCATAAATAACCCCCTAAAGGGAAACACGCGGATCTCCTGGCTTGGGTCGGGTCGATTTTCGGGTCCTCCCCCAAAACGACGTCGTTTTGGGGGGTTTTCAGCACTCATTGAAACGCAGCGCCGCTTTCGTGTCCCTTAAAAGCCCAAATTTTCCTTTTTTTCATTTGCAATTTCTCCTCATAAAAATCAAAATAGGGTTCAAAGAACCCTCCTCCTTTCTCCTCTTCCATCCGAAAGGAGCCACCGGACTTGCTCATGGTCCGACGCACCACCACCCGCATACGGTGGCCGACGGTGCTTGCGAAATGGGCCTTTAGCCCCTATTTTGAGTCCCTTTTGAATCCGGGCCTTAGGATACCTATAAATACCGAGACCAAGGGCCCTAGCTCCCCTCTCCAAATCCGATTGCAGCGACGGAGTGAACCCTCCGACGACACGCTTGTGTGGATTCAGGTAAGGTTCCTTTTTTCTTTTATTGTTTTGTTTATAAAAGTTTGAAAAAAAAATAAAAATAAATAAAATAGATAAAAAAACAGCAGTAAATGAAAAATGAAACTGAAAAATGAAAAATCCACCTTTAAGGCTTTTGTTCTAGTTTTATTGTTGATAGATCCCCCTTACAATAGTCTCGGATCGGCTTTTATAGCCATTTTTGCTACTGTTTACACTGCTTTATGTCTTTTCTTTTAATGTTCGTAGGTACTCGCGCAAGTGGTCAGCGGTGGTCGGTGGTTGCAAAAGTGTGTCGTGGGCCGAGGGACTAGGGGCGGCACCAAGGCAGTTTAGGGTTTGAAACCCTAACTTTTCTCGAAATTTTTAATTTGGGCTCATCGGGGTTTGTAATTTGGGCCATGCTTGTAATTTGGTCTATGGACTGTTAATATCTGTTTTATTTTGGGGTTTTGTTTGATTTAGTGGGCCAGGCAAAATTTGGGCTCTACAGCTGCCCCTCTTTGCTTATTGTCGTGTAACGGGAATGGAGCAAAGACTTTAAGGTCCAAACTTGCCCTGGCCCCGCCGAGTCTGGATTCTTCGGTGCTCCTATTCTTCGTAGCCTCATTCCACCCATCGCATCTTGTTGCTTCGACTCGCACCACCGCCACTTCAGAGGGGATGGGACATGTAGTTTCAATCGCACCACTACAAACTCGGGGAGATAAGATTTGATGCCTTCGATCGCTCCCGAATCTTCGTGAATGCCAAACTCCGCTATCTTCGATCGCTTCGCAACATCGGGAATGTCGATCGCTATCTCCAATCTGCTCCCTCGCAAACTCGGGGATTGCCGGATCGATGTCTTCGATCGCTACCGCAAACTCGTGAATTGCCGACCGCTATTTTCAACTGATCCTCGCAAACTCGTGGATCACTAGACTGATGTCTTCGATCCGCTTCCTGCAACTTCGTGAAGGTCAAATATGCTATTCTCAACTGATCCCTTCAAGCTCGTGGATCACTAGATCGATGTCTTCGATCCGCTTCTCGAACTTCGTGAAGGTCAAATCGCTATTTTCAATCCTGATCCCCGCAAGCTCGTGGGATCACTAGATCGATGTCTTCGATCGCTTCTCGCAACTTCGTGAAGGTCAAATCGCTATTTTCAACTGATCCCCGCAAGCTCGGGGATCACTAGATCGATGTCTTCGATCGCTTCCCCGCAACTTCGGGAAGGTCAAATCCGCTATTTTCAACTGATCCTCGCAAGCTCGTGGATCACTAGATTGATGTCTTCGATCCGCTTCCGCAACTTCGTGGAAGGTCAAATCCGCTATTTTCAATCTGATCCCTGCAAGCTCAGGGATCACTAGACTGATATCTTCGATCTGCTTCCTGCAATTTTAGGAATTGCCATATCTGAGATCTTCAATCTGCTCCCTGCAAACTCAGGGATCGCCGGACTGATGTCTTCGATCTACTTCCTGCAATTTCAGGAATTGCCAGATCTGATATCTTCAATCTGCTCCCTGCAAACTCAGGGATCGCCAGACTGATGTCTTCGATCTACTTCCTGCAATTTCAGGAATTGCCATATCTGCTATCTTCAATCTGTTTCCTGCAAACTCAAGGATCGCCAGATTTTCTGTCTTCAATCTGCTTCCTGCAAAGCTCAGGAATGCCAGATTGGCTATCTTCAATCTGCTTCCTGCAAAGCTCAGGAATGCCAGATTGGCTATCTTCAATCTACTTCCTGCAAAGCTCGTGAATGCCGATTTGCTATCTTCAATCGCTTCTGCAAAGCTCAGGAATGCCGATTGCTATCTTCAATCGCTTCTCGCAAAGCTCGGGAATGTCGATTTAGGTTGTCTTCAACTCTGCTTCGCAAAGCTCGGAATGCCGAGATTTGTTGCCTTCAATCTGCTTCTGCAAAGCTCAAGAATGCCGATTTGCTACCTTCAATTCGCTTCCCGCAAAGCTCGGGAATGCCGATTATTGCCGTCTTCAATCGCCTCGCAAAGCTCGTGGATGCCGAGTTAGCTATCTTCAATCTGCTTTCGTAAAGCTCAGGGAATGCCGATTTGGTCGCCTTCAATCTGCTTCCCGCAAAGCTCAAGAATGCCGATTGGCTATCTTCAATATGCTTCCTGCAAAGCTCAGGAATGCCAGATTTGCTATCTTCAATCTGCTTCCTGCAAAGCTCAGGAATGCCAGATTTACTGTCTTCGATCTTGCCCTACTACTGTTTAGGGCGACAAGGTCTACAATCTTCAACCTATTCCACTACTTGTCAGTGGTAATAGGACAATCTTCAACCTATTCCACTACTGGTCAGTGGCAATAGGACAATCTTCAAACTATTCCACTACTGGTCAGTGGCAATAGGACAATCTTCAAACTATTCCACTATTGGTCAGTGGCCATAGGATGGTCTTCAACCTATTCCACTACTGGTCAGTGGTAATAGGATAATCTTCAACTTATTCCACTACTGGTCAGTGGCCATAGGACAATCTTCAACCTATTCCACTACTGGTTAGTGGTAATAGGAAAATCTTCAACCTATTCCACTCACCGACAAAGTGCTGGCAATAGGACAATCTTCAACCTATCCCACTACTGGTAAGTGGCAATAGGACAATCTTCAACCTATTCCACTACTGGTCAGTGGCAAGAGAACAATCTTCAACCTATTCCACTACTGGTCAGTGGCAATAGGACAATCTTCAACCTATTCCACTACTGGTTAGTGGCAATAGAACAATCTTCAACCTATTCCACTACTGGTTAGTGGCAATAGGACAATCTTCAACCTATTCCACTGCTGGTCAGTGGCCATAGGATGGTCTTCAACCTATTCCATTACTGGCCAGTGGCAATAGGATAATCTTCAACCTATTCCACTACTGGTCAGTGGCCATAGGACAATCTTCAACCTATTCCACTACTGGTTAGTGGCAATAGGAAAATCTTCAACCTATTCCACTACTGGACAGTGGCAATAGGACAATCTTCAACCTATCCCACTACTGGTCAGTGGCAATAGGACAATCTTCAACCTATTCCACTCACCGGTCAAAGGGCAATAAAACAATCTTCAACCTATTCCACTACCGGTCAAAGGGCAATAGGACAATCTTCAACCTATTCCACTCACCGGGTCGCTGGCAATAGAACAATCTTCAACCTATTCCACTACCGGGTCGCTGGCAATAGGACAATCTTCAACCTATTCCACTCACCGGTCGCTGGCAATAGAACAATCTTCAACCTATTCCACTACTGGTTAGTGGCAATAGGACAATCTTCAAACTATTCCACTCATCGGGTCAGCTGGCAATGGGATGGTCTTTAACAATGTTGCTACACCGTCCTCTGGGGACAAATCTCAGAAACTCGCTTTATGTGCTTATGCTTATGCAAATGATGCGATGCTATGATCGAAATGACTCAAACGTTCCTAACTACATGTGCTATGGATGACATTTACGTGAATGCAGAATGTCATGAGAATGATGATTTTTTCAATGATTAAGATGCAATGATCGTAATAAATCGAATGCTCCTAACTAAATGATATTATAGAGGACATTTGCATGAATGCGTAATGTCATGATAATGATTCTTTGTTAAAAAAAACATATAAGGATCGGATGTGATGATCGAAACGCCCCTAATGATTATGTATGAATGTAAAATGAAATTATCCCTTTTTAATGCTTAGGGTTGTCTCTCGCCGTCAGTCCATCGTAGTCTTATTGCTTTGGCGATACGCCGCTATCTCGCTCTCACTGCTGGTACCTTTGCCAAAAACTCAAAGAAACAATCATATTTTGCTCAAATAACTTGCCCCAATGTAACTTCAAGATCCATTCCACGGCACCTATAGAACTTCAAGGCTTATACCATCTTCAGATCCCCTCTCTTCAACTTCAGGGGGTGTAGGATCTGTGACATCTTCAATCCATCCCACTACGACTCAGGGGTATAGAATTTGTAACTTATTCAAATGATTTGGTCTACTACACCTTCCATTCCCTAGGTGTCATGGCCAGGTGCGTATGCATGATATTTGCACGGATACAGAACATCATTTTTTCTCGCGAATGATTCCCCATTTACACATGGGTTAACATTGCCCCTTTTTCGTCAAGATGGTATTACTGACGGTAATATCTTGTCATTTTGTTCAATAACAATTTTTAACAAAATCCAAGAGATAGTCTCAATTCAGAATTTCCTTCCACCAATATTTCTATCCCTTAAACTTGAGGAGTTTTAAGCAATAGTCTTGTTTCAGTGTCCTTGTATTATTCAAGCTTTCAGAGTAATATGCGAAACTTCTTTTATGAAAGTATTATTAGTCCACCAATCGTTATTTCAATGCAAAATGCTTGAAAAATATCACAACAATGGACAAGAAGGGAACCAATTGGGAGCATAGCTCAAACAAATAAGTTGATCACAAATAGCAAGTGCAAAGAAAAAGAAAGTTTATTAAGAGTGTATTTTGCAAGGAATAAAATAACCATAAATAACAAAAATGGGTAAAATGGAAACTAGGTGCCCTAGATATCACAAAAATTGAGCTTCTCTGTTCAAACTTCTTGAGGACCATTTTAGGCTCAATATGTGTTTAGGGGATCCAGAGTACTTTGTCGATGCCCCAAGACGAAACATACTTCTTCATTGTTAATTCAAGTGTAGCAAGACTATCTGTACTTCTACTTTCTATCAAAATTTGAGCTGCCCTTCTCGGGTTTTCAACTTAAATCCCTTTGGTCTCACTTACGCCCTTTGCGGGTTTTCGCCTGGCCACTCATTTTTCTTCTTTTTCCTTTTTTTTTTTTTTTTTTTTTCTTTCTTTTTTTTTATAACAAATCAACTCACGAGATTGGGCGGGTTCTTGCCATCCATCTTGATTACTATCCATGTTTCCCCGCAGGCAGTGCATTCTTTGCTGCATAAGGCATTTACTTCTCTTCTTGAGTCCTTTTGGATAAGAAGGATTCTTCTTAATGCCAGGTTCTCCTCTTGAAATTCTCTTGAGCGAACCTTTTTATCATAAGCCCGTATCATCCATTTTCGGTACATTTGACCATGAATACTTTCAATCAAGCTTCATCAGATGTTCTCGCTTTATCCAATTCAATCAAAACTTGGGGAAAAGGAATCTTATATTACAACAATTGTTTCCCTTTCATAAACCAATGGGAAAGATGCCCCGGTGAAAGTCCTGGCTAACGTTCAAGAAATCTAGAGGCTGGCGGTGGTCGGTGGTTGCAGGCGGTGTCAGGGGCCAGAGGACTAGGGGCGGCACCAAGGCAGGTTTAAGGTTTCAGAAACCCTAACTTTTCTGAAATTTTTAATTTGGGCCTGTTGGGGTTTGTAATTTGGGCCATGCTTGTAATTTGGGCCTTGCAATTTGGTCTATGGACTGTTAATATCTGTTTTATTTTGGGGTTTTGTTTGATTTAGTGGGCCGGGCAAAATTTGGGCTCTACTATATATATATATATATTATAAATAATAAAACCCACACATATATATTATGTATAGCAGGCCCACGCAAATATATTATACATATAACACACATGCACACATATATATTATTATATATATATATCACCAAAACCCATATATATTATATATAAATAACAAAACCCTTATTATATTATATATATACACATACATTTTAAATTTGCACAATATGGATACTCAACAATTTAAACAAAATTGCAAGAATTTGCATCAAGAAAAAGTTTATATTCACATACTATAATTGGGGGTTCGCAAGTCTCACTTTGACTCTTTAGATCTCGTAATTCATGCTAAAATATGGCCGTAACACCCCAAACCCGACCTGAATGTTATGGCCGAATCTCGAAAATTATATTAACGACGAGCAAAATTATTTATTTATTTGAAAATAGAGATTTCGATTTTGAAAATGTTAAAATTTCTAAGATTAACTAATTTTATCTCTTCGAAAAATATTTAGTAAAATATATTTATTCTTTTTTTTAAAAACGTCATTTATTTGTAATGTTTGTTTGAAAACATTTAAATACTAGGAATTTTATATTATAATTATAAAAATGATTTTTATAAAGAAAACTCGCAGTGAATTTTCATAAAACTATTTAGGAAATTTACAAATTATTATTTTGTTTATAATTTAAGAAAAATATAATTAATTTAGAAAAAGAATTCATTTATCAAAGATACTTAAAAAACCCCATAATTTTGCATGCATGCAAATTAATTATAAAGTCATAAAATTATAAATCACAACCTCTGGTAGCTTGTCCACGAATTTGATTATATGACAGTCTATCTGTGTTTGCGACATTGTTTACAATTTGGTGTGTTGGTTGGACAAGTTTGGGAAGAACTCGATTATGGTGTGTAGTGAAGACGGGTAGGACCGTTTTCCAAAAATCTTCATCGTTTTTACGAAATATGCATTGACACGATCATACATGGTATATTTATGAAAATTGAGTTATATGATTTTATGATTATCTATCGTATATGTTTATATAGTATGTGATTGAGTTTGTGTTAATCTCACACTAGGCTTAAAAGCTCACCCCATTAGTGTTTCAACATTTCAGGTAACACTCAAACATAAGACTTGGATCATCACTTGGTGGAGCCTCTCGGAAAACTTTACATTTATAGATATTTATTAGATTTTTAACTATTTGGATTTTGGGTTGTGTTTCTGTGGACTTTTGGACTTTACGTTCATTTTGATTGTGATTTATATTTTTATAACTTTATAATTAATTTGCATACCTGCAAAATTATGAGTTTTTAAGTATCTTTAATAAATTATTTTTTACTAAATTAATTATATTTTTCTTAAATTATAAATAAAATAATAATTCTTAAATTTCTTAAATAGTTTTATGAAAATCCGTTGCAAGTTTTCTTTATAAAAATTATTTTTATAACTATAATATAAAATCCCTAGTATTTAAATGTTTTCAAACAAACATTACAAATAAATGATACTTTTCTTTTAAAAATAAATATAGTTTACTAAATATTTTTCAAGGATATAAAATTAGTCAATCTTAGAAATTTTTAAGTTTTCAAACTCAAAACCTCTATTTTCAAATAAACAAATAATTTCGCGTGTCGTTAATGTAATTTCTGAGATTCGGCCATAACGTCTAGATTAGATTTGGGGTGCTACAACAGCATACAAATGCACTCACCTGTAGCTCACCACGACTCATCGAACTAGAAAACTTTATGTTTGCCTTTATCCCGGTTTGTTGAGGCTCCACCAGCGTTTTCAGCTTCGCACAAAAATATATATTACTAGGTATTCAAAAAAAATCTAGCTCACTCTCTTTTGTGTTCATACAATAGCTCTCCACTCACACATACGTATTCGACTTATTTCGTACAATCTATTTCACTTAATTTCTTCTTTTTAACTTAATTAAATCCTTAATATCTACCTCCTAACCCCCTAACTTGTGCGTGATTATATATCTAGGCCGATAATTCAACTCAATATTACTAGACACTATCTTTCTCGAAAAACCACTATTCATCCTCATTCTCAAAAGAAAATCATTTAATTCATGCAATTATTTAAAGATTTTGATAAATTGAATTTGTAAACCTTTTAATCTCGTCAAAATATACTAAAAATCATTTTAAAAACATCTCTTAGCTCTTTATTATGAGATTCACCATTTTTTTATGCAAAAGATAACTTTAAAACCATGGATCTTTAATTTTCTTACTTAGGTCTATGAAAATTCAAATTAAAAACACCTAATAAAAAATTAATACAAAAGTAAACAATAGATTTACCTTTAGTTTAAAAACCTCCACGAATTTGCACCATTGAGCAAAAACGAGCTAAGTTTAGGTGAGAAATTGGAGAAGAAAGAGTGATTTTCTTGCAAATTTGAAAGAATAGAGAGTGTTTGGATGCCAAGAAAATATAGAAGATGTAGAAATTTTTTAGAGAAAATTTTTCAATCTAGATCTAACAAATTTTTAAAATGAAAAAGTGTGGAGAGAAATTGGAAAGGCAAAACTAATTTTTTTAAAAAAAATTGGGCTATTTTCCCTCTAAGTGCTCTCCTATTTCTCCCTTGTTCTATTAACTCCCTTTTTAACGATTAGTCTTAATTTACACATCTAACCTCTACTTTAACCACTATTCCAAATAAGTCTCTATTTATTTTTACTAATGCCCCAATTATTAATATCATTATTATTTAATTTAATTATTTTTTTACTATTGTTAACTAATTATTTATTTTATCCTATTTTAATTCCTATGACACAAAACCCGGTTTTTCTTTTGAGCCCACAATCTAATGCCCATTTCTACTAACCCGATTTTTGGGATGTGACATGACATCTTTCTAAAACTTTAACAGTTTTACAAATTGATACATGGGCTAGCTAAATTAAGTTCCCATGATCTAAAAAACATAAAAACTGCAAGAAGAGGACCAAATTGAACTAACCAATTAGTTGTTGAAATTAGAAACCTTCACGCCTATTTTTCTTCTCCCTTTCAATAGTGAATTTGGCTGCATGAAGGAGAAGGGAAAAAAAATGCTTTCTCTTTCATTTCACATCTTTTATTCTATTATTTTTTTTTACATTTTAACTAATTTGATTATTATTTTATAACATATGTTTTAATACACTAATGGCTCACTATCCACCATCTTTTCTAAAGTGGTTTAATTTCCACTTTAGTCCCTAGTCCATTATCTAATTAAATGTAACATCCTAAACCCGACCTGATTCGTCGGATCCGGATCTTAGGTATTACTAGTCAAAAACACTTATCCAAACTCACTAACCCATCTCGGATAGCATCCTATTTAATACATACTATTTTAAATTATTCAAGACTAAATTTCAAGAAACAAATATGGTGCTTAAACATAAATTATTACAAAATTTCTCAATAAATCTATCTAAAACAATCATCTACTAAATGCAAATTCATTTAAGAACTCCTACAATACACCACCCCAACAGCTCTATATGCATATTAACCCGACATGCCTCTTCCTTGGTGTAGTCTTGGCATCGTCCCTCCAGGGGTAGTCTTTTGTCATCGAAACCTGAAACAATTTACAAGTCTTGTAAGTTTATGAGAAATTAATGAATGTTATTTCTATAATGCCCCAAATTTCTTTTATTCCGGCTTATGTGATTTTGGAGTACAAATATCTGTATGTGTTTCTGAATTAATTAACACACAATGTCTATCTGCTTCAGTGGTTATGTGTTCTGGGTGTGTGTGTGAGGTCCCAAGTTCAAGCTTACTCAGGCAAATTTTGATATTCTTATGAATTAAGCTCAGTCTCTAGTCAGTAGGCTTAAGTTTAGATGTTGGTAAAATTAAATCAGAATGGGTCTGCTGGTCTGGTGGATAAGTGGAGTGTTGGTGTGAAGGAGGTCTTGGGTACGATTCTCTGGGACGGCAAGGATTGTATTCTTTTGCTCCTAGCTTCGACTAGAGTTGTGCTAAAATGAGGAACTGGGTGGTAGTTTGCTAGTAGAATTAGTGGGAGGGAAGTTAGGAAATTATCAGATTTTCTGAGTAGTTTCTTTTTCCAAAAATTACTCTCTGTCGAAAATACTGTTGTTCTCCTTGATAAACCGTAAAAGTAACATATTTTAAGCCCATATTTAGCATGCTTTTGGATGAATTATCCCTTATTTTATGTCATTTGGTGCTCTTAATCCTTTGTTTTCATGTTTTATACTCAGGAAAGCACCGGAGGATGAAAAGAACAAGAAACGGGCTTACAACGGGCCAAATAGGCCACATCACGAAATCGACACGGCCTGGGCCCAAGTCCAAACGCCCGTGCCTCATCAACGGACTCCACACGGCCTGCCCACGATTTACACGGGCGTGTGCCATGGCCGTGCCCCTGCCGTGACAAAGAGAAATTTCACTCGGATTAGGATACTTAAGGGCAAAGAAACACATTCCAAAGCCTATATAAACACCCTAAGTATGACCTAAAAAGGGGGAGCTCAAGGCTGTTGTCAAGGGGCGTCTTGCTAGGCCAAAGGAGGAAGATTTGTGAAGGTTTACTTGAAGATAGCCAGTTGATCCATCTCAAGAAGCTGGAATCATACTCAAGACTGAGGATCTCTCCTTCAATTCCTTCAGGGGGTTTTAGGGATTTCTTATGTTTTATTTTATCTTTTCTTCTGAGATGTTTTCTTTTATTGTTATGAACTAAACCCTCAGATACCTGAGGGGGATGAAACCTAAGATGAATCTTGTTATCGTTTGTTGAACTATATGATAAATATTTGACTTGTTCTTAATTATGTGTTCTTAATTCTTGTGTTGATATTTCCGGGATATTGATTCAAGTTTGATGTGCTTAGGTGGAGGAGCAAAAGTTCGTGCCTAAGAGTAGATCTAGCATAGTTAAGCGGAGTTGACCACGCGCCTAGAGATAGGGTGACGAGATTTTGTCGGATTATGGTGAAACCTAATATGGGATTCCATAGATCGAGTTAATGCAATTCTAGGGGTTTTAATTAGAAAGAGATTTCAATTAATCAACCTAGGGTTAGACGTTATTCGCTTCGAGAGAGGATTTAATATACATTAGGGAATCTTACGGATCAAGTCAAATGAATAAATCGTCTGGTTCAGAGTTAGATAACAAGTGAAGTCTAGGTGGATTCTTCCTTGAGTATTGTCTTTATCAATTGGCTTTTCCCACAAGTATTTTCCCCAAATTCATTTTTCTTTGTCTTAGAGTATTTAGTTTAATAATTTGTTAATTTAGATTAAACAACAAATTCCCTTTATTTTAGGCTATATAATAAAAAGAAAGTTAGTATTAGTACTTTTAGTTCCTTTGGGTTCGACATTCCGGTCTTGCCTTAACTATACTACTGTTCGATAGGTGCGCTTGCCTCAAATCGTTGTCATAGCTAGTTTCCAGGTTCGATCATTCTCATTATAAATTTTAAGACTTTGACATCACATAAACACAACGATCAAGTTTTTGGCACCGTTGCCGGGGAACTAAAATATTAAGAAAGCTCAATTTTTATTACTTTAGCCATTTTTTTTTATTTTGCAATTTACTTTTATTTCCTATTTTATTTTAACTTTGCTAAATTTTCTTCTTTTATTATTTCCTCCTTTCAGGTACCTCTAGTTTATGACTAGAAGGAACTCGACAGGACCCCTACTTTACGACAGTGATATTGAAAGAACAGTTCGTAGAAATCGCAGAGAAATAAGGCGAAGCTTAAACTACATAGAAGAAGAGCAAGAAGGCGAAACTAATCCTACTGAAGGGATGGCTGAAAATAACCCACTACCTCCAGAGATGGTTGAAAATAATGCTCCTAGAACTATGTATGATTATGCTAAACCTAGTTTAACAGGAACTGAGTCAAGTATTGTTAGACATGCTATTGCTACAAATAATTTTGAACTGAAACCTAACACAATTCAGATGATACAGCAATTTGTTCAGTTTGATGGTTTGCAGGATGAAGATCCAAATAATCACTTGGCAAATTTCCTAGAATTTTGCGATACTTTCAAGATAAATGGCGTTACTGACGATGCCATCCGTCTTCGGTTATTTCCCTTCTCTCTGAGGAATAAAGCCAAACAGTGGTTGCATTCTCTTCCACGAAGGTCAATCACTACATGGGATCAAATGACCGAAAAATTTTTATTAAAATATTTTCGCCGGCCAAAACGGCCAAGTTAAGGAATGATATCTCTTCTTTTGTGCAGATGGATTTAGAGACACTTTACGATGCATGGGAGAGATACAAAGATTTGTTGAGAAGGTGTCCACACCATGGATTACCCTTGTGGCTACAGGTTCAAACTTTCTACAATGGTGTTAACCCTTCAACAAGGCAATTAATTGATTCAGCCGCCGGCAGAACTCTGAATAACAAAACTCCTGAAGCAGCTTACGAGTTTATAGAAGAGATGTCACTGAATAACTATCAGTGGCAAGTCACAAGGACAAGGCCAACAAAAGCAACCGGAGTTTATAAACTTGACGCAGTAACCATGCTATCAAATCAGGTAGAAATGTTACATAAAAAATTTGATGGTGTATATGGTTCCTCGCAGGTACAACCAGTTATGCAGTGTGACATAAGTGGAGGCGTGGCGAATCCTAAGTACCCACCCTACAGACAGGGCATGGAGAGTGAACAAATGAACTATATGGGTAACAATTTCCGATCTAACAATAACCCTTATAGTAATACTTATAATCCAGGTTGGAAGAACCACCCCAATTTCTCATGGGGTGGTCAAGGGAATCACAGGCAACAACCATCCCAAAATTTCCAACAACAGCCCTACCCACAGGAAAATAAGCCAAACCTCGAGGAGATGCTGATAAAATTCATGGCAGCCACAGAAACACGTTTTCAAGATACGGAGACATCCTTTAAACATCAACTTGAAAAATCGACACAGGAGCTCAAGGATCAAATCGGGCAACTTGCTAAATAGATCTCTGAGAGACCTCAGGGAAGACTACCGAGCAACACCGAGACTAACCCAAAGGAGCAAATCCAAGCCATAACAGCTCAAGAAAGTGAAGGGTTAGACGAGCCCAATTCAAGGCAAGAGAATGTGGTCGGATAAGGTAAGGTTGAGGTAAGTAATAATAAGCCAAAATCGGTAATTAAAGAGTACCAACCTCGCATACCATATCCCGAAGCATTAAGGAGAGACGACACAGAGGAACAGTTTGGTAAGTTTCTTAAACTTTTAAAGAAATTACATATTAACTTATCATTACTTGAAGCTCTTTCATGAGATGCCGATTCTAGAAAATTTTTAAAAGAGTCATTGACAAAAAGCGAAGGATAGACGAGGCATCACATGTGGAACTAAACGCAATGTGCTCGGCAGTATTGCAAAATAGACTACCACGAAAATTAAAAGATCCAGGGAGTTTTACAATTCCACGTTTAATTCGTAGTTTATCTATTGATAATGCGTTAGCTGATTTAGGGGCAAGCATAAATGTCATGCCTTATAAAATGTTTAAACAACTAGGTCTAGGGAAACCCAAACAAACTAGGATGAGCATTCAATTAGCTGATAAAACTGTTAGAATTCCTAGGGGTATAATTGAAGATGTACTCGTAAAAGTTGAAAAATTCGTATTCCTAGTAGACTTTGTCGTATTAGACATGGATGAGGACAATAGTATCCCCTTAATCTTAGGAAGACCATTTTTAGCAACTACCAGAGCTAAAATTGATATTGATGCAGGAGAACTCATACTTCGTGTAGGTAATAAGACAGTCACACTCCAAGCTCTCGAATTGGCTAGAACATCGAGTAATCAATGTGAGAAAATAAATTCTATGGATAACCATTCGGTTAACCCTTCTTTTTAGGAAGCACCACAAAAGAACACAACTGAACCCGATCCTATACCCCGTGCCAACAAAGAAATAACTCATGAGGAACGAAGGATTCAGATCGATGATCTAGACGAGTGGAAGACGCATTTCAAGGAAAAATTAGGGATATACGAAGCAGAACCAAAGCTACTCTACGAAGCAGACAAGTTCAAAATTGGAGATCAGGTATTGATAGATAAAGCAGACCCTCGAATATCTCCTCCTGATCCTAACACAAACAAAGAAATCCCTTTTAAGGTAATCAGTGTTTTCCCATACGGAACCGTCGAGGTAAGTAATCCTATATTTGGCACTTTTAGAATAAACGCTACTCGACTTGAATTATACACTGATAATAAGACAGATAGCATGAGGAAGGATGTTCAACTTTTCAAACCACCATGATTGGGCGAATGAGAGGTAAGTCTAGCTTAAGACTTTAAACGAGCGCTTCTCGGGAGGCAACCCGAGCACTAACTCCATTACTCTTTCTATTTTATTTTATTTTATTTTCACTCTTAATTCTCCTTTGTAGCAACTAACTATAAACTAACCAAGGCCAATTTCCATACCACACGGCCTTACACACGGTCGTGGCACCGAATCTCCGTACTAACATGGCAGAGATGGTACGAGTCAGGACGGATCGTATCTTCGAGTCACGGACCCAACTACCCCACCACGGCCGTGCGACATGGTCGTGGCCGACACCGAGAAATCCACACGGGGGGAGGCACGCCCATGCTAGGAGACTGTGGTCGATACTGTTTCATCAAACATAGGCGTGACGACTTGAACATGGGCGTGGGAGAAACGAACGAAGCACAACACGGCCGTGCGACGCGGCCGTGTGACTCAACACGCCCCTGGTACACGGGCATGGGAACGTACCAGACTTGAAATTTCTATTTAAAACACCCACCCCACATCTCTTCCATCCCATTTTCCTTTCCTTTTCTCTCTCAGACCTCTCCCTACTTTCCTTCTCTAATATTTTCCCCAACCATCGAGCCACACCACATCTATGTCGAAGAGGCAGAAGGATCCACGCACAGTCTCCCTGTGGGAGACCGATCTACATAAGTTCATGCCAGCCGCTTCATATATTCAACAAGCCAAGGGTCTTTGAGACCATTTAATTCTTCTTCTTCTTTACTCTTCTCCTTTATTTTCCTTCTATTTGACTTTCTTATGCTTAATTTAGTTTATTCTATTTTAGTTTCTTGGTTTTAGGTTCTACAGGCTGCTAGGGAATCACACCTCGACCACGACCACCAGCACCACCGCAGCCTTAGAAATCACGCCCACCCCGCGAACCACCCAACAATAAGGACTCTTCGGTCTATTAATATTTTCTTTTAATTTTATTTCACTTTTTATTTTCTTTCACTTTAGCTTGATTTTATTTAATTATATAATTAGTATAGTTTAAATTATTATTATATCCTAGCTAATTCTCTACGAGCTACCCAATTTCTTCATCTAGCGCAGCAATAATGGGCAGCCACCACGACCACGACCATAGCCACACCACCATCAAGGACGACCCCTCCAACATATTTTCCGCATCCTTCAAGGAATCCATCCAAAATTCAGGAAGTTTCATCTCTCCCTATCTTTTGATCTTATGAATTCCTATCTATCTTTGTACATTGAGGGCAATGTACATCTTAAGTGTGGGGGGTGAATCTTAAAAGTGCCAAACTTTTTGCATTATTCTCAAATCCTGAATTATGCCTTGTCTTAAAGTAAGTTTCTCATATTATTATTAGAATGAAATTTCCTTTGATTTATGATTTTTTTATGTGTTTTGGATTAAGTCATTGATAATTATGCATTGATGATTTATACTTTAAGATACTAGAGAATCAAGTATGATAAGTCTATTTTTCAAAATTAAAAATTTTTCTAGGTTGTCTACCTGAATTTGATTATTACTTTGGAGTTTGAAATTTACAAGAATGACATCAAAATACCCATAATTTTTGTGAGATTTTGAGCCTTATAGAGCATATATTCTTTTTCTTGCTCACCTTATTGATTATGAGTGTGTCAACATTGATTTGTTATTCTAGAACTTGCATCGATTATACATGCCGAGACCACACCTTTGATTTGATATACAGAGATGATGAAGGCACCTAGGATTTAACCCACTTACTCCACTAAAAGCCTACCTTCACAATTAACCCCTAGAGAACCCCGTTTAATCCTAACAACCCTTTTTATTGACTCAACCGGTAATATTAACCCAAAACCCTTCGTTTTCGTTATCACCATTCCTTTTGACTACCCTTATATCGAGATTTGATTTGATCGATTGCCTAATTATTTCGATAGTAAATTCATCATTTATTATGTATTTGTGAATTGTTCTTAAAAAAAAATCAAATCAAAGTATATTCATTATTAGTTTTGTGATTAAGTGAGCTTATACGTTTAAATTCCAATTATTGAAAAAGAAGCTCGTATTAGAGTATTATTAGTACAAGTTTTCAATTGATGTAATTATTTATATTCAGTTTATTGTTTCTAGTTAGGTCATTTGTCAATTCAATCTCGATTCTAACCCTCTAATTCAGCCTTTATCCACACCTTTAACCCAAGCCCCATTACAACTCTGTTAAAGACCTTTTGATTTGTGTATCATCTCATATTATAGTGGTGGAGATTTGATTTTCATGCAAGCCTATGGGATTAACTCTTCATGTTTGACTTTTGAGTGCTTTTTCTTGAACATTAAACACCTCGAGTGATTTGAGTGAATCTTTAGTGAGGATGTCAATCCTTGTCAATTTTGAATCAGAGGTAACTATTTAGATGAGGGGAAACACCTAGGTTTTGTGCTACAAAGGTATGACTTAGATTGTTTGAATCCTTAGGACTCTTTGAGTTGAATCATCCATGTATATATTATCTTTGAATTATGATGAAACACTATTGATGAATATTATGAATCGAGGAAGTTCGTTTTAATTATGAGTTGAGAATTTTGCTTGAGGACAAGCAAAAGCTTTAGTGCGGGGGTATTTGATAAACCGTAAAAGTAACATATTTTAAGCCTACATTTAGCATGCTTTTTGATGAATTATCCCTTATTTTATGTCATTTGGTGCTCTTAATCCTTTGTTTTCATGTTTTATACTCAGGAAAGCACCGGAGGATGAAAAGAACAAGAAACGGGCTTAAAACGGGCCAAATGGGTCACATCACGAAATCGACACAGCCCGGGCCCAAGACCACACGGCTGTGCCTCATCAACGGACTCCACACGGCCTGCCCACGATTTACACGGGCGTGTGCCATAGCCGTGCCCCTGCCGTGACAAAGAGAAATTTCACTCGGATTAGTATACTTAAGGGCAAAGAAACACATTCCAAAGCCTATATAAACACCCTAAGTATGACCTAAAAAGGGGGAGCCCAAGGCTGTTGTCAAGGGGCGTCTTGCTAGGCCAAAGGAGGCAGATTTGTGAAGGTTTACTTGAAGATAGCTAGTTGATCCATCTCAAGAAGCCGGAATTATACTCAAGACGGAGGATCTCTCCTTCAATTCCTTCAGAGGGTTTTAGGGATTTCTTATGTTTTGTTTTATCTTTTCTTCTGAGATGTTTTCTTTTATTGTTATGAACTAAACCCTCGGATACACGAGGGGATGAAACCTAAGATGAATCTTGTTATCGTTTGCTTTGAACTATATGATAAATATTTGACTTGTTCTTAATTATGTGTTCTTAATTCTTGTGTTGATATTTCCGGGATATTGATTCAAGTTTGATGTGCTTAGGTGGAGGAGCAAAAGTCCCTGCCTAAGAGTAGATCTAGCATAGTTAAGCGGAGTTGATCGCGCGCCTAGAGATAGGGTGACGAGATTTTGCCGGATTAGGGTGAAACCTAAAATGGGATTCCATAGATCGAGTTAATGCAATTCTAGGGGTTTTAAATAGAAAGAGATTTCAATTAATCAACCTAGGGTTAAACGCTATTCGCTTCGAGAGAGGGTTTAATATACATTAGTGAATCTTACGGATCAAGTCAAATGAATAAATCGTCTGGTTCAGAGTTAGATAACAAGTGAAGTCTAGGTGGATTCTTCCTTGGGTATTGTCTTTATCAATTGGCTTTTCCCACAAGTATTTTCCCCAAATTCATTTTTCTTTGTCTTAGAGTATTTAGTTTAATAATTAGTTAATTTAGATTAAACAACAAATTCCCTTTATTTTAGGCTAGATAATAAAAAGAAAGCTAGTATTAGTACTTTTAGTTCCTTTGGGTTCGACATTCCGGTCTTGCCTTAACTATACTACTGTTCGATAGGTGCGCTTGCCTCAAATCGTTGTCATAGTTAGTTTCTAGGTTCGATCATTCTCATTATAATTTTAAGACTTTGACATCGCATAAACACAACGATCACTCCTCCTCCCATAGCCAAATTTTTCCTCTTTCTTTTTCCTTCTCCTCTTGCCGTTTCTTTTTCTCCTCATCGCTGCCATCTTTTATTTTGATCTTCTCTTCAGTCGTCTCTCTTATGTGCAACACTGGTTCACGTTTTGATTCGGTAAGATGAGTAACGTAGTTTTATTTTTTTTGTTAGTTTTTTTTATTGATGTGCGTCATTAATGCCGGTTAGGGGAAGATTCAGGGACTCGTAATCGCTGTTTGGAGACTTAGGTTCGTGGAATTTTGGTTACTTGATCGAAGGTAAGGTTTTGAAGGTTTTAGGTTGAACTTTCTGTTATAGTTTCGTTTAAGTTCTGTTTGAAACACTGATTTTGGGCGTTAGAATGTCGATTTTTAGGTTCCGGGGGACTCGGGAGTGTTTTCGTTGCGAAACAGTACCAGGTGTGTACCCGGAAACACAAAAAATGAGAATCGACGAAAGTCGAAAAACGATTCTGTCGACGCCACATGGCCGTGTGGTAGGCCGTGTGCAAGGCTGTAGGCCACAACACGGTCGTGTGATCGACGAGCGAAGCCGTGCGCAAGTGAAAAGGCCGTGTGATGGCCGGGCAAGGCCGTGTATGACACGCGGGCTCGACCTATTGGGCCGTGTGGACCACACGGGCGTGTGGGTCCACACGGGTGAACCACACGGGCGTGTGGGCCCACACGGGCAGGCCATAGGGGCATGTGAGCCCATTTTTTTGAAATGATCTGTAAGGTTGCACGGGTTACCCAAGTCGACTGTGGACCTACTGTAGGGTCGGTAAGCGTTACTTAGACCCCTATCTATATGATCTGATTATATGGTGTCTGACTGAGCATGATATCTGTACTGAACTGAATGTATGATCGGTTATTTACATGTTGCATGTCAAATTTAGTATGTTGCATTGCATCGGGGAGGGTTGATGATATTTCGGATGAAGTGTCTGAAAGGCTTTAAGCCTGTTATCTGGCAGCTCAGCTGTATTATTCTGTTTATGTGCCGCACTTCGGTACAGTATGGTTTGTAGGGATGGGTGGGTTGATTATATCCCCACATGGTGTGTAGGGCTGGACGGAGATGGTGTGTAGAGGCTGGTGGGTAGGATTCTGATATTCTGGTCTGACTTTGTATCTGATTGGGCTAAGGCCCTATTATATATATATCTGATTTTGCATCCGAGTGGGCTAAGGCTCGAATCTGCTTTCAGAATGGGCCCCGCCCGACCTGTGATTTCGATTTCTCGGTGATTACTCAGACGCGTTTGATATCTGTGGGGATTACACACTGAGTTGCGAAACTCACCCTTTTTTGTTTAATTTGTTCAGGTAATCCCCAACACTAGACGGATTGGTGCAGCAGAGGACTCGACGGTGACCACTGCTTCTGCTTCACGATAGATTTACGATTTTTTTATACTTATTTATGGTTTTGATTATATCTGGGAAAAGTTTTTTGTAATTATGGCTATTACGGATTTTTGTTTAATTTTAGGATTTGCAATGTTTTATGGTTTTTACTGCTAGAAGTAGGAAAATGCGGGTTGATACGATCCGTCTCGGGTTGAGTCGAGTCGTATTTAAATTTTCCCGATCGTCTACGAAGGAGTATTATTTGATGTAATTAAAAGAAAGGAAAAATGGATATGTTTTGGTAAATGGCAGCAACTTGGGTTGAAGAAAAATTAGGTAGATGAATGGTTTGATGGTTGAAACAAGAAACAACCCTTAATATAAGATTAAGGACTCGAATCTTATAGGTTTCAAAGGAAAGGTTAAATTGAAATAAAACCGAGACCCACTATCTAGCAAGATAGGAACCTACGGTATTGATTTGAACGCCACACCCAAAGGATGATAAGTTCAAGAACAAATTCAGATTGACGCCACTAGTTGAAAGATAAGTCAATTTGAACCTTGGAGAATTAAGAGATTGGATAACTCACAATCTGAAAATTTTATAAAGCATTGAAAAGTGCCCTCTACAAGCTAATAACAAGGTATATATAGTGTTTACATGTGGTCAGCTGAAAAGTCATATGAATTCAACTTTATTATGCATTTAAATGGCTGAAATAAAATCTAATCAATAGGTAAAAATTCTTGAATTCCTCCAAATTTAATAACAAGAACTTAATGACTCCTAATGAGTTGATTTTAATGAGTTTGAATGCTTGGTTTCATGCTTTCTAAGTAGCCGAATGGTCACCAAAGAACTTAATGAGAAGTTGTAACTCTTGTGTGATCTTTTAAGCCTCAAATGGTTATGGAAGATGAATAGGTTGTCACGAAATTAATGGAGATGTAATGCTTCCATTAATGATCATAGCTCCCTTTAATGTTAAATAATGCTTCCCCATGTGTGTAACCGCTTTCACTTGAAAAGTCACATTAACTCTTTGTAACATCCCCTTGAGTGTAACGGTTTTCAGCTTTGAAAAGTTTCCTACATTCAAACACATTAAACAAACAATTTAATAACATTTAAACACTTATTAAACACTACTTTAACTTAAACACATTAAACACTTGACTTTATTAAATGAACTAAAAGTTAAGACTTCAATTAATGCAGCAACTAGTTAATTTATGGAAGCAGAATTAAATTAACTTAAACTCATGCTTCATTAAAACATCCTAGTAACTAGATTAACTAATAAGCCTCTTATTAAATTAACTTAAACTCAAGCTTCATTAAAACATCCTGGTAACTAGATTAATTAATAAGCCTCTTATTAAACACAACTTATTTAATTAAACTAAACAACTTTATTTAATGCTAATTTAAAAGTTTTATATAAAAATGCATAAATTAAATCAAGCTAAACACAAGCTGAATGAGCCGAATATGAGCTTATTTCAACTTGCAAAAGCATACGCATTGGGCTTATTAAGTTAGCCCGATTCTCCTCATTTTGACCAGCCATTAACTTGCTCCACTTTTGCTCAACTAAGGCCGAAATAGCCTCCTTGAATCGTTTTGCACGTGCTCGGGTGATGGGTCCTTGTGGTAACTCCAATGGCTCTTTGTTGGAACTTGGTGTGACCCGGATCATGGCCGTATCATCCTCCCCCTCTTCAAAGCGATTTGTCCTCAAATCGGAATCTACATCAAAGAGAGATAAATCAGACACATTAAAAGTTGCACTTATATTAAACTCAACCGGAAGGTCTAGTCGATAGGAATTGTCGTTAATTCACTCCAAAACTTGGAATGGACCGTCACCACGAGGTAATAATTTGGACCTTCTTTGAGCTGGAAATCGTTCCTTCCTCATGTGAACCCAAACCAATCCCCGGGTTCAAATATGACTTGCTTTGGCCCTTTGTTGGCCTTACGCACATATTGCTCCGTTCGAGCCTCGATATTAGCTTTAACCTTTTGATGTAATTGTTTCACATAGTCCGCTTTCCTCTTGGCATCTACATTAACAATTTGATCATTAGATAATGGAATTAAGTCTAGAGGAGATAAAGGATTAAAACCGTAAACTATTTCGAATGGAGAGAATTTAGTAGCAGAGTGAATAGTTCGGTTATAAGCAAACTCTATGTGAGGTAGACACTCCTCCCACGACTTGAGATTTTTGCGGATTATGGCTCGTAGTAGTGTGGATAGGATGCGATTCACCACTTCAGTTTGGCCATCCGTTTGGGGATGACATGTCGTAGAGAATAAGAGCTTCGTGCCTAGCTTACTCCAAAGTGTCCTCCAAAAATGACTAAGAAACTTCGCATCACGATCAGACACTATTGTCTTCGGAATTCCATGTAACCTAACAATTTCTTTAAAGAAAAGGTTAGCAATATTAACATCATCATCAGTTTTCGAACATGCAATGAAATGCAACATTTTTGAAAACCGGTCTACTACTACAAAGATAGAATCCTTTCCGGTTCGAGTTCGCGGTAATCCTAAGATAAAATCCATAGATAGATCAACCCAAGGCCCTTCGGGAATAGGCAAAGGCATGTAAAGCCCATATGGGTTAACCTTCGATTTTGCCTTTTTACATGCTACACATCGCGAACAAATTTTCTCGACATCTCGTTTCATTCGTGGCCAAAAGAAATGTTCTTACAGAACGGCCAAAGTTTTTGCAATGCATAAATGGCCCATAAGTCCACCACCATGTGCCTCGAGTACAAGTAACTCTCGCACTGAACTTTGCAGAATACAAAACTTACCTTCTCGAAAAAGAAGCCATCAAACTGAAAAACTTATCAACAAAGAACATGTTCACACAATTTATACACATCTCCAAAATCAAGATCGAACTATACAAATCTTTCAAAAATGCAAAACCAAGCAATTTTGAATCCAAATGATTTAATAGAGAATTTCTACGAGATAGTGCATCAGCCACAATGTTTTCCTTACCCTTCTTATACCGAATAACATAAGGAAAGGATTTAAGAAATTCTACCCATTTTGCGTGCCTTTTGTTGAGCTTGTGTTGTCCTTTGATGTGCTTGAGCGATTCATGGTCCGAATGGATGACAAACTCCTTCAGCCACAAATAGTGTTGCCATGTTTCTAATGCCCAGATCAAAGTGTACATTTCTTTATCGTATGTTGGGTAATTCAATGGTGCGCCACTTAGCTTTTCACTAAAATACGCCACGGGCTTTCCTTCTTGAGTCAACACAGCACCAATCCCAATACCTGAGGCATCACATTCAATTTTAAATGTTTTGTCAAAATCAGGTAATACAAGTAATGGGGCATTAGTTAAATGATCTTTAAGTGAAATAAAAGATTTCTCTTGTTCCTCGCTCCAAAAGAAGGCATAATTCCTTTTAATCACACTCGTGAGAGGTGTGGCCAATGTGCTAAAATTCGAAACAAAGCGACGGTAGAAACTTGCCAAGCCATGGAAACTTCGTACTTGACTTATACTGGTCGGTCTAGGCCATTCTCGAATAGCTTTCACCTTTTCTTGATCTACTTCAAGTCCTTGAGAGCTAACAACAAATCCTAAGAAAATGACTTTGTTAGAACAAAATGTGCATTTCTTAAGATTAGCATATAATGTTTCCTTGCGCAATGCATTAAGAATAGCTCGTAAATGCTTCAAATGATCATCTAAAGATCTACTATAAACAAGAATGTCATCAAAGTAAACCACACAGAATTTACCAATATAAGCACGAAGAACATGGTTCATTAAACGCATAAAAGTACTAGGAGCGTTAGTGAGACCGAATGGCATGACCAACCACTCGTACAAACCGTGTTTAGTTTTAAACGCTGTTTTCCACTCATCTCCCTCAAGCATCCGAATCTGATGGTAACCGCTTTTAAGATCGATTTTGGAAAACAATTGAGCACCACTTAGTTCATCGAGCATATCATCAAGACACGGTATTAGATGACGATATTTTATCGTGATTTTGTTTACGCACGACAATCAACACACATACGCCAAGTCCCATCCTTTTTCTACTACTAATAAAATCGAACAGTATGGGGACTAAGGCTATCACGGATGAATCCCTTCTCAAGAAGTTCATTCACTTGTTTTTGCAATTCCTTGGTCTCTTCGGGATTACTATGATAGGCTGGTCGGTTCGGTATGGATGCACCGGGAATGAAGTCGATTTGATGTTCTATTCCCCGAATAGGTGGTAAGCCACTTGGAATTTCGTCAGGAAATACATCTTTAAATTCCTGTAAGAGAGAAACAATAGAAGAAGGTAAAGCAGCATCTAACTCTTTAATGTTCAAATAAGATTCCTTGTACATGAGTACAAGTAGGGGCTGCCTCAACATGAAAGATTTTCGAATGTCACTCTCTTTTGCATACACACTCATTTTTGCACTCAATTTTTCATCACTCATTTTTTTCTCTTGATCTTTATTCTTGTCTCTCATTTTTACCTCTTGTTTCTCTCGTTTCTTTTCACTCAAATTTTTACACACTTTTTCACTCTTTTCTTTCTTTTCACTCTCTTTGAATTTTTTAATTGAGTCTCACAACTTTACTTGATCTTCGTATACTTGTCTCGGTGTCAAAGGCACCAAAGTGATGTTTTTGCCTAAATGCTTGAAGGTGTATCGGTTTGTGTAGCCGTCATGTATCACCTTTCGATCGAATTGCCATGGACGGACTAGCAATAAGTTCCTGGCATGCATGGGAACCATGTCGCAAAGAACTTCACCTTTATATTTTCCAATGGAAAACGGAACCAACACTTGTTTAGTCACCTTTAACTCCCCTCCTTCGTTAAGCCACTGAAGCTTGTATGGACAAGGATGTTTCGTTGTGGCCAAACCAAGTTTCTCCACCATTAATGTACTAGCAACATTGGTACAACTTCTGCCATCCACAATAAGACTACAGGCTTTGCCTTGCACAAAACAGCATGTATGGAAGATGTTCTCACGTTGTTGTTCGTTCTCCACACTTTGCAAACTTAGGCTACGTTTGATCACTAGAATCTCACCTTCAACGGCATATTCAAATTCATCCTCCTCTTCACTGGCAGAGGTGTCAAATTCCTCATCTTTCTCATCTTCCGACTCTATGTCACCATTGGCTCTCAACACCATTGTACGTCGGTTAGGGCATTGACTAGCTATGTGACCACGTCCCAAGCACTTAAAGTACTTGATGTCCCTTGCATGATTTGGATTGGCAACTTCTTTTCCTTTGCTTGATTCACCGATGGGTTTGTTAAGCTTAACAGAAGCATTTTGATCCTTCAAACGGTTAGAAAAATCTCCTTTGCTCGTACCTTGTCCCCACTTAGAAGTTTTTGCGGGGTTAGAATAGGTCCGTATAGAGCCTTTCTTCTTGAGTTGTTTTTCTATTTTAATTGCAACATGGACCATGTCGTTCACCTCGACATAGTGTTGAAGCTCCACCACATTAGCAATTTCTCAATTTAACCCGGCTAGGAATCTGGCCATCGTTGCCTCTCGGTCCTCTTCCACGTTCGCACGAATCATTGCAATTTCCATTTCTTTGAAATAATCTTCTACACTTCGGTGGCCTTGTGTAAGATTTTGAAACTTTTGGTATAACTCCCGATGTTAAAAAGATGGAATAAATCTCTTTCTCATCACTGCTTTCATCTCTAACCATGTAGAAATTGGCCTTTCTCCATTATGTCTTCGATTGGTTGTTAGTTGATCCCACCACACCATGGCGTAATCGGAGAATTCGATTGCTGCCAACTTGACTTTCTTGGTTTCTGAGTAGTTGTGGCAGTCAAACTCCAACTCGATTTTCTTTTCCCACTCCAAATATGCCTCCGGATCAGACTTGCCTTGGAAGGGTGGTATGGAGAGCTTAATATTCTTCAGATCATCGTCCACTTGTTCTCGTCCCCTCCGGCCTTGGTTTCGTTGTCCCCTCCGCTGATCACTTAAATTAGACCCTTGGTCACTTTCGGATTCACTAGAGATGGGATTGACTTCTTGGAACCTTGGGCGGCCTCGTTCCCTTTGTGGACCTCGAGGATTTTTCTCTCGTTGGGCTCTCTCTTCAACATGATCTAGTCTCTCTTGAATGGGTTCGAGCTTACGGTTGAATACACTCTCAACCTCACGCAATAGGGCTTGAAGATTAAGATCTGGTACATTGCGGACTGGTTGCCGTTCGGGCCTTTCTTCCATATTCTGGTTCGGACTTCTCGAAAAGAAAAAGTAAAGATTGAACACTCACACTCGTGTTTCACTCAATTTTGGCTTTTTCTCTAATGAGTCACTCGTGCCTTTTACCACTCGAATCCACCTCTCAAAATCCTAGAAGGTTGCCTTAAACTTATTAGCAACTTGTAGGTCGGCTTCAAGGGGATAAAGAAAAGGATAATTCGTTTTAGGTAAAGGTAGGCTAAAAAAATGTTAGGGATGGTGGTGTTGGGATTAAACAGATGGTACAGAATAATGGTTAAAAATGCTTCTTGAAGGATCGGGGTAGAAGATAAAAATATTGGCTTCAGGATCTCAGAAATTGAGAAGAAGAATAGAAAAATTATCAAAGTCACAAAGCTTCACTTTTTTTTTTTTGACTTTTTTTTTCTTTCTTTTTTTTTTCTCAAATGCACGAAAATAACACAATTACAACTTTGAGATTCAACTTGAAATTTTTTTTCGATTTTTTTTGAATTTACGTACCTACTTTGGATTTACGATGTTCATCAAAGCTTCTCGTTTTCTTGCTTTGATACCAAATGATACGATCTATCTCGGGTTGAGTCGAGTTGTATTTAAATTTTCCCGATCGTCTACGAAGGAGTGTTATTTGATGTAATTAAAAGAAAGGAAAAATGGATATGTTTTGGTAAATGGCAGCAACTTGGGTTGAAGAAAAATTAGGTAGATGAATGGTTTGATGGTTGAAACAAGAAACAACCCTTAATATAAGATTAAGGACCCGAATCTTATAGGTTTCAAAGGAAAGGTTAAATTGAAATAAAACCGAGACCCACTATCTAGCAAGATAGGAACTTACGGTATTGATTTGAACGCCACACCCAAAGGATGATAAGTTCAAGAACAAATTCGAGATTGACGCCACTAGTTGAAAGATAAGTCAATTTGAACCTTGAGAATTAAGAGATTGGATAACTCACAATCTGAAAATTTCATAAAGCATTGAAAAGTGCCCTCTACAAGCTAATAACAAGGTATATATAGTGTTTACATGTGGTCAATTTGAAAAGTCATATGAATTCAACTTTATTATGCATTTAAATGGTGAAATAAAATCTAATCAATAGGTAAAAATTCTTGAATTCCTCCAAACCAAATAACAAGAACTTAATGACTCCTAATGAGTCGATTTTAATGAGTTTGATGGTTTCATGCTTTCTAAGTAGCCGAATGGTCACCAAAGAACTTAATGAGAAGTTGTAACTCTTGTGTGATCTTTTAAGCCTCAAATGGTTATGGAAGATGAATAGGTTGTCACTAAAATTAATGGAGACGTAATGCTTCCATCAATGATCATAACAACTCCCTTTAATGTTAAATAATGCTTCCCCATGTGTGTAACCGTTTTCACTTGAAAAGTCACATTAACTCTTTGTAACATCCCCTTGAGTGTAACGGTTTTCAGATGAAAAGTTTCCTACATTCAAACACATTAAACAAACAATTTAATCACATTTAAACACTTATTAAACACTACTTTAACTTAAACACATTAAACACTTGACTTTATTAAATGAACTAAAAGTTAAGACTTCAATTAATGCAAAGAACTAGTTAATTTATGGAAGCAGAATTAAATTAACTTAAACTCATGCTTCATTAAAACATCCTAGTAACTAGATTAATTAATAAGCCTCTTATTAAATTAACTTAAACTCAGGCTTCATTAAAACATCCTGGTAACTAGATTAATTAATAAGCCTCTTATTAAACACAACTTATTTAATTAAACTAAACAACTTTATTTAATGCTAATTTAAAAGTTTTATATAAAAATGCATGAATTAAATCAAGCTAAACACAAGCTGAATGAGCCGAATATGAGCTTATTTCAACTTGCAAAAGCATGCGAATTGGGCTTATTAAGTTAGCCCGATTCTCCTCGTTTTGACCAGCCATTAACTTGCTCCACTTTTGCTCAACTAAGGCTGAAATAGCCTCCTTGAATCGTTTTGCACGTGCTCGGGTGATGGGTCCTTGTGGTAACTCCAATGGCTCTTTGTTGGAACTTGGTGTGACCCGGATCATGGCCATATCACGGGTTTTCAAAAGAAACAAATGTTTTACCAAAACACCACGATTACGCAAACTATTTTAAATGCTTCCGCGAAGTATAAATTTTTTTGGAAAACAGATAGCATTTTGGAAACGAATGACACTATTGAGAATTAACATAAAACAATGAAAAACTTATAAAAAGGGGAGAAATGGTTTGAGTGGGGCTTCGGTTCAAAAGCACTATCATTTGGCATCGCTAGATTCAGCCATAATGTCTAGGCCGGGTTTCGGGTGTTACATTTAGTGGTATCAGAGCCAAGTTGCAAAACTCGGCTGTGGATTTGGGTTATAAAGATTGGTTTTACGAAATGATTTTTAAGTGATTTGAAATATTTTTGGACTGAGTGTGTGGTACACCGAGTCTCTAGCGACGATCCTGTAAGTGTTCTGAAACTCTGTTTAGATTTGTCTGAAAATACTACTAGTATGTTTGGAACAGCCATAGGTAGTATACTGTACTGAAAACACTCTAGAAAGTGTAAACTGAAAACTGTAGTAAGACTGAGACTCGTGATAACGAACTCGAACTTCGATCATCGTTTCGCATAAAATATCTCATTAATAAATATCGAAATCAGAACTAATGCATAAAACTATTAATACAGATAAACTCTAAATTTACGATAAGCGCACGAGGTATTCGCGGACGGGGTACTAGAGGTCGTGGTAGATGTCGTAGAGGGGCTCAAACTAGGTCCTCATCGTCTAGAAATCTGCCTAATCTGGATACTAGTGAGACACTGGTATCACTTACGATAGAGACTGGGTCTCGAGATCGCATGGCTGGGGATAACGCACTGTCCCAGACCATACTGAGGATATTGGAGAGGGTCGCTGGGCCCAACACTAGATCTGGGGGCCGAGGATCGGTTACGAAACGACTCCGGTCCAATGGGGCTGAGTTATTCAGGGGTGTCACTGGAGTCGCCCTTAACGTGGCCGAATATTGGATGGAGGCCACGGAAAGAATTATGGAAGATCTGGATTTTACCGCTGAGCAGAAGCTTTAGGGGGCTTTTCTCTGCTTTGGGATGAAGCTCACCAGTGGTGGCTGATGGTTAAGGAGGGCACTCAGCCCGACCGATTGACTTGGGATTACTTTAAGGCGGTTTTCCAGAGCAAGCATGTGGGAGCCAGCTATATCGATGCTAGGAGGCGTGAGTTTCTTAATCTCACACAAGGGGACCGTTCAATGGCCGAGTATGAGGCCGAGTTCCTGAGATTGAGCCGTTATGCGCGGGGCATGGTGGAGACCGAGTATGAGAGATGCGTCCGCTTTGAGGACGGTCTCAGGGACAGTTTGCGAGTTCTGATAGCTCCGCAGAGGGAGCGTGAGTTTCCTACACCGGTTGAGAAGGTGAAGATCGCCGAAGAGGTCAAGCGTGCTGAGCGCCAAAACCGAGAGAGAGGAAATAATAAGAGGGAAATTGAGCCCTCGAGTTCTGTGATGAGGCCTAAGAAAAAGGCCAGATTTGATGGGCCAGTGAGAGTTGGGCCTCCTGTTATACCTGCTGGGGTGGCGCTTTGTGGGCACTGTGGTAGACACCATCCAGGCAAATGTTGGAGGGCTACTGGAGTTTGTTTAAGACGTGGCTCTACTGAGCATCGTGTCAGAGATTGTTCGCTGAGAACCGATCAGATGCCAGCTACGGGTACAGGTACTGCGTAGCCATCGAGAGTAGTTTAGCAGCCACCTCGGAGCCGAGATCAGGCTAGGGGTGGTAACGGCATGGGCCGTGGACAGAGAGTACAGGGTAGAGGTACTGGACCGACTGAGGCGAGGCAGCCTGCACTGGTTTATGTCGCCCGTCACCGTGAGGACCGAGATACTCCAGACGTCATCACGGGTACATTTTTAATTTATAATGTACCTTATTTGGCATTGATAGACATAGGCTCTACACACTCTTACGTAGCTAGATCTGTGTCTGAAACCTTGGGGATTCCGATTGAGAGTACTTCGAGCGAGGTAACTATTGTGAGTCTATTGGGGTAGTCTATCCGAGTTAGTAAACTATATAGAGACGTTCCGTTAGAGGTGCAAGGGACAGTGTTTCTGGCTAATCTAATGGAGCTTCCATTTGGGGAGTTCGATTTGATTCTGGGAATGGACTAGTTAGTCAAGCATCGGGTAAGTCTGGACTGTGCGACAAAAAGGGTTATTTTGAGAACCGAGGAGGACAGCAAGGTAGTGGTGATTGGAGAACGTCGAGACTATCTGACTAATGTGATTTCTGCGTTGGTGGTAGAAAAGTTGGTACGGAAAGGATGTGAGGCATTCTTAGCCTACATCAGTGTTTCTGATTCTGGGGACTCTTCAGTTAAGAACATCAGAACCGTGATGGACTTTTCGAACTTTTTTCTTCAGGAACTACCGGGTCTGCCTCCGAGCCGAGAAGTGGAATTTAGGATTAAGCTCATTCCGGGTACAGCTCCGGTGTCTATCGCGCCCTACCGAATGGCACCGAAGGAGCTCACAGAGCTTAAGGCTCAAATTCAAAAAATGTTAGATCGGGGGTTCATTCTCCAAGTGTGTCTCCATGGGGAGCACCGATGCTGTTTGTTAAGAAAAAATATGGGACAATGCGGATGTGCATCGATTATCAGCAGTTGAACAAACTGACAATCAAGAGTAAGTACCCACTTCCGAGGATAGATGATTTATTCGACCAGTTCAGAGGGGCTTCTGTGTTCTCCAAGATTGATCTACTTTCAGGATATCATCAATTGAGAGTTAAGGAGGTCGATGTGCAGAAGACGACATTTAGGACTCGTTATGGACATTACGAGTTCCTAGTTATGCCTTTTGGGTTAACCAATGCACCAGCGGCATTTATGGATTTGATGAACTGTGTGTTTTAGCCTTATCTGGACCAGTTTGTGGTGGTATTCATTGATGATATCCTAGTGTATACTAAGACTGAGGACGAGCACGATGAGCATCTCAGAGTGGTACTACAGACTCTTCGTGAGAAACAGCTGTATGCGAAGTTCAGTAAGTGTGAGTTCTGGCTCCGGGAAGTAACCTTTTTGAGACATGTGGTTTCTGCGGAGGGGATTCGTGTTGATACTCGTAAGATTGAGGTTGTGTTGGATTAGAAACAGCCGAAGAATGTGTCCAAAATCCGCAGCTTTCTAGGGCTAGTGGGTTATTATTGGCGCTTCGTAGAAGGGTTCGCCTTGATTGCAGCTCCGTTAACCAAGCTTCTGCGCAAGTGAGTTCGCTTTGTCTAGACTGATAAGTAACAAGAGAGCTTCGAGAAGCTCAAATCTAATTTGATTCAGGCTCCGGTTCTGATATAGCCTGAAGCTGGGAAGGATTTCATCGTATATAGTGATGCGTCGCATGTGGGGTTGGGTTGCGTGCTGATGCAGGATAGTAAGGTTGTAGCTTATGCGTCACGTCAGCTTAAGACGCATGAGGTAAACTATCCTACCCATGATTTGGAACTGGCTGTTGTAGTCTTCGCTTTAAATATTTGGAGGCACTACATGTATGCTGAGAAGTGTACCATCTACACTGATCATAAAAAGCCTCAAATATCTCCTTACTCAGAAGGAGTTAAACCTTAGGCAGCGTAGATGGGTTGAACTGTTGAAAGATTATGACTGCACCATCGAGTATCTTCCTGGTAAGGCCAATGTCGTGGTAGATATTTTGAACCGTAGGGCCATGACCGATCTGAGAGCGATGTTCTCTCGACTCAGTTTATTCGACGATGGGAGTATGTTAGCGGGACTTCAGGTTAAGCCTACATGGATTGATCAGATAAGAGGTAAACAGATTGGGGATAAGTCGCTTGAGCTGCGTTGCCGTCAGGTTGAGAATGGGGATACTACTGATTTTGGGATTAACAGTGATGGGGTACTTTGTTTTCGCGGTCGGATTTGTGTACCGAGTGATGAGGATTTTAGACAGTCGATTCTGAGGGAAACGCATAGTAGCCCTTACGCTATGCATCCCGGTGGGAACAAAATTTATCGATATCTCAGAGAGTTGTACTGGTGGCCAGGGTTGAATCGTACGGGTTGAAGCGTGTGGGTCTACACGGGTGAACCACATGGGCGTGTGGGCTTATACGGGCAGGCCATAAGGGCATGTGAGCCTATTTTTTAGAAATGATCTATAAGGTTGCACGGGTCGCCCGAGTCGACTGTGGACCTACTGTAGGGTCGATAAGCGTTATTTAGACCCCTATCTATGTGATCTGATTATATGGTGTCTGGCTGACATGATATCTGTACTGAACTGAATGTATGATCGATTATTTGCATGTTGCATGTCATATTTGGTATGTTGTATTGCATCGGGGAGGGTTGATGATATTTCGGAGGAAGTGTCTGAAAGACTTTAGTTCATATCCGGCAAACCACCGCATTATTCTATTTATGTGCCGCACTTCGGTACAGTATGGTTTGTAGGGATGGGTGGGTTGATTATATCCCCACATGGTGTGTAAGGCTGGACGGAGATGGTGTGTAGAGGCTGGTGGGTAGGATTCTGATATTCTGGTCTGACTCTGTATCTGATTGGGCTAAAGCCCTATTATATATATATAAATATCTGATTCTGCATCCGAGTGGGCTAAGGCCCGAACTGTTTCTGTAATGGGCTCCGGCCCAGTCTGTGATTTCTGATTTCTGGTGATTACTCTGTACGTTTGATATCTGTGGGGATTACACACTGAGTTGCGAAACTCACCCTTTTCTGTTTAATTTTTTCAGGTAATCCCCAGCACTAGACGGATTGGTGCAGCGGAGGACTCGACGGTGACCACTGCTTCTGCTTCATGATAGATTTACGAGTTTTTTATACTTATTTATGGTTTTGATTATATCTGGGAAAAGTTTTATGTAATTATGGCCATTACAGATTTTTGTTTAAATTTAGGATTTGCAATGTTTTATGGTTTTTACTACTAGAAGTAGGAAAGCGCGGGTTTTCAAAAGAAACAAATGTTTTACCAAAACACCACGATTACGCAAACTATTTTAAATGCTTCCGCGAAGTATAAATGTTTTTGGAAAATGGATAACGTTTTGGAAACGAATGACACTATTGAGAATTAACATAAAATAATGAAAAACTTATAAAAAGGGGAGAAATGGTTTGAGCCAGGCTTCGGTTTCAAAAGCACTATCATGTGGCATCGCTAGATTCGGCCATAACGTCTGGGTCGGGTTTGGGGTGTTACATTTTCATTGAATCTTGATGGTTAATTTATATTCTTTGATTATCATCTATGCGCCAACTAACTTTCTGAACTATATATCGGGCGAATACCAATATAGTTTGATTCACATACATGCGAATTGTTATATTCATAATATTCCAATTCTTTCTCACCTGATTATCTAAATATTCTTTGAAATAATAATTAAGTCCCTCATTTACATATATGTGACCTAACTAAACTTATCTTTAGAGTTTGTTTCGTATAGATCATGTAATATTCCTTACACTTATCTTAAAATAGTTGTTCCTATCATTAACTATAAACGGATACATACACATTTGGTGACTACTCATACAGATCTGAACACTATCAAATTATTAAACCAATCATATTCTGAATTAATACCATACAACTCATATCGATAGAGTACTTCATAAATTAATTTAGTAACATCCACAACAATACTTCCAAATCTCAAATGCTTTTGATAATCAATATTCAAATTTCATAATATTTTTGGCGAAGTCATTATTCAATTTAGATTTGGCATATTCCAAACAACTTTAATTAAATCATACCATAACAAATTCACATTGACAATATCTTAGGCCATAAATAGTACGAATAATTCCAATTCCAACATTGTCATATCATCACGGTGAATATCTTCATTATAATCTAGATACACAGTTCTTTTCAACAACATTCTCAGAACTTATTCGTTTATTTCACTGATTTTACTCAACCCTTAATCATGATAACATCAATACTTTATCTAGCCATACTTCATACAAAACCGATAGACTTTGTTCATAATTTATCCCAAAGACCAATATACAAATCTTACTATACATATACGACATATCATACTACAAAAGCCAAACAGAATATGCCACAAAGGCTTAAACATAAAATACGCCATAGAGGCATCATACATAGTCTTGTGTTTACTATCCCGGAGGAATTTCACATAAATTTATGTATCGTGATTTGCCACTTTGATTCATACATCATCGACGGCTACACCATGAACATATATACAATCATACCATATCATGCCATGGGCTTTAACCACATAATCTTACACACATTCATGTATCATATTCTGTCATTTCAGTTTCGTTATACTGAAGGCTTACACCATGAATGGTTCCCAACCATACCAAGCTACCATGGACCTCTATTGCAAGGTCTTACACTCGTTTTCAGACTGTGAGATGCTAGTCTAGTTAGTACTAAAATTGCTCTACCAGAGTCTTCACAATAGAACTTCAGCTCAACATTCACTTGCACAGATGATCAACTCTTTACTAGCTCGTCCATCTCATATACCAGCCCTTACCTGTCTGCTATCAAACATCATTCCTTTAACTGAACTTTATACATTTTATTATAACACATCTCTCATCTTTACTAGTTTCTATAAACTTCATCATCACTCCATTTTTGTATGTATACAAATATTTTTCTTATTTGAATAGTTCATATAAAAGAGTTAGGTTGAAGACTCATCTCATTTTCACCAACTGTAGTATTTCGAAGCTCCATGCTTGAACATCTAACACGATTTAGCAGCAAAAACTACTTACAAAACATAGAAACACCATTAAAGACTTATCCGTATACAATTTACCATCATCTCAAACACTTACAACCCCCATGCAAAGCCCTATACATACATCTTATTGTTCATACACTCAATACAGATTTACTCTTTTAGAATATAACACACAAAGTTGTAATACTTACCCTGAGATAAAATAATCACTGATTTAACTAAAAATCTCAGTTTCCAGCTAAAAAGAAAAAAAAAAGAAATGAGATCAGTTCCAAAAAAGAATTGAAAAGTAACATTTTGAATCCAACCCTCCCACAAAACTCTTCTCAAAGCCCTTATCACAATATATAAATTTATATCCAATCTCCCTTACAGACATTCAACAAGTGTCATTTAAATCCAGGGCTTGTCTCTCTTAGTGGCCTACATACTCTAAAGGAAACATAAATAATAAATATTACATAATAATTATTCAGTTGGTTCCTAACCAAGCACATCACATTCTAATGAGAACAGTACTAAACAAACTAGGCGTACTACACATTTGGCGATAACTCATGCTATAATTTACCTTTTTGTTCAACTAAAACCCCTTACTCATTGGCAAATCAGAATAATCTAAAATCAATTTTCCACTTAATTACTCGGCGAATACTATATGCCCACAAGTATACGCTAAAATAAACAGTTAGCCTAATTACAATCTACCAAACGCAAGTTCTTTCATTGCTATACGCCTTATCCTTGAACCTGCTTAAACTGGGGTGTGATATTAAATGTCTAATTAAACTTTTACCACTTTTACAATTTAGTCCTTATACCTTAATTAGACACTAATTTTGACAAAATTACCTACTCAAAATTCAATTCAATTCTAATATAACTCTGTAAATATTTATTTAGTATATTTACGGGTTCATTTTACGAAAACGGGGTCCCAAAACTGAATTTTTTTATACCACTAACTTTTGGATCGTTATAGAAAAAAATTTCACACATAAAAATTATATTAACAAAAACTAATGATATTTGAAATAATTAATTGATTTTATAACATTATAATTTATCATACCCACAATGTAGATAAAAAATAATGATATTTTAAATATTTTACATATAAAAATAATAATGATATTTGAAGTAATTATCTGATTTTGTAATATTAGAAATTATGATACCCACAATGTAGGTGGAGAAAATAAAAATTTAATATAAAGAAAAATATATAAAAAAATTAATTGATGTTTTAAAAACTAAAATATATTTAACATAATGATAAATATAAAAAATATTTTTTTCATTATATAATTATTAATTTATTTATATAAATAAAGGAGTTATTAATTAAAAATATTTTTAACATAATACTATATAATATATTTTTATTATATAATTACATGTTTATTATTTTATTTATATAAATAAAAGAGTTAATAATTAAAAAGATGAATTAAAAATAAAAAACTTGAAAACAATATATTTATTAATTAAAAAAAAAAGCTTGAAACAACATGAGATAAAAAAATACAAATGTTTTTAGGAGAGGAATTGATCTTGGTACTTAAGGATGTAATCACTAATATTTGATTGTCTAAACGGAAAAACTAATGTGTCAAAAGAAAAACTTGTTTTGTAGAAAGTGTTTTTTAAAAAGCGCTTTTCGCAAAATGTGTTTTTGCAAAAACGACGTATTTCCCTCAATAATCAAAATTTTGGGCTTATATCCTTAATTTTTTTTCCTTGAAATTAGCATATATTGCTAATTTTGCCTTTTCTTTTCTTCTCTCTCTTTGATGTTTCAGGTAATGTAAATGGAAAAGAGGGAATGGTGAACGAGTCTGTGAAAGAAAATGTCATGGCTTTCATTTAGAGCTCCATCGTGAAAATACTGGTGAGCTATTATGATTTTCTCAACTTAATTTATTCCCTTAATGATCCTGTTTTTCCTTTGGTGAGAGTGTATGTTTACCATTTGAAAGCATTTAATTGTTGGTGTTGGAGAAAAAGGGTTTGAATAGTCCCTTGATTATCCTTGTCAAGCAAATTATTAGCAGGAATAATAAAGTGGGCACAAACAACTCTCCTCGATATCAGTTCAGGCTCAAGAGCATAAACGTTGATCTCCCTAGGTTCCTACCTGGCTGCACCACCACTGGCTTCTTAAAGAATTCCACATCACACATCACCCTATGGTTAAAGGATGAATGGTCTGTAACACCCAGCTTTGGGTGGGTAAATCGAAAGGTAACCTGAGTGGCATAGTGCTATCTGTACAATTATTGTTCTAGTGTATAGATCGGGGGCATAGTAGGTATCTAATTATTAAGCGAGGATTGTTCTCAAAATGTATTAAGTTATAAAGAATAAGAGATTTGGAAAGAGTGTTGGGAATTACTGCCAAAGGTCTGGTACACCCAATTTATTGAGTTGTTGTGCTAGTTACATTCTAACGAGGTAGGTTGAAAGGAACAAAGGGACAAATCAAGAATATTAAAATATTGGATTTCTATTTACAGTTGTAAACCATTTGTAAATGTAGCTTTGAAGTTGTGTGACACGTGGTAAGTTCTAATAAGAGCTTGGGTCCTATATATATATATAGATATTTAAGTCTAAAAAAAGAGTTTTCTTCTTCTTCAAGAAGTATTTCTGTCTAGATCTAAAGGAACCCAAAGTATAACATTCTCTCTCTTGAGCTAAAGTTGTATATTTGGATCTTTACCAGTGAATACACCATTTTGAGGCAAGATTTAAGACTCTGCATACTGTGTTGTGAAGAGTAAATCTATTAGACTTGGGAGATAAGTAAGATAGAGGATAAAAATACCATTCTTAGGGATTTTCAGTGTAAAAAATGATAGGAAAAGGGGTATATGAATAGATCTTGATGGGCTTCTTTATTTTGTAGCAGTAGATGCTACTGATTGCACGATAGAAGTCTGGATCTGGAGCTTTGAACTACAGTAAGAGAGAATCAGGTGAGTCTCTATGCTGACTCTTGTTTATATGATGATAGTACTTGTAAATATGTAAGAGAATGACTGAAAGATGATGCTGTGATGTATGTGGCCTTGTGTGTGATTATTGAAGTACGTTTATAATTGTGCTAATGTTTGATAAGAATGATATGCATACTTGGTATAGATCTATTGAGTTCAAGTAGGTCGATGTGAAGTATGGTTGTATCTGGATGCATGGATTGTGTATATACGTCTTGGTAGTATGCAATACGACATGTTTTGAAAAGAGTGGATTTGATTATGATGAGTCTGTGTCTGTCTCTACGGAGTCGTCTAAAAGGGTCCGTCGGGACTTTAAACATGATCTCTGAAAGGAAAAGTCCATGGTCATGACACCATATTATGTAAGACCACAGTTGGGCTATGACATCATATGGAAAATAATTAAAGGTAGGTGATTACCCAAAAGGGGGTTCTTTACATGACCCAGGACGATGAGGGGCAAACCTCACGAAATGTGAGTCTAGGCGAATCCCTATCGTAAACACGTCAGAAAAAGAAAGAATTTGTGGCGATCTATGAAAATGAAGCCTTTGTGGCGATCTATGAAGGGATTGCCTTTGTGGCGAACTTTAAAGAATGGCCCTTGGGGCAACCATCGGAAAGAATGCCTTTATGATGAATCTTGAGAGAAGGAAATGGTATTCACAACAAACTCTAAAGGAACGATAGTTGCAATGAACTCAGAAGGAAAAGCCCTTATGGCGTATTATGTTACACCTTCGATGAGATATTCTAATGAGCTTCTTTTGTAGCGAGCTTCATATGAGATGTTATAGCGTATCCTTCACAGTCTTGAGACAAGAACAGAGAAACTAGAATGCACCAGAGCATGTGATGAGTTCAAAGTATGGGTTAAGAAAAATAAAAGAACAAACCTGAGTAAAGGCTACATCTGATCATTTGATGAAGGGCATCTATTAGTGAATGGTACAAAGAAAGAGTAGTCGAGGAAAAATAAGGTAAGGAAAGCGAATTCAAACATTGTTTTGCGAAGAGTATTGAGTAAGGGAATCATGATTAAAATGAGTATGAAAAGAAGAAGTTCTAAAAGAATGAAGCCACTGATGAAACAATGTTAAGGGAAATTGACCAGGATATAGTAGATAGAAGGAAGGATTACGTGTCGTTAATGGTAAACTGTTCCTGGTGACAAACAACTGAAGATTTTAGGAAAATGAGCTGGTGGTGATAGGCTATTTGCTCGATTATGGAAAGCAACGACTAAAATGATTATATCTCATTAAGTTCTCATGAACTTGCATGGACTGTGTTTTCTGTTTCAAGTTGAATGTGAGGCTGTTCTTGGGAGAACGATGCCAGGACGATGCCAAAGGAGCGTCGTATCGGATTATTATGCATACAGAGCAAGCTTTGCTGGCTTGATCGAGTCTGTTTGGCACATAAAAACCTTTGAATCAGGACAATTACATTAGACCAGGACATTGTTTTATTAATACTTGTAATCAAATTCCCTATATATTATAACCGAAATTCTCCAATGTTTATACTTATGTATTGTAGTATGAAGTCTTGTAATTAAGTAGTTCAAAACGATTGTAATATTGTGTAAGTAGAGTTAAGTTACATCTGTACTAGAGTAGTAACACCCAATCTTCGGATCCGATTTTATTGGATCGGGTTTGGGATGTTACATGATTATTAACGAAATAACACCAAAAAAGTAATTTCGAAAATTGAGCGATTAAATTAAAAATTTTTATAGTTAGGTGACAATAAAAGAGGCCAATAGTTAGGTAACCTTTTACCCTACATATTAAAGGGAAAAAAAAAAATAAGTCAAGCCCCAAAGATTTTTATTTAATTTCGTGGCTGTTCGTACAACAACTCTATAATGCTTTAGATAAAATCATTTTTTTAAATGTTTTTTCATAACATTGAATAAACAATAGTTAATAAGTTAAACAAATTCTAACAAGTCTTGTAGCATTTAAAGAAAATTTATAAAACTAAATTAGTAGTAATTAATGTGATAATTAAATTTTTGACAACTAAAAATAATGTGTTAATTGTCCAAAACCTAATTTTGGAAATTTTAATGGCAAATTTAAAATTTTAAGTACCAAAACTCAATTATGAACATTCTAGATTAAAAATTTGTAAGCACAAATTATTTTTCCTATCTATAAATTCTCTACTATTTTTTATGGTTATTTTTTATTTCACTAATAATTAAATATGTATTGTTACATTAAAATATTTCCCGAATGGGACGTTACCCTAAAATTTTGGGAATTAGAAACTCAGGTTACCGGGCTAAAACATTTTCCCAATCCTTAAGCATACTGATGGAATCTTCTTTTAATGCTGGGATGTGTGCACTCTTCATCGGAATTTAATATTATGTAGAGTAACCTACTTAATTGGTAATTCAATTTTTAGTATATTTTTATTTTGAGTGACCAAAATAACTTTTTTGTAATTTTATTATTTAACTTTTAGAACGTTTTTATTTTAATCACTCAACTGTTAAATTTTTAACGGTAATTAATTTACATACGCCACATTATGTTCACACTTTCATTTTGGTCACCCAACTTTTAGGTTGCTTTTATTTTGGTCACCCAAAAACTATCCTTTTTTATAATGTTGATAGAGGTAAAAATCATTAAAGATTAAAGTGAAAAATAGGAAAAACTAAAATAATGTTTTAAAAATTGTCAAATTATACTTGATTACACCCTTGCAGAAAGTTGTAAATTTCTTTCTTTTTTTTTCAATATTGAACTTTTAAATTTCAAAACATCAAAATCAATTAAATAAGTTATTGATTTTTTTGTATCCCTTAATAGTGTTAATCGATTTGTTACTATAATCTTAAAATTAATTAAATTAGTCTCCCTTTAAATCTTAAAACTTTATTTTATGTTTCCAAATTAAAATCAACCCAAACAAATCATATTTAATAATTATACATGAAACACAAATTTTTTTTGATTATATGACATCGAGTCTTTCATACAAAGCTAGAAGTATAGAAAAATCACTACAATTAATTAAATTAATTAATTTTATATTCCATGCCAAACAAAACCCAAAATTTTTTCATCATTTCTTTACACAAATGAAGAACAAACAATTAATTTAAATGATTTTTCTTTGCTTTTAGCTTAGTATGGAAGATTCAAGATTATATAATAAAAAGAAATTTAAATTTTACAAACAATTATTAAATATGAGTTATCGAGTTGATTTTAAGAATAATATGAAATCATAAAATAAAATTTTAAAATTAGAAGGAGATGAATTTAATTAATTTCAATATTACAGTAATAAATCAATTAATATTATCAAGGGATAAACAATTTTCAACAATTTATAATTGATTTTTATGTTTTGAAATTTAGAATTTTTGGCAATGTGATAAACAAGTACAATTTGACAATTTTTAATATATTATTTTAGTTTATATCATTTTTTTCACTTTAATCTTTAATTTTTTTTACCCCAATTAAAACTTAAAAAATGATATTTTTTTAGGTGATCAAAATAAATGCGACCTAAAAGTTAGGTGACTAAAATGAAAGTGAGAACATGATTTGATGTATATAGTTAACCATTATAAAAGATTTAATGATTGGATGATTAAAATAAAAGTATCTTAAAAATTAAGTGACGAAATTACAAAATTTTCACAAAATAAAAGTGAGAACATGATTTGACGTGTACAGTTAACCATTATAAAAGATTTAATGATTGGATGACTAAAACGAAAATATCTTAATAATTAAGTAACGAAATTTCACAAAATGAAAGTGAACTTGGGTGACCTACCTATTATGAATATAAGTAGTATTTTCTTGGAAAATTTGTAGGCAAATGACCAAGAATCTAAAATATTAAAATTTCAGGTCTTTTGCTTTTCCTTTAAAGAAAAACTTAAATAAAATTCTTAACTTTTCTTTGGGGTTAAAATTTATTAAGTGTAGATGGAGGGCAAAGCTCCCATATATACCAAAAAAAACAAAAATTACTGGAAAATACCACTTTCAGAAAAATTTACCGGAATGTACCACTTTCCCCAAAAATGCGGCCACGTCAGCGCGTTTTTTGGGGAAAAATGGCTAAAGCGCGGCCCATAGGGCGCGCTTTTTGCCACCTCAAAGCAAAAACGCGTCCCACGTGGGCGCTTTTGTCGAGGTGGCCAAAAGCGCCTCTGGGCCGCGCTTTAGCCACTTTTCCCAAAAACGCTACGACGTGGGCCGCGCTTGTTGGGATTCCTTCCGTCCACTTGCAATGTGAAAAATGAATTGAGTTTTTGGCCAGTAGTCTCGGCAAAATAATTTTGAGGAGACGTTTACAAACAAACAAGTGGCCAAAAAAAACGCCGCCAGAGACGCTCTTTTTGCTACAAAGTGGGACTCCGGCAAAATTATTTTGAGGAGACGTTTCGAACAAACAAGGCCAAAAACGCTTCCAGCAGGGGTGCACCGTGAGCGGGAGTAGCTTGAAAAGCGCTCCCACGTGGGCGCTCTTTTGCTACTGATGGTATCCGCAAACTTAGGCTATAAATCGCAAATTTCATTCTCAAGTTGCGTAAGGCAAATTCGGGCAAAAGAAAAAAAAAAATTAAAAATGAGTGAACGTATTAATCTTTGTTATTTACTACGATGGTGAAGTTCGTGACACCAAAATGGTGTTGTTTTCTTATCGGAGAACACAGCAGCGCGATTGAGTTTTAATCGGAGCGTTGATTTGGTAGAACTTCGCAAAAGAATTAGGCGTAAAATATTCGGAACAACGCTAATGAAAGTTGTGTCTATTAAGTATAGATTTTGCGCTTGGTTGATCCGGTGAGATATGACTCATTCGACATCAAAGGTCCTCGGAGCCTTGAGGCAATGGTGGAGACTCATCTTGCGATGGTTCACCCTATATCGAGGTATATGTAGAATTTTCATCTCCAAGTGATCTTTCCGTGACCTCAACATCTAGTATCGTTCGAGGGGAATACACGACCCCAAGCCGACACTGTAAGTGGGAGGCAAAACACGTATGCCCGTGTGCGGTAGTAGTATGGAAAACATAACCCCGCACGACACTTCGGTCGGTGGATGGGACATGCATATCCGTCGATCGACGTCCGGCGACAAAATACGTTTTGGGGACGTCATCAACTTCTAGTGGTTGGCAATCCACATATGATTGGGATCTTTACGAAAGATGTTTAAGGAGGATGATGTACTCCGACGACATCCATCGAGGGGCCTCGTTTGTTGCGGGTTATGGAGAGTCGGACGATGAATCCGATGTGGATCCACCTCGGGAGCGGGGCACGACGGTCGCGAGTTGGGATTATTTTCTCAACCGAGCCCGCTCCAATTGTACCTCAAGACGTTGAGGGCGGTTCGCACGAAGAAGAAGAAGATCCACTATTCGTGGCATACTCACCTCCACCCACATGCATAATGTCGATCTATCTCAAGATGATGCATTGGAGTTTCTGAACTACCACACCGACGCGTGACCGCATAAAATTCTTCGTTGAATTCGGACCAATTAGAAGTTGGTAACCGCTTTCCGACAAGAATACTTTTCTTGCTGCATTAAAACAATACAAAGATCGCGAATTCGGTTAACTACAATGTGGTTAAATCCAGTGGATAAGTACGAGGCGAAGTGTGCGCTTCAAGACGGTACATGTTCATGGAAAATCATGGCGTCGATGAGGAAAAGGACAGAGTTGTGGGAGGTGAAAAAGTACAAAGGTCCGCATACATGTCTTACCGATGAAAGACGACAATATGTTTAATGATTTCGAATAACACTAATATTATGTAATGTTACATTATTTAACGTGCCTTCGTTGATGTGTGTAACACAAAATCATCCGATGATGGATTCGACATGTTGGCCGATTTAATAATCCCGACGGTGAAGGACGATCCCAAAACTACAATCTGTTTACCTTAATTGGCAATATTCGTAGCCAATTGGGGTACACGCCTCTTACTGAAAAGGCTTGGATAGCCAAGCGAAGGCGCGTGGAAAAGTTGCACGGTCGGTGGGACGCTTCATATAATGAAGTGTGGCGGTGGTGTCAAGTCTTTGGAGAGGTATGTCCTGTAGCACAACGGACCTTGAAACAGAGCACCGCATACTACAACGATCGTGCGCTCCGTGGATGCGCAGTTGTTCAAGCGTGCTGCTCGGACATTTAAGCAATGCCGAGATGCTTTTACATACCGCAAGCCATTGGTACAAATTGACGGTACCTTCATGTATGGTAGATATACGCGACGGCTATTGCTAGCCGTGGCACAAGACGGTGTGGGAGAATCCTTCCGATTGCATTCGCAATAACACCGTGGAGTCGGTGATGATCGGGACTTCTTCCTATCTAGGTTAAGGAGGCATGTCGCCCTCAACCCGACATATGCGTTATATCGGATCGGGGCCTGGAATACTTGCGGCAATAGAACGCCAGGAAGCATGTGGCATCGCACACACCATCGATATTGCACGAGGCATGTTTCATCCAACTACTATGGGCAACATCGATCTAAAAGACAGAAACGGCAAGTGACCGATATGGGTATGAAATATCTATTAATATAATTTCTTTTGAAAAATTCAATTTATTTGCAACTCGATGAGTGGTATGTAATATTCGCTATCAACGATATTGGCGGTGGTACGAGATCAATCAAGACCGCTTTCGGAGATGTTGGCGACCTTGCGCTACAGATAACGCCGGAAGGCGCAGAGTACCTGTGCAATATTCCTTTTGAACAGTGGACACAAGCATATGACGGCGGCCTACGATAGGGTCATATGACCACAAACCTGGCCGAATGCATAAATTCTATGCTAAAAGGAACCCGTCATCTGCCGATTACAGCGGTTGTGCGGGAGACATATTTTTATTTAGTGGCACTATTTCCGAAGAGAGCGGCGAGTTATCGAGGGCAAATTCAAGGAGGCCATGTATGGAGCCCGAAGGTCTTGCAGGAAATTAAACGTGGGAAGGCACGGGCGAACACCATGCACACAGTGTGTCACGACCGCGACAGACTATGGTTTCGTGTCACGGAGTTTGACAGACCGAACCAAGGTATTGTTGGCGGGCATTATCGTGTTCACTTGACAAATAGGACATGCGACTGTGGGATATTTGATGCACTTCGTTACCCATGTGCTCATGTACTTGCGGCTTGTAATAATCTCCGTCTTGATCCCATGAGCTATGTCGACGAAGTGTACAAATTAGAAAACATGTACAACGTGTGGAGACACGTATTCCCACCAATCCCGCATGAACGTAAGTGGCCATCCAGATCGCTTGCACCGTATAAGCTGTTGCTTGGATAGACAATTGAGGCGCAAAACCAAGAGATCGACCTTGCTCGACTAGAATACGCAACAATATGGATATCCGAGAATCGACCAACCAAAGTCGGCGGTGCGGATGGTGTAGGAACCCGGGCCATACATCTCGCTCGTGTCCAAATCGGAATAGTTGACCGTGTTCTTAGCTTGTTTGTCTCCTGCTGGCTATGTAATTTCTATTTTTTTGGAGGAAAACGGTGAACTTTTGTACAATAACTCAAATTTTATGAAATATAAAAAAAATTTAAATTGCAACAACTAAAAATTAAACCATGTCTATTTTATCAAAGATATTAATATTAAATTAAAAAAATAAATTACAAAAGAAATAAAATTAAACTCAAATTTTATTAAATATAAAAAGAATTAAATTGCAAAAACTAAAAATTAAACCATTTCTATTTTATCAAAGATATTAATATTAAATTAACAAAATTAAATTGCAAAAAATAAAAATTAAACCATTTCTATTTTATCAAAGATATTAATATTAAATTAAAAAAATTAAATTACAAAGGAAATAAAATTAAACTCAAAATTTATTCAATATAAAAAAAATTAAATTGCAAAAAAAATAAATCATTTCTATTTGATCAAATATAAACATAATTAAATTACAAACAAAAATTACAAAACTAAATTACGGTTTAGGATGATGCCAGGTGGGAACCAAAGCCACACGGGCGGTCGGCGATTCTGCTACGCTGATTCCTCCTTCTTCTAGCTTCCGGCGGGGTCGTGGAACCTCGGGGTGGAAATCGGGTTCCTCCGGCAGATGGGTCCAGTTCGGGTGTTGCGATGATGACCCACCTTGATAAAATAATGACCCCGAGGTGTTTGCATAAACCACGGCGGGGGTGATCGCATCCCATTTCTGGCGAAAGAGTCCGTAGAAAGAATCGATCCCCGACGGCGCCTCCTCTAATCCCACATGCGACGTCGGTCTCACGATCGGCTGGCTATCGGGAGTAGTTGGGAACGGGCTCGAACCCGGATATGCATTCCAACCTGTGGTAGGACTGGAAAAAGGAAACATATATGGGTTAGGAGGATACATATAAGGGGTAGGGTACGCACCTGGCATAAACGGTGGACGCTGTGATGTCGGTGTTGTCGGCTGAACTGATGGGCCCGGTGGATCGTGTAAGCTGATCTTTGGGCCCGATGATCGTGTGTACGCGCGTTGCTGGCCCCGGTGACTAAGTAGGCGCTGTTGATGGCCCCGTCTCATCACCCCTTCTCCTTGGATGTAATGGGGCCCGACGTTCCCTTCTATCGCGAATTTACCGTCGCCTCTCTTCATCCGACAACAGATACGACTTGCCATGGATTCTAAACCATGGCATGTACTCCGGCACGCACGCTAACTCAGGAACGATGATCGGTTCCCGGTTAGGTAAAAAGTCATACCGGTTCTCCCACGTCTCGATATGACTTGACCAAAATCTTGGCCAATCCGTGTGCGGCTGCCGTAAGTCCACTCGGTGCTCATCATCGAGCACCTCAGGTGGCACGGGAATCGGTTGCCGGAATCCAAATTGCCGCAGCACCCGATCTGACTGGTGCATCTCCACGGTCGCGTAGGTGATTATTGGGACCTTAACGTGCCAACTGTTCGGATTTTGGAAGAACTCCTCCGAATTACAAGCCCGAATTTCGGGATCCTCGTACGGTGTCCATTGAAACTATATTAACATTACCAAAATATTAGTTATATACATAATACTAGACACTACATACGAAATACTGAATTATAATAACGAAATTCGAAACTTACTTGTGATTCCGACCGTTGTTCCAATAGGAGCCGTATATCCTCAAGCGAGTTAGGTATTCCAACATGACTCGCCGGATGGGACCACCTAATTAAATAACCTTTTAGCATGCAATTATACTATAAATCTACGAAATAATTGTAAAATATAATATTAAATTTACCTCGTTATCGGTGGGAATGAATATGGTCGGTCGAGTCGAGGACGTAAATGGAAATCGAAACCATGCCCATGATCGCAGAGTAGTGATAGGCAACCTCCGATTTTTGCTTTACTCGCCGCGTCGCCGCGCACATCTCCCCCGTAGAACCTCGATAGCACGGCAGACTTCAACTCAATTCACCGGCGCTCTCAAATCAACAAGTTTCGTGGAGCCATCTCGGTGGACGAGGTTTCTAGAGAGGTCCGCATCGAGATAGCCTCCAATTATCTCGAAGAATGTATGCCCGAGCATACCGTATTCTTTCTTCTTCTGGTCGAACCCTCGTTCGGCTGCGGGGATGCGCCTCGTAACTGTGCCATATCGATCCGAGCTCCTTGAATTCTATCCGGAATGGCACCCAGAAGCTCGTAGCATACGGCCATCCAATCAATAGATGTTACGGACCCGGTGACTACCGACTGTCCCACCGTAATCCCAACCGCAAATCGCACATCTTCTAGGGTGATGGTACACTCTCCGCATGGCAGATGGAAAGTGTGCGTCTCGGGTCTCCACCTCTCTATCAACGCGCTGATCAAAGGCGGCTCCAACTTGAACCCCCGACCTATCGTGGCCACGTGCCAAAAACCCGCTTCCCGTAGGTAATTCTCGATCAACGGTGATGGGGGACCAGGCATGTTGCGAATATAACATTCCAACACCCGATCTACAGACTGTTTAAAAAATTATAAAATTAAAAATTAATTAAAATTGCATAATTGAAAAAAAAAATTAATAATATTGAAAAATTAAAAATTAAAACTTACCATATTCATTTGCTCGACGGAGATGTGCTTGTTGTCTAGGCGAAGTAATTCCCCGGCCATTGTAATCCGATAAAAAATTTTAAAATTTTCCAAAAAATATATATTTTAAAAAAATTATAATGGGCTCTTTCGTAAATAGTAAAGGATTATTTTGAAATTTGAGCGTAAATTTCAAGGACTTTGAGAGAAAATTGAGAGAATATTGAGAGAAAATTGAGAAAGGATTGAGAAAGGATTGAAATGTGAAAAATAAAGGGTTGGGGTTTTATACTTTTTTTTTTTCGTTGGGGCCAACGGTCAAAAAAATTGATTGATTACGTTAAAGCGCGCGGCGTAGGATGCGCTTTTAGCCACCTCGAAGAAAAGCGCCACGTGGACGCTGCTTTTTGAGGTGCTGCAAAAGCGCCTATGGGTCGCGCTTTAAGATTATTTTCCCCAAAACGCTACCGACGTGGCGCGTTTTTGGGGAAAGTGGTACATTCCGGTAAATTTTTCTAAAAGTGGTATTTTCCGGTAATTTTTGTTTTTTTTTTGTATATATGGGAGCTTTGCCCGTAGATGGAGGTATGTAGCCGTCAGCAGGCTTCTTCTACCCTTTTCTTAGTAACTCTATAAAGCTACTGTTATTTGTCACCTATATTCTACTCTTTAAAGAGGTTATTTGCAATTATAATTATGATTATTAAAGCATTCAAATAATTATAATTAATATTAATATTATACTACATTGAATAATTAAAGTAAATCTAAATTTAAATTAAATCTAATTTGTAAGCTTTAAATTAAAATTAAAATTAGATGTAATTTATACAAGAATAGCCTTAATATTAGCATACTTAAAAGCTTTTAATTAGGTTGTGAATAAATATATTTGTTGAATATTTTTCTCTATGTCCCTTAAGTAGTAGTATATGTATACTTATATGAGATGAATACTGTTTATTGCCATGACGTACTGGGTAGGTAGGTCTCATGCATATAGACACGTATCTTCCTCTAGACTAAACACATGTTCATAGGATCTTATGTGAGCCTAGCCTATACGTGTAACCTCGTGGGAAAGTGAGCTCGACTTGCGAGCCTGTCCTGTGACTAGATCAAGCGAGCTCGACTTGTGAGCTTAGCTTGCGAGCCAATCCTATGAGCTTATTGTAATCCGGCCTAAATCCATTTGGAATTTGGACTGGTGATAATAACTATCCTAAAATTTTTTTATTAAAAATGTAGAATTTAAATAAGATACATATTTTAATGAATTATTTAAAATTCAACAAAATACAATTAATACGTTATAATTTAATAAATATATCCATTTCAACATATTCAAACAAATTCATTTAATTTAAGTTAGACTCGTGTTAAGGGGACGTTCCCCGGCTTTCATCAAAGGAACCCCCAATCTGAACGCAGCCACTAATATAAGAAATTTCTAAAACCAAGTCTCAACCTCAGGTTCTAGAGGAATGAAGCGGTTAAGCCCTTCCCCAAGACCCCACGCGCCATATATTGAGTTTGGCTTCCCTACTCCCCCCTTGAAATCAACGAGGGCAACCCACCTGGAACTTTCTTTTCAAATAATCGTCAACCCAAAATTTGTACTTGTCTCCCTTTGGTAATTTCCCCTTCATCTTCTTCCTTCTATCTCCTGCACCTTTCCTAATCTTGCTTACTAAGGAACTAATATAAATTATTCAACTACTTTAATACTTACAAGAAACATCAAACAAAACAACCTTTTCCCCTTTATTATTATACAGACACCCAAAATCTAGAATAATCAAATCCCCATTCGATTCTGGAAAAAAATGAAAATTATGCTGCTTCCGCCTTTTCCCAGTTGAAAACATGAGTAGCCCGGTTCAAGTCTCTTCCTAAGAAAAAAAAAATAAACGGCTTATCTCCTCTATATACATAGTACTAATCATTTTCAATTTAAAAAAGCCCCTTTTTTTCCGTTGAGATTGGTGTTGTTCGCACATGGAGATTTTTACAAAATCCAAGGCTGTGAAACTCAGGGGTCACCTTGAGAAATACTTAGTGGCCGACGATGATCAAGAAACCGTGCGCCAAAGTCGAAACAGCTCAGGCAAAAGAGCTAGATGGTTCGTGGAGCTTGTTCATGATAAACCGAACGTGGTCCGCCTCAGAAGCTGCCATGGAAAGTACTTAGCAGCCACTGATATACCCTTTCTTTTAGGCATGACGGGTAACAAGGTGCTGCAAACGGTACCCGATAAGATGGATTGGAAACTCCAGTGGGAGCCTATAAGAGACGGCTTCCAAATCAAGCTGAAGACCTGGTGCGGTAAATTTTTGCGTGCCAATGGGGGGACCCCGCCTTGGAGGAACTCCATCACTCACGATGAGCCTCATACTGGAGCGACGCAGAGATGGATATTATGGGACGTGGAGGCGGTTCAGGTTCCAGAGTCGGACTCGGTATTGGAGTATATATCGTCAGTTTCGAGCTTTTCTTCGGTGTCCGATGACGTTTTGGAGGCTTTGAGCGATGATGTTTTAGGGTCAGGCCCACAATCCCCGATCTCAGTCGTCTCCTCCATCAAGTCTCCGAGGTTTTCAGTGTTTTCAACCGGGTCACCCAAATTGTCACCCAAACAGGTACGTACTGTACTTCGACTTTTACCTTTATCCTTAATTAACTCAGATGAGAAGGTAAAACACAAATTTTTTATCACTAAATCAATAATTTGATTGACTACCCTTAGTTTAAGTGATCTTATTGTTCTCAATTTCATAATCAAAAGTTAAAATTATTGATGGTATGATTAGAAAGAGTGAGAAGACAAGGTCATTAAAAACCTATACCTATTACTTTTGCCAATCTATGCATAACGAAACATAAATTACATTGAATCCACGTATACTCAGGTAACCTACCAATTAAAGACGTATCAATATTGTAGGTAGAGCTAAAATTTGACTAAGCATAAAAACAGGCTTAATTTCCTGCTTCTGGAAAAGCTCGTCTCGTGTGACCCGTTTGCTTGCTTAATGAGAAAGCATTATTAATGATATAAAAACATGCACGAAAATGACCCATGTTATTGTTAAAACCATACATTATATTATGAGTTAATTGAGACATTCGGATTGTTTTTGCCCTATTGGAAAATGGAATGCAGACGTATAGTTAAAGAGAGTACTAATACAAATATATATAGTTGGTATTACGTGAACCTAAGAGCAACGTTATGTTGGTGTTAGGGTTGATTAGAAACATTTCTTAATCAATTATGCTTGCATATACGAAGCGTAATAAAAGGAAATATACATTTGATTGTACACTAACTAAAAATCTCATGAAATCACCAAATTTAGAACAGATAGACTACTTTAACAATTGTCATTAATAGTAGATTGCATATAATGATTATTTATGCAAGAAAAGAAATTGAATGTGTATGATTCTTTCTGACGATAATATATATTTATAAAGCACACGTACAAATATTGAAATATATAAATATGTGTCGTTATGAAAATTTTGAAAGATAAAAAGGGCGCACCACTTAATTCACCTACTCTTCCGCACTAGGGAGCTCCACTTTTTCTTCTTTCTGGTTTCAATATCTGGAATTCGTCTCTCCCCTTCATGTTTCTTGAATAAGACATCACCCATTTCTATTTTTCTTTTTCCTTCGTATATATAGAAAAAAGTAAATTAAAATATTAGTTTTATTACATGGATGAATTTTTTGAAAGATTCACGTTTTAAAGGATTGGGGGAAATTACAATATTTTTTTTCCCCATATATTGATTCGCAGGTAAAAAATAACTTTTTTGTTTTGGTCAAAAAGAAATAATTAATGTGTATGTCCTTTTATTAGTTGCTTTTCCTTGGCGGCAATGTCTTCGTCTTATAGAAAAAAGAGGATAATGTGAAATGACTACACATTGTTTCCATGTTATATAATTAAAATTAAAAAAAATATTAAATGTTATTATTCATGGTATATTATTTACAAATAATTAATCAACCAAAGCTACAAAAATCCTCGTCAATAGTCAACTAAGTTGAAGGGTAGCTTTGTGCATACGAAACATGAAAGATTTTGCGTCAGACACTGAAACATTGACTAGCACAACGCCCTAACCCAGAACTATATAAGGAAATAAGTAACATCTCTCACGTGCCAAATCATCCACAGCTCACACGGAACTTCTCCCTCGCAAACTAATATATGTACATCTGCCACGTAATTGCCGCGTGTGCAAGCTCCTTTCTAAAGCGGCTGGCGCTGACTGGCAGGCAGCCCTCCCTTTCCAGCAATCCAGCTGCCCTCATCTATTGTACAGACAGATATAAATATGACTTCCCTTTCAGACATACGAAAGAAAGAGAAAACAAAACCAAGTTGGGTTACGAGAAAATAGTAATAAGGTTTGGGTTGGTCTTTGTTTGATTCTTGTGTTCACTTCGTCTGCCTTGTTTCAACAGGTAAACTCTAACAAATATCAGGCGGGGATGGATTTGTTCCTCAACGCCAAAGCGGTGCGCCTACGCGGTCACCATGACAAGTATCTCGTCGCCGAGGAAGACGAAGAATCCGTTTCTCAAGACCGAAACGGATCCTCCAAAAGCGCTCGATGGACCGTCGAATTCGTACCCGGGTCAGAAAACATCATCCGCTTAAAAAGCTTTTACAACAAGTATCTCACCGCCTCCAACCAGCCCTTTTTACTTGGGATGACCGGTCGAAAGGTGATTCAGTCGCTGCCTAGGAGGCTGGACTCGTCGGTCGAGTGGGAACCCATTAAAGTAGGATCTCAGGCAAAGCTCAAGACTCGTTACGGTAACTTTTTGAGAGCCAATGGAGGGTTACCGCCTTGGAGGAACTCGGTCACCCACGATATTCCTCATAGGACGGCTACTCAAGATTGGGTGTTGTGGGATGTGGATATTGTGGAGATTCAAGTCCGTTCTCCAGGGAGTGGTCTACGGCCCTCGGCCCCTCCTGCTGTTCCTCACGCTGATTCCTTGAACTTCGAACCTACTTCACCTTCTGCAGTTTCTGCCAATTCTGGACACTTTTCAAGACAAGAGGTTTGAAGATCTAAACTTTACCTTTAAGAGTTTTTTTTTTTTTTTTGGGTATCCGAGTTAGAGCAGGGGCAAGGATATTTCTTTGAATAATTTAACTATTTGATGAATTGGGTTGGTTTTTTTTTTTTAATTTATTGTTGTCATTTTTTGAAATTTGCAGTCAAGTGATTCATATGTGGGTTCATCACCTTCAAAATCCGAAGGTAGGACAATATACTACCATGTAGCGGATGAAAATGGTGAGGTTGATGATGAGGCAGTAGAGGGGTACTCTTTTAGTTTTAAGGGCAATGGAGTGGATGAACTAACTCATAAATTGAAGGAAGAGACGGGCCTTGAAGATGTGGTGGTGTGCACTCGCAGTCCTTTGAATGGGAAGCTTTTTCCTCTCCGATTGCAGCTTCCTCCTAATAACTCCGACATGCATGTTGTTGTAGTTCCATTAGCCTCCAAAGGTAAGAGACTTCTCTTTGAGTTGGTTCTGAATTTTCCGTTCACTCTTATGCTGAATGCATACCATAGTAACTCATCTCTTCCATAAAGTCTATGCTTGGTAATTGTACTGTTGTTTCTTAAGTAGCTCATTATAACTCATTTTTCTATTTTCTTTTGGTTGGGTGCAACAGTGGGAAGAAATTTTGCGAAACAAGGAATTAATATGTGAGAGCTCCATGGAAGGAATGTAATAGATATTATGGCGACATAACATGCCTTGTACATTCTACTCATCAAGTCTTTCTTATACTAGATTTAAGTATTCAATGAGTCTGCAACATCCCATTGCGTTTTTCAGCTATAAGTTGGGTAAAAGTCCAGTGGAGAGTGTAATGTTCCTGCTATGGCAGAGATTGATTATATTGTGTAGAATATTGACGTGGATACATGCTTTTTATTTATTTATTTATTTAAGCGCTTCAATAATTGGGTTTTGATGTATAAAGATTGTAACAGAACTTATTTCAAATCCAAGATATAGATCATCTGGGAAAGATTGTTTCAACGCCATGTCATCTGTATCCCTTTCCAATAGTTTTATGCCACATCAGTATTTTTATCCTGAAAAAAATCAAATCCAAATTAAAATCTTGATTTTTATCTTGAAAAAAATCAAAATCAAATTAAAATCCTGAAATTCAGGATGAAAATATTGATGTGGCATAAAACTATTGGAAGTTTTATTGGAAAGGGATACAGATGACATGGCGTCACTGTTTCATACAATCCTTTCTCCAGATCATCTTATTGCTTTGCCTCTTCAACATTTTTCATGCCGTAAATGATGCGGGGCTTGAGAGGAAGTGGGATGCCACCGCAGACTGGTGCTTCATACGAATGTAGGCGGGCCTGGAATATTGATAAATGGAAGTCACGCCCACTATCTGTTTATTTAATCGTAAAAATGAACAAAGGTTTTGGAGATGTGGTCATAGGGTTGGGCTTGAGTTTGGATGGGGAGTATATAGTATTACCATTTTAGCAACACATTACTTGGGTTTAAGTTTGGACCCTATTCACATATCTTACTTTAAGATACTAATTTTTTTTTGTGTACTTAGAAATTATAATTACATCTATAAAAATAATATTATATAATTAGATAACACATTGGATGCTGGATTCAAGTTTTAAATGTTGGAGTAAATCTTGGTTTATATTTTAAACAAGTTTAATTTTTTTGTGCAAATTTTTTTTTTATCATAGTACTTTTGCCCGAAATTTCAAAAAATTTGGGTGGAATTTTTTGGGCAAATAGCTTGGTCTTTAAAGAAGTCTAATTCTTTTGTGCAAGCTTTTCTTTTATCATAATATTTTTGCTCGAACCTTCAAAAATTTTGGATGGAAATTTTTGGGCAAATAGCTTGGTCTTTAAACAAGTCTATTTTTCGATATCCAATCTATTAGATCTCGATCAAATCTAGAGTAAAAACAGATCGGATAACTAAATAAAATCAAATTCTCCCAATATTATTTTCTCTATCCGCAATATTCGAATTTGGCCTCTTACTTTCGATCTAATAGAGGTTGATGGGTAATTACAATTAGGCTTATACCTCCATTGGCCCTTGTATTATAGCTAAATTATCATTTGGTACATGCACTATTTTTTATCAGTTTGGTCATTGTACTTTACTTAGTTATCAGTTAGGCCTCTATACTTTAATTATGCAATCCCCGATACCTCAACATAAATTTCTATTAAAAAAATTAAACCAACCAATGACATGCAGTGATGCGTTACAATTTTTTCCAAATTCACTTAAAAATTTAAAAAGTATAAAAATATTAAAAATTCAAAAAATCATAAAAGTTTTATAAAAAAACCCAAAAATATGAAAAATAAAAATTATAAAAAATATTTTTTTGAAAATTATAAAAAAATCTAAAATCATAATTATGCAAAAATTCAAAAAAATTTAAAAAAATACGTGTGTTTGGAATTTTAGGTCTTTGGAAAATTTTAGAGTTTCATGGCACTTTTTACTAAAAAAAAACTCAACAGTCGTTAAAAATATAAAAAAAAATCATAAAATTGTAAAAAAATTTGTAAAATTTCTAAAAAGAATACTGTCGAAATCATTTTTTTGTTTGAAAACGGGCTGACTTTAAAAATATGAAAAACGGAGTCGCCACCAATCTTTTTTTGAAGTGTGATTGGGCCACTTTATAAAACATTTGGTCCACGAATTTTAAGAAAACGGGTTCGGGAGTCGGTTACGCACGAGGAAGGATTAGCACCCTCATGACGCCCATAATTGGTACCTAATTGATTAATTAATGTCCTAACATCGAAAATTTGAAAGATTTTAAAACACGATTCTTTTTATTTTAAAAGGAAAAAAACTTGAATAAAATATGAGCAATCAGACCCTCTTATTCCGAGGAGGTAAAATGTCACGCCCAGTGAGTTAGGGCACGACATTTCAAATCCCCGAAATTGCGCTTGTCCTTTTGACTTTTAAAATTAATGTGTTTAAATCTAAGAAGGATACTCGATTATTTGGGGTCTAATGAAAAATCGGAACCCAGTAAGTTAGGGCTCGATTTCCCAAAATACCAAACACGGAATATTGCCTTTGTTTTTTGAAATCCTTATATCGAGATAACAAAACGTCCCATCCAGTGAGTTAGGACACGACGATTTTGAATTCTCGATGATAAGTTTTTATTCAACTTTTAAAAAGAAAGTAATAGGTTCTTTAGACTCGGAAAGAGAAATCGAAACCCAGTAAGTTAGGGTACGACTCCTTTCGAACCTTAGAACACGGAGGGTTTGCTTATTTTGAAACGAAAACTGTAATGTATCGAATAAAATATGATATGATTTAAAATAAGATGTAAAACGAGTTACTATGCTAGTTTATATGACAACATTACGGTGGTCGAATATGAATAACAATAATAAAGGTGGAAATAAAATACGAAAAAAAGTAAAACAAACAAACAAAATAAAATAAAAGAAAATAGTAACGAAAAGACAATGATAATAATAACTATGAAATATACTAATAAACAAATAATAAAAAGAATAATAATAATAATAATAATAGGTTAAAAAAATATTAATAATTAAAATAATAATAATAGTATGTCATAAAATATAAAAGTAATAAAAGTCATAAATAAAAAAAATAGTAATAAAATAGTATAACAATAAATATAATACTAAGTATAGTATAGTAAGAATAATAATAATAAATATAATTATAGATAATAATATATAAGATAGGGGTAATAAAAAAATATATATATATGTAAAATAATAGTAAGGGGAAAAAATAAAATATTAATAATAATATTATTAGGTTTAATAATATTAATAGCAGAAAGAATATGATTATAATAATAATAATTTTCATAAAAAAGGGTAATAAAATATTTAAAAAAAAAACAGCAATAGCAATAGTAAAGAAAATAAAATAATAATTATATGGGAAAAATAATAATAGATGTACTACATATATAATAAAATAAAATAAAACGATTTTAATAATAATAATAGTAATATATGCAAAATAGGGTACTGATAATAATAAATATAATACTAAGAATAAATATGATTATAGTAATAAAAAAATAGTAATAATAATGGTAAAAAAAAAAGAATAATAGTAACAATACTTACAATAATAATATTAAAATTAATAAAAGGGTAAAAAAAAAAGATGAAATTGAAATGCGCGCCAGCTAATAGGGACTGGAAACGCAATTATTCCAAGCACTAAATGCTGTGCCTGGATGCGGACCAAATCGAAGCGGCGCACAGACTTCAAGGGCAAATTTTTAAAAAAATAGAAAAAAAGCTGAAGGAGGATGCAATTAAACGGTGGCGCGAACTAGAAGGACTAACCGCGCAATTTACGCATCAAGGGTGAAATTGCGCAAATCCACTGTGGGAAGCGAGGAATCACACGGGCCTGCCCTTTTAATTTTAAAACCCTAAAACCACACATTTTCCTTCATTTTGGCTTCCTGCTTCAAAAAGAAAAAACAGAACCCCATTTTTATTAATCTTTGTTAGGGTTTGAGCCCCCAAGTCCCTCCTTCGCCACTCGTCACCACCGGTCAGGCAACCGACCACGCGCAAGAACGACGGCCCGGTAAGTTTCTTACCCCTTTTCTTTATTTGTTTTCGGAATTTTTTTAAAAAAAATAAGGTAAAAAGAAACTACATAGAATAGATAGGATTTGCAAAAATCACCTTTTGAAAATTGTTTTCTATCCAAATGTTCGTCTCTCTTTGCCAAAGGTTTACTCTATTTGACTAATATTGTGTATTGGTATCTTTGGAAATTGTGGGTGTATTCTTTTGTATTTCTCAAAAATCCGACCTCTGTTACAGATTCTGATTTGGCTTTTTATAGCCTATTATTTATAACTAATTTCTATTTTGTAAGCAAACGTCGTGGTGGAGTGGGGCTCTTCACACGAGCACTGGAAGCGCACACGACTCGGAGGGGTGGGCAACGTGGTTGCTGCTGGCAACGGCGCTACACTGATGTTAGGGTTCCTCTTTGTTTCTGATTTGTTTTTGTTTTGGGCTTAGGGTTAATGTTTGGGCTTGTTGGAATAATTGGATTATGGACTGATTTTTTTTTTGGTATAGGCCCGGGCCAAAATTGGGCTCTACAGCTGCCCCTCTTTGCTCGTTGTCGTGTAACGAGAATGGAGTAAAGACTTTAAGAGGACCAATTTTACCCGGTCTTGCTGAGTCTTGATTTCTTGATGCTTCCTTTCTTCAGGTAGCCTCGCTTTAACCCACTGCATCTTCAGGGACATAGGAGTTTTGTTTCGGTCTGCTCCACTCCTGCTCAGTGGAGATAAGATCTGTAATCTTTAGCCTGCTCCACTCCTGCTCAGTGGAGATAAGGCTTACAATCTTCAATCATGGAGATAAGACTTGTTATTTTCGATCTGCTCCACTCCTGCTCAGTGGAGATAAGATCTGTATTTTTAGCCTGCTCCACTCCCGCCGCAGTAGAGATAAGGCTATCGGCTTGATCGCTCCATTGCCGATACATGGAGATAAGATTCGCCATTTTTGATCTACCCCACTCCTGCTCAGTGGGGATAAGATTTGTAATTTTTGATCCGCTCCACTCCTGCTCAGTGGAGATAGGATCTGCTATCTTCGATCTGCTCCACTCCTGATCAGTGGAGATAAGATCTGTAACTTCCGATCCGCTCCACTCCTGCTCAGTGGAGATAGGATCCGCTATCTTTGATCTGCTTCACTCCTGCTCAGTGAAGATAAGATCTATAATTTTTAGCCTGTTACCCTACTGCTTAGGGAATTAAGGCTCATCATTTTCGATCTGCTCTACTCCTGCTCAATAGAGATAAGATCTGTATTTTTTAGCCTGCTCCGCTCCTGCTCAGTGGAGATAAGGCTAGGATCTTCAGTCTGCTCCATTGCCGATACATGGAGATAAGACTTGTAATTTTCGATCTGCTTCACTCCTGCTCAGTGAAGATAAGATCTGCTTTCTTTCAGCCTGCTCCACTCCTTTCGGTGGAGATAAGGTCGATCTCGATCCGCTCCATTGCCGATACATGGAGATAAGACTTGTAATTTTCGATCCGCTTCACTCTTGCTCAGTGAAGATAAGATCTGTAAACTTCGTTCTGCTCTACTCCTGCTCAGTAGAGATAAGATCTACACTCTTCAGTCTACTCCATTACCGATACATGGAGATAAGACTTGTTGTTTTCGATTTGCTCCACTCCTACTCAGTGGAGATAAGATCTGCTATTTTTGATCTACTCTACTCCTACTCAGTAGAGATAAGATCTGCTGCTTTTTGTAACTCCCATCAATTTTTCTACATTGTCCTCTGGGGAACCTACCTGTAGGATTGATTTCATGGAGTCTATGCTTGTGTCAAATGATTTGGATGTCATGAAAAAATGCTCCTAACCATGAGTGCTATATGAATAGATGCAAAATGTCATGAGAATGATCCATTTTTTAACTTTTGGGTTATCAGTGCTTGATGTTTATTAAGGTGATATTCCTGATTTGTGTCTTCTTTGTTCAACTGATACTTCTAACAGAGGATCTGAAGATGTCGTCACTACTTAGACCCTTATCTCAAGTGCTCCAAGCCCTTTAAACTCAAGTGAGTTCTAAATAATTGTACTGCTTTGATTCTTGCATTATTTAGAGACTTTCAGTAATACGCAAAACTTCTTTGTGAACACATTATTAGTTCAAGAATCATTACTTCAACATGAAATGCTTGGAAAAGATTATAGAAATGAATAAAATCGCAATTTATTCGGGATAAAACCCGTGAAAAATGGATTGAGCAAAGGAAACAAATTCCACTAAAGTACAAGAATGAGTAAGAGTGGAATTGGTGCCCCGAGATATCACAACTGAGCTTTTCTCATGCGAACTTCTTGAAGACCATTCTGAGTTCAACATGTATCTAGGAGATCTGTGGTACTTTGCCATTACCCCGAAAATGTAGCATATCTCCTCATTGTCAATTCAAGTATAGGATGTGTATGCCCTATTTCCCCCAAACATTTGAATCGCCCTTTACTGGTTTTCAATTCAAAGCTCCTTTGGTCTCAAAGTGCCCTTTGCGGGTTTTCACCTTGGCCTCTCCGTTTTTTTTTTTTTGAACTCAAGACGCCCTTTGCGGGTTTTCGCCTTGGCCCATTTTCCTTTCTAAGTGAAATACTTCTTGACCGAATCTGCATTAATTGGATTTGGCAGACTTTTACCGTCCATTTCGGCGAGTATCAACACTCCCCCAGAGAAGGCCTTCTTTACAACGTAAGGTCCTTCCCAATTAGGCATCCACTTTCCCCTGAAGTCTTTTTGCATAGGGAGGATCTGTTTCAATACCAAGTCTCCCTCATGGAATACTCTGGGGCGAACCTTCCTGTTGTAAGCCCGCATCATCCGCTTCTGGTACATTTGACCATGACGGATGGCTCTTAGCCGTTTTTCCTCAATAAGATTTAGTTGATCATATCGAGATTGAACCCATTCCGCTTCATCCAACTTCAGTTCTGACAAAACCCGGAGAGAAGGGATTTCAACTTCGATAGGCAAGACTGCCTCCATCCCATAAACCAATGAGAAAGGCGTTGCCCCGGTAGAGGTTCTGACAGATGTTCGGTAAGCATAAAGGGCAAGCGGTAACTTTTCATGCCAATCCTTGTATGTTTCAGCCATTTTCCCCACAATCTTTTTGATATTTTTATTAGCTGCCTCAACAGCGCCGTTCATTTTTGGGCGATATGGCGACGAGTTATGGTGCTTGATGTTAAACTTGCTGTAAACTTCTGCTATCGCACTGTTATTTAAGTTTAAAGCGTTGTTAGATACGATCCTTTCCGGCATACCGTAGCGACATATGATCTCTTTCTTCAAAAACTTGCTAACTGCCGTCTTTGTGACATTGGCATATGAAGCTGTCTCTACCCATTTAGTGAAGTAATCAATAACCACGAAAATGAATCGATGTCCATTAGAAGCTTTCGGTGAGATTGGCCCAATAACGTCCATGCCCCACATTAAAAAAGGCCACGGAGAAGTCATAACATGAAGAGGCGAATGAGGCACATGGATCTTGTCCCCATAAATCTGGCACTTGTGGCACTTCTTGGTGTAACGGATGCAATCCCCTTCCATCGTAGACCAGTAGTACCCGAATCTCATGATCTGCCTGGCCATTGTAAACCCATTGGCATGCGTCCCGCAAACACCTTCATGGACTTCTTTCAGGATTTTCCTAGCCTCAACAGCATCGACACATCTTAACAACTCCTGATCTTTCCTCTTTTTGTACAGGATCTCTCCGTCTAAGACATAGTCATTGGCCAGTCTTCTCAACGTTCTCCTGTCATTTTCTGTTGCTTGATCAGGATATTCACGTCTCTTCACATATCGCAGAATATCATGATACCAAGGATGATCATCTCTCTCCTCCTCTTCATCAATATTGCAGCAGTGAGCCGGAGTCTCGCAGATACTCATTTGTATGGGCTTCATACCCTCTTGCTCATTTATCCTGATCATAGAAACTAATGTGGCCAAGGCGTCAGCCATCTGATTTTCGTCACGCGGGAGGTAAAAGAATGTGATATCATCAAACTCCTCGAATAGCTCCAAAACCAATTTTCGGTAACTGACCAATTTGGGATCTCTCGTTTCCCATTCCCCTTTGAGCTGATAGATCACCAACGCGGAATCTCCATATACTTCTAGCAACTTGACTTTACGGTCCATTGCAGCTCAGATTCTCATGATGCATGCTTCGTATTCAGCCATGTTATTTGTGCAATCAAAATCCAACTTGCAAGTGAATGGATAATGGTCTCCGTTCGGGGATATCAGGACTGCCCCAACTCCATTACCAACGGTATTTGATGCTCCGTCGAAGTTCAACTTCCAAGGGCGATCTTCTGGGGTTCTTCTTCAGTTTTCGCTACAAACATCAGATCTTCATTAGGAAAATCAGAGTTTAAGGGTTCGTAGTTGTTTAGCGCTCTACTGGCTAGAAAATCAGCTATTGCGCTCCCCTTCATAGCCTTCTGGTTCACATAGACTATGTCAAATTCAGAGGGCAAAATTTTCCATCGGGCCATTCTTCCATTCAGAGCGGTCGACTCCATCATGTACTTGAGAGGGTCCAGTTTAGAGATTAACCAAGTCGTATGGTACAACATGTACTACCTCAACCTCCGAGTTGTCCAAACCAAGGCACAACATAATTTTTCAATTGGCGAGTATCTCATTTCACACTCAGTGAACTTCTTACTGAGGTAATATATCGCCTTTTCTTTCTTCCCTGTCTCGTCATGTTGGCCGAGCACACATCTCATTGAATTGTCGAATACCGTCAAATACAAAATCAATGGCATGTCAGGGCTAGGGGGTGTTAGCACTGGAGTATTAGACAAGTACTGTTTGATCTTGTCAAATGCCTTCTGGCATTCATCGTCCCAAATCGCTGGATTGTGTTTCTTAAGGAGACGAAATATGGGGTCACATTTCTCAGTCAATTGCAAAATGAACCGAGCAATATAGTTTAGTCTTCCTAGAAAACCTCGGACTTCTTTTTGGGTGCGCGGCGGAGGTAATTCTTGTACAGCCCTGACTTTATCCGGGTCGACCTCAATTCCTCTTTTACTGACTACAAAACCAAGCAGTTTTCCTGACCTAGCCCCGAAAGTACACTTGGTTGGATTGAGCTTCAGTTGAAATTTCCTCAACCTCAAGAATAGCTTCCTCAGAACCTGTACATGCTCATTTTCTGTTCGGGACTTCGCGATCATGTCGTCAACGTAGACCTCGATCTCCTTATGCATCATGTCGTGAAACAGGGTTACCATGGCTCTTTGGTATATTACTCCCACATTCTTTAACCCAAATGGCATCACTTGGTAACAAAAAGTTCCCCATAAGGTTATGAAAATGGTCTTTACCATGTCTTCAAGATGCATAGAAACCGTCCATCAAAGAGAAAAATGAATACCCTGCCGTGTTATCCACCAATGTGTCGATGTGAGGCAGTGGAAAGTTGTCTTTCGGGCTGGCCTTGTTTAAGTCTCTGTAGTCGATGCACATTCGTACTTTTCCATCCTTCTTAGGAACAGGGACAACATTGGCTACCCATTCCGAGTAATTCACCACTCGTAAAAACCCAGCATCAAATTACTTCTTGACTTCTTCCCTTATTTTTACCGCGACATCGGTCTCATCCTTCAAGCTTCTGTGGACCGGACACATTCTCCTTTTATGGGGATACGGTGTACCGCAATGTCAGCATTCAATCCCGGCATGTCCTGATATGACCACGCGAAGACATCTTTGAACTCTAACAGAAGTCTAATGAGGTCCTGTCTTGTTTCCTTGGTTATGCAAGTACCGATTTTCACTTCTTTCCCATCTTCTAGAAGCACATTTTCAATTGTCTCTTTGTGAGGTAGAATCAGCTTCTCTTCCCGCTCTACCATCCTTAACAAATCTGGGGATAAACTACAATCTTCGTCATCTGCAAAATCTCGAGATCCCTCTAGGCCCATGTCTCGCTCGTAAGGGAATTCTGGGTCCATAGCAGTGTTGCTCATGACATCAATATCTGGGGACCTATGGTAGGTATGAAAGAATATTCAATGAAATGAATTTAAGAATAACTCATTTATGTGTATGATTATGAATGGAATGAAAAAGGAGTAACGGAATGATTGCACGGTATGAAAGAAAAGATGCATTTTTATTGAAAATAATAATGCTTGAACATGAGCCTATTTCACAAAAGATTCTCATTGTTTCTAGGCTTGAAACAACAAGTGTGTTTTGAACATTACTCTGTTTTAGTCCTAAAAACTACAGGAATTTCTTTCGCAGTCCAGTTGTCCAGAACACTTTCAGGCTCGTAGGGGCAAATACCCGCCAAGTTTTCTCCCTTCGGACTTTTCTCAAACACAGCATTGACACTCAAAGCTCTTATCATATCCCCAACCGTTTCCTCGTTCATATTCTCCGGCCCTGGATAAATGAATCCTCCCGACACGAATATATTAGATATATGGGGAAAAGTCATCGACCTCCATTTGACCTCAGCACCATTCAATCGTGCCCTCCGTCTCTCACGTTTCCTTTCTAATTCCTCCTTTCTTTGCGAGGCATTTGGCCTATGCCCCAGACCAAAACGATCACGCTTATCAACCAATCCTGGCACTTTGACCGACCCCTGGAGATATTTTCCGAGTCCCCTCCCAAGCACTGCTCATTTTCCTACTGTCAGTCGTAGGCTCATCCACGTGGCTTCGGATATTTTTGGCACTGGGACCTTGCCACCCTCACTGATGAAAGTCGCATTTACAAACTCCAATGACCTGAAGGAGCACTCTATAGCCTCGGTATCATATTCGATATGGCGCATCACTAGTAACAGACGCGATGATGTCCTCTTCCGTATTTATGGTTATCAACCGGCCCTCTGCCACCAACTTTAACCTCTGGTGCAATGATAATGGTACAGCTCCCGCTGAGTGGATCCAGGGCCTTTCCAATAAACAATTGTAAGAGGGCTTGATGTCCATCACGATGAAGTCTACCTCATATGTGTTTGGCTCAATAAGGAGAGGTATCTCAATCCTTCCCATTACTTTCCTCTCAGTGCCGTCGAATGCTCTCACTATATTTTGGCACGATTTTATATGTGAACTGTCTACGGGCAACCTGTTCAACGTAGATAGGGGCAAGACATTCAGCGTCGATCTGTTGTCAATTAATACCCCCAGCAGCGTATACACTTTACATTGAGTAGTGATGTGCAGAGCCTTGGTGGATCCCATACCTCCCGGTGGAATTTCATCATCACTGAAAGAGATGAAGTTGTCTGCGCTTATGTTACTAACGAGGCGGTCTAGCTTGTTTATCGAAATGTCTTCAGCGACATAAATTTCGTTCAACACCTTCATTAAGCGCCACGCGATGTATCTCTCAATTTAAGAGCAAGGCTAGTACTCGATATATGTCGCGCATTTTACGCTTGTGTAATCGTTTCACAACACTTGTACTCACTGTGCTTTAGGAACTTTAGAAACTCTTTGGCTTCATTCTCTGTTACTGGTTCATTAACCAGTGACTCTATCTTTTTGTCTCTTTGTCTGATCACAGAGAATTTCTTTTCAATGTGTTCGGCTTGGGGTTGGGCGATCGGCCGAACTCTCCTTCCTTGAAACTGTCACAGTGCAATTGTAATCCCAAGGCACCCTCTTGTTATCCTTATAAGGAAAGGTCGCGGGTTTTTGAATTACAACTTTCGGTGCCGTTCTCGCTCCTGCTTCGTCGATCCTTGGTCGTGTGATAATCACTACTGGGTGATTGACCCTAGGGACCCTCTCTGCAGACCCACCTTCTGTGGCACATACATCCTCTCCTTCGGAAGAGTCAAAGAACTCCAGCTCTTTATTATCCATTAACCATTGTACTAGGGTTCTGAATTCGTTGCACTGTTGGATCTCATGGCCTTCCTTATTATGGAACTCACAGTAGTTCTTTGCATCTCGGGATTTACTTTCTAATTCCTGCGGAACTAGCCCCATTTTCTACATTTCTCTCCAAACCTCTCTTAACGGGGTTCTTACTTCAGCAACCGTCTGCTTGATTCTCCTCCCCATGTACTCGACTATCACGTTTACTCCATTATCCGTATGACTGGGTAACGGATTTCCCCCACCAGGTGCGTCGTTGAACTTTACCACACCCGCCTTGATAAGCCTCTCAACTAGCCTTTTGAATGAAGTACAATTTTCTATCGAGTGACCTACTACACCCGCATGGTATTCACACTGAGTGTTTGTATCATACCACTTAGGATATGGAGGTTGCAGCGGCTTCAAGTAGAAAGGGGATACGATGTGCGCATTGAACATAGTTTTATACAACTCCCTATACGTCACAGGTATGGGAGTAAATTGGAATTTTTCGGTCTTCTGCCTCGTGTTAGGCTCTTGTCTTGGTGGGGCCTGCTGGCCCAAAGCTATCGCTCTCGGTTGACTGACAGTAATGGGTTTGGGATAACCCGAGCTTACATTTCCTACTTCATTCTCCTTTTTCTTTGGAGCTGATCTTCTCATGCTCTCTCCAGCTTCTATTTTCCCACACCTTATCGCGTTCTTTATCATTTCGCCGGACATCACTATGTCCGCGAAACTCTTGGTCGCTCTCCCCAACATATGATTGATGAAAGGTGCTTTCAGGGTATTTATGAAGAGCATGGTCATTTCTTTTTCTAGTAGCGGTGGTTGGACTTGTGTAGCGACTTCCCTCCACCTCTGGGCATACTTCCTGAAACTTTCGCCTGACTTTTTCTTCATATTTTGTAATGTGATCCTGTCGGGCGCTATATCAGTCACATGGCCGTAATGCTTCATGAAGGCCTGTGCCAAATCCTTCCATGATTTGACCTGAGTACGACTCAACTGGTTGTACCATTTAGCCGCGGCTCCAGTCAGACTATCCTGGAAACAGTGAATCAACAACTGGTCATTGCTAACATGTCCTGTCATTCTCTGGCAGAACATTGTAATATGGGCCTCATGGCAGCTGGTCCCGTTGTACTTTTCAAACTCTGGCATTTTGAACTTCGGAGGAAGTACCAAATCTGGGACTAGACTCAGCTTCTTAGCATCCACCTCGCATTGGTGATCAACACTTTTCAATGCTTTAAACCTTTCCTCTAACCACTTGCACCGATCTTCAAACTCTTTTGGGAGGCCCACCCTTGCTTTTTCCTCTTCTGCTGCATCATCGAAATCAGGGACCATCGATTTTGCCAAATTGTCTCCAGGGTGGAGCTCGAGCCTGTCGGGAAGTTTGCTGGTGCCGGGGTACCAGATTGATACTGAGGTCTGATATTGACAAACACTCTTGGCGGTTGGACTTGGGAATTTACTGGAGCTAAGCCTGGAGGATAAGCAGAATCTTCATTTTCATCTCCGGCATCGATCATAGGGCCCTTTCCTTTATCTTGACCTCCAGTCAACAATTGCGTTAACTAGCTCATCATACTTCTCTGGGATTCCAGCATTTGATCCCTCATGTCCTGTTGGATCTTAGCCAATTGTTCCTGCAGTTGGCCTTGCATTTCCTTCTGCATCTGCTCTAACCTTTCCATCCTTTGATCCATTGCTTTCGTTTTCCTTCGGGTGTAGTAGTGATTTTCCAGGGTAACTATAATACGATCTCTAGTTAATAGGGTTCTTTTATGATATTCAATGCATATGATGCTATGTAATGCAAATGGATGAAATGCAATGCAAATGCATGGAATGAATGCAGAAAGAAATAGAGGCGTTGATTCTGAATTCAATTCCATTAGAAGAACTTTTCTAGAAAATAAATTTCTTTACATAAAACAGATTATGTATGCGGCTTCGTCCTTATAGTCCAGGTGAAGACACCAATCTCTTTCTTCGTATCCGGATGTTACGGTCGTGTCCCATGAACTTTCTTAATAGATGCCTCTTCTAGCTTATTGTTGCTTGATCCAGGCCGTAACTCTTCACTCACTTATCCTCCGCAATGCTCATAAGCTTCTTTAAGAAAAATGAGATGTGATGGCTCTTGAATAATCCTTGCTGGCTTGAATCTCCTGGGCAACGGGGTAAAGTTATATACTATCATCTTTTCTCATTGTGTTCACTTGGACTGTATTTGGACGACCGTATTATAACCCACTTTATCAAGTAATCCATTTCCTTATGACAAACTCTTCTATTTAGCAATCGAATATGAATCAACACCTCCTTTCTATGATGATGAAATGCAATGTAGTCAAAACAAAAGAAAACACGTTAGTGCAAGAGAAATAGACAACACGAAACACCTGTCCGGGTGACCACTCGGGTTTGGCGTGGCTCTATCTAGGGTAAGTTCCTAGGGCTCTCTATATGCGGTTTGGCTCTAAAGCAAGGGTACCTGAACCAGCAGATTCCTCGATCCTCACCCATTATAGGCTCATATGGACCGAGTTCGATTCGGGAATACATTTCCCTATGGTGCATGCACAGAGGTGAAAACCTCACGAAGACATAGGTACGGATGTATCCCGAAAGCGATTCACTATCCTGCACGGAGGTGAAAACCTCACGAAGGAGTAGCTTCTCACTCTCACTTAAAATGTGTGACCACAACGGTCATGCAATATGATGCAAGAGTACCCTAGACACTTAAATCACAACAAACATAAGACACGACCCAAAACTCATGCATGGAAGAATCCAAAATCAAATTTTAATTTTTTGATAAAAGGACATTAATCAATCAATTCTACGGCTTGACTCTCTTATTGGTCCCCAGTGGAGTCGCCAAGCTGTCGAAACCATTTTTTTGTTTGAAAACGGGCCGACTTTAAAAATATGAAAAACGGAGTCGCCACCAATCTTTTTTTGAAGTGTGATTGGGCCACTTTATAAAACATTTGGTCCACGAATTTTAAGAAAATGGGTTTGGGAGTCGGTTACGCACGAGGAATGATTAGCACCCTCATGACGCCCATAATTGGTACCTAATTGATTAATTAATGTCCTAACATCGAAAATTTGAAAGATTTTAAAATACGATTCTTTTTATTTTAAAAGGAAAAAAACTTGAATAAAGTATAAGCAATCAGACCCTCTTATTCCGAGGAGGTAAAATGTCACGCCCAGTGAGTTAGGGCACGACATTTCAAATCCCCGAAATTGCGCTTGTCCTTTTGACTTTCAAAATTAATGTGTTTAAATCTAAGAAGGATACTCGGTTATTTGGGGTCTAATGAAAAATCGAAACCCAGTAAGTTAGGGTTCGATTTCCCAAAATACCAAACACGGAATATTGCCTTTGTTTTTTGAAATCCTTATCTCGAGATAACAAAACGTCTCATCCAAAGGAGTTAGGACACGACGATTTTGAATTCTCGATGATAAGTTTTTATTCAACTTTTAAAAAGAAAGTAATAGGTTCTTTAGACTCGGAAAGAGAAATCGAACCCAGTAAGTTAGGTACGACTCCTTCGAACCTTAGAACACTGAGGGTTTGCTTATTTTGAAACGAAATCGTAATGTATCGAATAAAATATGATATGATTTAAAATAAGATGTAAAACGAGTTGCTATGCTAGTTTATATGACAACATTACGGTGGTCGAATATGAATAACAATAATAAATGTGGAAATAAAATACGGAAAAAAGTAAAACAAACAAACAAAATGAAATAAAAGAAAATAGTAACGAAAAGACAATGATAATAATAACTATGAAATATACTAATAAACAAATAATAAAAAGAATAATAAGAATAAGAATAGGTTAAAAAATATTAATAATTAAAATAATAATAATAGTATGTCATAAAATATAAAAGTAATAAAAGTCATAAATAAAAAAATAGTAATAAAATAGTATAACAATAAATATAATACTAAGTATAGTATAGTAAGAATAATAATAATAAATATAATTATAGATAATAATATATAAGATAGGGGTAATAAAAATATATATATGTAAAATAATAGTAAGGGGAAAAAATGAAATATTAATAATAATAATATTAGGTTTAATTAATATTAATAGCAGAAAGAATATGATTATAATAATAATATACATAAAAAAGGGTAATAAAATATTTAAAAAAAATAGCAATAGCAATAGTAAAGAAAATAAAATAATAATTATATGGGAAAAATAATAATAGATGTACTACATATATAATAAAATAAAATAAAACGATTTTAATAATAATAATAATAGTAATATATGCAAAATAGGGTACTGATAATAATAAATATAATACTAAGAATAAATATGATTATAGTAATAAAAAATAGTAATAATAATGGTAAAAAAAAGAATAATAGTAATTAATACTTACAATAATAATATTAAAATTAATAAAAGGGTAAAAAAAAGATGAAATTGAAATGCGCGCCAGCTAATAGGGACTGAAAACACAATTATTCCAAGCCCTAAATACTGTGCCTGAATGCGGACCAAATCGAAGCGGCGCATAGACTTCAGGGGCAAATTTAAAAAAAAATAGAAAAAAAGCTGAAGGAGGATGCAATTAAACGGTGGATCGAACTAGAAGGACTAACCGCAGAATTTACCCATCAAGGGTGAAATTGCGCAAATCCACCTGCTAAAGCAGGGAATCACGCGGGGGCTGCCCTTTTAATTTTTAAAACCCTAAAACCACACATTTTCCTTCATTTTGGCTTCCTGCTTCAAAAAGAAAAAACAGAACCCTATTTTTATTAATCTTTATTAGGGTTTGAGCCCCCAAGTCCCTCCTTCGCCACTCGTCACCACCGGTCAGGCAACCGACCACGCGCAAGAACGACGGCCCGGTAAGTTTCTTACCCTTTTTTTTATTTGTTTTCGGAATTTTTTAAAAAAAAATAAGGTAAAAAGAAACTACATAGAATAGATAGGATTTACAAAAATCACCTTTTGAAAATTGTTTTCTATCCAAATGTTCATTTCTCTTTGCCAAAGGTTTGCTCTATTTGACTGATATTGTGTATTGGTATCTTTGGAAATTGTGGGTGTATTCTTTTGTATTTTTCAAAAATCCGACCTCTGTTACAGATTCTGATTTGGCTTTTTATATAGCCTATTATTTACAACTAATTTCTGTTTTGTAAGCAAACGTCGTGGTGGAGTGGGGCTCTTCACACGAGCACTGGAAGCGCGCATGACTCGGAGGGGTGGGCAACGTGGCTGCTGGCAACGGCGCTACACTGATGTTAGGGTTCCTCTTTGTTTCTGATTTGTTTTTATTTTGGGCTTAGGGTTAATGTTTGGGCTTGTTGGAATAATTGGATTATGGACTGATTTTTTTTGGTATAGGCCCGGGCCAAAATTGGGCTCTACAAATACCATAAAGTTCTTTAAAAAATTCATAAAATTTTATAAAAACCAAAAATTCAAAACAAAGTTATGTTTTTAAAATTTATGAAATCTTTTAAAATTTTGAGAAGTTCTAATAGTGTTAATTTTAAAAAATATTTTTTTTATAATCTTCGAAAATGTGTTATGATTTTTTTATACATGATAATATATCATTGGTTGGTTTAATTTTTTTAAATGGATAATGAAATTGGGATAACGGATTATACAAAATGAAGGAGAGGAACAAACTAACAAAATTATAATAATAATTTAGGTATAATATTAGAGTAAAAAGGTTACTAAAGGAAGGAGGGTTGATGCAGGAAAACTATGTCCTCAATCACCTGGGGCTGAAGATGGGCCTAATAAATTATATTGTTGCTAGCAGTATTATTTAGCAACGGGTCGGGCAGTAGCGTGAAGAAATGTTGCAGAATAGAATACAAAATGGAATGGAAATTTTGTCCCTTCTCATTATGTACTGCATCAATCACATTTTGCTGGGTGAAGAAAGAGAGGCCCATAAAAGGGCAGAAGGAACTTGTTCACGTAAATGGAACTGGTAGGACAGTTTGGTGCAGAGAATATGGAGTTACTTGGGATTGGTAAATCATGAGCCCTCTCATTGTCCATTAACTTATTATCAGAATTAAAAGCTTGTTTGCAGTTGGTGGATTAGACATTCATCACCATCATCCCTACATACTATACTATACGATGGAAGGCATTAGATTAGACTGCTTGGACTTGCTACCTACTGCCACATTGGCCCCCCGTCCCCTTCTCTTCTCTAATGTCTACTCCTATGTCCATCATAACTAGTATTTTAAGGCTTTGATAAATTAAAATTGAACAATCATTGAAGCAGCAGCTATTGTTTTATTAATCCATTCAGCTTCCCCCACATCTAATTTTTGTCCCATTAAGCTCTCAACGAATAAACCTTAATTGGATTTTAAAATGGGTGGTGATTATTAATCAATTTCTATCTAATCCGATGGAATTAGGAGCTTGAAGTGATACTAATATTTCATCAATTTAGGATAGGTTTGGATGGGCGGTGTGTTTATATGTAATTAGTATAAAAACAGCAGTGACGGTGAGATTAGATATTGTAACAATATTATAGAGTGAGATAAAAGATAAACTAAACACATTACACTATCCAAACCCACCCTTAATCTATGAATTCATCCCACCCAGATCCATATTTATAAATTACATCTTTTTCCTTTCTTTTTAATCCATAACAATTTTCCCCACTTACAATAACTTTGTGGGCCAATTTCAGCTAATTTCATTTGTTACTTCAGCTAAATGTTTATCTTTTCTAAATGATTAAAGTAAAAGATCTTAGATCTAAGATCTTTTAATATTGACTTGTTAAGTTGGTCTCGTAGATGAATATCTTGTTATCAAGTGGTGGGCAGTGGGGCTAGAGTTGCTGGATCATGCATACCAACTACAAATTAAGCATCACAAACTTATTTCATATATAACATTGGATGCCACAAACGCCATTACTTTCCATCCCTTTCTGCAAATATACTTTCTTTTATATATAATAATATTAGACGCACGCATATTAAACGGGTCTGACAAGAGTTTTAATCATCGCATGATATATTTAATTATGTATAATCATGATGTTCATAATATTAATTATATATAATCTTGCTCAAATTAAGTTTAACTTGAAATATAGATATTTAATTTTGTTATAATCCAATCGATTAAGTCTTAGCTTGATTGGTATGGGCATTATTGTTAATACAGAAGGACGTGAGTCCGAGTACGCTGAAGTATATTATCCTTTTATTTATGAGCTGGGGAAGAGTTATGGATAATTCTAAGCATTATCTCAAAAAAAAAAAACAAATACGATCAGAACTTATAATAAAATTATTAAAAAAAATTTATAATCCGACTATATTTTGTCATATATATATATTTTAAAAAAGCTATTTTGTATTTCTATATTTTATCTTTTATTAAAATTTTAAAATTTTTAGACGTAGACAACTTAACAAACTTTTTAAAGTTTACATTATCATTACATGATTAAATTACATAATACAAAATTAAAATATCATATAATTAAAAAAATAAGCCAAATCCAATTGAGTTCTAGAATATCTCAATCCATTTTCTTTTTCTTTTTCTTAAAACTCATTTGTTGATAATTTTGAATTTAAACAAATAACTCGATTTTAAATAAATTTATCCCTTAATGGTGGGATTAAACCAAAAAAAAAAAAAGGTTAGAAATAGTAAAGTTGATAATAAGATTGAGAAACTTGTACTTGTTGGGTTGAATAACAAATTAGAGTCACATGATCCCATTCATTTCATACATATAAAGCATTTCAAAAGTTTAAGAAACCTTCCAACTTTAACATATTCTTGGATTCTACCAGATGCAACCACCCTTTTTCACTCTATATTTATGATTACTAATAATATATACATACCCCATCATATTATTATTTAAACTCTTTATTAAGTTGGTATCACCTAGCGCCAACAGCTCAGTTAAGAAGTTACAAAAACATCCTTTCAGAATTAAAATAAACTTTTAGGGTATTTTAGTCTTTTTATTTAAAAAATTAATAAAAATATATATGCGATGGGATTTGAACCCCTACCAATTATATTAATACAACCTTTAATTTTTCATTTAGTTAATTTTTTTAAATATTTTAATTTTATTATACACACTTTATTATATTCATCCGTTGTATATTACTAATATAATTGATTGAGTTGGTGTCACAAGTTAACTCGACACCGACTCAAGATTAATGACAACACCATGATAAATAATTTAATCTGATTTTTTATTTTAATAACGTACCTATTTCATGTGTTATTATTATTTAGTTTCAAACCATATATTTGATTATTTATTATATATATTGTTGTAAATTTATAATTTTCATGTAATAATAGGATTTGTAGTTAATTATAAAATAAATAAGGTAATGATTTGGGTTTGGGGTCCTACCACATGGAGTTTGCGTCAATGCTGAATCATTGAATCCTTTTACTTCACCTTTTGATTTCCTTTCCTATCTCTAACAGCTACATACATATCTTCTACACCAAATAGTGGTCGGTCTTAGCTTGCAGCTTGCTGCTATTGTTTTATAGCTTTTGACCATGTTTTAAGAACCCAGTTAAAGTATTTATAATGAATTTCCTTTTTTTTAAAAAAATTGATATATATCCCCTCATTGTCGAATTTTTTTTTTGTGTTTAGAAAATAGGATCGATTTTAAAAATAAAAATAGAGTTGCCACCAATCTTTTTTTCGAGGAGTGATTGGGTCACCTTGAGATTGATCGTTAAAACATTTTGATTTATTAAAACGATGATTTTGGCCTACAAAATTCGAGAAAACAGATTCGGGAGTCGGTTACGCACGAGGAAGAATTAGCACCCTCGTAACGCCCAAAATTGGTACCGAAATGATTGATTAACGTCTTAATGTCGAAAATTTGAAAAGATTTTAAAATACGATCATCTTTGTTTAAAGAAAAATTTGAATAAATTTAATTGGATGCTGAGACCCACTTATTTCGAAGAAGTAAAATGTCATACCCAGTGAGTTAGGACACAACGTTTTTGAATTCCCGAGAATAAGTTTTTATTTAACCTATATGCTTTGATTTAAAAAAAAATAATTGGTTCTTTAGACTCGATGATAAAAATCGAAACCCAGTAAGTTAGGGTACGATTTCTTTCAAATCTTAGAACGCGGAGTATTTGCTTATTTCAAAAATTTTAATGCATCGAATAAAATGTAATATGGTCGTAATAAAATGGAAAATGAATTACAGTGTCGATATGCATAATAGAATAAAAACGAGTGCGATAATATAAATAACAATAATAAAGGAAAAAATAAAATAAAATAAAATAAAAGCTAAAACAAACAATCTATATAAAATAATAGGTAAAAGTTAAAAATAATAATAAATAAATAAACAAATAAATAAAATGAGAGAAAATAATAATAAAAATAATAGTAAAAACTAATAGCAAATCAATAAAAAAATATTATTGTACAATAGTTTAAAGATAATAAAATAATAATAATAATAACAATAATACAATAATAATAAATTATAATAGAAATACATTAATAAACGATTAATAATAGTAAAATAAATAAATAGTTGTAATACTAATAATAGTAAAAGTGATGATAAAAATGAAGATAATAGTACTAGTAATAATAATAGTGATGATAATAATAATAACAATAATAGAAATATTAAAATATAAAAAATAAAATGTGAACAATAAAAGAAGTAAAAAGAAAATACATATAATAAAAATAAAGAATACATGTATGTGCAAACAAGATGAAAATAATACATATAAATATATAAAAATTGATATATATATATATATATATAAAAAGAATGGCAATAGTAATAAAAATATGCACAAAATAAAAGAAAAATGAATGGATTAAATAAAATAATATAAAAATAATTGAAGTAAAATAATGGGATCAAATTGGAATTAAAACAAAATCGCGGGGCTAAATAATAATAGATAAATAATTAAAAATGATTAAATTGAGACTAAAATAAAGTTGAATGACCAGATTTAAAAGAAAAAAAAAAGGTATCGGGGCAAATCTAAAAAATTTAAAAGAAGAAAGGGACTAATTTGCATGCGCGAATAACACGCGAGGACCAAATAGGCAAAAAGCCCAATCCCCGGACACGTGTCCCCAGCGCATCAATAAGCCAGGGACTAATTTGAAACACGCAACAAATTCTGCGGTCAAATTTATAAATAAGAAAAAAATAGTAAAAGGACTAAATTAAAACAAATAAAAAAAGCGGAAGGACTGAAAGGGTAAATAACCCAATTGTTAAAAACACGCGGATCCTCCTTGCGGGTCGGGTCGCGCGCGCGGGTTGGAGCCTAAACGACGTCGTATTGGGCTATTGAACTCGGCCTTAAACGACACCGTTTAAGGGTTCTATAAAAGTTGATTTTTTTTTTAAAAAAAAAAACATTTTCTTCACATCAGAGAAAAAAAAAAAGCTAAACACTCTCTCTTATTTCAATTCCCCCTTTTTGCCGGCCGAAATCCGGCAAAATACAACCGCTCCGGCCAACAGCCACCGACGGTGCCACCGCCGTCCACGGTGGCTGGTAAGTTCAAAAGGCGCCCTTTTCGACCCCCCTTTTTGAAAATAAAGCTCCCTTTAAAAAAAACAATAAAAAACAACGACAAAAATTTGATTCTCTTAAAACCACCACACCATCGGATCCCAAACCGAACCTTAAAAGGGGTTCTAGGTTTTCAACGCTTGGGGGAGACTCCGAATATGGAGGGAGGCTGATCGACTCGGGTAAGTTCCCTTTTTATTCCCTTATTCTATCAACATGTAAAAAAGAACTAAAAACCTTAAAGTTACAGTGGAGCAGACTGAAGATAGCAAATCTTATCTCCCTGAAGTTGCGGCGGAGCAGATTGACGCTACAGGTCTAATCTCCTTGAATTGGATCGAAGCACTAATTTTCAAAAAGGGGGGTCAAAAAGGGCGCCTTTTGAACTTACCAGCCACCGTGGACGGCGGTGGCACCGTCGGTGGCTGTTGGCCGGAGCGGTTGTATTTTGCCGAATTTCGGCAGGCAAAAAGGGGGAATTGAAATAAGAGAGAGTGTTTAGCTTTTTTTTTTCTCTGATGTGAAGAAAATGTTTTTTTTTTAAAAAAAAATCAACTTTTATAGAACCCTTAAACGGTGTCGTTTAAGGCCGAGTTCAATAGCCCAATACGACGTCGTTTAGGCTCCAACCCGCGCGCGCGACCCGACCCGCAAGGAGGATCCGCGTGTTTTTAACAATTGGGTTATTTACCCTTTCAGTCCTTCCGCTTTTTTTATTTGTTTTAATTTAGTCCTTTTACTATTTTTTTCTTATTTATAAATTTGACCGCAGAATTTGTTGCGTGTTTCAAATTAGTCCCTGGCTTATTGATGCGCTGGGGACACGTGTCCGGGGATTGGGCTTTTTGCCTATTTGGTCCTCGCGTGTTATTCGCGCATGCAAATTAGTCTCTTTCTTCTTTTAAATTTTTTAGATTTGCCCCGATACCTTTTTTTTCTTTTAAATCTGGTCATTCAACTTTATTTTAGTCTCAATTTAATCCTTTTTAATTATTTATCTATTATAATTTAGCCCCGCGATTTTGTTTTAATTCCAATTTGATGCCATTATTTTACTTCAATTATTTTTATATTATTTTATTTAATCCATTCATTTTTCTTTTATTTTGTGCATATTTTTATTACTATTGCCATTCTTTATATATATATATATATATATATATATATCAATTTTTATATATTTATATGTATTATTTTCATCTTGTTTGCACATACATGTATTCTTTATTTTTATTATATGTATTTTCTTTTTACTTCTTTTATTGTTCACATTTTATTTTTTATATTTTAATATTTCTATTATTGTTATTATTATTATCATCACTATTATTATTACTAGTACTATTATCTTCATTTTTATCATCACTTTTACTATTATTAGTATTACAACTATTTATTTATTTTACTATTATTATTCGTTTATTAATGTATTTCTATTATAATTTATTATTATTATTGTATTATTGTTATTATTATTATTATTTTATTATCTTTAAACTATTGTACAATAGTATTTTTTTTTATTGATTTGCTATTAGCTTTTACTATTATTTTTATTATTATTTTCTCTCATTTTATTTATTTGTTTATTTGTTTATTATTTTTTAACTTTTACCTATTATTTTATATAGATTGTTTGTTTTAGCTTTTATTTTATTTTATTTTATTTTTGCCTTTATTATTATTATTTATATTATCGCACTCGTTTTTATTCTATTATGCATATCGCACTGTAATTCATTTTCTATTTTATTACGATCATATTACATTTTATTTGATGCATTAAAATTTTTAAAATAAGCAAATACTCCGCGTTCTAAGATTCGAAAGAAATCGTACCCTATTACTGGGTTTTGATTTTTATCATCGAGTCTAAAGAACTAATTTTTTTTTAAATCAAAGCATATAGGTTAAATAAAAGCTTATTCCCGGGAATTCAAAAACGTTGTGTCCTAACTCACTGGGCATGACACTTTACTTCTTCAAAATAAGCGGGTCTCAGCATCCAATTAAATTTATTCAATTTTTTCTTTAAACAAAGAGGATTGTATTTTAAAATCTTTTCAAATTTTCGACATTAAGACGTTAATCAATCATTTCGGTACCAATTTTAGGCGTTACGAGGGTGCTAATCCTTCCTCGTGCGTAATCGACTCCCGAACCTGTTTTCTCGAATTTTGTAGGCCAAAATCATCGTTTTAATAAATCAAAATGTTTTAACGATCAATCTCAAGGTAACCCAATCACACCTCGAAAAAAAAATTGGTGGCGACTCCATTTTCATTTTTAAAGTCAACCCCGTTTTCCAAACACAAAAAAAAAGTTTTGACACTCATATTTAACATTTATTTCGAATAAAGATGATAATGCAAGGAACAACCAAATATATGCATAAAGAAAAAGAATTGTGAATGGTCATAATTTTACATCATAAATATAAAATGATTTGATGAATATGATACAAAATATATTTAAATATTTACGTATATTAAAAATTATATAAATAATATGAAAATTTATTTGATGCACTATCTACAAATGAGTTCAAAGAGTTACATACTTATATATAAGTTATTAGATTGTAGTATAAAAAGAAAGTCAGTATTATAAAAATAAAACATCTGATAATGTTTTAATTCCACTTGTGGAATTAAAATTTAATATTGACAATATAACAGATACTAATTTATATTAACATATCAAAATATATAATTATAAAATAAAAATATAAACACAATATATATATATATATATATATATGAGAATTAAGGATTGTTGAATTTTTTAAATTTAGAATTAAATTAATATAACATATAAATATTGGAAGATTAAATTTATTATTAGACTAATAAAAAATTCAGAACAACTTTTTGTCACTCATCTTACTGCAACTAATGAGAGAATAGGTTAAATATTTAATTTAAAAAAAATTGAGTAACTAAATAAATAAATAATTAAGTGACGAAAATAGAATAAAATATATAATTAAGTGACTATTCTTATATTTTAGGCGTAATTATTTGGTTACGTGTCCCATGATTGTGTATATTTTAGAAACAAAATAATAAAAGGTACTTGTACTCGAAACGCAAGATACTGGTGGCTTCTACTCCAGCTAATATACTAATTAATTATTACCTATTCTTATAATATTCCATTTCTTAAATCTGCTCACTGACTGCATTTCACGTCCCCAATTTGTTATTCCCTGTTAGATATCTTCACATGCCTCTCACCTTTCTTCTAACTCTTTCTTTATTTTTTTTAATATTTATTCAAATATCAATTAAAAATATAATATGTACTTTTTTTAAAAAAAATAAACTAAAAGGATACTCATTTAATTATAAAATTTTTCGATGTTTTCAAAATTTGATTTTTTTTTGTCATTCTATTATTAAATAATTAAATTTGTCTTTTTTATTGACATAATAGTAAATTTAGCGCTTCAATATTTATAAATTCTATTAATTTGAATCTAATTTTTAAAAAAATTCAATAAATTTAATCATCAATGTTTATATGTTTTGTTAATTTAATCTTGATTTTAAAAAAAATTAAGAATAAAATATAAAATTATAAAAAAAAATTGATTTCTTGATAAAAATTTTAAAATTTTATAAAAATACATAAAAATTATTAAAAAAATGGTGTTAAACAGTAAAACATAATTATTTAATTAAGAAATGGGATATCAAATTGCATAATTGTATTAAAAGAACACATAAAAATAATAAACGGAAGGAACATATTATGATTATACTTGATTGTATGGCTTAGATTATGCATTAAAGTTTGATGGCCAGGTCAACCTAACCAATAATAGCTCTACTAAACAGTGAGTTGCATATGAAAAATAGAGTTCATCATGGGTCGGGTTTGGGATGAGTTAAGTAAAAAATTTGGGCTCGTTTTTAGGTCTAAGTTCGGCCCAAAATATGGGCCTAGAATTTTGCTCAAATTCAACTCGTATAAAATGTTAAAATCCAAGCCCGACCTGATCCGTCCGTATTAATTTTTTTAATATAAAAGTAAATTTAAAAAATATAATATATCAATAATTTTTGGTCTGCTACCCTAGCACGTCTCTGTCTGCTCTCTTAGCAAGATTTAGGTTTTCGTTCCAAAGTCAATTTGTTTGCCTCTGCCGCCGCCTTTTGGAAGTTTCCAATTAGCCTCAATTTGTTCTCCTCGTCAAAGTTTTTTTGTATCTATGGAAACTGCATTCGCAGATCTCACTCTGGATGAAGACGAAGTTGAAGTCCTGCAGATTCAGCCAGATTTAAATTCAGTAAGGGAGGTTGAAGTTTATAATTTGGTAGGTTGTTTTCTTACCGCTAGTATTATCCATTTTCCGGCAATGAAAAGTACCATGGCGAATTTATGGCACCCAGTTAAAGGGGTGCAAGTCTCTGATCTAGGGGAAAAAAGATTTTTGTTCCAATTTTTCCATGTTATGGACATGGAAAGAGTGTTAAAGGGGTCACACTGGACCTTTAATAATCATTTGTTATTGCTGCACAGACTTCAAAGGGGAGAGGATCCATTAAAAGTTCCTTTATTATTTTACCTTTTGGGTTCGGATACATGACGTTCCTATCGGTTATTTTATGAAAGTTTGGCGATGCAATTGGGAAATTTCTTAGGAAAGTTTCTGGAATATGATGGCTCAATTTTAGGTAAGGGAATTAGAAATTTCATACGAGTTCGGGTGAAATTGGATATTCGCCGCCCACTTAAGAGGAAGAAGCAAGTGATGTTTAATAATTTATGCTCTTACGTCAGCTTTAAATATGAAAGGTTGACTCTCTTTTGCTTTTTCTGTGGCCGATCACCATAGTGATTCCTTTGCGAATTAAAAATAGAGTTAGAGGTTGAAATTAAAGAGATGGGTTGGGATTTGTCATTGCGTGCACAATAAAAAAGAGCCCAGGCAATGAAAAGCGTTTGGCTAAGAGAAGATGGTGATGCTACAGGGGTTACCAATGAAACTGAGTCGTCTACAAGTGTTGAAAGTTGGGACGTGGTTAGAAGATTTGGAAATATTGATCCCATCTTAGGTTTTAATCTTGAGGGTAGGAATGCTTTCTCAAGGATAGCGACAGACAGCACGATAAAGGGTCACGGTCAGATGGCGATGGACCATGACCTGGAAGATGAGGTGCTTGTAGGGGAAGAGGGGAAGAAAAGAGCGAGAGGAGATATTGAAGAGGGAGATAATGTGGAAGGTAGAAACAGGAAAATGTTAGTTGGAAACCATCAATTATCGGCGGCTGCCAAGAGGCAAGCCGACCGGTCGCAATGAAAATACTAAGTTGGAACGTCCGGGGGCTAAGGAATCCTCGGATAGTTAGAATGAAACACCCCACACCCGGCCCACGAGCTTGAACCGGATCTGGTATGTTCCTTAAATAAATCGGTTTTCAATGTTCTAAATGACTTAGAGAAAATTTGTGTAATTTTTAAAAAATTGTTTTGGGTTGGGCTTAATTTGAAACCTATTTAATAAATTCTGGAAATCCAACTTAAATAAGGTGACAAAAATAATCTTTGGGTTTATTATTTTAAAAGAAATAAATTTACTTATCTTTAATCAAACATAATTTGTATCATATTTAAATAAAAATAAACAGAATAAAGAAAATCCAACTGGGCCTTATGGCCTTATTACATCATTCAAACCCAAAATAAAGTACTAAAATTTCATAAAGTCCAAATTCCAAATAATTTCTTCAAGCGATGCATGGCCACCTTTAGCTCCTCGCCACCCGGTCCATTACCGCCCATCACCTGAAAAATAATTCCCAACGGGTGAGTCAACAGACTCAATGTGTACATAGTACTAATTTCCAACAAATCGAGCATACAAGTCATATCAATATCATGTTCATACAAAATAAAGGATGATGCAACCCAAACCCAAACCTATTTGTCCATCCGCTACGCACCACCCGTACCAACTGCACACACCGCGGGGACTACTAAGTCGACCCTCCATCCGCTACACACCATCGGCTGCGTCATTGCAATGACGTGCTCATCGCCCACTTATGTTGTGTCATTAGACACTTGTATTCACTAGATGTAACCGAAGTTACCACTTTTCACTTTATGTGACCGTAGTCACCACTTTACGTTGGTGAGACCGTAGTCATCACCTTCACTTTCTTCCTCCACAAATATCCCGAATGCCCCAATTATTTCATAACATATTTCACATACTAAATTTTCATTCATGTTACTAATCACATGTTCAAAATATATCACATTCACAATCCTATCAAAAGTAGGAAACGTGCACTGGTACTCCTTACCACATTTGTGGTGCTTAGCCACATTCACATACTTATTACATATTTACATATTTAATGATTGCCATGCAATTTATTGAAAGTTAGTAAGAGTACACACCTTTTTCGCTTAATAGTTTCCGTGAATTCCGTAGAGCGATCTACCGATCTAGATCTTTCACTCCTATATTCGGCCATTAATTAAAACATATAAATAAACCTATTTGGTCTTAAAACCAAATCCTACTAGAAGTAGAATTACTTACCTAGTTGCCGAATTGATTTAATCAAGTCCCAACAGTTGCTAGAATTCCTCTTCCTTGAAATCGGCTAATACTAGGTATGTAACCATGTCGGTTTTCGGTTTTTGAAATAATGGAAAACACTTAAACAAATTATGCCTTGGCCGAATATCCCTTACCTTATGATGGGATTCCAAAGTGAAGAGGATTCCTTTATAAGCTCGTTGAAATCCTATAACTTCGTGTTAGATTAGATCTAACTTTGAAAACGTGAATCATAATCTTTAACCACATATTTATATTTATAATCCTTACCTTAGATCCTTAGATTTCCCGAAAGATCCCCTTTTGATGTTGTGGATGATTGCCTCTTTCTTAGAATCCACAAAGATTCAAATTTAACAATGAGAACGAGAAGAAAATAGAAAAAGAGAGGATTTTTGCTTAATGAAAATTCAGAGAGAGGGTTTTGCCTAGGAGAATTTCTACAGAGAGGAAGAGGGAGCAAATGTTGATGAGTAGCCCTCCTGTCCTCCTTTTATAGCCAAAGTTATCACCTAGGAGTCCTTTACTTGGCCACCACTCCTCTTTTGATAATATTATCTCTTTTATTTAAAAGATAAAAGCCTTTAATCCATCAATTATCTCCTCAATTATCTCATTAGAAAATAATCCTTTATTTATCTCTTATTATTCACATATTTATGTGAATAAAACTCCTTTATTTATCTCTTATTATTCACATATTTATGTGAATAAAACTCCTTTATTTCTCTCTTATTATTCACATATTTATGTGAATAAAACTCCTTTATTTATCTCTTATTATTCACATATTTATGTGAATAAAACTCCTTTATTTCTCTCTTATTATTCACATATTTATGTGAATAAAACTCCTTTATTTATCTCTTATTATTCACATATTTATGTGAATAAAACTCCTTTATTTATCTCTTATTATTCACATATTTATGTGAATAAAACTCCTTTATTTATCTCTTATTATTCACATATTTATGTGAATAAAACACCTTTATTTCTCTCATATATCCAAGTTTCCCGAAATGTTCAAGTTTCCATTTTTGGATCATTTCCAAAAATGTTTAGGTTTCCAAAAATGTCCATTTCCATTTTCATTTCCATCTCCATTTTCATTTCCATTTTCATTTTCATTTCCATTTTCATTCATTTCTAGGTTTCCAAAAGTATCAAAAATTTATTCATAATACTTAAGACTTGTCATTTCATACAATTGATCTGAAAAATGCATAGGCCCTTCCTAGGATGTTACAGTTCTACCCCCCTTAAATAAAATTTCGTCCTCGAAATTTCCTAACTAAACAGTTGAGGGTATTGCTGTCGCATTGTCTCTTCTGGCTCCCACGAAGCTTCTTCCGATCCATGATTGCGCCATAACACCTTGACTAAAGGCACCGACTTCTTTCGTAGTGCTTTCACGTCACGCCCAAGATCTGAATCGGCTCCTCCTCATAGGATAGATCCGCCTTAACTCCACTTCTTCAACAAAAATACCACATGAGACGGATCCGATCGATAAGCGGCGTAGCATGGACACATGAAATACGTCGTGCATTTGATGCAACTCGGTGGTAACTCCAATTGGTATGCCACCGCCCAACTCGCTTCAAGCATTTGATAGGGCCCTATAAACCTTGGGCTTAGCTTCCCTTTGCGACCGAACCGCATAACCTTCTTCCAAGGTGAGACCTTTAGAAACACTTGGTCTCCTACTTCAAACTCAATTTCTTTCCTCTTAAGGTCTCACGTCGACGACTTACTGTCTTCATCGAAGCTTCTTTCAACCGTGCCTCGATTAATTCCACCTTCTCCTCGCCTCCGCCACTAACTCTGGACCCAAAACGCGGCGTTCTCTAACTCGGTCCAACAAGTTGGTGTTCTACATTTCCTTCCATACAATGCTTCGTATGGTGCCATCCGAATGCTTGCCTGATAGCCGTTGTTGTTGTGCGAACTCAGGCTAGAGGCAAGTAATCTTCCCAACTTCCTCGAAATCCATCACACACCTCTCTTAGCATATCTTCCAACACTTGTATAACCCGTTCGGATCGCCTGTCGATTGTGGATGAAAAGTCGTAGTGAAGTCTAGCTTAGTGCCTAATGCTTGATGAAGTGCTTTCCAAAATCGAGACGTAAACCTTGGGTCTCTATCGGAGATGATCGACATCGGTACCCGTGTAGCCTCACGATCTCCGCCACATATAACTTGGCTAACTTTTGAAGGGAATAGTCGATCCTCACAGGGATAAAATGTGCGGACTTGGTCAAACGGTCCACTATCACCCATACCGAGTCCTTCTTAGTGGGCGTAAGGGGAAGCCCACTAACTAAGTCCATGGTAATTCTTTCCCACTTCCATTGGGGAATCTCAATTGGTTGAAGCAATCTGATGGGACTTGGTGTTCACCCTTTTTACTTGCCGACATGTCAAACATTTCCCCACAAATTCGGTCACCTCTCGTTTGTGTCCGACCACCAAAATTGTTCCCTTAGATCTCTATACACCTTGATGCCTCCGGGATGCATAGCATAAGGACTACCATGCGCTTCCCGAAGAATCCTTTGTCTCAACTCCTTATCCCCAAGATACAAACCTTTTCCTTGTAGCACAGTACTCCTTCATCATTGACGCCATAATCCTTTAATCCTCCTTGCCGCATTTGCTGTAACTTAGTACTTAAGTCCTTATCCGCCAACCGTCCCTCTTTCACCTCCTTCACCAGGTTGGCTTGACTTGTAACTCGCCAACAAAGCCTGCGTCTTCATACAAACTTAAGTGAGCGAACAAAGCCCTTAAATCCGACACAACCTTCCTACTTAGGCGTCGGCTACCACATTCGCCTTGCCGGATGGTATTCTATCGAATAGTCATAATCTTTTAATAACTCCACCCACCTTCGTTGCCTCAAGTTCAACTCCTTCGAGTCAACAAATACATAAGGCTTTTGTGGTCCGTGTAAATTACTGACCTTTCTCCATAAAGGTAGTGCCTCCAAACTTTGAGGGCGAAAACCACCGCCATGAGTTCCAAGTCATGAGTTGGGTAGTTCACCTCATGCGCCTTAATGTCGAGATGCATAAGCGACTACCTTTCCTTCTTGCATTAGCACACACTAACCTCAAAGTGCGAAGCATCACAATATACTACAAAGTCCTTACACCTCCTCCACTGAATTAACACCGAGCTTCACAAGACCTTTTTAAGCTTTTCAAAGCTCTCCTGTTGCTTATCCGTCCACACAAACGGTACTTCCTTCCTTAGTAACTTTGTCAAAGGTGCGGCTATTGACGAGAATCCTTCCACGAACCTTCCGTAATAGCCCGCCAAGCCTAAGAAACTTCGATTTCAGCCACCGACCTAGGTGGTTTCCAATCCAACAACTGCTTCGATCTTCCTAGGATCCACTCTTATTCCTTCATGGATACCACATGTCCTAGGAACGCCACTTCCTTGAGCCAAAATTCGCACTTGCTGAATTTGGCATAAAGCTTCTTTTCCTTAACACTTCTAACACAACTCGGAGATGCTCATCGTGCTCCTCCTCCGTCTTGGAATACACCAAAATGTCGCCGATGAACACCACGACGAATCTATCCAAGTAGGGTTAGAAAACCCTATTCATCATATCCATGAACGCGCCGGTGCGTTCAACCCAAACGGCATCACCACAAATTCAAAATGACCGTACCTTGTCCTAAAAGCGGTCTTATGAATATCGACCTCCTTCACTTTCGGGCTGATGATACCCCGACCTTAAGTCGATCTTTGAGAACACAAATGCCCCTTTTCGGTTGGTCGAACAAGTCATCTATCCTTGGCAAAGGATACTTGTTCTTGATGGTCGCTTTTGTTCAATCGACGATAATCTATGCACATCCGCATAGTTCCATCCTTCTTCTTCACAAAGAGAACCGGTGCTCCCACGGAGACACACTGGGTCGAATGAACCCACGATCCAACAACTCTTGGATTTGAGCCTTGAGCTCCACTAACTCCCTTAACACCTTCCTCTTCTCCTCTTAACGCACTCACGAAGGCTAAGAATGCCTTACATCCTTTCTTAACCATTTTCTCGGCCTTCAGTGCCGAAACTACGTTAGACAAGTAGTTCCTCCTTTCTCCGATCATCACTACTACCTCATCTTCCGGGGTTCTTAGTTCCATACGTTTAGCCGCACAATCCAACACGGCTCGATGCTCTACTAGCCAATCCATTCCAAGTATAAGCTCAAACTTTCCGAAGGGTAATTCCATTAAGTCACCCCAAAGTTCGCTCCCTGAATCTCTCTAGGGGTACATTCCGAAAGATCCTATCTATCCTCACCGCTTTGGCCTAAAGGGCTTACTACGATTATCCGCCTATCGTAAAGTTCGTGAGTCTAGGCCTAGTGTTTCAACCACACTACATGCAACATAGGAATGAGTTGAGCCCACATCAATAAGAGCAAAATAGGGTTTGTCATGAATAAAGAACATACCGGTTATAACATCCGACGCGTCTCCCTCTTCCCTCCGGCGAACCGCGTAAACCAAACCCGGTTGCCTTGCTTGGCGTTAGTTAGTCGCACCTCGACCGAGCTCCACGGCCTCTGCCACTACCTCTGTTGGCCGACCCACGACCTCTTTGAGGCCTGCTGTCCGCCTCTACCAGCCTGGTTAGCATTCTGAGCTGCTGGTTGGCTCTCATCTAATAGCTTGGGGCAATCCTTAATCATATGGTCCTTGGACCCACACTTGAGACATCGTCTCGCCTTTTCCAACACTCTCCCCCGTGCTTCCTTCCACAATGTTCACAAGGGGCGAAATTGCCACCGTACCAAACTGTTGACTTTGTGGCTCATGTCAACTCTAAGCCTCTTGTGGCCTTTTCCGGATGGCCCAAAACCTCTTTTGGGCTTATTTCTCATCCACACTGCTTGGTGGCGTCCTTAATTCCTCTCACCACTTTAGCCTTTTCCACCAAGGCGAGAATTCCCGCTCGATGCGGTGCTATCAAAAGTCTCAAATCGTCCCTAAGTCCGTCTCCAAACGAACACAAATGCGTTCATGCTCGATCGCCACTACTCCTCGGGCATATCGGCTCAACCTCAAGAATTCCGCTTCATATTCGGTGACGGACTTACTTCATTGTACCAACCCCTGAAAAGCCTTCCTTTGCTCATCTATATACCGTTCCCACATACTTCTTCCGAAATGCTTCCTTAGCATATTCCCAAGTCGAATCTTCCGCCGTGGCACCGTCCCGAATCGGTTAACCACCATTGATACGCTTCATCGCGCAATGCGATGCCGTCATCCCTTTCAACTTCTCCTCGGGGTCAAGTCGAGCTCATCCATGATGCGCTCGGTTGCTTCCAACCAAGACTCACCAGATCTTGGGTGCCACTCCCGATACTCCTCTAAACATTTCACTCCATTAGCACGGAGCCGCTCAGCACGCACTTACGATTTCTGAATTGTTTCTGCACGACCACCAATTCCAAAACTCGCAAAGACTGCGACACGGCATCTTCCTCATGCGAGCTCTTTGCTCAACATTGGCAAATGGGGTGATGGTGGTGGTGGTATCTCATTGTCGAGAACTTTGTCCCGATCTAACGATCATCCTTCCTCTACCTCTTCCACGACGACCACGTCCTCTTGAGCTCATTATCGACGAGATCCGATTAAGGAATTTTATGTATTAGTATTCTTGTTTCACTTATTACCCGCGATGATATCTTATGAAGAAGAGTTTAAGAGTGGTTCTTTCGTATTCATACATGCATACAGATCTTGCATTCATTCATTCATCCATCAAAAATATATGAACTTTCGTTCATTCAAAGAAACGTTGTAATTCTTGTTGTTGTTTTCGTTATTTTGCTTTTCCACTTGCCTGGGGGCATTTTCGTAATTTTATCCTACAGGGTATTTTCGTAAATTTTTAGAAATAAAAAGTTGCCTGGTGATTTTGACGAAAGTATTTTGGTACTTCTAAAGTTCTGGGAAATTTTGGAAGAATTTTGAAATCCAGGGTATTTCGGTAATTTTTTTGATCTCGGGGGCCTTTTGATAATTTTTCCAAAAATCGAGGTAAATTTGTAAAATTTAATAAGTTAGGATATTTTCCAAGATTGTAAAACATTGAGGGTTCCTTTGAGAGTTACACTTTTCAAAGCAATGATATTGTAAAAATTTTGGAAATCGAGTCGTTTTGGTAATTTTGTAAGTTAGGAGCAATTTTGTAATTTTCCAAAATCAAGATAGTTTGATATTTTACAAATTAGGGGTTTTTTTGAACATTTGATAAAGTAATGAAATTTTGTTAAAACTATGGGTGGTTTGGTCATTTTATAAACCAAGGGTATTTTTTTTTTTTTTTAGAAGAAAATGTTGTAAAATAGTTCTCATAAGTTTCTAAGAGTTTTAAAACTAAATTTTGGTTATACATTTTTTTTTTTTTTATAAAAGAAAAACGGCTAAGTCCCTTTCGGGTTTTATTCTTTGTGTTTAGCCTATGGCCGAGCCCTCTTGGTCGGGGTGAACCAAAGCTACGCCTGAGCGATTCGAATGAAGAGGAGGTGAGTCACGCGGATCGCTTAAATACCAGAGCTCTTCCGGATCCAATCCTAGACATGCGTCTGAGGGGTTGCCACACCTAGCTCAATAACTTAGTCATAGGTTTGTTAAGTTCATTAAGTCTTATGAGTTTCAAGTGTTTGAGTAGTCTAATCCTGTGGTTCAAGTTCCTTTCACACTATTCTACGTTCCATGCCTTTGCTACCCTTTTACAATTCATAATTCACATAATCACACGGATGGTTAAAGGTACTTACCGTGGATCATGGGTCGGAGACTTAGGTGCCATGCCATAAAACCTGCTTATTTCAAAGAAATTCATTTGGGCTCGAATTGAAAACGTTTTGGGCCTGAGCCCACAGGCCGAGAGTTTTAAAATTGGGCTCTGATACCAACTGAAACACCCCACACCCGGCCCACGAGCTTGAACCGGATCTGGTATGTTCCTTAAATAAATCGGTTTTCAATGTTCTAAATGACTTAGAGAAAATTTGTGTAATTTTTAAAAAATTGTTTTGGGTTGGGCTTAATTTGAAACCTATTTAATAAATTCTGGAAATCCAACTTAAATAAGGTGACAAAAATAATCTTTGGGTTTATTATTTTAAAAGAAATAAATTTACTTATCTTTAATCAAACATAATTTGTATCATATTTAAATAAAAATAAACAGGAATAAAGAAAATCCAACTGGGCCTTATGGCCTTATTACATCATTCAAACCCAAAATAAAGTACTAAAATTTCATAAAGTCTAAATTCCAAATAATTTCTTCAAGCGATGCATGGCCACCTTTAGCTCCTGCCGACCCGGTCCATTACTTTTGCCCATCACACGAAAAATAATTCCCCAACGGGTGAGTCAACAGACTCAATGTGTACATAGTACTAATTTCCAACAAATCGGGCATACAAGTCATATCAATATCATGTTCATACAAAATAAAGGATGATGCAACCCAAACCCAAACCTATTTGTCCATCCGCTTCACGCACCACCCGTACCAACTTTGTACACCGCGGGGACTACTAAGTCGACCCTCCATCCGCTACACACCATCGAAGCGATCATTTGCGATCGACGTGCTCATCGCCCACTTATGTTGTGTCATTAGACACTCAGATTCACTAGATGTAACCGAAGTTACCACTTTTCACTTTATGTGACCGTAGTCACCACTTTACGTTGGTGAGACCGTAGTCATCACCTTCACTTTCTTCCTCCACAAATATCCCGAATGCCCCAATTATTTCATAACATATTTCACATACTAAATTTTCATTCATGTTACTAATCACATGTTCAAAATATATCACATTCACAATCCTATCAAAAGTAGGAAACGTGCACAGGTACTCCTTACCACATTTGTGGTGCTTAGCCACATTCACATACTTATTACATATTTACATATTTAATGATTGCCATGCAATTTATTGAAAGTTAGTAAGAGTACACACCTTTTTTCGCTTAATAGTTTCCGTGAATTCCAGTAGAGCGATCTCTGAGTCTAGATCTTTCACTCCTATATTCGGCCATTAATTAAAACATATAAATAAACCTATTTGGTCTTAAAACCAAATCCTACTAGAAGTAGAATTACTTACCTAGTTGCCGAATTGATTTAATCAAGTCCCAACAGTTGCTAGAATTCCTCTTCCTTGAAATCGGCTAATACTAGGTATGTAACCATGTCGATTTTAGTTTTTGAAATAATGGAAAACACTTAAACAAATTATGCCTTGGCCGAATATCCCTTACTTTATGATGGGATTCCAAAGCTGAAGAGGATTCCTTTATAAGCCTGTTGAAATCCTATAACTTCGTGTTAGATTAGATCTAACTTTGAAAACGTGAATCATAATCTTTAACCACATATTTATATTTATAATCCTTACCTTAGATCCTTAGATTTCCCGAAAGATCCCCTTTTGATGTTGTGGATGATTGCCCTCTTTCTTAGAATCCACAAAGATTCAGCTTAACAGTAGAAAAAGAGAGGGATTTTTGCTTAATGAAAATTCGGCAGAGAGGGGTTTTGCCTAGGGAGAATTTCGGCAGAGAGGAAGAGGGAGCAAATGTTGATGAGTAGCCCTCCTGTCCTCCTTTTATAGCCAAAGTTATCAGCCTAGGAGTCCTTTACTTGGCCACCACTCCTCTTTTTGATAATATTATCTCTTTTATTTAAAAGATAAAAGCCTTTAATCCATCAATTATCTCCTCAATTATCTCATTAGAAAATAATCCTTTATTTATCTCTTATTATTCACATATTTATGTGAATAAAACTCCTTTATTTATCTCTTATTATTCACATATTTATGTGAATAAAACTCCTTTATTTCTCTCTTATTATTCACATATTTATGTGAATAAAACTCCTTTATTTATCTCTTATTATTCACATATTTATGTGAATAAAACTCCTTTATTTCTCTCTTATTATTCACATATTTATGTGAATAAAACTCCTTTATTTATCTCTTATTATTCACATATTTATGTGAATAAAACCCCTTTATTTATCTCTTATTATTCACATATTTATGTGAATAAAACTCCTTTATTTATCTCTTATTATTCACATATTTATGTGAATAAAACTCCTTTATTTCTCTCATATATCCAAGTTTCCCTAAATATGTTCAAGTTTCCATTTTTGGATCATTTCCAAAAATGTTTAGGTTTCCAAAATGTCCATTTCCATTTCCATTTTCATTTCCATCTCCATTTTCATTTCCATTTTCATTTTCATTTCCATTTTCATTCATTTCTAGGTTTCCAAAAGTATCAAAAAATTATTCATAATACTTAAGACTTGTCATTTCATACAATTGATCTGAAAAATGCATAGGCCCTTCCTAGGATGTTACATAGAAAACTTCGGCATTCACTGAAGTTACATAATCCCCAAGTTGTCTTCTTTATGGAGACAAAAATAAACAAGTTCAAGATAAAGAAAGTTAGACAAAGATGTGGGTTTCAGTTTGGTATTGATGTGGATTCTATGGGCTCGAGAGGTGGTCTTAGCTTGGCATGGAGTGGAGATGTTAGCATAGTGTTACAAAGTTTTTCTCATCGTCATATTGATGTAATCATTGAAGAAGATGGGAAGAAATGGAGATTAACAGGGTTTTATGGTTCTCTGTACACGAATGATAGAGAGGAAGCTTGGAATCTGTTAAGAAGATTACGTAATCAGGGTGAGCAGCCATGATTGGTTTGTGGTGATTTTAATGAAATTCAATATGGATTTGAAAAGAAAGGTGGCTTACCTAGAGATGAAAGGAAAATGGAGGAATTTCGACAAGTGTTAGATGATTGTCATTTAGCAGATCTGGGCTATTTAGGTAATTGGTTTACTTGGGAGAGAGGTAACTTACCGGAGACGAACATTCAAGAAAGGCTTGATAGGGGAGTTGGTACAGAGGGGTGGAGATCATTGTTCCCAGATTTTATAATTCAACATCTCCCACATTCTTTCTCAGATCACTGTCTACTTCTTATTAATACAGATTCTAGGGCTAGACAGCAACAAGGAAAGAGTTTTAGGTTTGAAGCTTGATGGGTTCTAGAAGACACTTTTTTTGAGAAAGTTAGATTGAGCTGGGTGGTTCTTCAGGGGATCTTCTGGACAAACTGGAAATTCTGAAAGGTGATTTGAGTAGATGGGCGTTCCAGATTCGAAGAGATAGAAAATTAAAGAAAGAGGGTCTAACTGCTAAACTGGCAGCGCTTCTTGAAGCAGATAGAGACGATGAAAATCTAGCGGACATTATTGATACAAAGATCCATCTGAATATGGAGATTGACAAGGATGAAAGCTACTGGGAGCAGAGGACTAAAATAAATTGGCTGAAACTTGGTGATAGGAACACAGCTTTTTTCACAAGCAAGCGACACAAAGGAAGAAAAGGAATTTGATTCAGAAGTTACAGTTTGATGACGGTAGGGAGACAATGGAGAGTAAAGATATGGAGGAGATTGCACGATCATATTTTATAAAGCTCTTTTCAGTTGAAAGTCAATTAAATACTGACAGAATATTATCAGGAATAGAAGCATGTATTTGAAGAGGATAATTTTAAACTGCAGCCGATATACAAAGGAGAGAGATTTGGACAAATAAGTTGTCGAAAAATGGGTCCAATAAAGGCCCTAGGGGAAGATGGTTTTCCAGCCATTTTTTATCAAAAATGTTGGCCGATCATTGGGGAAGAAGTCTCAAACTACTGCCTTCAACAGTTGAACAACGATATGAACTTACGCTCGATTAATAAAACAAATATCGTGCTGTTACCAAAAGTTTCAAATCCTTCTAATATTTCTCAGTTCTGGCCTATTAGTTTATGCAATGTGCTTTATAAGTTAATAGCTAGAGTGTTAGCTAATCGACTTCGGGTAGTATTGCATAAATGCATTGATTCTGCGCAAAGTGCCTATGTTCCTGGGAGGTTGATCACGGATAATGTGTTACTAGCTTATGAAATTCTGCATACGTTAAAAAACAAGAAGACTGGGAGAAAAGGGCTCATGGCAGTGAAGCTAGATATGAGTAAGGCATATGATAGGGTTGATTAGAATTTTGTGAAAAGGGTAATGATTAAGCTGGGATTTGCTATGGGATGGGTTGACATGATTTTGAATTGTGTATCTTCTGTTTCTTATTCTATGGTTTTTAATGGAATTGTGAGTGAAAGTTTCCTACCAACTCGTGGTCTCAGACAAGGGGATCCGTTGAGTCCGTTTTTATTCTTATTTTGTGGGGAAGGACTTTCAAGTTTGTTGAGGTTGGCTAAAGCTGGTAACATTCTTAAAGGGGTAAAAGCGAGTCGCAGTGGGCCAGCTATTTCTCATTTACTGTTCACAGATGATTGTATTTTGTTTGTAGAGGCTATAGAGAGAGGTGCGATATCTTTGAAGCAAATTTTAATGGAGTATGAGGCGAATTCAGGTCAGTGTGTTAATTATGATAAATCGTCTGTTTTCTTTAGCACCAACACTCAAGAGAGAGAAAGAATGGCAGTGTCTCGAGTTTTGGTAGTTAGGAGATCAAATGACATTAAAAGGTACCTGGGGCTCCCTAGTATGGTGGGAAGGAGAAAGCGTTCATCTTTTCAAAATCTGAAAGATCAGTTTAAACAACGTATTGACAGTTGGAGTATTCGGTTTTTATCACAAGGGGGAAAATAAGTCTTTATAAAAGCAGTTCTTCAAGCTATTCCTACATATTCGATGGCATGCTTTTTACTCCATAAATCTCTATGTTCAGATTTGGAAGGTATAATAGTGAAGTTCTGGTGGCAAAAACGTCAAAATAGAAAGGGTATCCATTAGTGCGCTTGGAAAGATTTATGTCTTTTAAAATAAGATGGTGGTCCTGGCTTTCGAAATTTTACAAAATTTAATGTTGCGTTACTAGTAAAACAGGGTTGGCGTCTCATTTGTTATCCAGATTCGTTATTAGCGCGTGTGCTAAAAGCTAAATATTATCCTAACTTGAATTTTTCTGAAGCTCGGTTAGGAAATTTACCTTCACTTACCTGGAGAAGTGTCTGGGTTGCGAAAGGGCTCCTCGATAAAGGAATGTGCTGGAGAGTCGGGACGGGGGATAAAATTTCCATTTGGGCAGATTTGTGGATTTCAGGAAACGAGGCAGATAGGATTCTGAATCATAACAGCAATGAAGGCATACAGTTAGTGTCAGATCTAATTGATGCCACTAGTCGAAATTGGAAATCTGAGTTGATTAGGAGTACCTTTACAGATGATATAGCGGGAAAAATTTTGCCGATCCCTTTCGCGGAGGTAGCTCATGAAGACTTGCAAGTTTGGCGTGGGGAACTGTCAGGAGAATTCTCCGTTAGGAGTGCCTATAAACCATTACAGGTTTGTAGCCAGGATCCTAATGATATTAATTTACAAATTGTGACGAAGAATTACTACAGGAAACTTTGGAATCTGGATATCCCAAAAAAAATTCAGATTACAATATGGAGATTTTCTTGGAATTTTTTCCCGTCTCTGGTGAATCTCAAGAGCAAGAGGATGGTCACTGATGCCCATTGCCCGAGATGTCGCCAAGCAGATGAAGATGGATGCCATATTTTTCAACATTGTCCTGCATCAACAGAGGTCTGGAGTCAGTTACAGTTAAGCTGGGTGTTAAATCGCAATGATCTAGGTATGTGGGACTGGCTTATATGGATCTTTGAGGTAGGGTGTAAGGAACAGGTTCGGCTATTCTGTTGCGGACTCTGGTTCATCTGGTTCAGCAGGAATTTGCTATTGTACGAAAAGAAGGCTTTATCAAGTGAGGAAATAGTCAGAAAGATCTGTAGATATGTTTCGGAATTGGAAGCAGTAAGAGGCGAAAATATCTTACCTCGGATTATTGAAGGACCTCATCAAATGCTCAGTAGAGGTAGGGCAATGATTCAGTTCGACGCGGCCTTTGACGGTCGATCACTTTCATCAGCTTCTGGCTTACTGGTCTGAGATGAAAATGGGGAAATTTTGGCTTCAAAGGCAGTCCTCCATTCCAATATCTCAACTCCATTCTCGGTGGAGGCATATGCAGGATTGCAAGCAACAAAATTAGGAATAATGCTGAATTTAAGCAAAGTGACGATTATGGGTGACTCAAACTCAATTATTAAGAAATGTCAGAGCAAAAATCTGGACAGATCGGTCATCAGAGCTATTATCAGAGACATTTATAGCCATGCAAGTAAATATCAAGAGATCGTGTTTTCTTTTGTTCCCAGATCGGCAAACCGTTATGCTCATGTTATGGCGACCGATGCTTTAAGAAGAAAGGAGAGTTGTTACCTGAGGGGGTATCCTTGATCGAGTTCGGCAAGAGGTGGACCGTAACCAGTAACACTCTTAGGAAAGTTGGACGATCGACGAGAGAGGGGACTTGAAGATGTGATAATCTTTAAGGGGACGAGTTTGAGGAAGGCTGCGACGGAAGTTGAAGGGGATGGGAGGGAAGCTGAAGGGGATGGGAGGGAAGCTGTAGGGGAAGGGCTTGGAGTCGGTGAGGGCAGTGAATGAAATGAGAGAAATCTGAAGGGGAGAGTGATAGGGAGGGCGATTGGAACCGGTGAGGGTAGGTGAAAGTTTGAACGGGTGGTTTTGGGAAACAGGGGGCTGCAAAATGGTAGCAGGTATTAATTATGCCTGGGGAACTGCTACTGCTACTGCTGGTCTATGGATGTGAACGGTCACTGCGCAAAAGGTGGGTTCCAGCTGTTATTGATTTGATTGGGTTTTGAGTTGTTTTTTAGTTTCTAGTTTGTTTGGTCTGGTTGGTGTTTGGTTTTTTAAGTTCCGTTCGGTTTCTTTTGTTGCTTTAGGATTTTTTCTTTCTTTGTTTTCGTTTGGGCTATAGCCCAATTGCTTATGTTGTTTTGGTTTCTTTTCTCTAATAATATAGCCCAGTCAGATTTTATTCAAAAAAAAAAATACATCAAATACATTAAAAATATTAAAATAAATGTTTCCCAATAAATGAAAAAATTATATTTAAATAACACTAAGATATGTGCAACTTAACAAGCAAATACATCTAAAATAATATCAAAATTAATAATAAAACAAGAGTTATACAATATCCAAACAATAACAACAAAATAATAGCAATATAATAGCGAAATGATAGCAAAATATGAAAAAAAACAGTAGCAAAACAACAAAAGTTTTTTTTTTTTTTTGCAAACCCAAACCTAGCTCGGGCAAAAAAAAAAAACTTACTTGAGGCCTAACCCGTTAGAAACATGTCTTACTTTTTGTCCAAACCCATTTTTTGGGTCTATATTTTTTTCCAAACCCTCCTACTTTTCAAACGGGTTCAACCTGACCTATGATCAAGTCTTATGAAAAGTGAGGGATATCAAATTGGATAGGTAAACTTAAATGAATATTCCACCAATTCCACGTTGATTTATCGTAATCTAAATTAATTGCCTCTAACAAACTTTTTATTTAAAAAAATTTAAATTAAAAAATGTAACAGTTTTGATATGGCACCATATTTAACAACAAAATAAATGGGCTGCCAACTATTAGCGCCCAAACCCAACATCTCTCACTCACACATCATGGTACAATATTTGATAACGATCTCTTTTCTCCTCTCTTGAATTTTCATACAAGGAAATATGCAATGTGACAGACATACTTTGTTTTTGAGAGCCGACTGTTAGGTGTAACACCCGGTTTCTAACAACCCGAAACTAAGAATGAATAAGGGACTACATTTAAAGAGACCGCAAGCTGGCGGCCTATATTGGGAGAGACGAGAAAGCTAGAAACTGAATTGGACATAGTTGAGAATTAATTTTGGTTTGGTTAGAATGGAACCAACCAGTTCCTTAGTGGGAGATATCATAATTAGCCATGGATGGCTTTCATAGGATTGGAAGTAGCGCGAGAAGGGCTATAAATAGCTGAAAGATGGCTCACATGGATGATTTTCTTCCTGACCTTGTTCAATTTCTCCTGTTCTTCATCTTCTTCGGTAGCTCGAAGATGGAATAGCCATGGAAGGTTCTACATGGAGAAGACTTCATGACGGTTAAAATGGAAACTAGAGAAACCAACAAGTAGGTAAGGTTCTTAACCCTTTTAGGTACGTAAAAGTTAAGGAAAGGAAGTTAAAGATTTCAAGACCATTTTAAGGGTTCTGTATATTTTTGGAAAATGGGTTTAAGTTAAGAATATCGAGTATAACTCATGATTTTTTGTTGTAAGCTGCTGGTTGGAGAATGAAAGCTCTAGTGTTTAAGAGAAGGAATAAGCTATGGAAACGATGAAGTTTCAGATGAGTTCTAGACCCCAAACCTGTCGTTAAGTTTTATGCTGTTTAAGTACACCATGTTTGCATGAGCATGAAATATGATGATATGAGCATGCATTGCATGACTGTGGGAAAACCTCAAGGGGTTAGATGAAGTTAGGATAGGAATAGGGAGATAACCCATTAGTTACCGTCTCGGGCGAAGCTTCAGGCCTTGCGGAAGGAATACTGCGGTGTTTGAACATTAAAGTTAGGTGGTGTAAAAGAGGTAATGAGAGGAGGATTCGAGAAATGAAATTATGGAATGCTATTTATCACGACGATGATATCGTCTAGTCCTTTGGGGCGACACTGTGACGACGGTATATAGCGTAAGACCATATATGAAAGATGCTATGACAGTCTAATAAGTGGTACATAGCGTAAAACCATGGATAAAAGACGTCATGGCAGCATGGTACACAGTAAAGGTATATGGCATAAGACCATGGATGAAAGACGCCATGGCGGCAATGTATAAAGTATAAGGTAAACGACGTAAGACCATAGATGAAAGACTCCATGTCATCAACTGATAGTACGCTAGGATGGAAGGTAGGTGTAAGACTATGGATGATAGACTCCATGGCATCCACAGAGTAAGTCCACTGGGACAGTAAACACAAAACAGATAAAGTCCGCCGGGATATTAAATACAAGGTAAGTTTGCTGGGGACAGTAAACACGAGGTAAGCTCGATAGGATGCAAAGCTCGAGGAAGAAAGGTATAAGACCATAGCTCGGCTACGGCATCCCATAAAGTCTGCCATAGAACAGATGCGGAAAGTACATCAGGACCTCAAGTGAGGAGTATACGACCAATGTGCCAAGTACGAGAAACCATACAGGTGAAAGAAGAGTTATACAAAAGTGTAAGTAGTGACATGCGGGTCTGGAGGAATCCGCCAAAATAATGGAAGTGATAAAAAGTAAGGCATGAGCGAAGACCCGACACGAATTATACAAAGTAAGTCATGCGGAAGAAATGCAAGAAAGGAAAATCATTTGAGGATTGCAAGCCAAAAAATGCAAATATCAACTTCCTAAATAACTAACCAATATGCCATAATGGCACCAACATCTAACACAATTACATGAATCAATTCAAATCTTTCAAGCATGTTACTACATTTCATACCATTCATAAGCTTCAACATAAATTTATCCCAATGGCATTATATACACCTTAAACATCAACTCAACATACTTTATTTAACATTCAAACATCATACTTCCTTAAGCATTGTGTACCTATTCAATCATGCATTCCATGATTAAACATCATCACATTTTTATGCCAAATCAATTTAACCATTTTCATCATTTTAGTTCAAGACATCCTACATACCTCAAATATGGCATACCACCTTGCAATCATTCTAACTTATATACAAATCAATAAGCGTACAAAATCAAGCACTGTATACATATGTATACTATAATCATCATCATTCAAACAAACACTTATATATATATAGAATTTTTCATCATTTTCCAAAAATCAACACTTAACCATATTGAAACCTATATACATGCCACATAATTGGGTCTAGAATAATTTAAAAGTCTACCGAGACTGAAGCTGGATAGTGTAAGTTCTGGAGTTGATCTGATAGACGCGTTCTGCAAAATGCCAACTATAGAAAACAGAAAACAAAACAGAGTAAGCATTACGAATGCTTAGTAAGTTCATAGGAAGTTTGCCTAACTTACCTTAGCATTACAACAATTTAAACTATTGAAAAACTTTGGCATAAAACATGACATCCTTTGGCATCCTCAACTTTCATTTTAATTGCAACTAAACAACCGATAGGTTAGTTTGTTTACACATCAAATGCTTCTAATATGAATCACATATACATATACAACATTTCAACAGAGCATAATATATATATCATCCCATTCATACTCATTTCATAAACATATAAATTCAATTCATATTGACACATTTTCAATCGTAACATTTCCGTTAATACCATTTTCATTTTTGTTTTCACCCAGAGGTCTAAAGCAATTTGAGCTCAGATACTTTGAATTGATTTGATCCAATTTACTGACATTATCAGGCTTTTAGCACTAGCTTCGGATCAGGGCTGCTAACACTAGTTTAATTCGATGCTGCTAACACTAGTTTCAGAGAATCCGCAACAAATACTTGGAATCTTAAATCACTTTACATCTAAATAATTTCGTTTTGCAATGTTTTCAAAGCATACATGTTTTTGTACCTAATAACAATAATAGCTTTCTCTTATTTTTCAATTCATAATAATAAATATATTCATTTTCTTTTAAATGTATTTTATTCAAATATTGTATTAGTCATTTTTCAAATTATGATACATTTAGAATTATTTTAAAAAAAATATATATTTTTACTTGAATCTCAATTTTTAATGAATGTCGAGATAAAATATTTTTAAGCGTATACTTTTTTATATAAATTTAAGCTAAAATCTTAAATAACTTTTAAAGAAATATAAAAGATAAAATTTATAATAAATTTAAAAATTTTAAAAAATAAATTTTAAAAAGATTTATAAAATTGAAAATATAGATAAAAATGTATAGTCGGTCAATGCTAACCATTGCCAACCAATGTAGTAAATATTAGTCAATGTTGGTGAACATTAATCAATGTTTATAATTTTTCAATATATTTTCAATTAATATATTTTGTATACATTTCAAAATTTCAAAATTTTAATCATCTTAACCAACTCCTAATTAATAAAGAATGTTTTGGAAGTTTAAATATCGATAACTAGCCAAATCCTTAAAATATTTGAAAGTTGGGTGGATTTTTAGTTTTTTACATAGATGATTTTATAATTATTTTTCAATAATAAGGAGCATCTCAATATTTATGGGTATTGAGTTTGATATAAGAATTTTATCTATGAATTTTGTCAAAATTGTTGAAGTCAAGAAAGAAAGAGAATATTAGCTAATCAGTCTAATTTAAAATTTCGACACTTTATATATTGGTTCCATATATGTTGGTTTTAGCTTAATATTTTAACAATTTTTTTTTAAAAAATTTGTTTATTTTATTTTATTGCTTGTTATGTATGTATAACACAAAACTTTAATTATCTATAGTGTTTCTTTAATGGAAGAAGCTTCCAAAAATTTAAAAATATTGTTGAAAGCTTGGCTTTATTTATAGATGAAAATATGATTACACAAATGACAAAACCTTATGTATGTGGGGTTATTGCAAATTTTGAAATTAAATCGATGGAAGATAAAAATTTATTTTTCCTTCAAAATGAATATATTTGTTTTTGTGTGCTCATGCTTTCGTTTATAAATAAAGCCGGAGTTTTTTTTTTTTTTTTAATAAAATAACAAAATAAATAAGATTTTGCCTTACGCCTCATAATTTAACTACTACATTTTTTTTTTCTTTTTCCACTAGTATATATTTCTCACTTATGAAATTGTGTCATTTATCCTTTACAATAAGGAAATATTAAATATATTAGATTGTTGAGTGTTTTAGAGTATTTGTCTTTTAAAGGGGGTTAAATTCTCTATTTATATAATATGGTTCCTATTCTTGAATGTGATGTCCTAAGTAGGTTCCTATGCATGTCAACACGTACCATATTCTAGGATTTGTTAGTACAAATCTCTGGTGAGGAAAATCTCGAACACACGAACAGAACTCGAACAGAAGAAGAAATAGGACAAGGCTCCAAGGCGTGTATCAAACCACTTTCTTTAAGGTTATATTCGCCCCCACCTATCTTCGGTGTGCAAACGAGTTCCAAGCAAATTAACCTCGAGGATACAATGAAGCTAATGGCTATTTGCGTTTTGCACTGACGAGAATAGCCCACTACACACTGAGCAATGTATGACAAGAAAACCAATTTCTATAAAGGATTTCTGCAGTAATACTTTATAGAACAATCTAACAATATTAGAAAATGAAGGAAGAAAGAAAGAATATTAGAATTTTGTTGGTATATCTCCAAATGAAATCTGATTCCTATTTATAGGAATTTTCATGTCTCTTCATAGAGACATCTTTAATTAATAGGTACCTTTCCGAATAATAATATTTTTAAAATAAAACATAATTATTCATTTAATTATAACTATTCAAATAATATTATTTAAATAGTTATAATTCTTTTTCAAAAATCAAAAAATATAATCTTTTGATTAATTATACCTATTCATTTATAGTTATTGGAACACTATAAATATTTGAAAATGTTCCAACAATCTCCCCCCATTTTCAAAATATTTTAGATTTTGATATTCTTGGAAATCAATTTGCATAAATGAAGGTATCTTACGATTGAACCTTCACTCAGTGAAAACATGTTAAAGTTTAATCGAAATTTCATGGTAGACTAAGCTTTGAACCAATTATTTCATTTGATTAACCGAACACATCTCACACAATGATTTCAACATTGGTCAATGCATAGTATCCGTGGACACTATTATGGCCATGTGTCCGTGTCCTCTTTTCATGAGTGCTGTCAGAGCCAAGCCCTTGAGCTCCTAGAAGCGGCCACACTTCCACTCACATAGGTAGATCCCATCAAGAGTGTTCCCGTAATTATAACACTCTAACATATTTATGTTATGGGTCCATTAAGAGTACATTACTCATCCTTCCTTTATCATTACGGGTACCTAGCACTTTAATCTTAGGATGGATTTATTTATAGTGCTAACAGTCATATACTAATGATGTACTTTGTCTCATTGAACTCCAGACTTGACGTTATACCAAGCGTTGAGTCGAGTTTCCATCATGGATGACTCTAATTAATGGGCTTGAGTCCCATCCCTTTTGAGGTCCTTTTTACTGCATCTCTAGCAAGACTTTTTGTCAAAGGATCCGCCAAAATTTCACTTGACCTCACATAATTAATAGTGATCACTCCATCAGAGATTAATTGTCGGACATAACTATGTCTTAATCCAATGTGTCTAGACTTTCCATTATATACTTGGCTATATGCCTTTGTTAGAGTAGCCTCACTATCACAACGGATAGAAATAGGTGAAATTGGCTTAGGCCATAAGGTACATCATAAAGCAAATTTCTCAACCATTCTGCTTCTTTAGATGCAATGCACTAATGCAATAAATTCTCACGCCATGGTGGAATCAGTAATACATGTTTGTTTCTTGGAACCCCAAGAAATGGCTCCTCCACCAAGAATGAAGATCCATCCACTAGTAGATGCATGATCTTCCAAACTTGTAATCCAACTAGCATCCGAATACCCTTCTAAAACTGGAGGATATCCATTATAACACAATACATAGTTAATAGTTTTCTTTAAGTACCTAAGTACTCTATTCAATGCTTGCCAATGCAAACTACTTGGATTACTTGTGCACCTACTCAACTTCCTAACAGCATATGCAATATCTGGTCTTGTACAAGTCATTATGTACATAAGACAACCAATTAGACTTGCATATTTCAATTGATCAATTTTCCTACCAGCAGTAGATACTAATTTTATTTGAGGATCCATGGGTGTAGATGCTGGTATACAGTTGAAAAGGTCAAACTTTTTAAGCACATTTTCAATATAATGTGATTGTGATAAAGCTATAGTGCTTTCATCTCGGGTTATTTTAATCCCAAGAATAACATCTGCTACACCCATATCCTTCATAGCAAAGTTTTTTGACAAGAATTTCTTTGTGTTTTCTATTTGTTCCAAATCCGTGCCAAAAATAAGCATGTCATCTACATATAAGCAAATTATGACACCTTTTCCATTTTCAAATTTGCTATATATGCACTTATCGGATTCATTTATTTTGTAGCCATTAGCTAAAACAACATTGTCAAACTTTTGGTGCCATTGTTTTGGTGCTTGTTTAAGTCCATATAAAGATTTAACAAGCTTACATACCTTATGCTTTTGTCCTGGAACAACAAATCCTTCCTGGTTGTTCCATGTACACTTCCTCTTCCAATTCACCATTTAAAAATGCAGTTTTAACATCCATTTGGTGAACAACCAAATTATATATAGAGGTAAGTGATATTAAGAGTCTAATTGTAGCAATTCTTGCTCCTGGAGCATAGGTATCAAAGTAATCAATACCTTGTTTTTGTGTAAAACCTTTGGCTACCAACCTTGCTTTAAACTTATCAATGGTTCCATCGACCTTCATTTTCTTTTTGAAGATCCATTTACAACCCTATTGGTTTGGAACCCGGTGGAAGATCAACTAAGATCCAAGTTTGATTTCCCATTATTGAATCCATCTCATCATTTATTGCTTCTTTCCAAAAGCGAGAATCTTGAGATTTCATTGCCTCTTCAAATGTAATAGGATCAGATTCTGTATTATAACAATAAGGTATCTTATTGCATATACTTTCACCTTGTCCTTCTACAAGAAACATCATGAAATCTGGTCCAAAATCTTTGACCTTTTTAATCCTCTTACTTCTTTTTAATTCTTGACAAGATTCACCATTATTATCAATTTGTTCCAATGGAATCTCATTCTCATTTGAAGAATGAATCAATTGTTATGGCTGTAATTGTCTTGATATAGAATTAAATCTATTTTCATCAAAAATAGCATCTCTTGATTCAATAACAGTATTAATTGAAATTGAATCATTTGGTTCAATTACCATGAACCTATATGCCTTGCTATTGTGTGCATATCCTATAAATATGCATTCAATTCCTCTTTCACCTAACTTTTTACGTTTAGGTGTTGGAACTTTGACAATAGCTCTACAACCCCAAACCTTCAAATAATTAAGGTTTGGTTTCCTTTTCTTCCATTGTTCATAAGGGGTTATTTTAGTTTCCTTATTAGGAACTCTATTCAATATATGACAAGTCATTAGAACGACTTTTCTCCCCAAAAACCTTGTCCAAGACTCGAATATGATAACATTGAATTTACCATTTCAGTCAATACTCTATTTTTCCTTTCAGCTACACCATTTTGTTGTGGTGTGTAAGGGGCTGAAACTTGATGGACAATCCCAATGGATTCAAAATAACTTGGATTATAGTATTCTCCACCTCTATCCGATCTTAAGCACTTGATAAATGATTCACACTGAAGTTCAACTTCAGATTTATAAACTTTAAATTTATCAAGCGCTTCATCTTTTGAATGCAATAAATATACATAACAATATCTAGAGCAATCATCAATAAAAGTAACAAAATATTTCTTTCCACCTAATGTAGGAGTATTATGCATGTCACATAAATCACTATGTATCAAATCAAGCAATTTTGTTTTTCTTTTAACCTTAGGGAAAGGGTTTCTTGTAATTTTAGTCAACATACAAGTATTGCATTTTTCAATATTATTATTAAAAATAAGAATTAAATCTAACTTATACATGTCATTCAATTTTCTATAATTCAAATGACCTAATCTATAATGCCATAAACAAAAAGATTCAACCATATAAGCAGAAATAGTACTTTTATTCTTATTAATGATATTCAGTTTGAACATACTCTTATACATATACCATTTCCCTACAAAAATTCCACCCTTAGACAAAATAAACTTATCTCATTTCTCAAAAACAAGTTTAAAACCAAACTTATTTAATGAGACTTCCAGACACTAAATTCTTTCTAACTTCTAGTACATAATATACATCATTTAAGGTTAAAACCTTTCCGTATGAATTTTAGTTCAATGACTTTGCCTTTGATTATCATGCGGTGGAAGAATTTCCCATGTACAAGACATTGTTATTTTCACATTATGTAAACTTTGTGAACATGCTTTTGTCTTTGCACACGTGTTTGGTTGCTCCGGTATCAATCCACCATGTATTATCATCTTGTGCCATATTAAGTTCAGATATCATTGCAACAAACTTTTCGTTATTATCAGCCTTAGAAGATGATTTCTTCTTTAAAAATCGACATTCATTCTTGAAATGTCCCGGCTTACCACAATGATATCATGAGCCCTTTTGTTTCTTTTTTTAAACTTAGGTGCTCTATCACCTGTTTGAACTTTCTCTTGAATGGTTTAGTAGTCCAGTACTTCCTCCGTAACATGCACTTTGGCATTTTCGAATTTAGATTCTGATCTTGCTTTCGATATTCTTCTTCTATACGAAGATGATTTGCCAAAGCCTCAAGAGATATTTCCTCTTTCTTATGTTTTAGACTTCTTTTAAAGTCTTTCCAAGATGGAGGAAGTTTGTCTATTATGGAGGATACAATAATCATGTCATCCATTTTCATAACATATTGTTTGAATTGATTCAGCATCTTTTCAATATCACGAAATTGTTCCATAACAGAATCGACCATCAATCATTTGATAACTATTGAAACGATCGACAAGAAATTTCTTACTTGTAACATCTTCTGGTCATGTATCTTGTCTCCAATTTGTCCCATAATTCTTTAGCGGTGACCTCGCTTTGGTAGGTGTCGAACAAACCATCGATAAACCATTCAATATGTGGCCCATGCACATGTAATCAGCATTGTCCCATTTTTGTCTTTCTCGGGTTGCAACAACAGATTCGTTTTCCCTCTAAATCGGTCTTGGAGTATCCAAAACATAAGCAATCTTCAAAGTTGATAATAAGATGTGCATCTTTTCTCGCCATCGTTTAAAATTGCCACCATCAAACCGATCAAGTTTGACAAAATTGGAAGCCAACTCCCTTAGTGTTCCACTTTCATGAGTTGTTGTAGTCATCATGAAATATAACCTTAAAATTGTTAGTACAAATCTCTCGTGAGGAAAATCTCAAACACACGAATGTAACTCGAATGTAAGAAGAAATAGGACAAGGCTCCAAGGCGTGTATCAAACCACTTGTTTTAAGGTTATATTCGCCCCCACCTATCTTCTCTGTGCAAAACGAGTTCCAAGCAAATTAACCTTGAGAATACAATGAAGCCAATGGCTATTTGCGCTTTTTGCATCGACGCAGAGAATAGCCCACTACACACCGAGCAATGTATGACAAGAAAACCAATTTCTATAAAGGATTTACTGCAGTAATACTTTATAGAACAATCTAACAATATTAGAAAATGAAGGAAGAAAGAAAGAATATTAGAATTTTGTTGGTATATCTCCAAATGAAATCTGATTCCTATTTATAGGAATTTTCATGTCTCTTCATAGAGGCATCTTTAATTAATAGGTACCTTTCTCGAATAATAATGTTTTTAAAATAAAACATAATTATTCATTTAATTATAACTATTCAAATAATATTATTTAAATAGTTATAATTCTTTTTCAAAAATAAAAAAAAATATAATCTTTTGATTAATTATACCTATTCATTTATAGTTATTGGAACACTATAAATATTTGAAAATGTTCCAACAGGATTAACACGTGTTTTCAAGGTGGGGGTTTACCTGCATGATGATTATGCGAACTATGTAAGCTACAGGTCAGTCCTAGTCGAGTAACCGAATAGTGGATCAGTAATAACGAATATTGTAACATAGATATAGATTGAAAATCTACTTAGAATCCGAAATTGAAAAATTGAATATTTTTCACACCAATTAAGAAAAAAAAAGTTCAGTATCTTGCATCAAAACTTAATTTCAAAAAATATCTTCAACTTATCCCTTTTTTCTTTCATCAATGGATTGGCTCAAATTGGTTTATCATATTTTTCATGCGGAAGAATTTATTTTAAATATTAGCAATGATATTATTAGGAGGGATAATGACGAATTTTATATATGATTTATAAAATTGATATGAAGAAAGTAAATAAAAAAAATTTTGGCCCTTCAATTTTACAGAAATGTCATTTTAGCTTTCCATTTATTTTTTCGTCTTTTTTAACTCTTAAACTTGTGTTGTTTATCAAATCACTCAAAAAATAGATTAAAAAGTCAACGTTTGTTAACTTTGCTAACATGGCATACACGTGGATTGCCACGTGAATGCCAAGTTAACAATTAATCAATTATTTTTAAATTTAAAAATCCAAGTGAATAAAAACATTAATTCAATTATTTTAGTTTAAAAAAATTACATTTAACACGTTTTTTTTTTGTATTTAAAAGATTGAATTTTGTTATCAATCCTTCTATTAAGGATAAATTATGGTAAGTTATTATTAACTAATTTAGTCATTTTTAATCTTTATATATTTTAAATTTAACTTAAAGGGTAATTATTAAATTAATAAAATTTTGCTATTTTCAAAATCGTAATCATATTTTCATACCTGTAATGCTATATCAGGTTGTCATTTTTTTTTTCTTCAAAAACTGGCATTCATTAAAAGAAATGATTAGTCTTAAAACCTGGCAAAACAAACAGACAACAGCAAATGAAAGGACAACCGAGATAGTAACAGCTACACAAAACAGGAAAAGCAGAAGCACACAAAATGCCAAAACCAGAAAAGAAAAAACACAACAATCCCTAAAAGAAACCTACAGAATACCAGCCAAATCTTTCCTCTTCTCCTTCGAAAAACCATTGTAGCCAAACTGAAAAGGAAAGCCTGCTTTGAAGAACAAACATCGGAGATTCAAAGAACCTTCTCCAAAACTTCAAAGCCCACAGAACTCCTCATCGCTGACGACTCCAGTCCAACCAGTCATCTGTCACCAGGATTTCGATAGAAGTTGGAGCCTCTTCAACCCAAAAGCAATGTGAAAGGCCCATTATCCCTTCCAACACCAAAGTATGAGCCCCCCGATTAGCGTTTCTTGGAACAAAATGGTAAGTCACGTCCTCTAGACAGCCCTCAAGCATCCGAATGTTCTGAGAAATAGGTCTGAGAATGGATCTATCCTCCTTGACTTTTGAAAGCTTATTGATAATTGTTAGGGAATCCCCCTCCAGTAAAACCCTTCTGAACCCCATATCAATCGCAAAGAGGAGAGCACATTCACAGGCCCTAGCTTCTGTAACAAACGCATCTGCAACATCGGTATAAGAGTAAGTACAAGCACCCATAATTAAACCCTCTTCATTACGGGCTAGAACAGCCACAGTAGAGCGGTTAGAATCACTTTGAAAAGAGGTATCAAAATTAAGTTTAATAACCCCTGGGTTAGGGGGTCGCCACGACTCATCCACATAAGGTTTTAGATTAACCACCGGAGCTTTACACAAGCTCACCTCATGGACATAACACTGAACAAACCCCAACAAATCCTGTTGGAAAAACTTCAGACCTTCATGAACCACTTTATTACGTTTAAACCAAAAGGCCCAAAAAGAAATTGTTAACAACTTCCTGGTATCCTCATCAGCTGCTATAAAAGTGCTCACTAATTGATTTTTACCATTCGAGATAATCCTGTTACAATCGATCGAAAGATTCAGAGACTACCACAGCTGCCACAGTACTCCACAGCACCACAATAGGTGATCAATATCTTTCGGCGCCTCTTTGCACAGAGGGCAAACATTGTCTACCTGCAATCTTCGTTTGTTTAAGTTACTGTAATGAGGCACATTGTTTTGTAATAGTAGGCACATATGAATTTTAATTTTGGAAGGAATCTGTAAATCCCAGAGCAACTTTTAAAATTGTTTGTAAATGTCTGTAGTAGTCGAATTGTGACCAGTAGGTTTTTTGTCTGCTGTAATTAAGGCTCGGTATCCACTCTTCACCGAGTACTCCCCAGTGGCATCATGTCGCCAAACCAGCATGTCCTGCACTCGCGAAGATGCATGAGGAATTTTGAAAATACGAGCGGTCTACTCATGGTCAACAATCCGACAAATGACTTTCTTATTCTAGGTACCCGAGCTAACATCAATTAATTGATTCACTGTAGTCCATTGAGTACTCATACTCTGAACTGAAACCCTACTATTACCAGGGTCAGGCAACCAAGAATCATTCCAAATATTCACAGCCTCACCGCTACCAATACGCCAAAGTAAACCATCGAAAATTAGCTCCCGGGCACTGCATATGCTTCTCCAGGTAAAAGAGGGGTAAGAGCTAACTCTGGCCGACAGAATATCTGAACAAGGATAATAACGGGCTTTAAAAACCTTCGCTAATAGGCAACCAGGTTGCGATAGTAGACACCAAACCTGCTTAGCTAACAAAGCTCTGTTGAACAAAAAGAGATCCCTAAAACCCAACTCACCTTCAGATTTGAGAATGCAAAGCTCGCTCTAAGTACTCCAGTGAATACCCTTAGCTGATTTACTGTTAGACCACCAAAATTTGTTCAAAATACCTTCAAGCTTTTGACATAGAGTTTTAGGTAAAGCAAAACATTGCATCACATAGACTGGAATTGCTTGCAAAACTACCTTAATGAACACTTCCTTACCTCACATCGAGAGGTAACAGAGACTCTAACTCTCAATCCTCTGCTTGAACCGATCCACGAGACTTGCAAAAGCCCATCTCTTTTTCCTCCCAACCATCATTGGCAGTCCCAAATATTTTTCCGGATTTGTAGCCACCCTAACTCCCAAAATGCTGGTCACCGCATCCCTCTCAGCACAACCCACACTCGCTCCAAAATAAATAAGCGACTTATCAAAATTTACTTGTTGCCCCGAAACCATTTCATATTCCTTAATGATATTATGTACAACATGAGCCCCATCCACCGAAGCATCACCAAAGATAATGCAATCATCAGTAAACAATAAGTGATTAATCGTGAATCTATTCCTTCCAATCGGAGCACCTAGCATCAGACCTTTATGTTTGGCTTCGTTCAGCAATAAGGAAAGACCTTCAGCACAGATTAAAAAAAGTAAGGACTAAGTGGATCACCTTGCCTCAACCCCCTTGACGGAGAAAAACAATCGCTAATACCGTCGTTAATTCCCACTGCATAAGTAACCGAGCAGACACACTGCATAATGAGAACAACCCAGTCAGAATGGAAACCCAGTCTCAGTATCATACCAGCCAAAAAATCCCATTCAACTCGATCATACACTTTACTCATATCGAGTTTAAGTGCAATATTTCCCCGCTTGCTTCTCTTCCTCATTCTAAGTGAGTGTAAAACCTCATAAGCAATTAAAATGTTATCTGAAATGTGCCTCCCTGGAATAAAAGCACCTTGAGCTTCGTGAATGCAATTTTCCAGCGTAAAACTCATTCTGTGCACCAAAACTTTCGAAATGATCTTATATATCACATTACACAAACTTATAGGTCGAAACTGAGAAAGGTTTGTCGATTTCTCGACTTTTAAAATTAACACTATGTGTGTTTTATTAATCTCTCCCATCTCAATTTCCCCATTCAAGACAGACAAACAATAATTAGAAGTGTTAGCCCCTACAATATGCCAATACCTTTGGTAAAACATTACTGGGAATCCATCAATTCCTGAGACCTTAAGAGGCGCCATGGTCCTCACCACCTGCCAAATTTCATCCGCCGTAAAAGGTTTAAGCAGCTCATTATTCATGCTCTCAGTGATCCTTTTCTCAACAAGGCCAAATAGCCGATCCTCACCACCAGCATCGGACGCTGTATAGAGATTGCTAAAATGCCGCAATGCAACTTGTAACAGCTCTGCCGATTGCGAAACCCACTGACCATTCTCCTCTTCCAGTCCAACAATTCTATTACGATTATAACGAGAAACGGTGACTTTATGAAAAAAACTTGTGTTTCTGTCCCCATTTTGTAGCCAATTCACCCGCGCACGTTGTTCCCAAAATATTTCTTTTTGTCAGCTTCTAAATTCAACCCTAATTGCACCTCCATAATTTCAGTCAAAATCGCATCAGAAGGGTCCTGATCATAAAGATCAGACAAACATTTCTCCAAAGCCACTCGATGTCTTTTTTGTTCCTGAATCCTTGAACGGCTCCAAACTTGAAACAGTTACCCCACCTTAGCCAACTTAATAGGGACACTAATATTTGGGTCATCCCAAGCCTGTCGAACAGTCGCTTCAAAAGAGTGGTCTAAGCATCACTGTGCTTCAAAACGGAAGAGCTTGGGCCCAACGGGTTTACCACGGCGTAAATTTCCATTCGTATTCAAAAGGACCGGAAAATGGTCAGAAAAAGAGTAACTCAGGTGCTCTATCAAATAACCAGGGAAAAGAGCCATCCAGCCTAGGCTCGCAACTCCCCTATCAAGCCTCTCCCGGATATTAGAGGACCGAAACCTTCCTCTTTCCTACGTGAATCACCGACCAATGAACCCCATATCAGTGAGACTACACTCCTCCAAAGCATTTCTAAACTCGGACATTTGTCGTTTAGACCGGAGTCGTCCCTCTTTTTTCTCGAAAGAGCTAGTTATCTCATTAAAATCCCCAATCACTATCCAATTGATGAAGAAGCTCCCAAGACCGCCACCGACATCTCTCATCTGGGTTCCCATAAAAACCCGTAAATCTCTAAGTTTCCCCATTTTCATTATCATTAATATTAACATCCACATGAAAATGGGAATAGCTTCTAAGAGAGACCAACGAGTTACCTTTCCAACCAAATGACAAACCTCCTTTTGAACCAATAGCACCAATGTCAATACCATTCACAAATCCACATTTCAATCGTACCATTTTCATTTTTTAGCATTTAACTTTGTTTCTATAAGAAACAAAATTCGGGGATTAATGGCCCGTAATTTATATCGAAGCCTATTGACCGTCCGTGGCCTCCCTAAACCACGGACATTCCAGCTAATGATCTTCATTGTAGCCTGCTGCTCTGTCCTGTAAAGCTAGCCGATATATCATGACTACCACCAACGGAAGCATTGCTCGAAGGATGAACCGAGTCATTCACCACACGCTGGCGTTTCTTGCCTTCTAAAGAAATGAGCGGGTCATTTTCGTCATCCTCTTGTAATTTCATGGGCCCCTTCCCACAATCAGACCCAACTAAAAGCCGAGTATCCAAATTTGAGCACTTGTCAATCCCCTTAATTACCTGCCTAGACCCATATCCAAGAGGAATCAAATTAGTATTAGGATAAGATTGGGCCGATTCACTCCCCCAATTACGCCCAAAATCCTTTTCGTCTGCAGAATTTTTCCTCAAAAATCTGTTTTCTTTTTCAACATATAGCATTCCGAACCATCTGCTTCCCTCAACCACCTACTGGCCGGTACATTTTGCCGGCGCCCAGCCGCATGTAAGGAGATATCCCATCCAAAAACAATTTTGGATGGCTCAATTATGGTACGAAAAGGGCAGAAACTTTCACCATGCCCCAGTTTGCCACAAATAAAGTAGAATAAACTGAGCTTCTCATACTGGAACCTGGCATATATAATCCGGTCTTTGCCAATCAAATTTTTTTTCTTCCTTTTCAATGGGGTTGTCACGTCCAGACGAACCCGAATTCGCAAAAAAATTTGAGATCCTAATGATGAAAACGATATATCATATTCAAGAAATTGCCCCAAAAAATTTCCAATTTGTTTGGCCATAGAATCCGTCCTCAACCCCGGAGGAGGTCATGAATTTGAACCCAGAATTCTGCCAGATTTAACGAGACTAACAAAGGATTTTCTCTCATCTGGATCCTATGAAGCAAGAGTAAATGGTTGTTGAAGAACCATAGTGTACCCATAAGAACTCTCTGAATGTCAACTTCATGAAAGAACTGGAAAAGAAACCGTTTCTCTCCCAAATCAAAAATACAAATTCCTCTGATAGGATGTCAAAGATCCGCCAAAGTATTCCATAGTGAGGGAAAGTGAACGACACTGTCTGTCAAACAACAGCCCACCAGAAAAAGATAGTAGGTCTGATCCACTGCCCCGTCATCTTCCTGGAATGCTTCTTCTTCCTCATCAATTCAGATTAGCCAAATCTTCCTCCATACTCCAACCACAAACCCCTAGAAACTAAAAAAACCCAAGAACCGTGTCAATAGACAGACAAAACCCTCGTGTCAAAAGACGGACGATATTACTCTATATCAGCTTGTCATTTTTAAATAATATTTATGAGAAGATCATGCCATTTTAGTTAATAGATTCAACAACCACCATTTGTGTTAAGATTAAAATTTCAAAATTCAAAAAACATCACAGTACTAGACCCAAAACTAAGCAATTTACAAGGATTAAATGTATAGGGACTAAAAATTCAAAATTTGAAAAAGTGAAGTGAATAAAATTGAGGAAATTAGGGTATAGAGAGTAAATGTATAGCTTATATGGACTAAACGTTGAAATTGACATATTTAAAAAAAAAATGTGTGGAGTACAGTGTAATAATGCATAAACGTGGCAAAATGGTATTGGGAAATGAAGAAGGTTAGGCAATAAATAAATAGAAGAAAGGAAACGCGTATGGAAGTGTGAAGGAAATCAAGAAGCGTGATTACAGCGGCTCCTGCTATCTCGATTTCTACTTCGTTTACACGCCCCACTCCCCTTTTCTTCTTTCCTTTTATTTACTTTTCCCATAACATTACATTCCCCTTTAGCACTCAAACCCAGAAAACTGAAAACCTTTTCTTTCTCCCCTAAAAGAGCTCAAAATGGGAGTTGACTACTATAACATTCTCAAAGTTAGCCGTAACGCGACGGACGACGACCTCAGGAAGTCCTACAAGCGCCTTGCCAGGAAGTGGCACCCCGACAAGAACCTTGTCAACAACAAAGAAGCCGAGGCTAAATGCAAGCAAATTTTTGAAGCCTACAACGTCCTCAGCGACCCGCTAAAGCGTCAGATCTATGATCTTCACGGTGAACAAGGCCTCAACTCCGCTGAATCATCCAGCCCCAATGGGTTTAGCGCCGGCGGTGTCGGTGGTATGGCCAACAAGTTCGATCAGAGGAATGGCCAAGGGTACAAGAAGGCGTCGCCGGTTGAAACCCAGTTGCTTTGTAGTTTGGAGGAGCTTTATAAAGGTGGTAGGCGAAGAATGCGAATTTCGCGCTCTATTCCCGGTGAATTTGGGTCAGTACATGCATTATTATTATTATTATTATTATTATCATTTTTTTCAATGTGAGTTTATTGTTTCATGATGAAAGTTTTAAACCCTTCCTATTGTGAATCTGAATTTTGGGGAAGAAGCAATCTTGGAATGTGTGTTGATTGTTCTTCATTCTTTTGATAAGGAAAATTCCTGTGTGATAATTGAAGAGATTGTTTCCTTTTCTGTTAAACTACTTTTGAATTTAGAATTGCAGTGAAATTATGCATGTTGAAAGATGATTTGTTAAAGGAATTGATGGGTTTTTGGTTTTTGTTTGTAGAATTCTGGGATTTTTTTGTTTGTCATTTCTGTTTCTCGACTTTAGAGAGAAAAGTTGATGAAACCCATCATTAATTATCCAAATCACTTTTGGATCAGTTAGCATCTTGTGCATCCTCTGTAAATTGATGGTAGTTTCGGATCTCCTCAATTGCTAAGCTTTACATGGGTACAGTTCAAGTTATTCGTTTTCATGTTCTAATAAAAAATTGCATTGAGAACATAAATTGGTAGTTACAGAATTTGATTCCTAAAATAGATCAGTTGAGTGCTTAAGAAATTGCCCTCACGAACTCGGATTTTTCTTTTCTGATGTTAGCATGTTAATACGCTGGAAGTGGTTGCTGCTAGTGCTAATCACATGTCAATGATTAGAGAATGAATGTTAGGTGTTGGCGTTACTTCTTTGGTAAAGATTTTCAGTCTTAAAATATTAAGCCAGTTTGTTTGTTGTTTGCCAATTTAGTTTCGTTTTTCTAAACAATTGAATCACTCGAACCCAGCTATATCTTTTGTGTTAATCAGGAAGACGAGCATGTTATTGTGATGAGCAGGGTCAGAACTTCAAAACTCTACTTGTTACTTTTGTTGTCTACATACTTTTCTAGGCTGATAGAGTCTCTCTTTTGTTGAAAAGCGACCATTCTCTTTTACTTGTATGCTGAGCACACGTTTTTATCAATACTAGCTGCTTTTATGAAATTTTACTTGTTTATCCTGTATGTTTGTTTATATATTTAAGTTTTTTGGGGTCGAAAGCAAGTTTCTTCTTCTTTTTTTTTGTGTGACTCGAATTCAGTCATTTTGTGTCTAAGGTGTGACCAATGAAGTCAAATAGTTGTGATTTGTTTTCCTTTTTCTTCTTCACTTGCATTGTTTTCAACACTTGAACTATCTATTGGTGTGATTGTTGTTTTCTTGCTTTTCTAAATCATTTTCTTTTTTTCCGATCTCTCTTGCAGTAAGCTGAAGACGGTGGAAGAAATATTGAAAATAGATATAAAGCCTGGGTGGAAAAAGGGCACAAAAATAACTTTCCCTGAGAAAGGAAACCAGGAACCCGGTTTCACTCCATCAGATCTTATCTTTGTGGTAGATGAGAAACCCCATGCTATTTTCAAACGGGATGGGAATGATCTGATTGCCACTCTGAAAATCTCTCTACTCGAGGCCCTCACAGGGACCATCCTCAGTTTGACAACCTTGGATGGAAGGACCCTCCCGATCTCGGTCACAGATATCGTGAACCCAGGTCATGAAGTGGTTATCCCGAACGAGGGGATGCCGATCTCAAAAGAACCCAGCAAGAGGGGACACCTCAAAATCCAATTCGACATCATCTTTCCATCGAAGCTCAGTGCAGAGCAGAAGTGTGATCTGAGGAGGGCATTGAGCCAGAGGTGATAAATAGTGAAATAGTACATGTCCATGGCCGAGATGGATATTGATTGTGAAGTGAAATGTAAATAAGGTTTAATTTTATTTGTGGACCAGTGAAGACGAAAGGTTGTGCATAAGTAGGAAACTAAGTTTGAAGAGTGTCTACTTTTATTCTAATTGGAAATTTATATACAATTGTATTTAGGAGTAGTTTGGTTTAGGGAAAGACCTTTTGTGTTTTGCCATATTTCCTGGAAACGATCAATTTTAATGACTTGTTTCAAATCTAATCATGCTTGGATTAGTGTGGATGTAACCAATATTGGTTCCAATTGGTTTTGCAAAAAATTGGGCTTAATGTAATCTGTTTATAGAAAAATTCATCCCAAATCTGAATCAACTTTAATCTTGAGCTCTAGTTCTTAATATTTATGTTTCCGTGCTTTCTTCTCTCTTTTCTCTAATATTATATGGTAAAAACAGTGTTTATTACCAACTCGAAATATTTAAAATTGACATAATAGTAAATTTAACCCTAAACATTTATATATTATGTCAATTTAGTTTTGACTCTAAAAAAAATTAACCCTCAACATATATACACTGTGTAATTTGATCGTTTTTGCAAATATGCCTTTCTTTGTGACTCATTCACCTTAAAAACAAATTTATTAGCTAAATTTTATAGAAAATATACCAAAAATGGAAGCACCCAAAAATCCAATATCATAATTTTCATCTTTTATCATTCTTTTCCCTATATACTTTGGTTCTTCATCGTTGGATTGAACACTAGTGGTTGAAATGACTGAGTCCTCTCTAGTTCACTCTTCAACGATTTGAAGTATAAGGAAATGAATGTATTTGGGGTTATCTAGTTTAATTATAAACATAAATTTTTTAAAAAATATTTGTGTTTTCATTTTTAATTTACATAATTCATGTAAAAAAATTAGGATAAAATTAGGTAATTGTAAACATTGAGGGCTAATTTTTTTTTTTAAAAGAGACTAAATTGACACAATGTGTAAAATTGTATAAATATTAAGGAATAAATTTGTTATTATGTTAATTTTAAAAGCTGCCAATCTTTCTGTTTTCCATTTAATGACTGATGACCAAAAAAAAAAAAAAGTTGGGTAACTACTAACTACTAGTGTAGTTTACCTTAAAAATAATAAACACAAATAAATAATAATAGAAACATATACATTCTTTTTTTTTATTATAAATTATTACAACAAAAATTAAATATTTAAAAGTAGTGATTCACTTTCATTGGTGTAAAAGTAACATGGTTTTACATTCTCTTATAACTTTTTCTAAGATTGATATTTTAATAATTTAACCGTCATATTTCATGTTTCATTCATGTAGATCATGCATGTCAATTTTGGCGTAAAGAAAGTTTTTCTAACCTTTTGTTTTATGCAAAAAAAATTCAACTATTAAATATATATTAATATAAACAATAATTTAAATAGAAATGATAGAGATATCAGATTGATTCGAAATTTTGCTTGCATAATAAATATAATTATATTGATAAATTGAAGAGTTGGATTGTTAAAATATCAATAATAGAATAAGTTATGAGAAAGTGTAAAAGCATGTGGATTCACATATATATATATATATATAAATTCCTCTTCAATATTTAAACTATCATAAACTGGAATCACTACTTCTCTATTTTACCAATCAATGTTATTGGATTTGGTCGTGGCAACTAAGTGTCTTATTTAAACTAGTTTCGGAAAATTCTTATTTTTATATTAAAAAACTAATTAAAAATAAAAATTGGATTTGGGATACCTATGATTTCTTTTAACACTGAACAAGAAACTGAAGGTATCAAAATATGTTTAATTATTATCAAACTGAAATCCAGTAAATAGTTTGGCTTTTCTAAATATTTTCCACCTCCCTATGTATAACAGCGCATTTATTTTTTAATATTAAGCCAAAATACTTTCCATTCGATTCAATTATTGAACCAAATAATCTTATTTTTAATATTAAATTACTTTTTGAATTTTCTTTTTTATTTTCACTTGTTTCATCATTGTTGTTTGAATATATGTTGAAAAAGATGTTGAGAAAAAACAATTTATAATAAGGGAAAATAACAAGTAACATGTAATATTTGTTAACACAATTCGGATCAATAATTATACGTTTGTGAAGTCCTGTTTATAGAATGATTTTATTAAAAAATTCATCCGGATTAACTATTGGCTAAAGTACAAATTATCCATTACAAACATCAAACATGGATATTAACAACCCTAATATTAAATTCAAATAGTTACAAATCACTCTCCCCATTGATACCTCACTTACAATTAAGCAAATTTCTCTAAATAATACCTAAAAAAAATCGATTAAAACATCAAAAAAATACAGCAAAGTATTCAACTTAGACGCTCCAAAAAATAGTTTCTAATGTGCAACACAAACAACCTATTCATATGATGATACAAGAGTCCCTCCAGCAGTGTTTTGATAAACTTTAAACTTTCATTTCAAACCTGAATTTATCACTTGAATTATCTTAAGTAATTATCCCATAAAACCCTTCATAAACAAGTCTTTTAGTAGCTTCAAAACTCTCTCAAAAGATAAGGATAGGCATCTTCAACCCTTAAACTTCTCTCTTTTCCTCCAAGTCAATCGATTGAAAGATGATAATAACATGTTGTAGCACGGAATTACTTCCTCATTTACTGTTCATCAAGATTAAATCATAAACCATATTATTAAAAAGTCAAACATATCAACTCAAAAACCTTGACTACACCAAAAATATTGTTCTATTTGTTGTTCGAACATGAGATAGAAGAAAAGAAGCAATCAAAGTTTCTAACAAATTTAAACTTTATTTAATGTAAAATAAATTATTAAATTATTAATAATTAACAAAAATATCCAAGAATGAATGCTAGGAACCTTGAACTCATGAGTCACATCATCAACTTGTAATTTTCAAAGCATACAACAAAGCAAGAAAAAAAATGAAAGGTGAAAACATTGTAGGACATTGTGAACATATCCACATTAATCTTGATGAACTGAATATTTGCATGCATAGTAGCTTACTCTTCAATCAACGGTTTCATCATTTTGCAAGGTCCACACTATCAGAGAAAGTAATTGTTAACTACTTAACTAAAATTAGCTCAAGAAGTTAGGAGTAGTTGTTATTCTGTTATCTTTCTGTTAGTCATTCCAATTAGCATTTCTTGGATTCGTTTGTGTATAAATTCTCACTTGATGTATTGCTGAATAAGTACGAATGAAATTCTTTTTACTCTTAGAATTCTAATATGGTATCAGAGATTTTTTTTGCTAGTTGCTGCGTTTTCACCATGGATTCTGTCAGTGTGGTGGAATTGGGAAATAAAATTTTCAATCCTTTTGCTTTTGCCTCTCAAAAGGTAGCCATACTTGTCGATGATAGTAATTTCCTCGCTTGGAAGTAACATGTTCTGCTCATTTTGAAGACTCACCAGTTGCAATCTTTTATTGACGGTTGTTGTGTTGCTACGAGTTTTGCCCGGCGTTGATGGTGCTCCCATTAAGAATCCAGCCTATGATCAATATGAGTAGCAAGACTCGACACTATCAGCTTGGCTTCTTTCTACGGTCAGTGCTTCTCTCCATTACCAACTGATTGTGAGTTCTGCATCGGCATTTAAGCTTTGGGAAGCTCTTAACCAGATTTTTAGCACCTAGTCCACTAGCAAGGCTATGCGTTACAAATCTTTACTCTATCAGTTCAAGAAAAATGACTTGTCCATGTCTGCATACCTGGCTCAGGTCAAACATTTATGTGATTCTTTGGCTGGTTGCGGTCATCATGTATCGTAGGAAGAACATCAGTTCACCATCCTTATCGGTCTTCCTCCGGAGTTTGATCATGTTGTATCTATCATTACGACCGGTTGTGTTCCTTTTGATTTACAAGGAATCACCATCGCTCTATTGGATGTCGAAGCATGCCAGCAAGCTCACCTCTCTCAGGTTACCTTCTTGGCTAATCTTGTTGTTTTGGACAAGTCTGCACCATCAACGCTCCTTACATATGCTGAACAACCTCTACCACAGGCGTTTTGGTCGCATTGAGGGTTTGCTCGCAATCATAGAAGTGGTCGATTTGGTGGTGCACGACCACAGTGTTAGATTTGTGGGAAGATTGGTCACGTGGCTCGGCGTTGCTTTTACAGGTACGACTCTACTTATGATGATGATGATTGTGGTAATCCTAATGGATCTAGTCAAAGCGATTCTTCATTTGATGGGCCTACTTCTCAATTAGGGCCCAAACCAGTGTCAGCCTACATGTGCTATAATGACCATGAGGCATCTTGGTGTCATTACTCTAGGCCTCCTGCATCTTTGGACTCTTTCTTTTCACCTAAGGCTCTTAGTGTCTCGCTCTCGTTGTCGATCTTTGCTTCGTCTATTGTTGCCATGCCTGCCATTATGTCAGATCCGACATGGTACTCGGACAATGGGGCTACTACACACATGAATAGCGATTTGACAAAACTAACCGATTCTTGATTGTATCATGGCTCAGGTAAAGTGATTGTCGGCAATGGTCACTCTGTTGCAATTTCTCATATTAGTGAGTCTGTTTTATCTAATGGGTCTAATCATTCGTTGCTCCTTAAAGATTTGTTGTATGTCCTGGATATTCATAAAAATTTACTGCCCGCGTCAAAGTTTGTGAAGAATAATCAAGTGTTTTTTAAATTTTATCCTAATTGTTATTTTATTAAGGACCTGGAAACTCGTCGGCCGCTGCTTCGTGGCAGTGAGTATGATGGCTTAAATCGGTTTGATTCCACCACATATGATACTGCCAGTTATTCTCCAATCGCAAATGTGGTTGCTGTTGTGTCTCTTCATCCTTTATCTTCTAATGTTCTATAACAACCCAATTTCGGTGAAATCGGAACAGTGGTTTCGGGACCACAAATCCGAGTCAAAAATAAGTTTATTTTTTATTTTATTATATGGACCGTATTATGTTAGAAAAGTCATGTGAAAATTTTGATACGAAAATTTTACTGATTATGTGTTTAATTACGGGAAGGACTAAATCGCATAAAATGCAAAAGTTGAATTCTAGTAGCTATAAGGATTAAATAGCTATGGAATTCAAAACTAGAGGTCCTTATATGGTAATTATACCATTAAAGAGAAGTATGTAGATATTTTGGTATGACTCATCCATGGAAAAATAAAAAAAAGGCTAAAGACTAAATTGAAAAGATGAAAAGTTATTAAATGACAATTTAATTAAATGAAAAGGAAAACAATTTCATATCATCTTCCCCAAATATTTCCATGGAAACCCTAGGAGAGAGAAAAAAGACTTATCAAGCTTATTTGGATCCGAATAGACTAAATTCGGAGTTAGAACGAGGAAAAAAGGAAAATGTCGGATTAGTAGATGTTTGTACACGAACCTTTGTCGAGGTAAGTTCGTGTAACTAAATTGTGTTTATTTACATGCTTGCATTGATTGTGTTTATGTAAATTGTATAAATGTCATGAATATGTGAAATGATTACGTATCCGATCAAGCCCGATAAATAAAAATGTTTAACTTAAATTATAATGCCCGATAGATAATAAAGGATAAACGATGAAAATATTAATTTTATGCTTGGAATGTGATCATTTGAATTATATGGATGTTATAGATGTATGAAATAATCACATACCGAAAAATGCTTGAAAATGTTAAATCTCGTTTGAATAAATGAAAATCGATGGATAAATGTAATTGCCAAAATGAATGAGGTCCTACATTTGTTGCAGTATGGGTTTAGCTCGGACGAGTAATCCTAATGACTTTATTACAGAAAGGATTTAGCCCGGACGGATAATCCTGATATAAGGCCTCTCGAGCATATGTTATGCATTGGATTTAGCTCGGACGGGTAATCCAGGTCAAACTCTCTAGAGCATATGTCATAAAAAGGATTTAGCCTGAAATGGTAATCCTGTTGTATACATGTGTGGCTCGAGAGTGTACTCTCTGAAATTGTACCTTATGGGTATTATTAGACATGAATTGACAGATACTGATTTGTACACCTCGAGTGTACTACTGGTGTATCCATTGATATTTCAGATAAATTCTGTCGAAACCATTTTAAAATCGGGTTTTAAAAACGGGGATCGACTTTAAAAAAAAAATGGGAGTCGCCACCAATCATTTTTACTTAGGTGTGATTGGATCACCTTTTAAAATGTTTTATTTAAAACATTTAATTTTAGTCTACGAAAAACCAGAAAATAGGTTCGGGAGTCGGTTACGTATGAGGAAGGGTTAGCACCCTCATAACGCCCAAAAATTGGTACCTAATCGATAGAATCATATCCAAATGTTTGAGATTTTAAAAAAAGTTAAAAAATGATCCTTTTATTTGTAAGTAAACTAAGACCACCTATCTCAAAGAAATAAGAATACTACACCCAATAAGTTAGGATACAGTATCTCATAACTTCGAAGCTAGATACATCTTTTTAGAAAATTCTTACCTCAAGATACAAAACATCACACCCAATAAGTTAGGATACAACGTTTTGAATTCTCAAAATAAGTTTTTATGATTTAAAACTTGAGATTTCTTTTATTCGAAAGAATATAAACATCACATCCAAGGACGATTGGACATGACATTTTTTAAACCCTCGTAATTAAAGTCATCTCATGATTTACGAAATTTATTAAAAGGGTATTTAGTTATTTATCCAAACGGAAAATCAACACCCAGCACGATTGGGCATTATTTCCCGAATTTATAAATACCAAAACATTGCCTTATTTTGAAAACCTTTAAATAAAATATTGATTTTGTAAAAATGTATTTTTATTTTAAACAATAACCATGTGACAACATCACATTTATAAACTATCATACACAAATATTAAAAAATAATTATAATACAATAGCATACAATATAGACAATATAAAATACAATTAAAATAATTACACAAAAGTAAAAATAGTAGTACAATAAGAAAATAATAATATAGGTTAATATAAAAATAATAGTAAAATGAAAGACAATAGTAATGAAAATAACATAAAGAATATTTATAATAAAATAATAATTATAATGATAATACTAATAATAATAGGGTTAATTATAAATAAAATAATAGTAGTAGCAATATCAAAAGTAATATATATATATTATAAAAAATATTGTTAAAAGAATAAATAATATAAAACTTTTAAATAAAATTATATTTATAATAATCTAATACATATATATTTTATAAAAATAGTAAAAATAAATATGTATTATAAGTAAATTTTATACCAAGTAAGATTTTAGAAAATAGTATAATATAATAATATACTAATTTATAATATAAGTAATAAATAATAATTCATAAATAATAAATACATAAATAATCCGAGGGTTCAATTGTAATAAAAGCAAACTGTCAGGGTTAATTTTATAAAAATAAAAATGCGAATCGGATTGATTTAAAAACTATAAAATTGCGGAAGGACTAAATAAATAAATAGACCATTAACATAAAAACGCGGATCTTGGTCGGGTCATCGGTCGTCTTGCTACATGATCCGTGTGGTCCAAAACGGTATCATTTTTTTTTATCTATAAAATTTAATTTTATTAAAGAAAATCATTTGGGTCTAGGATTTAAAAAAAAAAAAATTAAAAAAACCTCTGAAAACTTCCTTTCTCCTTTCCGGGCAGTGGTCGTCAAATACCTAGCCACGCGCCTCTGTGGCCGGTGGCCGGAGGTCTGAAACCTCCGATTTTGTCTTCTTCGAAAGGTAAACCTCTTTCCCTTTATACTTTTTCTTTTAAAAAAAAATGGTTATACGAACAATATGCAAAAGAAATAAATAATAAAAATAAACCGAATGGGACTTCAAAGAATCACCTTTATAAAACCTCCGTAAACTGTTATTGTATTTATTTTGTAATCTCTCTGTTTCTGTTTGAATATCTGTGTGTAACAGTGTGTCTATTTTCTCTCGATCTCTCTCTTTTTTCTCTTTTTACATATTTTGGGGTTTTTATAACCCCCGAAAACAAAAATAAAAAGGAAATATATTAATTGCTGCCATATTCGCTGTTGTATTTCTTTCCTTTCTTGCAGGTCGAAGGCTTAGATCGTGGAGATGAAGCGCGTTAATGGCGGCGTGACTCACGGGCGGAGGCGTGCCAGACGAGGATTGCGGCGTGACGATTGGTCTACATGCGAGGCCGCGGCGCGAGGGTTTCCTGGAAACCCTAAGTTTGAAACTCATTTTAATTTTTGGGCCCCTTTGGGCCGTGTAGCTTTGGGTCAAGTCTGATGAGTTTGGGCCACGGGTATTTGGGCTGGTGTTTTGGGTGTTGGGTCGTCTGGGTTAAGTCTGTTGGGTAGTCTGTTTAGGATTGGGCTAAGGGGTATTTGGGTCTGTTTTGTAATCTGGACATTGGACTTTATTTATTTTTTATTTTTTGATTTTTATATTCTGGTTTTTATAGGCTGGGCCAAAATGGGTACTTACAGCTACCCCTCTTTGCTCATTATCGTGTAACGAGAATAGAGCAAAGACTATAAAAGGACCAATTTTGACCGGTCTTGGACGAGCTTCGACTTCTTTGATCCTAATGACTCCAAATCCACTGCAACTTCTCCGGTCTTGGAACTTCATCTTGATTTCAGTAAGTTTGATAGCTTCAACTTCATGAAGGCAGTATCCACTATCTTTTGATCTACTCCACTGCAAACTCAGGGAGACAAGATCTGATGTTTTCGATTTGCTCCTGCAACTTCAGGATTGCCAGATCTGCTATCTTCAATCTGCTCCTGCAAACTCAGGGAGGTAAGATTTGATGTCTTTGATCTGTTTCTGTAACTTCAAGAATGCCAGATCTGCTAACTTCGGTCTGCTCCACTGTAAACTCAAGGATGCCAGACTGGTGGTTTAAATCTGTTCCACTACTGCTTAGAGAGACAAGATTTGTCGTTCGATCTTGGTCCACTACTGCTTAGGAAGACAAGATCTACAATCTTTTACCTATTCCACTCTTTGGTCGTGAGATAGGGCTGGTGGCTTAAATCTGTTCCACTACTGCTTAGGGAGACAAGATTTGTCATTCGATCTTGATCCACTACTGCTTAGGGAGACAAGATCTACAATCTTTGACCTATTCCAACGCTGGTCAGGGAGATAGGGCTGGTGGCTTAAATCTGTTCCACTACTGCTTAGGGAGACAAGATTTGCCATTCGATCTTGGTCCTCTCATCGCTAGGGCGACAAGATCTACAATCTTTAACCTATTCCACTTTGCTAGTCGTGGAGATAGGGTGCAGTGGCTTAAATCGTTCCACTCACCGCTAGGGAGACAAGATTTTCCATTCGATCTTGGTCCTCTCTTCGCTAGGGGCGACAAGATCTACAATCTTTGACCTATTCCACTTCTTTGAGTCGTGAGATAGGGTCGGTGTCTCCGATCTGCTCCCGCAACCTCGTGATTGTCGATCTGCTATTTTAATCTGCTCCCCGCAAACTCGTGGATACCGGACTAATGTCTTCTACCTTGCTACATAACCTTTGTAGAATGGGTATATGTTTATGTCCAATATTTAGGATGCTTTGATCGAAATGCATCGATGCTCCTATTTAGACATGTTATGAAAATGTTATGAAGATGATTCTGTTTCAAGGATTAGGATGCAATGACCGAAATGAATCAAATGCTCCTAATGAAATTTACAAAAATTTTATGAGTATGATTCCTATCCTAGGTGTTATTACTCATTTGTTTTTCAATCATGTTCTCGCTTTCAAATAATTTGCCCCATGGTAATTCTCGAGTCCTCTCTACTTGAACCTTGGGACATGAATTGGTATCTCCCACTGCAACTTCAGGGGAATAACTTTTAATTTCTTCCATCTTTCTGTTACCATCCAGAGGTACAAAACTTGTACTACTTTCAATCTGTTACACCATTCCCTGGGTGTAATGACCAGATGTATGAATGCAGGGTATCTCGTCGATGATCCTCTTTACACTTGGATTGACCTTGTTCGTCATTTGCCGATGTGGTATCACCAACGAAATTATCTTATCCAATAAAAATCTGAAGAGATAATCATTCTTCCATGTTTCCATCCCTTAGGCTTGGTGAGTTCTGAACAATAGTCATGCTTCAGATTCCTCATATTATTTAGAAGCTTCTAGAGTAATATGTGAAACTCCTTTTATGAAAGTGTTATTAGCCCATAAATTGTTATTTCAATATCAAATGCTTGAAAAAGGTCACAAAAATGGACGAGAATGAAATTAGTCAGGAGCATAGCTCTGAGAAATAATTTAATCAAAGATAACCTAGGCGATTAAAGAAAATTGATTTGGGCGTATCTCAAAAAAAGAATAAAGCAATCAAAGATAACGAATTTCAAAACTGGGTAAGAATGAAGCTAGATACCCTAGATATCGCAGCCTGAGCTTCTTTGTTCCAACTTCTTGAGGACCATTTTAAGCTCAATATGTGTTTAGGGGATCCGGAGTACTTCGTTGATGCCCCAAGACGTAATATACTTCCTTATTGCTAATTCGGACGTAACAAGACTACTGTATGCCCCGTTTTTTAGTCAAAATTTGAGCCACCCTTTTCGGGTTTTCAACTCAAATTCCCTTTGGTCTCAAAGCGTCATTTGCGGGTTTTCGCCTCGGCCTCTCCTTTTTCTTCTTTTTTTTTTCTCTTTTTTTTGGATGAATTTGAGCTCAATGCGCCCTTTGCGGGTTTTCACCTTGACCCTTCCCTTTTCAGGTAAAATCCTTCTTGACTAAACCTGAATTCGCCGGATTGGGCAAGTCTTCGCCATTCATCTTGGTCAATATCAATGCTCTTCTAGAACAGGCCCTACATAAGTCTTTCCCAGTTTGGTATATGCTTTCCTCTAAAATCATTTTGTAGAGGAAAAATCTTTTTCAACATCAGGTTCCCCTTGTGGAATTATCTTGGATGAACCTTTTTGTCGTAAGCTCACATCATCCGACCGTGATGGATAACTTTTAACCTCTTCTTCGATTAGGTTCAATTGGCAAAAATGCTTCAATTCCATAATGGGCAAGATGTTGCCCCAGTGAAGATTCTAGCCAATGTTTGATAATCATAGAGAGTAGTGATAGCTTCTTATGCCAATCTTTACAGGTCTTAGCCACCTTTCATTTCTTTCTTTTTTTTTTGGCAACTTTTGCTGTACAGTGATATGTTGCATGATTTTTGGACAAACTGTAAACTTTGACTTTGTACAGTTATTTAAATGCGATCTTTTTGATCTTTTCCTTCATTTTTTTTCTTGATGAATTTGATGACTTCGACCTTGTAATATTGGCATATGAAGCTACTTCCACGATAACTATGCCGATGAGTCGATACTGATTAAAAGTTTTTGACGAGATTGGCCCCATCACATCCATGCCCCACATATGGAAAATTTGTGAAGAACTAGAGTAGGCATATGAATCTTGTCTTCTTTAATTCTATATTTGCGGTATGACTGATCTTCGTCCCTTCCATGGTGAATCAACAATTGCGATCCTCTTTATTTAGCCAAGGCATGTCCTCGATATAATTGTGCGAAACAACTCAATGATGTATTGCCTTATTTTTCGGTGAGCTAGGCTTCTGTCTTCACCTTTTCCCTAGGCTCATAATATCCAATGACCCTTTGTAGAGTAAGGTTGGTTTTTCATCTTGTTCTACCATCTTTGACAAATCAGAAGGTAGGTTACAATTTTTGTCATCTTCGAAGTCCTTAGATCCCCTAGACCCATATCTCATTTAAAAGGAGTCAAGAACAACATCGCTCACGTCGTTGATATCCGGGTACCTAGGTACGAATGAACAAATCCAAAGAATAAATGATTCTAAGGATGATTATTGGTATGGTCATGAATAAAGAATGAAAGAATATTCTAAAAAACAAAAGAATATACAATATAAAAGAATATGTGTTCAAACAGATGCATCTTATTGAAATAAAATTTGAACATAAGCCTATTTCACAAAAGAGTTCTTGTTGCCTCTAGGCTCAAGACAACAAGCATGTTTCAAATATTACTCTAAATCCACTCTAAAAATACAAAAATCTCTTCCACAATCCCATTATTCAAAACACTCCCAAGTACACAAGGTTTGGCAACATTGTTCCCCAATTCTCTCTTCACTTTCGATTTCTCCAAGGGATCACAACTTTCTTGTCTCCATGATTAAGTAATGGGTTCTCCACACTGGGTGTATCATCAATCTTGACAACTCCCATCTTAAGAAGTCTCTCAACTACCTTTTTGAAGGCAGTGCAATTTTCTATTGAATGCCCCGTTACTCCTGCGTGGTAATCACATTGAACGTTGGAGTCATACCATCTACGATATGGGGGTTGTAACGGCCACAGATAATATGGGGACACCACGTGTGCGTCAAACAAACTTTGATATAGCTCTTTATACGTCATGGAGATTGGCGTAAATTGGAGCCTCTCAGAGTTTTGCCTTGGGGAAACCTGATTGCTGGTAACTACCCTCCTTGGCTGATTTACTGTAATCGGCTCTGAATGATTCTTGATATACCTACCGGCATTATTCATTTTCTTTTCCTTCTTCTTCAGGTCTTTTGAGGTCCCTTCTCCTCTTTCCTTCGTTTCTACCAGAGCAACCGATTTGGCTTGATCATTGCTTGGGTTAACACCCATTGGAGAATAAACGATGTCTTCCTCATCATCCTCACTATTGTCCACTAAGCCACTCCTTTTTCCAAGTCCTCCGGCTAGTAACTAGGTTAACTGGCCTATCATATTCATTTGGAATTCCCGCATTTCTTGTTGAATCTCGGTCAATTGCCCCTGCATCCGTATTTGCATTCGCTCTATTCTTTCCAACCTTTGCTCCATGTTTTCTAGGTTAACTTTGAAATATTTTTACCTAATTAGGATTCTCTTGTAAAAGTCTAATGCAAATGATGAAATGTAATGTAAATGCATGAATGCAAAGAAAGAGAGGCGTTGATTCTGAATTCAGTTACATTAGAAAAAATTTACTAGAAAATAGTTTTCTTTACACAAAACGGATCGCATACACGGCCTTGTCCTTATAGCCCAAGTGAAAACATCAATCCCCTTCTCGCAAAAGTCAAATCTTGCAAACTTCTAATAGATGCCTCCTCTAGCTCCTTTTGCTTGATCTGGACCGTGACTCTTGTTCACTTGTTAGCTTCTTCAAGAAAGCCGAGATGTGGTAATCCTCGAATAGTCTTTGTCAACTTGAATCCTTGGGTGATAAAGTCTTGCATTCTTTCACGGATTATCAGTCTTCTCTCGTTGTGTTCACTTGGACTGTATTCGGACGACCGTATTATAATCCACTTTGTCAAAAAATCCATTTTCTTATGACCAACTTTTCTATTTAGCAATCGAATTTAAAATCAACACCTCTTTTCTATGATATGAATGCAATGCAATCAAAACAAAAGAAAACCCGTTAGCACAGGAAAAATAAATAACATAGAACCTATCCGGGTGACCACCTAGGGTTTGACATGGTTCTACCTAGGGTAAGCCCTTAGGGTTCACTATATGTGGTTTAGTCCTAAAGTTGAGGTACCGAACCAGTGATTCCTCGATCCTCACCCATTATAGGCTCATATGGACCGAGTTTCGGTTCGAGGAATACATTTCCTATGGCCATGCGAAGTGAAAACTTCGCGAAGACATAGGCATGCAGATGTATTCCTAAGCGATCCACTAGCCCATGCGGAGGTGAAAACCTCACGAAGGCATAGCTTCTCGCTCCCACTTAAGGGTGTGACCACGATGGTTATGCAGTGCAATGCAGAGCAATATATTTAAAACAACATGCAATAAAAGGATCATATTTTTAAAATCAGAATTTTAAATTCAAACAAAAGGACATGAAATTATCAATTTTACGGCCTGAGTCTCTTAGTCCCCAGTGGAGTCGCCAAGCTGTCGAAACCATTTTAAAATCGGGTTTTAAAAATAGGGATCGACTTTAAAAAACAAAAACAGGAGTCGCCACCAATCATTTTTACTTAGGTGTGATTGGATCACCTTTTAAAACGTTTTATTTAAAACATTTAATTTTAGTCTACGAAAAACCAGAAAATAGGTTCGGGAGTCGGTTACGTATGAGGAAGGGTTAGCACCCTCATAACGCCCAAAAATTGGTACCTAATCGATAGAATCATGTCCAAATGTTTGAGATTTTAAAAAAAGTTAAAAAATGATCCTTTTATTTGTAAGTAAACTAAGACCACCTATCTCAAAGAAATAAGAATACTACACCCAATAAGTTAGGATACAGTATCTCATAACTTCGAAGCTAGATACATCTTTTTAGAAAATTCTTACCTCAAGATACAAAACATCACACCCAATAAGTTAGGATACAACATTTTGAATTCTCAAGAATAAGTTTTTATGATTTAAAACTTGAGATTTCTTTTATTTCGAAAGAATATAAACATCACATCCAGCATGATTGGACATGACATTTTTTAAACCCTCGTAATTAAAGTCATCTCATGATTTACGAAATTTATTAAAAGGGTATTTAGTTATTTATCCAAACGGAAAATCAACACCCAACACGATTGAGCATTATTTCTCGAATTTATAAATACCAAAATATTGCCTTATTTTGAAAACCTTTAAATAAAATATTGATTTTGTAAAAATGTATTTTTATTTTAAACAATAACCATGTGACAACATCACATTTATAAACTATCATACACAAATATTAAAAAATAATTATAATACAATAGCATACAATATAGACAATATAAAATACAATTAAAATAATTACACAAAAGTAAAAATAGTAGTACAATAAGAAAATAATAATATAGGTTAATATAAAAATAATAGTAAAATGAAAGACAATAGTAATGAAAATAACATAAAGAATATTTATAATAAAATAATAATAATTATAATGATAATACTAATAATAATAGGGTTAATTATAAATAAAATAATAGTAGAAGCAATATCAAAAGTAATATATATATTATAAAAATATTGTTAAAGGAATAAATAATATAAAACTTTTAAATAAAATTATATTTATAATAATCTAATACATATATATATATTTTATAAAAATAGTAAAAATAAATATGTATTATAAGTAAATTTTATACCAAGTAAGATTTTAGAAAATAGTATAATATAATAATATACTAATTTATAATATAAGTAATAAATAATAATTCATAAATAATAAATACATAAATAATTCGGGGGTTCAATTGTAATAAAAGCAAACTGTCAGGGTTAATTTTATAAAAATAAAAATGCGAATCGGATTGATTTAAAAACTATAAAATTGCGGAAGGACTAAATAAATAAATAGACCATTAACATAAAAACGCGGATCTTGGTCGGGTCATCGGTTCGGCGCGCGGATCCTGTGGTCCAAAACGGTGTCGTTTCCTTTTATCTATAAAATTTAATTTTATTAAAGAAAATCATTTGGGTCTAGGATTTAAAAAAAAAAAATTAAAAAAACCTCTGAAAACTTCCTTTCTCTTTTCCGGGCAGTGGTCGTCAGATACCTAGCCACGCGCCTCCGTGGCTGGTGGCCGGAGGTCTGAAACCTCCGATTTTGTCTTCTTCGAAAGGTAAACCTCTTTCCCTTTATACTCTTTCTTTAAAAAAACGGTTATACGAACAATATGTAAAAGAAATAAATAATAAAAATAAACCGAATGGGACTTCAAAGAATCACCTTTATAAAACCTCCGTAAATTTGTTATTGTATTTATTTTGTAATCTCTCTGCTTTACGCTTGAATATCCGTGTGTAACAAAGGTGTCTATTTTCTCTCGATCTCTCTCTTTTTTCTCTTTTTACATATTTTGGGGTTTTTATAACCCCCGAAAACAAAAATAAAAAGGAAATACATTAGTTGCTGCCATATTCGCTGTTGTATTTCTTTCCTTTCTTGCAGTCGAAGGCGGAGATCGTGGAGATGAAGCGTGTTAATGGCGGCTCGACTCACGGGCGAGGCGTGCTGCATTTATGATTGCGGCGCGACAATTGGTCTGCAGGTGCGGTCAGCGCGCGAGGGTTTCCTGGAAACCCTAAGTTTGAAACTCATTTTAAATTTTGGGCCCTTTTGGGTCGTGTAGCTTTGGGTCAAGTCTGATGAGTTTGGGCCATGGGTATTTGGGCTGGTGTTTTGGGTGTTGGGTCGTCAGGTTAAGTCCATTTGGGTAGTCTGCTTTTAGGATTGGGCTATGGGGTATTTGGGTCTGCTTTTGTAATCTGGACATTGGACTTTATTTATTTTTTATTTTTTGATTTTTATATTCTGGTTTTTATAGGCCGGGCCAAAATGGGTACTTACAAATTCAACGGGTAAAACTCTTGACATGAGAAGATATGAATAAGAAATGAGTTATTATATGTATTTACCTGAAATGCACGAAAATGATGATATGTGATAATTGATACATGGAAATATGAGACGATGATATTTGTACTTGGAATTTGGGTGATGAATATAAGTTCATCCTTGATTATAGACTTGTACACCTTGAGTGTACTACTACTTGTGTGACATTAATATTCGAAAAATATGAGTAAGGTCCTGACATGAAATAAGTTGAACTCGAAACGAACTACTATGAAACTATACTTGTTATAATAAGAGATGATTTATACATGTTAAATGAACACATGTTGTGGAATGCATATGTGCCTGGAAACTTGATTGTTGTTGAGCCCAAACATGTTTTGATGTTATTATGGAATATATGACTAACAAGGGCAATGAGGATATGTGTAGGGCTTGAGGTCAAATTGAATGAATGTGCCTTACATAGTTACCTCAAAATAGAATGAATGGTAAGTTAAGTACCACGTTATACGAACTTACTAAGCATGTAATGCTTACTTAGTTTTATTTCCCTGTTTTATAGTAAATCAGAAGCTCATTGGATTGGAAGCTTGGCGGAGATCACTCACACTATCCATCGGCTCATGTCTGTACAATATGGTAAATCAATTATGGTTGTAATGGCATGTATAGGTTATATTGGCCATATTGGCATATAAATGTAAATGATGCTTGTAATCTAGCCATTGGAATGGTTAGTAATGGTTTGTTTTGATATATTTTTAATGTCATACTATGGTAGCTACATATGTGTTAAGTAGTTGATCAAATTATGGCTAACATATGGACTAAACCAAAGCAAGATTATGAACAAGTATGCATGTAATGGTATGCTATGTTGAATGATAGAGTTTGCTTAACTTGAATGCTTGAAGTGGTTGGCATTTGGATGTGAGTTTAAGTGCAGGTCATTGGTGTGATTTTGGGTGAGAAATGAAGCTAGAAATAGCTTTATTTTGTCCACATGGGCAGACACACGCCCGTGTGTCTAGACCGTCTGTGACACACGGCCTGGTACATGGGCGTGTGGTTAGGCCAGTGGTTGGCATTTGAGAAACAGAATGCTCAGAGTTGAGTACACGAGCAGAGACATGGGCGTGTGTCTCAGCTGTGTGTGCTACACGGCCTAGAACATGGGCGTGTTTCTTGGCCGTGTGAAACCTGCACATAATTTTGAAAGAATTTAATTAACCACAAGGCCTAGCACACATGTGTGTGGCATGGCCGTGTGCACAAGTCAGAGAGTTACACGGGGTAAGACATGGCCTGTAACACGATCGTGTCCTAGGGTCACACGGGTGTGTCCCTTGGACCACACGGGCGTGTGAGCCCTGCACCTTGGAAAATTTTTAAAATTTTGCGAAAAATTCATAGAGGTTCCGATTAAGTCCCGACTTAATTCTAATGCTTATATTGGGCCTCGAAGGTCCAATTAAGGGACGTTTTGAATAATATCTGTGAATGAATAGTAATTAACATGACATGTCTGTAAATGTTCCGGAAAATTTTTGGTAAGGCTCCGTAACCCTATTCCGACGACAGATACAGGTTAGGGGTGTTACATGTTCAGTATGATCGATGGCACCGATGAATTGGATATGCGTCTTCTACTGTTGTTAGTCAAGTTTTGCAATTGTGTAATGTTCACAATAGCAAGAATAATGTGCCTTCTATTTGTAATGCGTGTGCTCTGGGTAAGAGCCACAACCTATTGTTTTCATCCTCTCAATCAGTGTATTCTTTTCCTCTTGAACTGGTTATTGTTGATTTATATAGACCTGCTCCTTTTTATTCTGCTGGTTTTGAATACTATCTTGAGTTTGTGGATGCTTATTCGTGTAACACTTAGATTTATTTTCTAAGATGTAAATCTGATGCATTAGAAGTTTTTGTTTCTTTTAAAGCATATGTTGAGTTGCAGCCAGGTGTTAAGCTCAAACAGATTCAAATGGATGGTGGTGGAGAATTTCAAGGTTTTGATCCTTATCTAAAAGTTGTGGCATAGCTTATCGTCTTCCGAACCCGCACATGTCTAAAAAAAATGGGCTGGTCAAATGGCGTCATCGATAAATCATAGAAATAGGGTTGACACTTTTATCTCAGGTATCACTGCTTCTTTCCCATTGGACATATGATTTTTCAACAACTATGCACCTCATGAATGTGCTTCCCACCAAGGTGTTGAATGGAATGTCACCAGTAGAGCGCCTGTTTAGTCGAAAGCCAGATTATCAGTAGCTTCGAGTCTTTGGGTGCGTTTGTTACTCATTGTTGCATCCATACAATAGGAACAAGTTGCAGTACAAGTCCCCACCCTATACATTTTTGGAATATGCCTTGAACCATAAAGGCTACAAGTGTATGGATATATCTGGGAGAGTTTATGTTTCTCGTCATGTCTGATTTAGTGAAGGGAAATTTCCTTTTGTTGATTCTGTTGTCCCTAACTCCACTTTAGCTTCTGATGATAGTGCCAACATTGTTACTACTCTTCCAGTAGTAATGCTACCTTTTAGTGCCCGTACTTTTCCTGCATATTTTTTTTCTAATCCGATGTTTAATCCTACTTTTGAATGTAACACTTTGGGCTCTCCTATATTGTCCTCTCTAGAGGTTCCTGACTCAACAAGTGTGTAGTGTCTCCGTCACTAGGCATACCTGACCCTCCGGTTGCTGATCTTGTAAACATAAAAAAGGAATCACCATCGCTCTATTGGATGCCGAAGCAGGCCAGCAAGCTCACCTCTCTTAAGTTACCTTCTCGGCTAATCTTGCAATTTCGGACAAGTCTGCACCATCAACGCTCCTTACATATGCTGGACAACCTCCACCACAAGCGTTTGGTCGCATCGAGGGTTTGCTCGCGGTCATGGACATGGTCGATTCGGTGGTGCATGGCACAGTGTTAGATTTGTGGGAAGATTGGTCATGTGGCTCGGTGTTGCTTTTACAGGTACGACTCTACTTATGATGATGAGGATAATTATGGTAATCCTAATGGATCTAGTCAAAGTGATTCTTCGTTCGATGGACCTGCTTCTCAATTAGGGCCCATACTAGTGTCAGTCTACATGTGTTATACTAATCATGAGGTATCTGAGTGTCATTACTCTGGGCCTCCTGCGTCTTTGGGCTATTTCTCTTCACCTAGGGCTCCTAGTGTCTCGCTGCCATTGCCAATGTTTATTTTGTCTATTGTTGCGACGCCTGCCATTGTGTCAGATCCGACATGGTACTCGGACAATGGGGCTACTACACACATGACTAGCGATTCGACAAAACTAACTGATTCTCGATTGTATCATGGTTGAGGTAAAGTGATTGTCGGCAATGGTCACTGTTGTAATTTCTCATATTGGTGAGTCTGTTATATCTAATGGGTCTAATCATTCGTTGCTCTTTAAAGATTTGTTGTATGTCCTGGATATTCACAAAAAGTTACTGTTTGTGTCAAAGTTTGCGAAGGATAATCAAGTGTTTTTCAAATTTTATCCTAATTGTTGTTTTATTAAGGACTTGGAAACTCTTGACGAAGTCACCAATTCGATTAGAGAAATTATAAAAATATTTTTTATAATTAAAATAAATTATATTATTCGAGAGTATTTTAATCTTTTCATTTTTAACATAAATCAATAAAAATATGGTGGAATTTGAACCCATGCCATTTATATTAGTAAAGTTTGAAATTTATCCCTCAACTAAAACTTTATTTTGTTATATTTTATACATTTTTATTTTAATATGCACAACATATTATCTCCATTAGTTGTATACTATTAATAAACCCTGACTGAGTTGGTGTTATGGGTTAACTAGGTACCAACTCAGTTAAGAAATGGCTAATATACCCTTTTAATAAATGACTACCATTATTACTTTGATGTCAAGTTATATTATTCGAGGGTATTTTAGTCTTTTTATTTTAACAAAAACCAATAAAAATTATATATATGGTAAGATTTGAACCTACATTAATTAGTAAAACCTTAATTTTACCACACAACTAAAGCTTTATTTTGATGTATTTTATACATTTTTATTTTAATATGCACAATATATTACCTGCATCAGTTGTATATTTATACTATTATTTAAGCTCCTGACTGAATTGGTGTCACAAGTCAACTTGACATTAACTCACAATTGATGAAACAACCACGATAAATAATTGTAATAAATTTAGTACTTGATGTATTTATGTGTTTAATTTTTTATTCATAATTTAATCTAAATTTTATTTTAATATCGTACATAAATAATTGTAATGAATTTAGTACTTGATGTATTTATAATTTAATCTAAGTTTTATTTTAATATCGTACATATTTAATTCAAATGAAAAATAATCTCAACATTGTATTTTAACTCTAAAATTTTTGACTTGACCAACTTATAATTCTTTAAATTTGAAATGAATAAAATAAAAAAAAAAGAGTCAGTGTATTGTATTTAAATTAATCAAAATCGAAAACATCTAAATTTAAAATAATTAAACTCAAAATGTGGCAATTATGAATTCAAAAGTGACTGAAAACAAACATAAACAACATATAAGGTTAAAGCCTAAAGCATTTTGCACAATTTTAATTTAATTCTTGAGTCTTGATAAGACTTGAAAGAACCAATTCCATATATATTCATAATTTTTCAAAATTTTTTTATAATGTTTGTAATTAAAAAAAAAAAGAAATTGAGATTTTCTTTCTCAATCTTTTTGCTTTTTTTTTTAAATTTTATTGTGAAAAAAGGAGTAAAATTTTAGGAAAAAAAAACATTTAAGGTGATTAAAAAGTATTATAGGTAAATATCCATATATATATATATATTTTATATTTCAATGATTTTTTCTGTTTCTTTTAGAATTTTCTTTTTTTTTATTTTATGTTTGTTTTAAAAAATTATAATTTTAAATTCTGGAAATTTTTACACTTTTTATAAATTTTCCTGATTTAAAAAAAAATTGAGATTTTTCTTGATTTTTTAAACTTTTCACATTCTTTTTGATTTTTTTTGCATTTATTCAAAAAAAAAAGAGTGATGTCATCTTTTTTTTTTAATGGAAGTAACGACTAGGGTAACGGATATCACGATTTGAATCTTTAGGTACCAAACTGATAAAAAAAATTCTTTAAGTACCAAAGTGATATTTGGGTGCAACTTTGGGGGGCATATAGTACATTAACCCATTCAAGTTTAGTTGTTAACACTATTAAAATTCTTCTAGTAAATTTGCTAGTGTGCCATTTTAAAATTAAAAAAAGAAAAGCTCACTTAGTAGACATATGACAAAATATGATATAATGATTGACCTAATTGTAACTAAATTTAACAAAAAAAATTAACTATTTTAACAGTTCTTAAAATCCACATTTTAATTTGAATAAAGTATTTAGATTAACTAATGATACTGTAAAAGTTAAGGTACCAAATTATGTCAAGAATTAAGTAATTGAAATTTTAGCATAATATAGGAACCAAAATTGAAATTTGACCATTGTTATATTGTAATGACCCGATATCCAGTGGTATCAGAAATTGCGATTTTGGGACTTTGTTTCCATAAACCGAGTCCTTAAATATTAAATATAGATATTTCCAGAGTTAATATATTGATGAATTGAAATTTTGTTAAATAATTTAGCTGAAATTGTAGTTAATTAAGGCCTAGAGATTAAATTGTAAAGTCCAATCGCTATATATTTTTAACTAGGAAATTACTTGGGGACTTAAATTGCAATTAACCAAAGGTCAAAAATAGCAATTAGACCATGAATAAGTAAGATTTAGTGGACGGTAATGATGTTAGTTGATTAATTAAGCAAATTGTGATTAATTAAGGTGAAAACATGATTAATTAAACTAATGAACTATTAATCCTATTATAAAAGTAAAATTGGTGGATGGAGAGATGATATATCATCTTCTCCAACCGACCAAAACAAAGAAATAAGCCAAGAAAGACGCCATTTTATTCAACCTTGAATTCAAGTAAGTCTCTACTCATTTTTCTTTGATTTTTATGGAAATTGAATCACGGGAGCTTGATTTAGGTAGCCCATGTACTAATTTGTAAAAATATTAAAGTTTTAGAAAGTTACCATTGTTACGAGTTAGATGATATTGGTGTGAAATTGTTAGAAATTAAGCTTCGATTAAAAAAATGAGTAAATTGTAAAGTTCACCTGTTAGCTTCATACATTAGAGATCAAATTGAATAAAATGTAAAACTATCATAAAAATTCAGAAGGAATATGTAACACCCCTAACCCGTGTCCGTCGCCGGATTAGGGTTAAGAGCGTTACCTGACAGATCGGAAACTTTAACAGAAGATTCATCAAGTAACTCATCAATTACATTCATATTGTCCCTTAAGTAAATCATAGAGACTTAAAGCATGCTCAGAAATAGGGTCGGGACTAAACCGGAACACATACGAAATTTCACGGAAATTTAAAACTTTTCTAAGTTTCAGGGGTTACACGCCCGTGTAGGCAAGCCGTGTGCCTCCCACGGCTGCTGGACACCCCCGTGTGTCCTCCCCGTTGTCAAATCTGACCTCACATCCGCGGCCACCAAGCACGCCCGTGTGCCTTGGCCGCGGTCGAATCTGACTTCACATCCACGGCCACCAAGCACACCCGTGTGCTAAGGCCGTGTACTCTTAGACCATATACCGACTTTCTCACACGGCTACTAGACACGCCCGTGTGTCTTGGCCGTGTGCTATTAAGCCAGCTACTGACTTTGTCCCACGGTCACTAGGCACGCCCGTGTGCCACAACCGTGTGGCAAAATAGGCCATTTGCTAGGCCAAAATGCCACCCACATGGGTCATATCTACAAGCAATGTTTACCAATTCATTTCATACTCATATGACAAACAAAAACATACCAAATTAACCATTCAATATATACATCCAAAACCAATTCCAAACATGCTAAATTACAAGGTTAAAACTCATCTCATCACATACATATTTCATTCATCCACTTAATCAAAAATTGACCATTATATGCATCAACTAACCATACCAAAACATACTTCATATATCACATTCTTTTAAACAAATTCTCAACATCAAAACTAGCCAAATCACATGACTAAATTCATATAACAAACTTATACCAAATGCTAGCCTATACATGCCATATCTAGCTTTATACATTTCCAAAATGTACCAAAATAGGTTTAGTAGTGTGATTATGATCCTTGACGGTCCCGAGCCTTCAGTAGCTTTGACGACCTATAAAACAGAGAAAATACACACACAGAGTAAGCTTTCCAAAAGCTTAGTAAGTCATATACAAATAAACTTAATATGTAAAGCATATAAGCATATAACCACATTGGGACAATTCATATACATAGCAAATTTCTCACATATATATACTTTGGTCCATATCCTTTACCATATTGGCCACATTCATCAATTTAAGAATCATAGTAAGATCACATAGGTACTTACCTTATATACACACTTAGTGTATAAATCAACGTACCTAAAACGGATATACAATTCACTTAGCCATTCGTATCACAGACTTGCCCGTTGAACCGTAAGGAATCTAGTAGGATACTCAGAAAGCTCGGAATGGTCGTACAATGCCAACGCCCCGCATTTAGGTCTTACATGTAATCGGATATCGATGCTCTTGTCCCGCACGGGTCTTACACGAATCAATACGATGCCGATGTCCCAGACATGGTCTTACACGTAAAGATCATATCGATGCCAACGTCCCAGATGTGGTCTTACACGTAACGCTCATGTTGATGCCTACGTCCCAGATGAGGTCTTACACGAAATTTCAAATCAATGCCAACGTCCCAGACGTGGTCTTACATGATAAAACATAACAGATACCTATGTCATGACATAGCTAATCCTATATATTCCTAGGTTCATACGGGACTTCTCGGACTTAATACTATATCATCCATAACTCGGAATTCATATACAAAGCATCCCATAAGCATTCATTTTCATCAATAATCTTATAAATAAGCTCAATTCAATATAACAACATTTATTTGCAATATGACTTACCTCGGATTTGATTTAACGAAAAGCGAAACGGCTACTTTCGGTTACTTTCGCTTTCCCGCGATCTAAGTCCGCTTTTCCTCGGTTCTTGATCTATACATATTCAGAATTAAATCTTTTATTCACTTATTCATTCAATTCAATCCAAGGACACACATTTAGAGCTATTTACAAATTAACCCTCACATTTGCACAATTTATCAATTTAGTCCATCTTTCTCAAAACATCAAATTCACAAAATTAATACATACACATGCTTAGCCGAATGTTTATACACCTCATACAAGCCCATATTTTTCGTCAAATTTGCAATTTAGTCCTCAAAAATAATATTTTCTCAATTTAGCCTTAATTAGCTAAATTCATCAAAACTTCAAGAACAAAGTATGTTCATCTAGCTCAAATCTTTCATTTATCAACTAAACTCATCACAAAGCTCAACATATCATCAATGGCATATTTCACAAATATCATCAATACACAAAATTGATACATGGGTTTTGTAGCTCTCAAAACAACGATTACGAAAACGTAGAAATTATCAAAAACGGATCAAAAACTAACCTTGAATTAGACCACAACTATGGCCGAACACTTGCTTATGCTTTTCTTTTCTTTCTTTACTTATTTCGGTCAATGAAGAGAAAATAAAAGATGAACACTCATCTTTTTGTTTCATTAATCTAATGTTAATAATTTATTTACCAAAATAGCCTTCATTCATATAATTAAAACAATTATGTAATATGGGCTTTTAAGACCTTTATCCATCCACTATCTAAATAGTGGTTTAATAGCCACATAAATCCTCCATACAAATAAAGACATGGCATATAAGCACCTTTTCATGTAGCATGCTAATTTACAAATCAATGCAATTCAATCTTTTGCTCAAATTAAACACACAGACAGATAAATTAGCTCACAGAAATTTACCACATACTTAGTCACATATCAACGGCACAGAAATAATATTAAAATATTATACAGACTCAGATTTGTGGTCCCGAAACCACTGTTCCGACTAGGGTATAAACCAGACTGTTACAATTCTCCCCCCTTAGGGATTTTCGTCCCCAAAAATCTTACTGTTAAACAGAGTCAGATATTGCTGTTTCATTGAATCTTCCGGCTCCCACGTAGCCTCTTCAATACCATGCCGATTCCACCATACTGTCACTAAAGAATTTTATTGTTTCTCAACTCTTTTACTTCACGAGCTAAGATATGAATCGGTTCTTCTTCATATGTCATATCAGATCGGATTTCAATTTCAGATGGGGCAATCACATGTGACGGATCAGATTGATATCTATAGAGCATTGAGACATGAAATACATTTTGGATCTTTTCTAATTCAGAGGGCAACCTTAATCTATATGCAACAGGCCCGACACGTTCAATGATCTCATACGGTTCGACGAACCTCGAACTCAACTTGCCTTTACGTCCGAATCAGAGTACCTTTTTCCACGGAGACACTTTTAAAAATACTTTGTCGCCGATCTCAAATTCTATATATTTTCGTTTTAAGTCCGCATAAGACTTCTGACGATCAGAGGTTGCCTTCAAACAATCTCGGATCAGTTTCACTTTCTGTTCTGAATCTTTTATCAAGTCAACTCCATGTAGCTTATTTTCACTGAGCTCGGTCCAATACAGAGGTGTACGACATTTACGTCTGTACAGAGCTTCATATGGTGCCATTCTGATACTCGACTGAAAACTATTATTGTATGCAAATTCAATCAATGGAAAATACTGTTCCCACGAACCATTAAACTCAAGTATACAACATCGTAACATATCTTCAAGAATCTGAATAATCCGCTCGGATTGACCATCCGTTTGTGGATGAAAAGCTGTACTGAAATACAGTTTCGTGCCTAAAGCTTCTTGCAGTTTCTTCTAGAATCTCGATGTAAACCTCGGATCTCTATCTGACACAATGGATAGTGGTACCCCGTGCAATCTCACAATCTCAGAAATATAAAGTTCGGCTAATCTATCAAGTGAATAGTCAAATCTTACCGGAATAAAATGGGCAGCTTTCGTCAATCGATCAACTACGACCCAAATCGAATCTTTCTTTCTCGGAGTCAGAGGCAATCCAGAAACAAAGTCCATCGTTACTCTATCCCATTTCCACTCAAGAATCGAATCGGTTGCGAAGAACCTGCATTTGAACTTGATGTTCAACTTTCACTTGTTTGACAGATTAAACATTTCAAACAAAGTCGAAATGTCTCGTTTCATACCAGACCACCAATACAGTTACTTCAAATCATGATACATTTTAGTACTCCCCGGATGAACAGAAAAACGAGTATTATGTGCTTTACTCAAAATTAACTGAATCAACTCTGGATTCCTCAGAACACAGATACGACCTCGAAATCTCAAACAATCATCAACAACTCGAAATTCAGATTCAAAATTCGAATCACACAGAACCCTTTTCGCTAATAACTCATTATCAGATTTCTGAGCATCACATATCTGCTGTATAAACAACGGTTTCACTTTTAGTTCAGCTATCACAGAACTATCATCAGATAAATCTAACTGAGCATTCAAAGCACATATTGCAAACAATGATTTTCTACTCAATACATCAGCAACAACGTTTGCTTTACCCAGATGATAATCTATCACAAGTTCATAATCTTTTAACAGCTCTAGCCATCTTCTTTGACGCAGGTTCAAATCTTTTTGAGTCATCAGATATTTCAGACTTTTATGATCCGAAAACACGTGACATTTCTCACCATACAAATTGTAACACCCCTTACCCGGGTTCTACGCCAGAACTGGGCCCGAGGCATCACCGTAATAAAATCTCATGATCACCACTTAGGATCATCGTGACTACTCTCTTAAGTTACCTCAACAACCTCATTCTCGACTTACGAGGCCTCGCTCATACCCTTAAGAGCTCTCGAGACTATATCAGAACTTTTTCAAATCTTAAAAATTTTCTCTTTTATACAGGGCTCACACACCCGTGTAGAATGAGACACGCCTGTGTGTAGACACACATGCCCATGCCTTCAACCCGTGTCTGAAAACCCAAGCATTCTGCTAATGCCACACGGCTAAGGCACACGCCCGTGCCTCCCAACCGTGGTGAACACTGACTTTACCCACATGGCCTCAAAGCTTAGTCACGCACCTGTGTGACTAGCCCGTGGTCTATCCTGACTTAAAAGGGTCAACTTGCAGGGGACACACGACCAAGTCACACGCCCGTGGGTTGACCGTGTGTCACACATGGTCTAGACACAGGCCCGTGTGTCTATCCATATGGACAAGAACAAAGCTATATGCTAAGCTCTTCTCACCCCTACCACATACCCAACATGCACTCATCAAACACATCCATAATTAACTTAAAATAAATCACAATTTCACATGCATAACTACATCTTTTCCATATAAAATAACAGCCAACAACTATGGCATTATACAAAATAGATTATTCAACTATAGGCTAACACATCCTAGCCATTTACAACAAAATTCCCTAACTTGTCTAGCCCCTATAAATGCCATGACTCATAAGAACTTGAAACATCATACCAAGCGTCTATCCGATAGTGTGAAAACATCTCCGACGGCCTCCAACCCGAGCTAGATAAAATATCCTATAAGAGATGGGAAAAGGAAAGGAGTAAGCAATAAAGCTTAGTAAGTTCATCTGCATAAACTAACAAATACTGATATTCATTGAATAAAGATAACCACAAGTATTATACCGAGTTTTTTTTTCCTTAACTTATGGCTACTTACTCAACCCCTCTTGAAGTTTACTCATTCTATCTCTTACCACATTCTTACCATGCAACAAGCCAATTGCTCGTTTAATTAGTACACAATCCTATACTGATCACCACAAGATCATATATATAAAGCAACACATCAAGCATTTTCAATAAGACACTCATACTACAAATCTCTCGGTGGTTACGCACTTAGCCCACCATTGAATCTCTTATAGGGTGGTATCGCACTCAACCCACCATTCATTAATACTTATGTTGATTTCGCACTTAGCTCACCAATCATTTATAAGCGATGGTATCGCACACAGCCCATCGATTACTAATTAATCAGGTGGTAACGCACACAGCCCACCTATAGTGATATAGTTGATGGTATCGCACATAGCCCATCAATTAATAGTATATCAGGTGGTAACGCACACAGCCCACCGATATTATACATTCACAAATATTTATCCACATACATTTCTCTAATTCAAATGTTCAACCGAGAACATCCTCACACATTTCTATTCTTACTTAACTTTCTACGATACTTGTTCTCATTCACACAATGCATCAATAAATCTATCTCATGCAACTAAGGTGCATTAATTAAACATATCCCACTAGGGTTCATCATATATTGATTTCATATCAATTCAGTTCTAACACATACTTATGCTTCTCGTGGTACAACCACTTACATTCAACATCCCCGTTGAATCATTCAAATTGTTTAATAACTCTCTTGAGTCTCATACACATAGTTCTTATCGACATCATACCCCAATAGGGTCTTACATACATTAACATGTCGATGCCATGACCCCGACATGGTCTTATACGAAATATCACAGCGTTGCCATGTCCTTGACATGGTCTTATTTAATATCTCTCACCGAAGCCATATTCCAATATGGTCTCACACGGAACCTTAACTAACATCATTTCATACTATTTACGTTTCTCACTATTCTTAGATTCAATTCTCTTAACAACTCATCGTCAAATATTTAATACATTCATTGCATAATTATACATTCCAAACAACTTTGGAATATTAAAATAACTCATATGTAATTACAACATTTGCACATGAACTTACCTCGATGTCGAAAGAGCCGAAAAGGACTTTTTGCCCATATTTCTCTTTTCATCCGTTCTAGGTCCGAAACTCATTTTCTTTGATCTAGAACAATGAAATTTACTGATTTAATCACTTATAAATCATGATATAACATAATCTAAACTTTAGGAAAAAATGACTATTTTGCCCCTACACTTTGGCAAAATTACTATTTTGCCCCTAGGCTCGTAAATAAATTTTCATCACATTTTATTGTTAAACAAGCCTAGATGAACATTTAATCCTCTTAAAACTATTCTCAATTCCATCGATTTCATGCTTAAATGAACAAATTACAACTTTTGCATTTTAGTCCCAATTAGGTGTTTCCATGACAACACCTTTCACAAAAGTTATTTCTCATCATCCTATCATTCATTTTCTTTCATAAAAACTCATCAAACAACATAAACTCTCTCATGGAAAGTTCCTAGACTTTCAACCATATTGCAAACTAGTCCACTCTTTAGAAAGGTTAAGCTTTGGGGACTCCAAAAGTACAATTTTTATCAAGAAAGATCATCAAAATCACTTGTGAGGAGAATTGCTTGCTGAAATTTTAAGCTTCAAAAACCCCTCCCATGGCTGCTATTTTCGGTGGAGGAAGAGAAGAAAATAAAAAAGATGATAGCTTGGCTTTATTTCATCTTATTTTATTTCTTTTTAGTCACCTAACATGTCCACATTAAATGATCTTGTCCCCTTTAGCTTCTTTGACCGGCCAAGCCACTTAAACAAGGCCAAATTGCACATTTGGTACTCCCAATTTATAAACCATAGCCATGTGGTGCCTCTAGCAAATAAAATAGAACTTTCACATTTTATGCGATTTAGTCCTTTTTCTCAATTTAGCTAGAAATCGCTAAAATTAATGCACCAAAATTTTCATACATCCTCATAAACATGTTATAACACATAACATAACATGAAAATAATTTTATCTAACCTCAAATTAGTGATTCCGAGATCACTATTCTGACTAGCCCCTAAATCGGGCTGTTACACAAATAATGGCGCCAGATTTTAAGTGCAAACACAATCGCAGCTATCTCAAGGTCGTGCGTCGGATAATTCTTTTCATGAGGCTTCAATTGTCTCGAAGCATAAGCTACAACTTTTCCTTCCTGCATCAAAACACATCCTGCATCGCTTAATGAAGCATCACCAGTAAATCACAAATTCTTTGCCCGATTTTGGTTGTACTAATACCGAGCTTCATAATGAGTTTTCAATCGATCAAAACTTTTCTCGACATCTATCCGACCATTCAAATCTAACATCTTTCTGAAGTAGTTTTGTCAACGGAGTAGCTATCGTTGAAAAGCCTTTTACAAATCTGCGGTAATAACCAGCTAAGCCCAGAAAGCTACGGACTTCAGATACGTTTCTTGGAGGTTTCCAATCCAGAATAGCTGAAATCTTGCTCGGATCAACTCGAATCCCAGAAGCTGACACAATATGCCCCAGAAAACTAACCTCATGCAACCAGAATTCACATTTGCTGAATTTCGCATACAATTACTTTTCTCGCAGAGTTTGCATTACAATTCTCAGATGCTCGGCATGTTCAGTTTCATCACGTGAATAAATCAGAATGTCATCAATGAATACAACAACAAATCGATCTAGATACGGTCTAAAAATTCTGTTCATCAGATCCATAAAAATAGCAGGAGCATTGGTTAGTCCAAATGGCATAACTAAAAACTCATAATGCCCATACCTCGTTCTGAAAGCAGTCTTCGGAATGTCTTAATCTTTAACTCTCAACTGGTAGTATCCCGATCTCAGATCAATCTTAGAAAATACTTTAGCTACTTTTAACTGATCAAATAAATCATCAATTTTGGGCAACGGATATTTGTTCTTTATTGTCACCTTATTCAACTGACGATAATCAACGCACATTCTCATCGTGCCATCTTTCTTTTCACAAACAGAGCAGAGCACACCCAAGGGAGAAACTCGGGTCTAGCAAACCCTCTATCAGTTAATTCTTGTAACTGCGACTTTAACTCCTTCAACTCTGTTGGTGTCATTCTATACGGAGCTATCGAAATAGACGTAGTACCAGGCAACAACTCAATACCAAACTCAACTTCACGAATCGGAGGCAAACCCGGCAATTCTTCAGGGAACACATCAGAAAACTCACAGACAACATGCACTGACTCAACTTTCTTTTCCGATACTTTTGAATCAATTACATAAGCAAAATATGCTTCGTATCCCTTTTTCACATACTTTTGAGCTTTTAACATCGATATCACAGCAGGCAAACCATTCAAATCATTAGATTCAATCCGTAGAATTTCATCATTCGGACATCTCAAATCAATAATCTTTCTTTTACAGTTCACAATAGCATCATGCGAAAACAACCAGTCCATACCCAAAATGATGTCAAACTCATCAAATGGCAAAAGCATCAAATCAGTAGGGAAACGGATATCTCGAAACATTAACGGACAGTTCTTACATACTTTGTCAACAAGAACACTTTTACCTAAGGGGTTCGATACTTTTATAGCAAACTCAGTAGACTCTACAGGCAAAGTCTTACTGAATACTAAATTCATGCATATATATGAATGTATAGAACCAGGGTCTATCAATGCAATCACAGAAGTATCATAAAGTGTAAAAGTACCCATTATAACATCAGGAGATGAAGCTTCCTCACGAGCTTGGATAGCATACGCTCTAGCAGGCGCTCTAGCTTCAGATCTTGCAACATTGTCTCTCGTAGTTCTCTGACTATCACTGACATTTCTTACATTCTTCAAGGTCTACCTCACAGGGGCATTATCGATCTCGGCTTACGAGCCGTCTGCTTGTTGATTCAGTTCGGGCAATCACGGATGAAGTGATCAAGTGATCCACATCTGAAACAAGCTCTGTCATTTAATCTACAGCTTCCCGGATGCCTTTTTCCACAATATTTAAATTCAGGACTCTCGGATTGTAAATTTCCAACACTTGCCACTGAAGTTGCTGGAGCTTTGGAGCTCATTTGTGATCTATCTCGATTTCTTTTTGAATATCCCAAATTAACTCTCGAACGGCTTTGATCATCTCTAAATTTCTTTGGAGTAGACTGAAGTGATATACTCTGAAATCTCTTTCTCACTTCTCGAGCTTCTGACTCAGCTTTTCTTTTATCTTTCTCGAGTGCCTCAGCTTTGCACTCTCGATCAACTAGAACAACAAACTCTTTTATCTCTAAAATCCCGACTAGTAAACGGACGTCTTCATTAATCCCATCTTCGAACCTTTTGCACATTATAGCTTCAGATGATACACATTCTCGAGCATACTGACTCAGTCTCACAAACTCTCGTTCATATTCCGTAACTGTCATTCGGCCTTGTTTTAGTTCCAGAAATTCTTTTCGTTTCTAATCTACGAATCTCTCACTAATATATTTCTTCCGGAACTCACTTTGGAAGAAGTCCCACGTCACCCGTTCTTTCGGAAAAATAGATATCAGAGTTTTCCACCATTGATATGCTGCATCTCGGAGCAATGATACAACACACTTTATGCATTCTTCCAGAGTAAGAGACATTTCGTCAAATACCCGGATAGTATTCTCTAACCAGAATTCGGCTTTTTCAGCATTATCATCATTAGTAGCTCGAAACTCTTCAGCCCCATACTTGCGGATCTTGTCAACCGCAGGCTTATTCAACAGATTTATACCCATCACCGGAGGCACAACCGAGGTTTGAGGGGGATTAACCGGGGGCGGGGGTTGTGAAACAGTCGGGTTATTCTTTACGAATTGAGTGAACCATTCACTCATCATTTGGAAGAAAGCTTGTTTAGCTTCTTCCCCTCGACCGCTAGTAGTCGGTCTCGGATCAGAGGGCGCTGTCCCTTGCACGGGAGTAGGCGCATTACTTTCTACGTCATCAGCTACGGCTCTTTCGGGATCCATTACTATATGGAAATCACATTTATACGTCAGGATTCATCACACTATCACAATTCAGAAATATGGCATGTATAGCTAGACTCTGACATGCTACGTTAGTCCGAGAATCGGCTAAACCGTAACTCTGATACCAACCAAATGTAACACCCCTAACCCGTGTCCGTCGTCGGATTAGGGTTAAGAGCGTTACCTGACAGATCAGAAACTTTAACAGACAATTCATCAAATAACTCATCAATTACATTCATATTGTCCCTTAAGTAAATCATAGAGACATAAAGCATGCTCAGAAATAGGGTCGGGACTAAAGCGAAACACATACAAACTTTAACAGAAATTTAAAACTTTTCAAAGTTTCAGGGGTTACACGCCCGTGTAGGCAAGCCGTGTGCCTCCCACGGCTGCTGGACACCCCTGTGTGTCCTCTCCGTGGTCAAATCTGACCTCACATCCACGGCCACCAAGCACGCCCGTGTGCCTTGGCCGTGGTCGAATCTGACTTCACATCCACGGCCACCAAGCACACCCGTGTGCTAAGGCCGTGTACTCTTAGACCATATACTGAGTTTCTCACACGGCTACTAGACACGCCCGTGTGTCTTAGCCATGTGCTATTAAGCTAGCTACTGACTTTGTCCCACGGTCACTAGGCATGCCCGTGTGCCACAACCGTGTGGCAAAATAGGACATTTGCTAAGCCAAAATGCCACCCACATGGGTCATACCTACAAGCAATGTTTACCAATTCATTTCATACTCATATGACAAACAAAAACATACCAAATTAACCATTCAATCTATACATCTAAAACCAATTCCAAACATGCTAAATTACAAGGTTAAAACTCATCTCATCACATACATACTTCATTCATTCACTTAATCAAAAATTGACCATTATATGCATCAACTAACCATACCAAAACATACTTCATATATCACATTCTTTTAAACAAATTCTCAACATCAAAACAAGCCAAATCACATGGCTAAATTCATATAACAAACTTATACCAAATGCTAGCCTATACATGCCATATCTAGCTTTATACATTTCCAAAATGTACCAAAATAGGTTTAGTAGTGTGATGACGATCCTTGACGGTCCCGAGCCTTCAGTAGCTTTGACGACCTATAAAACAGAGAAAATACACACACAGAGTAAGCTTTCCAAAAGCTTAGTAAGTCATATACAAATAAACTTAATATGTAAAGCATATAAGCATATAACCACATTGGCACAATTAATATACATAGCAAATTTCTCACATATATATACTTTGGTCCATATCCTTTACCATATTGGCCACATTCATCAATTTAAGAATCATAGTAAGATCACATAGGTACTTACCTTATATACACACTTAGTGTATAAATCAACGTACCTGAAACGGATATACAATTCACTTAGCCATTCGTATCATAGACTTGCCCGTTGAACCGTAAGGAATCTAGTAGGGTACTCAGAAAGCTCGGAATGGTCGTACAATGCCAACGCCCCAGACGAGGTCTTACATGTAATCGAATATCGATGCCACTATCCCAGACAGGGTCTTACACGAATCAATACGATGCCGATGTCCCAGACATGGTCCTACACGTAAAGATCATATCGATGCCAACGTCCCAGACGTGGTCTTACACGTAACGCTCATGTCGATGCCTACGCCCCGCATTTGCGGTCTTACACAAAATTTCAAATCAATGCCAACGTCCCAGACGTGGTCTTACATGATAAAACGGAACAGCTACCTATGTCATGACATAGCTAATCCTATATATTCCTAGGTTCATACGGGACTTCTCGGACTTAACACTATATCATCCATAACTCGGAATTCATATACAAAGCATCCCATACGCATTCATTTTCATCAATAATCTTATAAATAAGCTCAATTCAATATAACAACATTTATTTGCAATATGACTTACCTCGGATTTGATTTAATGAGAAAATGTAAACGGCTACTTACATTTCGCTTTCCCGCGATCTAAATCTATTTTCCTCGGTTCTTGATCTATACATATTCAGAATTAACTCTTTTATTCACTTATTCATTCAATTCAATCCAAGGACACACATTTAGGGCTATTTGCAAATTAACCCTCACATTTGCACAATTTATCAATTTAGTCCATCTTTCTCAAAACATCAAATTCACAAAATTAATACATACACATGCTTAGCCGAATGTTTATACACCTCATACAAGCCCATATTTTTCGTCAAATTTGCAATTTAGTCCTCAAAAACAATATTTTCTCAATTTAGCCCTAATTAGCTAAATTCATCAAAACTTCAAGAACAAAGTATGTTCATCTAGCTCAAATCTTTCATTTATCAACTAAACTCATCACAAAGCTCAACATATCATCAATGGCATATTTCAAAAATATCATCAATACACAAAATTGATACATGGGTTTTGTAGCTCTCAAAATAACGATTACAAAAACGTAGAAATGATCAAAAACGGATCAAAAACTAACCTTGAATTAGACCACAACTATGGTCGAACCCTTGCTTATGCTTTTCTTTTCTTTCTTTACTTATTTCAGTCAATGAAGAGAAAATAAAAGATGAGCACTCATCTTTTTGTTTCATTAATCTAATGTTAATTATTCATTTACCAAAATAGCCTTCATTCATATAATTAAAACAATTATGTAATATGGGCATTTAAGACCTTTATCCATCCACTATCTAAATAGTGGTTTAATAGCCACATAAATCCTCCATACAAATAAAGACATGGCAAATAGACACCTTTTCATGTAGCATGCTAATTTACAAATCAATGCAATTCAATCCTTTGCTCAAATTAAACACACAGATAGACAAATTAGCTCACGGAAATTTACCACATACTTAGTCACGTATCAACGACACATTGTGGTCCCGAAACCACTGTTCTGACTAGGGTATAAATCGAACTGTTACAGAATATAAAATAGGAGGTCCCTAATGAGTAATTGTGAAATTAGATTTCAATCCGAAGCTTTAGATCGAAAGTTATGTTTGTCCCAAGTTTAAGGACTAAAATGAATAAATTGTAACATATGCTTTTTGTGATTGATTTTGATTTGAATGGAATTTGATAATATTATTTGTTTTGTGATTTTATTTAGCTAACATTGACATGGAACCGTCGAGAGGGAAAGGAAAATCAAAATTCGTTGACGAGTAGCTTGGAAATTCAGTTTTTATTTCTATGATTTGGGACCAATTTAATTACTGCATATTCATGTTATTTTGCATTATATAATATTGAGGTGAGTTGTTATTGGAATTTTGAATTGAATTGCTTCAGTTGAGATTGATTATCGAGATAAGGACTAAATTGAATAAAATAGAAAATTGTATAATTTGATTGATATATGATAATTGGTATTAAATTGAGTTGAAACATGATGTATTATTTGATGAATTGATGGTTAATTGGATATGATAAAGTATGATTTGAACTATATATAATGAATCGAAAATTTGGTTACCTTATTAGTTGTTCGGACCGAGTCGGATATAATTGACATGCCATAAGGTCAAGATATTGTATGAAAACCATCATTGTTGGGCATCTTGGGGTGGTAGATTACATATAAGGTCATCGTTGTTAGGCAACCTAGGGTGACGAATCCACATATCTGTTCTGAGTCAGTGTCTCGTTTATAGGTTATAAACGTACAAATTGATTAAATGATGAATGAAATGAAATTGAAATTGAAATGTGATATGTGACAGTATGCGAAAGAATTGAAAAAAAGCGATGGGGCCCGAATGTGTATGAAAGAGTCATTAGGCTCAGAAATGGTTGAAAAGTATATATGAAATTGAATAAGAGTATGCAAATGTTGATGTTAGAAAATGAATAAGATTAAGTACTGATAAGTGCTAAAAGTAACATATTTTCACCTCATTCTTAATGCATTTTTGGGTGATTATTCGATGTTAATTGTGAATTTTATGCTCCTAATTCTTTAAATTCATGTTTTAATGCTTAATAGAGCAATTAGGAGCAAAAGGAGTGAAAACCAGAGCGTAAGAGCAAGCTACAGGAGCCATTCGGACTGAACCATTCCATACGGCCAGACCACACGACCATGTGACCCGCATGGGTGTGTGGTAAGCCGTGTTGATTTCGCGGAATTGCACATCGAACAGTGGAAAGTCACGATTTTTAGGTTTTTTGGGCATTCTAAGATGTATATATGACAAAAATATGAAGATAGGAGAAAGCCTGAAACACCCCACACCCGGCCCACGAGCTTGAACCGGATCTGGTATGTTCCTTAAATAAATCGGTTTTCAATGTTCTAAATGACTTAGAGAAAATTTGTGTAATTTAAAAAAAATTGTTTTGGGTTGGGCTTAATTTGAAACCTATTTAATAAATTCTGGAAATCCAACTTAAATAAGGTGACAAAATAATTTTTGGGTTTATTATTTTAAAAGAAATAAATTTACTTATCTTTAATCAAACATAAATTGTATCATATTCAAATAAAAATAAATGAAATAAAGAAAATCCAATTGGGCCTTATGGCCTTATTACATCATTCAAACCCAAAATAAAGTTTAAAGTACTAAAATTTCATAAAGTCCAAATTCCAAATAATTTCTTCAAGCGATGCATGGCCACCTTTAGCTCCCGCCGACCCGGTCCATTACTCGCTCATCACTGAAAAATAATTCCCCAACGGGGTGAGTCAACAGACTCAATGTGTACATAGTACTAATTTCCAACAAATCAGGCATACAAGTCATATCAATATCATGTTCATACAAAATAAGGGATGATGCAACCCAAATCCAAACCTATTTGTCCATCCGCTACACACCACCCGCACCACTCAACCTCGCACACCGCGGGGACTACTAAGTCGACCCTCCATCCGCTACACACCATCGGCTGCGCCACTGCAATGACGTGCTCATCGCCACTTATGTTGTGTCATTAGACACCAGATTCACTAGATGTAACCGGTTACCACTTTTCACTTTATGTGACCGTAGTCACCACTTTACGTTGGTGAGACCGTAGTCATCACCTTCACTTTCTTCCTCCACAAATATCCCGAATGCCCCAATTATTTCATAACATATTTCACATACTAAATTTTCATTCATGTTACTAATCACATGTTCAAAATATATCACATTCACAATCCTATCAAAAGTAGGAAACGTGCACTGGTACTCCTTACCACATTTGTGGTGCTTAGCCACATTCACATACTGTTACATATTTACATATCTAATGATTGCCATGCAATTTATTGAAAGTTAGTAAGAGTACACACCTTTTTCGCTTAATAGTTTCCGTGAATTCAGTAGAGCGATCTACCGATCTAGATCTTTCACTCCTATATTCGGCCATTAATTAAAACATATAAATAAACCTATTTGGTCTTAAAACCAAATCCTACTAGAAGTAGAATTACTTACCTAGTTGCCGAATTGATTTAATCAAGTCCCAACAATTGCTAGAATTCCTCTTCCTTGAAATCGGCTAATACTAGGTATGTAACCATGTCGGTTTTCGGTTTTTAAAATAATGGAAAACACTTAAACAAATTATGCCTTGGCCGAATATCCCTTACCTTATGATGTGATTCCAAATCAAGAGGATTCCTTTATAAGCTCGTTGAAATCCTATAACTTCGTGTTAGATTAGATCTAACTTTGAAAACGTGAATCATAATCTTTAACCACATATTTATATTTATAATCCTTACCTTAGATCCTTAGATTTCCGAAAGATCCCCTTTTGATGTTGTGGATGATTGCCCTCTTCTTAGAATCCACAAAGATTCAAATTTTAACAAGAGAACGGAGAAGAAAATAGAAGAAAAAGAGAGGGATTTTTGCTTAATGAAAATTCGGCAGAGAGGGTTTTTGCCTAGGAGAATTTTGGCGAGAGAGGAAGAGGAGCAAATGTTGATGAGTAGCCCTCCTGTCCTCCTTTTATAGCCAAAGTTATCACCCTAGGAGTCCCTTACTTGGCCACCACTCCTCTTTTTGATAATATTATCTCTTTTATTTAAAAGATAAAAGCCTTTAATCCATCAATTATCTCTCAATTATCTCATTAGAAAATAATCCTTTATTTATCTCTTATTATTCACATATTTATGTGAATAAAACTCCTTTATTTATCTCTTATTATTCACATATTTATGTGAATAAAACTCCTTTATTTATCTCTTATTATTCACATATTTATGTGAATAAAACTCCTTTATTTCTCTCTTATTATTCACATATTTATGTGAATAAAACTCCTTTATTTATCTCTTATTATTCACATATTTATGTGAATAAAACTCCTTTATTTATCTCTCATATATCCAAGTTTCCCGAAATGTTCAAGTTTCCATTTTTGGATCATTTCCAAAAATGTTTAGGTTTCCAAAAATGTCTAAGTTTCCAAAAATGTCCATTTCCATTTCCATTTTCATTTCCATCTCCATTTTCATTTCCATTTTCATTTTCATTTCCATTTTCATTCATTTCTAGGTTTCCAAAAGTATCAAAAATTTATTCATAATACTTAAGACTTGTCATTTCATACAATTGATCTGAAAAATGCATAGGCCCTTCCTAGGATGTTACAGCTCTACCCTTTAAATAAAATTTCGTCCTCGAAATTTCCTAACTAAACAGCTTGAGGGTATTGTTTGTCGCATGTTCTCTTACTGCTCCCCACGAAGCTTCTTCCGATCCATGATTGCGCCATAACACCTTGACTAAAGGCACCGACTTCTTTCGTAGTGTTTTCACGCCACGCCCAAGATCCGAATCGGCTCCTCCTCGTAGGATAGATCCGCCTTAACTCCACTTCTTCAACAGTACCACATGAGACGGATCCGATCGATAGCGACGTAGCATGGACACATGAAATACGTCGTGCATTTGATGCAACTCGTGGCAACTCCAATTGGTATGCCACCGCCCAACTCGCTTCAAGACTTGATAGGGCCCTATAAACCTTGGGCTTAGCTTCCTTTGCGATCGAACCGCATAACCTTCTTCCAAGGTGAGACCTTTAGAAACACTTGGTCTCCTACTTCAAACTCAATTTCTTTCCTCTTAAGGTCTCATGCATTTACTTCGCCTTCATCGTAAGCTTCTTTCAACTGTGCCCGAATTAATTCCACCTTCTCCTCGCTTTCGCCACTAACTCGACCCAAAACGCGGCGTTCTCCTAACTCGGTCCAACAAGTTGGTGTTCTACATTTCCTTCCATACAATGCTTCGTATGGTGCCATCCGAATGCTTGCCCGATAGCCGTGTTGTTGTAGGCGAACTCGCCAGAGGCAAGTAATCTTCCCAACTTCCCTCGAAATCCATCACACACCTCTTAGCATATCTTCCAACACTTGTATAACCTGCTCGCATCGCCTGTCCCGATTGTGGATGAAAAGTCGTAGTGAAGTCTAGCTTAGTGCCTAATGCTTGATGAAGTGCTTTCCAAAATCGAGACGTAAACCTTGGGTCTCTATCGGAGATGATCGACATCGGTACCGTGTAGCCTCACGATCTCCGCCACATATAACTTGGCTAACTTTTGAAGGGAATAGTCGATCCTCACAGGGATAAAATGTGCGACTTGGTCAAACGGTCCACTATCACCCATACCGAGTCCTTCTTAGTGGGCGTAAGGGAAGCCCACTAACTAAGTCCATGGTAATTCTTTCCCACTTCCATTGGGGAATCTCAATTGGTTGAAGCAATCTCGATGGGACTTGGTGTTCAAATTTTTACTTGTCGACATGTCAAACATTTCCCACAAATTCGGTCACCTCCCGCTTGTGTCCGACCACCAAAATTGTTCCCTTAGATCTCTATACGACTTGATGCCTCCGGATGCATAGCATAAGGACTACCATGCGCTTCCTAAGAATCCTTTGTCTCAACTCCTTATCCCCTCGGATACAAACCTTTTCCTTGTAGCACAAGATTCTCTTCATCATTGACGCCATAATCCTTTAATCCTCCTTGCCGTATTTGTCAGAACTTAGTACTTAAGTCCTTATCCGCCAACCGTCCCTCTTTCACCTCCTTTCACCCAGTTGGCTTGACTTGTAACTCGCCAACAAAGCCTCCGTCATCATACAAACTTAAGTGAGCGAACAAAGCCCTTAAATCCGACACAACCTTCCTACTTAGGGCGTCGGCTACCACATTCGCTTTGCCCGATGGTATTCTATCGAATAGTCATAATCTTTTAATAACTCCACCCACATTCGTTGCCTCAAGTTCAACTCCTTCGAGTCAACAAATACTTAAGGCTTTTTGTGGTCCGTGTAAATTCATCGACCTTTCTCCATAAAGGTAGTGCCTCCAAACTTTGAGGGCGAAAACCACCGCCATGAAGTTCCAAGTCATGAGTTGGGTAGTTCACCTCATGCGGCCTTAATCGTCGAGATGCATAAGCGACTACCTTTCCTTCTTGCATTAGCACACACTCTTCTAACCCCGTGTGCGAAGCATCACAATATACTACGGTCCTTACCGCCTCCACTGAATTAACACCGAGCTTCACAAGACCTTTTAAGCTTTTCAAGCTCTCCTGTTGCTTATCCGTCCACACAAACGGTACTTCCTTCCTTAGTAACTTTGTCAAAGGTGCGCTTATCGACGAGAATCCTTCCACGAACCTTCAGTAATAGCTCGCCAAGCCTAAGAAACTTCGATTTCAGCCACCGACCTAGGTGGTTTCCAATCCAACACCGCTTCGATCTTCCTAGGATCCACTCTTATTCCTTCTGCGGATACCACATGTCCTAGGAACGCCACTTCCTTGAGCCAAAATTCGCACTTGCTGAATTTGGCATAAAGCTTCTTTTCCTTAACACTTCTAACACAACTCTGAGATGCTCATCGTGCTCCTCCTCCGCCTTGAATACACCAAAATGTCGCCGATGAACACCACGACGACCCTATCCAAGTAGGGTTGGAAAACCCTATTCATCCTATCCATGAACGCGCGGCGGCGTGCGTCACAACCCAAACGGCATCACCACAAATTCAAAATGACCGCATCTTGTCCTAAAAGCGGTCTTATGAATATCGCCTCCTTCACTTTCGGTTGATGATACCCCGACCTTAAGTCGATCTTTGAGAACACAAATGCTTCTTTTCGGCTTGGTCGAACAAGTCATCTATCCTTGGCAAAGGATACTTGTTCTTGATGGTCGGGCTTGTTCAATCGACGATAATCTATGCACATCCGCATAGTTCCATCCTTCTTCTTCACAAAGAGAACCTGGTGCTCCCACGGAGACACACCGGGTCGAATGAACCCACGATCCAACAACTCTTGGATTTGAGCCTTGAGCCTTGAGCTCCACTAACTCCTTTGGTGCCATTCGGTAGGGAGCGATTGACACAGAGTCGCTCTCGGTAGCAAATCTATTCCAAATTCCACTTCTCTATCCGGGGTATTCCGCAACTCCTCCTAAATACATCCTCAAAATCCCTCACTGCTCTAACTCCCTTAACACCTTCCTCTTCTCCTCTTAACGCACTCACGAAGGCTAAGAATGCCTTACATCCTTTCTTAACCATTTTCTCGGCCTTCAAAGGTTTAAACTACGTTAGACAAGTAGTTCCTCCTTTCTCCGATCATCACTACTACCTCATCTTCCGGGTTCTTAGTTCCATACGCTTAGCCGCACAATCCAACACGGCTCGATGCTCTACTAGCCAATCCATTCCAAGTATAAGCTCAAACTCTCCGAAGGGTAATTCCATTAAGTCACCCAGAAAGTTCGCTCCCCCAATCTCTAGGGGTACATTCCGAAAGATCCTATCTATCCTCACCGCTTGGCCTAAAGGGCTTACTACGCTTATCCGCCTATCGTAAAGTTCGAGTCTAGGCCTAGTGTTTCAACCACACTACATGCAACATAGGAATGAGTTGAGCCCACATCAATAAGAGCAAAATAGGGTTTGTCATGAATAAAGAACGCACTCTGCTATAACATCCGCCGCCTCTCTCTCTTCCTCCGGTGAACCGCGTAAACCAAACCCGGTTGCCTTGCTTCTGCGTTAGTCGCACCTCGGCCCGAGCTCCACGGCCTCCGCCACTACCTCTGGCTGGCCGACCCACGACCTCTTTGAGGTCGCTGTCCGCCTCTACCACCGGTTAGCATTCCGAGTCTGGGTTGGCTCTCATCTAATAGCTTGGGGCAATCCTTAATCATATGGTCCTTGAACCCACACTTGAGACATCGTCCCGCCTTTTTCCAACACTCTCCCCGTGCTTCCTTCCACAATGTTCACAAGGGCGAAATTGCCACCTGTACTCACTGCTGACTTTGTGGCTCACAACTCTAGGCCTCTTGTGGCCTTTTCCTGATGGCCCAAAACCTCTTTTGGGCTTATTTCTCCCACACCGCTTGGTGGCGCCCTTAATTCCTCACCACTTTAGCCTTTTCCACCAAGGCAGAGAATTCTCGCTCCCGATGCGGTGCTATCAAAAGTCTCAAATCGTCCCTAAGTCCGTCCTCAAACGAACACAAGCGCTTCATGCTCACGCCACTACTCCTGGGCATATCGGCTCAACCTCAAGAATTCCGCTTCATATTCGGTGATGATACTTACTTCCTTTGTACCAACCCCGAAAAAGCCTTCCTTTGCTCATCTATATACCGTTCCCACATACTTCTTCCAAATGCTTCCTTAGCATATTCCTGTGTCGATCTTCCGCGCCGTGGCACCGCCCCGAATCTTAACCACCATTGATACGCTTCATCGCGTAATAAAGCCGCCATCCCTTTCAACTTCTCCTCGGGGTCAAGTCGAGCTCATCCATGATGCGCTCACTGCTTCCAACCAAGACTCACCAGCATCGGGTGCCACTCCCGATACTCCTCTAAACTTTTCACCCATTAGCACGGAGCCGCTCAGCACGCACTTTACGATTTCTGAATTGTTTCCTCGCACCACCACCAATTCCAAAACTCGCAAAGACAAACTGCGACACGGCATCTTCCTCATGCGAGCCTCACCGCTCAACATTGACAAACCGGGGTGATGGTGGTGGTGGTATCTCATTGTCGTAACCTTGTCCCGATCTAACACTATCCTTCCTCTACCTCTTCCACGACGACCACATCCTCTTGAGCTCATTATCGATTTAGATCCGATTAAGGAATTTTATGTATTAGTATTCTTGTTTCACTTATTACCCGCGATGATATCTTATGAAGAAGAGTTTAAGAGTGGTTCTTTCAGTATTCATACATGCATACAGCCTTGCATTCATTCATTCATCCATCAACAAATATGAACTTTCGCTCATTCAAAGAAACGTTGTAATTCTTGTTGTTGTTTTCGTTATTTTGCTTTTCCACCGCCTGTGGGGCATTTTCATAATTTTATCCTACAGGGTATTTTCAGAAATTTTCAAAAATAAAAAGTTCCCCGTGATTTTGACGAAAAAGTATTTTGGTACTTCTAAAGTTCCGGGAAATTTTGGAAGAATTTTGAAATCCAGGGTATTTCGGTAATTTTTGATCTCGTGGTATTTTGATAATTTTTCCAAAAATCGTGGTAAATTTGTAAAATTTATTAAGTTAGGGATATTTTCCAAGATTGTAAAACATTGAGGGTTCCTTTGAGAGTTACACTTTTCAAAGCAATGATATTGTAAAATTTTGGAAATCGTGGTCGTTTTGGTAATTTTGTAAGTTAGGAGTAATTTTGTAATTTTCCAAAATCAAGATAGTTTGATATTTTACAAATTAGGGTTTTTTGAACATTTGATAAAGTAATGAAATTTTGTTAAAACTATGGGTGGTTTGGTCATTTTATAAACCAAGGGTATTTTTTTTTTTTTAAAGAAAATGTTGTAAAATAGTTCTCATAAGTTTCTAAGAGTTTTAAAACTAAATTTTGGTTATACATTTTTTTTTATTTTTTTATAAAAGAAAAACGGCTAAGTCCCTTTCGGGTTTTATTCTTTGTGTTTAGCCTATGACCGAGCCCTCTTGGTCGTAGTGAACCAAAGCTACGCACTGTGCAGATTCGAATGAAGAGGAGGTGAGTCACGCGGATCGCTTAAATACCAAGCTCTCACCGACCTTTCTAGACATGCGCACGCAGGTTGCCACACCACCGGGCCTTCCGAGTTAGGGCGAACCGGCTATGCACCGGTAGGATACTGCGCAAGAGGAGGTGAGTCACTAGGACTACTTAAATACTGTGCTCTTCCTGATCCAATCCTAGACATGCGTCATGTGGGTTGCCACACCCTAGCTTAATAACTTAGTCATAGGTTTGTTAAGTTCATTAAGTCTTATGAGTTTCAAGTGTTTGAGTAGTCTAATCCTAGGTTCAAGTTCCTATCACACTATTCTACATTCCATGCCTTTGCTACCCTTTTACAATTCATAATTCACATAATCACACAGATGGTTAAAGGTACTTACCGTGGATCATGGGTCTGAGACTTAGGTGCCATGCCATAAAACCCGCTTATTTCAAAGAAATTCATTTGGGCTTGAATTGAAAACGTTTTGGGCCTCGAGCCCACAGTCGAGAGAGTTTTAAAACTGGGCTCGATATCAATCGAACACCCCACACCCTACCCACGAGCTTGAACCGGATCTCGTATGTTCCTTAAATAAATCGGTTTTCAATGTTCTAAATGACTTAGAGAAAATTTGTGTAATTTAAAAAAATTGTTTTGGGTTGGGCTTAATTTGAAACCTATTTAATAAATTCTGAAATCCAACTTAAATAAGGTGACAAAATAATTTTTGGGTTTATTATTTTAAAAGAAATAAATTTACTTATCTTTAATCAAACATAAATTGTATCATATTCAAATAAAAATAAACAGAAATAAAGAAAATCCAATTGGGCCTTATGGCCTTATTACATCATTCAAACCCAAAATAAAGTTTAAAGTACTAAAATTTCATAAAGTCCAAATTCCAAATAATTTCTTCAAGCGATGCATGGCCACCTTTAGCTCCCCGCCGACCCGGTCCATTATCGCTCATCACTTGAAAAATAATTCCCCAACGGGGTGAGTCAACAGACTCAATGTGTACATAGTACTAATTTCCAACAAATCGCATACAAGTCATATCAATATCATGTTCATACAAAATAAGGGATGATGCAACCCAAATCCAAACCTATTTGTCCATCCGCTACACACCACCCGTACCAACCTTTGACACCGCGGGGACTACTAAGTCGACCCTCCATCCGCTACACACCATCGGCGCGCATTTGCAATCGACGTGCTCATCGCCCACTTATGTTGTGTCATTAGACACTCAGATTCACTAGATGTAACCCGGTTACCACTTTTCACTTTATGTGACCGTAGTCACCACTTTACGTTGGTGAGACCGTAGTCATCACCTTCACTTTCTTCCTCCACAAATATCCCGAATGCCCCAATTATTTCATAACATATTTCACATACTAAATTTTCATTCATGTTACTAATCACATGTTCAAAATATATCACATTCACAATCCTATCAAAAGTAGGAAACGTACCTGGGTACTCCTTACCACATTTGTGGTGCTTAGCCACATTCACATACTGTTACATATTTACATATCTAATGATTGCCATGCAATTTATTGAAAGTTAGTAAGAGTACATACCTTTTCGCTTAATAGTTTCCGTGAATTCCGTAGAGCGATCTACCGATCTAGATCTTTCACTCCTATATTCGGCCATTAATTAAAACATATAAATAAACCTATTTGGTCTTAAAACCAAATCCTACTAGAAGTAGAATTACTTACCTAGTTGCCGAATTGATTTAATCAAGTCCCAACAGCTTGCTAGAATTCTCTTCCTTGAAATCGGCTAATACTAGGTATGTAACCATGTCGGGCTTTCGTTTTTGAAATAATGGAAAACACTTAAACAAATTATGCCTTGGCCGAATATCCCTTACCTTATGATGGGATTCCAAATCAAGAGGATTCCTTTATAAGCCTGTTGAAATCCTATAACTTCGTGTTAGATTAGATCTAACTTTGAAAACGTGAATCATAATCTTTAACCACATATTTATATTTATAATCCTTACCTTAGATCCTTAGATTTCCGAAAGATCCCCTTTGATGTTGTGGATGATTGCCCTCTTTCTTAGAATCCACAAAGATTCAAATTTTAACAAAGAGAACGGAGAAGAAAATAGAAGAAAAAGAGAGGATTTTTGCTTAATGAAAATTCGGCGAGAGGGGGTTTTGCCTAGGGAGAATTTCTACAGAGAGGAAGAGGGAGCAAATGTTGATGAGTAGCCCTCCTGTCCTCCTTTTATAGCCAAAGTTATCACCCTAGGAGTCCCTTACTTGGCCACCACTCCTCTTTTTGATAATATTATCTCTTTTATTTAAAAGATAAAAGCCTTTAATCCATCAATTATCTCTCAATTATCTCATTAGAAAATAATCCTTTATTTATCTCTTATTATTCACATATTTATGTGAATAAAACTCCTTTATTTATCTCTTATTATTCACATATTTATGTGAATAAAACTCCTTTATTTATCTCTTATTATTCACATATTTATGTGAATAAAACTCCTTTATTTCTCTCTTATTATTCACATATTTATGTGAATAAAACTCCTTTATTTATCTCTTATTATTCACATATTTATGTGAATAAAACTCCTTTATTTATCTCTCATATATCCAAGTTTCCCGAATGTTCAAGTTTCCATTTTTGGATCATTTCCAAAAATGTTTAGGTTTCCAAAATGTCTAAGTTTCCAAAATGTCCATTTCCATTTCCATTTTCATTTCCATCTCCATTTTCATTTCCATTTTCATTTTCATTTCCATTTTCATTCATTTCTAGGTTTCCAAAAGTATCAAAAATTTATTCATAATACTTAAGACTTGTCATTTCATACAATTGATCTGAAAAATGCATAGGCCCTTCCTAGGATGTTACAAAGCCATGATAGAATATTCAAGAAAACAACTTGAAAAACACCATTGAAGCCGACTCTAAAGTAGATTTCCGTCACGATTGAAGATCCCCAATTGATTTCTTAGGAAGTTATCATGAGTTTCTTTATTTCTTTCGGTTATACTGTATCTTGGATGTTTTTATCTTCAAGCATGAACTAAATTTCTAAATACTTAGGGAGATGAACCCTATGATGGATTCTGTCGTTTGATTTTTATTTTACGTAGTAAATACTTTGTTTCTTGTTCTCAATTATGTGTGCTTAATTCTTGGTTTGATATTTCTAGATTATTAATCCATGTTTGATGTCCTTAAATAAGTGATTGAATAGACCTTGTTTAAGAGTAGATTTTGCATAATTGAGTGGAGTTGCATGCAATCCTAGAAATAGGAAGACATAAATCTATCGAGTTAGAGTCAAATCTAATAGGGGAATGCATAACACAAGTTAATGCGATAATAGAGGTTTTAATCAGAAACAAATTTTAATTAGTCAACCTAGAGTTAGTTGCTCTTATGCTCCAAAGAGATATTAGCATAATTTAGGGATTTCTAAGGTTCAATGTACTAAGTAAAGAAATTGCGCAATTTAGATTGATAATGACAGATGAAATTTAAGTGAATTCTTTCCTAGGTATTGTTTTGCTTATTAATTGTTATTTGATTATTTTCATGTTTTATTCTTTGTCGTGTTTGTTAGTTAATTTATTTAATTTTAGTTTTAATCAATCACTCGAATTATTCGGTTAAATACTAGAAAGACAGTAATTACTAGTACTTTTAGTCTTCGTGGGAACGATATCTTTGCTCATCGTAGCTATACTATTAATTGATAAGTGTACTTGCCTTAGTCAACTTTTTAGTTTGTTCCGTGGACATCAAGTTTTTGACATCGTTGTCGAGGACTAGAATATTAGAAAAACTTAATTTCTATTAATTTAACAATTTTTTATTTTTATTTTAATATTTTTGTTTTTAATTTAATTTTTAATTTTTAATTTTTAATTTTTAAATTCTAAATTTTCTTTTGTTTGATTCTTATAGGTTCTTTTGGTTTATGACTAGAGGCAACACATTGGAACCATTAATTTTTTACAGTGAGATCGAGAAAATTACTCATAGAAAATAGAGAGAGGTTAGAGAAGCAATGCATGGTCAACATATTTTAATAGACGATCAAGAGCAAAATGACATTACTGCGGAGATGGATAATAATCCTGTTAATCCGCAACTTTCGGCACATCTTACTCTTTAGATTATGTATAACTATGCTAAGTCCACTCTGATTGGGGTTGAATCGAATATTGTCAGACTGACTATTGCTGCAAATAATTTTAAGATTAAGCTAAACACAATTCAGATGGTGCAACAGTATGTTCAGTTTGATGGGTTGCAAGATGAAGATCCAAATCCTCATTTAGTTAAATTTTTGGAGATCTGCGACACATTTAAGATCAATTGCATTACTAATGATGTCATACGCTTACGATTGTTCCCATTCTTTTTGAGGAATAAGGAGAAATAATGGTTGAATTCACTTCTACGTGGTTCCATCATGACTTGGGCTTAGATGATTGAAAAGTTTTTGTTGAAGTATTTTCCACCAGCCAAAACAGCTAAGTTGAGGAATGACATCTCTTCTTTTGCTCACTTTGAGCTTGAGACACTATATGATGCATGAGAGAGATTTAATGATCTTCTAAGAAGGTTTCCTCATCATGGATTATCTTTGTGGTTACAAGTTCAAACGTTTTAGAATGGTTTCTCTCGACTAGGTTGATAATTGATTCAACAGCTAGTGGAACACTGAATAATAAAATACATGAGGCAGCTCAAGAATTTATTGATAAGATAACATTTAATAACCATTAGTGGCAAGTTATAAGAACTAAGCCTACTTGTAATGACCCAAAATTCACGGGCATCCGAAAAGTACATTATCGGGCCTCCGTCTTAGTAAACCAAACTCATAAATAATTATTAAAAATATTTATGAGTCTAGTGGTGTGTCTAATTAGGTTTCAATTAAGTGAATTTAGCTTAATTAAGAGTAATTAGGAAAAAGGACTAAATTGAATAAAATGTGACAGTTGAATTGTAGATTAAAAGAAAGTAAAAAGGACCAAAATGACAAATATGCCATTTAGCATAAATGAGGCGGCAAACTTAGAAAAATCTAAGATTTTCTTAGATTTTATATGTTATATTATTATTATTATTATTAATTATTATTATATTATGGAATAAATTAAATTAAAGACAAGTGTAGGGTGATTAAATTAAACATGTGTAAAATATACAAAAAAACACTTGTAATAAAATAAAATGTTTTCTTATAATTTAAGTAAAATATATTTATGAATTAAATATTACTATTATATTATTATAATGTATTATTATTATTATTACTATTATTATTATTATTATTATTATTATTATTATTATTATTAACTAATATATAAAAGAAATAAAGTAAAACAATAAAAGAAAAAAAGGAGAAAAGAAACAGAAGCATTCGAAAGTAACAGGAAAGAAAGAAGGAAAGAAAAGAAAAAGGAAAAAATTAGGGTTTTGAAGCTTTAAGCTTTAATTAGTAGGTCAATTAGTCCTTTCTTTATAATTTTGATGTTTTAGAAGCTTTAGAACAAAGTTTTGTTGAATTTAAGTCGAAACTTTGAAAGTTCTTAGGTTTTTGGACATGAGTTATGTTGAACAAATTGATGAATTAGGGGTTTAATTGATAGAATTTCTAGTTAGAATTGATTAAAGGATTAAATTGTAAAGTAAGCTATAAGTTTTGTGTTAGAGGGACTAAATTGAAAGAAATTTGAAATTAGGGTTTTATCATGAACATTAGATAGTTAAGTTGAATTTGGTAGGAAATTGAGTTGAAATAAGGTATGAATTGAGTTAGAAAAGTAAATGAGTTTAATTAGGACCAAATTGAAATTAAGGTAGAAATTGAATAGAAATTCAATTAATTAATATAAATTAGTACTGTATTAATAGTGTAAATTACTTTAATTTTCGTAGCTAGCAAAGAACCAGAGGCATTGGCTCAAAAAGGAAAGGAAAAAGTTATCGAGGAGTACGCACGAGAAAATCACGGTTTGTATTACTATAATTCGAACTACTATTTATTAATGTTATATTTAAATTTATATGTATGGCAAGTAAATTAAAAGGTAAGTATCAATATTGAAATGAATGAAATTAAGATGAAGTATGATTGTATATGAATATTTGATGGTTTATTGATTGGAAAGTGGAAAAAAAAATGTATTGAATTGAATTGTGATTAAATTGAGAATGATTTGAATTGAAAATATGAGAAAATGATTGAATTGAAATATGAAAATTGAATACCCTATTAACTAGTCGGGCTGAGTCGGATATAGTTGGCGTGCCATAGGATTGAAAGAATTTGGGGATTTTTCGGCTTAGCCGAGGAGACATTGAAGTCACTATATTTCTTCGGACTATCCGAAGAGGCACTGAGTGCTATTCTGGTGTGTTTGGGTGGATTGTTCTGATGTGTTTGGGTGGATCATACTGGTGTGTTTGGGTGGATTATTCTAGTGTGTTTGGTTGGATCCGTGTATCCGCCAAGGTCCGAGTCTTGTTAATAGGGGTAAATAAATGAAATGAGAAAATTGAATGAGTTTGATCGATTGATCTACTGAAAGCATGAGAAAATGGAATTATGAATTGAAATGTGAATTGAAATTGAGATATGAGATTTGCAAGCATGAACCTAAGGTTCATGAATTGATCGAAGATTCGAATTGTTGATATATGATATCAGTTGATGAATTATTATAAATGAAGTATGAATTTGAATGTAAATTAATTCTTATGATTTACATTGTTACATATTTGATGCTTATAGAACATTAATGTTATTTAGTTTGAATTATGGTAATACCACTGAGTATAGGCATACTCAACGTACGGTTGTTCCCATACACAGATTAGTAGAAGTTAAAGGTCCCGGTTCAGCAACCAGATCGATCCCGACCTCAGCACAACATTGGTGATGTAAATTTTCCTCTTTAGGTAAAAGTGGCATGTACTAGGTGTTGTATAGGTCACATGTATATGTCTTGTAATTTTTGGTTGTAAAGAATGGTTTATAATGTTTGAGTTGGGATTTAATGAGAAGGCATGAAAGCTTTTATGATACACTTAACATATTTGTTATAAGTAAAAAGTGGAAATGAATGATGAATATAAATTAATTTTAAATGATATTATGAATGTTATTGGTAATATTATTAAGTCAATGTTTTAGGCATAATTTAGGTATATTGAGTGTGCAAATATATTGGTTGAAATATTGGTATTGGATTGGTTTCGGTTTGAATTTGCAGGGTTTGCTAGGTTAGTATAAAAGGCTCATATATAAAAGGCTCATATAGAGTTCACACAGCCTGGCACACGGGCGTGTGACCAGACCGTGTGAGACATACGGCTAGCACAAGGGCGTGTGATCTACCCGTGTGTCCCCTGCAACTTAAATTTTGGAAACAGAATACGCAGGTTTTAGCACACGGGTAGAGACACGGGCGTGTGTCTCAGCCGTGTGAAGGACATGGCCTTGAACACGGGCGTGTGTCATGGCCGTGTGAAAACTGTACTAGATTCAAATTGAAAATAAATCCACACAGGCTAAGCACACGGGCGTGTGGCTTGGCCGTGTGAAATCAATTTATTCATGAACAATAAGTCAGAGAGTTACACGGGTAAAGGACACGGGTGTGTCTTGGCCGTGTGAGCCACACGGTATGTCAACACGGGCATGTCATGGAGACAGACGGGCGTGTCCCTGACCCATACAGGCGTGTGAGCCCTGCACCTAGGAAAAAAATTAAAAATTCACGAAAAATTTCCGGAGTACTCGAACAAGTTCCGTTCCACTTCTAATACGTGTTTGGGGCCTCGATGGTTCATTATAGGGATTTAATGATTAAACTATACTATGTATGTTAATTTATTTATGAATTATTCATAAATTGTCTGATATGTCCGGTAATGCTCTGTAAGCCTATTTCGGTGACAGTTTAGGGTTAGGGGGTGTTACAGTTGTTGATATCAGAGCTATTCAAGTTTAGCCGATTCTCGTGCTAAATCGAGCTCGAAAGTGAGTCTAGAGGTACATGCCACTGTTGAGTCGAAACTGAGTCGGGATTTGGATGATGTCCTATTTATTTGTTTCTGATTTATAGATTAAAGATGTTAGATGAATGAATAAATGATACTGACCAAGAAATGTACACCGGAGACGAAGAATCATACAGATTAGATGAAACTGAATCAGTAACACCTAGTATAAACCCGATGAGAAATCAACCCCCTAGAGTAGATAGGGGAAATGTCAGAGATAGGGATAATTCTGATTTATTAAGAGTAATTGCTGATGCCTTACAAAGGGTAGCGGGAACTACTCCTGCTACGACATCTACACCTACTCCGAGACGGGCCCCAATAAAAGAATTAAGAAAATATTGTGCCACTGAATTCTTGGGTCTGAAAGGAGCCGATCCATCCACAGAAGAGAATTGGATGGAATCAACTAAAAGAGTTCTGCAACAATTGGAATGTACCCCCCGAGAATGTCTTATCTGTGCTGTTTCTCTACTACAAGGTGAAGCTTATTTGTGGTGGGAATCTGTAATTCGACATCTACCAACAGAACAAGTAACATGGGATTTATTTCAGAAAGAATTCCAGAAGAAATATGTCGGGGAATTATATATTGAAGACAAAAAGCAAGAATTTATGATGTTGAAACAAGGTGATCTATCAGTGGTAGACTATGAACGGGAATTTTCTAGACTCAGCCGGTATGCTTCAGAGTTTATACCGACAGAGGCCGATAGTTGTAAGCGATTCCTACGGGGTTTGAGAGATGAAATTAGGGTACAGCTGGTATCCCATCGAATTACAAAGTTTGTAGACTTGGTCGAGAGAGCAAAGATGGTAGAGCAAGTTTTGGGTTTGGATAAAAAGCCTGAAATTGCTAGATCAACCGGGAAACGAGCTGGAACTATTAGTTCAAATCCTCTACCAAAAAGATCCAGAAAAACCAGAGGTGATTGGAGGTCGAGTTTTAGATCAGACCGAGGTGATAAAAGCCGAGGAAAGCAGACTACAGTTTCCACTGGCAGTGTAAGAGGCCCTTCTCGAGACATTGACATGTCGGACTGCGAACATTGTGGGAAAAAGAATAGAGGTGAATGTTGGAGAATAACCAGACGATGCTTCCGATGTGGGTCTACAGATCATTTTATCAGAGATTACCAGAAAAGTGAAAGCACCGCACCTGCAGCATCAAAGAGATCAGTGTCTACTGCTCGAGGCAGAGGCTCGGGTAGAGGCGGTTCTATTTCTAGAGGTGGTGGTGTAAGAAAAGGAAGTGACATAGTTACTCGATAGTCGGAGGCTAGAGCACCAGCCAGGGCATACGTAGTTCGGACTCGGGAAGAAGGCGATGCACATAACGTCGTGACAGGTATATTTTTATTGTATTCTAAACCTGTTTATGCATTAATTGACCCGAGACCATCACATTCATATATTAATTCGAAATTGGTTGAGTCAGAGAAATTGAATTTGAAATGTCTAGAGTTTTAATAGAGATGTCTAGCCCTTTGGGACAAACTATGTTTGTAGATCGAGTGTGCTGGAGATGCCCGTTGATAATACATGATAAAATGTTTTCCGTTGATTTGTTGATTATGCCTTTCGGTGATTTTGATGTAATCTTGGGCATGGATTGGTTATCTGAACACGGAGTAGTATTATATTGTTATAAAAAGAGGTTCAGTATTCAGACAAAAGACGGAGACAGAATTGAAGTGAATGGTATCCGTACTAGTGGATCAACACTCATCATTTCGGCAATAAAGTCTAATAAATTACTTTAGCAGGGTTGTACAGCATATCTAGCTTATGTTATTAATTCTGATTCAATTGGGAGTCAGTGTAGTAAAATCAGAACTGTATGCGATTTTCCGGATGTATTCCCTGAAGAGCTATCGGGTTTACCACCTGACAGAGAAGTTGAATTTGCTATTGAGGTGTATCTGGGTACAACACCAATCTCTATACCTCCGTACCGAATGTCGCCCACCGAATTGAAATAATTGAAGATACAGTTACAGGATTTGTTAGATTGTGGATTTATTAGACCGAGCATTTCACCATGGGGTGCACCGATATTGTTTGTTAAAAAGAAAGATGGCTCAATGCGACTTTGTATCGATTACCGGCAGTTGAACAAAGTGACGATCAAGAACCGGTATCCGTTACCCCGTATAGATGATTTGTTTGACCACTTAAAGGGAGCTTCGGTATTTTCGAAGATTGATTTGAGATCCGTGTATTATCAGTTGAAAGTAAAAGAAAGTGATGTGCCAAAGACTGTATTTCGTACTCGGTATGGTCATTTTGAGTTTTTGGTGATACCGTTCGGGTTGACTAATGCACCAGCTACTTTCATGGACCTGATAAACCGTATCTTTCAGCCATACTTGGATCAGTTTGTGGTGGTCTTCATTAATGATATATTACTTTATTCGAAGGCAGAGTCAGAGCATGATCAGCATCTTGGAATAGTTCTACAGATTCTACGGGAAAAATAGTTGTACGGAAAGCTGAGTAAATGTTAATTTTGGTTATCGGAGGTGGTGTTTTTGGGACATGTTGTGTCTCTTGATGGAATTAGAGTTGATCCGAAGAAGATCGAGGCGATTGTTCAATGGATGACACCAAAGAACGTATCTAAAGTACGTAGTTTTCTGGGACTAGCTGGATACTACCGAAGATTTGTTAATGGATTTTCGAAAATAGCATTGCCGATGACAAAGCTGCTACAAAAGAATATTCCTTTCATTTGGGATGATCAGTGCCAGAGGAGTTTTGAGACATTGATGCAAATGTTAATTGAGGCACCAGTTCTGACCTTACCGGAGTCAGGAAAGGACTTTGTTGTATAAAGTGATGCTTCTCTGAGCGGTTTGGGCTGTGTATTGATGCAAGATGGAAAAGTAATAGCTTATGCATCTCGACAGTTGAAGCCACATGAGCGCAACTACCCGACACACGATTTGGAGTTAGCTGCAGTAATATTTGCATTGAAGATTTGGAGGCATTACTTGTATGGTGAGAAATGTTACATTTATACTGATCATATGAGCCTTAAATATCTTCTGTCGCAAAAAGAGTTGAATTTGAGGCAAAGACGGTGGATTAAACTTTTGAAAGATTACGATTGTGTTGTAGATTACCATTCGAGAAAGACAAATGTAGTAGCAGATGCATTGAGCAGAAAAGCAGCAATTGAATTAAAGAAAATGTTCGCTCGGCTTAGTATTAATAATGATGGAAGCTTGTTAGCTGAATTAAGAGTTAAGCCGATAATGTTTGATCAAATTAGAATAGCCCAACTAGAAGATGAAAAGTTGATGAAGAGAAAAGAGATGGTGCGGAATGGTATGGTAGAAAATTTTAGTATTGATGAACATGATTGTTTGAGGTTCCAAAATCAGCTTTGTATTCCAACTGCTTCTGAGTTAAAAGAGTTGATTCTCTGAGAAGCACACGATGGTACTTTTACTTTACATCCTGGTGGAACGAAGATGTATAGGAATTTATGGGAGTTATATTGGTGGCCAAGAATGAAGAAAGATATAGTCGAGTATGTTGGTAAATGTTTGACTTGTCAGCGGGTAAAAGCAGAACATCAGGTACCTACAGGTTTGCTTCAGCCTATTAGTATTCCCTAGTGGAAATGGGATTGCATTACTATGGATTTTGTTACGCGATTGCCACTGTCAGTGAGTAAAAAGAATGCCATCTGGGTAATTGTGGATCGACTCACAAAGTCAGCTCATTTTATAGCAGTTAGAACTGAATGGTCTTTGCAGAAGCTTGCTGAGGTTTATATTCAGGACATTGTGAGATTACATGGTATTCCTGTATCTATTATTTCAGACCAGGATCCACTGTTTACATCGAGATTTTAGAGGCAATTGCATGATTTATTGGGTACTAAACTAAATTTCAGCATTGCATTTCATCCGTAAACCGACGGACAGTCTGAGCGGGTAATTCAAATTTTGGAGGATATGTTACAGGCTTGTATTATTGACTTTGAATCAGGTTGGGAACGTTATTTACCCTTGGCTGAATTTGTTTATAATAATAGTTTCCAATCTAGTATTCAAATGGCCCCATATGAGGCTCTATATGGTAGAAGATGTAGATCGCATGTATGCTGGACAAAATTGAATGAAAGAAAGGTGATTGGGCTGAAATTGATTCAAGAAACAGAAGAAACAGTTAAAAAGATTCAAAATAGATTAAGAGCAGCCTTCGACAGAAAAAATCATATGTAGACTTGAAACGGCGGGACATCGAGTATTCTATTGGTGATAAAGTGTTTCTTAAGGTGTCACCTTGGAAGAAAGTTCTGAGATTTGGCCGGAAAGGGAAATTGAGTCCTCGTTATATCGGGCCGTATGAGATTGTGAAAGAATTGGGCTGGTTGCCTACCGATTAGCTTTGCCTCCAGAATTACAGAAGATTCACGATGTTTTTCATGTTTCTATGCTTCGGAGATATAGATCAGATCCTTCTCATGTTATTTCCGTTGGAGATATTGAAATTCGACCGGATTTATCGTATAAAGAAGAGCCGGTTTAGATACTAGCTCGAGAAGTAAAAAAATTAATAAATAAACGGGTTCCTCTAGTAAAAGTATTGTGGAGAAATCATAATGTGGAGGAAGCAACTTGGGAACCGGAGGAAACAATGAGGGCACAATATCCTAATCTCTTCTCAGGTAAATTTCGAGGACGAAATTTATTAAGGGGGAGAAACGTAATGACCCAAAATTCACGGGCATCCGAAAACTACATTATCGGGCCTCCGTCTTAGTAAACTGAACTCATAAATAATTATTAAGAGTAATTAGGAAAAAAAGACTAAATTGAATAAAAGGTGAAAGTTGAATTGTAGATTAAAAGAAAGTAAAAAGGACCAAAATGAAAAATATGCCATTTAGCATAAATGAGGCGACAAACTTAGAAAAATCTAAGATTTTCTTAGATTTTATATGTTATATAAATATTATTATTATTATTAATTATTATTATATTATGGAATAAATTAAATTAAAGACAAGTGTAGGGTGATTAAATTAAACATGTGTAAAATATACAAAAATGCACTTGTAATAAAATAAAACATTTTCTTATAATTTAAGTAAAAGATATTTATGAATTAAATATTATTATATTATTATTATTATTATTAACTAATATATAAAAGAAATAAAGTAAAACAATAAAAGAAACAAAGGAGAAAAGAAACAGAAGCATTCGAAAGTAGCAGGAAAGAAAGAAGGAAAGAAAAGAAAAAGGGAAAAAATCAGGGTTTTGAAGCTTTAAGCTTTAATTGGTAATTCAATTAAGTCCCTTCTTTATAATTTTGACGTTTTAGAAGCTTTAGAACAAAGTTTTGTTGAATTTAAGTTGAAACTTTGAAAGTTCTTAGGTTTTTGGACATGAGTTATGTTGAACAAATTGATGAATTAGGGGTTTAATTGATAGAATTTCTAGTTAGAATTGATTAAAGGATTAAATTGTAAAGTAAGCTATAAGTTTTGTGTTAGAGGGACTAAATTGAAAGAAATTTGAAATTAGGGTTTTATCATGAACATTAGATAGTTAAGTTGAATTTGGTAGGAAATTGAGTTGAAATAAGGTATGAATTGAGTTAGAAAAGTAAATGAGTTTAATTAGGACCAAATTGAAATTAAGGTAGAAATTGAATATAAATTCAATTATTTAATATAAATTAGTACTGTATTAATAGTGTAAATTACTTTAATTTTTGTAGCTAGCAAAGAACCAGAGGCATCGGCTCAAAAAGGAAAGAAAAAAGTTATCGAGGAGTAGACACGAGAAAATCACGGTTTGTATTACTATAATTCGAACTACTATTTATTAATGTTATATTTAAATGTATATGTATGGTAAGTAAATTAAAAGGTAAGTATCAATATTGAAATGAATGAAATTAAGATGAAGTATGATTATGTATGAATATTTGATCGTTTATTGATTGGAAAGTGGAAAAAAAATGTATTGAATTGAATTGTGATTAAATTGAGAATGATTTGAATTGAAAATATGAGAAAGTGATTGAATTGAAATATGAAAATTGAATACCCTATTAACTAATCGGGCTGAGTCGGATATAGTTGGCATGCCATAGGATTGAAAGAATTTGGGGATTTTTCGGCTTAGCCGAGGAGACATTGAAGTCACTATATTTTTTCGGACTATCCGAAGAGGCACTAAGTGCTGTTCTGGTGTGTTTGGGTGGATTGTTCTGGTGTGTTTGGGTGGATCATACTGGTGTGTTTGGGTGGATTATTTTGGTGTGTTGTGTTGGATCCGTGTATGTGCCAAGGTCCGAGTCTTGTTAATAAGGGTAAATAAATGAAATGAGAAAATTGAATGAGTTTGATCGATTGATCTACTGAAAGTATGAGAAAGTGGAATTATGAATTGAAATGTGAATTGAAATTGAGATATGAGATTTGCAAGCATGAACCTAAGGTTCATGAATTGATCAAAGATTCGAATTGTTCATATATGATATCAGTTGATGAATTATTATAAATAAAGTATGAATTTGAATGTAAATTAATTCTTATGATTTACATTGTTACATATTTGATGCTTATAGAACATTAATATTATTTAGTTTGAATTATGGTAATACCACTGAGTATAGGCATACTCAGCGTACGATTGTTTTCGTGCGTAGATTAGTAGAAGTCAAAGGTCTCGGTTCAGCATCCAGATCGATCCCGACCTCAGCACAACCTTGATAATGTAAATTTTCCTCTTTGGGTAAAAGTGGCATGTACTAGGTGTTGTATAGGTCACATGTATATGTCTTGTAATTTTTGGTTGTAAAGAATGGTTTATAATGTTTGAGTTGGGATTTAATGAGAAGGCATGAAGCTTTTATGATACACTTAACATATTTTTTATAAGTAAAAAGTGGAAATGAATGATGAATATAAATTTATTTTAAATGATATTATGAATGTTATTGGTCATATTATTAAGTCAATGTTTTAGGCATAATTTAAGTATATTGAGTGTGCAAATGTATTGGTTGGAATATTGGTATTGGATTGGTTTCGGTTTGAATTCGCAGGGTTGGCTAGGTTAGTATAAAAGGCTCATATAGAGTTCACACGGCCTGGCACACGGGCTAACTTTTGCTAACTTTTGTCACTTAATTTCCTTAAACATCAAGGTTACTTGTTCCACTTCAATAAAGTACTCATTACTAAAATTTATTCTAATTCGAATAAATCCCGAGCCTTTTCAAGACTATATTAAACACACAAATTGAATCATTCACAAGCTAAGCACCAAAATTATGCAACATATCGATACTCAATTTTTAGGATGTTACAATTCTACCCCCTAAAAGAAAATTTCGTCCTCGAAATTTACCTGGTTAAAAGAGGTGAGGATATTGTTGCCGAATTGCGTCCTCAGGCTCCCACGTAGCTTCCTCCGCTCCGTGATTACGCCATAGAACCTTAACCAATGGTACCGACTTCTTTCTTAGCACCTTAACATCTCGATCTAAAATTTTCACCGGTTCCTCCTCGTAAGACAAGTCCGGCCTTATCTCTACTTCTTCTACCGGTACTATGTGAGACGGATCCGATCGATAACGCCTTAACATAGAGACATGGAAGACACTATGAATCTGACTCAACTCCGGAGGTAATTCAAGCTGATAGGCCACTGGTCCTACACGCTTCAACACACGGTACGGTCCAATGAACCTAGGGCTCAACTTGCCCTTCCTTCCAAATCTGAAAATCTTCTTCCAAGGTGAGACTTTCAGAAAGACCTGATCTCCCATCGCAAACTCAATATCCTTACGCTTCAGATCCGCATACGACTTTTGTCTATCCGAAGCTTCCTTTAACCGTGCTCGAATCACCTTTACCTTTTCTTCCGTCTCAGATACCATTTCAGGACCCAACAACCGCTGCTTCCCCAATTCACCAACAAGTAGGGGTACGACACCTCACGACTCATATAACGCTTCATAAGGTGCCATTGGATACTAGATTGGTAATCAAGTATTATACGCGAACTCGCCAACGGTAGAAAATCTTCCCAACTACCTCTCAAATCAATCACACAACCCCTTAACATGTCTTCCAAAATCTGGATTACTCTTTCCGACTGACCATCTGACTGAGGATGAAAAGCCGTACTGAAGTCTAACTTTGTTCCCAAAGCCTCATGCAAAGATTTCCAAAACCGTGATGTAAACCTAGGATCGCTTGTCCGATATAATAGACACTGGGTACCCCATGCAACCTCACAATCTCCCATACGCATAACTTAGCCAACTTCTGCGAGTAATCCGCATTTAACCGGTAGAAAATGGGCAATCTTCGTTAACCGATCCACTATCACCCTGACGGAATCTTTCTTAGTAGGTGTTAAGGGTAACCCACTAACAAAGTCCACCGTTATCCGCTCCCATTTCCATAAAGGAATCTTTACTGCTTACAATAAGCCCGACGGTAATTGGTGTTCCGCTTTCACTTGTTGACAAGTCAAGCACTTACCCACGAAATCGCAGAACCTCCCGCTTTAACCTTGGCCACCAATATCGCTTTCACGAGGTCTTGATACATCTTATTTCCTCCGGGTGCATAGCATAAGGGCTACTATGCGCCTCTGCAGAATCATTTGTCTCAAATCCGAATCCATGGGCATACAAACTCTTCCACGAAAACACAAAGACTTCATCCTTGTTCATTCCAAAATCCCTATTACACCACTTTCAACTTGTTGCATTAACGGACCCAACTTTTCATCCGATAACGCTTTTCCTTGATCTGTTCTAACCACAAAGGCTTAACCTGAAGTTCCGCTAGCAGACTGCCATCTTCATACAAACTGAGATGAGCAAACATTGCTCTTAACTCCGATACTACCTTACGACTCAACACGTCTGCCCCCACGTTAGCCTTTCCAGGATGATACTCGATTGAGAAGTCATAATCCTTTAACAGCTCCACCCACCTCTGTTGTTTCAATTTCAACTCCTTTTGGGTAAGGAGGTACTTAAGACTCTTATGATCCGTATAAATAATAGACTTCTCACCGTAGAGATAGTGCCTCCAAATCTTTAAAGCAAACACCATCGCAGCCAACTCCAAGTCATGAGTAGGATAGTTGACTTCGTGCGGCCTCAACTGACGAGAAGCATAAGCCACCACTTTTCCACCTTGCATCAGCACACATCCTAAACCCGTGTGTGATGCATCACAAGAAACGATACACTCTTTTCCAAATTTCTCAGGTTGAATCAATCTCGCGCTCACAAAATCTTCTTCGCCTCAAAACTCTCTTGTTATTTATCGGTCTACACATACGGTACTCCTTTCGCAAATGTACTTAGTTAGGGTGCAAAGAATCAACGAAAACCCTCAACAAAGCGCCTATAATAACCAACCAAACCTAAGAAACTCCGAATCTCAAACCACTGTCTTGGTGGTTTCCAATCCAACACAACCTCTACCTTCCGAGGTCAACTCTTATTCCTTCAAATTGACACCACATGACCCAAGAAAGTCACTTCCTTCAGCCAAAATTCACACTTACCGAATTTGGCATAAAGTTGCTTATCTCGCAAAGATTTTGCAATACTATGCGCAAATGTGAGTCATGCTCTTCTTCATTCCTCGAGTATACCAAGATATCATCTATGAACACCATCACGAACCGGTCTAGATAGGGTTGAAAGACTCGGTTCATCATGTCCATAAATGCAGCTGGTGCGTTGGTCAAATCAAACGGCATCACCAAAAACTCATAATGTCCATAACGAGTTCGGAATGCCGTCTTATGAATATCTGCCTCCTTAACCTTGAGTTGATGATAACCCGATCTCAAATCAATCTTGGAGAAAATCAAGCTCCTCTCAATTGATCAAACAGTCGTCGATTCTCGGCAATGGATACCTATTCTTGATCGTCAATTTATTCAACTGCCTATAATCAATACACATACGCATCGACCTATCCTTCTTCTTGATGAACAAAATCGGTGCTCCCCACGGAGACACACTCGGTCGGATAAATCCCCGATCCAATAATTCTTGAATTTGTGCTTTAAGCTCCGCTAACTCTTTCGGCACCATTCCGTAAGGAGCAATGGACTCTGGAGTCGTTCCAGGCAAAAGCTCAATGCCAAATTCTACTTCCCGATCTGGAGGTAGACCAAGAAGTTCTTCGGGAAAGACATCAGAAAATTATTTCACCGTTCTCACACCTTCCACTAATAATTCCTTGGCATCCAAAGCATTAATGAAGGCTAGGAATGCTCCATACCCTTTTCGTACCAACTTTTCTGCCTTTAAAGTAGATACCACATTTGCCAAAAAGTTTCTTCGCTTGCCTATCATTACTACCTCCTTATCATCCAAAGTCCTTATTGACATCCGCTTTTCAGCACAATCCAATTGCGCTTTACCAACCAGTCCATGCCCAAAATAAGATCGAACTGGCCGAAAGGCAGTTCCATCAAATCCGCCAAAAATATTTCTCTTTGAATTTCTAAAGGCACGCGTCTCTATACAATTTATTCACGACCACGCATCGCCCTAAAGGACTAATTACCGTCATCACTCTATCGGTAATCTCAGATCTAATATTCAGATTTCCAGATATGGAACTAGCAACGTACGAGTGGGTAGACCCGATATCTATTAAAGGAGTAACAGGTACATCAAAGATGGAGAACGTACCAGTTATCACATCAGGTGCATCGCCATCCTCCCGACGCCTGACCGCATAGACCAACCCCGGTTGTCTTGCCTCCGCGTTACTTCTAAAGCCATTACCTCGACCCGGTGCACCTTGACCACATCCAGCACCATTACCACCACGACCTGGTCCACGGCCTCTCGGTGGCTGCTGAGCGCCTCTAGCTGGCTGTGTATCAGAGTTACGAGCTTCTTGAGTCGGAGCAGTCCGTCGAGGGCAATTCCTAAACTGGTGGTCCTTAGAACGACATTTAAAACAACCACTGGTTCTCTTCTAGCATTCCCCGAGGTGTCGTCTCCTACAGTCAGCACATTCTCGAATCTGATTGGTAGCCACAGGTGCTCTAGCTTGAGTTGGCTCATCATTCTGAGGCCTTTTTTTGGAACCTTTTAGCCGAACCCGAGTACTTAAAATCCCTCTTGCCTCTGACTCTTTCCCGTTACGGCGTTCGAGTTCTTAGCCTCTTCTGGCTATCTTGGCTTTCTCCACAAGCGTGGTAAAATCCTTTCTTGTTGCGGGGCTATCGGTACATTCGTAACTCATCGTTCACCCATCCTCGAAACGTAAACAATGGCGCTCATGATCGGGCTGGCACTATTGCGCGAGCATATCGGGCTAAGCGAAGAAATTCGCCTCGTAAGTCGCCATCGTCTTATTCCTTGAACTAGATTCGTGAATTCCTTCCTCCGGCATCCACATAGCTTGCCCCGACATACTTCCCTTGAAAGCGGCTTTGAAGAAATCCCAAGTAACACGTTCAGCCTGGGTGCCTTCTCGCACAGTAAGCCACCATTGATACGCCTCGTCCCTCAACAAAGACACGGCTCCTCTTAGTTTCTACTCGGCAGTACACTCCAGGGCATCCATAATCCGCTCTGACCTCGAGCCAATATTCTGCAACATTTGGGGCTACTCCAGAAATACCCCTAAAAGTCTCAGTACCATTAGATTTGAGCCGCTCCGATATTGATCCTCGAGCTACTGGCCCCGTTCTAGCCCCAGTAACCCTTTCCAAAACTCGTAACATTGCCTGAGACAAAGCAATATCTTCCCTCATACGGTCATGGGATCCAATATCTGACACAGGTGATGCCGGTGCATCCATTTCCGGCATATGTCCCGATGCCTCGGACACGGCTCTAGCACCTCGGCCTCTACCACGGCGACATCTACCACGTCCACATCCTCTAGTGCTCATAATAGCTAATTTGGTTTAATCTGATTACAAGTTTTATGAATCAGAATACTATTTCAGTGTTTATTAACGATATTTTATGAGATATAAGAGATAGAGTTGTTTTCGCAATCACATCCTATAGTCTCAATCTCTATAGTTTCAACACCTAAAACTAGAAGTTCTAGAGTGTTCCTATGATCATATCAAAATAATAAACATTCAATATACGAATACTTACTTGACTTGGTGCCGGATGCTTGTGGTGCCATACTACCTTTAAAACATAAATTTTATAAATTCAAAACAGCTTTAAACAAAAATTGTTGTTGAACCCAAACCACAGCCGAGTTTTGAAACTGGCTCTGATACCATAAAATGTAACACCCCAAACCCTGGTCTATGCGTTAAGACCAGATTTGGTATGTCACACAAAACGAACATACATCTAGTCATTTATTGATTTAAATAAAACAGATCATCAAAACTATTTTGGAATTGAAGTTTATTAAAAACCAAGGTTAATTTAAAATCTATGATTTAAGACATAAGAGTTTATAAATTAAAACTTAGAAATTAATTGGTAAAAATTTTACGAGAAGTTAAAAAAAGTTCAAAAGGAAATTTGAAAACAAGATTCTTAAAGAATTTTACAGAAAAATTTACGAGAATAAAATATTTAAGAAAAACCCCTTTCTGCACGAGAATTTAAGAAAACATTTATAAAAAATAAAATAGTCCCATTTTAGTATTTAAACATAATTAAAATCCATCCACAAGTAAAAATCCATAAAAATAATACCAGAGGCCTTATTACATTATAGCTGAAATAGTAATTAAATAAAAATACTTAAGAGTAGTTCAAAGTTCACAAAAATAATCATTCGAAGTATGGCCTCCACGAAGTCATCCCCCGGCCCAAGCCTCCATTAATGATCGTTACCTGAGATGGGTAAAGGAAACGGGGTGAGTTACTTAGAACTCAGTGTGTAACTCACTTACCAAGTCCACTGGGCCGAAACCATTTAAGCAATTAATTGGGCTTGAGCCCATTTACAAATGTACAATATAACAAGTATAAAATGCATGTGATATGCAATTCCCAACCAAGCCTAAATTTCCATCCGCTACACACCACCCGTACCAACCAAAGACACACGTGGGGAGCTTTAGTCACCCACCCCGCCAACACACCAACCGGGCATTAAGCCATATATTAAATCGGGCATGAAGCCATTAATCGGGCACGGCCATTAATCGGGCACGGCCATTAATCGGGCACGAAGCCATTATCACGGGCACGGCCATTAATCGGGCACGAAGCCATTAATCGGGCACGGCCATTAATCGGGCACGAAGCCATCTTCTCTTCGTCAATTATCCCAACCCATGCAATCATGTATATAAAATGCATGACAATTCATTCATATGATAATTCCATCATAAGGCCCATAAAAAATTATTACAAATCGCCCATTTCACAATTTGGCCCTTTTCACAATTTGGCCCATTTCACAATTTGGCCCTTTTCACAATTTGGCCCATTATATCTCATATCATACTTGGCCAATTTTATCAAATAACTCATATGGCCCATTTATCACATGGGGCCCAAAATGTCACTTTTATCATTTTAACCCATTAAGGGCGATTTCAAATTTTCACGATTTTAATACCGACATAAAGCTCTTAACACTAAAGTGTTAATATACCATATTTCCGATCTCACCAACTTTGATTTTTTTTTAGACTAATGCTTAATTACGGTAAAGTCATCTAACCCATGAGATAAGTGTGAGATTACACACCTGATTACGGTGAGGACTATACTTTCCCAATCGTCGATACCTAAATACGTATCACGCTTGGTTAGAACACTAATACTTAATATAAATCTATGCTAAAGATAAGCGATCTAGATCTTTACCCTTGGAATCTCGAACAACTACTATTTGGCAGTTCTCCCCGGTTGACGGTTCACAACCCGGTGGAAAATCCCAAATAGCTAATGGCTCCAAACTACGAACAACTTCGAATAATTGATTCTCCCTGGATGAGGGTCCACAACCCGGTGGAAAATCTCAAATTGTCGAAACAGCCCTTCGCTTGAATCTAGAGGGAATAGCGAATTCGCCCCTCTTCCGAACACTATTCACCATCCTTTTCGACCCTATCTTGCTTGCCTCCATTGACAAAAGAATATTAGTCCAACTAATATTTTTGGAAATTAAGTTTATAGGTTTTAAGGGCGAAATTGGCTTACCACGAAATCTTACGTTCACGGGATGAAAATCGAGCGATAACGTTCCTTAACACTTTGAACCGAATCCTAGCGATTCACGATGATTACGAATACTTCGAGTTTCAGCCTTCTCTATATCACGATTAATCAAAACGAATGCAAAGAAAATGATTGATAAGAAAATATATATGAAGAGGAAGATTCGGCTAAGAAGAAAAATGGAAGAAAATGATACTAGCAATATTCGCCATGGAGGAAAAGAGAAGGGAGAAAATATGTTTGTAAAAAAAAAGAGCAAAATGGAGAAAGAAAGAAATAGAGGATGAGAGGTTTGTGTTTCAGTTTTCAAAGGTGAAAAAGGAGAAAAGAGAGGATTTGGGACAAGAGAGCATTCGGCAATGGAGAAGAAAAGAAAAAGAGAAAAATGGCTTTTGTGTTTTTGGTGTTTTCGCACAAGGAAGAGTGACTTGAGAGGTTAGGCAAAAATATGACCAAATGATAAAAAGAAATGACCAAAAGAAGAAAACAAGATGTTCACTAATGCACAAAATGCATTCGGCTAGGGAGAGAAAGAAGAAAATAAAAGTTTTTGTGAAAAGCACAAAATGACCAAAATGAAAGTGACCAAACTTGCTACACATTCTTACCAATACCTCCAACAACATTCGGCCACCCCTAGCCCCCAAAACCGTCTGTTCATGGACAAAGTTTGGCCATTCCAAACTTTCCAAAACACACCCCTTAAAAGTGCCTTGTGTTCCCCTACATACCATAAGCTCATGATTCCTTTCCTATGTTCAAATCTTGCCTTAAACCATTAGCCACCTTGCCATAAAAATAAAGTCCAACCTACCAAAAATAGAGCTTGGCCGACACATGCTAGAAGAGTGCAAAAATTAAAGTCACAAAATGCATACCATGGGATTCGAACCTCTTCCCTCAAGCAACACTCATGGCGCCAACTCCACTTCACTACTAGCTCATCTTATGCTAACTTTTGTCACTTAATTTCCTTAAACATCAAGGTTACTTGTTCCACTTCAATAAAGTACACATTACTAAAATTTATTCTAATTTCGAATAAATGCCGAGCCTTCTCAAGACTATATTAAACACACAAATTGAATCATTCACAAGCTAAGCACCAAAATTATGCAACATATCGATACTCAATTTTTAGGATGTTACAAAAACAGATTTCTAAATTTTGACGAAGTATTTATTGAGTAAAAGATTTGATTGATAAATCGACAATTTGAGATGTAAGATCTTATAAATCAAAATTTCAAAAATATTGTTAACAGTTCGAGAAAAATTCAAAAGAAATTAAAAATATTTTTCGAAAAGAATTGATGAAAATCTTAAGAGTAATTTTCCGAGTTAAAAATATGAAAATTATTATGAAATCTTTTTATATATTCATTTTTGAATAAAACGTTTATTTAAGTTTTTAGAAAAATATAATCCCAAATTTGAAGTACTTAAAGCAGTATATGAATTCATCCAACAATAAACAAAACAAAAATTAATCCAGAGGCCTTATTACAACCTTAATTCAAAATAGCAAAGTAATTAAAAGTATTAAAAGAAATCCAAATTCCAAATTTAACCATTTGTAAGTATGGCCTCCACCAAGACATCCACGACCCAAGTCTCCATCATTGATCATTACCTGAAAGGGATAAGGAAAACGGGGGTGAGTTACTAGAACTCAATGTGTAACCCACTTACCGTTGTCCACTGGGCAAAAATCCATTAAGCCATTATTTGGGCCGAAGCCCATTCATAATAATAAAAATATATCGAATATAATATGCATATGAAATGCAATTCCCAAACCAAACCTAGTTTTCCATCCGCTACACACCACCCGTACCAACCAACACACCTGTGGGTGATCTTTAGTCAACCCACCCCGCCAACACACCAAACGTAGGCATTAAGCCATTTATATCAAATTTGTGGACAAGCCACCAGATTAAAAGAATTTACATGGCATTGCCATTTTTCAGATTTGTGACAGAGCCACCAAATTTATGTAGCACAGCTACCAGAACTTCTCTTCATTATTATCCCATCCCATGCAAAACATGTATATAATGCATAACAATTCACAACAATGTATTCAAATATTTCTTACAAAAATTTATGGCCCATTATAACAATTTATCAAATTGGCCCATTAAGCGAGAATATCATCTTGGCCCATTTCATAAATTTTCGAGATCGCCCATATAACAAAATATATATCGCGTTTTGGCCCACATAGTAAAATATATCGTTTTGGCCCACATAGCAAAATATATCGTTTTTATCAATTTTATCATATGAGATCTAAGCCAATTTTTCCCGGTTTTACTCTAATACGATTTTAATCAAACAGTTTATTATCGATGACATTAATCTCCAACCCACAGAAAACGGTGTGAGATTACACACCTAATTACGGTAAGCACTACGCTCTCTCGATCGTCGACACCTAAAATTTTATAACGCTCGATTAGTCAACGTACGCGATTTAATAAATCTACTTTAAAACAAACGATCTAAAATTTTACCTTCGGGATCGTGAACAACTACGATTTGTCGGTTTTCCCCGGTTGACGGTCCACAACCCGGTGGGAAATATCGAATCGCTGACGCCTCAAAATTGTGAACGACCTCGAATAATTGATTCTCGCCGGATAAGGGTCCACAACCCGGAGAAAAGTCTCGAATTACCGAAATGGCCCTTCGTTTGAATTTAGGAGTAGGGATCGTTAATCCGCTCCTTTTGAGATCTCCACTCGACTTCCCATTCGAATCGGTACCACAAGTCGCCATTCTGTTAGGTCTTAAACAATCGGTATTACGATAAAATATGGACTATCAAAATGGTGAAGATCGGCTTACCACTAATTTCTGAGTGACCAATGATTTGGTAGAATGAGCAATTTAACCCCTATAAATAATATCAGTTAATCAACACCATCTTATCGAATAAAGAATGATTTATAGAATCTTTGAATAACACTTACCTTAAAGATTTTAGAAACGACTTCTAGCGATAATGCGATGACTTCGGAAGAATGAAGGTTCGGCCTTCCACTATATCACTACGAAGAAGAAAGGGATCTTGTCTAAGAGAAATAAGTGATGATTTCGATCAAAAGACCCTCCCAAGCCAACATATGGATTCGGCAATAGGAAGAAGAAAATAAAAAGAATTGAAAAGAGTACTTACCGATTATTCAAGGGTGAGTGACAACTCGAATGAAAAAGGAAGATCAATGAAAGAATGGAAGGTTCGGCTATAGAGAAATAGTGGACTCAATATTCGGCTATGGTGAAAAATATTAGAGTGAAAGTGATGCTTGAAGGATTTTGCGAAAAGAAAAGAAGAAGAGGAATGATAGATTAGTTTCGGTTTTCAAGAATGATGTGTGAACAAAGAAATGGTCTCAAAGTGCTAAAGTGAAAAATGATGTGTGACCATATGCTTTAAGGTCACTTACTCCATCTCCTTAAAGTGCTAAATGCCAAAAGTTTTTACTAGGTCTAAATAAACCCCGAGCCTTCTCAGGACTTCCTAAACATACACAATTAATAATTTAACTAGCTTAACACCAAAAACAATGCAACACATAAATTTCCAAATTTTAGGATGTTACAATTCTACCCCCTTAAAGAAAATTTCGTCCTCGAAATTTACCTGATTAAAAGAGGTGAGGATATTGCTGCCGAATCACGTCATCAGGCTCCCATGTAACTTCCTCCGATCCGTGATTGCGCCATAAAACTTTGACTAACGGCACAGTCTTCCTTCTCGCACCTTAACGTCCCCGATCTAGAATTTGCACCGGTTCCTCCTCGAACGACAAATCAGTCTTATCTCAATTTCTTCTACCGATACTATATGAGACGGATTCGATCGGTAACGCCTTAACATTGAGACATGAAATACGCTATGTATCTGACTCAACTCCGGAGGTAACTCAAGCTGATAAGCCACTGGCCCAACATGCTTCAACACACGATACGGTCCGATGAACCTAGGGCTCAACTTGCCCTTCCTTCCAAATCTGAAGATCTTCTTCCAAGGCGAGACCTTTAGAAAGACTTGATCTCCCTCCGCAAACTCAATATCCTTACGCTTGGATCCGCATACGATTTTTGTCTATCCGGCTTCCTTTAACTGCGTCTCCGAATTACCTTTACCTTTTCCTCTGTCCCCCGATATCACCGGACCCGATGCTGATCGCTCCCAATTCAGTCCAACAAGTAGGAGTACGACACTTACGACCATACAATGCCTCGTAGGGTGCCATCTGGATACTAGATTGATAGCTATTGTTATAAGCAAACTCTGCCAACGGTAGGAAATCCTCCCAACTACCCCTGAAGTCAATCACACAACCCCTTAACATGTCTTCCAGAATCTGGATTACTCTCTCCGACTGACCATCTGACTGAGGATGAAATACCGTGCTGAAATTAAGCTTGGTTTCCAAAGCTTCATGTAAGGCTTTCCAAAACCGTGATGTAAACCTAGGGTCCCTGTCCGAAATGATAGACACTGGTACCCCATGTAACCTTACAATCTCTGCTACGTACAACTTGGCCAACTTCAGAATGAGTAATCTGCATGCGAACAGTAGGAAATGGGCGCCTTTCGTCAACTGATCCACTATTACCCAAACGGAATCTTTCTTAGTAGGTGATAAGGGTAGCCCACTAACGAAGTCCATCGTTATCCGTTCCCATTTCTATAAGGGAATCTTCACCGGTTGTAGCAATCCCGACGGCAATTGATGTTCCGCCTTCACTTGTTGACATGTTAAGCACCTACTCACGAATTCAGTAACCTCCCATTTTAACCCTGGCCACCAATACTGCTCACGGAGGTCTCGATACATTTTATTTCCCCCGGGGTGTATAGCATATGGGCTACTATGCGCCTCTCGCAAAATCATTTGTCTCAATTCCAAATCTTTGGGCATACAAATTCTTCCGCGGAAACACAATACTCTATCATTATTCATTCCAAAATCCCCTTTCACACCACTTTCCACTAGCTGAAATAAGGAACCCAACTTTTCATCTGATAACTGCTTTTCCTTAATCTGACCTAACCACACAGGCTTCACCTGAAGTTTGGCTAGCAGACCACCATCTTCATACAAGCTGAGATGAGCGAACATCGCTCTCAAATCTGATATCACCTTACGACTCAACGCGTCTGCCACCACGTTAGCCTTTTCGGGATGATACTCGATTGAGAAGTCATAATCCTTCAACAGTTCTATCCACCTCCTCTGTCTTAAGTTCAACTCCTTTTGGGTAAGGAGGTACTTTAAACTCTTATGATCTGTATAAATGATCAACTTCTCACCGTATAAATAGTGTCTCCAAATCTTTAAAGCAAACACCACTGCAGCCAACTCTAAATCATGAGTGGGATAATTCACTTCATGCGGCCTTAACTAACGAGATGCATAAGCCACCACTTTTCCACCTTGCATCAACACACATCCCAAGCCCGTGTGTGACGCATCGCAGTAAACAATAAACTCTTTTCCAGCCTCAGGTTGAATCAAGATCGGGCGCTTACGCCGAATCTTCTTCAATTTCTCGAAACCTTCTTACTGCTGATCTGACCACACAAATGGTACTCTCTTGCGCAACAGTTTAGTTAGGGGTGCAGCAATCAACGAAAACCCCTCAACAAAACGCCGATAATAACCAGCCAACCCTAAGAAACTCCAAATTTCGGCCACTGACTTTGGTGGTTTCTAATCCAACACAACCTCTACTTTCCGGGGATCAACTCTAATTCCTTCGGCCGACACAACATGTCCCAAGAAGGTCACTTCCTTCAGCCAAAATTCACACTTACTGAATTTGGCATAAAGTTGCTTTTCCCGCAATATTTGCAATACTATTCGCAGATGTGAATCATACTCTTCCTCATTCTTCGAATATACCAAGATGTCATCTATGAACACCACCACGAACTGATCTAAATAGGGTTGGAAGACCCGATTCATCATGTCCATAAATGCAGCTGGTGCATTGGTCAACCCAAACGGCATCACCAAGAACTCATAGTGTCCATAACGAGTTCGAAACGCCGTCTTATGAATATCCACCTCCTTGACCTTAAGCTGGTGATAACCCGATCTCAAATCTATCTTCGAGAAAATCGAAGCTCCTCAAAATTGGTCAAACAGATCATCGATTCTCGGTAACGGATACCTATTCTTGATCGTCACGCATCGACCCATCCTTCTTCTTGACGAACAAGACCGGTGCTCCCCACGGTGACACACTCGGTCGAATGAATCCCCGATCCAACAACTCTTGAATTTGAGCTTTAAGCTCCGCCAACTCTTTCGGCGCCATTCTATATGGAGTAATGGACACCGGAGCCGTTCTTGGCAATAATTCAATGCCAAACTCTACCTCCCGATCCGGAGGCAATCTAGGAAGTTCTTCGAGAAAAACGTCCGAAAACTCCTTCACCATTCTAACACCTTCCACCGATAATTCCTTGGCATCCAACGCACTGATGAAGGCTAGGAATGCTCCACACCCTTTTCGCACCAACCTTTCTGCCTTTAAAGTAGATACCACATTCGATAGATAATTTTTCCTTTCACCTATCATCACCACTTCTTTATCTTCCGGCTCTTATCATCATCGCTTTGGCAAAGACAATCCAAGTTCGCACAAGAGCCACCAACCACCCATGCCCAAAATAAGGTCGAACTCACCGAAAGGCAATTCCATCAAGTCCGTAAAAAATGTTTCTCTTTGTACTTCTAAGGGTGCATCTCTAAACAATTTATTTACTATCACAGACTATCCTAAAGGACTAATTACCATCATCTCCCTAGCAGAAATATCAAATCTAATGTTCGTGTTTCAGATCTGAAACTAGCAACATACAAATGGGTGGATCCGATATCTATCAAAGCAAAGAATGTGTACATCGATATGAAGAATGTACCGGTTATCACGTCAGGCGCGTCGCCATCCTCTCGGCATCTGACCGCATAAACCAGCCCTGGCTGTCTCGCCTCCGCGTTACCCCAGAACCTAGTACCTCTACCCGGTGCACCCTGACCTCGTCCTCCGCCATTACCACCTCGACCTAGCCCACGGCCTCTTGGTGGTCTGCTGCGCCTCTAGCTGGTTGTGCATCATAGTTACGAGCTTCCTGAGTCGAGCAAATTCAAATCGAGGACAATTCTTAAGCTGATGGTCCTTAGAACCACATTTGAAACAACCACCGGTTCTCTTCCAGCATTCACCCGGGTGTCGTCTTTCACAGTCAGCACATGGTTGTATCTGATTGGTAGCACTGGTGCTCTAGCTTGAGCCGCTCATCATTCCCCGGGCCTCTTCAAACCTTCTAGCAGACCCGAGTACTTAAAATCCCTCTTGCTCTTGCCTCTATCTCTTTCTCGATTTTGCCGTTCCGAGTTCTTAGCCTCCTTAGCTATCTTGGCTTTCTCCACAAGTGTGGCAAAATTCCTTTCTTGTTGTGGGGCTATCAATACCCGCAACTCATCACTCAACCCATCCTCGAAACGCACGCAGCGTTCATAGTCAGTTGGCACAATACCTCAGGCATAACGACTCAGACGCAGAAATTCTGATTCGTAAGCTGCCACGGTCTTACTTCCTTGAACCATATTAAGAAATTCCTTCCTTCGGGCATCCACATAGCTAGCCCCAACATACTTTCCTTGAAATGAAGTTTTGAAGAAATCCCAAGTAACGAGATCGGCCTGAGTGCCCTCCCGAACAATAAGCCACCATTGATACGCCTTGTCTCTAAACAAGGACACAGCTCCTCTCAGTTTCTGCTCGGTGGTGCACTCTAAGTCATCCATGATCCGTTCCACTGCCTCGAGCCAATATTCCGCTACATTTGGGGCTACACCCGAGACACCCCTAAAAACCTCGGCACCACTTGATCTAAGTCGTTCTGAAATTGATCCACGAGCTGTTGGCCCAGTTCTAGCCCCAGCAACCTTTTCTAAGACTCGCAACATTGCTTGGGAGAAGGCAATGTCCTCCCTCATACGGTCATGTGATCCAGTTTCAGTCCCGGGTGACGCAGGTACGTCCATTTCCGGTATGTGTCCCGACGCTTCAGACGCAACCCTAGCACCTCGGCCTCTACCACGGCCTCGTCTACCGCGTCCACGTCCTCTAGCGCTCATCTTGGCTAATTCGATTTAATCTGATTAGAAGTTTTATGAATCAGTATACTATTTCAGTGTTTATTAACGATATTTTATGAGGTATAAGAAGTATAGTCGTTTTCGTAAACGCATCCTATAGTCTCAATCTCTATAGTTTCAACATCTAAAACTAAAAGTTCTAGAGTGTTCCTATAGTCATATCACAATAATCATAATCATACAATAACATACACTTACTTGACTTGGTGCCGGATACCCGTGGTGCCATACTTCCTTTAAAAAAATATACATTCTAAATTTTACATTTCAAAACAGTTTTAAAAAAAATGTTATTGAACCCAAACCACAGCCGAGTTTTGAACCAGGCTCTGATACCATAAAATGTAACATCTCAAACCCGGCCTATGCGTTAAGGCTGGATTTGACATGTCACAATAAATAAATACACATTGATTCCTTTTTAAGTAAAACAGATTTCAAAATTTTGACGAAGTATTTATTGAGTAAAAGATTTGATTGATAAATCGACAATTTGAGATGTAAGATCTTATAAATTGAAATTTCGAAAATATTGTTAACAGTTTGAGAAAATTTCAAAAGAAATTAAAAATATTTTTCGAAAAGAATTGATGAAAATCTTAAGAGTAATTTTCCGAGTTAAAAATATGAAAATTATTATGAAATCCTTTTTCTATATTCAATTTTGAATAAAACGTTTATTTAAGTTTTTAGAAAAAATATAATCCCAAATTTGAAATACTTAAAGCAGTATATGAATTCATCCAACAATAAACAAAACAAAAATTAATCCAGAGGCCTTATTACAACCTTAATTCAAAATAGCAAAGTAATTAAAAGTATTAAAAGAAATCCAAATTCCAAATTTAACCGTTTTTAAGTATGGCCTCCACCAAGACATCCACGACCCAAGTCTCCATCATTGATCATTACCTGAAAGGGATAAGGAAAACAGGGGTGAGTTACTAGAACTCAATGTGTAACCCACTTACCGTTGTCCACTGGGCAAAAATCCATTAAGCCATTATTTGGGCCGAAGCCCATTCATAATAAGAAAAATATATCGAATATAATATGCATATGAAATGCAATTCCCAAACCAAACCTAGTTTTCCATCCGCTACACACCACCCGTACCAACCAACACACATGTGGGTGATCTTTAGTCAACCCACCCCACCAACACACCAAACGTAGGCATTAAGCCATTTATATCAAATTTGTGGACAAGCCACCAGATTAACAGAATTTACATGGCATTGCCATTTTTTGGATTTGTGACAGAGCCACCAGATTTATGTAGCAGAGCTACCAGATCTTCTCTTCATTATTATCCCATCCCATGCAAAACATGTATATAATGCATAACAATTCACAACAATGTATTCAAATATTTCTTACAAAAATTTATGGCCCATTATAGCAATTTATCAAATTGGCCCATTAAGCAGAATATCATCTTGGCCCATTTCGCAAATTTTCAGATCGGCCCATATAACAAAATATATATCGTTTTGGCCCACATAGTAAAATATATCATTTTGGCCCACATAGCAAAATATATCGTTTTTATCAATTTTATCATATGAGATCTAAGCCAATTTTTCCTGGTTTTACTCTAATGCGATTTTAATCAAACAGTTTATTATCGATGACATTAATCTCCAACCCACAGAAAATGGTGTGAGATTACACACCTGATTACGGTAAGCACTACACTCTCTCGATCGTCGACACCTAAAATTTTATAACGCTCAATTAGTCAACATACGCGATTTAATAAATCTACTTTAAAACAAACGATCTAAAATTTTACCTTCGGGATCGTGAACAACTACGATTTGTCAGTTTTCCCCAGTTGACGGTCCACAACCCGGTGGGAAATCTCGAATCGCTAACGCCTCAAAATTGTGAACGACCTCGAATAATTGATTCTCGCCGGATAAGGGTCCACAACCCGGAGGAAAGTCTCGAATTACCGAAACGGCCCTTCGTTTGAATTTAGGAGTAGGGATCGTTAATCCGCTCCTTTTGAGATCTCCACTTGACTTCTCATTCGAATCGGTACCACAAGTCGCCATTCGATTAGATCTTAAACAATCGGTATTACGATAAAATATGGACTATCAAAATGGTGAAGATCGGCTTACCACTAATTTCTGAGTGACCAATGATTTGGTAGATTGAGCAATTTAACCCCTATAAATAATATCGGTTAATCAACACCATCTTATCGAATAAAGAATGATTTATAGAATCTTTGAATAACACTTACCTTAAATATTTTAGAACCGACTTCTAGCGATAGTGCGATGACTTCGGAAGAATGAAGGTTCGGCCTTCCACTATATCACTACGAAGAAGAAAGGGATCTTGTCTAAGAGAAATAAGTGATGATTTCGATCAAAAGACCCTCCCAAGCCAACATATGGATTTGGCAATAGGAAGAAGAAAATAAAAAGAATTGAAAAGAGTACTTACTGATTGTTCAAGGGTGAGTGACAACTCGAATGAAAAAGGAAGATCAATGAAAGAATGGAAGGTTCGGCTATAGAGAAATAGTGGACTCAATATTCGGCTATGGTGAAAAATATTAGAGTGGAAGTGATGCTTGAAGGATTTTGCGAAAAGAAAAGAAGAAGAGGAATGATAGATTAGTTTCAGTTTTCAAGAATGATGTGTGAACAAAGAAATGGTCTCAAAGTTTGTATCCATTCGGCAAGAAGAAAGAAAGAAATGGAATATGCCTCCTCAAGTTTGTGTAGGTTCGGCAAGGAGGAGAAAGGAGTTTGGAGAGAAAAGAGAAATGATACCAAAGTTGCCAATAGGGAATTGGCCAAAAGAACCAAAATTTTACCAATTGCCAAAGACCAAATTTGGCTAGGAGGATAGGAGTTTTGAGAAAAAGATACAATTGATGATATTGGTATTTTGACCAAGACTAACACTTTAGTCTCACCAAAACATCAAGCACAAAAATTCGGCTATCACCCTAGCCCCAAACCATCCACATTCATCCCCCCTAGGATAAAAGTTTTGCCACCCAAACTTTACAAAACACTATCCTCGAAATATGCCTCTTGTTCCCCTTACTTACCTATTTCTTTTGATTCCTTTCCCCAACCTCAACCTTGCCTTATTCTTTTAGCCACCTTACCAAAAATAAAGAAGTCCACCATACCATAAATACTCATTGGCTGACACTTTAAGGAAGAAATGCAAAAATAAAAGTCAAAATGCACACAAAGGGATTCAAACTTCTTCCCTCAAGGTAATACATGTGGCGCCATAACCTCTTTACCATATGCTCACTTATGCTAGTTATTTACTCATTTATTTCCATATGCTTTAAGGTCACTTACTCCATCTCCTTAAAGTGCTAAATGCCATGAAACACCCCAAACACGGCCTAAACGTTACGACCAGATTTGGTAGGTTACAAGGTGAAGTAAAAACGAAGTTTCGTTAAATTTAAGAAAAATCGTAGATTTGAAAACTCTTCAATTAAGGCGATGTCTTGAAAACAGTGGCTTGGTAGTGTAGGAAAAATTTCAGCATTTGGTTAATCAGACATTCGTTAAGCTTGGTGATACTTGAAAGAAAATACATGTTTTGAGTTACTCGCATTTTGAAAACCCCATTTTTTTGTATTTTCGTGATTAAGTTTGCATAGTGTCATTTTTTTAAGTAGATAATAAGTAAATAAAATAAAAATCCAAAGATTAATTCAGAAAGGCCTTATTACATCAGAAATCCCCAATTAAAAATTAAATTAAAGCAGTAAAAAGTTTACGAGAAGAAAAGACTTTATGGCCTCCACGAGTCCGCCTCGGCTCCCATACCCACGATCTACTGATTACTTGAAAGGTTAAGCAAAGGGGTAAGTCACCAAGACTCAGTGTGTAATTCCCCTATAACACATAAACGGCTCGAGGCCCACAGTCGCATATTGGGCCTTAGCCCACTCAAGATGACATAAGGATAAATGAATGCATCATGTCCCAACCCAAGCCTAGTTGTTTTTTTTCCATCCTCTACACGCCAACCCGTACCAACCAATCACACTGTGGGGATTTCTACAATCAACCCTCCATCCGCTACACGCCACTTCGGCGAGTCCATGCTTTGTCACCATAATGCCGATCACAATGTGACCTAATAATATAACGTGGCCTAGCCACCGATCACTACGTGACCTCATAATATAACGTGGCTTTCGCCACCGATCACTATGTGACCTCATAATCGAGCACTTCCCCATAAACATCATATCCATCTCCCATGCATGACATACATAACATAACAAATGCAACATGCTATTAACAAGGTATTAGATTACCACATACATCCCTACACGCAAAAACGATACTGTAATCACGTACCTGGCATTCCTTGCCTTACCCATACGGGTATCACGACTGTCATCACAGCCTTTTTCCGGTTTTTCAGCCCATACAATTAATATTTCAATTAAACTAAAGTGTGTGAGGGTTTACACACCTGGTAACACGCAAAATAATACTCTCTATGTCGACACTATCGGTAGCAGAAACAACTGCTATCTGCCTACGACTTTGCTCTGAAGCCGGTCCACAACTCGGTGGCCAATCTCAGACTGCTAACACTGCCCGTTTCTTAAACTTAGTGGCTGGGTTTACGGGTCCAACCCCCTCCTTTGCCTTGGAATCCCAAATAGAGAAATAGGGTTCAGGGATTAACGATTTCTGACTTGGAATTCAGATGATTCAATTAGCTTAACACAGAAATTTCGAATAACGCCTAAGAGGATTCGGCACTAGCACAGCAGTAGAGAAGATTCGGCAATGACTCTGGTAAAAGAGAACAAGATGAAAGAATCGGAAATGAAAGTAAAAGAACTTCAAATGGAGGCTTAAGAGTTTCGGCTTTTAGAGAGATTGAGAAAAGGACGCAGGAAAGAATGGCTAGAAGATTCGACCTAAAGAAGAGATTTAGAAAAAGAATAATGGGGCAAGGGGTGTTCGGCTTTAACAGGGAAATGGAGAAGGGTTTCGGCTAAAACAAAGAAAAGGTTCAAAAAGGAGACAACAGGTTTCGGTTAAATGAAGAAGAAGTGGAGAACGAACAAGAAAAGAAGTGAAAAGAGAAAGAGTTGAAGCTAACCAAAATTCGGCACCTAAAACCCCCAAAGCCGAAAATTACACAAAAAAGAACCTAAAGGTCCTATGGCCTAAGTGAATTTTGGCACACCCCAACACAAGCCAAAAACCAATTTCCCCCTATACCAAGTGTTTGAAATTCGGCCAACACCTTGATCATATGTCCATCCCTTTCTTTTCTCCTTAATTCACTCCTGAACACCCATTTGAATTAATTTGAATGCTTCAAACTCCATTTTTTCCTCTCAGCCACTTATTTGAATTATTTGACTCAGTCCACTCTCCCATCCTAAAGTGCCCCAGCCGAACTCTGCTTCTGCTCCTCTTGACGCCAAAAAAAATAACTCTCAAAATGAGCTTCATGTGACTTGAACCTGCTCCCTCTCTGCTCCCTTGTGGCGTCACCTTCCAACCCCTTATGTGGCGTCACCTTGTCACATTACCAACACCTTGCTTTGTGTCAACCAAATACAAACAATATCCCTTAAGTCCTATCCTAGCCAGATCTTCCACTAAGGTGCCCAAAAAGAGAATTTTGGCCAAGGCTTCGGCTTATCCCCGAGCCTTTCCTAGACCCCCATACACCCTAAACTAACACATTAAACATAGCATACACACAAAACATATCAAATGCCTAGCCCCTAATTTAGGATGTTACAGTTCTACCCCCTAAAAAAAATTCGGTCTCGAAATTACCTGATCAAAAGAGATGAGGGTATTGCTGTCGCATCGCTTCCTCTGGTTCCCACGTAGCTTCCTCAGAACCGTGATTACGCCACAAAACCTTAACTAATGGAACCGTCTTCCTACGTAACACTTTGACATCACGATCCAAAATTCGAACGGGTTCCTCCTCAAAGGATAGATCAGGCCTTACTTCAATTTCTTCCACTAGCACCACGTGAGATAGATCCGAACGATAGCGTCTTAGCATCGAAACATGGAACACATCATGAATCTGGCTTAACTCTACAGGTAACTCGAGTTGATAAGCTAACTGTCCCACACGTTTCAATACACGATAAGGCCCGATGAACCTGGGGCTTAGCTTACCCTTCCGCCCAAACCTTAGCACCTTCTTCCACGGTGACACTTTTAAGAAGACCCGGTCACCCCCTGCAGATTCTATGTCCTTATGCTTCAGAACTGCGTAAGACTTCTGTCTATCAGAAGCTTCCTTTAATTGAGCTCGAATTAACCTAACCTTCTCCTTCGTCTCAGCAACCAATTTTGGACCCAAAATCTGACGTTCCCCTAATTCTGTCCAACATGTAGGAGTACGACACTTCCACCTATACAACGCTTCATAGGGCGCCATCTGAATACTAGCTTGGTAACTGTTGTTGTGTGCAAATTCCGCTAACGGTAGAAACTCCTCCCAGCTACCTCTGAAATCGATGACACAGCCCCTCAACATGTCCTCCAAAACCTGAATCACTCTCTCAGACTGACCATTAGTCTGTGGGTGAAAAGCTGTGCTGAAGTCCAGTCGGGTGCCTAATGCCTGATGCAATGCCCCCCAAAATCGTGACGTAAACCTCGGGTCCCTATCTGATATGATCGATGCTGGTACCCCATGCAACCTCACAATCTCTACTACATACAACTTAGCCAATCTCAGGAGAGAGTAGTCAACGCGAACTGGTATGAAATGAGTAGACTTCGTCAATCGGTACACAATTACCCATACCGAATCCTTTTTAGTAGGCGTAAGGGGTAGCCCACTAACAAAATCCATCGTGATCCTCTCCCACTTCCACTGCGGGATCTTTAACGGCTGCAACAAACTCGAAGGCAACTGATGTTCTGCTTTTACCTGTCGGTATGTCAAACACCTACTTACAAATTCGGTTACTTCTCGCTTCAGACCCAGCCACCAAAACCGTTCTTGCAAGTCTCTATACATCTTACTCCAGCCAAGATGCATAGCATATGAGCTACTATGCGCTTCCTGAAGTATCAATTGTCTTAACTCAACATCCCTCGGCATGCAAACCTTCTTACGGAAACACAGAGCCCCATCACTATTCAGACTATAACCCTCTACCCCATCATTCTGTACTTGAAGTAGTCGAGTACTCAAGGCATCATCCAACAACTGCTTCTCTTTAATCTGACCAACCCAGGAAGGTTTCACTTGAAGTTCAGCTAATAGACTTCCATCATCGTACAAGCTGAGATGAGCAAACATTGCTCTCAAATCAGAGATCACCCTATGACTTATTGCATCTGCCACCACGTTGGCTTTACCCGGATGATACTCAATCAAGCAATCGTAATCCTTCAATAGCTCAATCCACCGCCGCTGTCTCAAATTCAATTCCTTCTGGGTAAGGAGATACTTTAGGCTCTTATGGTCTGTATAAATAACGGACTTCACGCTATACAGATAATGCCTCCAACTTTTCAAAGCAAACACTACTGCCGCCAATTCCAAATCATGCGTGGGATAGTTTAACTCATGCGGTCTTAGCTACCGAGACGCATACGCAACAACCTTTCCGTCTTGCATTAACACACATCCTAATCCCGTGTGCGAAGCATCACAGTAAACCACGAACTCTTTCCCAGCCTCCGGCTGAATCAACACCGGAGCCTCCGTCAAAATCCTATTTAGCCTTTCAAAACTCTCCTGTTGTTTATCAGACCAAACAAACGGAAACCCTTTCCGTAGCAACTTGGTCAATGGTGCCGCAATCAAAGAAAACCCTTCCACGAATCTTCGGTAATATCCAGTAAGACCAAGAAAACTCTGAATCTCTGCCACAGACTTAGGTGGTTTCCAATCTAACACAGCTTCAATTTTCCGAGGATCAACTCTAATCCCCTCTGCCGACACAACATGACCCAGAAAAGTAACTTCGCTTAGCCAAAATTTGCACTTACTGAATTTGGCGTACAACTGCTTCTCCCTCACGATTTGCAAAACCGCACGAAGATGCGAATCATGCTCCTCTTCCGATCTTGAATAGACCAAAATATCATCTATAAATACCACAACAAACCGGTACAGGTAGGGTTGAAATACTCGGTTCATCATATCCATAAACGCTGCTGGTGCATTGGTTAACCCAAACGGCATCACCAAAAATTCGTAATGACCATAGCGAGTACGAAACGCCGTCTTATGGATATCCGCTTCCTTAACCTTGAGTTGGTGATACCACGACCTCAAATCTATCTTTGAAAAGATCAAGCCCTTCAATCGATTTAACAAGTCGTCAATCCGCGACAACGGTATTTGTTCTTGATTGTCAACTTGTTTAATCGACGATAGTCAATGCACATACGCATTGATCCATCTTTTTCTTAACGAATAGCACCAGCGCTCCCTATGGTGATACACTCGGTCGGATAAAACCTTGATCTAAAAGTTCCTGTGATCCGAGCTTTCGGTTCCACTAACTCCTTCGGCCCCATCCTATATGGGGCAATAGACACCGGAGCTGCTCCCAAGAAGATCAATACTAAACTCCACTTCGCGATCCGGAGGTAATCCCTAAGCTTTTCTCGGGAAAACATCGAAAAATTCCTTCACCGCTCTAACATCCCCACGCTTAATTCCTTATCTTCCAGAGCCTGAATGAACGTTAAGAATGCCTCACATCCTTTCCTAACCATTCTTTCTGCCCTTAAGGCAGACACTACATTTGACAAATAGTTCCTCCTTTCATCTATCACTAAAATTTCCTCATCCTCAGGAGTTCTTAACACCATACGCTTGGTGCATACCAAAAATTCGCTCGATACATCACCAACCACCCATGCCCAAGATCAAATCGAAATCCTTAAACGGTAGTTCCATCAGATCAGCCGAAAAAACTACCCCTTGAACTTCTAGAGGTACATCCCTATAAAGTTTGTTCACCACTATAGATTGTCCTAACGGGCTAATTACCGTCATCTCCTTAAAAGCAATCTCAGAGTCTATGCTTAAAGTTCCAGATACTACACTAGCAACATAAGAATGTGTCGACCCAATATCAATCAGTGCAGAAAAAGGCAATCCAAATATTAGGAACATACCGGTTATGACATCCGATGCATCACTCTCCTCTCGGCGTCTAGCTGCATAGACTAACCCTGGCTGTCTCACATCAGTGCTCCCTACACCTCTTCCTGGTGCTCCACGGCCCCGACCGAACCCATTACCTCCTCTGGTTGAGCATAACCCTGACCTCCACGCCCAGACCGCTCTCGCTCTTGTGGGATGCTCTAATCTGATGATCAGTAGACCCACACCTGAAACATCTTCCGTTACTCATCCAACACTCGCCCACATGAAATTTACCACATCGAGCACACCTCTAAGGCCGATCACAAACAATGTGTCTCACAACCCGACTCAAATTTATCCGACCTAGGTCTTTTCTCGAAACGCGCCAACCGTCCCCGACGATCCAAAATCCCTTTTATTCCTACCTCTATTTCTATCCTGATTCTGCTTTTCGGATCACTTCACTTCCTCGGCTATCTTAGCCTTTTCCACTAAAACCGTAAATTCCCTTTCTCATTGTGGAGCAATCAAGACTGCAAAATCATCCTCGACCATCTTCAAACCGAACACATCGCTCATGGTCTGTGGCCACTATCCCCCGGGCATAACGACTAAGACGTAAGAATTTTGCCTCATACTCAGCCACCGATTTACTTCCCTGAACCAAATTCAAAAATGCCCTACGCTGCGCATCCACATAACTTGATCCGATATACTTACTCTAGAATGCCGACTTAAAGAAATCCCAGGTAATACGGTCAGCCGCTGTACCATCTCTGACCGTAAGCCACCACTGATACGCTTCATCCCGAAGGAGAGATACAACCCCTTTCAACTTTTCCTCTTCTGTGAAATCAAGATCATCCATTATACGCTCAACCGCCTCCAACCAATACTCAGCTGCATTAGAAGCTACACCAGAAATACCCCTAAACATTTCCGCTCCATTAGCTCGAAGTCGTTCCGACACAGATTTTCGAGCTCCTGCACTCCATGCTCGCCCAAAGAATCTCTCCGTAACCCGCAACATCGCCTGAGACACCACATCATCTCCAGCCGTTTGGTCCTGAAATTCTACTTCCGCAGCTGGTGGTACTGGCATCTCATTTCCTGACTCATGACCAGATCCCATTGGTTCTGACACAGCAATCCTGCCCCTACCACGACCACGCACACCACGTCCACGTTCCCGAGTGCTCATGACTAACGTTTGTGACTTAATCTGATTAAAAGTTTTATGAGTTAGTATTTCTTTCACTGTTTAACACCGAGTAGTTTTATGATAAATAGTCTTAGAGAGTAGTTTTCGCCAGACACATTCAAAACTTTTCAGTCTCTAAAGTTCGTGTCTCTTAGAGCTAACAAATATACTCATTCATGCTAACAGTTATTTCATGCATACACCATCAGTAATTTAGAACACTTACCAGCGTGGATCGGGTGCCTATAGACTCGGGTGCCATATTTCGAACAAAATATTTCCTCCAATTCATTGGACCTATTTTACAGCCCGAGTTTTGCAACCTGGCTCTGATACCAAAATTGTAACACCCCAAACCCGGCCTAAACATTACGACCAGGTTTGGTAGGTTACAGGGTGAAGTAAAAATGAAGTTTCGTTAAATTTAAGAAAAATCGTAGATTTGAAAACTCTTCAATTAAGGCAATGTCTTGAAAACAGTGGCCTAGTAGTGTAGGAAAAATTTCAGCATTTGGTTAATCAGACATTCGTTAAGCTTGGTGATACTTGAAAAAAAACACATGTTTTGAGTTACTCGCATTTTGAAAACCCCATTTTTTTGTATTTTCGTGATTAAGTTTGCATAGTGTCATTTTTTTAAGTAGATAATAAGTAAATAAAATAAAAATCCAAAGATTAATTCAGAAAGGCCTTATTACATCAAAAATCCCCAATTAAAATTTAAATTAAAGCAGTAAAAAGTTTACGAGAAGAAAAGACTTTATGGCCTCCACGAGTCCACCTCGGCTCCCATACCCACGATCTACTGACACCGAAAGGTTAAGCAAAGGGTGAGTCACCAAGACTCAGTGTGTAATTCCCTATAACACATAAACGGCTCGAGGCCCACAGTCGCATATTGGGCCTTATCCCACTCAAGATGACATAAGGATAAATGAATGCATCATGTCCCAACCCAAGCCTAGTTGTTTTTTTCCATCCTCTACACGCCAACCCGTACCAACCAATCACACCGTGGGGATTTCTACAATCAACCCTCCATCCGCTACACGCCACTTCGATACCATGTTTGTCGGTCATAATGCCGATCACAATGTGACCTAATAATATAACGTGGCCTAGCCATCGATCACTACATGACCTCATAATATAACGTGGCTTTCACCACCGATCACTATGTGACCTCATAATCGAGCACTTCCCCATAAACATCATATGCATCTCCCATGCATGACATACATAACATAACAAATGCAACATGCTATTAACAAGGTATTAGATTACCACATACATCCCTACACGCAAAAATGATATCAGAATCACGCACTGCATTCCTTGCCTTACCCATACGGGTATCACGACTGTCATCACAGCCTTTTTCTGACTTTTCAGCCCATACAATTAATATTTCAATTAAACTAAAATGTGTGAGGGTTTACACACCTGGTAACGCGCAAAATAATACTCTCTACGTCGACACTATCCAGTGGCGTAAACAATCGCTATCCGCCTACGACTCGCTCTCAAGTCGGTCTACAACCCGGTGGCAATCTCGATTCACGACACCGCTGTTTCTTAAACTTAGGGGCTGGGTTTACGGGTCCAACCCCCTCCTTTGCCTTGGAATCCCGAAAAGAGAAATAGGGTTCAAGGATTAATGATTTCTGACTTGGAATTCAGATGATTCGATTAGCTTAACATAGAAATTTCGAATAACGCCTAAGAGGATTCGACACTAGCACAGCAGTAGAGAAGATTCGACAATGACTCTGGTAAAAGAGAACAAGATGAAAGAACCGGAAATGAAAGTAAAAGAACTTAAAATAGAGGCTTAAGAGTTTCTGCTTTTAGAGAGATTGAGAAAAGGATGCAGGAAAGAATGGCTAGAAGATTCGGCCTAAAGAAGAGATTTAGAAAAAGAATAATGGGGCAAGGGGTGTTCGGCTTTAACAGGGAAATGGAGAAGGGTTTCGGCTAAAACAAAGAAAAGGTTCAAAAAGGAGACAACATGTTTCGGTTAAATGAAGAAGAAGTGGAGAACGAACAAGAAAAGAAGTGAAAAGAGAAAGAGTTGAAGCTAACCAAAATTCGGCACCTAAAACCCGCAAAGCTAAAAATTGCACAAAAAAAAAAACCTAAAGGTCCTATGGCCTAAGTGAATTTCGGCACACCCCAACACAAGCCAAAAACTGATTCCCCCCTATACCAAGTGTTTGAAATTTGGCCAACACCTTGATCATATGTCCATCCCTTTCTTTTCTCCTTTATTCACTCCTGAACACCTATTTGAATTAATTTGAATGCTTCAAACTCCACTTTTTCCTCTCAGCCACTCATTCGAATTATTTGACTCAGTCCACTCTCCCATCCTGAAGTGTCCCAGCCGAACTCTGCTTCTGCTCCCCTTGACGCCAAAAAAAATAACTCCCAAAATGAGCTTCATGTGACTTGAACCTGCTCCCTCTCTGCTCCCTTGTGGCGTCACCTTCCAACCCCTTATGTGGCGTCACCTTGCCACTTTACCAACACCTTTCTTTGTGTCAACCAAATACAAACAATATCCCTTAAGTCCTATCCTAGCCAGATCTTCCACTAAGGTGCCCAAAAAGAGAATTTTGGCCAAGGCTTCGGCTTATCCCCGAGCCTTTCCTAGACCCCCATACACCCTAAACTAACACATTAAACATAGCATACACACAAAACACATCAAATGCTTAGCCCCTAATTCAGGATGTTACATGCCAAAAGTTTTTACTAGGTCTAAATAAACCCCGAGCCTTCTCAGGACTTTCTAAACATACACAATTAATAATTTAACTAGCTTAACACCAAAAACAATGCAACACATAAATTTCCAAATTTTAGGTTGTTACATAATGATTAAACTATACTATGTATGTTAATTTATTTATGAATTATTCGTAAATTTTCTGGTATGTTTGGTAATGCTCCGTAACCCTGTTCTGGCGATGGTTTAGGGTTAGGGGGTGTTACAATACTAAATCAACTAGTGTTTTTAATATAGATGCAGTTGTTGTGTTGGCGAGTCAGGTTGAAGCTCTTAGTAATAAGATTGACGATTTGCATTTCAGTAAACATGTGAATTTGGTAATGCAATGTGATGCCACTCAAGTGGGGATGATTAATCTGAAATGCTTATCCTTCAAATCTAACATGGAGCACGAGTAAGTCACTTTTATGGGAAATAATTTTAGTCATAATAAACCATATAACAACAATTATAATCCAGGATGGAGGAATCATCCAAATTTCTCTTGGGGTGGTCATGGAAATCAAAGGTCACAACCCCCTTTGGGTTTTCAGCTACCTTATTAGCAAGAAAAGAAGCAGAATCTGGACAAGATGTTAACTAAATTTATTTCAATGTTAGAAACTAGATTCTAGAACACTGACACGACCTTGAGGAATCAACATGCATTTATTTAGGGCATCGAGAAGCAGATTAGCCATGTTGCTAAATTGGTGTCGGAGAGACAATAAGGTAGTTTACCTAGTAACACTAAAACCAACCCAAAGGAGCAAGTCCACGCAGTCACTATACGAAGAGGAAAGGTGTTAGTCAAGCCTGAAAAAAAAGCTGAATCTATATGCCTTAGAGAAAGATGATGGGGTTGAGGAATGTAAGAAAGAGTATAAACTAGACGTCAGAGTATACAAACCATCAATTCCATATCTAGCAAATTTGAAGAAAGTCCGCATTAATGAACAATATGGTAAATTTCTTGATCTTTTGAAAAAATTGCATATTAATTTTCCTTTTGTTGAAGCTCATTTGCAGATGCCAAAGTATACAAATTTTTTAAAGGAGTTGTTAACAAATAAAAAGAAGTTAGACGATCTGTCCATCGTGGAGCTTAATGAGAAGTGTTCGGCCATTCTCCAAAACAAACTACCCACCAAGCTTAAAGATCCAGAGAGTTTTACTATTCCTTATTTTATTGGTAGCTTAAATGTAGAAAAAGCTTTGGCTGATTTGGGTGTTAGTATAAATCTAATGCTTTATAAAATGTTCAAACAACTTGGTCTTGGGGAACCAAAACCCATTAGGATGAGTATTCAATTAGATGACAAATCAATTACGTATCTTAGGGTTCTATTGAGGATGTACTTGTTAATGTAGATAAATTCATATTCCCTGTTGATTTCATTGTATTGGACATGGATGAGGATATTGAGGTACCCATGATCTTAGGTCGATACTTTTTAGCCACTCCTAGAACTATCATTGATGTGGAAAATGGTGAACTTGTGTTAAGGGTAGGTGATGAAGAGGTTACTCTCCAAGCATGTGATGTTGTGAGAGTTTCTATTGCGCGAGATGATACTAGTTATTTTGTTGACATTAGTAATCATTCGGCTCAACATTATTTGCAGGAAATCACTCATGAAGACGTGTTAGAACATTATTCTGTTCAAGGTGATAGAAATCAAGAGACAAGTGAAGAAAGAATTTTGCAACTCGATGAATTAGATAAATGGAGAACAAAGGCTAAGGAGAACCCAAGAACATTCAAAGAAGTAACAAAGCAACGTCATGGTGTGCATGTAAAGAGGATAAACCAATTCAAAGTTGGAGACAAAGTGTTGTTGGACAATATAGATCCATGAATGTTTCCTGATGAGCTTAAGTCAAGATGGTCGAATCCATTTGTGATACAATACATATTCCCATACGAAACCACTGAGGTAACACACCCTGATTATGGCACATTCAAGGTAAACGATCATCAACTCAAACTTTATTTTGGTGGTGATATTGATAACGAGAGAAAGGAGCTCCGACTCCAAAATTCGAATTAATCGTGAGCTTAAAAAGAGAAGTCGAGCTTAGACTTTAAATAAGCGCTTCTCGAGAGGCAACCTGAGTGTGTTTATTATTATTTTATTTTCATTTAATTATGTTGCATGCTTAGTGCATTTATTTTTTGTTACTTAAAAAATATAAAAAAAGAGTTAAAAAATAAAAAAAATACTTTTTTTAGAAAAGGTCCACACGGCTTGGGGACATGATCATGTGACACACACGCCCCTATACATGGCCGTGAGAGAAGTGAACAATACACCCACACAGGCGGAGTGAATACACACGACCTAAACACATGGGTGTGTCTTAGGCCGTGTGAACATTGGTGCAATTTAATTTCTTTTTTCATGGGACACACGGCCGTGTGGCCTACATGGCCTGACACATGGTCGTGTACCCTCTTTTATAGCTTGGTTTTTTTTTTTTTTTTGTTTTTTCTTTTGTTTCTTTCCTACCCCATTTCACCAAACCCAAACCCTAATTGCCACTCTATCTTCGCTGCCATCACACACCCAAAAGTCCCCTGAACTATCTTTATTTTTATTTTTTTTATTTTATTTTTCAGATTTATATGTTTTATTTTATTTTATTATGCACTTTATTGTTATTTTTTTCAACTATTTTCTATTTTTTTCGTCACCTCTTTATCTTAATTTATCATTGTTTATTTTCTTATTAGAGTGGATGGAACCATGTACTTAATTTAGGATCTCCTACGTTTTCGGATTTCACTATTCCGACACAATCATCCAAATTTAGGGCACTTTCAATTCTCTTCCTCCCTTTTCTTACGATATTTTGCTTATTGTAACTATATTTGTTTGTACATTGAAGGAAATATACATATTAAGTGTAGGGAGAATTTTATATGTTTATGCAATATAGTCCCTAAATTGTTTTTTTTTTTGTGTTTAAGTGAATTTCTTAAACCTAACATTAAAGTTATTTTTTTTAATTTAGAGTTTTTATTGATTCTGTTTGGGAATAATTTGTGGATTTTTGTGCATTGTGTGATTTATACTGTAAGACACGAGAGAGTCAAGCATGACAAGTCATTTTTTAGAAACTAATATCTTAGGTCGTCTCCCAGAACTGAAGCATTATCTCGAAATTTTGAATTTACATGTTTGACATCAAAACCATAAATTTTTGTGAGTTTTTGAGCCTATAGAGAATATTTTTTTCATGCTCATTTTATTTTTGGTTGTGAGCATGTCAACTTACTTAGTTATTCTAGAACTTGCTTCGGTTATTAATGTTAAGACCACATTATTGATTTGATATATTGAGATGATAGAGCCACTTAGGATTTAGCCCACTTAACATTTAAACAACTTACCTGTTGAATTAACCTCTAGTAAACCCCGTTGATCCTAACATTTTTTTTACTTAACAACCGTTCATGCAACCTTAAAACCATACTAATTTTTTAAATCACCCTTTTTATTAACTCTCTTTTTATCAAGATTCGATTTGTTTAGTTGCCTGACTATGTTTTATCATTTACATTGAGGAATTTTCTCTTTTTTCTAAAAAAATTGAAAAAAAGTGAAAAAAAATGAAGTAAAAATATATTTGATTGAGCTTGAAGCGTTAGTCTCATATTTTGTATAAAAGCTCATATCCATTCTTTATCTTTTTTATTGATGTTAAATTCTTTTAATTCAGCAACTGATTTTTTTTTTCGGTTTGACAACTTATCAACTCGACTCTCAATTGTAACCAACTCTTCTGACCTTTTCCGTATCCATAACCGAAGCCCCGTTACAACCTTGTAAAGGTGTAACGACCCGATAGTCAGGGGTGTCGGAAAGTGCATTCTCGGGACTTCGTTTCTGTAAATCAGACTCGTAAATATTTTTAATAAATATTTACGAAGTTAGTTGTGTAGTTAATTAGGTTTTAGTTAAGCGAATTTACTTGAATTAAAAGTAATTAAGTATAAGGACTAAATCGTGTTTAAGGTAGAAGTTGAATTATGATTTAAAAATAATTAAAGGGGCTAAATAAGCAATTAGACCTTTATTTCTTTAAGTGGGACGGCATTAGTGAATTATATATAACTTATATGTAAAATTATTTTATATATTATAATAGTTAAAGTTAAAATATGTATATATGTTATAATAATAATTAGTATAATAAAACAAAATAGGTATTAAAAGAAAGAATAAAGAAATAGAAATAGAAAGACATGCAAAATTAAGAAAGAAAAAGAGAAAGAAAGAAGAAAGGAGAGACGCACGGCCTTCAAACTTTCAAATTTCAATTGGTTAGTCAATTTAGTCCATTTTTCTTGTGATTTTCATGTTTTTGGAATCCCGGTATCTAGGGCTACCCGACCCATGTTGTAATTTTAATATTGATTAAATTTTTAAATGTTGTTATTGTTAAATATTTTTAGTATTAGGGATTAAATTGATAGATTTTTAAGCTAGAAATAGAAAAGGATTAAATTCTAGAATAAATTGTAAATTTTGAGTAATAGGGACTAAATTGTGAAAAATTGAATTTTAGGGGTTTAATTGAAAATAGGGAATTAAATTTAGTTTAAAGTGAAATTTGTATGAAAATATAGAATTAAATGTGAAGAATAAAAATTAGTCTCGGTTTAGGGACTAAATTGGAATTTAGGTAAATATTGAGTAAAAATTGAGATATTCAATATGAAATTGAATTTTGTTGTTTTGATGAATTTTAATTGTTTTAATTCCGTAGCTAACGCCGTACCAGAATTCTCGACTAAAAAGGGGAAGGATAAAATCGACGCCGAATAGCTTGGAATCCACGACTTGTATTTCTATAATCCAAACTTAGTTGTTAATTGTTGTAATTCAATTTAATGCAAATGGTAAGTGTTGAGGTGAGTATTTGACATTTTGATAATTGATTGAAATGGATTGAATTGGTAGATACATTATGAATGCATTGATTATTGAATTGAAACGAATATATGTGTTAATGTGAAAGTTGGATATTGATTATTATAGATTGAATTGAATTCATGTGCATATGTGATTATATGAAAAATTGATATTGGATATTCGTTGTATATGAAATGTGAAATTATACCCTATTAACTGCATCGGGCTGAGTCGGATTGTAACACCCCTTACCCGAGACCGTTGCCGGAGTCGAGCACGAGGCATTACTAGACTTAACTTACTAGTTCGGGACATAAAAATTGAAACTGTCTATCTGCGTCATGTTCACTAAATTGACTATAACTCGAGTTACGAAACTCGAAATTTAGATCCGTAAATTTTTCCTGAAACTAGACTCATATATCTTCTTACTATAATTTTTCCAGAATTTTTGGCATGGCCAATTAGTACAGTTTATTAGTTAAAGTCTCCCCTGTTACACAGACCGACAGTTCTGACCCCTCTGCACTAAAAATCAATTATCTCATAATATACAACTCTTTTGCCTACACCGTTTCTTTCATATAAAAATAGACTCAATAAGATTTAATTCTATATCTCATACAAACCCTAATTCCACTTATAATATTTTTAGTGATTTTTCAAAATCACGTCACTGCTGCTGTACAAACTGTTCCCCTGCATATACTTACATAATTTCTTTCTAATAATTACCAACTAGGCATTACATAATATCCAAAACATACTCTTCATTAGCCATTTTAATAGCTAATCATTACCATACATTTACAAGCCAATCTTAAGCCATATCATAAGGTTATACACCCAAGATAGTTAAGTCCCTATACATGCCATAACTTAAAACGTTCGAGTCACAAAATACCGATATAATCCTTTGATAGTGTGTAACGATCTCCGACGTCCTTTCGATTTCCGAGTTGGCTTGTAATACTATAAAAAAATAAAGAATGGGTGTAAGCATAAAGCTTAGTAAGTTTACATGTAAATAGATAACAACATTCTTAATGAATTATCTTATGTTTTTCTTATCAAGATCACTTAAGCTTTTAACTCAATATACTTAAAACTTGTATACTTGCCTTACCTTTTAACATAAATTTATCTTACCTTACCTTTTTAGCTTGGACTTGCCTTACCTTTACTTTGGTATATTCTTTGAATTTTCCCGTTGAACCACTTGGAATACTAAGGATACGCGGATACCTTTCCTTATGAAACTTAACCATTGCCATGTCTTGACATAGTCTTACGTGGTATCCTTGCCTTATGAACTCACCAATGCCATGCCTTGGCATGGTCTTACATGGGACCTTTGCCTTATAGTAACTTATCAATGCCATGCCTTGGCATGGTCTTACATGATTTCCTTAATCCCTAATGTCATGACATTTGTATCCTACACATTCCTAAGGTTCAACCGGAACTTTCTGAGATTACTTCTTCTTCTTTTCATACTTGAGTCTTTAAATTATAAATTTACAGAACAAATATACAAACACTGGAATTTAATAGTATTGAATGTAAAATAATAGAATATTGCATTTATTTACCATGAAACTTACCTCGAAACAAAATACGATCAACTATATCGATTTAGTCCTCTATCTTTTTCTTTCCTCGATCTAACTCCGGATTTCGTTCTTCTTGATCTATAATAGCAAATTTAGCTTATTTAATACTCACATTTATCAAAACAGTCCTTAACTCTAACTTTGGCAAAATTACAATTTTGCCCCTAAACTTTTACATATTTACACATTTGCCCCAAAGCTCGGAAATTAAACTTTATCCCTTATTCTTATGTTTTATGACATGCTGATCATTTTTCCCTTCTATGACAACATCAAATTCTCACTCTAACATGTACTTATGAACATTAGGTATTTTTACCGATTAAGCCGTTTTACCCGTTTTCACTTAAAAATCGCTTAGCAAAAGTTGTTTAACATAATTTTAGACTTCATATTCTATCATAAAACATCAAAATAAACACATTTCACCTATGGGTATTTTTACAAATATGAACCCTAGGTTAAATTATTGCTAGATTAAGCTAAATCAAGTTACCGGGACTCCAAAAACGTAAAGAACATTAAAAACGGGGCTTGGAATCACTTACTATGGAACTTGGAAGCTTGAAACAGACCCTAGCTATGGAGAACCCTTGAAATTTCGTCCTAATGAAGAAGATGAGCATATTTTGCCATCTTTTCCCTTTTAATTTCTTTTTATTACCAAATGACTAAATTACCCTTCATTAAAAACTTTGGTTCTTTCTACCTATATATGTCCATTTTTTGTCCATGAAAGCCTAATGGTATAATTACCATTTAAGGACCTCTACTTCAGTTATGCTCTTCAATTAAATCCTTTAACACCTAAAACTCATATTTATCAACTTTTACAATTAAGTCCTAATAGGCAAATTAGACATGCAATTCATGAAATTTTCTATCGATATTCTAACACATGAATCTAATCACTCAATAAATCATAATAATTACTTAAAATAACCTTTTCTATCTCAGATTCATGGTTTCGCAACCACAGCTCCGTTTAGGCCCTATTTCAGATGTTACATTTCTCCCCCTTTAGGGATTTTCGTCCCTAAAATCTTACCGTGAAGAGATTTGGGTACTGTTTTTAGCATAGCCTCTTCGGGCTCCCATGTAGCTTCTTCTATCCCATGCCTATCCCATAATACTTTCACAAGTGCAATACTTTTGTTCCTTAATTGCTTAACCTCCCGAGCTAGAATTTTCTTCGGTTCCTCACCGTAAGTCATATCTGGTGAATCTCAACCTCTGTCTCGCAAAAATTACATGCGATGGATCTGAACGATAACGACGTAGCATAGACACATGAAACACATTATGAATCTTCTCTAATTTAGTCGGCAAAGCTAACCGATATGCCAATGGCCCAACTCTCTCGATCACCTCAAACGGTCCAATAAAACAGGGACTTAATTTGCCTTTCCTGCCAAATCTGAGAACTTTCTTCCAAGGGGATACTTTTAAGAATACCCTATCACCAACTTGAAATTCAATTTCTTTTCTTTTCAAATCTGCATAGGATTTCTGTCTATCTGAGGCTGCTTTCAAGAAATCTCTGATGACCTTTACTTTCTCTTCTGTTTCTTTAACTAGATCAACCCCGTAAATCTGATTTTCCTTAAGCTCTGTCCAATACAAAGGTGTGCGACATTTACGTCCATACAAAGCTTCATAAGGTGCCATCTTCAGACTCGATTGATAACTATTATTATAAGCAAACTCTATTAACGGCAAATATTTCTCCCAACTACCTTGAAACTCCAATACACAACATCTAAGCATATCTTCAAGTACCTGAATAACTCTTTTCGATCGACCATCATCACGAGGATGGAAAGTCAGACTAAAACTCAACTTTGTACCTAAAGCTTCCTGCAATTTCTTCCAAAACCGTGAAGTAAATCTCGGATCTCTATCTGAGATAATCGATAACGGTACTCCATGTAGTCTGACTATTTCTGAAATATACAACTCAGCCAACTTGCCAAGTGAATAATCCATACTGAATCGAATAAAATGAGCCGACTTCGTTAACTTATCAATCACAACCCATACGCATCTTTCTTTCTGGTGTCAAAGGAAATCTGTCACAAAATCCATAGTAACTCGGTCCCATTTCCACTCGGGAACTAATACAGCCGCAATAAACTCAAGGTACCGATGTTCGGCTTTTACCTGCTGACAGATCAAACATCTAGAAACAAACTCAGAAATATCTCTTTTCATTCCTTTCCACCAATACATTTTCTTCAAATCATTATACATCTTTATACTACCTGGGTGAATAGACAAAAAATTGCTATGTGATTCCTGTAAGACTTTTCGAATAAGTTCATCATTCTTGGGTACACATATTCTATCTCTCGAACATCAAACAACCGCTCGAAACCAATCTGAAAATCGGACTCTACACCGACTCAGACCGAACTCTTTTGGCTTGCAACTCACTTTGTCATTCTTCCGAGCTTCACAAATTTCTTCAAGAAACGCTCGGTTTAGCTCTCAACTCAACTAAAATAGAACCATCATCCGATAAGGCCAAACTAGTGTGCAAAGCTCTCAATGCAAATAATGATTTTCTACTCAAAGCATCAAGAACAACGCTTTGCCTTACCCGGGTGATAATCGATCACTAGCTCATAATCTTTAATCAACTCTAGCCATCTTCTTTGCCTCAAGTTTAGATCTTTCTGAGTCATCAAGTATTTCAAACTTTTATGATCAGTGAATATTCGGCATTTTTCACCATACAAGTGATGTCTCCAAATTTTTAATGCAAATACAATAGCAGATAACTCTAAATCATGTGTCGGATAATTTTTCTCATGTGGTTTTAACTGTCTAGAGGCATAAGCAATTACCCTTCCTTCCTGCATAAGTACACAGCCTAGTCCATTTAAGGATGCATCACTGTAAATCACAAACTCTTTACCCGGTTCTGGTTGTACTAAGACAGGAGCTTCAGTCAACAATGCCTTTAACTTGTCGAAACTCTGCTGACACTTCTCAGTCCATTCAAACTTGACATCTTTCTGTAGCAATCTTGTCAATGGAGTAGCTATCATGGAAAATCCCTTTACAAATCGTCTATAATAACCTGCAAGACCAAGAAAACTTCTGACCTCTAATACATTCCTGGGAGGCTTCCAACCAACAATGGCTGAAATCTTACTCGGATCAACTTTAATACCTTCACCTGAAACAATATGTCCAAGAAAACAAACTTCTCGTAACCAGAACTCACTTTTACTAAACTTGGCATAAAGCTGATTATCTTTCAAAATCAGAAAAGCTGTTTCTCAAATGCTCTGCATGCTCAGTCTCATCATTGGAATAAATCAAGATGTCATCAATAAACACAACTACAAACTTGTCCAAATAAGGTCTAAAAATTCGGTTCATTAAATCCATAAAAATGGCAGGAGCATTGGTCAAGCCAAATGGCATCACAAGAAACTCATAGTGACCATACCTAGTTCGAAAAGCGCTTTGGAATATCTCGACTCTTTAACTCGCAATCGATAATATCCGGATCTCAAATCTATCTTAGAGAACACAAAGGTGGCTCTGTCGCTTGATCAAACAAATCATCTATTCTAGGCAATGGATATTTGTTCTTGATGGTTACCTTGTTAAGCCGCCGATAGTCTATGCACAATCTCATAGAACCGTCATTCTTTTTCACAAATAACACCGTGCTCCCCATGGTGAATAACTAGGTCTTACAAAGCCTTTATCGCTTAATTCCTGTAATGAGCTTTCAATTCTTTCAATTCTATTGAAGCCATTCTATAAGGAGCAATAGAAATAGGTGTGGTACACGAATCAATTCAATACCAAACTCAACTTCTCCGATAGGAGGCAAACTCAGTAGTTCTTCCGGGAACACATCAGAAACTCATTTACCACCAAAGACCGATTCAATTTTCAACTCGGATCTTTAGTACTCAATACAAAAGCAAGATAAGCTTCACATCTTTTCCTCAAACATTTACGAGCGGACATCTTGAAATCATGGAAATTGAACTACTGACTCATCCGAATTAACCCAAGGATCTCACCATTTTCACGTTTCAACTCAATGAATTTCTTTCCACAATTCACTATCACATCATGTGCAGTTAACCAATCCATACCAAGAATCACATCAAACTCATCAAACGGCAATAGCATGAGATCGGCCGGAAAACAGTAACCTCTAATCATCAAAGGGCAATTTCTACATACTTTGTTTACTAACACATGCTGACCTAATGGATTCGATACTTTAATCACAATTTCCGTAAACTCTATGGGCATGTTCATACTAGGCATTAATTTCATGCAAACATAGGAATGGGTTGAACTCGGATCAATCAAAGCAATAACATTAACATCATGAAGAGAAAATGTACCCGTAATTACGTCGGGGAAGGATGCCTCTTCACGAGCACGTATAGCATAAGTCCTTGCGGGTGCTCTAACATCTGATCTCGTTTCTGTATCTCTAAATGTACCTCTACCTGCCCCTACTCCGGGATTTCTCTGCGAGATCCGCTCTCTAACGGGGCATTGCCTCGATCTTGCACTCGGTATTACTTCTCTTTTAACCATTTCGGGACATTCTCGAATGAAATGATCCGGTGCACCACATCGAAACAGCCAATCTCGCTTGCTCGACATTGACTGGATGACGTCGACCACATTGAGGACACTCGGGTCTATCAGGCTGAATACTGCCAACACTCGCAATCGAAGTGGTTTGAGCTTTCGGATCCATAAATCTTCTACCTCTGTTTCGGCTAGAATACCCGGCTGAAAAATTAGATCTCGTAGAAAACTCCCTAGGCCTCTTGGATGTAGACCGAAACGACTTGCTCATCTGTCTTTTCTTTGTGTCTTGCATCTCAATTTCAGCTTTACCTTTTCTTTTTAATAACTCTTCTGCCTTACAGTCGTTCAACTAAAACAACAAACTCTTTTATCTCTAATACTCCAACCGATGACAAATGGATATCATCATTGAGCCCATCCTCAAATCTTTTACACATGATAGCCTCTGTAGACACACACTCTCGAGCATAATTGCTGGAGTCGAACAAATTCACGTTCATAATCGATCACTGTCATCTTACCTGTTTTAATTCAAGGAACTCTTTTCTTTTCTGGTCAATAAACCTCTGACTGATGTACTTCTTACGGAACTCCTCCCGAAAGAAATCCCAAGTAACTCTTTCTTTCGGTACTCATCGACACAAGTGTCTTCCACCACCGATAAGCCGAATCTCTAAGAAGTGACACTACACATTTAATACACTCTTCTTACGGTGTGCGGGATAACTCATCAAAAACTCGATAGTGTTCTCAAGCCAAAATTCAGCTTTCTCTCGCATCATCATCTTTGGTAGCCCAAACTCCTCGGCCCCTTGTTTTCTAATCTTGTCAACGGGTGGCTTCTCTCTTCTAATCGTATTTGTGACCGGAGAAGTTACATGGGTAGTCCGAGGATCATGAGGGGTGGAGGTCTAATGGCCGGTTCGCATTTAACGAACTCAAAGAAACCATTCATTCATAGCTTGGAAGAAGGCTTCTCGAGCCCCTCCTCCTCGACTAAGCTCAGAATGGCCTTTCACGACTATCTTGTGGCACCGTCCCTTCAGTGGGAGTGGGTGCACTACTCTCTACATCATCTACACCAGCTCGTTCGGGATCCATAACTATAAAAGAAAAAAAAAACATTTTTAAATCGTCAAGAGTCGTCACACTATCAAAATATAAGTATGGCATGTATAGTTAGACTCTTTCTCATACTGAATATTCCAAGAATCGACTAAACTCTCGCTCTGATACCAATAAATGTAACACCCCTTACCCGAGACCGTTGCCGGAGTCGAGCACGAGGCATTACTAGACTTAACTTACTAGTTCGGGACATAAAAATTGAAACTGTCTATCTACGTCATGTTCACTAAATTGACTATAACTCGAGTTACAAAACTCGAAATTTAGATCCGTAAATTTTTCCTGAAACTAGACTCATATATCTTCTTACTATAATTTTTCCAGAATTTTTGCCGTGGCCAATTAGTACAGTTTATTAGTTAAAGTCTCCCCTGTTACACAGACCGACAGTTCTGACCCCTCTGCACTAAAAATCAATTATCTCATAATATACAACTCTTTTTCCTACACCGTTTCTTTCATATAAAAATAGACTCAATAAGATTTAATTATATATCTCATAAAAACCCTAATTCCACTTATAATATTTTTAGTGATTTTTCAAAATCACGTCACTGCTGCTGTACAAACTGTTCCCCTGCATATACTTACATAATTTCTTTCTAATAATTACCAACTAGGCATTACATAATATCCAAAACATACTCTTCATTAGCCATTTTAATAGCTAATCATTACCATACATTTACAAGCCAATCTTAAGCCATATCATAAGGTTATACACCCAAGATAGTTAAGTCCCTATACATGCCATAACTTAAAACGTTCGAGTCACAAAATACCGATATAATCCTTTGATAGTGTGTAACGATCTCCGACGTCCTTTCGATTTCCGAGTTGGCTTGTAATACTATAAAAAAATAAAGAATGGGTGTAAGCATAAAGCTTAGTAAGTTTACATGTAAATAGATAACAACATTCTTAATGAATTATCTTATGTTTTTCTTATCAAGATCACTTAAGCTTTTAACTCAATATACTTAAAACTTGTATACTTGCCTTACCTTTTAACATAAATTTATCTTACCTTACCTTTTTACCTTGGACTTGCCTTACCTTTACTTTGGTATATTCTTTGAATTTTCCCGTTGAACCACTTGGAATACTAAGGATACGCGGGTACCTTTCCTTATGAAACTTAACCATTGCCATGTCTTGACATGGTCTTACGTGGTATCCTTGCCTTATGAACTCACCAATGCCATGCCTTGGCATGGTCTTACATGGGACCTTTGCCTTATAGTAACTTATCAATGCCATGCCTTGGCATGGTCTTACATGATTTCCTTAATCCCTAATGTCATGACATTTGTATCCTACACATTCCTAAGGTTCAACCTAAACTTTCTGAGATTACTTCTTCTTCTTTTCATACTTGAGTCTTTAAATTATAAATTTACAGAACAAATATACAAACACTGGAATTTAATAGTATTGAATGTAAAATAATAGAATATTGCATTTATTTACCGCAAACTTACCTCGAAACAAAATACGATCAACTATATCGATTTAGTCCTCTATCTTTTTCTTTCCCCGATCTAACTCCGGATTTCGTTCTTCTTGATCTATAATAGCAAATTTAGCTTATTTAATACTCACATTTATCAAAACAGTCCTTAACTCTAACTTTGGCAAAATTACAATTTTGCCCCTAAACTTTTACATATTTACACATTTACCCCAAAGCTCGGAAATTAAACTTTATCCCTTATTCTTATGTTTTATGACATGCTGATCATTTTTCCCTTCTATGACAACATCAAATTCTCACTCTAGCATGTACTTATGAACATTAGGTATTTTTACCGATTAAGCCGTTTTACCCGTTTTCACTTGAAAATCGCTTAGCAAAAGTTGTTTAACATAATTTCAGACTTCATATTCTATCATAAAAAATCAAAATAAACACATTTCACCTATGGGTATTTTTCCAAATATGAACCATAGGTTAAATTATTGCTAGATTAAGCTAAATCAAGTTACCGAGACTCCAAAAACGTAAAGAACATTAAAAACGGGCTTGGAATCACTTACTATGGAACTTGGAAGCTTGAAACAGACCCTAGCTATAGAGAACCCTTGAAATTTCGTCCTAATGAAGAAGATGAGCATATTTTGCCATCTTTTTCCCTTTTAATTTCTTTTTATTACCAAATGACTAAATTACCCTTCATTAAAAACTTTGGTTCTTTCTACCTATATATGTCCATTTTTTGTCCATGAAAGCCTAATGGTATAATTACCATTTAAGGACCTCTACTTCAATTATGCTCTTCAATTAAATCCTTTAACACCTAAAACTCATATTTATCAACTTTTACAATTAAGTCCTAATAGGCAAATTAGACATGCAATTCATGAAATTTTCTATCGATATTCTAACACATGAATCTAATCACTCAATAAATCATAATAATTACTTAAAATAACCTTTTCTATCTCAGATTCATGGTTTCGCAACCACAGTTCCGTTTAGGCCCTATTTTAGGATGTTACACGGATATAGATGACATGCCATAGGATAGGAAGAGTACAAAGATTTCTTCGACTTCGAGTCGATGAGGCACCGGGTGCCAATTTACTTCGGTTTAACCGATGAGACACTGGGTGTCAATTTATATAGCGCTGGGTGCATTTACTACTTCAGATTTATCCGATGAGGCATTGGGTGCCAAACTGGTGTGTTGGTTGGATCTACGTATCCGTCCGAGTCCGAGTCGTGTTAATAGGGGCAATTAAATAAAACAATTCTATGATTGATATTGGATGATATTGTATGAGAATTGAAAATGGGATAGTGATTTGAAACATGAAAATGAGATATGTTGTGATTAAATGAGATACATGAGTTATGTACTCATGAATTGGATATGGAATGGATAATGCCATTGTTTCATTAAAATGTGAATCAAAATGTGAAAAGCTATTTATATAGCAAGTGATGAGAATTGAGTATGGTATGAAATGATGTATTCATGAATTGAGTTATTAAATGGCTAATGCCATTGTATAAGTAAATGTGGTTTGATATGTGAATAGCTATTTGTATAACAATTGTGAGAATTGGGACTTTGTTAAACAAATGAAATATGATAACATGTATAAATGGAAAATAGTATGAAATGATATGCTAATTTGTATGAATTAAAAAGGTTGGCATATAATAGTTGTGATCTTAGACAATAATTTGTGTTTAAAATTCAATTGTGCATTTTATATTATCTTGTCTTTAAATGTTTGGACTATAGAAATATCACTGAGTTTTACTCAGCATACGGTTTTGTTTTCTGTATGCAGGTTAGGTACTTCTCTTTGATCGCCAATTCAGCATCCGAAAACGATCCCGATCTCAAAAGTGGTGATGTTACCTTTTGTAATGGCATGTACCTAGGATATGTTTGAGTTTTAATGAATTTGTTATATGTTTTGTATTTGAGTTTGAGTATAATGTTGTTTGGTATGTATATAAATATATGTGTGTTTGGAGCCTTAAATTGGGTATGTCGTATTGAACCATGATAGGTTAGATGCTTGTGAATTTTAGTTGATGTTTAGGTGGCTATGAACTAGGCAAAAATGGAGTGCTTTTGATATGTTTATAATTTGGTTTTGGAATGATGGTTTGATGATTTGATTTGATGATTTAAATGTGGTACCAATGAGGGTACATGGGTTAGGTACCTAGGATGATTGTTTTGGCATATTTTGAGTGTGTTTGATCGTGTTTTGAATAGGTTAAACGAATGGTTTTTGAGTTACTTAATGCCCAAGTAAATAGGAAATGGTAAACTTGTGTTTCAAGGCACATTTTAGGTCCATACGGCCAGACACACGGGCGTGTGACTTGGCCGTGTGAGACACACGGCTAGCACACGGGCGTGCAAGGCCATTTCAAAGGGTACACGGTCTAGCACACGGGCGTGTGGCTTGGCCGTGTGACCCAAGTCAGTAAGTTACACAGGCATGGACATGGGCTGGGATACGGCCGTGTGTCCCTACTTCGAATGCCCACACAGTCAGACACACGGGCGTGTGACTTGGACGTATGAGTCACACAGCCTGACCACACAGCCGTGTGAACCCTGCAGTTAAATGTTTTCTAACTTCTTTCTAAAATTTTCAAATGTTCCCGATTTAGTCCCAAATCGATTCTAAAGTGCTTTTAAGCCCTCCCAGGCTTGAATAAGGGACTCTATGCATGTTAATGATGAATTATATTATGATTTTTGAAATGTTTGAAAATGAATGATTTAGATTACGGTTACTCAATAATGCTCTGAACCCTATTCCGGCATGGATACGGGTTAGGGGTGTTACAAAAGGCCTCTTGATTTTTGTGTCATCTCATTTTTATAGTGGTGGAGACTTGATTTTCAAGCAAGCTTATAGTAATAACATTTCTTGTTCGACTGTTAAGTGCACATTACTTGAACCTTAAACACTTTGAGTGAACCTTAGTGAGAGTGTTCATTCTTGTTGAGTTTGAATTTCGGGTAATTATTGAGATAGGGAGACGCCTATGTTTTTATGCTTTAAAAATCTCTACTTGGATTGCTTGCGTTCTTTAGTATGATTTTTGTTTAAATTTCCAATACATGATTATTTGTAGATTATCCTAAGACATTGTCAGTGGGAACAATAAATTAAGGGAAATTAACTTGAATGTGGGTTGAGAATTTTTCTTGAGGACAAGCAAATGCTTAAGTGTGGTGATATTTGATAAGTGCTAAAAGTAATATGTTTTACCCTCATACTTAATGCATTTTTGGGTGATTATTCGATGTTAATTGTGAATTTTATGCTTCTAATCCTTTAAACTAATGTTTTAATGCTTAATAGAGCACTTGGGAGTAAAAGGAGCGAAAACAAAAGCGTTGGAGCAAGCTACAGGAGCCACATGATCAAACCATACCACCGTGTGGTAGACTGTGTCAATTTTGCAAAATTGCACACCGAACAACGAAAAATCACGATTTTTAGGTTTTTCGGGCATTCTAAGCCGTATATATGACAAAAATAGGAAGATATGAGAGAGCCATCATAGAATATTCAAGAAAACAACTCGAAAAACACCATTAAAGCCGACTCTGAAGTAGATTTCCATAAAGATTGAAAATTCCCAGATGATTTCTTAGAAATTTATCATGAGTTTCTTTATTTCTTTCGGTTATACTGTATCTTGGATTTTTTATTTTCAAGCATGAACTAATTTTCTAAATACCTAGGGAGATGAACTCTATGATGGATTCTGTCATTTGATTTTTATTTTACGTAATAAATACTTAGTTTCTTGTTCTCAATTATGTGTGCTTAATTCTTGGTTTGATATTTCTAGATTATTAATCCATGTTCAATGTGCTTAAATCAGTGATTGAGTAGACCTTGTTTAAGAGTAGGTCTTGAGTAATTGAGTGGAGTTGCATGTAATCCTAGAAATAGAACGACATAAATATACCAGATTAGAGTCAAATCTAATAGGGGAATCCATAGCACGAGTTAATGCGATAATAGGGGTTTTAATTAGAAACAAATTCAATTAATCAATCTAGAGTTAGTTGCTCTTATGCTCAAAAGAGATATTAGCATAATTTAGGGATTTCTATGGATTAAGGTACTAAGCAAAGAAATTGCATAATTTAGATTGATAATGATAGATGAAATCTAGGTAAATTGTTTCCTAGGTATTGTTTTGCTTCTTGGTTGTTATTCGATTGTTTTCTTGTTTTATTATTTATCGTGTTCGTTAGTTAATTAATTAATTTAATTTTTGTTTTAATCAATCACTCGAATTATTTGGTTAAATAATATAAAGACAGTAATTACTAGTACTTTTAGTCTTTGTGGGAACAGTATCTTTTCTCACCGTAGCTATACTATTGATTGATAGGTGCACTTGCTTGAGTCAACTTTTTAGTTAGTTCCGTGGACATCAAGTACATAAAGATGACAATATGCATTGAATTGGTAGTTTATGAAATGAGTGGAAAATGGCAAGTTAGGCTGCATACATAGTGATTCAGTGTGTTAAAAATGATTGTATGTATGCTTACATTATATTGGAGATTGTTGGCATTGAATTGTATAAAGATTTCTTATAAATTGAATGTATGCATAAGTTTTAAATTTGTTTTATATTGACTTGAATCATGGAAATACTGCTGAGCATATTTACTTAGCATACGGTTTGTTTTCTCTTTACACAGGTATTGTAGATTATCGATAGTTGAACAGTTGATGTTGGATATTGTGCCTTGAGTGTAGTATATTCGTTTGTAAACTTGTAATTTTTTTGAACAGATTGATTTATAAAACAAATTCATTGATTATATTAATATACTTTGAATGATTATCCTCAAATGATTTTTGCACGCAAAGCAAAATGGAAGCAAATGTTGTTTATTGGTTGTCTAATGTTTAAACTAATACTGAGCAATATTACATGGTCGGATCGTGATAAGAAAATAAAACTTATATTAGTAGATAAACCTAAACATGTCCTTAGTCTAATCGTAAATGAGCAAACCGATTGAAAGACTAGTATTTTGTCTATCAAGTCCAGTTAGGGAGATGTTTTTTCTTGGGCATCGGAGCGGATGACTCCAAGAAGATAGAGATATAGATATGATTGACTAGACTGATAGTAAATCAGGCTGGACCCAATAAGAATAGATCATGAATCTGTTTATGGATTTATTCACTTGTGACGTTCATAGTGTAACAAACCTAAATCCTGAGTGGATGATGACCACCTCCAGACGTACCAACATCCAGAGTGTGAATACTAAAACTAAGAGATAAGGAATCGACCCGGTGCTCACAAGTATACGAGTCAGGTTGTAATATAGTTATAACGAAATAGGTCAGTACTCCGAGGATCGTACCCAAGGGAGGCGAATACTAAATTAACCTTAACCTAAACACAAATAAATCTAATTAGTACTTTAAATGAATCATACTATGAATAAACATAAATAGAAGATTTTTGGTTTTATAATAACGAAAATAAAAAAAAAAGTAAAGTGAACTTCGGGTACATAAATTCTAACTTAATCAAATCTAAGTATGGGTGATTAGCTCGCATTGGTGATCACAACTAATTCCTATTTTGGGCTTCTACTCAATGAACTAGTTGCTACCCTAGTAGGATCTCTTGATCTTCCACTAAACTAATGAGTCAACAAGAACTATTTATCTCTCGACCTCACAGTCTAGAGCGATTTGGGGCTAAGGTGTTCACGGATAGACCATACCAATTTTGGGTTAATTCTCACCTAAATGACTTCCTAGGGTCGTCAAGCTTAGGCTTTAAGTTCTTCCTCTCCCAAATAGTTGATCCGCTAAGATAACCCTACATAGCAATTAATTAATCACATCTCTACTCGCTACTGTTAATCCCTCATAAAAGGATTAGTTCCCTGTGGATCTCATGAACACAATAATCTTGATTATAAAGATAAACATAAATAATGAATCAAGAGAAAGGCTTAAGAGAATCCTGAATTGTATTGATTGAAGCACAGAATCCACAGTAGTTTAATCACGGGTACAACTCGCATTCTCTAAATAACATAATATAGAAAAGAACTGAAATAAACCTAAAGCCTAAAAGAAAGGAAAACTAAAAACTAAAATTACAAAGAAAACTTAAAGTATGAAAAGTTGTCCCTAAACAAGTGTTTTAAGAGCCTACTTATAGAGTTAGGGTTACTGTCGTCCTCAACCCTAGGTTAGTTGACGTTCTTGTCTTTAATTTCCATTGTGCGGACCAAAATTCCCCTAGTTTGTAAGTACTTCACGTACAGGACCGGTTTCGCGACATCAAAGGCAATATGCATGGTTCAGGGGTAGCTTTTGGGGTGTGTCAGGACTTCCCTTGGCTATGTCGCGACACCTAAGGCAATATAGTAGTTCTGGAATTCTGCTCCCTATGTTACGACATCAATCTCCCCGTGTTGCAACATAGCGACTAGCTTTGAGTTCCTATGCTTTTGAATGGCCTCCTACACACTTACTAAGTACGTTAGCTTTTAGGCCTCATTCAACCCCTAAGGTCAATAAAAGACTTAAAATGCACTTTTTATTGAATTTAACTAAACTAAGAAAACATAAATAAAACATACTAAAATTTCTCGTATCCAAGCTCCTCAAGTACGAAAACTAGTTTAATCTGCTACACCGAATTATGAAAGATCAGATGACGAACTATGTATGCGTGACTCGTACACTGCCCAAGTTCGAGTAGATAAGGAACTGAAAACTAGTGCGTTGGGTGTACGACTTCTGTAGTATGTAGCATCATTCATAATAGTGAAATTCATAGCCCGAAACATGGGTAAATGATATCCTCGTATTGGCATTACATGGTTGATGAAAAGTAAACATGGCCACAGGTCGTTCATCTTTGTGATAGATGACTTGATCACTATTTGATAGTGATTGACTTTTTAAAAAGGAAGATGTAATGGTTGCCATGAGATAAAATAGGATCGTATTGGGAGAACGTATATTATCCCAAAAAGATTAAGGATATCCTATGAAGGTAACACACTTATGAAAAAGTTATTGGACAAGCACTAATCGAGTTGCTTTCATAATGGTATGTCATTTGGGAGAGCTCAATCATGATACTATAGTGGAATGACTTCATGACTAAATGAGTTTATCATTAATAGGCGAAAAGCTGTAACTTAATTATAAATCATTTGAGCCTCAATTGCATATTCCAATCGGTCCCTCCGCTAGCTCATTGAAACTAGAAATGAATTGCATGATGAATCAAATGAACAAAAATGAATAGAAATGATGAAGTGGAGAAATAGGAAACATTCAGAAAATGATTATGGTTTTCTCCAAAATGAAAATGAAATTGGAGAAAATGAAATAATTTAAAAATGAATGTTGTTTTCTCAAAATGGAAATGAAAATGAAAATGAGAAATGAATTCATTACTAATGAACAAGGATTTCTAAAAAATGATCAAAAGATTGAGTTTATGTTTTTGAGTTATTTTAAAGCTCGAAAATGAAAATAAACCATACGATCATAGTGAACAAGTTGAATGGTGAAATATTAAATATATTATCTCGAAATTTTATAAGGGGTAAAATTTTCATATTTTTATCGGGGGTAAAATTGGGAAGAGAAAATTATTTAATTATATATTGAAATTTAATTTTTGGGAAATAAAAAATAAGTATTGGGTTAAAAGCCTGGAAAGTACTTGTAATTGGACAAGATATGGAAGAGGCCCAAAAGCCCCTTATGTAATAAGGGGGACTAAAAACCCAAGTATATTTAACTAGGGTTGTCGCCCCCTACATCCTATTAGGATAGGATTTAGTTTAAATAAACTTCTCTAATTCAACAAGGGTTCTACCTTCTCTCCCTATAAATAGATGGCACTAGTAGAGCTATTTACACAACTTTAAGATATCGTTATTCTGCCTGAAAATAGAGAGACTTTTATTCTCTAATAATTAAATATATTTTCCAAAATAACGATTCTGCCAGTTTCTATTTGAGAAGAGAATTTTCGTTTTCACCCCAAAAGAAAAGAAAATTATTTCTAGTTTCTGTGTTTGATTCGATTTGATCAAGCCCACACTCGAGGCAATTCGTGGTACGAGAATAGCAGAGAAGATTGTTTGGTTGAAAGCCGGGAACGATAAGGATCTGTGTATCTGATAACACAGGTACAATTTCGATATAGGGTTTATTAGTATAAATATCACAAACCTGGTCGGCTTTCAAAATTTTTATTTTCCGTTGTGCAAGAAAAACGTTTTCAAATCAGATTTTTTTCCAACAGTTGATCCAACATTCAGGAAGTGATTCCCCAACTCAGCAAAGTTTATATAAATCTGTTTTGTTTTAAGTATGGCATGTACCCAGGTTGAGTCAACTTTGGTGTAATACTATGTCTATATACATTTTTGAATTAGAATTTTGATTATGAAATCAATCAATTGGATGTAATATGTATATGAGTTCAAAATATGGTTTGAAATGTATTAAAAGTTGCAGTTGTCTATGGCATTGATGAATAGTTAGGTATGTTTAAGATTTTGAATAAAATATGTTAGATAGTTAACTTATATATAATATGACATTGGTATATAGTTGAGTAAGGTGTTATAGTTTATGAATTGATTCATGAGGATTGTATATTTCAGTTGAAGTATGGTATGAATGTGTATATTAGTTTGTCGAAACCAATTTTAAAGTTGATTTAAAAAACGGGAGTCGACTTTTAAAAACGAAAATGGGAGTCGCCGCCAATCTTTTTTTACTTAGGTGTGATTGGATCACCTTAAAAACGTTTTATTTCAAAATACTGATTTTGGTCTACAAAAAACAAGAAAAATGGGTTCGGGAGTCGGTTACGTATGAGGAAGGGTTAGCACCCTCATAACGCCCAAAAACTGGTACCTAAACGATAAAATCATGTCCTAATGTTGAAACTTTAAAAAACTTTAGAAAATGGTCTTTTATTTAAAGAAAAGAAATCCAGACTTACCTATGTCAAAGAAATAAAACACCATACCCAGTAAGTTAGGATATAGCATCTCATGACTTCGAAACTAAGCACGTCTTTATTTTAGAAAATTCCTACCTCGAGACACAAAACGTCATACCCAGTAAGTTAGGACACAACGCTTTGAATTCCCAAGAATAGGTTTTTTTATTTGAAATTTGTAAATTTCGATTTTTAAAAGAGAAGGGATATGTAATACCTAAAATTTCACGAGAAAAATCGAAACCCAGTAAGTTAGGGCACAATTCTTCTCGAAATCCCTCAAATATCACATATCACCGTATTTTTGAAAACCATTTGAATAAAATGCTTTAATTCAAAAGGTATTTTTATATAATAAAAAAAAGAGTGGTTTGAGTGAGACATTATAATATACATATCAATTCAACCTAACTACAAATTATATTAACAATAAATAATCAATGAATAATATAAAATGAATAAATAAAAAAAACCATGCAAAAGCAATAATAAACAAATATAAAGATAATTAATAAAATCATAATATATAATAAAATAATATAAAATAACTAATAATAATATATAAGGATTATACATAATAAAAATAATTAAAAAACATATATATACATAATATATTAATCATAAAAATTATATATGTAATAAATAATATAAATAAAATAGGTTATATATTATAATAGACTTAAAACAAAATTTTAAAACTAATACATAATATAATACTTGAAAATATAATATAATAAATAATATATAAATTATAAAACCAAGTAAAATAATATATAATGATAATTAAATATATATAAAGATAATACATATAAAATATATATATATATATGGATTTCGTACTATTAATAAATTAATAAATATAAGGAAATAATATATAATATTTAATATGATAAAATAATTAAATATAGTATAAAATAAAAGGATAAAAAAAACAAAGAAACAGGGGTTAGATAACAATTAAAACAGATATAAAAGGACTAAATTAAAATACGCGTTAAATTACAGAGGTTAAAATGACAATTAAGCCAAATTTAAAAACTACGACGTTTTGTTCTTAGCCATTAAAGAATCCGAGGGACTAAATTAGAAAATAATTAAACTTTTAGGGCCAAATTAAAATATAAAAAATGAAATTAAACGGAAATAAAAAATAGAAAAATGCGGGGGGACTAAAATGGCAATTAGACCATTTAATAAGAACGCGCGGATCCTCCCCTGGATATTGGATCAACGCGCGGATCTTTATTTAAAACGACGTCGTTTTGGTCCTTACCTGACCATGCCAAAACGGCGTCGTTTCCTTTGCGTATATAAACCAATGTTCAGAAAAAAAATTCATTTAGACTTAGATTTAAAAAAAAAAAATCCAAAAACGCTCTCCAATTCCCTTTGCCTCTGTCCGGAACGGCCATCGGACTTCACAGGCCACGCGCTTCACGCGCCGCCGCGATAGGCGGTCGGAGGGTCGAATTTCTCCATTCCGAAGGTACTTTTTCACTCTCTTCATTTTTTACTGTATTGTATGTAAAACATGTATAAATAATAAAAAAATAACACAAAAAAATCGAAAATCACCTTCTGCAAATGGGTTTTCGTATTTTATTTCTGTTTTGCCTTTTTTCTCCTTCCTCATTTACAGGTTATTTCGGGGTTTTATAGCCCCTAAAACAATGACAAAAATGGAAATACAATATTCTGTTTCTCCTTTTGCTGTTCTTTCCTTCTTTGCAGGTCAACGGAGAGAATCTCGACGGTGGGACGACATGCGCGCTAATTTCGGCGCGAGAACAGGCAGGACGAGGCTGCGGGGTGAGGCGTTTGCGGCGTGACGATCGGGGTCCTGCTGAGGCGGCGCCTAGGGTTTCAGAAACCCTAGGCCACTGCTGATTCTGTTTAGTGTTTGGGCCTTCTTGGGCTACACTAATTTGGGTCTGCTGGGTTTAGTTAATCTGGGTAATCTGTTGTTGGGTGTAATTGGGGTCTTGGGCTTAGGTAGTCTATTTGTGGTATTGGGCTCGGGTATTGGGTTTGGTTTTGTAAATGGACTGTAAAGCATAAATTGAGACATTATTATATTTTTTTTTGTTTTTATTGTATGGGCCCGGGCAAAAATGGGCCTCTACAGCTGCCCCTATTTGCTCATTGTCGTGTAACGAGAATAGAGCAAAGACAATAGAAGGACCAATTTTGCCCGGTCTTGGCTGAGTGTCGACTTCTTGGTCCTCGTCTTCTTCAAACGGTTTCCAACTCCACTGCAACTTCAATGGTATTTGAACTTTATCTCGATTTCAATAAGTCTGATAACTTCAATCTGCAACTTTGCAACTTTAGGAATGCAATATCCGCTATCTTTTAATTTGTTCTATGCAAACTCAAAGAGGCAAGACTGATGTTTTTGATTTGCTTCTTGCAATTTCAAGAATGCCAAATCTGCTATTTTAATCTGCTCCCTGCAACTTCAAGGATTGCCAGACTAATGTCTTCGATCTACTTCCTGCAACTTCAAGAATACCAAATCTGCTATTTTAATCTACTCCCTACAACTTCAAGGATTGCCAGACTAATGTTTTCGATTTGCTTCCTGCAACCTCAGGAATGCCAAATCTGCTATTTTAATCTGCTCCCTGCAACTTCAGGGATTGCCAGACTAATGTTTTACGTTACGCTTCCCGCAACCTCGGGAATGCCAAATCGCTATTTTAATCGCTCCCCGCAACTTCGGGATTGCCGGACTAATGTCTTCGATCGCTTCCCCGCAACTTCGTGGAATGCCAAATGCTATCTTAATCGCTCCTCCGCAACTTCGGGATCGCGGACTAATGTCTTCGATCCGCTTCCTGCAACTTCGTGAATGCTAAATCGCTATTTTAATCGCTCCCTGCAACTTCGGGGATTGCGGACTAATGTCTTCAATCGCTTCCTGCAACTTTAGGAATGCCAAATCTGCTATTTTAATCGCTTCTGCGCAACCTCGGGAATGCCAAATCGCTATTTTAATCGCTCCCGCAACTTCGTGGGATTCCCAGACTAATGTCTTCGATCCGCTTCCTGCAACTTCAGGAATGCCAAATATGCTATCTTAATCTGCTCCCTACAACTTCAGGGATCGCCAGACTAATGTCTTCGATCTGCTTCCTGCAACTTCAGGAATGCTAAATCTGCTATTTTAATCTACTCCCTGCAACTTCAGGGATTGCCAGACTAATGTCTTCGATCTGCTTCCTGCAACTTCAGGAATGCCAAATCTGCTATTTTAATCTGCTCCCTGCAACTTCAGGGATTGCCAGACTAATGTCTTCAATCTGCTTCCTGCAACTTCAGGAATGCCAAATCTGCTATCTTAATTTACTATCTGCAACTTCAGGGATTGCCAGACTAATGTCTTCGATCTGCTTCCTGCAACTTCAGGAATTCCAAATCTGCTATTTTAATCTGCTCCCTGCAACTTTAGGGATTGCCAGACTAATGTCTTCGATCTGCTTCCTGCAACTTCAGGAATTGCCAGATCTGCTATCTCCAATTTGCTCCCTGCAAACTCAGAGATGCCAAATCTGCTACATTGTCCTCTAGAGGACATAACCTGTAGAATGGGTATATGCTTATGTCTAATAATTAGGATGCCTTGATTGAAATGTATTAGACATGTAATGATATATGAATGCAAAATGTTATGAGAATGATTCCTATTTCAAGTGTCATCACTCATTTATCCGTCAAGGTTTCATCTTCATTCAAATAATTTGCCCCATGGTAATTCTGAGTCCTCTCCACTTGAACCCTGGGACATGAAGTTGGTATCTCCCACTGCAACTTTAGGGGAATAACATTTGGTTTCTTCCATTTTTCTGTTACCACTCAGAGGCACAGAACTTGTATCACTTTTGATCTGTTACACCATTCCCTGGGTGTAATGACCAAATGTATGTGTCTAAAATTTTCATGAATGCAGGGTATCCCGACAAAGATCCCTTTTTACAAATGGATTGGCCTTGTTCGTCATTTGCCGATATAGTATCACCAACAAAATTGTCTTATCCAATAAGAATCCGAAGAGATAATCATTTTTCAATATTTCCAACCCTTAGGCTTGGTGATTTCTGAACAATAGTCACGTTTCAGATTCCTTATATTATTTAGAAGTTTTCAAAGTAATATGCGAAACTCCTTTTATGAAAGTGTTATTAGTCCATTAATCATTATTTCAATATAAAATACTTGAAAAAGGTCACAAAAATGGACGAGAAAGAAATTAATCAGGAGCATGGCTCGAAACAAATAAGTTAATCAAAGATCACTAAGGCAATAATTGATCTCGGTGTATCTTGAAAAGAATAAAGCAATCAAAGATAACAAATTCAAAAATGAGTAAGATAGAAGCTAGGTGCCCCAGATATCGTAGCTTGAGCTTCTCTGTTCAAACTTCTTGAGGACCATTTTAAGCTCAATATGTGTTTAGGGGATCCAGAGTACTTTGTCAATGCCCTAAGACATAACATACTTCTTCATTGTTAATCCAAGCGTAGCAAGACTACTGTATGCCCTACTTTTGATCAAAATTTGAGCCGCCCTTTTCGGGTTTTTGGCTCAAAGCCCCTTTGGTCTCAAAGCGCCCTTTGCGGGTTTTTGCCTTGGCCTCTCCTTTTTTTTTGAATTCGAGGCGCCCTTTACGGGTTTTCACCTTGGTCTTTCCTCTTTCAGGTAAAATACCTCTTGACTAAACCTGAATTCACCAGATTGGGCAAGTCTTCACCATCTGTCTCGGTCAATATCAATGCTCCTCTAGAACAGGCCCTACATAAGTCCTTCCCAGTTTGGCATATGCTTTCCTCTAAAATCGTTTTGTAGAAGAAAAATCTTTTTCAACATCAGGTTTCTTCATAGAATTCCCTAAGATGAACTTCTTTAACGTAAGCTTACATCATCTGGCCGTGACAAATAGCTTTTAACCTTTTCTTCAATTAGGTTCAATTGATGAAAACACTTCTAATCTATAAACCAATGGGTAAGATGTTGCCCCGCCAAAGGTCCTGGCCAACGTTCGATAATCATAGAGAGTAAATGATAGCTTCTTATACAAATCTTTACAAGTCTTGGTCACCTTTTATTTTTTTTGGCAACTTTTGTTTTGCCTTTGTGATATCTTTGCGATCTTTGGACAAACTGTAAACTTTGACTTTGTACAGTTATGCATTCTTTGCTGGCATCTGATCCTTTTTTTTTTTTAATTAATGACTTTGACCTTGTAACATTAGCATATGAAGCTACTTCCACCCTGTAACATCCCCAAACCCGGCCCATTCACTACGACCGAATCTGGTTATGTCACTGGGAAAGACGGTTGGAAATCTTTGTCTTTAGAACTAAACTTGAAAATTTTATTATCTCTGGAAATCGTGTCCATTTAAAATTTAATAAATAATATAAGTTTGTTGAAAATTTCTGAATTAAAACATTATTATAAGTTGCTATAATATGAATCTTTTTGCGAAATTATTACTAAGTGTAGTGTAAACTTCAACTTTAATAAATAGAGTACTTTAAACCAAAGAGGCCCTTATTACATCAATAAAATCCCAAATCACGATAATATAAAATACTTAAATAAAGTGAAACATCTTACGTATGAAAATCTCATTCATGGGCCACCTTGTATCCACTCCAACCCGTCCCACTAATCACGACTCACCGTGATGATGGATAAATAATTGGGTGAGTCATACAGACTCGATTAATGTAAGTTAACCACCAAATCCACCCACATGCTAGCCACTTAATATCCCAATTATCACATGCAACAAGTATATATATACATTTTAACAATTTCCACAATGGGCTTGGCCCACATTCAACTCATACTCAAATACTGGGCTAGGCCCATTTCTCAATAAACCACATATCAACTGGGCTTGACCCATTTCCACGTATGTTCCCAAAACATACCTATCCACATGTCATATTGGGCTTGGCCCATTTCCATATTATTACAAAAATAATGCAACATGATTCCCAACCTAGGGTCCATCCGCTACACACCCCTTATCCAAATACCACACACCGGGGACTATCGAGTCACCCTCTCCTTTCCCTCCATAAAGGCAACCAATGCCATCCACGATGTAGCGTGTAGCTAACATCAAACCACGATGGAGCACACAGCACCCATCAGCCACGATATGGCATAAAGCCCATATCAATCAAGGTAACCACGCGAACCAAATCGCAAAGATCCACAACGCGACCTCAGTCAGCGCCAATCCACGATGTAGCACAAAGTTGACATCAACCACGTACTCGAAGTACACCCGTACCTTCTTTTCATAAACCCACCCATGCACATGTAACATGATATAACGACAATATGATGCATGTGCATGTCATTCACAAATATAGGCATACACTCATATTTAAATAAATGACAACAATATTTACAATGTGCTACTTACCTGATCATCGTCATACCCCTTTTAGGGTATCTATCACACTTTTACCACTGCACTTATTAGTAAGCATATAACATAAGCAGTTATCACACAAAACCCGGAAACAATGGCTAACTACACACCTTATTACTAGGAGTTCTAGACTCTCGATCCTCGACGCTATCGTCTAGCGAAACTACGGCTATTTGTTGCTAACGTTTTACTGCTGCCCCCACACCACAGTGGCCAATCTCGTCTGCAGAAACGGATCTTTCTTGAACTTCGAATAGGGACCTTCCTTTGCCCACTCGATCGGTTGTGGCCTCCATCAAAAGCTTAATCAGTAAAACAGTTAACCCCAAAACACCACTTAAGCATTTAACCTTAAAAAATAACCTTACCTCCACTTGATCAAACCGATTGCTACAAGCGGAGGCTTGGCCAACCACTAAAACCCCGGAGTATCTCGATCCACGGAACCCGAAAAGATCTAAGTTAACATTCGCCCAAGTGCTATCAAGTTGAGAGAAAGAAATTCGGCAAAGGGGTGATGGATGTAGATTCGGCTATTAATTAAATCAAGGGGTAGGGAACATTGGTTTCACCCAAAGAGAGGAGAAAGAAAGGTGTGGGGTGTACTTTTGGTTTTGAAGTGAAAAGGAAGGGAAATAGGGAGATTGAAGGGTTCGGCCACTTGGAAAAAATGTGAGAGAAGAAGAACAACAAGCTTTGGAGAAAAGGTTTCGGCAACCAAGGAAATGGGGAACAAAATTCGGCAAAGGAGAGAAGGCAGATGGTGAATGAATAATGAGCACTCCCCCCTATTTATACTAAATAGGAAATGTGCATGTCATTCACAAATATAGGCATACACTCATATTTAAATAAATGACAACAATATTTACAATGTGCTACTTACCTGATCATCGTCATACCCCTTTTAGGGTATCTATCACACTTTTACCACTGCACTTATTAGTAAGCATATAACATAGCGATTATCACACAAAACCCGGAAACAATGGCTAACTACACACCTTATTACTAGGAGTTCTAGACTCTCGATCCTCGACGCTATCGTCTAGCGAAACTACGGCTATTTGCTTAACGTTTTCTACTGCTGGCCCACACCCTGGTGGCCAATCTCGTACAGCAGAAACGGATCTTTTCTTGAACTTCGGAATAGGGACCTTCCCTTGCCCACTCTGACTGGTTGTGGCCTCCATCAAAAAGCTTAATCAGGTAAACAGGTTAACCCCCAAAACACCACTTAAGCATTTAAACTTAAAAAAGTTTGGTATCAGAGCCCGGTTCAAAGCTCGGCTTTGAGGGTTTTGGGCTCGAAAAAGTTTTCAAAACGGGCTTTTCGAAATAGGGCTTTTATAAAAAGGTTTTCGTGTGATTCGGCATGGCACTGTACCTCAGGCCAAGTCCACCAGGTAAGTACTTCGGACTCTCTTGAAGTGATCTGTTTGTATGAATTGATTTGGGCTTAGTTTGGGCTCGTAGAATAGAATACTAGGATCTGTTGGACCCTAGGATTAGTCTACTCAAACACTTGCATAAAACTTAAAGCTCGTAAACAACCTGTGAAGTAAGTCGCCCAGAGTTAAGGTGTGGTAACCATTATCACGCATGTCTAGGAGTGGCATTCAGTAAGAGATTGGTATTTAAGCAGTCCTAGCGACTCACCTCCTCTTTACTCGAATCCTACCTGGTGCGTAGCTACGGTTCACCTTAACCAAGAGGATTTGTTCACAGGCTGAACTAATTATTAAAACCCGAAAGGGAATTAGCCTTGCTGTTTTCTAAATTCCCTGTTTTTAAATTTTCAAGTTTACCCCTCTGGTTTGTGAAACCTTAAATCTGATTGTGAAGGACGTTTTTCTTTCGATTTACAAAATTACCAAAATGCCCTTAGTGGCAAAATTACCAAAATGCCCCTGTATTGCAAAATTACTGTACTACCCTCAAATTTTGATAAAATGCTCTTTACCTTGCAAAATACTAAAATCCGAGTTTTCAAAATATTAGGATACTCTGACTTGTGGAAATTTACGAAAATACCCATGACTTCCAAAACTACGAAAATGACCCTACTTTCTGAAATTTTTGCAACACACTTTGTTTGAGAAACAAAATTTTCAAGATGACTCTTGAGATTTGCAAATTTTGAAAAAAATCTCTAAGTTGGAAAAACTATTTTCAAAATTGACCCTGAGTTATTACCGAAATATCTCCTTAGGAAAAATGACGAAATTACCCCTGGGTAGGAAAAGGAAACTTGACTGCTCGAAAGAACTACTCTCGGAACCTTCATTGCATAAAATTGCTCGTGAATAAAACAGTGAAACAATAATTTCTAATTCATAAAACTTTCTAAACAGATTAAATCAAGCTACCGGAGATGAGTTCTAGGGACGCGGTAGAGGTAGAATGACGGCTTTCCGAACCAGAAGGTCCGGCTATGGGTCGAAAAGCGAAGTGCGTCGCCAAGCCGATGGATGTAGAGGAACAAGATCCGATAAGTGAAGAGGACGCAGTGTCCCAGGCTATGTTACGCGTGCTTCAGCAAGTGGCAAGAGCTAGTAGGGGAAATGGAACTCGGAAGTCAGTGCCCGAGAGGCTCAGGTCTAATGGGGCTGAAGTTTTTAGGGGAGTATCTGGAGTGGCCCCGAATGTGGCGGAATATTGGTTGGAGGGAGTCGAAAGAATTATGGACGACTTGGATTGTGCCCCAGAGGAAAAGTTGAAAGGTGCTGTTTCGCTACTACGGGATGAGGCTTATCGATGGTGGCTCACTGTCAAACAAGGTGTACCGACAGATCGATTGGATTGGGATTACTTTAAGGAAAAGTTTGAAGGAAAATATGTTGGAGCAAGCTACTTAGATGCGCAAAGGAAGGCGTTTCTAAATCTGGTGCAAGGAAATAAGTCGATAGCGGAATCTGACGAGTTTGTGCGGCTAAGTCGAAGATGCTAAGGGAATTGTGGCCACTGACTATGAGAGGTGCGTCCGGTTTGAAGACGGATTGCGAGATGAACTTCGAGTGCTGATCGCTCCGCAGAGGGAAAGAGACTTCACGGTGCTAGTGGAGAAAGCTCGTATAGCCGAAGAAGTTAGGAGGACGGTAAGGGAAAACCGAGGAAAGAGTAGGAACGAGAATAAGAGAAGTGTTGGATGGTCAGCATCGTTTGGAGATGCTCAGAAAAGACCAAGAGTTGGGAATACGGTACATACACCCGTGCCAGTTGCTGAGAATCGAAATCGTTCCTGTGTTCGATGTGGAAGACCTCACACAGGAGAGTGTTGGGGGAATAGTAAAACATGCTTTCGGTGCGGATCTAAGGCACATCTGGTTAAGAACTGTCCTCGATCAACGAGGGGTCATGGTTCAAGCCATGGAGGGAATGGTTCCAGTCAGAATCAACCAAGGAGGTGATATCGGGTAAGCTCCTCTGCTTTGGTGCATGCTTTAATTGCTTTGCTTGCTTGTGGGAATAGCTCTTTTCTGAGTTGCTTTGAATTTTGAGTGCGAACTTAGAGGCTATGATTGGGAAGTATGTTAGCTCTTTAAGATCAGAGTGCGCACCATAGCGTAGCGGAGAGGAATTGGACTTAGTTTAGACAAGTAATTTGGGGACGAAATTATTTTAAGGAGGGTAGAATTGTAACACCACGGTTTTAGGGGTTAGGCATTTGGTGCTTAGCTCGGGTGTTGGCACACTCTAGTGTGTGGTTGGGTAAGTTTTAGGAGTCCTGAGAACCCTAGGTGGTGGTAGGTTGCCTTAGAAAATTTTTAGTTTTAGGGGTTAAAAGGGGAGCTTGGCGAGGGGTGTCTTAAGAGAATTATTTGGGAGTTTATGTCACAAGAAAGGAGCGGAAACAATGGCTAACTACACACCTTATTACTAGGAGTTCTAGACTCTCGATCCTCGACGCTATCGTCTAGCGAAACTACGGCTATTTGCTTAACGTTTTCTGCTGCTGGCCCACACCCTGGTGGCCAATCTCGTACAGCAGAAACGGATCTTTTCTTGAACTTCGGAATAGGGACCTTCCCTTGCCCACTCTGACTGGTTGTGGCCTCCATCAAAAAGCTTAATCAGGTAAACAGGTTAACCCCCAAAACACCACTTAAGCATTTAACCTTAAAAAAATAACCTTACCTCCACTTGATCAAACTGACTGCTATAAACGGAGGCTTGGCCAACCACTAAAACCCCAGAGTATCTCAGTCACGGAACCCGAAAAGATCTAAGTTAACATTCGGCCCAAGTGCTATCAAGTTGAGAGAAAGAAATTCGGCAAAGGGGTGATGGATGTAGATTCGGCTATTAATTAAATCAAGGGGTAGGGAACATTGGTTTCAGCCAAAGAGAGGAGAAAGAAAGGTGTGGGGTGTACTTTTGGTTTTGAAGTGAAAAGGAAGGGAAATAGGGAGAGTGAAGGGTTCGGCCACTTGGAAAAAATGTGAGAGAAGAAGAACAACAAGCTTTGGAGAAAAGGTTTCGGCAACCAAGGAAATGGGGAACAAAATTCGGCAAAGGAGAGAAGGCAGATGGTGAATGAATAATGAGCACTCCCCCCCAATTTATACTAAAAGGCCAAGCTCCAACCCCCCAAAAATAATCCTCAAAGTCCTCCTAAAATACCTCCCTTCCACCCATTCAAAAAAAGTTTGAATGAGTCAAACTTTTACCTAGCCAAATTCAAAAAAAAAAAATTGACCAAGTCTTCTCCACTTTTTAAGCCTTTCAAACCGTCCATCCACCCCACCAAAATGACGCAAAAAAGAATGCCCATCTGCTGCTCTCTTGCGAATCGAACTGAGCCTCTTCCCCTCGCAAATGGCGTCACACACACAAGGCCTTAGTGGCGCCTATCCTGCCACTCCACCAGCTCCTTTCTTGTGACATAAACTCCCAAATAATTCTCTTAAGACACCCCTCGCCAAGCTCCCTTTTAACCCTAAAACTAAAAATTTTCTAAGGCAACCTACCACCACCTGGTTCTCGGGACTCCTAAAACTTACCCAACCACACACTAGAGTGTGCCAACACCCGAGCTAAGCACCAAATGCCTAACCCCTAAAACCGGTGGTGTTACAATTCTACCCTCCTTAAAATAATTTCGTCCCCGAAATTACTTGTCTAAACTAACGGTCAAATTCCTCCTCCTCGCTTATGGTCACAAGACTCGATCTTAAAGAGCTAACATACTTCCCAATCATAGCCTCTAAGTTCGCACTCAAAATTCAAAGCAACTCAGAAAAGAGCTATTCCCACAAGCAAGCAAAGCAATTAAAGCATGCACCAAAGCAGAGGAGCTTACCCGATATCACCTCCTTGGTTGATTCTGACTGGAACCATTCCCTCCATGGCTTGAACCATGACCCTCGTTGATCGAGGGCGGTTCTTAACGGATGTGCCTTAGATCCGCACCAAAGCATGTTTTACTATTCCCCAACACTCTCCTGTGTGAGGTCTTCCACATCGAACACAGGAACGATTTCGATTCTCAGCAACTGGCACGGGTGTATGTACCGTATTCCCAACTCTTGGTCTTTTCTGAGCATCTCCAAACGATGCTGACCATCCAACACTTCTCTTATTCTCGTTCCTACTCTTTCCTCGGTTTTCCCTTACCGCCCTCCTCCTAACTTCTTCTGCTATACGAGCTTTCTCCACTAGCACCGCGAAGTCTCTTTCCCTCTGCGGAGCGTCAGCACTCGAAGTTCATCTCGCAATCCGTCTTCAAACCGGACGCACCTCTCATAGTCCGTGGCCACAATTCCCTTAGGCATACTGACTTAGCCGTACAAACTACGCCGTCAGTATTCCGCTATCGACTTATTTCCTTGCACCGTTTAGAAACGCCTTCCTTTGCGCATCTAAGTAGCTTGCTCCAACATATTTTCCTTCAAACTTTTCCTTAAAGTAATCCCAATCCAATCGATCCGTTTGTACACCTTGTTTGACAAAGTGAGCCACCATCGATAAGCCTCATCCCGTAGTAGCGAAACAAAGACCTTTCAACTTTTCCTCTGGGCACAATCCAAGTCGTCCATAATTCTTTCGACTCCTCCAACCAATATTCCGCCACATTCGGGGCCACTCCGAATACTCCCTAAAAACTTGACCCCATTAGACTGAGCCTCTCGCACCGACTTCCGAAGTTCCATTTCCCCTACTAGCTCTTGCCACTTGGCTTTGAAGCACGCGTAACATAGCACAGGACACTGCGCGTCCTCTTCACTTATCGGATCTTGTTCCTCTACATCCACTTCTTGGCGGCGACTTCGCTTTGACCCATAGCCGGACCTTCTCATCGTTTCCGAAGGCGTCATTCTACCTCTACTGTCCCCTAGAACTCATCTCCGGTAGCTTGATTTAATCTGTTTAGAAAGTTTTATGAATTAGAAATTATTGTTTCAACTGTTTTATTCACGAGCAATTTTATGCAATGAAGGTTCCGAGAGTAGTTCTTTCGGCGATCAAGTTTCCTTTTCCTACCAGTGGGTAATTTCGTCATTTTTCCTAAGGAGATATTTCGGTAATAACTCGTGTCAATTTTGAAAATAGTTTTTCCAACTTAGAGATTTTTTCAAAATTTGCAAATCTCAAGAGTCATCTTGAAAATTTTGTTTCTCAAACAAAGTGTGTTGCAAAAATTTGAGAAAGTAGGGTCATTTTCGTAGTTTTGGAAGTCATGGGTATTTTCAGTAAATTTCCACAAGTCGAGTATCCTAATATTTTGAAAACTTCGGATTTTAGTATTTTGCAAGGTAAAGAGCATTTTATCAAAATTTGAGGGTAGTACAATAATTTTGCAATACAGGGCATTTTGGTAATTTTGCCACTAAGGGCATTTTGGTAATTTTGTAAATCGAAAGAAAACGTCCTTCACAATCAGATTTAAGGTTTCACAAACCGGAGGGGTAAACTTGAAAATTTAAAAGCAGGGAATTTAGAAAACAACAAGGCTAATTCCTTTCGGGTTTTAATAATTAGTTCACTGTGTGAACAAATCCTCTTGGTTAAGGTGAACCGTAGCTACGCACTGGTAGGATTCGAGTAAAGAGGAGGTGAGTCGCTAGGATCGCTTAAATACCAATCTCTTCTTGAATGCCACTCCTAGACATGCGTCTGATGGTTACCACACCTTAACTCGGCGACTTACTTCACGAGGTTGTTTACGAGCTTTAAGTTTTATGCAAGTGTTTGAGTAGACTAATCCTAGGGTCCAACGGATCCTAGTATTCTATTCTACTGAGCCCAAACTAAGCCCAAATCAATTCATACAAACAGATCACTTCAAGAGAGTCCGTACTTACCGGTGGACTTGAATTCCTGAGGTACAGTGCCATGCCGAATACTGAAAACCTTTTATAAAAGCCCTATTTCAAAAGCCCGTTTTGAAAACTTTTGAGCCCAAAACCCTCAAAGCCGAGCTTTGAACCGGCTCGATACCAAACTTTTTAAGTTTAAATGCTTAAGTGGTGTTTTGGGGTTAACTTTTTTTACTGATTAAGCTTTTTGATGGAGGCCACAACCACCGAGTGGGCAAGGAAGGTCCTATTCAAGTTCAAGAAAAGATCCGTTTTCTGGCATGCACGAGATTGGCCACGTGGTGTGGGCCAGCGAGATAGAAAGCGTTAAGCAAATAGCCGTAGTTTCGCTAGACGATAGCGTCGAGGATCGAGAGTCTAGAACTCCTAGTAATAAGGTGTGTAGTTAGCCATTGTTTCCGGGTTTTGTGTGATAACTGCTTATGTTATATGCTTACTAATAAGTGCAGTGGTAAAAGTGTGATAGATACCCTAAAAGGGGTATGACGATGATCAGGTAAGTAGCACATTGTAAATATTGTTGTCATTTATTTAAATATGAGTGTATGCCTATATTTGTGAATGACATGCACATTTCCTATTTAGTATAAATAGGGGGGAGTGCTCATTATTCATTCACCATCTGCCTTCTCTCCTTTGCCGAATTTTGTTCCCCATTTCCTTGGTTGCCGAAACCTTTTCTCCAAAGCTTGTTGTTCTTCTTCTCTCACATTTTTTCCAAGTGGCCGAACCCTTCACTCTCCCTATTTCCCTTCCTTTTCACTTCAAAACCAAAAGTACACCCCACACCTTTCTTTCTCCTCTCTTTGGCTGAAACCAATGTTCCCTACCCCTTGATTTAATTAATAGCCGAATCTACATCCATCACCCCTTTGCCGAATTTCTTTCTCTCAACTTGATAGCACTTGGGCGAATGTTAACTTAGATCTTTTCGGTTCCGTGGTGAGAGATACTCTGGGGTTTTAGTGGTTGGCCAAGCCTCCGCTTGTAGCGATCGGTTTGATCAAGTGGAGGTAAGGTTATTTTTTAAGGTTAAATGCTTAAGTGGTGTTTTGGGGTTAACTGCTTTACTGATTAAAGCTTTTGATGGAGGCCACAACCGATCCAGAGTGGGCAAGGGAAGGTCCCTATTCCGAAGTTCAAGAAAAGATCCGTTTCTGGCACATGCGAGATTGGCCACGGTGTGTGGGCGGCAGCAGAAAACGTTAAGCAAATAGCCGTAGTTTCGCTGGGACGATGGCGTCGAGGATCGAGAGTCTAGAACTCCTAGTAATAAGGTGTGTAGTTAGCCATTGTTTTCGGTTTTGTGTGATAACCTTATGTTATATGCTTACTAATAAGTGCGATGGTAAAAGTGTGATAGATACCCTAAAAGGGGTATGACGATGATCGTGTAAGTAGTAGCACATTGTAAATATTGTTGTCATTTATTTAAATATGAGTGTATGCCTATATTTGTGAATGACATGCACATGCATCATATTGTCGTTATATCATGTTACATGTGCATGGGTGGGTTTATGAAAAGAAGGTACGGGTGTACTTCGAGTACGTGGTTGATGTCAACTTTGTGCTACATCGTGGATTGGCGCTGACTGAGGTCGCGTTGTGGATCTTTGCGATTTGGTTCGCGTGGTTACCTTGATTGATATGGGCTTTATGCCATATCGTGGCTGATGGGTGCTGTGTGCTCCATCGTGGTTTGATGTTAGCTACACGCTACATCGTGGATGGCATTGGTTGCCTTTATGGAGGGAAAAGGAGAGGGTGACTCGATAGTCCCCTGGTGTGTGGTAGGCTGGATAAGGGGGTGTGTAGCGGATGGACCCTAGGTTGGGAATCATGTTGCATTATTTTTGTAATAATATGGAAATGGGCCAAGCCCAATATGACATGTGGATAGGTATGTTTTGGGAACATACGTGGAAATGGGTCAAGCCCAGTTGATATGTGGTTTATTGAGAAATGGGCCTAGCCCAGTATTTGAGTATGAGTTGAATGTGGGCCAAGCCCAGATTGTGGAAATTGTTAAAATGTATATATATACTTGTTGCATGTGATAATTGGGATATTAAGTGGCTAGCATGTGGGTGGATTTCAGTGGTTAACTTACACACTGAGTCTGTATGACTCACCCAATTATTTATCCATCATCACAGGTGAGTCGTGATTAGTGGACGGGTTGGAGTGGATACAAGGTGGCCCATGCAGAAGGAGATTTTCATACAGAAGATGTTTCACTTTATTTAAGTATTTTATATTATCAGTATTTGGGATTTTATTGATGTAATAAGGGCCTCTTTGGTTTAAAGTACTCTATTTATTAAAGTTGAAGTTTACACTACACTTAGTAATAATTTCGCAAAAAGATTCATATTATAGCAACTTATAATAATGTTTTAATTCAGAAATTTTCAACAAACTTATATTATTTATTAAATTTTAAATGGACACGATTTCCAGAGATAATAAAATTTTCAAGTTTAGTTCTAAAGACAAAGATTTCCAACCGTCTTTCCCAGTGACATAACCAGATTCGGTCGTAGTGAATGGGCCGGGTTTGGGGATGTTACACACCCTCTTAGTGAAGTAAATGACGACCATGACGGTGAATCGATGTCGACTAGAAGCATTTGACAAGATTGGCCTCATAATATCCATGCCCCACATATAGAAAATTCTGTGAAGAAAATAGAAGAGTCATATAAATATCGTCTTCTTCAATTTAGTATTTGCGGTATGACTGATGCAATCCTCTTCCATGATAAACCAACAGTGCCCGATCCTCTTGTTTAGCCCGCGTCTTATTAGTCCAGGCATATTCTGATATGATCGTGCGAAAACATCTTTGAATTTTTGAAGATAACTCAATAATGTCTCGCCTTATTTCTGTGATGAGCTAGGCTACAATCTTCACCTCTTTTCTAGACTCATAATATCCCCTGATCCTTTGTAGAGTAAGGTCTGTTTTTCATCATTCTTAACAAATCAGAAGATAAGTTACAATCTCTGTCATCTTCAAAGTCCTTAGATCCCCTAGACCCATATCTCATTCAAAAAGGGAGTCAGTAACAACGTCGCTCATGTCGTTGATATCTGGGGACCTAGTGTAGGTTCGAAAGAAGATTTTAAATGATTCAAAGAACAGTTATTTGTATGGTCATGAATAAAGAATGAAAGGATGTTTGAAAGAAAGTCCAAAGAACAAACAAAAAAACAATTGTTTGTACAGTATGAAATGAAAAATAAAAGAATATTTACTCAAAAAAATGCATTTTATTAAAATAAAAATTCTGGACATAAGCCTATTTCACAAAAGAATTCTTATTGCCTCTAGGCTTAAGGCAACAAGCATGTTTTGAATATTACTCTAGATCAGCTCTAAAAATACAGGGATCTCTTCTACAGTCCCATTATTCAAAACATCCCCAAATATACAAGGGCTTGGAAACTTCGTTCTCTGATTCCCTCTTCATTTTTGATTTCTTCAAGGGATCACAACTTTCTTGTCTCCTCATTCAATTATCGCATTTACTGCCTCGTCAAAATGATCAGGTTTTGATGAATCGTCAAACTTCACAATTCCCATTTTAATGAACCTTTCGACCAACTTTTTAAACGCAGTACAGTTTTCAATTGAGTGACCCTTTATTCCCGCGTGGTACTTGCATTGGGCATTCTCGTTATACCATTTTGGGAATGGAGGTTGCAACGGTTTCAAATAAAATGGAGATACCACGTGTGCGTCAAACAAACTTTGATATAGCTCCTTATACGTCATTGGGATTGGCGTAAATTGGAGCCTTCGAGTTTTGCACAGTACTGATTCTTGTCTTGTCGACCCTTGTTGCCCAGCAGTGATTACATTTGGCCGATTAACAGTAATTGCTTTTGAGTACCCTTTGTTGTATGTACTCGTATTATTCACCTCGTCATCCTTTTTCCTAGGAGTAAACCTTCTAGTGGTTTCCTCTGCTTCAATCTTGCCACCCCTTATGGCATTCTCAATCATCTCTCCTGCCATCACTATATCCGCAAAGCTCTTCGTAGTACTTCCTATCATATGAGTGATGAATGGAGCCTTCAAGGTATTGATGAAGAGCATTGTAATCTCCTTTTCTAGGAGTGGTGGCTGAACTTGTATGGGGACCTCTCTCCATCTTTGCGCATACTGTCTGAAGCTTTCATTTGGTTTCTTCTCCATGTTTTGCAAAGTGATTCTGTCAGGCGTCATGTCCGTGATATGGTTGTATTGCTTCATAAAGGCTTGAGCTAAGTTTCTCCAGGAACTAATGTTAGCACGGCTGAGTTGATTGTACCACCTAGACGCTGCCCCCACCAAACTGTCTTAGAAACAATGAATCAAGAGTTGATCATTGTTTACATAGCCGGTCATGCGTCTGCAAAACATGGTAATGTGGGCTTCAAGACAGCTAGTCCCGTTGTACTTCTCAAACTCTGGCATCTTGAATTTATGATGAAGCAACAAATCTGGAACCAAACTCAAGTCTTTTGCGTCAATACCATGGTGATGATCAGCATTTTCCAAAGCCTGGAACTTTTCTTCCAACCATCTACAGCGATCCTCCAACTTCCTTGAAGATTCGATTCTTATTCCCTCTCTCTCTGCTATGTCCAAATCAGGGATAATAGGATTGGCAGGGTTATCTCCTGGGTTAGATCCTGAGCCGACCTGGAAGTTCATAGGTGGTCTAGTATCAGCTTGCTCCTGTTGAGGCCTAATTGTGACGGGTGGCCTTTAGGGATACTCCTCCGGTTGTACATGCGGTGGGGTGAAACCCCGAGGAAAATCCTCATTGTCATCAGCGTTAACTATGAGACCCTTCCCTTTGTCCATTGCCCCACTTAGCATTTGGGCCATTTGAGCCATCATACTCCTTTGAGCTTCCAACATTTGGTCCCTCATTTCTTGTTGGAGCTTTGTCATTTACTCTTGCATCTGGTCTTGCATATCTCTTTGGAATTGTTCAAGTCTTTGTTCCATTTTCTTTGACTTAGCACGTGTTCCGTAAGGGTGTTCAGCTTCCAGATTTCCCTTCTCTTTCTCTCTCTCTCTTTCTCTGTTAATTTCAACTAATTAGACTCTCTCTATAAACTTAAATGAATATGATATGATGTAATGCAAATGCATGGATGAAAAGAGGCATCGATTCTGATTCAACTTCATTTTAGAAAACTTTATTAGAAAACAAAATTCTTTACATAAAACGGCCTACAAGTATGCTTTCGCCCCATGTCCTAAGGTCTTGATTTTCCCAAGCAAGGAAGCTAGCTCTTGACTACGATCGATCACACTCATACTTCATGCTCAACGTATCAGCCTGTGATGCTAAAGTCTGTAGATGATCAGCTACCTCTCGAATCTAAACTATTGCTTCACCTATGAGGTAATCTCGACTTCTAACTTGATATTGAGAATGGTGAAGCTCTTCCTTCCAACGCCCTTCTCTTGTTTCAAGAAGCTCTATCTGAAGTTCACAACTGTGCAATGCTGCTTCTAACTCTTTAATCTTACCCTTCATTTCCTCGATCTTGTTCAGGCTAGACTTTAACTCGGAATTATGGCTTCGATGGTGATGAAGAGACCGTCCAAGCTTCGCATTGATCTTCAGAAGAAGATTTGTAAAGTATTGATCATACACCCTAGCTGGTGCCATACACCGAGTCATAATGCCATACTCAGAAAGATTCTTCCGCTTTCATGGCCCATAAAGATCAGAATTTTTCCTATCAGGGTGCGGACAAAAAAGGAACTGCGGAGCTTCAAGAAGTTTAGATTGTATCTGTTCAAACAGTTTTTCAACTCTAACCACAAGTGAAAGACATCTATTCTGGTTCATCTCATTGAATATATCAAATGGGGGATCAATACAAATTCCTTTCATTTCTCCACAACGAATCAAATCCCTTGCAATGTCGTTTGGGTCACAACGAGGAGCTGAGAAGTTCACAATAGCCCATCTTTCAATCCTAGATGGCTCCACCAATTTCTTGAATGATACCGTCTTCTTAATCTCCTTTTTTTCCACGCCTATTTGGGCTATCCTGGATATCAGGGCTTGCATTTCCATTGTTTCTGGTAGGTGCAACATCCTCAAGTACAACAATATACTCAAGCTTGTTGTTTGGTAGCGGACCTATAATAAATAAACCTTTTTTACCATCATAGGCAAAATTCTTTCCATCCAAATCATTTTTTGTAGGTCTCATGCACTCTGTTAATCACTTTCCTTCCCACACCCTTACCATCCATAGGGCGACCATCTTCATATGAAAGAGAAACGCTGTAATGATAGAAGTGTCCATCCGTACTTCCCACGGGTTAGTATAGTTACCTTCTGCCCTTTAATTCCAACACCACGCCTTGCCATAGGGTGTCATACAATCTTCCTCGCATCCGATTCTACTTTAATCGAAACAACATCAGGAGGCACAGGTGGCAAGGATTCTAGCGCTGTCCCATTTCCCTCTTGCTCAAACGAATCCATACCCTTCTTTCTCTAATTGCCTTTGCTGTAACCACATATAGACGACTGCATTGTCTTCTACTTTATCAAGGAATTCGTTCTCCATAACCAGCTTTCTAACTTAGAAACTGACCGTGAATCGATACCTCTTAAAATATGAAATGACATGCACAAAAGAATAAAACACAACATGTTAGTATCACAGAACAAGTAAAATAAACGAACACCTATCTGGGTAACTACTAAGGTTTGTCGTAGTTCTACCTAGGGTAAGCCCTTAGGTTTTCTACATGTGGTTTAGCTCTAGAGTTACGGTACCTGAACCAGCAGATTCTTCGATCCTCACCCATTATAGGCTCATATGGACCGAGTTCAGTTCAGGGGAATACATTTCCCTATGGCTGCACGGAGATGAAAATCTCACGAAGACATAGGTTCAGATGTATCCCGAAAGCGGTTCACTATCCTGCACGGAGGTGAAAACCTCTCGAAGGAGTAGCTTCTCGCTCCCACTTAAGGGTGTGACCACAACAGTCATGCAAATACAATGCAAAGATATTTAAAAAATAAAATCACATGTAATAAAAAGGATCATAATTTTTTAAACCAGATTTTTAAATTCGGACATAAAGACATGAAATTATCGATTTTACGGCTTGACTCTCTTATTAGTCCCTAGTGGAGTCGCCAAGCTGTCGAAACCATTTTTAAAGTTGATTTAAAAAATGAGAGTCGACTTTTAAAAACGAAAATGAGAGTCACCACCAATCCCTTTTTACTTAGGTGTGATTGGATCACCTTAAAAACGTTTTATTTCAAAATACTAATTTTGGTCTACAAAAAACAAGAAAAATGGGTTCGGGAGTCGGTTACGTATGAGGAAGGGTTAGCACCCTCATAACGCCCAAAAACTCGTACCTAAACGATAAAATCATGTCTAATGTTGAAACTTTAAAAAACTTTAGAAAATGGTCTTTTTATTTGAAGAAAAGAAATCCAGACTTACCTATCTCAAAGAAATAAAACACCATACCCAGTAAGTTAGAATATAGCATCTCATGACTTCGAAACTAAGCACGTCTTTATTTTAGAAAATTCCTATCTCGAGACACAGAACGTCATACCTAGTAAGTTAGGACACAACGCTTTGAATCCCCAAGAATAGGTTTTTTTATTTGAAATTTGTAAATTTCGATTTTTAAAAGAGAAGGGATATGTAATACCTAAAGTTTCACGAGAAAAATCGAAACCCAGTAAGTTAGGGCACAATTCTTCTCGAAATCCCTCAAATATCACATATCACCGTATTTTTGAAAACCATTTGAATAAAATGCTTTAATTCAAAAGGTATTTTTATAAAAAAAAAAGAGTGGTTTGAGTGAGACATTATAATATACATATCAATTCAACCTAACTACAAATTATATTAACAATAAATAATCAATGAATAATATAACATGAATAAATAAATAAATAAAAACCATGCTAAAGTAATAATAAACAAATATAAAGATAATTAATAAAATCATAATATATAATAAAATAATATAAAATAACTAATAATAATATATAAGGATTATACATAATAAAAATAATTAAAAAAACATATATATACATAATATATTAATCATAAAAATTATATATGTAATAAATAATATAAATAAAATAGGTTATATATTATAATAGACTTAAAACAAAATTTTAAAACTAATCCATAATATAATACTTGAAAATATAATATAATAAATAATATATAAATTATTAAACCAAGTAAAATAATATATAATGATAATTAAATATATATAAAGATAATACATATAATATATATATATGGATTTCAGTACTATTAATAAATTAATAAATATAAGGAAATAATATATAATATTTAATATGATAAAATAATTAAATATAATATAAAATAAAAGGATAAAAAAACAAAGAAACAGGGGTTAGATAACAATTAAAACAGATATAAAAGGACTAAATTAAAACACGCGTTAAATCGCAGGGGTTAAAATGAAAATTAAGCCAAATTTAAAAACTACGACGTTTTGTTCTTACCATTAAAGAATCCGAGGGACTAAATTGGAAAATAATTAAACTTTTAGGGCCAAATTAAAATAAAAAATGAAATTAAACGGAAATAAAAAAATAGAAAAATGCGGGGGGACTAAAATGGCAATCAGACCATTTAATAAGAACGCGCGGATCCTCCCCTGGATATCGGGTCAACGCGCGGATCTTTACTTAAAACGACGTCGTTTTGGTCCTTACCTGACCATGCCAAAACGGCGTCGTTTCCTTTGCGTATATAAACAATTGTTCAAGAAAAAAAATAATTTAGACTTAGATTTAAAAAAAAAAAAACTCCAAAAACGCTCTCCAATTCCCTTTGCCTCTGTCCGGAACGGCCATCGGACTTCACAGGCCACGCGCTTCACGCGCCATCGCGATAGGCGGTCGGAGGGTCGAATCTCTCCATTCCAAAGGTACTTTTTCATTCTCTTCATTTTTTACTGTATTGTATGTAAAACATGTATAAATAATAATAAAAAATAACACAAAAAACAAATCGGAAATCACCTTCTGTAATATCCTGATTTTGTGGGTCTGTGCATTTGGTACGTTGCATGGATAAATTAGTAAGTTAAAAGGCTTTGAGGTGTGTATTGGGCTCAGGTTTGGGCCTAAATTTGGGTAAAAATTTATTAAAAATAGTGCTCGTAGTATTTTAATTTAAATTATTATGTTTAGTGGCAAGTTGGGCTTGTGGCCCAAATTTTGGAGGTGTTTTAAGTGGGCATTAAGGTGGCGTCACAAGGGGGGAGGAGTTGGGCCTAGTGTGGCCGCTTGGGGCCCAAATTGATGGGTCAAATTTTGGCACTTCAAGGGGGAAGGGGTGGACGGCATAGTGTCTACATTTTAGGAGCTTTAATTCTTTTTATTTAAGTGATAAAAGATGATAAAATGAAGGAAAGAGTTGGGTTGAAGATGGTCTCTTTTAAAGGTAAGATAAGGGGTGTGTTATGAGATGGATGAGATAAGGGATTAAGGCTATCAGGAGAGGGGAGAGTTGGCCGAAACTCCAACTCTGAGGTGTGTGCATGTGTAGCCGAATTTTGAAGCCTAGTGTCCATCTTTTCCATTCGTTTTCTTTTCTTTCTTTCTCACTTACTCTTCTAGCCAAAAATTCTCTTCTTCTCCTATTCTCTCAAATTCTTTTCTTTGCCGCAACTCTTCAACACATTCTTCTTTTCATTCTTTTCTTCCAAATCCGAATACCCTGGTCTTCATCTTCCTCTCCCATAGCCGAATCTACAAGGGTGGATTTCTCCCGAAGGTGCACCATAAGCCGAGTACTCCTCTTTAATCTGGTGAGTTTCGGGATTTTGCTTCTCTGCGGTTTCTCTTTTTCTTTTCATTAAGTTCTAACTCGAATCACTTGTTCAACGGCCCTATCGATTTCACTCCCTACCCCTAGAAGCCGAATCCTGTCTTGCGGTGCCCTGTATGGCCGATTTGTAGAAAACTGAAGGTAGGTTGGTAGGTTCGGCCGAATGGCCTTTCTTGTTCTTTTGGCTTGGCCGAATGTGTTTTGGTACTCATTTGATTGCGTTTAAGGGATTGGTTTAATACTTTAGTGATGGCCGAATATAGGTGGGAAGGTGACGTTTTCTTAAAGACTTTCGGGATTCGACAGTGTAGGTAAGGATTCGTTTTAAGTGGTATCATTATTTAATTAGTGAGATCTCATCGTTTAATTGGTTTGGTGATTAAGGGATTATTTTGAACTCGATTAACAGTCAGGCAGTGGAGGTTGGATCTGTAAATCCAAACGAATAAGTATCGGGAGTTGGATTGTAGACCGATAGTGGTAGTCTCGAGTGACAGTAGCATAGAAACAGTAAGAGCGTTAGTACGATAACCAGGTGTGTAACTCTTACACACTTTCTATACTTGATATGTTAATGTTGTGTGTTGTAAAAGCGGAATGACGGCAAAGGTTACTAAAATACCCTTGTGGGTAAAAGCGAGGATGCTTAGGTAAGTTGTTATTATTGCTCGCCTTGATTGTAATCTATGAAGGCATGTTATTCTGTAACGTAGTTATATATGTTAAGCATGATCATACTGTATGGATTGCATAAGTATATGCCATGGGTGATGAGAGGAGGGGAGTATGATCTATCGATCACACTAGTGATTTGGTATCACACAGTGGGCAGCCCCACATATATTATAAAAATTGTGACTAAGTCTCAAAGTGGTTTGGCACCACCAGTGGTTTGGTACCACATATGTTATTTTTGTAACTTCTGTTACAGGTGGTTTGGCACCACCAGGTGGTTTGGTACCACAAGGGTAGATTTGGGAGACCCGGATGGAGACTTAGGTTGGATGGGTTGTATGACTTGCATATTAATGTATGAATTTGTGTAAGAGCATAATTTCTCTTGGGATGGGGACTTACACACTGAGTCTAGGTGACTCACCTCTTCCTTTACATTTTGCAGATCAGACTTAGATCGTGGATATGGAGCCGGAGTGGACTCGAGGTGGCCATGCTCAGCATTTGTTTTATATCAAAGTTTTTTGTTTGGACTTAGCTGTTTTATTTAAATTTTGGGTTTTCCTCGTTGTAATAAGGCCGCCTAACTTTTATTTCTGTGATGTTTTATTTGGTTGTTTTTTTTATATATAACTTTCGATAAGCATACTTGGTAAATGTGAATTGGTTGTTTTTAAAACCTCGATAAGAATGTGTTTTCTGAAATGCTCACTGATTAAGTAATAAGTATGGAGTAACAATTGAGCAACTAAGTTTTTCTAAAGCAAGATTTAACACGTTTTGAACACCACAAGATTCAAATTCGTTTTCTCTAAAATTATTCGACAGTTTTCTCCTTAAACAAAATTGACAAGTCGATTTTCAAACATTTTCTTTCCCGTAGCATGCCAGACTCGGTTATAGTGGTTAGACCGGGTTTGGGGTGTTACATTTTGGTATCAGAGCCAGGTTCAAAAGCTCGGTTGTGGGTTTATGGCCCAATATATGTTTTAAGAGTTTGTGAAATAATTTTTCTTTCGGAAAGCATGGCACCTGAGTCTCCAGCGCCGATCCACCCAGGTAAGTACTCTAACCTTTGATTTAATGTTTATGTGTGGGCTTTGGGGGTTTTAGATGTAGTTGAGCATGGTAGAACTGATGGACCATAGGGTTAGTTTACATAACTTCTTAATTACATAAGACTTAAGCCGAATCAAACAAACCTGTGAGTAAGTCGCCGAGTTAGGGTGTGGCAACAGCGAGGCGCATGTCTAGGATTGGATTCAGGAAGAGCTTGGTATTTAAGCAGTCCTAGTGACTCACCTCCTCTTCGCTCAAATTCTACCTGGTGCGTAGTGACTGTTCACTCTGACCATGAGGACTTGTTCACAGGCTAAATTCGATAATTAAAACCCGAAAGGGACCAGCCACACTGTTTTGTAAAAACCCTAGTTTTGAAATTATCAAATTACCCCTTGATTTGTGAAAACTACCCTGAATTTGGAAAAAAGACCAAAGTACCCCTGGTTTGTAAATTATCAAACTGCCCCTGATTGACAAAATTACCAAGATACCCCCGAGTTACAAATTACCAAAATATCCTCGCTTCACGAAATTACCAAAATACCCTTAATTTGCAAAATCACCCAAACTTTGTTTTGGAAAAATTTTGAAAATACCCACAGTAGGTAAAAATTATGAAAATACCCACAGGTAGTGAAGATGATGAAAATACCCTACACGTTGAATGTGGTCCATGGATGTTGTTTGTGTGATGAATGCACTTAGAACTAGGAGATAAGCTGGCTGAAACTATAGATAGATTCGACTTGAAAGAATCACTTTTAAAACTATTTTCCATAAAAATTGCTCGTGGATAAACAAATGAAACGAATTAATAATACATAAAATTCTTAACCGGATAAACGCGAACGAAGAATGAGTACACGAGGTCGTGGGCGTCCGCCGCGTGGCCGGGGTAGGGTAGGATGACCTTGTCGAGCCGGTAGGGTCCGCCATGGAGTCCGGGAATGTCTTGTGGATCTGCCGAGCGGAGGAAGCTAAGTTTCGAGGATCGGTGGTGATAATGATGTAATATCCGCGAGTTTTAGAGAGAGTTGCCGGGGCAGGATCGGGTACAGGAGCCCAGAAATTGGTGGCTGAGCGACTCCGAGCTAACGGAGCGGAGGTGTTTAGGGGGGTGTTCGGTGTAGCTCCCAACACTGCTAAGTACTGGTTAGAGGCAACAGAACGTATAATGGATGACTTAGACTTCTCGACTGAGGAGAAGTTAAAGGGGATAGTGTCTCTCCTCCAGGATGAGTCGTATCAGTGGTGGCTCACGGTCAGGGATGGTGCAGTGGCCGATGATATCACCTGGGGTTATTTTAAGGCAGCCTATCAGAAGAAGTATGTGGGAGCTGGTTATACTGATGCGCAACGTAGGGCGTTCCTGAATTTGGTTCAGGGGAGTAAGTCGATACTGAGTCTGAGGCGAAATTTTGAGGTTAAGTAGGTATGCTCGGGGTATGGTGGCTACGGAACATGAGCGCTGTGTTAGGTTTGAGGATGGGCTAAGAGATGAGCTGCGGGTGTTGATTTCCCCTCAGCGAGAAAGGGAATTCGACATTCTCGTGGAAAAGGCCAAAATAGCTGAGGAGGTTAAGCGAACCGAAAAGCGGAATCAGGATAGAGGCAGGGATAAAAGGAGTTTTGGGCCATCAGGGTCTAGTGGAAATACTCAGAAAAGGGCTAGATTTGATGGTCCGGATCGAGCCGCAAAGCCTCTTCTTTGCTTTCGATGGCCACCTCAGTGCGTTAGATGTGGGAAGTCTCATTCGGGAGAGTGTTGGGCTGGTAATAGAGGGTGCTTTGAGTGTGGGTCAATGGAGCACCGGGTAAGGGATTGTTCGCGAAAATTAGCTAGGACTCAAGCTGAGGGTCAAGGATGTGGTCAATTCAGGAGAGATGGCCAGCAACCACAGAGGGGTCGAGATGCAGTTAGGGGTGGTAATGGTAATGGTAATGGTAATGGTAATGGTAATGGTCGAGGCCGTGAAGCACCTGGCCGAGGTGCTGGGGGTGCTAATGCTAGACAGCCTGGGTTGGTCTATGCGACCAAACGTCGAGAGGAGGCGGCGCTTGCCGGACGTCATAATCGATGCGTTTTTAATTTCTGGGTTGCCTTATACTGCTTTGATTGACGTTGGATCAACACACTCATATGTAGCTAGTAGCATAGTGGGAACTCTGAACTTAGCCTATGAGATTTCTGCTAGGAAGATGACAATAGTTAGCCCTTTAGGACACTCTGTGGTAGTAGACAAACTGTATAGGGATGTACCCCTAGAACTTCAAGGGGTCGTGTTTCAAGCGGATTTGATGGAACTACCCTTCGGGGAGTTCGATTTAATCTTAGAAATGGATTGGTTGGTTAAGTACTGGGCAGAACTAGACTGTGCGGCTAAGCGCATGGTGCTAAAATTGGCCGAGAGTGAAGAGGTGGTAATGATAGGTGAAAGAAGGAATTACCTATCTAATGTGGTGTCCGCGCTGAAGGGGGAAAAGATGGTAAAGAAAGGATACGAGGCGTTTGTGGTTTATATTTGTGCCTTGAAAGCTAAGGATTTGGCTGTAGGAGGTGTTTGAACAGTGAAGGACTTTGTCGATGTCTTTCCGGAGGAGCTTCCGGGTTTGCCACCAGATCGGGAGGTGAAGTTCGGTATTGACCTTCTACCGAGAATAGCGCCAGTGTCTATTGCTCCGTATAAGATGGCGCCAAAGGAATTGGTAGAGTTGAAAGCACAGATTCAGGAGTTATTGGATCGGGGTTTCATTCGGCCAAGTGTATCACCTTGGGGAGCGCCCGTGCTCTTTATTAAGAAAAAAGACGGGTCAATGCGAATGTGCATAGACTACCGTCAGTTGAATAAATTGATAATTAAGAACAAGTATCCGTTGCCTAGGATAGATGACATGTTCGACCAGCTTAAGGGAGCATCAGTCTTTTCCAAGCTAGATTTGAGGTTGGGATATCACTAACTTATGGTAAAGGAGGCGGATATCCATAAGACGGTGTTTCGTACTCGATACGGGCACTATGAATTTCTGGTAATGCCGTTCGGGTTGACGAACGCACCCAGCGATGTTTATGGATATGATGAATCGGTGTTTCAACCGTACTTGGATCGGTTCGTCGTAGTATTTATAGATGATATTCGTGTACTCGAGGTTGGAAGAGGAACACGACAGCGCATTTGCGGGTAGTGTTGCGATTTTAAAGGAAAAAGCAATTATACGCCAAGTTTAGTAAGTGTGAGTTTTGGTTGAAGGAAGTTACTTTTCCGGGGCATGTGGTATCGCAGAAGGGATAAGAGTGGATCCTCGGAAGATTGAGGCGATATTGGATTGGAAACCACCCAAGTCGGTGTGGCGGATTCGCAGCTTGGGGTTAGCAGACTACTATAGGAGATTTGTGGAAGGGTTTTCTTCGATAGCGACACCTTTGACAAAGTTGTTGAGGAAGGAGGTACCTTTTGTATGGACGGATAAGCGGCGGGAGAGTTTTGAGAAGTCAAGAGGGTTTTGACCGAGGCTCTGGTCTTAATTCACTGTGGCGGAAAGATTTTGTGGTGTATTGTGACGCTTCCCATACGGGGTTAGGTTGTGTATTGATGCAGGAGGGGAAGGTTGTTGCTTATGCGTCTCGTGCCAGCTTGAGACCGCATGAAGTTAACTATCCGACGCATGATCCGGAGTTAGGCTGCGATGGTCTTCGCTTTGAAGGTGTGGAGGCATTATTTGTGCGGGGAGAAGTCGGTGATCTACGGACCATAAGAGCTTGAAGTATCTGCTGACTCGAGAAGGAGCTGAATTTGAGGCAACGAAGGTGGTGGAATTGTTAAAGGATTACGACTCGCTCGATTGAATATCACCCGAAAGGCAAGCGTGGTGGCGGATGCGCTAAGTCGAGAAAGTGGTGTCGGTTGAGGGTGATGTTCGCCCATCTTAGTATGTATGAGGACGGAAGCCTGTTAGCGGAATTGTAGGTGAAGCCATCATGGGTAGATCAAGTTAAGGAGAAACAGCTGGTAGATGAAGTCTTAAGTGCTCGATGCTTGCAAGTGCAGAATGGTGGATTGGAGGGGTATAGTCTGAGCAGCGATGGAGTATTATGTTTTCAGGGGAAGGTGTGTATGCCTAAGGATGTGGAGTTAAGGCAGAAGATTTTGCAATAGGCACATAGTTGTCCATATGCTATGCATTCGGGAGGTAGTAAGATGTATCGGGATTTGCGGGAGTAGTTTTGGTGGCCGTGTCTTAAGCGTGAGGTAACGGAATTTGTGGGTAAGTGTCTGACATGTCAGCAAGTCAAGGCTGAACATCGATTCACCGTCGTTTATTCTGACCGATTAAGATTCCAGAGTGGAAGTGGGAAAGGATCACAATGGATTTTGTGAGTAGGTTACTCCTCACACCCACTAAAAAGGATTCGGTTTGGGTGATTGTGGACCGTCTGGCGAAGTCTGCTCATTTCATACCTGTACGTATGGATTTCTCTCTTCAGAAGCTAGCGAGACTATATATAGCGGAGATTGTAAGGTTGCATGGGGTGCCAGGTGTCGATTATTTCGGACAGAGGCCCTAGATTTACGTCAAGGTTCTGGAAGGCTTTGCATCAGGCTTTGGGTACAAGGTTGGATTTCAGTACGGCATTCCATCCCCAGTCAGATGGACAGTCGGAAAGGGTGATTCAAGTCTTGGAAGATATGCTAAGGGGTTGTGTCTTGGATTTGAGGCGATTGGGAAGAATTTTTACTAGTTGGCGGAGTTCGCGTATAACAATAGTTATCGAGTAGTATTAAGATGGCACCATCTGACGTTATATGGTGGAAGTTTCGTACCCCTACGTGTTGGGCGGAGTTGGGGAGCGGCGATTATTGGGTCCGAGTTGGTTGGTTGAGACAGAAGATAAGGTGGAGGTGATTAGAACTCGGTTGAAAGAAGCTTGAGATAGGCGAAGTCTTATGCCGACCTTAAACGGAAGGATATAGAGTTTGCGTAAGGTGACGGTCTTCTTGAAAGTGTCGCCGTGGAAGAAGGTTACGAGGTTCGGTAGGAAAGGCAAGTTGAGCCCTAGGTTTATTGGGCCTTATCGGGTATTGAAGCGAGTAGGACCAGTGGCTTACCAGCTCGAGTTGCCACCATAGTTGAGTCAAATTCATAATGTATTTCATGTTTCCATGCTTAGACGCTACCGCTCGGATCCGTCTCATGTGGTTCCAGTGGAGGAGATTGAGGTGAGTCCAGACCTGTCTTTTGAGGAGGAACCAGAACAGATCCTAGATCGGGATGTTAAGGTTTTGCGTAGGAAATCGGTCCCTTTGGTAAAGGTATTATGGCGGAACCATGGATCGGAGGAAGCGACATGGGAGCCGGAGGATATCATGCGACAGCAATACCCTCAACTCTTTTGATCAGGTAAATTTCGAGGTCAAAATTTATTTTAAGGGGGGTAGAATTGTAATATCCTGATTTTGTGGGTCTATGCATTTGGTACGTTGCATGGATAAATTAGTAAGTTAAAAGGCTTTGAGGTGTGTATTGGGCTCAGGTTTGGGCCTAAATCTGGGTAAAAATTTATTAAAAATAGTGCTCGTAGTATTTTAATTTTAATTATTATGTTTAGTGGCAAGTTGGGCTTGTGGCCCAAATTTTGGAGGTGTTTTAAGTGGGCATTAAGGTGGTGTCACAAGGGGAGAGGAGTTGGGCCTAGTGTGGCCGCTTGGGGCCCAAATTGATGGGTCATATTTCGGCACTTCAAGGGGGAAGGGGTGGACGGCATAGTGGCTACATTTTAGGAGCTTTAATTCTTTTTATTTAAGTGATAAAAGATGATAAAAGGAAGGAAAGAGTTGGGTTGAAGATGGTCTCTTTTAAAGGTAAGATAAGGGATGTGTTATGAGATGGATGAGATAAGGGATTAAGGCTATCAGGAGAGGGGAGAGTTGGCCGAAACTCCAACTCTGAGGTGTGTGCATGTGTAGCCAAATTTTGAAGCCTAGTGTCCATCTTTTCCATTCGTTTTCTTTTCTTTCTTTCTCACTTACTCTTCTAGCCGAAAATTCTCTTCTTCTCCTATTCTCTCAAATTCTTTTCTTTGCCGCAACTCTTCAACACATTCTTCTTTTCATTCTTTTCTTCCAAAGCCGAATACCCTGGTCTTCATCTTCCTCTCCCATAGCCGAATCTACAAGGGTGGATTTCTCCCGAAGGTGCACCATAAGCCGAGTACTCCTCTTTAATCTGGTGAGTTTCGGGATTTTGCTTCTCTGCGGTTTCTCTTTTTCTTTTCATTAAGTTCTAACTCGAATCACTTGTTCAAAGGCCCTGTCGATTTCACTCTCTACCCCTAGAAGCCGAATCTGTCTTTGCGGTGCCTGTATGGCCGATTTGTGGAAAAGCCAAGGTAGGTTGGTAGGTTCGGCCGAATGGCCTTTCTTGTTCTTTTGGCTTGGCCGAATGTGTTTTGGTACTCATTTGATTGCGTTTAAGGGATTGGTTTAATACTTTAGTGATGGCCGAATATAGGTGGGAAGGTGACATTTTCTTAAAGACTTTCGGGATTCGACAGTGTAAGTAAGGATTCGTTTTAAGTGGTATCATTATTTAATTAGTGAGATCTCATCGTTTAATTGGTTTGGTGATTAAGGGATTATTTTAAACTCGATTAACAGTCAGGCAGTAGAGGTTGGATCTGTAAATCCAAACGAATAAGTATCGGGAGTTGGATCGTAGACCGATAGTGGTAGTCTCGAGTGACAGTAGCATAGAAGCAGTAAGAGCGTTAGTACGATAACCAGGTGTGTAACTCTTACACACTTTCTATACTTGATATGTTAATGTTGTGTATTGTAAAAGCCGGAATGACGGCAAAGGTTACTAAAATACCCTTGTGGGTAAAAGCGAGGATGCCGGGTAAGTTGTTATCATTGCTCGCCTTGATTGTAATCTATGAAGGCATGTTATTACATGTAACGTAGTTATATATGTTAAGCATGATCATATCTGGTATGGATTGCATAAGTATATGCCATGGGTGATGAGAGGAGGGGAGTATGATCTATCGGTTGTCACGGTGATTTGGTATCACACAGTGGGTTGGCCCCACATATATTATAAAAATTATGACTAAGTCTCAGTGGTTTGGCACCACCAGTGGTTTGGTACCACATATGTTTTTTTTTAAACTTCGGTTACCAGTGGTTTGGCACCACCAGTGGTTTGGTACCATGAGGGGTAGATTTGGGAGACCCGGATGGATACTTAGGTTGGATGGGTTGCATGACTTGCATATTAATGTATGAATTTGTGTAAGAGCATAATTTCTCTTGGGATGGGGACTTACACACTGAGTCTAGGTGACTCACCCCTTCCTTTACATTTTGTAGATCAGACTTAGATCGTGGATATAGAGTCGGAGTGGACTCGAGGTGGCCATGCTCAGCATTTGTTTTATATCAAAGTTTTCTGTTTGGACTTAGCTGTTTTATTTAAATTTTGGGTTTTCCTCGTTGTAATAAGGCCGCCTAACTTTTATTTCTGTGATGTTTTATTTGGTTGTTTTTTTTTTATATATAACTTTCGATAAGCATACTTGGTAAATGTGATTTGGTTATTTTTAAAACCTCGATAAGAATGTGTTTTCTGAAATGCTCACTGATTAAGTAATAAGTATGGAGTAACAATTGAGCAACTAAGTTTTTCTAAAGCAAGATTTAACACGTTTTGAACACCACAAGATTCAAATTCGTTTTCTCTAAAATTATTCGACAGTTTTCTCCTTAAACAAAATTGACAAGTCGATTTTCAAACATTTTCTTTCCTGTAGCACGCCAGACTCGGTTGTAGTGGTTAGACCGGGTTTGGGGTGTTACATCTTCTGCAAATGGGTTTTCGTATTTTATTTCTATTTTGCCTTTTTTCTCCTCCCTCATTTACAGGTTATTTCGAGGTTTTATAGCCCCTAAAATAATGACAAAAATGGAAATACAATATTATGTTTCTCCTTTTGCTGTTCTTTCCTTCTTTGCAGGTCAACGGAGAGAATCTCGGCGGTGGGATGACATGCGCACTAATTTCGGCGCGAGAACAGGCTGGACAAGGCTGCGGGGTGAGGCATTTGCTTGCGCGCGACGATCGGAGTCTGCTGAGCGCGCTAGGGTTTGAAAACCCTAGGCCATCTGCTTGATTCTGTTTAGTGTTTGGGCCTTCTTGGGCTACACTAATTTGGGTCTGCTGGGTTTAGTTAATCTGGGTAATCTGCTGTTGGGTGTAATTGGGGTTTTGGGCTTAGGTAGTCTGTTTGTGGTATTGGGCTCGGGTATTGGGTCTAGTTTTGTAAATGGACTGTAAAGCATAAATTGAGACATTATTATATTTTTTTTGTTTTTATTGTATGGGCCCGGGCAAAAATGGGCCTCTACATAGTTTATTGTAAATTGCAAGTGGATGTTTCATTTAGAAATTTGCAAAAACAGTCTGTCACGTCGCAACGTCGAGTAAGTGTCGTCACATCGAGATCAAGTTACTATGCCACGATGCGATGTGAATTATTGTGTAACTGAGACAAGGCCAAGTTAGTATGTTGTGTCGCAACGAGAAACCCCGGGCGTCGCGATGTCAAGTATTGGTAACTGAGACAAGGCCAAGTTAGTATGTTGTGTCGCAACGAGGAACCTCCGACGTTGCGATGTCAACACGAAGTTTTGTAAATGTTACAATTTAGTCCTAATTCGCTCTCGGGTTAGCATTTGAGCTTTCGTAAGTTTTATATACCTAATTTGCTTGCATTTAACTGTTTAATAATGTGAATTGGATTATGAATTGTTCGTAGTTGCTCTGGCAACGAATGTGACACCTTATAGTTTGGACCCGACGAACAGGTCGAGTATGGGGTGTTACATATACAATCTTAAAAAAAAGGAGATCAAAATTGAAAATGAACCATTATCTTATAATGTAAAAAGTAAAAAATGAAAAAGAAAAAGAAAGAAAGAAAGACTTAAATTGGGTGTTATGTAAAGAAGGCATTAAATTATAAAAGTTGGTATCAAATTATATAAAAAAAAATTAAAGTATAAAACCAAAATTAAAATTTGATCATGATTATATAATCTCAACAAAAAAAGTATAGGGACCATGGTTGAAATTTAACCATTATTTTATAATATTTGAGAAAAGCAGACACTTGTCATCTAAGGTCTTTATAGATTCGATTGCTTCAAATTTTTGCTCAGAGCCCAATTTAATTTACAATTTCAACGTATGTATTTATTGTTTAAAATTGTAATTCAACAGGTCAAATACATATTTATATTGTATTAATACATATATATTCTTGATAATTGTTGATATTGAGTATCAACAAGGAATAAAATAAAGAAAAGAAGATGGTGGTACGAAGGAGATCGATTCACTTAAATATGTAAAGAGTCGAAAAAGTGCAAGGAGGTAGAAAAAGAGGAGGAGGACATATGCTGAAGAAGATAGAGGAATCCCTGCCTATAAATACTTTAAAAAACAAGAAAAAAGAGGTTGAATCCTTGACACTCTTACTAGCCCTAATCCTCTGTCTTCCTTAGCATAAAACCTTGTCCTATTTCTCACCTCCTTAAATTTTTCAGCTCTCCATCTATTTAGGTGAATTGGCATCATTTGCACCACTATTTTCTCTTTTCTCCTCCTTTACACTAATACCCAATATCATCAATACTAATATATATTTTTAAGACTTTAATATATTTAGAAAAATAACATAATTCCATATCTAATTTATCAGGTGAGTAAAATATAAGTTGAGGTACAAATAATTTAAAAAAAAAAATGAAAGAAGGCAGATAATGTAAATAAAAGTAAGTTAAGGCATCGTTGAAACATAATAGTGAAAATGTGAAATATTGGAAGGAGGAGTTTGTCTTTGTTGGCTACAAATAATGGCAGAACGAATCACGTGTGAAAAGAGGAGAAAGGCGATCAAAATGTAGCTTCCCGTTCACTCCCCGTTTTGGAGTCATTTTCGTAAGGGCTCCTACCACCCAGAATTGATGGAACACCCCTATATCAAATCAAATCTAATCTAATCCATTTCCTTTTTTCTTTTAATTTTCGTTTTTCATTCTTATCCTCATCACCCATGCAGTCTTGTTTCTTTTTTTTTTTCTGTTTTATTATAAATTGATTAATCAATTTTGATGACATTAATTTAATTATTAAATTGATAAAAAAGCACAATATTTTACTAGTCAATTTTTTATAAAGATAATTTAGTTGTTTAAATTTTTACATATTAATTTTTATTGAAAATTATAGCTTCTTACTTTCTTTAGAAGCTACTACTCTTGAAAAATTAATATTGTAAAATTTGAATTATTTGAATCGAATCCATCATTTTAACCATCAATTCTACAAAAAATTAAATATAAAAAGAATTATAAAAATATTTTAAAAAGTCATAATTCGATTCAACTTATTTAACTATCAATTCTTATCTCATCTTCAACTTTTATATGTTTACAACTATTTGATTTATCGTAGCACTAATTTCTGATTCAATTAATTGGTTTAATCCAATTCTAACATCACTAAGGAAAAACTACCTCCCCTTTAAAAACTTGCAATATTTTGATTTCTAAATTACATTTTATAAAAATTATCCATGTTATATAAAAAATATTTCTAGTTTCTTCAAATATACTATAATATTTAATTTTATGTTATGAGTTAACAAGGCAGACACTAACTTAATTAATAAAAGACTCAAAATTCACTATTTTGATAAATTAACAAATATTACTATGAAAGTGTTATCATTATTTTTTTAGATATAAAATCTATAAATAATAACTTTAACTTAAAATATATTTAGGAAAAAAAATTAAATGGTGGGATTTGACCTAAGACACCAATGCCCTTAAAAGAATGGAAATTTGGAATGTGAATTTGGATATTTGATTTTTTTTTTTTTTAGATTTGAATAATATTTAGATTTCGATTTTGGAATTACTTTTTGTCATGGATGTGAATAGATACATAGATTGTCTATTACTTGAATCTACATTATTTATTCGAATAATGTTGCGAATTTGGATATTTGAATCCACCTTACAATTCTGATTTTATATGTATATAAAAAATTTAGTTGATTTGAATTCAGATTTTGCGGATTTGTATATATAAAAAATGTAACGCCCCGAATTTGGGCCTAGAAGAATTGGGCTTTGGGCTTTGGGTCTCAGAAAATTTTTAAGTGAGCGAGAAAATGACAATTGGCATGTGGGCTTTGAGGGTTAATGAATTTGGAGTGTCTAGGGGTGTTAGAGATGTTCTGAATCAAGTAAGGGTATAGGAAAAATTTTAGTTTTAGCCCAAGGGAATCATGACTTGATTAGTAGGCCTTTTAAATAAATGAAGAAGAAAAATGACATAAAAGAGCTTGTGGTGTAGTGGCAAAGTGGTGCCACTTAGGGCAGCGGAGGTGGCGTCATTAGCGAGCAAGGGAGTCCAAGGTTCGAGTAGTGGCATGGTATTTTGTTGGGGATTTAATTTTTGCCTTCTAGATGGTTAGTAGTGGCGTTGGATGTGAACTCTGAAGGAAGTGTTCATGAGAGAAAATTAAGGAAGGGATAAAGGAGCTTATCTTAGAGAAAATTTAGGATGAGATTGAGGAGTTATCGGGAGAAAGTTAGGAGTGAGAAGTGTAAAGAGTTGGTGCCGTTGTGGGAAGTGGGAAGTGTATAAATTCGGCTTAGGAGGGTAAATGAGTGCCGTTTTTGGGTCTTTTAGGGGTATTACGAATTTTCATTGTGGCTTTCGGCATTTGGATAGTTTTGCAAATAAGTTAGTCTTTCTTTTCTTTTACCGAATTTCCTTAGTTACCCTCACACAAGCACCATTTGATCTTTTCTTTTCTCCCCTCATTCTATTCTTACATTCTTAGCGAATTCTTCCATTGCCGAAAAACCATCATTCCTTTTTGCCGAATTCTCTCTTAGCCAAACTTTTCTATTGCCAAATTACCATCGTCTTCTCTTGCCGAAATCCCCCATTAGTGCCGAATCTTTGTTGTTTTTCTCTATCACAAATCAGTTGGTATCTACTCTCAGTCAAGTTTAAAAGCCGAATCTCGTTTGGTAGGCCGCATGATCTAAGGTTGGATTCGGTAAGTATTCTGTTTACTCCCCTTAGTACGTTTTGTTAAAAGCCGAAGGGCGATCTAATTTCTCATTGTCCTGGATCTTGTATTAACAAGGGTAAGGTTCAGAGATCGCTAGCGTGGTAGGATCGTTAGCAAGGATCTAGGGTACACTTGTGATTAGCAGCTAAGGAAGGGCCATTAGAACCCGGGGGCACACGGTAAGGTTACGGTAAGGTTTCGGCTTTTGAGTAAATATTTTTGATTAAGTATGAGTGGTTGATTGAAGGTTGGTTGGTTGTAGGATCAAGGCTAAGGATAGGATAGCACGTCGCAGTGATCGGTGTGTACAAACACTACACACGACGATATCGGCAATGCCGAAAAGCCGAAAAGCCGAAAGTGGCTAAATGGGCTAGTGGGCCCGAGGCTAAGTTTGATTAAATGGTTTGGCTTGTTAAACATATTGAGTTAGTCACGCATGATACACGATTTGGACTTATTTTGGGCCTAATAGGCCATATGATAAACTTTGGGCCTAATGGGCCGTAAGGTTGGAATTTGGGTTTGATGGGCTTTATGGGAGCGTGAACAAATATGCTAGGGTTTATGGACTTAGGCCTAGTTTGAATAACTCTTCAATTTCATAAGACTTAATCTAATTAAACATGTCTCATGAACAAGTCGATTAGTTAGAGTGTGGTAGCAGAGCATATGCATGTCTAGGATTGGATCTAGTGAGAGCTTGGTATTTAAGCGATCAGAGTGACCCACCTCCTCTTTTAGAGATCCTACAGGTGCATAGTATTTGTTCACTTTAACCGCGAGGACTTGTTTATGGGCCAAAGTTTATAACTAAAACCAGAGAGGGACTAAAATACCCTTATATTGGAAAATTACTAAAATACCCTTATATTAGAAAATTACTAAAATACCCTTATATTAGAAAATTACTAAAATACCCTTATATTGGAAAATTACTAAAATACCCTTATGTTGGAAAATTACTAAAATACCCTTATGTTGGAAAATTACTAAAATACCCTTATATTGGAAAATTACTAAAATACCCTTATATTGTAAAATTACTAAAATACCCCTGTTTGTAAAATTGCCAAGATACCCCTAATTTGCCAAATTACCAAAATACCCCACAGTAGGGTAGAATTACTGAAAATACCCAGGTAGTGAAATAACGAAAATACCCTATGTGATGAATATGGGTTTGTGGATGTTACTTTTGTGTTTGATGCATTCATATGATATTCTGCTTAGGATGCATATGGGTGGGAATTATGGTACGGAGGAAGATTTGAGGATCGCATGGCCGTATGGTATGGATCCGGGATCGCATAGCCGTATGGTATGGATCCACCACAGGCTTTTTAGCCACCGAGTAGCCATCTTTGCACACGATAATGTTACCGAGGGCTGTGTGCCATTAATATGGGCTTCGTGCCGTAATTATGGGCTTTGTGCCAATACCGAAGGCTTTGTGCTATTATTATGGCTTTGTGCCAATCATATTTACCGTGACTATGTGCCTAACATATATATATTGATGACTCTGTGTCAATATTTAAGGATCGCATGGCCGTATGGTATGGATCCACCGGAGGCTTTAAGCCCAATATATGATTAGCGACTTTCTTTTGCAACGTTCGATAGTACCAACCGGCTACCACTTAGTGTGTAGCGGAGGGTGGGTCGAGCTAGAATTCCCCACAGGAGTCATAAGGTTGGAAGGGAAATGGTGTGTTTAGCGGATGGATTTTTGGGGTGGGTTTTGCATTATCTGTTTATAAATGATACGATATGATATGATATGAGGTCATTGTGGGCTAAGGCCCAAGACCACCGATTTTGTTAGGGCTTAGGCCCAATGTGAATATTTGTATGTGATTTGATTGCCAAGGGTTGTACACACTGAGTTTCGAAACTCACACCCTTAATTTTAAATGTTTGAGTAATCCCGAATAGGCGCTCGACGAGGAGAGGACTCGGAGATGGCCACACTACAAGTTGTTCAAATGTTTTAATTTATTCAAATGATTCTGTTTAAATACTTTATTTTTTCCATTGGATTGTAATAAGGCCATGTAACTCCTATTTGACTTTAAATTTTGGGTTTATTATTATTGTTGTTTCAACTGCCCACTTAAGAAATTTCATAAAATTATTGAAGTGTTAATATGGTTTTCGAAATAATCTTATGTTTTGGGCTTTTGGGCCTTAAATTGTTAAATGGTAAAATCATTTTGAAGTGTGCCTTTAATGTGACATTCCGGACTCGGGCCTAACTTCTAGGCCGGGTTTGGGGTGTTACAAAAAATGATTAGGAATTTTGAAATTAAATTTTTTTTTGTGGATTTGGATATCCTACAAATAATTATATTTAATTCAAATTTGGATTGAGATAATAATATTTGAATAATTTATGAACAATTAATGGATTTGAATATTTAGGCAAATTTATAGATTCGAGTTCAAATAATTAAAAAAATGCAAATATTTGATTTGCTATCATTCCTACCTAAAACTTCAACTTTACAATTTCTACCTTCATCTTCCCTCTAAAAACTTACAATTACTCTTTCCCATAATCCCTTCTCACCCTTGAGAAGGAGGATAAATGTGTTTCAATATGCTCGAACTCATACCCTCCTACTTTGGCAACAATGTCGATGCCAACTAAATTAAGACTTAATTGACAAATTTACAATTACTTAAATAAGACATTACTTTCAAAAATAAATTATATGTATTATCTAAGGTTATTTCTTCACCAAAATTCTTTCCAATTTTCACTCACATAAGTATATCATAAGACTAATATAATGAATTTAATAACATTTTTTATATAAAACCTCATTAATTATAATTAGCTGTACTTTATTAATTTAACTTTTTAATCAATAAAAACAAATATCTAAACTAATTATTAAATGAATAATTTCATTTTTATGAAAATAAATATAAGATTAAGACATCTAAACAAGTATTACAAAGTATACATTTTTTTTTCTAAATTTATACTTTTGTAGCATTAGATAATTTTATTCCTATTTTAACAAGTAGATTTTTTTTTTTTTTGATATTGCAGATTTAATTGTGATTTTTTTAAATGAAGTGTGAAAATTTAAAAAAAATGTTTTATTATAAAAAAATTGTATACGGTTTATAATCATAATATTATATAAAATTTTAATACTACTTATGAATTGGAGACTTAGATATGAAAAAATTTCAATGTCCATTTAACATTTTTTTTTTCATTTCATTCAACTTATTTGATCTTCAAGTTTTTTTATATTTTTATTTTATTTCAAAATAAATTTATAATTAACATTAAATAAAAATATTTTATAATAAAAAAATAATTCTAGTAAACTTATAAAGTTAAATGAATATCTCAACCATTAGCATGCGTATTTTATAAAAAAAAAATAGGGTAAAAGATACTTAAGTTTAGTGTAAAACATACTCTCTAGTTTTAAAAATATCTTAATGTAAAAGGCACTTGCCATATAGTTTTAAAAATACCGACTTACCTCCCTCGTGTTTAAAGAAAATCTCATAAGCACGCTTGAGATCTATTTACTAAGCAACTTTTAACAAAAAGACAATTTGTTATACCCCTACTTTGGCAAGAACATATGGCAGAGCATGAGATGATCTATTAAGGACCTTTTGTTGGGAATGACCTGCGAGCAACCCTCCACTAAATGTCTACTAAATGCCCTTTGTAGTGATCCTCCGCCTAAAACCATTTGTGATTGACCCTCTCTAAATCTTACTTGACTATTTTAGAGACGATTTGCTATGGACCTTCCATGGGGACTACTGAGGTGCAACAACTTCATACTAGACTGAGCAAATAGAATGTTAGAGGATGACCGCATGGTACCACATATGGCGACAACTGACCTGTAGCGACTCTAACACCTAACTGACCATAGGGTTAAGCCTACCTCCCGTACCGTGATATGGGTGAGGTGCGGAACAGGATCGTAAGTTTGTCAAAGTCACAGATTTGACTTAAGGCTATAGATGATCGGAAAGAAACTTGCATTTTGACACAACCAAAAATGCAAACAAATCAAATTCAGATCTAAAAGAAATAAAAGGAAGCTATTAAAATAAATAATTAAGATAGAAAAAATAAATAAATTGTAATAGCCCGATTTTGGGTCTAGTCGGAACAGTGGTTTCGGGACCACAAATCCGACGAAGAAAAATTTACTTTTATGGTCTACAATTTTATGGAACAATTTCTTGAAAATTTCGTTCAAAAATTTTGACATTTGGGCACTCAATTTAGTTAAAAGGACTAAATTGCAAAAAGTGAAAAACTTGAATTCTATATGTTAAAGGTGTCCAATTGCTATGATATTTTAAATTGAAGGTCCTTAAATGGTAATTAGACTATTGGTTAAGTTGGTGGACAAAAATAGACATGGTTTAGTATGTTTTCAAAGTTTTTCATTAAGGGTATTTTGGTAATTTGGTAATTAAAATGAATTAAAAAGCCAAAATAAAGCCAATTTTTGTCCATCTTCCTCCCATGGCCAAAATTCACAATGGGAAACCATGGATAGGGTTTTTCAAGCTTCCAAGCTCGATTGTAAGTCCGTTCTAGCCCCGTTTTTAATGCTCTTTACATTTTTGAAGTCATTGTAACTCGATCTTTCTATTTCTACCATCAATTTGAAGAGATTTCAAGGTCTAAAATTTTACCCATGATGTATGTTTGTGTATTTTGATGTCTAATGGTAGAAAATGCATGTTTGGTGTATGATAAATGACTTTTGCTAAGTGATTTTCGGTGAAAATGCCTAAAAGGACTTGTTTGTAAAAGTTGAAAACTGAGTAGTAAAAGGGTGAATAAATGAAAAATGTGGGCTGTTATGAGCATGATATAGGTTCGGCTAGGCTTGGGTGTAATGAAATTGAATGGAAATCATTTTACGAGCCTAAGGACTAAATTGTATGTAACGGCCCGATTTAGGGGCTAGTCGGAACAGTGGTCTCGGGACCACTAATTCGAGGTTGAAGAAAAATATTTTGATATTATTTTATGTGTTATAAAATGTTTATAAAGAGGCATGAGAATTTTGGTGCTTTAATTTTAGCGATTGAGGGCTTAATTGCGAAAAAGGACTAAATCGCATAAAGTGCGAAAGTTCTATTTTATTTGCTAGAAGTTCCAAATAGCTATAGAATGTGAATTGGAGGTCTTTAAATTGCAATTATGCCTTCCTATAAGTGATGGACAGTCAAGGGGACAAGAAATGAAAAATTTGACAAGGGTTGGTGACATTAGTTGACTAAATGAATAAAATAAGATGAAATAAGTAAAAGCTATCATCTTTTCCTTTTCTTTTCTTCTCCAACCGAAAATATCAGCAAAGGGATGGTTTTGAAAGCTTGAAAATTTCAGCAGCTCATCTCCTCTTCAAGCAAGTGATTTTGATGACTTTCCTTGATAAAAATTGTACTTTTGGAGTCCCCAAAGCTTAAGCTTTCTAAAGAGGGGACTAGTTTGCAATATAGTGGAAAGTACAGGGACTTAACATGATAGATTTTATGTTGTTTGATGAGTTTTATGGAAGAAAATGAATGATAGGATGATGAGAAACAACTTTTGTGAAAGGTGTTGTCATGAAAACACCTAATTGGGGCTAAAATGCAAAAGTTGTAATTTGTTCATTAAGGCTTGAAATAGATGGAATTGTGGATAGTTTTAAGAGGATTAAATGTTCAGCTAGGCTTGTTTAACAATAAAATGTGATGAAAATTTATTTACGAGCCTAGGGGCAAAATCGTAATTTTGCCAAAGTGTAAGGGCAAAATAGTCATTTTTGCCTAGAGTGTAGATTATGATATATTATGATTTACAAGTGATTAAGTCAGTAAATTCCGTTGTTCTAGATTAAAGAAATCGAGTTTCAGACCTAGAACGGGTGAAAAGAGAAAGGTGGGCAAAAGTCCCTTTTCGGCCCTTTCGGCATCGAGGTAAGTTCATGTTCAAATGTTGTAATTACGTATGAGTTATTTTAATATTCCAATGTTGTATGGAATGTATAATTACGCAATGAATGTATTAAATACTTGTCGATGGGTTGTTAAGAGAATTGAACCTAAGAATGGTAAGAAACGTAAATAGTATGAAATGATGATAGTTAAGGTTCCGTGTAAGACCATATTGGTATATGGCTTCGGTGAGAGATATTAAATAAGACCATGTCAAAGACATGGAAACTATGTGATATTCCGTATAAGGCCTTGTCGGGGACATGGCATCGATATGATAATCCATGTATGATCCTATCAGGGGTATGATGTCAATGTGACAATATGAGTATGTGACCTAATAGTATTATTTAACAGTTGAGATGAATTTAGTGCATGATGAACCTTTAGTGGGATGAGTGTAATCAATACACCTTAGTGTATGAGAGAGATTTGTTAATGTAATGTGTGAACGCGAATGAGAATCGTAGAAAGTTAAGTAAGAATGATAGTGAGTGAGGATGTTTACGGATGAACATTTGAATTAGAGAAAATGTATGTGAATAAGTATTTGTGAATATATTACTATCGGTGGTGTTGTATGCGTTACCACGATATATTATTAATTGATGGGTCGTAATGCGATACCATCAACTATATTATTATCGGTGGGTGTATGCGTTACCACTGATAAATTAGTGTCGATGGGCTGTGTGAGATACCATCGCTTATAAATGATTGGTGAGCTAAGTGCGAAATCACCATAGGTATAAATGATTGGTGGGTGTAGCGATACCACCCTATAAGAGATTCAATGGTGGGCTAGGTGCGTAACCACCGAGAGATTAGTAGTATGAGTGGCTTATTGAGAATGCGTGATGTGTTGATTTATATGATCTTGTGATGATCGGTGCGAGGAATGTATGCTAATTAGACGAGCATTTGGTTTATGGTATGGTAAGAATATGGTAAGAGATAGAATGAGTAAGCTTTAAGGATGATTGAGTAAGTAACCATGAGTTCATGAGAAAAGCTCTTCATAATAAATTGTAGTCATGTATATTCAATGAATATCAGTGTTTATCAGTTGTGTGCAGATGAACTTACTAAGCATTTTTGCTTACTCCTTTTATTTCTCTCATCTCTTATAGGTAAATTTAGCTAGCTCGAATTGGAGATCACGGAGATGTTTTCACACTATCGAAAGCGGACACTTGGTATGATGTATCAAGTCTCTATAAGTTATGGCATGTATAGGGCTAGTACTTAAGGTTGATTGAGTCATTGTTGATGTAGCCAAATTATGTTGGCCTAAGAGAACTTATGTTGTTTGTGTATAGCCATAGATGATGGCCTAAGTTGTTTGTAATTATATGGGAATTAGTTCTCCCTAGTGTATGGGATAAAGACCTTATTCTTTTATAATCAAATGTCTTTAATTCAAGAGTAATGTTGATACTATGTGTAGTTATGTGATGAGGTATGTATGTATGCAAATGTGGGTGGAAAAAGGGCTTGGTAGATAGCCTCTAAGTGCTTGTACGGTTAGACACACGGGCGTGTGTCTAGGCCATGTGTCTCCTGCACCTTAGTGTATTAAGTCAGAATAGACCACGGGCTGGTCACACGACCGTTTGTTCAGGCCGTGTGATACACACGGTTGGCACACAGGCGTGTGCCAAGGCCATGTGAAGTCTGCACTTGACACTTAGAAATTTAATTGTCACACGGGCCAGGGCCACGGGCGTGTCCAGGCCGTGTAGATTTAGTCAGTGTCGACCACGTGTAACACCCCAAACCCGGCCTAGAAGTTAGGCCCGAATCCGGAATGTCACATTACAGGCACACTTCAAAACGATTTTACTATTTAACCATTTAAGGCCTAAAAGCCCAAATTTTAAGAAAATGATCATATGTTGAGTTATTTCGAAAACCATGTTATCTTTAGAAATGTTATGAAATTTATTAAGCGGATAGTTGAAACAATAATGATAAACCCAAAATCCAAAGTCAATTAGGAGTTACATGGTCTTATTACAATTCAATGAAAAACAAAGTATTTAAAATAGAGTTATTTGAACAAATTAGAACATTTGAACAGCTTGTAGTGTGGCCATCTCCGAGTCCTCTCCCGCGTCGAGTCGTTTATTTAGGATCACCTGAAACATTAAAATTAAGGGTGTGAGTTTCGAAACTCAGTGTGTACAACCCTTGGCAATCAAATCACATACAAATATTCACATTGGGCCTACACCCTAACAAAATCGGTGGTCTTGGGCCTTAGCCCACAATGACCTCATATCATATCATATCGCATCATATACAAACAAGATAATGCAAAACCCACCCCAAAAATCCATCCTCTACGCACACCATTTCCCTTCCAACATTATGGCTCCTATAGGGAATTCTAGCTCGACCCACCCCTCTGCTACACACCATGGGTAGCCCGGTTGCGGTACTACCGAACGTTGCAGCAAAGCTGCTAATCATATATTGGGCTTAAAGCCACCGGTGGATCCACAGTCGTCAAGCGACTATGCGATCCTCAAATTCTTCCTCCGTACCATAATTCCCACCCATATGCATCCTAAGCAGAATATCATATGAATGCATCAAACACACAACATCTATAAGCTTATATTCGTCACATAGGGGTATTCCCGTCATTTCACTACCCAGGGGTATTTTCGTCATTTCACTACCCAGGGGTATATTCGTCATTTCACTACCCAGGGGTATTTTCGTAATTCTACCCTACAGGGGTATTTTGGTAATTTGGCAAGATAGGGGTATCTTGGTAATTTTGCAAACAGGGGTATTTTGGTAATTTTACAAATAGGGGGTATTCTGGTAATTTACAAATCTAGGGGTATTTTAGTAATTTTACACATAAGAGTATTTTAGTAATAAGGGTATTTTAGTAATTTTACAAATATAAGGGTATTTGGTCCCTCTCGGGTTTTAGTTATGAACTTTGGCCCATAAACAAGTCCTCGCGATTAAAGTGAACAAACACTATGCACCAGGTAGGATCTCAGAAAAGAGGAGGTAGGTCACTCGGACCGCTTAAGTACCAAGCTCTTACTAGATCCAATCCTAGACATGCATATGTCGGTTACCACACTCTAACTAATCGACTTGTCCACAGACATGTTTAATTAGCTTAAGTTTTATGAAATTACAAAGTTGTTCAAGCTAGGCCTAAAGTCCATTAACCCTAACATACTTGTCTACGCCCCCATAAGCCCATCTCATGTTCTTACGGCCCATTAGGCCCAAATCTCATCATATGGCCTATTAGGCCCAAAACATATCCAGATCATGTATCAAGCATAGCTAACTTAATTCGTATAATCAACCAAACCATTTTATCAAACTTAGCCTCGGGGCCCACTCGCCCATTTAGCCACTTTCGCTTTTTGGCTTTTCGGCATTGCCGATATCGTGTGTGTAGTGTTTGTACACACCTGGTAACCTCGCGTGCTGCAAACCCCTTAGTCACGAACCTATAATTGACATTACTAGCGATTAACCAAAGCGTTAACACACATACTAACCAAAAATCGAAACCTCACTGCACTTTTACATGTGTGCCTTTACGCTCTAGTAGCCTTTCCTTTGCTACTATTGGCGATTATCCTCTAGATCTGCACCCAAACACCTATATCGTCAAAACCAAGTGACCCATATTGTTCATAAGTCACCCCTATGAGCCACATTAGATTCGGCCATTTACTAAACCATGACTGAGTCGAGAACACTTACCACCTTGTTAGCAATCCTTACTTACCACGCTTGCGATTGTTAAGCCTTACCCTTATTAATACAGGATCCACGACAATGAGAAATTAGATCGCCTTTCGACTTTCAACAAAACGTACTAAGGGGAGTTGACAGAATACTTACCGAATCCAACCTTAGATCCTGCGGCCTACCAAACGAGATTCGGCTTTTAACCTTGACTGAGAGTAGATACCAACTGATTTGTGATAGAGAAAAACAAGAAAGATTCGTCACTAATGGGGGATTTCGGCAAGAGAAGATGATGGTAATTCGACAATAGAAAAGTTTGGCTAAGAGAGAATTCAGCAAAAAGGAATGATGGTTTTTCGGCAATGGAAGAATTCGGCAACAGAAGAATAGAATGAGGGGGAGAAAAGAAAAGATCAAATGTGCTTGTGTGAGGGTAACTACAGGATATTCGGTAAAGAAAAGAAAGACTAACTTATTTGCAAAACTCTTCAAATGCCGAAAGCCACAATGAAAATTCGTAATACCCCCTAAAAGACCCAAAAACGGCACTCATTTACCCTCCTAAGCCGAATTTATACACTTCCCACTTCCCACAACGGCACCAACTCTTCACTCTTCTCAGCTCCTAACTTTTCTCCCTGATAGCTCCTCAATCTCATCCTAAATTTTCTCTAAGATAAGCTCCTTTATCCCTTCCTTAATTTTCTCTCATGAACACTTCCTTCAGAGTTCACATCCAACGCCAATACTAACCATCTGGAAGGCAAAAATTAAATCCCCAACAAAATACCATGCCACTACTCGAACCTTAGATTCCCTTGCCTGCTAATGACGCCACCTCCCTGCTCCCTAAGTGGCGCCACTTTGCCACTACACCACAAGCTCTTTTGTGTCATTTTTCTTCTTCATTTATTTAAAAGCCTACTAACCAAGTCACAGTTCCTTGGGCTAAAACTAAAATTTTTCCTATACCCTTACTTGATCCCAGAACATCTCTAACACCCCTAGACACTCCAAATTCATTAACCTTCAAAGCCCACATGCCAATTGTCATTTTCTCGCTCACTTAAAAAATTTCTGAGACCCAAAGCCCAAAGCCCAATTCTTCTAGGCCCAAATTCGGGGCGTTACACCACGGGTGGAAGGCACGGGCATGTCTTAATGGCACACAAGCGTGTCCCTATACCAACACGGGCGTGTGGCCCCTGTTTTAAAGAAAAGTTTCGTTTAACTTGTAAAAGTTTCCGAACGCAAGTTTAAGGCCTCGTAAGCCCACAATATGAATGATTTGACTAAGAAAGAGAAGTTTTTAATTCGGAACAAAATTTTATAGCCTGTAAGTTCATGTTTAAGGAAGTTTAAGCATAGTAATGTCTCGTATCCGGTTATAGCCTTAAAATCGGGTATGAGGTGTTCATTGTAAAATGTCAAACTTTAGGGCAAAAATGTAATTTTTTCCATAATGTGATTTTGGGCTGATTTGAATAGTATAATGATTAAATAAGTTAAATGTGATATTATAGATCAAGAAAAATGAGGTTCGGACCTCAAATGGGGGAAAAACGAGTATTTGACGATTTAGTCCTTTTCGCCATTTTTATGTCGAGGTAAATTCGTATGTTTAATAAGCATTAAATTATATGTGTATAAATGCTTAATTGATATAATTATGGTAAATTTTATATTATTGAAACGAAATGTGAATGTTATTGAGTATGATACTATGGAAATGACCGACAGAGATTTGGTACAGCGAAAGTCCCAGTTGAACCTTAGGAATAGATAGGATATAAATGTCATGACATTAGGGTTACTGAGATTATGTGTAAGACCATATCTAGAATATGGCATCAACATGAGACATTCGTGTAAGACCATATCTGGGATATGGCATCGATATGAGACTTTGTGTAAGACCATAGCTGGGCTATTAGCATCGATACGAGATTAAATGTAAGACCATATCTGGGATATGGCATTGGTACTGTACTATGTGTACGAGATCCCCGAGTATCCTTTAGTATTCCAAATGGTTCAACGGGAAATTCAACGGGTATGTCAAAGACGAGAAAGAGTATGATATGTTACGAGTTGGTACAGGTATGTACGAAAACTCAAAGGAAATGAATTCGGTATATGATGAACCATTGGTAAGAATGTGATTGAGCATGTTATGTTCATGAAATTGTGAGCTCATGATTTCCACGAGAACGATTTTGTGAAAACCTTGTGATTATTAGTCTATACTTGTGATGTATGAAATTCATGATAAATTCAGGTGACGATTATGTGATTGGCTTTCGGGCCAAATTGAGTTATGATATAGCATGTTTTATGTATGCGAATTGTGATTTATCGGATATGAGAAAATGAGAAGATAAGAACTTAGACAATTAAAAGATGGTAAAGTATATGCTTGAGAGATGAATATTAGTAATTAATGTGCATGTTTGTTATGAAGTATGAAATGATTGGTTGAATGTGGTAATTTGTTATAATGGAGAGATTACGGTTATTAGGCTAATGTCAAAACATGTTAAAATATGCTTGCAAACTAATAAAGCAAACAATGTGACTGGATAAATTATAACTGTGAGTTTTATAGCAATTTATATTATCTTGTGTTTATATTATCGGACTTGGTAAAAGTTGCTTATTACTTTCATACGGACTTACTAAGCTATATAGCTTACCCCTTTCCTTTCCAATGTCTTATAGGGTTATTGAGCTAGCTCGGGTTGGAAATCGTCGGAGATCCTATCACACTATCAAGCTGTCATTTTGGGTATAAATGAATTCAAGCATTTTAAATCTATGGCATGTATAGGGACTAAGTCAATTTGTTATATGTGTCATGATTAAATTAGCCATATGTGTTAGCTTGTAATGGTTAATGCTTCATCTTATATATAGCCATGAATGATGGCTTATGTTGATCATAAGTTTATTCATATGTTAATGCCCTCTTGTGAATGTGAAATTGGTATGTTTTTAACGGGCTAAGTATGATGTCTTAAGCATGATAAATAATGGCATGAGGATGACATGTTATTGACTTGGTTGTGGTTGTTTGGTTGCTCTTATATGCTTGAATTTGTGCCATGTGATGTTGTGTTGATGTGTGCAAGTGAGGGTGACAAAATGGCTTGGTAAATAACCTTTAATTTGTCCACACGGGTAGACACACAGGCGTGTGTCTAGGTCGTGTGTGACACACGGTCTACCCTACAGGCATATGATCTAGCCGGGTGTCCCTTGCACCTTAATTGTTGCAAAACAGAATGTCCAGAATTGAGCACATGGGCAGAGACACGGGCGTGTGTCTCAACCGTGTGTGCTACACAGCCTAGCACACGGGCGTGTGGCCCGGCCGTGTGCCACAAGTCAGAGAGCACCCTAATTTGAACACGGTCTGAAGCAGGGCGTGTCCTGGGGTCACACGGGCGTGTCCCTTGGACCACACGGGCGTGTGAGCCCTGCTTCTAGCAAAAATTTTCTAAGTTTTATAAAAATTCCCTGAGTTCTTGGTTTAGTCCCGAACCACCTCCAAAGCATGTTTTGGGCCTCGTAGGCTCGTATAAGGGACTTTATGATTGAATGTGAATGGTTTTAAGTTGGACGTAAATTTATGACTCGAAATTGTGTGATTGCTTGTGATGTGAGTCCGGTAATGCCTCGTACCCTGTTCCGGCATCGAATACGGGCAAGGGGTATTACATAAATCAAAAGTAACACCCTCTACCTGACTCGGTCGCCAGGTTGAGTATTGTATGCTACACTAACCCGAATGACTAAACGAATTTTTTGTTTCTGGTTTAATTACATACTTAAAAAGCTTGTATTTTGAAAAATTTGACTGAAATTTCAAATCGTATTAAACTAGTAATAAAACTTTAAGACCTTGATTCCATCGGTCGTTTACAAATTTTTTTTGACAAAGAATCAATAACATATATAGATAACTTAAACCCTGAGGTGGAGCCTCTATGAGTGCCCTTCTTTACACAGGCACAGCTGTCGTGTTTCACCTAGCTCATAGTAAAGTTTGGCTTGGTCCCCCTTGATTTTTTAATCTTTAACTAACCTGCATTCAAGAAAAAATTTTATAAGTTTGAGGGAACTTAGTGAGATCCGCATATAAAATTTAAGAAAAAGGTGAGACATCTAGCTGAGAATTAATCTCCCGAATAATCGCATTCATTATTTTTGGCAGGCGACGCTTGGCGACTACCCAAGTAATTGCTACATATGTAATCTTTACCATATTTCAATGTCCTTACTGCCTTCGGGTATTAAAGCTCACTAAATATAGGCCCTTCGCTACTAATATTGAGGCTATTTCCCGAGTCGCACACCCCTTCGATACGATGTAGCCATATTGACGTGGATGCCATTATGGAAAGGGCACAGAAGGTCGTCGCTGATGTTAATGCAAAGGTGTAGGTGGGTGGTAGTAGCCATAAGAGGCTTTGGACTGAAGGAGGCTCTCGAAGTACCGAGGAGCACAGTGGTAGTAGTCTGGCCCACTGGAAATGATGCAAGTAACCAATCAATCCAAAAGGGAGCTTACTCCGCCTATCTTTCCTTTTCACCTCGAGACTCAAACTGAGTCTGCCACTCCAGTGGATGTTACTCCCCTCACACAAAGTTCGCCTAATGAGTCCACTCCCCAAACTCCCTTTTCCACACCGCCATCTATCCATACTGGACCAAGGCAACCTCTCACTTCCTTCGATGGGACATTAAGTTTACTTCTATGGAGGGACCGTTTTTCTGCGGGTCAGCCTCCCGTCTCCCCAACAAAAAATAGCCAATGATAGAAGATGGACCTACCCCAAGAACTGAAAGAATGTATTCTCCCTTTTCCTCCGAAGCTCATAAACCAACTTTCTTGGAGTTGATGGACTCCTACCAAATCATGGTGGAGGAATTCGGTTTTCTTGGCTAGGCCCTCCACGACCGATTTTACGAAAGTGAAGCTAAACGGGCTCAATTAAAGTTGACCCTAGCCTCTCAAAATCAATGACTAGTTCAACTCCGTAAAGCACATGAGGTCGCAACCCTGTCAAATTTAAGAGTTCGTCGAGTCTACCTCTAGCTGGGAGTCTAAGTACAAATCCCTAAAAATAGAGTCTGAGAGTTGGGTCCACCAGTTGGAGGGCCAGATCAAATCGTAGAAGGAACACCATTTGGCAGACTTAGAGAGGATCCAGAATGAAAACAATGAAGCGTTGGAGCGATACAAAGCAGAGACTCTGGCGAGGTTCGCAGATTATCTTCCCAAGCTAAGGTCTAATTACATCTTTCAGGCTTAGGTTGTCGTGGGCCCCTTCAATTTGAGCCAAGTGGACTTCAGTTGTCTATGCCAGTACACCAATGAGGATCAGGGCTTCAATGCGATGAACCATTATGGTGTCGAATGGGAAGAGTTTCAGAAGAAATGAAAAGATTATGATGGTTTTTTTACCAACCAAGCCTAAGCCCACCACTCCTACTCCTATAGAGGAGGCTAATGATGGGGGGAAGAAAACATAGAAGAAACAGTTGATCCGCCTACTGGGGGTGACGTCTAATTCTCTCTTGTATTGGTACTGATTTTCCTCGTGGCAATTAAAACTCCCATCTATTTTTTTTGCATTATATTTGTCGCCTATCTAGCTATAAATAGCCAATTCTGCACTTATTTCAGTACACTTACTATCTTATAATAACTTTTGAGGAACTAAGCCAGATTTAAGGTAACATGTATATAAGGGTTATCCCATAACTTCTTTCATATAGAGGATCGGCTAAACCGAAGCTCTGATACCACTCATTTTGTAACACCCTCTACCCGTACCAATAGCCATGTCCGGGTATCAGATGCTACACTAACCTGAATGACTAAATAAAATTTTTATTTCTAGTTTAATTACATACTTAAACAACTTTTATTTTGAAAAATCTGATTAAAATTTCAACTCGTATTGAACTAGTAATGAAACTTTAAAACCTTGATTCCATTGATCGTTTACAAAATTATTATTTTTTTTGAAAAATAATCGATAACGTTTATAGATAACTTAAACCATGAGGCGGAGCCTCTACGGGTGCTCTTCTATACACAAGCATAGCTACCGCATTTCACCTAGCTCCTAGCAAAGTCTGGCTTGGTCGCCCTCAGTTTCTGAATCTTTAACTAACCTTGTAACATCCTTAAATAGGGGCTATTGTGTTTGAACTGTTTGCATGTGTATGGCTTGGTTGTGATGTTAATTGGGATGTTTTAGGGTCTAGGTATGAGCCAAGGGTAGGCCCGAACTATAGGAAAAAAATTGTTTTAAGCTTTGGTTAAGGGGAGCTGAAGGAGCTAGGGGTTAAGTATATTCCGTGGTAAAGTTAAGCAAAAGAATTGCCTTGGTAAAGTGGCGAGGAGGCGCCACTTAGGGCCTTGAGGAGTGACGCCACATGCAAATGAAGGGGAGCTCGAGTTCGAGCAATGGAGATCCCATTTTCTGCTTAGTATTTTGACGCCAACCTGAGGAAGAGTTGTGCTCACTCAAACTCGTCGAGATAAGCTGTTGAACAAGTCAAATTGATTTGAACGGGTGGCAAAGAGAGAATTTAGGAGTTTGAATATTTCAAACTCGTTTGAACGAGTGGCCAGAAGAGGTTTGAGAGGTTGCCAAAATTTGAATTGTGTGAGGAGGTGTATTCGGCTGAAAGACTTAGGAGGAGTGCCGAAAATCCTTAGTGAACATTTTCGGCTAGCAAAGCTCTGGTCCATTCGGTTGAGAAGCAAAACTGAAACCTCATTTGGGCACTTGTCGATTTTCCCTCTAGCAGAACAAGTCGAATCCTTTAGAATCCTTTTGAGATTTCTTTCTTTTTTCTCCTTTGAAACCGAAAGCCGAAAGCACCCTAGACTCTTGCCGATTTCTTCCTTAGGCATTGAGCCAAATTTTCACTTGCATTCCTCTCTTATTTCATTTGAATCCGAAACACTACTCTCCCTAAACCTCATCTCTTTTTGCTCTCCATTCTTATTGGTTGGCCGAACCTTCTTCTTCCTCAAGCCATTCTTTCAATTATTTCTTTCATCTTCTTTTCACCATCACTCAAACCGAATACCCCTTCCATTCTCTCCTTCCATTTTGGTCGAATCTCATCTGCTTTTTCTTTTCTTAAGCCATAGCCGAATCTCCCTTGATCACTCAACCCTATTGCCGAAATCGCTTTCAACTCTCCCCTTCTTGTTTTAACTTTTGGCTGAATATCAACTAAGCATAGATCTCTCTTGTGTGATTTTCTTTAATCGGGTTTGAAGAGGGTAAGTGTTCTTGGCCGAAACTCTATCATCTTCTTCTTTTCTCTCTGTCGACATGTATAGAACAAAAGTCGAATATCGGCATTTGTCTTGACTCTTAATCAACTATACAATCGGTTTCTCCTAGGTTCTTCGGGTTTAGAAGCAGTGGATCGTGGTCATCTACTCTCTCTGCCAATCGGTTTCGTTAGGACTGTGGTAAGGTCTCATGCTGATTCATTCTTTCCCTTATTCTTTTGAAAAGCCGAAGGCTATTGCTTTATGTGGTTGAATGTTGGCCGATTGTAGGGGAAGGCTGAGATCTTCCATATCTCGAGTTGTGGCTAGTATTCGAAAAGCGTTAAAGTAAAGGGGTCTAGTACGTTAGACCGGGATCTTTCGGGATTCAGTAATCGCGTTAGTAACCAAGTGTGTAACTTACACACTTCATAATCGTGTAAACTTGTTAATAACCTAAACTATGTTAAAAGCCGAAACTGTGTAGATATCGATATGATACCTTTATGGGTATGAGCAAAGATTTCGGGTAAGTCTGTTTTGTTGAGATCACGGTACATGATTTCTGATAATAATATCTATGTATGTTCGATATATGTCTAATGATTAAGCATGATGGCATGAGTTGTATGTGCATTGCATTATTGTGGGTGATATGAGAGGAGGGGGAAGATTGATATCTGTGACTTTGGGTCACCAGTGGTTTGGCACCACCAGTGGTTTGGTACCACAGTTGATTTTGTGACTTTGGGTCACCAGAGGTTTGGCACCTCATAGCGACTCGTCCTAGTGGCTTAGCACCACAGTGGGTTGGCCCCACATTTGATAAAACGGGATTGTCGCCAGTGATTTGGTATCACAACGTGGGTTGGCCCCACAATTGGATTATTCGTGACTTTGGGTCACCAGTGGTTTGGCACCACATTATTATTGATATCAGTGACTTTGGGTCACCAGTGGTTTGGCACCACCAGTGGTTTGGTACCACACGGGGTAGAAAACAGAGTTGTGGATGGCTAGGTTTGGGTGCATGATATGTTTGCTTGATTATGATTTGTGTAAGCACGTTGCTATATTCGGGAGGGGGATTATGCACTGAGTCTTGGTGACTCACCTTCTCCCTTATCTTTTCAGGTGATTCGTAGATCGCGAATGAGGAGCCGGGTGGACTCGAGGTGACCATGCGATAATTGCTTCGATTTTACATGGACATTTGATTTGGGTATTTTACTTTAAATTCTGGTTTTTATTTGGGTTTGTAACAAGGCCTTTAAATATGTTTTGGATTATTTTATCTGCTTTGGATTTGGTTTTAAATATGACTAAGTAATTACTTGATTTGCTTTAATAACCTGGTAATCAAAATTTTCAAACTAAGCTACGCAACGCGTTTTCTAAACTCTACCATCGGGTAATACAATTCACATGATTTTGAGGCAACTTAACAATTTCCACTATACATACATCGGTTTTCCCTAAACACAGGCAATCGAAGAGCTTTCATTGAAAATAAACCGGCAACCTATTTTCTTCGAATCATTTTCACTCTGTGACATGCCAGATTCGGTCGTGGTGTGTTGACTGGGTTTAGGGTGTTACAATTTTGGTATCAGAGCCAGGTTTAAAAGCTCGGCTGTGGGCCCGAGGCCCAAAATGTTTTAAGATAAGGTTTCAAAGAGTTTTACTGGAAAATGTATGGTCTGAAACGCATGGCACCGAGTCTCCGGCACCGATCCGCCCAGGTAAGTACCCTTAACTGATGGTTGCATATGATTATGATTATGATGATATATGCTATGAACGGTTAGTGATAGTGGACTATCCTAGAGACTGGAACCTATATGACTCTGTGACTCGCGAAAATAAAACTCTGTAATAAAAACTGTTCATAAGACTGTGCCTTAATAATAGTGGAATAAAGACTGACGCATAAAACTTTTAAATTAGATAAGTTGAGACGTTATACATGAGCACTCGAGGTCGGGGTCGTATTACGCATGGACGCGGTCGGGGTAGGATGACTGTGTCTGAAACAGTGGGATCTGGTCAGGGGTCAGAGAATAAGATACCACCACCGCCACCACCGCCGTGTTGAGTACCGTGATCGCATGAGGATGATGCGATGCTCGCAGCGATGCTGCGAGTTCTTGAGAGGGTGGCTGGAGCAGGTGGAGGCACGGGAGCTCGTAAGTCTGTATCTGAGCGACTCCGAGCCAATGGAGCCGAGGTTTTTCGAGGTGTTTCTAGTGTGGCGCCCAATACGGCTGAGTATTGGTTGGAGGTGACGGAGCGTATCATGGACGACTTGGATCCGATCACGAGGAGAAACCGGGATAGTGTCGCTTCTTCGGGATGAGTCATACCAGTGGTGGCTCACGCTTCGGGATGGTGCTGCGGCGGATGATCTCACGTGGGACTATTTTAAGGCAACATACCGTAAGAAGTATATTCGGTCCGATTACATTGATGCGCAATGAGGCATTTCGAGACTAGTTCGGGGAGTAAGTCCGTGATCGGAGTCACGAGGCGCAAATTCTAAGGTTGAGCGGTATGCTCGAGGTATCGTGGCTACGAGCACGAGCGATGTGTCGTTTCGAGGACGAATTGAGGGATGAGTGAGATTGCTGATTGCTCCACAAAGCAGAGCGAGAGTTTTCCGTGTTAGTAGAAAAGGCTAAGATAGCCGGAGGGGTAAAGGAATCGTGAGGCGAGATTAGGGACAGAATATACATAAGAGGGTTTTGGATCATCCGGGTCGGTCGGTAATTCTCGTAAAAAAGGGCTAGGCATGGTGGGCCAAATAAATCCGGAGGCCTCATATCGCTAATCGTGGTCCAAAGACAATTATGTAATCGGTGTGGGAAATCTCATTGGGGAGAATGTTGGATTAGTGGAAAAGGATGCTTTGAATGTGGCTCGTTCGATCATCGTGTGAGGGATTGTCCACTAAGTTAGCCAGATTCGGTCCCGGGCGAGTGGTCGTGCTCGGTTCAGAATGAGGGACCGCAACCGCAGAGGGGTCGTGGTTCTGGTAGAGGAGATAATGGTTCTGGTCGGGGCTGCGGAGCACCGGGCAGAGGTGCAGGCAACACTGAGGTGAGATAGCCTGGATTGGTATATGCAGCGAGGCGTCGAGAGGAAGGCGATGCACCGGACGTCATAACCGGTACGTTCTTAATCTTTGGATTACCATATACTGCTTTGATAGATGTGGGTTCGACGCATTCGTATGTTGCTAGTAGCATAGTAGAGACCATGAACCTAGACTTTGAGACTACTTCTAGGGAGATGACGATGAATTAGCCCTCTAGGTCACTCTGTAGAAGTAAATAAGCTGTATAGGGATGTACCCCTAGAACTCCAAGGGGTAGTGTTTGTGGCTGATCTGATGGAACTGCCGTTTGGGGAGTTCGATCTGATTTTTGGGATGGACTGGTTGGTGAAGTACCAAGCAAGTCTGGATTGCGCGGCTAAGCGCATGGTTTTGAAAATGGTTGAGGGTGAAGAGGTGGTGATGATAGGTAATAGAAGAGATTATCTATCCAATGTAGTGTCTGCTTTGAAAGCTGAGAAAATGGTCAGAAAGGGTTATGAGGCGTTTATGGTTCATGTGTGTGCCTTGGAGGCCAATGAGTCAGCTGTAGAGAATGTTTGAACAGTGAAGGAATTTGTCAACGCATTTCCAGAAGAACTTCCGGGTCTGCCTCCGGATCGAGAAGTTGAATTTGGTATAGATTTGTTACCCTAGGCGCGCGGTGTCTATCGCCCGTATAGGATAGCCCCGAAAGAATTGGTAGAGCTGAAGGCTCAGATTCAGGAGTTGTTGGACAGGGTTTTTATCCGCCAAGTGTTTAGCCTTGGGAGCACCTGTGCTCTTTGTTAAGAAGAAGGATGGTACAATGCGGATATGTATAGACTATCGCCAATTGAATAAGTCGACGATCAAGAACAAGTATCCGTTCGAGATAGATGACTTGTTTGATCGCCTTAAGGGGGCATCGGTTTTCTCAAAGATCGATCTAAGGTCGTATATCATCGCCTAAAGGTGAAAGAGGCCGATATCCACAAGACGGCGTTTGCACGTACTCGGTATGGGCATTACAAGTTTCGTAATGCCGCTTTGGGTTGACTAACGCTACGACAAAGATTCATGGACATGATGAATCGGGTGTTTCAGCAGCTTTTGGACCGGTTTGTCGTGGTGTTTATAGACGACATTTTGGTGTACTCAAGGTCCGAGGAGGATCATGATGCGCATTTGCGGATAGTTTTGCAGATTCGAGGAGAAGCGCTTATTTGCCAAGTTTAGTAAGTGCGACTCGGCTTAGGAGGTGACTTTATTGGGTCACGTGGTGTCACCAAGGGATTAGAGTGGATCCTCGCAAGATTGAGGCAAGATTGGACCGAAATCGCCTAAGTCGCATGGCGTAAGTTTGGAGTTTTCTAGGTCCGCGGATATTACCAAGATTTGTAGAGGATTTTCTCTCGATCGCAAAGCACCGCTGACCAAGTTCTTTGAGGAAAGGAGTTCCATTTGTCCGTCCGAGAAGCAACAGAAAGTTTTGACAAGTTGAAGAAGATTCTAATTGAAGCTCCGCTTTGATTCACTGAGGCGTAAAAGGAATTCATGGTCTCACCGTGATGCTTCACATACGGCTTGGGATGTGTGCTGATGCAGGAGGGGAAGGTAGTAGCATATGCGTCTCGATAGCTGAGACCGCATGAGGTTAACTATCCGACGCATGACTTGGAATTAGCTGCAGTGGTTTTCGCCCTGAAAGTATGGAGGCACTATTTGTACGGAGAGAAGTCGATAGTCTACACGGATCACAAGAGTCCAAGTACCTTTTGACTCGTAAGGATTTGAACTTGAGACAAAGCAGATGGATTGAGTCATTAAAGGACTACGATCGCTCAATTGAGTATCATCCGGGCAAGGCTAACGTGGTGGCGCACGCTACCGAGTCGTAAGGTAGTATCAGACTTGAGAGCGATGTTTGCTCATCTTAGCTTGTATGACGACGGGAGTCTATTGGTGGAATTGCAGGTTAAGCCGACTTGGGTAGAGCAGATTAAGGAGAAACAGTTAGTGGATGAGGGTTTGAATACTCGGAGGTTGCAAGTTCAGAATGGTGGGTTGGAAGGTTACAGCTTGTCCAGTGACGGAGTACTGTGTTGTCAAGGGAAAGCTTGTATGCCAAAGGACGTCGAGTTAAGGCAGAGGATTCTTCAGGATGCACATAGCAGCCCATACGCTATGCATCCTAGAGGTAGCAAGATGTACCGGGATTTGCGAGAGCAGTTTTGGTGGCCAGGTCTGAAATTGGAAGTAACTGAGTTTATGGGTAAATGACTGACGTGTCAGCAAGTCAAGGCTGAACATCGATTCTTCGTCGGGTTTACTTCACCGGTGAAGATTCCACAGCTGGAAGTGGGAAAGGATTACCATGGACTTTGTCGATGGGCTACCCCTTACGCCTAGTAAGAAGGACTCGATCCTAGGTAATTGTGGACCGTTTGACCAAATCAGCTCATTTCATACCGGTACGGGTTGATTACTCGCTTCAGAAGTTAGCTAAGCTGTATGTGGCAGAGATAGTGAGGTTGCACGGTGTGCCAGTGTCGATTATCTCGGATAGGGATCCCGATTCACGCCGAGGTTCGAAAGCGTTGCATCGTGTGTTGGTACGCGATTGGATTTTAGTACGGCATTTCATTCGCAGACAGACGGACAGTCGGAAAGGGTTATACAGATTTTGGAAGATATGTTGAGAGGCTGTGTTTTGGATTTCAGAGGCAGCTGGGAAGAATTTCTACCATTTGCTGAATTTGCGTACAATAATAGTTACCAGGCAAGCATTAAGATGGCACCATATGAGGCGTTGTATGGTAGGAAGTGTCGTACACCTACATGCCGGACGAGTTGGGTGGCGTCGAGATGTTGGGTCCAGAGTTGGTTACTTAAACCGAGGATAAGGTCAAGTTGATTCAGGCTCGTCTAAAGGAAGCTTCGACCGGCAGAAGTCCTACGCCGATCTTAAGCGGAGAGATATAGAGTTTTCCGTGGGAGACAATGTCTTTTTGAAGGTTTCGCCGTGGAAGAAAGTGCTGAGATTTGGAAGGAAAGGCAAGCTAAGTCCAAGGATTATTGGCCCATATAAGGTGTTGAGACGAGTGGGACCGATGTAGCTTATCACCGAGTCGAGTTGCAGTGAGTGAGTCGATACACGATGTGTTCCACGTTTCCATGCTTAGGCGTTACTGCTCGTGATCCATCGCATGTTGTATCGGTGGAGGAAATTGAGGTGAGCCCGATTTGACTATGGAAGAGGAACCAAATCACAGATTCTAGATCGGGATGTGAAGGTTTTGCGCAAGAAGTCGGTTCCCGTTAGTAAAGGTGTTATGGCGTAACCATGGCGTGGAAGAAGCTACGTGGGAACCAGAGGATGTGATGAGACAAAGAATACCCTCAACTCTTTTGACCGGGTAATTTCGAGGCCGAAATTATTTTTAAGGGGTAGAACTCAACATCCTTAAATAGGGGCTATTGTGTTTGAACTGCTTGCATGTGTATGGCTTGGTTGTGATGTTAATTGGGATGTTTTAGGGTCTAGGTATGAGCCAAGGGTAGGCCCGAACTATAGGAAAAATTTTGTTTTAAGCTTTGGTTAAGGGGAGCTGAAGGAGCTAGGGGTTAAGTATATTCCGTGGTAAAGTTAAGCACAAGAATTGCCTTGGTAAAGTGGCAAGGAGGCGCCACTTAGGGCCTTGAGGAGTGACGCCACATGCAGGGAAGGGGGAGCTCAGGTTCGAGCAGCGGAGATCCCATTTTCTGCTTAGTATTTTGATGCCAAGCTGAGGAAGAGTTGTGCTCAGCTCAAACTCTGTCAGATAACTGTTGAACAAGTCAAATTGATTTGAACGGGTGGTAAAGAGAGAATTTAGGAGTTTGAATATTTCAAACTCGTTTGAACGAGTGGCCAGGAGAGGTTTGAGAGGTTGCCGAAATTTGAATTGTGTGAGGAGGTGTATTCGGCTGGAAGACTTAGGAGGAGTGCCGAAAATCCTTAGTGAACATTTTCGGCTAGCAAAGCTCTGGTGCATTCGGCTGAGAAGCAAAATCGAAACCTCATTTGGGTACTTGTCAATTTTCCCTCTAGCAGAACAAGCCGAATCCTTTAGAATCCTTTTGAGATTTCTTTCTTTTTTCTCCTTTGAAACCGAAAGCCGAAAGTACCCTAGACTCTTGCCGATTTCTTCCTTAGGCATTGAGCCGAATTTTCACTTGCATTCCTCTCTTATTTCATTTGAAGCCGAAACACTACTCTCCCTAAACCTCATCTCTTTTTGCTCTCCATTCTTATTGGTTGGCCGAACCTTCTTCTTCCTCAAGCCATTCTTTCAATTGTTTCTTTCATCTTCTTTTCACCATCACTCAAACCGAATACCCCTTCCATTCTCTCCTTCCATTTTGGTCGAATCTCATCTGCTTTTTCTTTTCTTAAGCCATAGCCGAATCTCCCTTGATCACTCAACCCCATTACCGAAATCGCTCTCAACTCTCCCGTTCGTGTTTTAACTTTTGGCCGAATATCAACTAAGCATAGATCTCTCTTGTGTGATTTTCTCTAATCGGGTTTGAAGAGGGTAAGTGTTCTTGGCTAAAACTCTATCATCTTTTTCTTTTCTCTCTGTCGACATGTATAGAACAAAAGCCAAATCTCGGTATTTGTCTTGACTCTTAATCAACTATGCAATCAGTTTCTCCTAGGTTCTTCGGGTTTAGAAGCAGTGGATCGTGGTCATCTACTCTCTCTGCCAATCGGTTTCGTTAGGACTGTGGTAAGGTCTCATGCTGATTCATTCTTTCCCTTATTCTTTTGAAAAGCCGAAGGTTATTGCTTTATGTGGTTGAATGTTGGCCGATTGTAGGAGAAGGCTGAGATCTCGTATATCTCGGGTTGTGGCTAGTATTCGAAAAGTGTTAAAGTAAAGGGGGTCTAGTGCGTTAGATCGGGATCTTCGGGATTCAGTAATCGCGTTAGTAACCAGGTGTGTAACTTACACACTTCATAATCGTGTAAACTTGTTAATAACCTAAACTATGTTAAAAGTCGAAACTGTGTAGATTTCGATATGATACCTTTATGGGTATGAGCAAGGATTTCGGGTAAGTCTGTTTTGTTGAGATCACGGTACATGATTTCGATGATAATATCTATGTATGTTCGATATATGTCTAATGATTAAGCATGATGGCATGAGTTGTATGTGCATTGCATTATTGTGGGTGATATGAGAGGAGGGGGAAGATTGATATCTGTGACTTTGGGTCACAGTGGTTTGGCACCACCAAAGTGGTTTGGTACCATAGTTGATTTCGTGACTTTGGGTCACGGAGGTTTGGCACCTCATAGCGACTCGTCCCAGTGGCTTAGCACCACAAATGGGTTGGCCCCACATTTGATAAAACGGGATTGTCGCCAAAGTGATTTGGTATCACAACGTGGGTTGGCCCCACAATGGATTATTCGTGACTTTGGGTCACCAAAGGTTTTGGCACCACATTATTATTGATATCGGTGACTTTGGGTCACCATGATTTGGCACCACCAGTGGTTTGGTACCACACGGGTAGAAAACGGAGTTGTGGATGGCTAGGTTTGGGTGCATGATATGTTTGCTTGATTATGATTTGTGTAAGCACTTTGCTATAATTGGGAGGGGATTATGCACCTTTGAGTCTTGGTGACTCACCTTCTCCTTATCTTTTCAGTGATTCGTAGATCGCGGATGAGGAGCCAGGTGGACTCGAGGTGACTATGCGATAATTGCTTCGGTTTTACATGGACATTTGATTTGGGTATTTTACTTTAAATTCTGGTTTTTATTTGGGTTTGTAACAAGGCCTTTAAATTATGTTTTGGATTATTTTATCTGCTTTGGATTTGGTTTTAAATATGACTAAGTAATTACTTGGTTTGCTTTAATAACCTGGTAATCAAAATTTTCAAACTAAGCTACGCAACGCGTTTTCTAAACTCTACCATCGGGTAATACAATTCACATGATTTCGAGGCAACTTAACAATTTCCACTATACATACATCAGTTTTCCCCAAACACAGGCAATCGAAGAGCTTTCATTGAAAATAAACCGGCAACCTGTTTTCTTCGAATCGTTTTCACTCTGTGACATGCCAGATTCGGTCGTGGTGTGTTGACCGGGTTTGGGGTGTTACAAACCTAAATTGAAACAAAAATTTTCTAAGTTCGAGGGAACTTAGTGATATCCGCATATAAAATTTAGGGAAAATGTGAGACATCTAGCTCAGAACTAATCTCCCTAATAATCGCATTCATTATTTCTGGTAGGCAATTCTTGACAACTACCCAAGTAATTGGTACATCGGCGGTCTTTACCAAATTTCAATGTCCTCATTACCTTGGAGTACTAGAGCTCACTAAAGAACACCATAATCATTACTCTATCAATCTATTTCTCAACGAGGCTTCTTAGGACATGCAATTACTACCTTTGGTAAATCAACAAGGTCTCTGTCATTATTTATGGATATGTTTGACGTCCACTTTCCACTATCCTCTAACGGACATTATTGGCCATTCAACCTTAGCATGCATTTCCTCCCACGAAAACCCTGATCAACCTATTAAACCCTTTGGCTAACCTTTTTCTAGCTTATAATATAATACTGCAGCCTACTGCAGACTAATTCGTGCCTATTTAAATCGTGTAGATCAGCAGCTGTTAGAAAAATAGGTTTGGAAAATGTAGTGGAAAATAAATTTAGGGAAAAAACAGAGTTCTAATTTTTTTTCTAAAACAAGATCTTGGTTGTGATATCTAAAGTAATAAACACTTAATCAAAATTGTACATTTTTCGATTCGTCTAGAATGAACACTTCGACTGAGTAGTCTTCTCTGCTACCCTCAAGCTCACGTCTGCTGAGTGTGGGCTCGCTTCGAATTAGAAAATTTTCACAAAAATTACCAGTGGGGTAATTTATAATTTCTCTAAACTTTGAGGTCAATTTGTAAATAAAAAATATATATCTAGAAACTTTCTAGAATAATCTCTTTAGAGAATTTTCTCTCTAGAACTTTCTTTTGAATTCAAGTGTGTAAATAATGACCCAAGGCTCTCTTTATATAGGGAGAGTTTATAGAGAGTTCAACTATGATTAAACTTAATCACTTTAACATTAAATTAGTATAATATTTATCAAGATAAATATTAGATTAAATTTAGTATTAAATCTTACTAAAATAATAGAATGTTTATCTACAAGATAAACATTAAATTAAATTTAATATTAAGATAATCACTTTAATATTAAATTAATAAAATGCTATTAAGATAAGTATTAAACTAAATTTAATATTAAACTATTAAAATAATATTATTTTTGGAATAATTAATCTGAAATCAAATTCTCCGGTAGAATTCCAGTAGGAGTGTAACTCTTCCATTTCTCAACCACTTATGACCAATAACCGCCGGCCACCGGGACGCTGTTGTCGCAACCACCGACACCGCCGTGTCCGATGATACAGGTGTGACACATTTATGTCACCTCAAGTCAGTTCGGCTGCTGTCGGTTCAGCCGGGTCAATGACGACCCAACCTGTCTAATTTAGCCACCGATTGGACCATTAGCCCAGTTCGACCAGTTTTTGGGTCTTGGTCTTGGTTTTGGGCTCCCAGGCCCAATTTACTATCTCAGGTCCAATTTTCAAGTTCAATTACCCATTGGGCCAATTGTTTGACTTGAGAATTAACTCCAAAAATATCATATTATTTTTAATTAATTTGATTAATTTAATTTTACTTGATCAAAATTAATTTTTCCAAAAATCACTTAGATTTTCAAAATTAATTTTTCAAGAAAATTCTTTAATTAAATTCTCTAGTTGAATAATTCTCACGACCACCTAATTTAATTCCACATTGAATCAATCGACTCAATTAAATTATTCCCAAAGTCGTAAAATTTTCTTCTTATTCAAATGCAGTTCGATTGAGCTTTTGTTGAGCTAGCGGAAGGACCAATCGGACATACACATTTAGGCTCTAGTGATTGCAATTATGTCCAGAAACATTGTTTCGATAATTCGCAATTCATTAATCATGGATTCAGTCCACAAGAAGTACCATGATTGAAAAATCCTTATTGTATACACTTTATGAAAGCAATTCATCCAACAACTTTACTCAATGACCTCGTCATGTGTGTGTTACCCTCATGTGATATCCTTGATTCCTTTGAGTTAAATCCATTCACTCAATACAATCCTATTTTATCTCATTGCCAGCATTGTGTCTTCTTAATGATTAATATGATCACTGTCAACAAATAATTGTGATAAATTACTCATTTGAGAACAAGTAACCCGTGGTCACGTTCCATATTTATAAATTCACACAATGCCAATGAGAGGATATCATTAACTCTTTAACTGAGGTATGAATTCCACTGTTGCTAGAAAAGCCATGCCATAAACAAGTCATGTACGCAACATACTGGCTATGGGCTCGATCATCTTTAGAGCATAAGCCTCCACTTATATCAAAGCACATGAGTTGAATACGCACGGTCAGTGACTACCTCAACATTGAGGTAAATCACACCATGAACATCACAAGTGAATTAATTTACGAACGGATTCAGATTTAATTCATCTTGGGTCCAGTCCAATGTATCATTCTTCTAATGAATACATCTATGTCTCTACTCATGGAGTCAATTTCTCCGATAGCCAAGACTAGCCATCTCTCCAATTTGAATTGTAGATGACATAATAATCTTTCTCAGCATTTGAATCAAATTCTCACTTTGATTCTTTTACGGGATTACGGACTTATTTAGATTGTCGAAACCATTTTTAAAGTTTTTATGAAAAACAGGGATCGACTTAAAAAACGGGAAAACGGGAGTCGTCATCGATCCTTTTTGCTTAGGTGTGATCAGATCACCTTATAAAACATGTTTTGTTTAAAACATTAACTTTGGCCTACGAATTTTAGAAAAACGGGTTCGGGGGTCGGTTACGTACGAGGAAGGTTTAACACCCTCATAACGCCCAAAAATTGGTACCTAATTGATAAAATCATGTCCTGATGTTGAAAAATTAAAATACGATCATTTTACTTGTGAGAAAGCTAAAACTCACTTATCACAAAGAAATAAAATGTCACACCCAATAAGTTAGGATGCAACATCTCAAGACTTCAGAACTAAGTTTGCCTTTATTTGTAGAAAATTCTTTCCTCGAGATACGAAACAGTATATCTAATAAGTTAAGATATAACATTTTGAATTTTCGATAATAAGTTTTGTTTTGAAGTTTATGGGTTTAAAAAGGATACTTGATACCTTAAGTTCCACGAGAAAATTAAAACCCAGTGAGTTAGGGTATAATCTTTCTCGAAGTCCCCAGATATCACGTATTGCTATATTTAAAAACCTTTGAATAAAATGCGTCAATGCAGTTAAATATGTTTTTTTTTAAAATGATTTTTGAGTAAGATATGGCATATATATTACAAAACATCAATTCCAAATAGCAATTCTCTATAACTACAACTTACATTAACAAATAATGCTAATATAGACAATTAACGCATGAATATTATAACATAGCAAATGATACACGTAATAAAAGGACTATGCTAAAACAATATTAAGCAAATAAAGAACATAAATAAACAAATACAAGATATAAAAATAATCAGTAACAATAAAAAAAATCTATATGAAAGATAAAAAAATTAAGAAATAAATATAAAACCCTACAAACAAGATTGAATATAAAAAATGAATGATGTATTTAAGAATATCGAATGACTAAAAATGTAACAATTTCTAAAATGATTTAATGTATATATAAGCGATATTTTAAATAAATAATATTAAAACTTAAAGTATATGAAAAAAAAATATAAGGGTACTTAACGAATACATAATTTAATAATTTAGTACATATATAAATGATAATATATGATAAAAACGATTAGTAAATAGTATATAATAATTTTAAATATATATTACAGTAATCATAAAAATTACATATATAATATAAACAATATAAATAAATTTTATACAAAATAAAATTTTAAAAGCAATATATGGTATAATATAATACTATATAATATACAAAATTTTAAAAAAGTATAATATAATAACTAATATACAAATTATAAAATGATACGTAATATATATAAATAATATTAAGCTAAATAGAATATCTTAGTATAAATAATAAATAGTAATAATCTAATATATATATATAAATAGTGCGTATTTAAAATAAACAATATAAAAACTTTATACTATTAATAAATTAATATACAAATATATAAAAAAATAGAATTTTTAATGTTATGAAACAATTTAATATAATGTTAAAATAATTTAAAAATGAAATAAAATAAAAGTAAAAAAAAAGGTTTGAAAATAAACAAAGAAATAGGAATTAAACAGAAATAAAATGTGAAAGGACCAGATTGAAACAACAAATAAATTTTGGGGCTGATTTAAAATAAAAAATATTTAAATTAAACGAAATCACAAAAAGTAAAGTTGCGGAGGGATCAAAAAGGTAAATTGCCCTTTTTATAAAAAAACGCGGATCCTCCCCGGGTATCGGGTCAACGCGCGAATCCTGGCCCATTAAACGACGGCGTTTTAATGCTTATTAGCTTAAGCAAAAACGGCGTCATTTCTATAACCCTATATAAGCCACTTTTAATAATAAAAAATCATTTGTGTTAGTGTTTTTAAAAAAAAAACTAAGAAAAATCCTCTGAAATCCTCCATTCGCCCGTTTGGGTTTCGGTCATCGGACCCACGGGCCACCGCTGCACGCGCCTCACGCGCCTCACGCGCCGCCGTTAGCGCTGCCGGATACGGCAACCGGAGGCCGAAAACTTCATTTCTTCCGTGCGAATCAAAAGGTATGCTCGTACTTTTTATTTTAGTAGTATTTTGTATGTAAGAAATGCATGAATCGAAAGAATAAAAAACGAAAATAAGTATCAAGAAATCACCTCTGTTACTGGGTTTTTTATTTCATTCTTTTTTTGTGTATTCTCTGTATATTTTTTTTCCCTCCACTTTTTACAGATTATGCTAGGGTTTTTATAACCCAAAAACGAATAAAAAAATAAATACAGGGCTCCTATTTCGCTGTTTTCTGTCATTTTCTTTCCTTGTTTTGTAAGTGAATGGCGAAGATCTCGGCGGTGGAGCATCGTCCGTGCGTAGATTGCGGCGCGACCGAAGGCCTGTGTTAGGGCTGCACTGGGTGCTTGCGGCGCGAGGAAAACCTAGGGTTTCAGAAACCCTTGGTTTTTGATTTAGTGTTGAGCCTTTTGGGCCCCGTAGGTCAGTTGGGTTAGGCTAGGATTAGGTCTGAGGGGTAATGGTTTTGGGCCACTGGGTCATCTGTTTGTAAACAGACTGTAATAAAATTTAGACTTTGGTTTATTATTTTTTATTTTTCTGTTTTTATTCTGGTTGGTTTTATTTGCATGGGCCCGGGCAAAATGGGCTTATTACAGCTGCCCCTCTTTGCTTATTGTCGTGTAACGAGAATAGAGCTAAGACTATAAAAGGTCCAATTTTGTCCGGTCTTTGCCAAGCCTTGACTTCTTGGTCCTCGTCTTCTTCAAATGGTTTCCAATTCCACTGCAACTTCAATGGTATTGGCACTTCATCTTGATTTCAATTTCTGATGGCTTCAATCTGCTTCACTACAACTTCAGGAAGGCAATATCTGCTATCTTTAATCTGCTCCACTACAACTTCAGGGAGGTCAGACTAGTATCTTCGATCTGCTTCCTGCAACTTCAGAAAGATAAGATCTGCTATCTTCAGTCTGCTCCACTGCAAACTCAGGGAGACAAGATCTGAAAGTGTCTTCGATCTGCTTCCTGCAACTTCAGGAAGATAAGATTTGTTGTCTTCAGTCTACTTCGCTGCAACTTCAGGGAGATGAGACTTTCTATGGTAAATTCAATCCGACCTACTGCAACTTCAGAGGTATAGGATTCATCATTTTAATCCGCTCCACTACACTTCAGGGAGATAGGATTAACTGTCTTCGATCTGCTTCCTACAACTTCAGGAAGATAAGATCTGTTGTCTTCAGTCTACTTCGCTGCAACTCAGGGAGATAAGACTATAATCTTCAGCCTGCTCCCTTGCTACCTCAGGGAGATAAGGCTGGTGGCTAAAATCTGCTCTCCTGCTACCTCGGGAAGATAAGATTTGCCGTCTTCGATTTGCTCCACTGCTATCTCAGGGAAACAAAATCTACAATCTTTAGTCTGCTTCCTTGCTACCTCAGGAAGATAAGACTAATGGCTTAAATCTGCTCCCCTGCTACCTCAGGAAGATAAGATTCACCGTTTACAATCTTCAGTCTGCTCCCTTGCTACCTCAGGAAGATAAGACTACAAACTTCAGCCTGCTCCCTTGCTACCTCAGGGAAATAAGGCTAGTGGCTAAAATCTACTCCCCTGCTAGCTTGGGAAGATAAGATTCGCCGTCTTCGATTTGCTCCACTACTATCTCGAAGAGACAAGATCTACAATTTTTAGTCTGCTCCCTTGCTACATCAGGAAGATAAGACTATAATCTTCAGCCTGCTCCCTTGCTACCTCAGGAAGATAAGGCTAGTGGCTAAAATCTGCTTCCTTGCTACATCAGGAAGATAAGATTTGCCATCTTCGATCTGCCCCACTACTATCTCGAGGAGACAAGATCTACAATTTTTAGTCTGCTCCTTTGCTACATCAGGAAGATAAGACTATAATCTTTAGCCTGCTCCCTTGCTACCTCAGGAAGATAAGGCTAGTGGCTAAAATCTACTTCCTTGCTACATTAGGAAGATAAGATTCGCCATCTTCGATCTGCCCCACTACTATCTCGAGGAGACAAGATCTACAATTTTTAGTCTGCTCCCTTGCTACATCAGGAAGATAAGACTATAATCTTCAGCCTGTTCCCTTGCTACCTCAGGAAGATAAGGCTAGTGGCTAAAATCTACTTCCTTGCTACATCAGGAAGATAAGATTCGCCATCTTCGATCTGCCCCACTACTATCTCGAGGAGACAAGATCTATAATTTTTAGTCTGCTCCCTTGCTACATCAGAAAGATAAGACTATAATCTTCAGCCTGCTCCCTTGCTACCTCAGGAAGATAAGGCTAGTGGCTAAAGTCTACTTCCTTGTTACATCAGGAAGATAAGATTCGCCATCTTCGATCTGCCCCACTACTATCTTGAGGAGACAAGATCTATAATTTTTAGTCTGCTCTCTTGCTACACCAGGAAGATAAGACTATAATCTTCAGCCTGTCCCCTTGCTACCTCAGGAAGATAAGGCTAGTGGCTAAAATCTGCTTCCTTGCTACATCAGGAAGATAAGATTCGCCATCTTCGATCTGCCCCACTGTTATCTCGAGGAGACAAGATCTACAATTTTTAGTCTACTCCCTTGCTACATCAGGAAGATAAGACTATAATCTTCAGCCTGCTCCCTTGCTACCTCAGGAAGATAAGGCTAGTGGCTAAAATCTGCTTCCTTACTACATCAGGAAGATAAGATTCGCCATCTTCGATCTGCCCCACTGCTATCTCAAGGAGACAAGATCTACAATTTTTAGTCTGCTCCCTTGCTACATCAGGAAGATAAGACTATAATCTTCAGCCTGCTCCCTTGCTACCTCAGGAAGATAAGGCTAGTGGTTAAATCTGCTCCATTGCTGATACATGGAGATAAGATTCGCCAACTTCGACCTGCCCCACTGTTATCTCGAGGAGACAAGATCTACAATTTTTAGTCTGCTCCCTTGCTACATCAGGAAGATAAGACTATAATCTTCAGCCTGCTCCCTTGCTACCTCAGGAAGATAAGGCTAGTGGTTAAATTTGCTCCATTACTGATACATGGAGATAAGATTCGCCAACTTCGATCTGCCCCACTACTATCTCGATAAGACAAGATCTACAATCTTAAGTCTGCTCCATTATCGATACATCGAGATAAGACTTGTAATTTCAGCCTGCTCCCTTGCTATCTCAGGGAAATAGGGCTAGTGGCCTAAATTTTCTCCATTGCCGATACATGGAGATAAGATTCACCAAAATCTGTAATTCGAATCAACTTTGCTACATCGTCCTCTGGGGACCCTACCTGTAGAATTGATTTCATGGGGTCTATGCTTATGCCAAATGATTAGGATGCTAAAATCGGAATAAATCTAATGCTCCTAACTAAATATATTATGGACGACATTTGCATGAATACAGAATGTCATGAGAATGATCCCATTTGTATAATGATTAGGATGCAATGATCGGAATGAATCTAATGCTACTAACTAAATGATATAAGGGATGACATTTGCATGAATGCAGAATGTCATGAGAATGAACTCCTTCTCTCTTTCTTTTTTTTTATGTACAACGATTAGGATACCATGACTGGAATGAATCAAATGCTCCTAATTGGAAGTGTATGAATGATATATAAATGCATGAGAATGATCCATTTTTAATGTTTGGGTTGTCATTGCTCATAGTTCATCAAGGTTCTATCACTGATGCGTTACCATGCTTTCTTGTTCAGCTGGTATCTTTGACAAAAAACCCAAAGAAACAATCATATTCTGCTTAACAAGCTTGCCCTGCTGTAATTTTAGAGTCCCTTCCACTGTACCTTTTGGGACATAAAGTTTGTACCTCCCACAGCAAATTCAGGGGAATAACATTTGGTTTCTTCCATCCATCTTGTTTACTCAGAGGTATAGAATTTGTATCATCTTTAATCAATATGATCTGTTACACCATTCCCTGGGTGTAATGACTAGATGTATGAATGCAGAGTATCATTTTTCTTTTCCTGAGAATGATCCCCTCTTATACTTGGGTTGACATTGCTCGTCATTTGTCGAAATGGTATCATCGACGAAATGTCTTATCCAATAAAAATTCGAAGAGATAATCATCTTTCAATATTTCCAACCCTTAGGCTTGGTGAGTTCTAAACAATAGTCCTGTTTTAGGTTCTCATATTATTTAGAAGCTTCCAGAGTAATATGCGAAACTCCTTTTATGAAAGTATTATTAGTCCATTAATCGTTATTTCAATATAAAATGCTTGAAAAAGATCACAACAATGGACAGGAAAGAAATTAATCAGGAGCATAGCTCGAAACAAATAAGTTAATCAAAGATAACCAAGGCAATAAAAGAAAATTGACTGGGGTGTATCTTGAAAAGAATAAAGTAATCAAAGATAGAAAATTCAAAATGGGTAAGATAGAAGCTAGGTACCCCAGATATCGCAGCCTGAGCGTTTCTGTACAAACTTCTTGAGGACCATTTTGAGCTCAATACGTATTTAGAGGATCTGGAGTACTTTTTTAATGTCCCAAGACGTAACATACTTCCTCGTTGTTAATTCAGGCTTAGCAAGACTACCACATGCCTTATTTTTGATCAAAATTTGAGCCTTCCTTTTCAGGTTTTCAGCTCAAACCCCTTTGGTCTCAAAGCGCCCTTTGCGGGTTTTCACCTTGGCCTCTCCTCTTTTTTTTTTTTTTGAGTTTGAATTTGAACTCAAGGCGCCCTTTGTGGGTTTTCACCTTGGCCTTTCCCGTTTCAGGTGAAATACTTCTTGACTGAACCTAAATTCACCGGATTGGGCAAGTCTTTGGCATCCATCTCGGTCAATATCAATGCTCCTCCAGAATAGGCCTTCTTTACAATATAAGGTCTTTCCTAGTTTGGCATCTGCTTTCTTCTGAAATCGTTTTGTAGAAGAAAGATCTTTCAATACTAGGTCCCTATCATGACATTCCCTTGGGTGGACCATTCTCGACATAAATCAGCATCATCCATTTTTGGTACATTTGACTATGATGAATACTTTCGAACTCTTTTCTTCAGCTAAGTTTACTGGAGACATTCTACTTCATCCAATTCTTAACTCAATCAAACCTTGGAGCAAAGGAATCTCGATTTTCATGGGCAAGACCACTTCTATTCCATAAACAAATGAGAAAAGTGTTGCCCCAGCAAAAGTTCTAACCGACGTTCGATAAAACAGAGGGTAAATGGTAACTTCTTTATGTCAATATGTACAAGTCTCAGTCATCTTTCCCATGATCTTTGTTTTGTTGTTTTTGTTTTTATTTTTTCCTTTATTTTTTTGCAGCCTTTACTGCATTGTGATATGGCGTCTGATCTTTGAACAAACTTCTAAACTTTTGACATTGTCCTTTTTTAGCACTCTTTGTCGGTACCTGATCTTTTTTTTTTTAAGAATTTGATGACTATCGACTTTGTAACATTGGCATATGAAACTACTTCCACCCTCTTAGTGAAGTAGACGATGACCACGACGATGAATCGATGTCGACTAGAAGCTCTTAATGAGATCGGCCCCATAATATCCATTCCCCACATATAAAAAATCCGTGAAGATATAAATGAGGCACTTGAGTCTTGTATTCCTCAATTTGGCATTTATGACATAACTGAAGCAATCTCCCTTTTATGGTGGACCAATAGTACCCGAACCTTATGATTAGCCTGGTTATTGTAGAACCATTATCATGTTCTTTAAACACCCTTATGGATCTCTTTTAAGATTTTTCCAGGCGTGTCTTGATATGATCGTGCGAAAACATCTTTGAATTCTTGAAAATAACTCAATGATGTCTAGCTTCGATCTTCACCCTTTTCTTAGGCTCGCAATGTCCACTAACCTTATGTAAGGTAGGATCTGTTTTTCATCTTGTTCTACCATTCTTAACAAATCAGAAGATAGGTTACAATCTCTGTCATCTTCAAAGTCCTGAGATCCTTCTAAACACATATCTTACTTGAAAGGAGACTCTGAGTCAGTAGCAGCGTTGCTCACATCATTGATATCTGGAGACCTTATTGTAGGTTCGAAGAAAGATTTCCAAAGAATAAATAATTTAAAGAATGATTATTTGTATGGTCATAAAGAATGAAAGAAAACTTGAAAGAAAGTCTAAAGAACAAACAAAAAAAAACAATTGTTTGTACAGTATGAAATGGTAAAAATAAAAGAATATTTGCTCAAAAAGATGCATTTTATTGAAATAAAAATTTCGGACACAAGCCTATTTCGCAAAAGGATTCTTATTGCCTCTAGGCTTAAGGCAACAAGTGTGTATTGAATATTACTCTAGATTAGCTCTAAAAATATAAGGATCTCTTCCACAGTCCCATTATTCAAAACACTCCCAAGTATGTAAGGTCTTGGAAACTTCGTTCCCTGGTTCCATCTCCGCTATATCTAAATCAGGGATAACAGGATTGTAACACCCCAAACCAGGTCTATGCGTTAAGACGAGATTTGGTTTGTCACACCGAACGAACATCCAAAATTCTCTAATGATTTAAGTAAAACAGTAATGCAAAACCTTTAGAAATAAGGTTTAATAAAAACTAAGTACAATGATTAAAAATTTATGAATTAAGAAAAATACTTGTTTGAAATCTTATATATATTAGTCAAAACCTTAACGTAGTTTTAAAATAATTTGAAAGAAATTGAAAAGTAATTTAGGTGTCCAAAATTGTTATAAAACACAATATTTTTAAGAAAACTTTATAGATTTAACATAAGCCCATATTAAGAGTCTTAAAATAAAATTAAATCCATCCACACATAAAAATCCATAAAAACATAATTAGAGGCCTTATTACATCATACCCAAAATAGTAATTAAAATAAGTAACTTAAATAAAGTTCATAGTTTATAAAACCCAAGCTCGTAGTATGGCCTCCACCAAGTCATCCCCGGCCCAAGTCCACATCAATTTCCATTACCTGAGATGGATAATAAAGCGGGGTGAGTTACAAAGAACTCAGTGTGTAACTCACTTACCACCATTATTGGGCCAGACCATCAAGGCATTATTTTGGGCTTGAGCCCAATTACAAATTTTAACAATATAAAATGAAATAAAATATATAAAATGCATGTAAAATGAATTTCCCAACCAAGCCTAATTTCCATCCGCTACACACCCCCGTACCAACCATCACACCTGTGGGGATCAAGTCAACCCACCCCGCCAAACACACCAATCGTAGGCATTTAGCCTTTTAAATAATATTGTAGTGCACTACCGAACTAGATTGTGACATAGTCACCGAACTAGAGGCATTAAGCCAAAATTTGTGGCAGAGCCACCGAACTAGATTCATGGCCACAGGCCTTACTTCTCTCCATCATATATCACGTCCCATGCAATTATGTATGAATAACAAACTTTAATCATAAATAATTTATCAAGTAACCCATAATACAAATGAGTTTTTAATCAAACTTTTCATTTGGGCCTATTAAACAAAATAGTATTTAGCCCGTAAAGCAATCTAGCGAACTTTGGCCCATATTTCGAACTAGAAGGTTTTTGGCCCATTTTATCGATCTAGCAGTTTTTAGGCCCAATTTGGCAATCTAGCAGTCTTTCGGCCCAATTTAACAATCTAGCAGTCTTTCGGCCCAATTTATCAATCTAGCAATATTTCGGCTCAATATATCGATCTAGCAATATTTCGGCTCAATATATCGATCTAGCAATATTTCGGCTCAATTTATCGATCTAGCAATATTTCGGCTCAATATATCGATCTAGTATTTTTTCCGACTTTAACCGTTTTCATGCATTTACACAAAAGTGTTAATTATCAGATAATTTTCGATTTTGCCATTTTTACGATTTATCATAATACTTCTTACTGTTTAGTATCTAACCCGAAGATAAGTGTGAAGTTACACACCGTTATAGTGAGAACTAGACTTTCCCGCTCGTCAACACCTATACGTATCACGATAAATTAGAATCACTATATTTTATTAACGAAATCAATCTTAGAAAATAACGATCTAACTTTTACCCTCGGATTTTCGAACTACTTCTACTTGTGGTTTCTCCCCGATTGATGGTTCGTTAACCGAATCAAATCCACGAACAAATAATGGTTCGGGAGTACGAACGACTTCAAACAATTGATTCTCCTCGGATGAATGTCCACAACCCGGTGGGAAATCCCGGATTGCTGAAATAGTCCTTCGCTTAAACTTAGGGGGAATAATGGAACCTCCCTTCTTCCGAACACTAAACACCGCCCTTTTCTTCCCTATCTTGATTGTCTTCAATGACAAAAGATCATTAGTCCAATCTAACATAATATCGAAAACAATATGACCAAAGGTTTTTAGGAGTGAGATTTCCTTACCACAATATCCTTGTTCCACAAAATGAGAGTCAACCAAAACGTTCCCTTAACACCTTAAATCGATTCCAACGTTCTATGTTACTTACGAACACTTGATTTCTGATCTTCCGTTATCGCACTAAAGTATAACAAATAAAAACGTTAATAGAATGAACGTTTATTTCGATCTAAGAAAGCCTTCATACCACTATCAAGATTCGGCCATGACAACTATTAACTAACATGAATTAAAAAGAATTCTTACCTATTGTCCACGGTTGAAAAGAGACGATTGAGAAAGATGTTTATGAATAGAGAAAGATTCGGCTATGATTAACCAAAGAAAAGAGAAAATGGTTCGGCTATGGCTCACTAACATTCGGCCATGAGAAAATTAATGGAGAAGGTATGAGTGAAAAGAAATAAAATATAAGAGAAGAGATGATGATGATGTTTCGGTTTTCAAAGAGGAGAAAAGAGAAGGAAAAAGATGTGCTTAGGAGCAAAGTACATTCGGCAATGGAGAAAGAAAACAAAAAGAAAGGAATGGCCTTTTTGGTACTAGCAATTTCGGCACTATGAAGAGGCACAAAAAGAATACTAAAGTGATGAGCAAAAATGACCAAATGGTCAAAAGAATTAGGCTTACCAAAAGATCAAATTCGGCCAAAGGAAAAGAGGTTGAAAAGAGAATTGCAAACCTTTGTACAAAATGCTAGGAATGACCAAAACAAACTCTAAAACCTTGCCAAACTACTAGCATATTCGGCTAACCTCCCCTAAGTCCACATTGCCGTCCAAATTCATGGTCAAATGGCCATGAATGAGTTTCCAAAACCTTTTCCTTGATACATGCCTTATGTCCCCTTATCTTTCCAAATTTTCTTGATTCCATACCATAAGTTAGCTATTTCCTTATTCCTTTAGTCTACTTACCAAAAATGAAAAGTCCAACCTTACCATATCTATTGCTTGGCCAACACTTGCTATACAAGTGCAAAAATAAAAGTTGTCTAAATTCTATACAAGGGATTCGAACCACTCCCCTCATGCAATATCTCATGCGCCAACACCACCTTGCCACTTACTCATCTTATGCTACTTTTTAACACTTAATTTAACTTAAGTGTCAATGCCACTTGCTCCACTTCAATAAATTTTCAAAACTAAAAATTATTCCATAACCGAATAATTCTATACTCTTCTTCAGGACTATCATAGGCACGAAAAGTAATATGAAAATTTTTTTTTTCCTTTATAAACTAATCACCAAAACATGCAATATATCAAGACTCGGATTTTTAGGATGTTACAACTCTACCCTCCTTAAAGAAAATTTCGTCCTCGAAATTTACCCGTTGAAAGAGAGGTGAGGGTATTGTTGCCGAATTGCATCCTCAGGCTCCCACGTAGCTTCCTCCACTCTGTGATTACGCCATAAAACCTTGACCAACGGCACGGTTTTCTTTCTTAGCACCTTAACATCTCGGTCTAAGATTTCCACTGGTTCCTCCTCAAAAGACAAGTCTGAATTCAACTCCACTTCTTCTACCGGTACTATGTGCGAAGGATCCGATCTATAGCGCCTCAGCATGGAAACATGAAAAACATTATGAATCTGACTCAACTCCGGAGGTAATTCGATCTGATAGGCCACTGGACCAACACGCTTCACCACACGATATGGTCCAATGTATCTAGGACTCAACTTGCCCTTCTTCCCAAACCTGAAAATCTTCTTCCAAGGTGAGACCTTCAAGAAAACTGATCCCCACAAAGATACTCGATACTTCTATGCTTCAGATCTGCATACGACTTTTGTCTATCCGAAGCTTCCTTTAACTTGCGTGCTCGAATAGCTTTTACTTTTCTTCTGCTTGAGAGATCACTCAGACCTAACATCCGCTCGTTCGCCCAATTCAGTCAATAACTAGGAGAACGACACCTACGACCATATAATGCCTCGTAGGGTGCCATCTGAATGCTAGACTGATAGCTATTGTTGTAAGCAAATTCTGCCAACGGTAGAAAATCTTCCCAACTACCTTTGAAGTCAATTACACATCCCCTTAACATGTCTTCCAGAATCTGAATTACTCTTTCTGATTGACCATCTGACTGAGGATGAACAGCCGTACTGAAGTTTAGCTTTGTTCCCAAAGCTTCATGCAAAGATTTCCAAAACCGTGACGTAAACCTAGGAACCCTATCTGATATAATAGACACAGGTACCCCATGTAACCTCACGATTCCGGATACGTACAGCTTAGCCAACTTCTGTAACGAGTAATCCGTACGAACTGGTAGAAAATGAGCAGTCTTCGTCAAACGATCAACAATTACCCAAACGGAATTTTTCTTAGTAGGTGTTAAAGGTAACCCACTAACAAAATCCATTGTTATCCGCTCCCATTTCCAAATAGGAATCTTTACCGGTTGTAATAATCCTGACGGCAATTGATGCTCCGCTTTCACTTGCTGACAAGTTAAACATTTTCCCACAAATTCAGAAATCTCACGCTTCAACCCTGGTCACCAATATTGTTCACGAAGATCCCGATACATCTTATTTCCTCCGGGGTGCATAGCATAAGGGCTACTATGCGCCTCCCGTAGAATCATTTGTCTCAGATCTGAGTCCTTAGGCATACAAACTCTCCCACGAAAACATAACACACCTTCCGCGTTTATGCTAAAATCCTCTATTCCACCATTTTCAACTTGTTGAATTAAAAGTCCCAACTTCTTATCTGATATCTGTTTTTCCTTGATTTGCTCTAACCACGGAGGCTTCACCAAAGTTCCGCTATCGGACTACCATCCTCGTACAAGCTCAAATGGGCAAACATTGTTCTCAAATCAGATACCACCTTACGACTTAACGCGTCTGCTACCACATTAGCTTTTCCAGGATGATACTCGATTGAGAAATCATAATCTTTCAACAGTTCCACCCATCTTCGTTGTCTCAAGTTTAATTCCTTCTGAGTAAGAAGATACTTAAGACTCTTATGATCCGTATAGATGATAGACTTTTCACCGTAGAGGTAATGCCTCCAAATCTTTAGAGCAAACACTACTGCAGCTAACTCCAAGTCATGAGTAGGGTAGTTTACTTCGTGCGGTCTCAGCTGACGAGAAGCATAAGCCACCACTTTCCCACTTTGCATCAATACACATCCTAAGCCCGTGTGTGACGCATCGCAGTAAACTATAAACTCCTTTCCACCTCGAAGTTGAATCAAGATCGGCGCTTGTTAAAATCTTCTTCAATTTCTCGAAACTTTCTTGCTGTTTATCGGTCCATATATATGGTACTCCCTTCCGCAATAGCTTAGTTAGGGGTGCAGCAATCAACGAAAACCCCTCAACAAAGCGTCTATAGTAACCAGCCAAACCCAAGAAACTCCGAATCTCAGCTACTGACTTTGGTGGTTTCCAATCCAATACAGCCTCAATCTTCCGAGGATCCACCCTTATTCCTTCGGCTGATACCACATGACCCAAGAAAGTCACTTCCCTTAACTAGAATTCACATTTACTGAATTTGGCATACAGTTGATTATTTCGAAGTAACTGCAATACAATTCGCAAATACGAGTCATGCTCCTCTTCATTCCTTGAATATACCAGAATGTCATCTATGAATACCACCACAAACCGGTCTAAATATGGTTGAAAGACCCGGTTCATCATATCCATAAACGCAGCTGGTGCATTGGTCAACCCAAACGGCATCACCAAAAACTCATAATGTCCATAACGAGTTCGGAAAGCCGTCTTGTGAATATCCGCTTCTTTCACCTTAAGCTGGTGATAACCGATCTCAAATCAATTTTGGAGAAAACTGAAGCTCCCTTCAATTGATCAAACAGGTCGTCAATTCTCGGCAGAGGATACCGATTCTTGATCGTCAATTTATTCAATTGCCTGTAGTCAATACACATACGCATTGACCCATCTTTATTCTTAACAAACAAAACCGGTGCTCACCATGGAGACACACTCGGTCGAATAAAGCCCCGATCTAGCAATTCTTGAATTTGAGCTTTAAGCTCCGACAACTTCTTCGGTGCCATTCTATAAGGAGCAATGGACACTGGAGTCGTTCCGGGCAAAAGCTCAATACCAAATTCCACTTCCCAATCTGGAGGTACACCGGGAAGTTCTTCGAGAAATACATCCAGAAATTCCTTCACTGTTCTCACATCTTCCACTGATAACTCTTTGGCATCTAAAGCACTAATAAATGCTAGAAATGCTCCATACCCTTTTCGCACCAACTTTTCTGCCTTAAGTGCAGATACCACATTTGCCAAGTAATTCCTTCGCTCGCCTATCATAATTATCTCCTTATCCTCCACAGTTCTTATTGACATCCGCTTTTCAGCACAATCCACTTGCGCTTAGATGCTTAACCAACCAATCCATGCCCAAAATGATATCGAACTCGCGAAAAGGCAATTCCATCAAATTCGCCAAAAATATTTCTCCTTGAATTACTAAGGGCACGTCTCTAAATGTTTATTTACCAACACCGATCGTCCCTAAAGGACTAATTACCTTCATCTCACTATCGGAAATTTCGAGTCTAAATTCAAGTTTCCAGATATGGTGCTAGCAACATACGAATGGGTAGAACCAATATCTATCAAAGCAATAACGGTACATCAAAGATGAAGAACGTATCGCTTATCACATCGTGTGCATTGCCATCCTCACGGCGTCTAACTCGCATATACCAATCTCGGTTGTCTTGCATCCGTGTTGCCTCTAGGACCATTGCCTCGACCCACTGCACCTTAACCACGTCCAGCCCCATTACCACCACGACCTGGTCCACGACCTCTCGGTGGTTGCTGAATTCCTCTTGCCGGTGGTGCATCAGTATTACGAGCTTCCTGAGTTGTATCCATTCGACGAGGGCAATTCCTATATTAATGAACCATCGACCCGCATTTATAGCAAGCACCCGTTTTCTTCCAGCACTCTCCAGAATGCCGTTTCCCACAATCAGCACAATCTCGACTCTGATTCACACGATTCTGTGTGTTCTACCTTGAGCTGGTTCATCATTCCGAGGCCTCTTCAGAAACCTTCTTGAAGAACCCGAATACTTCATATCTCTCTTGCCTCTAGCTCGTTCCCGATTCTAACGTTCCGAGTTCTTAGCCTCTTCGGCTATCTTGGCCTTTTCCACAAGCGTGGAAAAAGTTCTAACTTGTTGTGGGGCTATTAAAACCCGTAATTCATCGTTCAAGCCATCCTCAAAGCGTACACAATGCTCATGATCCGTTGCCACTATTGTTCGAGCATAGCGACTCAAGCGCAAAAACTCAGCTTCATATGCTGCCACTATCTTATTCCCTTGGACCAGATTCAGGAATTCCTTCCTTCTGGCATCAACATAACTCGTTCCTACATATTTCCCGTGGAAGGAAACTTTAAAGAATTCCCAATTAACTAATGCGACTTTCAATTGCCTTCTCGACACGATAAGCCACCATTGGTATGCTTCGTCCCTTAACAAGGACACTGCTCCCCTTAGTTTTTGTTCCACCGTGCACTCAAGATCGTCCATAATTCGCTCCACTGCCTCAAGCCAATATTCAGCGACATTTGGAGCTACACCTGAGACACCTCTGAAAACCTCAGCACCACTTGATTTCAATCATTCCGATATCGACCCACGAGCTGTTGGCCCAGTTTTAGCTCCAGCGACCCTTTCAAGGACTCACAGTATTACTCGTGTCACCGCATTATCTTCTTCCATATGATCATGTGATCCCGTCTCACTTTCGAGTGACGCAGGTGCATCCATTTCTGGCATATGATCCGGCGCTTCAGTTGCGCCTCTAACACCTCATCCTCTACCACGGCCACGTCTACCGCGTCCACGACCATGTCCTCTAGTGCTCATAGTGACTAATTCAATTTAATCTGATTAAGAGTTTTATGAATCAGAATACTATTTCAGTGTTTATTAACGATGTTTTATGATATAAAAGAGATAGAGTTGTTTCCGCAATCATATCCTTATTGTCTCAATCTCTACAGTTTCAACACCTAAAACTAGAAGTTCTAGTGTGTTTCTTATGATCATATCACAATGATAATAAACAATCAATATACAGATACTTACTTGAGTTGGCGCGGGATGCTCATGGTGCCATACTACCTTTAAATCAAAAAGTCTAGAAATTTGAATTATTTTTCAACCAAATATCATTGTTGAACCCAAACCACAGTCGAGTTTTGAAACTGGCTCTGATACCATTAAATGTAACACCCCAAACCAGGTCTATGCGTTAAGACGAGATTTGGTTTGTCACACCGAACGAACATCCAAAATTCTCTAATGATTTAAGTAAAATAGTAATGCAAAACCTTTAGAAATAAGGTTTAATAAAAACTAAGTACAATGATTAAAAATTTATGAATTAAGAAAAATACTTGTTTGAAATCTTATATATATTAGTCAAAACCTTAACGTAGTTTTAAAAGAATTTGAAAGAAATTTAAAAGTAATTTAGGTGTCCAAAATTGTTATAAAACACAATATTTTTAAGAAAACTTTATAGATTTAACATAAGCCCATATTAAGAGTCTTAAAATAAAATTAAATCCATCCACACATAAAAATCCATAAAAACATAATTAGAGGCCTTATTACATCATACCCAAAACAGTAATTAAAATAAGTAACTTAAATAAAGTTCATAGTTTATAAAACCCAAGCTCGTAGTATGGCCTCCACCAAGTCATCCCCGGCCCAAGTCCACATCAATTTCCATTACCTGAGATGGATAATAAAACGGGGTGAGTTACAAAGAACTTAGTGTGTAACTCACTTACCACCATTATTGGGCCAGACCATCAAGGCATTATTTTGGGCTTGAGCCCAATTACAAATTTTAACAATATAAAATGAAATAAAATATATAAAATGCATGTAAAATGAATTTCCCAACCAAGCCTAATTTCCATCCGCTACACACCTCCGTACCAACCATCACACACAGAGGATCAAGTCAACCCACCCCGCCAAACACACCAATCGTAGGCATTTAGCCTTTTAAATAATATTGTAGTGCACTACCGAACTAGATTGTGACATAGTCACCGAACTAGAGGCATTAAGCCAAAATTTGTGGCAGAGCCACCGAACTAGATTCATGGCCACAGGCCTTACTTCTCTCCTTCATATATCCCGTCCCATGCAATTATGTATGAATAACAAACTTTAATCATAAATAATTTATCAAGTAACCCATAATACAAATGAGTTTTTAATCAAACTTTTCATTTGGGCCTATTAAACAAAATAGTATTTAGCCCGTAAAGCAATCTAGCGAACTTTGGCCCATATTTCGAACTAGAAGGTTTTTGGCCCATTTTATCGATCTAGCAGTTTTTAGGCCCAATTTGGCAATCTAGCAGTCTTTCGGCCCAATTTAACAATCTAGCAGTCTTTCAGCCCAATTTATCGATCTAGCAATATTTCAGCTCAATATATCGATCTAGCAATATTTCGGCTCAATATATCGATCTAGTAATATTTCGGCTCAATTTATCGATCTAGCAATATTTCGGCTCAATATATCGATCTAGTAATTTTTCCGACTTTAACCGTTTTCATGCATTTACACAAAAGTGTTAATTATCAGATAATTTTCGATTTTGCCATTTTTACGATTTATCATAATACTTACTGTTTAGTATCTAACCCGAAAGATAAGTGTGAAGTTACACACCTGGTTATAGTGAGAACTAGACTTTCCCGCTCGTCAACACCTATATGTATCACGATAAATTAGAATCACTATATTTTATTAACGAAATCAATCTTAGAAAATAACGATCTAACTTTTACCCTCAGATTTTCGAACTACTTCTACTTGTGGTTTCTCCCGATTGATGGTTCGTTAACGAATCAAATCCACGAACAAATAATGGTTCGGGAGTACGAACGACTTCAAACAATTGATTCTCCTCGGATGAATGTCCACAACCCGGTGAAATCCCGGATTCTTTGAAAGCAGATCCTTCGCTTAAACTTAGGGGAATAATGGAACCTCCCTTCTTCCGAACACTAAACACCGCCCTTTTCTTCCCTATCTTGATTGTCTTCAATGACAAAAGATCATTAGTCCAATCTAACATAATATCGAAAACAATATGACCAAAGGTTTTTAGGAGTGAGATTTCCTTACCACAATATCCTTGTTCCACAAAATGAGAGTCAACCAAAACGTTCCCTTAACACCTTAAATCGATTCCAACGTTCTATGTTACTTACGAACACTTGATTTCTGATCTTCCGTTATCGCACTAAAGTATAACAAATAAAAACGTTAATAGAATGAACATTTATTTCGATCTAAGAAAGCCTTCATACCACTATCAAGATTCGGCCATGACAACTATTAACTAACATGAACTAAAAAGAATTCTTACCTATTGTCCACGGTTGAAAAGAGACGATTGAGAAAGATGTTTATGAATAGAGAAAGATTCGGCTATGATTAACCAAAGAAAAGAGAAAATGGTTCGGCTATGGCTCACTAACATTCGGCCATGAGAAAATTAATGGAGAAGGTATGAGTGAAAAGAAATAAAATATAAGAGAAGAGATGATGATGATGTTTCGGTTTTCAAAGAGGAGAAAAGAGAAGGAAAAAGATGTGCTTAGGAGCAAAGTACATTCGGCAATGGAGAAAGAAAACAAAAAGAAAGGAATGGCCTTTTTGGTACTAGCAATTTCGGCACTATGAAGAGGCACAAAAAGAATACTAAAGTGATGAGCAAAAATGACCAAATGGTCAAAAGAATTAGGCTTACCAAAAGATCAAATTCGGCAAAAGGAAAAGAGGTTGAAAAGAGAATTGCAAACCTTTGCACAAAATGCTAGGAATGACCAAAACAAACTCTAAAACCTTGCCAAACTACTAGCATATTCGGCCAACCTCCCCTAAGTCCACATTGCCGTCCAAATTCATGGTCAAATGGCCATGAATGAGTTTCCAAAACCTTTTCCTTGATACATGCCTTATGTCCCCTTATCTTTCCAAATTTTCTTGATTCCATACCATAAGTTAGCTATTTCCTTATTCCTTTAGTCTACTTACCAAAAATGAAAAGTTCAACCTTACCATATCTATTGCTTGGCCGACACTTGCTATACAAGTGCGAAAATAAAAGTTTTCTAAATGCTATACAAGGGATTCGAACCACTCCCCTCATGCAATATCTCATGCGCCAACACCACCTTGCCATTTACTCATCTTATGCTACTTTTTAACACTTAATTTAACTTAAGTGACAATGCCACTTGGTCCACTTCAATAAATTTTCAAAACTAAAAATTATTCCATAACCGAATAATTCTATACTCTTCTTCAGGACTATCATAGGCACGAAAAGTAATAAGAAATTTTTTTTTTCGTTTATAAACTAATCACCAAAACATGCAATATATCAAGACTCAGATTTTTAGGATGTTACAAGGATCAGCATTCTGAGCCAACTTAGAAATTCATGGGTACCCCAGCATCAGCTTGACCTTGTTGAGGCCTAATTGTAACAGATGGCCTTTAAGGATATGCTTCAGGTTGTGCATGCGGTGGGGTAAAACCCGGAGGGTAATCCTCATTATCTTCTCCAGCATTAGTCATGGGACCTTTTCCCTTGTCCATTGCCCCATTCAGTAGCTGAATCATTTGAGCCACCATATTCCTTTGGGCTTCCATCATTTGTTCCCTCATATCTTGTTGGATTTTTGCCAACTGCTCTTACAGCTAGTCTTGCATGTCTCTTTGGAACTATTCGAGTCTTTGATCCATGTTTTTTCTTTCTTTTTTTAGTGCGCATACCGCAACGGTGTTTAGTTTCCAGATTAACCTTTTATTCTTTATCTCTCTTTGATAATTTCAACTAATTATGGTCCTTCTATAAATTTAAATGCATATGATGCGATGTAATGCAAATGCATGAAATGAATGCAAAAAAGAAAGAGAGCGTTGATTAAATTCAATTTCATTAGAACAACTTTTCTAGAAAATAAATTCCTTTACATAAAACGGATTACATATGCGGCCTTGCCCTCATATTCCAAGCAAAAGCATCAATCCCCTTCTTCGCAAAGGTCAAATCTTGCAAACTTCTAATAGATGCCTCCACTAGCTCCTTTTTGCTTGGGTCGCGACTCCTTACTCATTTATCCTCACAATGCTTGTTAGCCTCTTTAAGAAAGCTGAGACGTGGTGATTCTCGAATAGTCTTTGTCAGCTTGAATCCTTGGGCAATAAAGTCTTGTATTCCTTCACGGACTATCAGTCTTCTCTCGTTGTGTTTGCTTGGATCATATTCGAACGACCGTATTATAATCCACTTTATTAAGAAATCTATTTTCTCATGACAAACTCTTCTATTTAGCAATCGAATTTGAATCAACACCTCTTTTTTATGATGGGAATGTAATGCAATCAAAACAAAAGAGAACACGTTAGCACAAGAGAAATAAATAACAAAATAGGGCACCTATCTGGGTGTCCACTAGGGTTTTGGCATAGTTCTACCTAGGGTAAGCCCTTAGGTTTTCTACATGTGGTTTATGTAACATCTCGAAATTTGGCCTAGTAGAATTGGGCCTATTGGGCCCCGAACGTAGAAACATTTTAGAATTTTTGAGAATATGAGAATGGTATAATTGTGAGTTGGACTTAATGGGTAAGTCAATTTGGAAGGTTAAGGGGCTTCTATGAAGTCCTGGGGTCAAGTTAAGCCATAGGTAAATTTTTGTGTTTAAGCACTTTAAGGAGAGAAGGCAAGTGGTATCAAGACTTAATGAAATAAGTGTGCATTTTGCTAGCACAAGGAGTCTATTGGTAAAAGTGGAAAGTGGCGTGTGGAGTATACTAATGGTCTGAGGTTCGAATCCCATCTATTGCAAAATTTTGGATTTATTTTTGTGTTCCTACTCCAAGTGTCAGCCATGGCTCTAATTATGGTATGGGAGACTTTTTATTTATGGAAAGATGGCTAAGAAATAAGGGAAGGAGGAAAACAAGGGAAAAGGAAGGAAATAATTAAAGGAAATGAGCAAGAAGGGGGATATGTTGGCCGATTTTGTGGAAGGTGTTTAGGAAAGAATATTTTTTTGGTCAACCATCATTTTTTGAGTGTTATGGGCACATGGTTTTGGGAGGGGGACTTGGTAGCCGAATTTCCTATAGGCATTTGGCAAATTTTTGGTGCATGAAAGGCTTGTTTCTTTTTAGAAATTTTTGGTGTTTCTTTTCCAATTCTTTCCCTTTGCTTGCCAAAATTCTAAAGCCATTTGTTCACCTCATTTTCTCTTGTTTTTGGCCGAAACACTCTAGCCATTGTTCATCTTATTCCCTTGTTGTGCCGTAACCCTCAATCCATCTTTGTTCAATCTTTTTCCTTTGTTGCCGAAACACATAATGACCAAAACACTCAATCCATTTTGGTTCATTTTTTTTTGGTAATAGCTGAACCCCTCTAATACTCCTTTGTCCATAATTTCTTTTCTTTATTTTTATCATTTCCTCAACCATTCTCCTTTTTCTCTTAAAACCGACACTACTTTGTGGCCGAACCTTCTTTGTTTCTTTCTCTTCAATAGCCGAATCTTTATCATCATCTCTCTTCTCCATCTTGCGTGTTGGGCATTTCTTCTTTGGTTGAATCGGGTAAGTGGCTTCGTTCTTTTTCTTTCATTTTCTTTTCTTCCTAGCCGAATGTGTGTCCACCACTATTCAGTTGTTTCACTTTGTTCTAAACCGAAATATTATTCCCTTCCAAACTCTCAAATCTTGATCATTTTCTTCTTATAGTATTCTAGTGGGTTGGCCGAATATCACATCCTTGCCGATCCATCTCTAGTCTTAAGTCAATCGGTGGAAGTCAGATCTACTATCGTTAAGGTAAGGAGTTTCTTTATGGATTATTTCGATCTCTCAATACTTGGTTATTCCATTAAAACGGAATGATAGATTTGACTAAATGATTGTTATAGGGGTTAAATCACTCGTTTTCTCTACACGTTGGTTCTTCGGAAGTAGAGGTAAGCCGAATCCATCCCTAAACAACTACTTTCTCTCATAGTATTTTACTGACTGGGACTTTTCAATGGAGGCAAGTGGTAGCGATTTGAAAGGAAAAGCGATAGTAGGAGACAAAAGGAGGGGATTTGCAATTCCTACTCCTAAGTTCAAGCGAAGGACGGTATCGACGGTTCAGGATTTTCCACCGGGTTGTGGACCATCATCCGGTGAGAATAGACAAATCGTGGTCGTTCACGATACTAAGGGTAAGCGTTTCACTAGATCGTCTGATTTAGATTAATAAAATCTCGTTTATTGGATTAATCGAGAGTAATAGTGATTTAGGTGCCGACGATCAAGAAGGTTTAGTCCTTACCGTAATCAGGTGTGTAATCTCACACCGAAATCTCGTAGATTTGTGATTCGATGTCATGTTGGAAAATAGATCGTTATTATTTACAAGGCTAGAAATTGTAATATGGCATAGATCGAGTAACTTGCTTAAATTACATTATTTCTAAAATCTGTTAAAAACGGTACAAAATTTGTAAAATTACCAAAATGCCCCTATGGGCCGATTTACCAAAATACCCCTATGGGCTAATTTACTAAAATGCCCCTATGGGCCGAATTGCTAGAATGCCTTAGTGGAATGAATTATTATTGCTTTAATGGGCTGATTCTCTGTAATAAATTACTGGATTAATGGTTGTTAATTATATGTGAACACTTTATTATGTATGTTGCATTTCCATATTTTGCATGGGATGGGAAAAATAGTATGGAGAGCAGTGTAGCCTGGTGGCATAGCCACAATATATTTTTATATATACATAATTATGACTCTGGTGGCTCTGCCACAAATATTATGAAAAGCAGCTTGACTACAGCGATTGGTGTGAGCGGCGAGGTGGGTTGACTTGATCCCCACAGGTGTGATTGGCTGGTCGGGGCTGTGATGGATGGATGGGTTGGGTTGCATACATGTCATTTTAAATATTTTTATGTAAATGGGCTTAGGCCCAAAATGTTGCTATCTTGGGTTCGGGCCAGTGGATGATGGTAAGGGGATTACGCCTTTGAGTTCTAGTAACTCACCCCTTTTTTAATCCTTGCAGTAATGCTCGATGATGTGGACTTGGGCCATGGATGACTCGGTGGAGGCCATACTTTAGAAATGGTGTTTTCGAACTTTAGCAAATTTTCATTTTCTGCTTTATTTCATTACTTTTATTATTTTGGGTTTAAAGTTGTAATAAGGCCTCTGGGATTTTTATTTCGGTTTTATGTTTGACGTATTTAAATTTTCCATGAATGTTTTAAACGGGGATTTTCTAAAATCATAAACAACAGTTTTTCATCAAATTTATCAACAAACGGATTTCATAATAAATATGTACAAATAATTTAACTTAGATTTTTCCTGCAAATTATCAATAATATTTTCAGAAGTCACGGTTTTAAAAGATCACTAGTTCGATTATTGATTCCTCAATTAAACCTCTCGAGATTAGTAGTATTTTTATCGAATATTTCTTTTAATCAAACTGGTTTTCTTAATTATAACCAAATAATATCTACTTAGGTACGAGCTTCAAAGTTCTTAATACGTTTTATTCATGTGACATGTCAGATCCGGTCGCAACGCATGGGACGGGTTTGGGGTGTTACAGTTTAGCTCTAAAGTTGAGGTACCCGAACCAGCAGATTCCTCGATCCTCACCCATTATAGGTTCATACGGACTGAGTTCAGTTCAGGGGAATACATTTCCCTATGGCTATGCAGAGGTGAAAACCTCACGAAGACATAGGTACGGATGTATCCCGGAAGCAGTCCACTAGCCTATGTGGAGGTGAAAACCTCACGAAGGCATAGTTTCTCACTCCTACTTAAAAGGTGCGACCACAACGGTCATGCAATACAATGCAGAAATACTTTACAAGATTAGCACAACATGCAATAAAAGGGATCATAATTTTTCAAATCGGTTTTTAAATTTAGACAAAAGGACAGGAAATAATCAATTTATGGCTTGACTCTCTGATGACGTCCCCAGCGGAGTCGCCAAGCTGTCGAAACCATTTTTAAAGTTTTTAGGAAAAACGGGGATCGACTTAAAAAAACGGGAAAATGGGAGTCGCCACCGATCCTTTTTGCTTAGGTGTGATCAGATCACCTTATAAAACATGTTTTGTTTAAAACATTAACTTTGGCCTACGAATTTTAGAAAAATGGGTTCGGGAGTCGGTTACGTACGAGGAAGGGTTAGCACCCTCATAACGCCCAAAAATTGGTACCTAATTGATAAAATCATGTCCTGATGTTGAAAAATTAAAATACAATCCTTTTACTTGTGAGAAAGCTAAAACTCACTTATCATAAAGAAATAAAATGTCACACCCAATAAGTTAGGATGCAACATCTCAAGACTTCAGAACTAAGTTTGCCTTTATTTGTAGAAAATTCTTTCCTCGAGATACGAAATAGTATATCTAATAAGTTAAGATATAACATTTTGAATTTTCGATAATAAGTTTTGTTTTGAAGTTTATGGGTTTAAAAAGGATACTTGATACCTTAAGTTCCACGAGAAAATTAAAACCTAGTGAGTTAGGGTATAATCTTTCTCGAAGTCCCCAGATATCACGTATCGCTATATTTAAAAACCTTTGAATAAAATGCGTCAATGCAGTTAAATATGTTTTTTTTAAATGATTTTGGAGTAAGATATGGCATATATATTACAAAACATCAATTCCAAATAGCAATTCTCTATAACTACAAATTATATTAACAAATAATGCTAATATAGACAATTAACGCAAGAATATTATAACATAGCAAATGATACACGTAATAAAAGGACTATGCTAAAACAATATTAAGCAAATAAAGAACATAAATAAACAAATACAAGATATAAAAATAATCAGTAACAATAAAAAAAATCTATATGAAAGATAAAAAAAATTAAGAAATAAATATAAAACCCTACAAACAAGATTGAATATAAAAAAATGAATGATGTATTTAAGAATATCGAATGACTAAAAATGTAACAATTTCTAAAATGATTTAATGTATATATAAGCGATATTTTAAATAAATAATATTAAAACTTAAAGTATATGAAAAAAAAATATAAGGGTACTTAACGAATACATAATTTAATAATTTAGTACATATATAAATGATAATATATGATAAAAACGATTAGTAAATAGTATGTAACACCCCAAACCCGGCCCAAACTTTACGACCGAATTTGGTTTGCTACAGAGAAAACAATTTGTGAACCATTTTAAAACCAATTTAAGTTTTGTCGAAAATCTTTCAACTTCAAGTCTCTTGTTAAAAACCATACTTAGTGTTGTTTAAAAATATTTATTAAGTCGAGTTGTTTATAGTTTTCAAATGTACCCGATTTATACTTTAAAACATTTTTCGTTCGATTTGGAAAAACATGTGAACTCATTATTAACATAATTAAATAGTTTAAACAAATATTCAAGCATGTAACAGATAATAAAATAATTCTAGGAGGCCTTATTACAACTTAACAAAAATAAAAGACTTAGAAAATAATTAATTTCAACAATGGCAAGGTAAATCAAATCCAACGATAAGCATGGCCGCCTCGAGTCCTCTCGGCTCCATCTCCGCGTTCTACTCATCGCAAAAAATGGTAAGGGAAGGGGTGAGTCACCAAGACTCAGATGTGTAATCCCCACCCGGTAAGGTAACTCATACACAAGTCATTAATAAACATGCACATGCAACCCAACCTAACCATCCATACTCCTTTTCTACCCAGTGTGGTCAAAACCACCGGTGGTCAAAACCACCGATGACTTAGAGTCACAAATCGATGATGGGGCCAACCCATCGTGTGGTCAAAACCACGATGACCATAGGTCACAATATATCAAATGTGGTCAAAACCACTGGTGGTACCAAACCACTGGGACTTAGTCGCAAATAATCAATTGTTGTGGTCAAAACCACTGATGACCATAGGTCACAAATAATCTGATGGGGCCAACCCATCTTGTGGTCAAAACCACTGACGACAGTCCATAATTCATCCCCCTCCTCTCATCAATCCCACCATCACATGCTTACACATCAAATTTCATATATCATGTCATAGTATTAAACATCATGTGATGGCATATAACATATATCAAAAGTTACAAGACAGGGGACTTACCCGAAATCCGTGATTATGCCACAAGCTAATCACAATCAAAATAATCAAAACAAATAATAATGTCATGTAAATTAATAAAGTGTGTAGAGATCTTACACACCTATTACTATCGTAATTCCTAGATCTCGAAACTCCGATCTACAACGCTAGATCTTGACCTCACACGTCCTTTGAACCCTAACCCCCTTACGATATGTACATCCTTTTCGCTTCCCTACAATCGGCACTTATCCAAAATTAATAGCCTTCGGCTTTGCACACAGATTAAATAAAACAGATTCTTACCAAAATCGATTGATAGGGAATGGAGGGTCAAATCTATTGCTTGAAAATCCCGTAGTTCCTAGATGATATCGATTCAAAGAGAGATTAGCCAAACTCTTAACAAGGCTAGCCATAACAAGAACAAAGATTAAGCTTAGAGTGATCCCTTACCACATTATGAAATTCGAAAAGACTTAGTTAGGGGAAAGAGAAGATTCGGCCAACACTAATGGAAGGGCTGAAATTTTGAGAAGAAAAGATGCTTTGGAAATTTTGAATAGTTTTGGCTTAAGAACAAGGAAAAATTCGGCAAAGTAGTAAAGAATAAGATGTTGGAATTTTAATGGTTTTGGCTATCAAACAATGGAGGTTTCGGCAGCAGATCAAATTGGAGAGAAAAGATTGGTGAGTTTGGCACTTCTTTGCTATTAAAAATCAAATATGGACAACCCCCCCCCCAAGGAGTCCAAAAATCGGCAAACACTCCCTTATTTTGTGATAATTTCCAGCTTTGAATTATCACAAATAAATCTAACCTCATCATGTTTTTAATCTCCTAATCCCTTCACAATTTAATAGCAAATAAAACACTAATAGCTTCCCACTTCCAGTGAAATTTTGCAAAAATAAAGCCTTATCTTTATCAATTTAAAGAGTCCACATTCATGCCAATTCCTTCTCTCCTTCACGCCAAAGAAAGAAAGAAAAAAAATAATAATAAAAAAAACCCGAATGCTGCTTCTTGGACTCGAACCAAATGACTGGTGAAGGCAACAGCAGGCGCAGCAGACACCCTTTAGCGCCTGGACCAACTCTCCCAATTGACTTTCATGTCAATTAACCACCACATTTAATTATAAGGCCTTCCAACGTGAGCCCAAAGACCGCATAAAAATTAAAACACAAAACCTTTGCTTCACCCACTCGAACCTAGGACCTAGATCCCTTGTCGCATGATGCGCCCCAAGCCAACTCTTCCAACCCGACTTCCATGTCAAATCCCTCTCCATTTATTTATAAAGCCTTTATAATCGGGCCCTTTTTTCCTCTCAACGCCCAAGCCTAAAAAAACAACGTCCTTGCGCCTACCATGAGTCGAACCCGAGTCCTCACTGCGACCCTCACTCTCCAACGTCCTTTGCCACTTCTCCACATTAAACTTTCATGCCATGAACCTTACCCAAAATTTCTTTAAGGCCTTCTTTACCTGGGCCCTTCCTTTAATGCGCAAAAAAAAAAAACAATTCCCCTTGCTGGTTCCACGGATCGAACCCAAGACCTCCGTTTGACGCCACCTCCAAGGCACCTAAGTGGCGCATGGAAGCCACTTTACCAATTAATTTCTTATGTACTAAACTCCACAAAATTATTTTAAGGCCTTCTTGCCTAGTTTCCCCTTTTTACTCTTAAATCCAAAATTTTTCCAAAGCTTTCACCTCATTCTAAAGTTCTAAAAACTCTTAAAACATCTCCAAATACCCTTAAAACCCACTAGCACTTGGGTTATGTTCCAAACGCATAACCCCTAATCTAGGATGTTCTGAGTTCTACCCTCCTTAAAAATAATTTCGTCCTCGAAATTACTTACTAACGAATAATCGTACATCCTAACTCACCGCACTACGCTTATGCTGCGCACTCTGATCTTAACAAATCTAACACATCCCCTAGAACTCATTTCTAACGTCGCGATTTAATCTGCTTAAGAATTTTATGGATTAGTTCGTGTTTCACTTTGGTTATCCGCGACGAAATTTTATGAAAAGAGTTTAGTAGAAATTCTTTCGATCAATCAAAGATTTAAGTCCTCCATCCTAGTTTACACAGAAGAGCACATCCATTTCCTAGTATCTTTCATCCTTATTCACTCATCCTAGGGGTAGTTTCGTCTTTTTCCTCTGAGGTGTTTTCGTAATTTCCAAAGTCGAGTATTATTTATTGTGTTTGGCCTATGACCGAGTCCTCTTGGTTAGGGTGAACCGAAGCTCTACGCACTGTAGGAATCCCGCGAAGAGGAGGTGAGTCACGAGGACCCGCTTAAATACCAAGCTCTTCCCGGATCCAATCCTGAGACATGCGCACTGTGGTTACCACACCTAACTCGGCGACTAGGTCGTAGGTTTGTTTAATTAGGCTCTTAAAGTCTTATGTCTTTGTTTGGGGTAACTAGTCCTAAAGTTTAAAGTACCTATCACTATCTACGTTCCGTGCTTCCTACCCTTCTACAGAATATAATTCACCAAGAGGTTTAGATATACTTACCTGGCGGATTGGTGCCGAGACTCGGGCCATGCTTTGTTCAAAAACCAAAAATCATTCCATAAGGCCTACCAAAACATTTTTGGGCCTTGGGCCCCCACAGCCGAGCTTTGAACTGGGCTCTGATACCATTTTGTAACACCCCAAACCCGGCCCAAACTTTACGACCGAATTTGGTTTGCTACAGAGAAAACAATTTGTGAACCATTTTAAAACCAATTTAAGTTTTGTCGAAAATCTTTCAACTTCAAGTCTCTTGTTAAAAACCATACTTAGTGTTGTTTAAAAATATTTATTAAGTCGAGTTGTTTATAGTTTTCAAATGTACCCGACGGTACTTTAAAACATTTTTCGTTCGATTTGGAAAAACATGTGAACTCATTATTAACATAATTAAATAGTTTAAACAAATATTCAAGCATGTAACAGTAATAAAATAATTCTAGGAGGCCTTATTACAACTTAACAAAAATAAAAGACTTAGAAAATAATTAATTTCAACAATGGCAAGGTAAATCAAATCCAACGATAAGCATGGCCGCCTCGAGTCCTCTCCGGCTCCATCTCCGCGTTCTACTCATCTGCAAAATGGTAAGGGAAGGGGTGAGTCACCAAGACTCAGTGTGTAATCCCCCACCCGGTAAGGTAACTCATACACAAGTCATTAATAAACATGCACATGCAACCCAACCTAACCATCCATACTCCTTTTCTACCCCGTGTGGTCAAAACCACTGGTGGTCAAAACCACTGATGACTTAGAGTCACAAATCTGATGATGGGGCCAACCCATCGTGTGGTCAAAACCACTGATGACCATAGGTCACAATATATCAAATGTGGTCAAAACCACTGGTGGTACCAAACCACTGGGACTTAGTCGCAAATAATCAATTGTTGTGGTCAAAACCACTGATGACCATAGGTCACAAATAATCTGATGGGGCCAACCCATCTTGTGGTCAAAACCACCGACGGCGATCCATAATTCATCCCCTCCTCTCATCAATCCCACCATCACATGCTTACACATCAAATTTCATATATCATGTCATAGTATTAAACATCATGTGATGGCATATAACATATATCAAAAGTTACAAGACAGGGACTTACAGAAATCCGTGATTATGCCACAAGCTAATCACAATCAAAATAATCAAAACAAATAATAATGTCATGTAAATTAATAAAGTGTGTAGAGATCTTACACACCTATTACTATCGTAATTCCTAGATCTCAAACTCCGATCTACAACGCTAGATCTTGACCTCACACGTCCTTTGAACCCTAACCCCCTTACGATATGTACATCCTTTTCGCTTCCCTACAATCGGCACTTATCCAAAATTAATAGCCTTCGGCTTTGCACACAGATTAAATAAAACAGATTCTTACCAAAATCGATTGATAGGGAATGGAGGGTCAAATCTATTGCTTGAAAATCCCGTAGTTCCTAGATGATATCGATTCAAAGAGAGATTAGCCAAACTCTTAACAAGGCTAGCCATAACAAGAACAAAGATTAAGCTTAGAGTGATCCCTTACCACATTATGAAATTCGGCAGCACTTAGTTAGGGGGAAAGAGAAGATTCGGCCAACACTAATGGAAGGGCTGAAATTTTGAGAAGAAAAGATGCTGGAAATTTTGAATAGTTTTGGCTTAAGAACAAGGAAAAATTCGGCAGCAAAGTAGAAGAATAAGATGTTGGAATTTTAATGGTTTTGGCTATCAAACAATGGAGGTTTCGGCAGCAGCAAATTGGAGAGAAAAGATTGGTGAGTTTGGCACTTCTTTGCTATTAAAAATCAAATATGGACAACCCCCCCCCCAAGGAGTCCAAAAATCGGCAAACACTCCCTTATTTTGTGATAATTTCCAGCTTTGAATTATCACAAATAAATCTAACCTCATCATGTTTTTAATCTCCTAATCCCTTCACAATTTAATAGCAAATAAAACACTAATAGCTTCCCCACTTCCAGTGAAATTTTGCAAAAATAAAGCCTTATCTTTATCAATTTAAAGAGTCCACATTCATGCCAATTCCTTCTCTCCTTCACGCCAAAGAGAGAAAGAGGAAAAAAATAATAATAGAAAAACCCGAATCTTTGCTTCTTGGACTCGAACCAAATGACTGGTGAAGGCAACATGCAGCAGCAGCAGCACCCCTTAAGCGCCGGACCAACTCTCCCAATTGACTTTCATGTCAATTAACCACCACATTTAATTATAAGGCCTTCCAACGTGAGCCCAAAGACCGTATAAAAATTAAAACACAAAACCTTTGCTTGACCACTCGAACCTAGGACCAGCTAGATCCCTTGCGCATTATGCGCCCCAAGCCAACTCTTCCAACCCGACTTCCATGTCAAATCCCCTCTCCATTTATTTATAAAGCCTTTATAACTGGGCCCTTTTTCCTCTCAACGCCCAAGCCTAAAAAAAACAACGTCCTTGCGCCTACCATGAGTCGAACCCGAGTCCTCACTGCAGCCCTCACTCTCCAACGTCCTTTGCCACTTCTCCACATTAAACTTTCATGCCATGAACCTTACCCAAAATTTCTTTAAGGCCTTCTTTACCTGGGCCCTTCCTTTAATGCGCAAAAAAAAAAAAACAATTCCCCTTGCTGGTTCCACGGATCGAACCCAAGACCTCCGTTTGACGCCACCTCCAAGGCACCTAAGTGGCGCATGGAAGCCACTTTACCAATTAATTTCTTATGTACTAAACTCCACAAAATTATTTTAAGGCCTTCTTGCCTAGTTTCCCCTTTTTACTCTTAAATCCAAAATTTTTCCAAAGCTTTCACCCTCATTCTAAAGTTCTAAAAACTCTTAAAACATCTCCAAATACCCTTAAAACCCACTAGCACTTGGGTTATGTTCCAAACGCATAACCCCTAATCTAGGATGTTACATAGTATATAATAATTTTAAATATATATTACAGTAATCATAAAAATTACATATATAATATAAACAATATAAATAAATTTTATACAAAATAAAATTTTAAAAGCAATATATGATATAATATAATACTATATAATATACAAAATTTTAAAAAGTATAATATAATAACTAATATACAAATTATAAAATGATACGTAATATATATAAATAATATTAAGCTAAATAGAATATCTTAGTATAAATTATAAATAGTAATAATTTAATATATATATATATAAATAGTGCGTATTTAAAATAAATAATATAAAAACTTTATACTATTAATAAATTAATATACAAATATATAAAAAAATAGAATTTTTAATGTTATGAAACAATTTAATATAATGTTAAAATAATTTAAAAATGAAATAAAATAAAAGTAAAAAAAAAGGTTTGAAAATAAACAAAGAAATAGGGATTAAACAGAAATAAAATGTGAAAGGACCAGATTGAAACAACAAATAAATTTTGGGGCTGATTTAAAATAAAATAAACATCTAAATTAAACGAAATCACAAAAAGTAAAGTTGCGGAGGGATCAAAAAGGTAAATTACCCTTTTTATAAAAAAGCGCGGATCCTCCCCAGGTATCGGGTCAACGCGCAGATCCTGGCCCATTAAACGACGTCGTTTTAATGCTTATTAGCTTAAGCAAAAACGACGTCGTTTCTATAACCCTATATAAGCCACTTTTAATAAAAAAAATCATTTGTGTTAGTGTTTTTTAAAAAAAAACTAAGAAAAATCCTCTGAAATCCTCTCTTCGCCCGTTTGGGTTCCGGTCATCGAACCTACGGGCCACCGCTGCACGCGCCACACGCGCCACACGCGCCACCGTTAGCGCTGCCGGATACGGCAACAGGAGGTCAAAAACTTCGTTTCTTCCGTACGAATCAAAAGGTATGCTCGTACTTTTTATTTTAGTAGTATTTTGTATGTAAGAAATGCATGAATCGAAAGAATAAAAAACGAAAATAAATATCAAGAAATCACCTCTGTTACTGGGTTTTTTATTTCGTTCTTTTTTTGTGTATTCTCTGTATATTTTTTTTTGCCTCCACTTTTTACAGATTATGCTAGGGTTTTTATAACCCAAAAACGAATCAAAAAAATAAATACAGGGCTTTTATTTCGCTATTTTCTGTCGTTTTCTTTCCTTTTTTTGCAGGTGAATGGCGAAGATCTCGATGGTGGAACATCGTCCGTGCGTAGATTGCGGCGCGACCGAAGGCCTGTGTTGGGGCTGCGCTGGGTGCTTGCGGCGCGAGGGAAACCTAGGGTTTCAGAAACCCTTGGTTTCTAATTTAGTGTTGGGCCTTTTGGGCCCCGTAGGTCAGTTGGGTTAGGCTAGGATTGGGTCTGAGGGGTAATGGTTTTAGGCCACTGGGTCATCTGTTTGTAAACGGGCTGTAATAAAATTTGGACTTTGGTTTATTATTTTTTATTTTTCTATTTTTATTCTGGTTGGTTTTATTTGCATGAGCCCGGGCAAAATGGGCTTATTACATAGATTATCTACTGAAGTAAGTTGTCTTTCTCGCAATGTAAACGTTCTTTACAATGCCACTTATCTTCAGTTTGAACTTTAGACAATCAATGAGCTAATATTTGTTTGTCACAATTTTGCCATGCATGCAAAATATAAAAAACATAAATACAAAAGACATAATAGTGAAATGTGAACTTAACTTTATTTATTTATTCATCATTCAAATAAATAGAAAATAATTACATGTTTACTAGAATATGGGCACATTTCCCAACAGCAGCTTTTTTAGCGGACTAGTATTTCTGTATATTATGTATACCTTCTTATCTAAGTAGCCTCTTTTTCTTTTTTTTTTCACCCTAGCTGGGGTTGAAACATAACCTTGGCATAACTCATTGTTCCAGCGATCTATATTCCTCAATACACCAAGCTCATTCATTCTTCTGACTTATCGCTCCAGTCACACCGCAAATTCTACTTTAACCTTTAACATCCTTTATAAATCGCAGACTTACCAACTATGACCCTCATGTTTTACGTCATAGCGGATTACCTCGTGTTTACTGTCCCTGCAGACTACCCCGTGTTTACTGTCCCGATGGACTTCCCCATGTTTATTGTCCCAACAGACTACTTCGTGTTTACTATCTTGACACACTACATTAGTTGCCATAGTTAGCTATGGTCTCATGCGTTAGACCTCTTTTGAGGTGTCACCTTGTAGAAACTAACCGTCACCGCAGTGTCGCCCCATAGAGTCTGCTGACTGCCATAGCAGTGATACTATGTGGAACCTAAATATCATCACGGTGTCTTCCTGAAGGACTAGTGCATATAATTTTTTTTTCACATTATACCTTACTGTTCGAACACCAAAGTGTCCCCTCCGCAAGACCTGGAGCTTCGCACATCGCGGTTTGCTCCTAAAAATCCCAAATGACAAAATTTTAATGGAATTCTAATTTCTCTATTCTTCCTTCCATTCACCCAACTCACCATTCCTAACCTTGATGCTTGAACATCACAGTGTTTCCTCTGCAAGACCAAGAGCTTTGCACATCACAATTTTCACTCAGCAACATCGTATGGCGGTATCTAACATAAATTCTCATTTTTAAGTCCTAAATTCATCTAACCCATCGATAATTCACTTCCATGTTCTACTATTATAAACATGCAATACAATCATTTCATAGATGAAATACCATTGAATAATAATTAATTCATGCATACTAAACTAAAGTGGTGAATACTCATATGCCTATACGATCTTAAACATATTTAGCATTCCAGGGTTGGAGTGCAGAAACTCTCTTTGTTTCCTTATCCTTGTCAACTTAGCCTTTCTTAATGCTAGAGCCTCCTTTGTCCTGGTAGCTAAGTATGGCAACCATTTATCGATTAAACTAAAGGTGTTCGACCCTTAAAACCTATAATTCACCATTACACAGAAGCCTTTAAGTGCTATTCTACTTCTTTCTTCAATCCACAAGTACAAAAAGATAAAAAAAGCTTACCAGTTCCTCAATTTCTCTACTATCAGACTTCAATTCACGCAAATACTGTGATATTCAGAGTTTCCTTTAGCTGCATCCCCTCCTTTTTTCAGAACGACTAAAGAAAATGATGCTATGGAGAGGAAAAAGATTCGTAAACAAAATTGAGAAAATTTTGTATCCACTCATACATATATATACTCCTTAGGCACAGTCCTCACTGGCCTTTCCAACCATCCATTCATAATCATGTTGTCTCTCACTATGGAACCAGTCTGTTCCAATCTAACTAAACTGGAATTGGAATCCAACTAATCACAATTCAGTCCCTAAATCTTTCGAATGTCCCCATGGGGTTCGACAATATACTAGTCCTTTCAATTTAATCCTTCCTTTAATGGTAACCGAGTGTTACATCAAAGATTTGAATAATTAAATATGAACAAAAATATAATAAAGAAGAAAATAAAGAAAATAGATGGAAGAATATGGAGATGATGTGTAGAAGTCCTAAGGAGCCTTGGAAACCCGATAAATCCACAACCTCCTTCAAACGGCTCTAATTTCTCCACTAAGAAAGAAAACTTGACAAGAAAAAACTTGAAGGTGATCCCCACAATCTGAAAAGATTGTTAAAACTCTTCTAAAAGAAAACTCAAAAAAAAATTTAACTTAAAGTGAATAATAAATGAATTCTTCATTGTGTACAATGAAGAGGCCTTTATATAGGCTAGCTAAGTACACCTAAATAAAACTCTCAAGTATACTAAAACTTCAGTTAATCTAAATAGCAAGTAGTTTTAAACTAAATTTTCTTGTTGACATAAAACTACTAAATAGCTATAATACTTAAAATTTATCCAAAATTCAGAATAAATAAATAATAAAATAATAAAACTTAATAAATACAATATTGGACTTGTATATAATAAAAATTATGCATAAAAATCAAACCCAATACGATTTAAACTCGAATAAAAAAACCTGAAACTCGTAATTTTCGTAATAATCCCATCCAGATATTCTGTTCGCAAAATCTTCACTAAAACGATCATAACTTGACCTCCCGAACTCAAAATTGAGTAATTCAAAGTGCGTTTCGAAGATAAGAGAGAGATCTTCAAACTCTATCGAGAAATATAAGCCCATAAATGTCTGGATCCCATACAAAAATTCATCGCAAGTTGACTAATCTTTTCAGCTTGAAAATTGGCAGTTTGTTTGAATTGACTTTAATAAATTCGAGTCTCACTTCGGGTAAATCATGTGTGGATTATCTATCTATGTTTATTCTTGTTTATGTTTCTTTATTTGTGATTGCAACTTTAATTCATATGTGATAGTACAATTTATATTAAAGATAATAAAAATAAATAGAATAATAATTAATTAATAAAAAGTTAATTTGTTATTTATATTTAAAAAATCATACGTAATTGTGATTATACGTTTAACATAAACTTTAAAATTTTATAAATATAAATATGAAGATTATAACAATAATAGAATAATAATTATGTAACACCCTTCACCCGACTCGACCGCCAGACTCGAGTTATAAGATCCCACATTTGTTTTCGGAGAAACTACAAACATTTAACATTCAATTTATAGTTTAATGCATACATACAGAACATTTTCTAACCATAACCATGATACAAAACCTTTCTCAGGTCTTATACGAGCCTTCGCATGATCTAAAGTTGGCCCAGAATTGAACAATGATCAATTTGCAACATTTTCAAAACTTCAAGTTGATGTCAAGATGTGAGGGGATTCCTCGTCGCAACGTGAAATACTGACTTGGCCCTCGTTGTGACCACAGGGTTCCTTGTCACTCAAAGGCCTGAAATCCAGAGCTCGTCGCGATGACCATTGCTCAAGTCACAACGTGAACTCTTTTTTTAGTACATTTTAGGCCATTTGGTACCTATTCCAATCCAACCATTTAAACTTACATTTGGTATAAAATTTCACCACATTTCCTGTATAAAACCATTCCAAAAACATAACAAAACATCATAATTAACCATTTCAAACCAATCAAACCAATATGTCACAATTTGGCACCAAAACATACCAATTCAACCTATCCAAACTCAACTTATATTGACATGCTTTTAAACAATTCCATATAATCATTTTTCCATACCATTTCATGCTCAACTATGCAATTATAAGTACCATTCATACCATACAACATATTACCAAACTTACATAAATAAATCGACATTAACTTTCACAAGATCAAGCATTAACCAAAGTTCAACCAACTACCATTTTAAGTCAACCAAACAACACCTATTTACATGCCACATAATCAAGCTAAAAAATTATCAAAAGACTACCGAGTCAATAACAAGATAGTGTGAGCTTCTAGATGATTCGCTTGACACATTCCGCAAGTTGGCAATCTACAGGGAAAGGGAAAACAACGGGATAAGCATATTGAAAGCTTAGTAAGTTTAAAGGCATTAAACAATAATTTACCTCGATCTATCAAGTTTTCCTAACATGGCAACTACATATCAACAATGTGAGTTCAACATTTATCATATCATATAGTACTTGAAACATATCAAATTCAAATTCACTTAATCAATCAACATCTAATCAATTCACTACTATATTCATATCATTCTATCTATTTATCTACAATACATCCAATTTAAATTTAATGTCAATCACTATTTTGTTTCATTATTCAAATTCCAAATTGAATTAATTGATTCGTCACATTTCCATATCGGCCCTCTAGGCTTGTATAATAAGTTCGCATGATCTTTCACATGCTACTGATATTTGTATATCGCAGTTTGTATTTATATCATCAAATCATAATATCAACTCAATTCGAATATCATTTATCCAATTTACATTTTATACCCATATTAACTCGATTCTGACTTGAACGGATACATGGATCTAACCAACACACCAATTTAGCACCTAGTACATCATCTGACAATATCGAAGTAAATAGTTTGCGCCCAGCGCTCATCGGTATAATCGAAATAAAAGTTGTGCCCAGCACTCACCGACACGTAGTCGAAGAAACTCATACTCTATCTATTCTATGGCATGTCAACTATATCCGACTTTGCCTGAACAGTTAGTAGGTAACCAATTGTCCAATTCATAATATAGCTCAAATTATAACTCATCATTTTGGATTCATCACCCAAATCATCATTTAATATATAGCATAACATAAGTGAACACAATTCAAAGCCAATTTCGCAATTTCATCGAGTTACGCTATTTTCAACTCTATTCAAATTAGTCATCTATCTCGATAATCAATCAAATTCACACCAATATAATTTGATCGGTCATAATCAACTATTAATTCATCAAAATATCAAATTACAATTAATCATATTCAATTTATGATTGCTGTAAATCAGAGTTTTAAAATTTATAAAGAGAATGATCAAACCTGGAAACTAACTCTGACAACGATTGAGGCAAGTGCACCTATCGAACAGTAGTATAGTTTAGGCAAGACCGGATTATCGAACCCAAAGGAACTAAAAGTACTAATACTAACTTTCTTTTTATTATTTAGCCTAAAATAAGTGAAGTTGTTTATTAATCTAAATTAATTAACTACTAAACTAAAGACTCTAAGACAAAGAAGAATGAATTTGGAAAATAACTTGGGAAAAAATCAGTTGATTTAGACGATACCCTAGGAAGAATCCACCTAGACTTCACTTGTTATCTAACACTGAACCATACGATTTATTCACTTAGTTTGATTTGTAAGACTCCCTAACGTATATTAAACCCTCTCTCGAGGCGAATAACGTCTAACCCTAGGTTAATTAGTGGAACTCTCGTTCTCTTATAATAACGCCCTAGAATAGCAGTAAATCGATCTGTGGATTCCCATATTAGGTTTCACCCTAATCCGGCAAAATCTCGTCACCCTATCTCTAGGCGTGCGATCAACTCCGCTTAATTATGTTGGATCTACTCTTAGGCAGGATCTATTCCTCCTCCACCTAAGCACATTAAATTTGGATTAAGCTCACATAATTAAGAACAAACTAAGTATTTATCATATAATTTAGAAAACAATAACAAGATTCATCATAGGTTTCATCCCCTTCGGGTATCCGAAGGGCTTAGTTCATAAAAATAAAGAAAAACATCTCAAGAGAAAAGATAAAACAAAACATAAGAAATCCCTAAAACCCCCTGAAGGAATTAAAGGAGAGATCCTCCGTCTTGAGTAGAATTTCGGCTTCTCGAGATGGATCAACTGGCTATCCCTGAGTGAATCCCCACAAATCTGCCTTCTCTGGCCTAGCACGACGCCCCTAGACGATAGCTTGGGCTCCCCCTTTCAGGTCATACTTAGGGTGTATTTATAGGCTTTTGAAATACGTTTCTTTCTCCCTAAGTATCCTTTCCCGAATAAAATTGCTCTTCTCCACGGCACAGGCACGGCCATGGCGCACGCCCGTGTAAATCGTGGACAGGCCGTGTTCGGATTTCTTTAATGAGACACGACCGTGTAAGTCGAGGTTATACCGTGTTCTAGATGATTGACTTGGCACGGTCGTGTGGATCCAAGTCCAGGCCGTGTCGATTTCCTCTTAGGTCCGTTTTGGTCCATTTTGAGCCCGTTTCTCGTTCTTTTTATCCTTGGGTTCTTTCCTGAGTATAAGACATGAAAAGAAAGGATTAAGAGCACTTTTTTACATAAATCAAGGGATAATTCATCCAAAAGCATACTAAATGTGGGCCTAAAATATGTTACTATTTCGGTTTATCAAATACCCCCACACTTAAGCTTTTGCTTGTCCACAAGCAAAATTCTCAACTTACAATTAAAACGAACTTCCTATAATTCATAATAGTCTTTGATAGTGTCTCATCATAATTCATAGATAATTTATACATGGATAATTCAATTCAAAGTGTCCTAAAAATTCAAACAGTATAAGTCATAGATTTTGTAGCTTGAAAACATAGGCGTCTCCCCTTATATAGATAATTACCTTTAATTTGAAATCGACAAGGATTGACATCCTCACAAAAGATTCACTCAAATCACTCAAAGTGTTTAAGGTTCAGAATTTAGGCACTCAAAAGTCAAACATGAAGAGTTAATCCCATAGGCTTGCATGAAAATCAAATCTCCACCACTGAAATATGAGATGAAACACAAATCAAAAGGTCTTTGTTAGGGTTGTAACGGGGCTAGGGTTAAGGTGTGGAAAAAGGCTAAATTAGAGGGTTAGAATCGAGATTGAATTGAAAAATTGCCTAACTAAGAACTAATGAACTAATAATAATAATTACATCAATTAAAAACTAATAATACTAATAATACGAGCTTCTTTTTTTCGATATTTGGATTTTAAATGTATAAGCTCGTTTAATCATGTACTAATAATGAATATACTTCGTTTTTTTTTAGGTACAACTAAATACATAATAAGGGATAAATTACTAAAATTCATAATTAGGCAACTAATCAAATCAAATCTCGATATAAGGGTAGTCAAAAGGAATGGTGATAACAAAAACAAAGGGGTTCTGGGTTAATATTAGTGGTTATGTCAATAAATAGGGTTGTTAGGATTAAGAGGAGTTCACTAGGGGTTAATTGTGAAGGTAGGCTTTTTATGGAGTAAGTGGGTTAAATCCTAGGTGCCTTTATCATCTCTGTGTATCAAATCAAAAAATGTGGTCTCGACATGTATAATCGATGCAAGTTCTAGAATAACAAATCAGTGTTGACACACTCATAATCAATAGTGAGCAAGAAAAAGAATATATGCTCTATAAGGCTCGAAAACTCACAAAAATTATGGGTATTTTGGTGTCAACCTCGTAAAATTCAAACTTCAAAGTAATATTTAAACTCGGTTCGACAACCTAGAAAATTTTTAATTTCTGAAAAATAAACTTATCATGCTTGATTCTCTAGTATTCTTAGAATTTAATTATCAATGCACAATTATCAATGACTTAATCTAAAACATATCAATAAAAATCATAAATCATCAGAAATTTCATCCTAATTAGTAATATGAGTAATTTACTTTCAAACAAGACTAAATTCAGGGATTTGAGAATAATGCAAAATGTTTGGTATATCTAAGATTCACCCCCATACTTAAGATGTACATTGCCCTCAATGTACAAAGATATATAACAACCTTGTAATAAAATCATCAGATATGGGGATAAGTGAAAACTTCCTAAATTTTCGGATTATTCCTAGAGAGGAGATTGTGTCTTTGGTGGTGGTGATGGGCCGTCTGGATGACGAACCTGCGCTAGATGAAGAAATTGGGAAGCTCATGCAGGATTAGCCAAGAAATCTAAAGAAACCTTAATAATATACTAATAATATAATTAAAGACAAGAAAGATAAAGAGAAGGAGACTAAGATGGAAAATAAACTAAGTTTAAAAGATAAAGGGGCTTGAGAATCCTTATGGTAGATGGTTCGAGAGGTGGGTGTGACTTTGAAGGTGACGGAGTTGTTGGTGATGGTGGAAGTGGCGTGATTCCCAAGCAGCCTTAAGAACCTAAAAACAAGAAACTAAAACAAAATAAACTAAATTAAGTAGAAGAGAACTAAAGATAAAGAAAATAAAGGAGAAGATAAAAATAAAAGAACAGATAATTGGTCTCAAAGACCCTTGGCTTGTTGTTTGGATGAAGCTGTCGACATGAACTCAGGTGAATCGGTCTCCGTTGAGGAGATTGGCCTTTTACGCTTCTTTTCCATGGATATGATTTTGTTGTAGCTCAAGAGTCTGAGGATTTATTAGGAAAAGGGAAAAAAAACAAAAGACAAAAGGGAGAAAAGAAATGTAACACCCCAAACCCGGCCCAAACACCATGACCGGATCTGGCATGTCACTTAGGGAGATTTTAAAAGATGTCGCAATTTCAAAAAATATTTTTCTTGAGTTTAACACTTTATTCGAGAAAACTAAATGGTTGGATGATTTGTAAAAGATATACATTTTATATTTAAGCCTTAGTGGATTAAAAACCGAAATTTGATACATGCCTTAACTTAATTAAAACGTAAAATGTAAATGTCTAATAATAATAAAAGCCCAAAACAAACGAAAATATGAAGCTAGTGGCCCATGGCCTTATTACAATGAAATTTGAACCCACTAATTAAAAACATTAAAAATAAATAAACTAGTAAAGTCTTTTGCTGAATCAAAATAATCCCTCCCATGGCCACCTTGCGCTCTTCTCCAACCCGTCCGATGCACTAGGTGCCACCTAAAAGATGTTAAATAATAGGGTGAGTCGCGAGACTCAGTGTGCAACCCTCGTGCACCATCAGATTGGGCCTTAGCCCCACAGAGTAGATAACAGAGTATAATATATCAGAAAATATGCAAAGCCCAACCCAATCCTAGGTTTCCATCCGCTACACACCACCCTTACTTGCTAATCACACCATTGGGGATTTCTACAATCAACCCACACCGCTACACACCATCGATGGCAGTCATGCTGCAGATAGCTGCTCATTGTCAAATCATGGCAATAGCCACTACAACAGATCATGGCATTAGCCACTACAACAGATCATGGAAAAAACCACTACAACAGATCATGGCAAAAGCCACTACAACAGAACACTTCCCCTTTCATCAATCACCCAACCCCGTGCATCCATAGAAATTGGCATATATATAAAACATATCATCTCAATAGAAACATTCACTTAAGAATGACAGAAATCACTAACCTGGTGATTCGCCTTTACCCTTCTCGGGTTTTCAACCGTTATGCCGGGATTTCGGCATTTAACAGAATATAAACAAGTTTATATACACATGCTAACAGACAATCTAAATGGTGTGAGGAGTTACACACCTGATAACACGTAGTACTATACTCTGCGCTAATCGGAACCACCGCTCTCTCTTTACGACTCTGCTCAAAAATCGAAAGAACGCGAAGGTAAGGCTCCCCCCTACAATCGGCCAAGACTTAATATTTGCTTAGATTTACACGCTTAGTTGGATAGATCTCCTTACCTAGATCGATTAAATCCTGGAAGTAGTATGATTTGTGTGCTACTGGTTTAGAAACCTAGGCGATTGGATCTCCTTCAAATCCCGAAATGCCGCAAACGATAGAAAACACCCGATTAGTTAACCATATAGCCATTCGGCTAAGATCTCTAAAAGTCAGAAAAGAATACACAAATCGACATTTACCTCTACAGATGATTTCGGCTACCCCATTGCAGAAAGATTCGGCAATCCCAGAAGAAGATTGAAGCGTAGAAGAGTATAGATCTAGGAATTTCTGGCTTTTAAGAAAATCCCAAAAGATGAACTAGATGTGTTTTTTCGGCTTTTTAGAAGAATTGAATGAGGAGTTTCGGCTTTTAGTGAATGGGAGAAGAATAACAATGGGGATCAGGAGATTCGGCTAAAAGGAAGTTTCAAAGAAAAAGAAAGAAAAGGTGAGGGAGGTGGTGATTTTCGGCTTTTAGAAGAGAAAAGATGAGAAAAGAAAACAAGTGAGATGGCCTTCAAATTTTCGGCACACCCCTTGCCATACTAAACCAATTCTCTTCCCCTCTCCCATGTTTGATTTTCACCAACCCTCGCAACCAAATGATAACTCCTATATTTCTTCCTTATCTTAATCTACTAACTCCTCCAAAATAGGCCTAATATCCACATATTATATACATTAAAAATCCCTAAATTTTAGCCTTGTTTCCGTCCCCCCCAGCTCTCCTTGGCTACCGAAATTAGCTCAATTTCTTGGGCTCCAAGCGGCCATACTGAGGCCCCCTTCTTTTGCCTATTGGCGCCACTTATAGCTCCCTCCTATTGCGCCTCTTATTCCTGGGCCACAAGCCCATTATGCCTATTTCACTCTCAATACTTTATTTAAACCCCATAGTCCCTAAACAAAATATTTAGCCAATACCTCGGCTCATTCCTGAGCCTAATTTGCACATCTAATACTTAAAGTAACACATTAAACGTATCCACCCATTAAACGCATAGGCCCAAAAATTCAGGATGTTACAGTTCTACCCCCCTTAAAGAAATTTCGTCCTCGAAATTTCCAACTAACTATTAATCATACTACCCAAGTCTCACCACTATGCTTCTGCTACGAACTCTAATTCTAAAGCCAAAAGAAACACTTAGGATAATATGATAGAGTACGAACCGGTATTCACATCCACAAGTTTCAGTCTCGAGTTCACATCTTCTAGTCCTAAGAAGCACATACGTTCAATCATCAACCATCCACATACAAGTAGCATCCACGAACTTACATTCATCATGTAGGGGTGTCTTCATCGTTTCACTACCCAGGGGTATTTTCGTAATTTATCCTACAGGGGTATTTTCGTAATTTTCCAAAATAGGGTTCCTTTGTGAAATAAGGTAATTTTGCATTTCGGGGGTATTTTGTTAATTTTGCCAACCGGGGTGTTTCGAAATTTTTTTAAACTAGGGACATCTCAGTAATTTTATGAAAATCAGGTGGCTGGTCCCTTTCGGGTTTTAGTTATAGATTTTGGCCCGTCAACAAATCCTCGTGGCTAGGGTGAACAAATACTACGCACTGTAGGATTCCAAATGAAGAGGAGGTGAGTCACTAGGACTGCTTAAGTACCAGGCTCTTCCGGATCCAATTCTAGACATGCACATGCCTGTTGCCACACCCTAGTCTTGCGACTTGTCTACAGGTTTGTTCGGTTGGATTAAGTCTTATGCAATTACGAGTTATTTCCATCAAGCTCTAATTAAAATAATCTACGTCCCTTAAAGCCCATCAAGCCCACATATATATATATATAACACACAGTGAGTTCTGAATACTTACCTGGCGGACTTGGGCTGGAGACGCAGGTGCCATGCCGAGAAAACCCTCCTGTGTTATTTATAAACATGCATGTTTTCAAAACCCATCTTTAGAAAACGTTTTGAGCCCAAAATCCCCAAAGCCGAGTTTTGAACTTGGCTCTGATACCAATTTGTAACACCCCTAACCCGGCCCAAACACCATGACCGGATCTGGCATGTCACTTAGGGAGATTTTAAAAGATGTCGCAATTTCGGAAAATATTTTTCTTGAGTTTAACACTTTATTCGAGAAAACTAAATGGTTGGATGATTTGTAAAAGATATACATTTTATATTTAAGCCTTAGTGGATTAAAAACCAAAATTTGATACATGCCTTAACTTAATTAAAACGTAAAATGTAAATGTCTAATAATAATAAAAGCCCAAAACAAACGAAAATATGAAGCTAGTGGCCCATGGCCTTATTACAATGAAATTTGAACCCACTAATTAAAAATATTAAAAATAAATAAACTAGTAAAGTCTTTTGCTGAATCAAAATAATCCCTCCCATGGCCACCTTGCGCTCTTCTCCAACCCGGTCCGATGCACTAGGTGCCACCTGAAAGATGTTAAATAATAGGGTGAGTCGCGAGACTTAGTGTGCAACCCTCGTGCACCATCAGATTGGGCCTTAGCCCCACATAGCAGATAACAGAGTATAATATATCAAAAAATATGCAAAGCCCAACCCAATCCTAGGTTTCCATCCGCTATACACCACCCTTACTTGCCAATCACACCATTGGGGATTTCTACAATCAACCCACACCGCTACACACCATCGATGGCAGTCATGCTGCAGATAGCTGCTCATCGTCAGATCATGGCAATAGCCACTACAACAGATCATGGCATTAGCCACTACAACAGATCAGGGAAAAAACCACTACAACAGATCATGGCAAAAGCCACTACAACAGAACACTTCCCTTTTCATCAATCACCCAACCCCGTGTATCCATAGAAATCGGCATACATATAAAACATATCATCTCAACAGAAACATTCACTTAAGAATGACAGAAATCACTAACCTGGTGATTCGCCTTTACCCTTCTCGGGTTTTCAACCGTTATGCCGGGATTTCGGCATTTAACAAAATATAAACAAGTTTTTATACACATGCTAATAGACAATCTAAATGGTGTGAGGAGTTACACACCTGATAACACGTAGTACTATACTCTTCGCTAATCGGAACCACCGCTCTCTCTTTACGACTCTGCTCAAAAATCGAAAGAACGCGAAGGTAAGGCTCCCCCTACAATCGGCCAAGACTTAATATTTGCTTAGATTTACACGCTTAGTTGGATAGATCTCCTTACCTAGATCGATTAAATCCCTAAGTAGTATGATTTGTGTGCTCTTTGGTTTAGAAACCTAGGCGATTGGATCTCCTTCAAATCCCGGAATGCCGCAAACGATAGAAAACACCCGATTAGTTAACCATATAGCCATTCGGCTAAGATCTCTAAAAGCCGAAAAAGAATACACAAATTGACATTTACCTCTACAGATGATTTTGGCTACCCCCTTGCAGAAAGATTTGGCAATCCCAGAAGAAGATCGAAGCGTAGAAGAGTGTAGATCTAGGAATTTTGGCTTTTAAGAAAATCCCGAAAAGATAAACTAGATGTGTTTTTTCGGCTTTTTAGAAGAATTGAATGAGGATTTTCGGCTTTTAGTGAATGGGAGAAGAATAACAATGGGGATCAGAAGATTCGGCTCAAAGGAAGTTTCAAAGAAAAAGAAAGAAAAGGTGAGGGAGGTGGTGATTTTTGGCTTTTGGAAGAGAAAAGATGAGAAAAGAAAACAAGTGAGATGGCCTTCAAATTTTCGGCACACCCCTTGCCATACTAAACCAATTCTCTTCCCCTCTCCCCGTGTTTGATTTTCTACCAACTCTGCAACCAAATGATAACTCCTATCTTTCTTCCTTATCTTAATCTACTAACTCCTCCAAAATAGGCCTAATATCCACATATTATATACATTAAAAATCCCTAAATTTTAGCCTTGTTGCCGTCCCCCCTAGCTCTCCTTGGTCACAAATTAGCCCAATTTCTTGGGCTCCAAGCGCCTACACCGAGGCCCCCTTCTTTTGCCTATTGGCGCCACTTATAGCTCCCTCCTCTCGCGCTCTCTGTTCTTGGGCCACAAGCCCATTATGCCTATTTCACTCTCAGTACTTTATTTAAACCCCATAGTCCCTAAACAAAATATTTAGCCAAGACCTCGGCCCATTCCCGAGCCCAATTTGCACCTCTAATACTTAAAGTAACACATTAAACATATCCACCCATTAAACGCATAGGCCCAAAAATTCAGGATGTTATAGGAAAGAAAGGAAGAAGAAGAAGAGTAAGTAAGGAGAGAAATGAGAGGGGCATGGTATTTAAATAGAATCTCAAGTCTGGTAATTTACCATGCCCGTGGGTTGAGGGTGTGTCGATTCACACGGGCGTATCGCATGGCCGTGTTCCTAGGCGAGTTGGTTACCCCACGCTTGTGTCTAGCCTGTGTTCGACAAGTCAGTATGTTGGCACGGGTTTAAGGCACAGGCGTGTTCTGCCCGTGGTTGGAAAGGCAGTAGCTTCACACGATTATAGGCACGCACCGCGTCCCTTTTCGCGCCCCCGTGGTGTAGTGGTTGGATCCGTGACATCGAAAAGTGGTTGGAATTGATTCGCATGCGGCCTCGCTATGTCGATGCGGGGATTCTTATGGTCCACACGGCCACGGTCACGGCGTGTGTAAGGCCGTGTGTCCCGGAATTCGCACCCCCTTGTTAGTTTAAAGCTAGGTGTAAAGAAGAGAAGAAAAAATAAATTTAAAGCAAGATGAAAAATAAATTGTGTTAGTGCTCGGGTTGCCTCCCGAGAAGCGCTGCGTTATAGTCTTAAGCTAGACTCTCCTCTCATTTGCTTTGTCGTGGTGGTTTGAGGAGTTGGAAGTCCTTCCTCATGCTATCATTTGTGTCTTTGTGAAAATATTTAAGTCGAGATGTGTTTATAGTAAAAGTACCAAAAATAGGATTACTTACCTCGATTGTCTGGTGTGGGAAAACACTGGTTACCCTAAAAGATATTTCTTTATTTGTGCTAGGGTTCGGAGGAGATATTTGAGGATCTACCTGATTTAACAAAGACTGGTCCCCTATTTTGAAGTGGTTTGTTGTTCCTATTAGCTCTTTTGGGGCTCCTTCGGTTTTATCTTGTGTGGTTCCTGCTTCTTCGTCGTGTATCCCTAATTTCTCCTTGAAGTGTGTCTTCCACTGCCTAGATCGTCGAACCGAATCCTCGATCTTCATGGGTTATTTCTTTGTTGGCATGGGGTTTAGGATCGGGTTCGGGCTTGTATTCTTTGGTGGTACTTCACTGAAAATAAGAGTTAACCGAATGGTTATCGTGAGAATTTACGCTCTCACCTTGATTACTCGATGTTCTAGCCGAGTCAAGAGCCTTGATGGTGACTGTCTCATTACCTACACAAAGTATGAGTTCTCCTCCGCATCAACATCAATTTTAGTCCCGGCAAAGCACTAAAAGGGTCTTCCTAAAATTAGGAGGATCGAATTATCCTCATCCATGTCTAAGACAACAAAGTCTCTTCGGGAAAACGAATCATCAATTTTACAAGAACATCTTCGATAATACCCTAGGAATTCTAACAGCTTTTATCACCTAATTGAATGCTCATCCTAGTTTGTTTGGGTTTCCCTAGACCTAATTGTTTAAACAATTTATAAGGCATGACATTTATGCTTGCCCCTAAATCACCTAACGATTATCAACGCTTAGACTACCAATTAAACATGGAATTGTAAAACTCCTGGATCTTTTAGCTTTTGTGGTAGTCTATTTTGGAGAATTGCTGAGCACTTTGCGTTAAGTTCCACATGTGACGACTCGCCTAACTTCCGCTTGTTTGTCAAAAGCTCTTTAAAATTTCCTAGAATCGCATCTCATGAAAGAGCTTCAAGTAATGGTAATTTAATATGTAATTTCTTTAAAAGTTTAAGAAACTTACCGAATCGTTTCTTCCGTGTCATCTCTTGTTAACGCTTTGGGATATGGTATGCGAGGTTGGTACTCCTTGATTACCGGTTTTGGCTTGTCTTGTGGTACCTCATCTTTACCTTCTTCTACCTCGCTTCCTTGTGTTGGACTGGTTCGTTCGTCTACTTCTTCGCTTTCTTGAGTCATTATGGCTTGGATTTGCTCTTTTGGATTAATTTCAAGATACTTCGGTAGACTCCCTTGCGGTCGTTCGGATAATAGCTTTGTAATTTCTCCGACCGATCGGGTAATTTCCCGATTGCCTTTGTAAGTCCTCCAACTTGGTTCTCGATCTTTTGATCGATGTTTGTTGGGTGTCGAGTGTTACCTTAGTTTTTTGGAGACGGGCTTCGTGGATGCTATAAATTTGTTCAACGCCTCTTCAAGATTCGCTTCTTTTCCCGTGGATAGGGCTGATTTTGAAAATTTTGAGGAAGTTGTTGTCTTTGATTTCCTTTGATTTCCTTGTCCTCCCCACGAAAAATTTGGGTGGTTCCTCCAACTCGGATTATAATTATTACTATATGGGTTATTATTAGATCTGGAAATTGTTACCTATATAGTTCATCTGTTCGCTCTCTGTGCCCGGTTGGTAGGGTGGGTACTCGTGGATTCGCCACGCTCCACTTGTGTCGCATCGCATGACTGGATGTACCTGCGAAGAGCACAAACTATCAATCTTCTTATTCATCAACTCTACTTGATTTGATAGCATGGTTACTGGGTCGAGGTTGTCAACTCCGGCTGTTTTTGTTGGCCTTGTTCTTGTAGCTTGCCACTGATAGTTATTCAGCGACATCTCTTTAATAAACTCGTAGGCTGCCTCAGGAGTTCTATTATTCAGGGTTCCACCAGCGGCCGAGTCGATTAGTTGCCTCGTTGAGGGGTTTACACCGTTATAGAAAGTTTGGACTTGGAGCCACAAGGGTAAACCATGGTGTGGACACCTTCTCAAGAGATCCTTATATCTCTCCCATGCATCGTATAATGTCTCTAAATCCATCTGCACAAAGGAAGATATATCATTACGTAATTTGGCCGTTTTGGCCGGTGGGAAATATTTTAATAAAATTTTTCGGTCATTTGTTCCCATGTAGTGATTGACCCTCGTGGTAACAAGTTTAACCACTGTTTAGCTTTATTCTTTAATGAAAAGGGAAATAACCGAAGTCGTATGGCATCATCAGAAACACCATTTATTTTGAAGGTATAACAGAACTCTAAAAAATTAGCTATATGAGCGTTTGGATCTTCGTCCTGTAAACCATCAAATTGAACAAACTGTTGAATCATTTGTATAGTGTTAGGCTTTAATTCAAAATTATTAGCAGCTATAGCAGGCCTAACAATACTCGATTCTGCTCTTGTTAAATGAGGTTTAGCATAATCAAACATAGTATGAGGAGCATTATTTTCTGCCACCTCTTGTGGTGGAAGATTATTTTCGTCCATCCCTTCAGTAGGATTGGATCTGTCTTCTCGCTCTCTCCTTCTTGGTAATTTAGGGCTCGCCTAATTTCTCTGCGATTTCTTCGAGCGGTAGCTTCAATATCACTATCGTATTCTAAAGGTCCTCTCGAGTTCCTTCTAGTCATAAACTAGAGGTACCTGCTAGGAAAAGAAAGAAAGAGAATTTAGCAAAATTAAAATTAAAACTAAAAATAAAAATAAATTGCGAAAAATAAAAATAATGGCTAAAGTAATAAAAATAGAGCTTTCTTAATATTTTAGTTCCCAAGAACGCGCCAAAAACTTGATCGCTGTAAATCAGAGTTTTAAAATTTATAAAGAGAATGATCGAACCTGGAAACTAACTCTGACAACGATTGAGGCAAGTGCACCTATCGAACAGTAGTATAGTTTAGGCAAGACCGGATTATCGAACCCAAAGGAACTAAAAGTACTAATACTAACTTTCTTTTTATTATTTAGCCTAAAATAAGTGAAGTTGTTTATTAATCTAAATTAATTAACTACTAAACTAAAGACTCTAAGACAAAGAAGAATGAATTTGGAAAGTAACTTGGGAAAAACTCAGTTGATTTAGACGATACCCTAGGAAGAATCCACCTAGACTTCACTTGTTATCTAACACTGAACCATACGATTTATTCACTTAGTTTGATCCGTAAGACTCCTTAACGTATATTAAACCCTCTCTCGAGGCGAATAACGCCTAACCCTAGGTTAATTAGTGGAACTCTCGTTCTCTTATAATAACCCCTAGAATAGCAAAAATCGACTGTGGATTCCCATATTAGGTTTCACCCTAATCCGCAAAAATCTCGCCACCGTATCTCTAGGCGTGCGATCAACTCCGCTTAATTATGTTGGATCTACTCTTAGGCGGGTCTATTCCTCCTCCACCTAAGCACATTAAATTTGGATTAAGCTCACATAATTAAGAACAAACTAAGTATTTATCATATAATTCAGAAAACAATAACAAGATCCATCATAGGTTTCATCTCTTCTGCATCCAAGGGTTTAGTTCATAACAATAAAGAAAAACATCTCAAGAGAAAAGATAAAACAAAACATAAGAAATCCCTAAAACCCCTAAAGGAATTGAAGGAGAGATCCTCCGTCTTGAGTAGAATTCCGGCTTCTCGAGATGGATCAACTGGCTATCCTCGAGTGAATCCCACACAAATCGCTCTCTGCTCTAAAGCATGACGCCCTAGACGATGGCTTTGAGCTCCCCTTCAAAGTTATACTTAGGTGTATTTATAGGCTTTTTGTAATATCCCGGTTAGGGGCTATTTTGTTGTTGCATGATATTGCATGTGTTGGTGAGCTGTGTTGTTTGTTTGTGTAGTGTCTGGGGCTTAATTGTAGGCTAGGAGTGTGCCTGAGTAGGTAGGAAAATTTTAGTTTTTAGGCTTAGGTGAGAGGAGTCAAGAAGTCAAGGGGTTAATAAGTATTCTTTGGTGAATCTTAGCACAAGAAAGGAGCTGGTGGAGTGGCAAGCTAGGCGCCACTAAGAGCTTGGATTACGCGTCACTTGCAGGAGGGAGAGGTCCTGTGTTCAAGCCGCAGAATGCTCACATTTTGGCTTCCATTTTGACGGCATGGAAGGAAGAGTTTGTAGGCGCTCAAACTCGCTTGGACTTGGTCTACCCATTTGAATGGTGGGTGGAGAGGATTTTAGGAGGAAGATTTGGTAAACACATTTGAAATGTGTGGTTGGGAGCTATTGGGGGATTATGGCCGAATTTGAGGGAGTTTGGAGTGGGAGAGGACGGCTTGGTAGTGTGGTGGGGGGGTAGTGCTGAATTTCATTTTGGCATTTTGGTGTTTTCGGTCAAAAATAATTTGTAAGCCAAATTCTCCTTTTGACAAAAAGCTAGCCGAATTTTTCTTCCAAAGTAAGTCTCTCATTTTTTTTTTCTTCTTGAAACCTAAGACCAAACTCCTATAGCTTGCCGAAAGTTGCTTGTTTCCTTTGTGTATTCTTTTTGTTAGCCGAATGCTCTTGAGCCTTCAAACTTTAATCTCTGTCATTCACTTTGGCCGAACCTCCCACTTCTTTTACTTGTTGTTCATTTGTGTTGAGCCGAAACTAGCTTCTCTCTTTCTCTCATATTTTTTTTCTTTCTCACTCAAAGTCAAGATAGGTGTGTTAAACACCTTGGCCGAATCCTCTTTTCTTTTGCTTAGTGTGTTAGCCGAATTTCCCCTCTCCTAGTGGTGTTCATCTTGGCCGAATTCTAGAGAAGTGTTGATCTTGTTGGGGTTTGTTTTCAATCGATTGGAGTTAGGTAAGTGCTTGGCCGAATGGCCATTTCTCCTCTCTCTGTGCTTTATCGCTTTGGGTTGGTTAAGAGCCGATTTTGGGTTCGGTTGAAAGGAGTTAATCTTTTGTTAATCATTGCATTATAGGGCCTTTGGATTTTGGAAGCAAGCAAGAGGAGTCTTCTTTCTCTCGTTAATCGTTGGTAAGTGGTGGCAAGAGTTGATGTTATCAAGTCTATTCTCTTAGTTCTCGCTTAGTCAAGTTACAAGAGACTAATATTTCTTCTTAATAGGGTGTGCCGCTTGCTTTTAGGAGGAACCATTATTGGTTCTGGTTTGGTAGGAAACCAAATCAAGTGTAAGGTAAGGGTTAAGCATTAACCCTCTTGATCTATTTGGTTTTGGCCGAATGGTATAGGTGACTAATCTATGTTTGGCCGATCATAGGAGCAAGGATTCGAGGGCCTTAGATCGGTTCGTTGAGTTTTAAGCTTGTGTTTGAACAGTGTGTAACTAACACACCCACACTTAGTAATATTATTAATAACTCGATTGCTTTGTAAAACCAAAACAGTATGATGGATTAATTGGTACCTAAGTGGGGTATATGTACGGATCCTGTAAGTCCGTAGCATTACGAGTTCTACCGATGTATACTCAATATTATGATCTATGTTATGTATGCTATGAGATATAATGCTTGGCATGTTGGCATGATATGCATGACTTGTATGAGATGCATGATCACATGAGTATGGCATGATGATGGGTGATATGAGTGGAGGGAGGATGATGATGATATCCGTGTCTTTGGGACACCGTGTCTTTGGGACACCGTGAGGTTTGGCACCTCCAAAGGTTTGGTACCACAGCTTGATTTTGTGACTTCGGTCACCAAAGTGATTTGGTATCACATTTGTGTCTTTGGGACACCAGAGGTTTGGCACCTCATTGCGACTCGTCCCCTCGTGGTTAACACCACCGTGGGTTGGCCCCACTTTGAGATATGGGATCGCCTCGCTAGTGATTTGGTATCACACGATGGGTTGGCCCCATCATTGGATTATTCGTGACTTTGGGTCACCAAAGGGTTTGGCACCACACTTATGGATATCGTGACTTTGGGTCACCAGTGGTTTGGCACCACCAAAGTGGTTTGGTACCACACGGGTAGAAAAGGCGATATGGATGGTTAGGATCGGGTTGCATTAATCATGTTGCTATGTATGATGTGTGTTAGCATGTTGTTTCATCGGGAGCGAGATTTATGCACCGAGTCATTCGACTCACCCTCTCCTTTGACATTTCAGTGACATTTAGACGCTGGACATGGAGCCGGATGGACTCGGTGCTCATGCCACGCTTAATAAAGTTTTACTCGGACTTTATAAATTTGGGTACTTTTGCTTGTTTTTTTATTATTTGGGTTTGGTTTTGGATTGAAAAAGGCCTCTAATTTATGTTTTGTGATGTTTATGCTTTAAATAGACTTTAATATGCCTTAACAAAATAAGTGGGTTGGAATTTTATTAAAATTTGGAAATACAATGATTTAAAAACTATAACGCAAAGTGTTTTAAACTATACCATCGGGTATCTCACCATGACTTGCATTAGAAACTATTTGAATAATGAAATGGAAATAAACTCGTTTTAATTACATCTTTTGGTTAAGCTTTCAAATTTGGGTTTTCTGAATACACCACCGATTTCAAACAAGCCTACTCAAATTTTCTTCAAATACACCGGATAGTGAAGTGTTTACATCCTCGCTTTTAAACGAAAAACCTAAACCTCTCAAGTACGCTTTCCCAGTAACATACCAGTTGGCCGTGGTGTATTGACCGGGTTTGGGGTGTTACAATTTTGGTATCGAGCCAAGTTCAAAAGCTCACTGTGGCCCAAGGCCCAAAACGCTTTAAAAGTTTGTTTGATAGTCTTTGTTTTTAAATATATGGTTTGTAAGACATGGCACCAAGTCTCCGGCACCAGCTCGCCTAGGTAAGTAGCCCTTACTATTGCTGGTGATTTGTTGGATGTGAGGTGATTTGATGATTAGCAATAGTACATTACTTTAGAGATTGAACCGATAGGATTCTGTGAACTCATGAGAACAAATCTCCTTAAATATTCATAAGATTTGCTTTAAAACAAAGGAATAAATATCGATGCATAAAACTCTTTAATCGATACGTAGAAATTTAGTCATGAGCGCTAGAGGTGGACATGGTCGTGGACGAGGTCGTGGTAGGATGACGGTTTCAACCCGTAGGATCCGTCCGTGGGTCGAAAAAATGAGATACGGCCCCGCCACCACCGGGGGTGGTGAGTTCCAAGATCGACCGAGATGACGCAGCGTCACAGCGATCGCCGCGAGTGTTGGAAAGGGTAGCCGTGTAGGTGGTGGTGCAGAGTTAGAAATCGCTCGAGAGCGACTCGCAAACGGGGCCGAATTCTTTCGAGGTGTTTCGTGTTGCTCCCAAGATCTTCGAGTATTGGCCGGAGGCAACGGAGCGGATCATGGATGACTCGGACTTGATCGCCAAGAGAAGTCAAGGGCATAGTATCGCTTCTCCGGATGAGTCATATCGCTGGTGGCTCACGGTTCGGGGACAGTGTGTGCAGCAGAGGATCCGACATGGGATTATTTCAGTGCGTATCAAAAGAAGTACATTGGGGCTAGTTATATTGACTCCCAAATAAAGGCATTTCGAGGCTTGTCCAAGGAGTAAGTCTGCTTTCCGAGTATGAGGTCGAGTTCTTGAAGCCGAGCCAGGTATGCTAGGGGTATTGTGGCTACCGAACATGAGAGGTGTGTTCATTTCGAGGATGGTCCGAGAGACGAGTTGAGGTCTGCTGATTGCTCCCAAAGCAGAGCGTGAGTTTGTTTGTCCGGTTGAGAAGGCTAAGGTAGCCGAGGGTGTTAAGGAGTCCGTGAGGCGGGGTATGGACAGAAGCAGCATAAGAGGAGCTTTGGGTCTTCGGATCATCGGGTAATCCTCGAGAAAGCGGCTTGACAGAGTGGGCCGAATCGGCCTGTAGGGTTGTTGCCGCTAGTCGTGGACCGCCGCGGTAACCATTGTGGGAGATATCATTGGGGAGGCTCTTGACCGGTGGAAAAGGTTGTTTTGAGTGTGGTTCTCTGGATCACCAGTGTGAGGACTCGTCCCGCGTAAGTTGGCCAGATTCACCCGAGAGTCGTGGCCGTATCGGCCTCAGAGTAGTGGACCGCCACCGCAGAGGGGCCGTGGTAATGGCAGAGGTAGTAATGGATCCGTCGGGGCCGTGGAGCACCGGCGCAGGTGCGGGTAGTTCTGATGCCGATACCGATTAGTGTATGCAATGAGGCGCCGAGAGGAGGGCGAGGCACCGGACGTCATCACCGCAGACGCTTCTTGATCTTTGGTTCTCCTTTTCTCGCTTTGATTGATGTGGGTTCGACGCACTCTTATGTTGCCGTGAGTATAGTAGAGACCATGGATCTAGACTCGAGATATCTTCTAGGCGGATGACCGTGATTAGCCCTTTAGGTCACTCGTGGTAGTAGATAAGTTGTTTAGAGACGCACTCCTAGAACTCCAAGGGGGTAGTGTTTGTCACTTGATCCGATGGAACCGCCGCTTGGGGAGTTCGATTTGATTCTTTGGGATGGACCGGTTGGTTAAGTACCAGCGAAGTTGGATGATTGCGCGCTAAGCGCATGGTTCTAAGGACGATTGAGGGTGATGAAGTGGCTATGATAGGTAATAGGAGAGATTACTTATCAAATGTGGTATCCGCTCAAGGCGAGAAGATGGTCGTGAAGGGCCGTGAGGCGATGTGGTTCATGTGTATGCCTTGGAGGCTAAAGAGTCCGCCAGAAAAAGTCCGAATCATAAGGAATTTGTTGATGTGTTTCGAGGAGCTTCCGGTTTGCCGGATCGTGAGGTAGAGTTTGGGATAGATCTGTTATCTTAATCGCGCGCTGTCTATTGCTCCGTATAGGATGGCGCCAAAGGAATTGGTGGAGCTTAAGGCTCGGATTCGTGGAATTATTGGATCGAGGTTTTATCAGCCTAGTGTTTCGCCGCAAGCGCCAGATACTTTTGTTAAGAAGAAAGATGGTACGATGCGGATGTGCATAGACTACCGCCGCTTGAATAAGTCGACGATCAAAAACAAGTATCCGCTGCCACGGATAGATTACTTGTTTGATCACCAAGGGTGCCGCGGTATTCTCGAAGATCGACTTGAGGTCCGGGTATCACCGCTAATGGTTAAGGAGGCCGATATCCACAAGACAAATAAGCTTTGACTCGGTATGGGCACTACGACTTTACGTAATACCGCTCGGGTTGACTAACGACCGGCAGCAGATTTATGGATATGATGAATAGGGTGTTTCAAAGAAGATCTCGGATCGGGCCTGTCGTGGTTTTCATAGACGACATCTTGGTGTTTTCAAGAACAGAGGAAGAGCATGATGCGATTTGAGAGTTGTGCTTTGCAGATTTTGAGGGAAAAGTAGCTCTATGCTAAGTTCGGTGAAGTGCGAGTTCGCTTAGAGAAGTGACTTTCTTGGGTCATGTAGTGTCGGCCGAGGGGATTCGAGTAGATCCTCGTAAGATTGAGGCGCTTTTGGATTGGAAGCCGCCTAGGTCGAGTGGTCGAGATTCGAGTTTCCGGTTTGGCCGATACTCACCGAAGGTTTGTTGAGGGTTTCGATAGCAGCGCCAATGACCAAGTTGTTAAGGAAAGAGGTTCCGCTTTGTTTGACCGAGAAACAAAGCAGGAGAGTTTCGACAAGCTTAAGAAGATTCTAAATGTAAGCTCCGCTTTAATTCAACCCGAGGCTGGTAAGGAATTCACGGTCCATCGCGATGCATCACATACGGGTTGGGTTGTGTGCCGATGCGGGAAGGTAAGGTTGTGGCTTACGATCTCGGCAAATGAGGCCACATGAGGTCAACTATCCGACGCACGATCCGGAGTTAGCGGTCGTAGTCTTTGGCGTTGAAGATTTGGAGGCACTACTTGTACGGAGAGAGATCAATAGTCTACACCGATCATAAGAGTCTGAAGTACCTCTTGACTCGTAGGATTTGAATTTGAGGCGTATGCAGATGGGTTGAGTTGCTTAAAGATTACGATCGCTCGATTGAGTATCATCCGGCAAGGCTAACGTGGTAGCGCACGCGTTGAGCCGTAAGGTTGTTTCGGACTTAAGAGCGATGTTTGCCCACTTGAGTTTGTATGACGACGGAGTATTCTCGCGAGTTGCGAGTTAAGCCTACTTGGGTTAAGCGATCGAGAGAAAACACAGCTTAGGGATGAGGTTCTCGAGTGCGCCAAGGTTGCAAGTGCGCGAGATGGTGGTTTGGAGGGTTACAACTTGTCTAGTGATGAGGTTCTGTGTTTCCAAGGTAAGGCTTGTATGCCTAAAGATGTTGAGTGAGACAGAAGATTCTTCAGACGCATATAGCGATCCTTATGCTATGCATCCTGGAGGTAGCAAGATGTATAGAGATCTTAGAGAGCGCTTTTGGTGGCCTCGGCTTGAAGAAAGAGGTGACAGAGTTTGTTGGGAAGTGCCTCGACTTGTCAAAGGTCAAGGCTGAACATCGCTTGCCGTCGGGTTTGCTTCACTGTGAAGATTCCTCGAGTGGAAGTGGGAAAGGATAACCATGGATTTTGTCGGTGGGTTACCGCTTCGCCAAGCAAGAAGGATTCAGCTTTGGGTGGTGGATCGATCGACTAAATCACCACTTTATTCCGGTGAGGGCTGACTATTCACTTCGTGGTTGGCAAAGCCGTATGTTTCGTGAGATAGTAAGGTTGCACGGTGTGCGCTTTCGATAATCTCGGATAGGGATCCCGTGATTTACGCTCAAGGTTCGAAAGCGTTGCATCGAGCTCTGGTACGCGGTTGGATTTCAAAGACGGCCACTCCGCAAATCGACGCGATCGTAAAGAGTTATTCAGATCTTAGAGGATATGCCGAGAGGTTGTGTCCTGGATTTTAGAGGTAGTTGGGAAGAGTTTCTACCATTAGTCGAGTTTGCCTACAACAAACGCTACTGCGAGCATCAAGATGGCACCATATGTGGCGTTGTATGGTAGGAAGTGTCGATCACCTACGTGTTGGACGGAGTTGGGTGAACGCCAGCTTGTTAGGACCCGAGTTGGTTGGGTTTGAGACCGAAACAAGGTTAAGTTGATTCAGCTCTCGGTTGAAGGAAGCTTCGACCGCGTAAGTCTTATGCCGATCTTAAGCGGAGAGACATAGAGTTTTCTCGTGGGGATCAAGTGTTTCGAAGGTCTCGCCATGGAAGAAGGTTTTAAGGTTCTGAAAGAAAGGCAAGCTAAGTCCGAGGTTTATTGGGCCGTATAAGGTTTTGAGACGAGTGGGGACCAAAGGCGTATCAACCGGAGTTGCCAAGCAGAGCTTAGTCGATTCACGACGTATTTCACACTTCGATGCTTCGACTCTATCCTTCGGATCCGTCGCATGTGGTAGCAAAGTGGAAGAGATCGAGGTAAATCCAGATTTGACTTTGGAAGAAGAACTCGTGCGATTCGGATCGGGATGTGAAGGTTCTGCGTAAGAAGTCTGTGCCTTTGGTTAAGGTACTGTATGAATCATGGCGTGGAAGAAGCCACGTGGGAACCCGAGGATATGATGAAACAGAAGGCACCGCAACTCTTTGATCGGAGTAATTTCGAGGCCGAAATTATTTTTAAGGGGGTAGAACCGTAATATCCCGGTTAGGGGCTATTTTGTTGTTGCATGATATTGCATGTGTTGGTGAGCCGTTGCTGCTTGTGTAGTGTCGGGCCTTAATTGTAGGCTAGAGAGTGCCCTGAGTAGGTAGGAAAATTTCTGCTTTTAGGCTTAGGTGAGAGGAGTCAAGAAGTCAAGGTTAATAAGTATTCTTTGGTGAATCTTAGCACAAGAAAGGAGCTGGTGGAGTGGCAAGCTAGGCGCCACTAAGAGCTTGGATTGGCGTCACTTGCAGGAGGGAGAGGTCCTGTGTTCAAGCTGCAGAATGCTCACATTTTGGCTTCCATTTTGACGGCATGGAAGGAAGAGTTTGTAGGCAGTTCAAACTCTGCCTTGGACTTGGTCTACCCATTTGAATGGTGGGTGGAGAGGGATTTTAGGAGGAAGACTTGGTAAACACATTTGAAATGTGTGGTTGGGAGCTATTGGGGTATTATGGCCGAATTTGAGGGAGTTTGGAGTGGGGGAGTGACGGCTTGGTAGTGTGGGTGTGGGGTAGTGCCGAATTTCATTTTGGCATTTTGGTGTTTTCGGTCAAAAATAATTTGTAAGCCAAATTCTCCTTTTGACAAAAAGCTAGCCGAATTTTTCTTCCAAAGTAAGTCTCTCATTTTTTTTTTCTTCTTGAAACCGGAAGACCAAACTCCTATAGCTTGCCGAAAGTTGCTTGTTTCCTTTGTGTATTCTTTGTTAGCCGAATGCTCTTGAGCCTTCAAACTTTAATCTCTGTCATTCACTTTGGCCGAACCCTCCCACTTCTTTTACTTGTTGTTCATTTGTGTTGAGCCGAAACTAGTTTCTCTCTTTCTCTCATATTTTTTTTTCTTTCTCACTCAAAGCCGAACATAGGTGTGTTAAACACCTTGGCCAAATCCTCTTTTCTTTTGCTTAGTGTGTTAGCCGAATTTCCCCTCTCTCCTAGTGGTGTTCATCTTGGCCGAATTCTAGAGAAGTGTTGATCTTGTTGGGGTTTGTTTTCAATCGATTGGAGTTAGGTAAGTGCTTGGCCGAATGGCCATTTCTCCTCTCTCTTGTGCTTTATCGTTTTGGGTTGGTTAAGAGCCGATTTTGGGTTCGGTTGAAAGGAGTTAATCTTTTGTTAATCATTGCATTATAGGGCCTTTGGATTTTGGAAGCAAGCAAGAGGAGTCTTCTTTCTCTGTTAATCGTTGGTAAGTGGTGGCAAGAGTTGATGTTATCAAGTCTATTCTCTTAGTTCTCGTTTAGTCAAGTTACAAGAGACTAATATTTCTTCTTAATAGGGTGTGCCGTTTGCTTTAGGAGGAACCATTATTGGTTCGGGTTTGGTAGGAAACCAAATCAAGTGTAAGGTAAGGGTTAAGCGTTAACCCTCTTGATCTATTTGGTTTTGGCCGAATGGTATAGGTGACTAATCTATGTTTGGCCGATCATAGGAGCAAGGATTCGAGGGCCTTAGATCGGTTCGTTGAGTTTTAAGCTTGTGTTTGAACAGGTGTGTAACTAACACACCCACACTTAGTAATATTATTAATAACTCTGATTGCTTTGTAAAACCAAAACAGTATGATGGATTAATTGGTACCCAAGTGGGGTATATGTACGGATCCGGGTAAGTCCGTAGCATTACGAGTTCTACTGATGTATACTCAATATTATGATCTATGTTATGTATGCTATGAGATATAATGCTTGGCATGTTGGCATGATATGCATGACTTGTATGAGATGCATGATCACATGAGTATGGCATGATGATGGGTGATATGAGTGGAGGGAGGATGATGATGATATCCGTGTCTTTGGGACACCGTGTCTTTGGGACACCAGAGGTTTGGCACCTCCAGTGGTTTGGTACCACAGTTGATTTTGTGACTTCGGTCACCAATGATTTGGTATCACATTTGTGTCTTTGGGACACCAGAGGTTTGGCACCTCATTGCGACTCGTCCCTGTGGTTAACACCACCGTGGGTTGGCCCCACTTTGAGATATGGGATCGTCTGCTAGTGATTTGGTATCACACGATGGGTTGGCCCCATCATTGGATTATTCGTGACTTTGGGTCACCAGTGGTTTGGCACCACACTTATGGATATCGTGACTTTGGGTCACCAGGGTTTGGCACCACCGGTGGTTTGGTACCACACGGGGGTAGAAAAGGCGATATGGATGGTTAGGATCGGGTTGCATTAATCATGTTGCTATGTATGATGTGTGTTAGCATGTTGTTTCATCGGAGCGGGATTTATGCACTCGAGTCATTCGACTCACCCTCTCCTTGACATTTCAGTGACATTTAGACGCGACATGGAGCCGGATGGACTCGGGTGCTCATGCCACGCTTAATAAAGTTTTACTCGGACTTTATAAATTTGGGTACTTTTGCTTGTTTTTTTATTATTTGGGTTTGGTTTTGGATTGAAAAAGGCCTCTAATTTATGTTTTGTGATGTTTATGCTTTAAATAGACTTTAATATGCCTTAACAAAATAAGTGGGTTGGAATTTTATTAAAATTTGGAAATACAATGATTTAAAAACTATAACGCAAAGTGTTTTAAACTATACCATCGGGTATCTCACCATGACTTGCATTAGAAACTATTTGAATAATGAAATGGAAATAAACTCGTTTTAATTACATCTTTTGGTTAAGCTTTCAAATTTGGGTTTTCTGAATACACCACCTGATTTCAAACAAGCCTACTCAAATTTTCTTCAAATACACCAGATAGTGAAGTGTTTACATCCTGCTTTTAAACGAAAAACCTAAACCTCTCAAGTACGTTTTCCCCGTAACATACCAGATTCGGTCGTGGTGTATTGACCGGGTTTGGGGTGTTACACTTTTGAAATATGTTTCTTTCTCCCTAAGTATCCTTTCCCGAATGAAATTACTATTCTCCACGGCAGAGGCACGGCCATGGCGCACGCCCGTGTAAATCGTGGATAGGTCGTGTTCGGATTTCTTTAATGAGACACGGCCGTGTAAGTTGGGGTTAGACCGTGTTCTAGATGATTGACTTGGCACGGTCATGTGGATCCAAGTCCAGGCCGTGTCGATTTCCTCTTAGGTCCGTTTTGAGCCCGTTCCTCGTTTTTTTTATCCTTGGGTGCTTTCCTGAGTATAAGACATGAAAAGAAAGGATTAAGAGCACCTTTTTACATAAATCAAGGGATAATTCATCCAAAAGCATACTAAATGTGGGCCTAAAATATGTTACTATTTCGGTTTATCAATTTATCACTTCTTTACGATTTAGTCCATATCTCTCCTTTTGTACCAAATTGCAAAAAATTCAAATTACTATTAATCATACATAAATTCATAATTCAAGTATATAACAATTTAAATTCAATCATACCATATGAACTTACTATTGGAAAAATATCAGTTTGAAAATAGTTTTCTTGTACAGCGGAAAATTTAAATTTTAAAAACCGACCCGATTTGTGATATTTATAGTAATAAACCCTAACTTAATTCATACTTGTGTTTTCGGCTTACTGAAAATTCGTTGTTCTCAATTTTCAACCAAACAATCTTATCCTCTATTCTCGTACCACGAATTACTTCGAGTGTGGGCTCGAACCAATTGAATCGAAAGACAGAACTAGAAAAAGTTTTCTCTCTTTTATTTTGGGTGAAAACGAAAATTCTCTCTTCTTAATAGAAACCGATAAAATTTTTATTTTGAAAAAATATATTTAGTAGTTAAGAATAAATTCTCTCTATTTTTTAGTAGAGTAATAATTTCTAAAAGTTGTGTCAAATGCTCTACCGATGCCATCTATTTGTAGGGAGAGGGAGAAGGGCTAATGGGGTGTGTTTCCCCTCATATGTATTATGATGGGGATTCGGGCCTCTCTCACATTAGGTCCAGTTACGAGTACTTCCTGTGTATTTTTGACCTAGTACTTTGTAATGTGATCCAACCTGATTCGATTTTTCTATTTCCCAAAATAAAATTTTAATATTCTATATTAAACAATTTTCTCATTCCTATTTTACTTCTAGTAAAATTTTGACAATTTTACCCCTGGTAAAATTTCTAGAAAATATGTTCAATATTTCATAACTTAACATGTTCTCTGTGAATGAATGGTTTATTTTCATTTCCGGGCTTCAAAACAGCTCAAAAACATAAACTAATTCTTCCGATCATTTTTAAGTAATCCATATACAATTGCAAATGGATCATTTACATTTCCATTTTTGGAAACCTACATCCATTTCCAAATGATTTCATTTTTCCATTTTGGGAAAAAAACATAATTAGTCCTGAATGTTTTCTATTTCTCTTTTCCTATTCATTCTATTCATTTCTATTCAAACTCGTAAGTCATTTTGGTTTCAACGAGCTAGTGGAGGGATCGATTGGACATATTTAATTAGGGCTCAAATGATTTATAATTAAGTTTCGGCTTTTCTCCTATTAATTATAAACTCATTTAGTCACGAAGTCATTCCACTATACTATCGTGACTGAGCTCTCCCCAACGACATACTATTACAAAAGCAACTTCTCAATGCTCGTCCAATGACCTTGTCATAAGTGTGCTACCTTCATAGGATATCCTTGATCTCTTTGGGATAAAATTCGTTCTCTTAATATGATCCTATTTTATCTCATGGTAATCATTACATCTTCTTTCATGAAAAATCAATTACTATTAAATAGTAATCAAGTCATTCATCATAAAGACGAACAACCCGTGGCCACATTTACTTTTAATCAACCATGTAATGCCAATGAGGGGATATCATTTACCCATGTCTCAGGTTATGAATTTCATTGTTGTGAATGAAGTTATGCACTATAGGAGTCGTACACTCGATGCACCAGCTTCTGGTTCCTTATCTATTCGAACTCAGGCTTTTACTTACATTAATGTGTACGAGTCACGCATACATAGTCCGCTATCCACTCAAGATTTAGGTATGCCACACTATGAATGTCACAATTGAATACATCTATAAACGGATTCAGGATCTATTTTGCTTGGGGCCAGTCAGTTACATATTTGTCTCTATCTTCTAAGAGTCATCCGCTCCAATGCCCAAGACAAGGCATCTCCCCAATTGGACTTGATAGACTATATATTAGTCTTTCAATCGGTTTGCTCATTTTCGATTAGATTAAGGACATGTTTAGGTTCGCCTACTAATATAAGTTGTTTTCATGTATTAAGATCTGATGTCCACGGAACCAACTAAAATTACGAAAAAGGCAAGTGCACCTATCGATAAATAGTATAGATACGGTGAGCAAAGATATCGTTCCTACGAGGACTAAAAGTACTAGTAATTACCATCTTTCTATTATTTAACCGACAAATTGAAGTGATTGAATTAAACAAAAATTAACTAAATTAAATTAACTAAGTACTCGGCAAAGAACAAATCAGAAAAAAAATCAAATAATAACCAAGAAGCGAAACAATACCCAGTAAAGAATCCACCTAGACTGCATCTGTCATTATCAATCTGAATTAAACAATTTATTCACCTAATATCTTGATCCGTTGAAATCCCTAAATTATGCTAATAACTCTCTTCAAGACTAAAAGCAATTGATTCTAGGTTTATTAATTGAAATTTATTTCTAATTAAAACCCCTATTATCGTATTAACTCGATTTATGAATTCCCCTATTAGATTTGACTCTAATCCAGTAGATTTATGTCGTCCTATTTCTAAGATTGCATGCAACTCCACTCAATTATGCTAGATCTACTCTTAAACAGGGTCTATTCCTCTTCATAATTAAGCACATCAAACATGAATTAATAATCCTGAAATATTAAATCAATAATTAAGCGCACATCACTGAGAACAAGATTTAAGTATTTATTGCGTAAAACAGAAATCAAAAGAAAGAATTCATCATAGGGTTCATCTCCCATAGGTATTTAGAAAATGAGTTCATAATCGGGAAATAAAAACATCTCAAAGACAATATAACCACAAGAAATAGAGAAACTCATAATAAACTTCAAAGAAATCAAAAGGAAATATTCAATCTTGGTGGAAATCTGCTTTAGAGTCGGCTTTAATGGTGTTTTCCGAGTTGTTTTCTTCAATATTCTCCGATGGCTCTCTTTTCTCTTCTTATATTTGGTATTTACAGGTCTTAAAATGCCCAAAATACCTAAAAATTGCATTTTTCCTCGTGTCCAAAATACAGCTCGCGAAATTGACACGGTCTGGCACATGGCCATGTGGCAGCCCGTGTGCTCACACGGTAGTGTGTCCAGCCCGTGTGGGAAGGCCCAGCCCGTATGGCTCATGAAATATGCTTCAATTGTCTGATGTTTGCTCCACTTTCGCTCGTTTTGCTCCCAAATGCACTCCTAAGTATAGAAACATGAATTTAAAGGATTAGAACCATAAAATTTACCATTTTGCATTGATTAGTCACCCAAAAAACGCATTAAGAATGGGATTCAAATATGTTACTTTTGACACTTATCACGATCCGACCATGTAATACCACTTATTATTAGTTAAACATTAGACAACCAGTGAGCAATATTTGCTTCCATTTTGCTTTGCGTGTAAAAACCATATGAGGACAATTATACAAAGTATATTAATGTAATCAGTTAATTTGTTTTATCATTCAATCTGTTCGAAAAATTACAAGTGTAGTTAAACGAAAATACTACACTTAAGGCACCAGATCCAGCACTTACCTAGTCAAAACAGCAAACAAGTTGAATTGCAAGGACTAATCGATAATTTTGTCTTTTCTCTGATTATCCTCGGTTTGATCCAATTCCTAATCTAAACAATAATTCAATTCAATTTGTTAATTCTAAACATTTTATATCATCCTATTATAAGCATATATCAGTTCAATTTCATTATTCAAATGCTCTTAAAATTTTGTATTTTATTCAATTTAGTCTCTAAAATCAAAATTGCAATATCTTTCAAATTTGAGCTTCGGTTTCAAAATCGATCTCAATTACATCCTTATAAGACCCTCTACTATCCATAATTACAAAAATTTCATACCAGTTTCAAAATAGTTATACTTTAGTCCCTATGATCAAAACTAATAATTTTCACTTTAGAAATTAGTCATTTTTCATATCTAAGCTTAAAATCTAACCATTTAACACCAATTTCATCAAGAAATCATCAATGGAAAATTTTAGAAACTTTAATAGTTTTACAAATTGGTTCACGGGGTAGTTAAATCAAGCTCTCACAACCTCAAAAACATAAAAATTACAAGAAATGGACTAAATCAAACTAACCATTTAGTAGCCAAAAATTCAAAGCTTTAAAACCCTATCTTTCTCTTCTTATTTTGGTGTGGAGAAGAAGATGAACAAATATTTTTGTTTTTCTTTATGATTTTTGTCTTATATACTTAATAAATATTTAATTAATGTTATTTTATTTTTAATTAAACTTAATTAGATTAATGTTAAGCATGATTAACAAATCCTATGGCTTACAACTAGCCTCTACCACCGTTTGCCATAATAAAGAAGGTCCAATTGCTCAATTGGTCCTTCGGTTATTTAAAAATCCATAACGATACAATTTAGTCCTTGTACCCTAATTAAATATCAATTTGCAAAAATTAAGGGACCAACCTTTAATTAAACTTTATACTGTCCTTGTAAATATTAAATAATATTTACGGACTCGAACATTGAAAAATGGGGTTCCAAAATCGTACTTTTCGACACCACTAACTTTTGGGTCATTACAAATTAATTAATAAAGAGTAAATGTAACACCCCTTACCAGACCCTATCGTCGGGTTCGAGCTACAAAATGTCACATTTGTTGTTGGAGCCACTACAACTGATTTCAATACAATTTAACCATTCCAACATGCTTACTAGTATAAAACACATTTTTTAATATGTTGTAAAATCATTTTCGAGTCTTATACGAGCTTAACAAAGCTCTTTTGCTAACCCAAGGTCGGTTAAGGACTTAATTATAAAATTTTCAAATTTTGTGAGTTAACATCGCGACATCATGGCTTTCAAATCGCAACCTCGTCAATCAGTGAGTATCATTGTGACTTAAAAAATCTCAACGTCATGAGTCCACTCACTTTCGACTTAAGTCACAATGTTTGGGACTTGCCATCGCTACATTACCCCTGTTTTGACAAAAATTACTTTGGTACACATTTCATGCTTCCTACAAAAAAATATTAACACATATTCATATGATGATTTCAACAATGCATCATGTCATGCCAAGATATGCCAAAATATTAACACACTTTTGAAATTAAGTGCTCCAATGGCACAAAACACATGATCATAATCTAGGAATATTCAAGTCATTTACCATCCTTTAAATACCAAGTTGCTTCATTTTGAAAGTTTTAATATATATGGCTTATGCAAGCTTGAAATCATGGATCCAAACAGCACCAAACATGATCAAAACTAAGCACAAACTAGGTCATATATCAAACTTAGCATGCAAACTTAACCTTAGCCACAAATACAACATTGGCATTCACAACTAAAGATAACCACTTACATAATAAAGACCCTATATACATGTCACAATATTAGGACTCAAAATAAACAAAACAAACTGATTCGACTTGGTGAGTTCTACAATCTAGGGATCTACATGCAAGGAAAACAACCTTAGGTAAACATTCAATGCCTAGTAACTTCAAGTGGAAATTACAATACTTACAATGCTCATAGGTGAGCATGTTTTCTACCAAAAGTTAGACATACATGTTGAGTATGACTCATATTTCAGTCAAATTTGAGAGATAATCTCCCAGTTAAACTCTGTTTATTTGTTTTAGTCAAACTTTGATTAGTCTAGATTATTTTATTATTATTTGACCTACGAATTTAGCCTATAAATATGCTCTTTTATAACTTTAGAAAAAACACCCATTAAAAGATTAGAACTCATAACACTTTTGGAGAATTTTGTGTTTACGTTTTGAGGGTTCTTCGTTTTCAGGTTTCGTGGTTTAGTTTTTATCTCCATCTTTTGTACTCTTCGTTTTTTTGCCATTATAGTAAAATTATCTTTACCGTGGTTTTTTATCCTTTTTGGAGGGGTTTTTCCATGTTAAATTTCTTAATTTCTTCCGCTATTTTTTACTTATTCGTTGCTTAATCGGGTCAATCCCCAACAAGTGGTATCAAGAGCTAGTTCAATTTTCATAGATTAGCCAGTTTAGAGATGAAAACAACAAGGTTTGACATTGAGAAGTTCGAAGGTGTGACAAATTTCAATCTATGGCAATTCCGAATGATGGTAATTCTAGTTCAGACCGACATGAAAAAGGTCATTATCGGGAAAAAGCCTGAGAATCTAGATTAGATAGAATGGGAAGAGTTTGATGAAAAGGCACTGTCTGCAATCCAGCTGTGCATTGTGAATAGGGTATTGCAAGAGGTATTGATGGAGAAAACCTTATCCGCCTAGTGGAAAAGGTCAAAAACTCTTTATGCGACTAAGTCTCTAGCTAACCATTTAGTGTTGAAACAACGTCTATTTATGTTTTGCATGAACCAATGTGAGCTTTTTAGAGATCACATTAATCAATTTATTACTCTTTTGAATGATTTAAACAATGTTAAGGATAAGATTGACGATGAAGATCAGGCTATGCTATTATTGTGCTCTTTACCCTCTTCATACAAGTCTTTCAGGGAGACCCTCATTTATGGCAGAGACAAACTCTCGTTCGAAGCTGTGAAGAGTAATTTGTTGAGTAAAGACAAACTCGACAATGAGTTTAGTTTAGATAGCAAGGTAGATAGGCAAGCTTCCATTTTGGTAGCATCAAAGAAGTGAGACAAAAGGTGTCGCTATTATAAGAAGTTAGGTCACATCAAAGCATATTGTTATAAACTGCGAAATAAAAGGGTTGCTGAGAGAAACGAGGAAAATGTAGCTGGTGCTAATTTGGCCGATGAAAGCGGTGATGATTTGTTGTTATTGTCAAAGAGCAATAGCTTTAAGCTTACATTCGAGTGGGTCGTAGATTCAGGATGTTCTTTCCACATGTGCCCCAATAGAGAATGATTCTCCACATACAGTTCAGTTGAAAGTGGACTTGTGCGCATGGGAAACGATTCATCCAATAAGGTAATCAGTATTGGCATTCTTAAAATTAGGATGCACGATGGGACGATTAGGACTCTCTCAGATGATATGTATGTACCTGATTTAAGAAAGAATCTCATCTTCTTGAGTATTTTATACTCGAAAGGTTGCAGAATCAACATCAAGTCGAGCGGCATTATGGTGTCCCGTGGGGCTCTCGTTTTGTTAAAAGGTAAAAGGACTGACAGTCTTTATATTCTGGAAGGTTCTACAGTGACTGGTGAAATTGGATGTCCCTCGTCCATTACGGAGTCGAAGTCAACTCATTTGGAGAGGAGGCAACTTTATCATAGAAAGGAAAAAGTTATGACCGTTTCATTGAATAGAGGTTCTATTTGGATGCAGGTTTTGAAAAGTTAGGGCATTATGTTCGTGAAAATCAGACCCGAGTTAATTTTGATTTGGCAGTGTACAAGTCAAAAGTTAGAAGTGTTCCAGCTTCTAAGCACAGATTCGACTTAGTTAATTCCCTGTATAGTTCAAGATAGGCCCATGGCGGGCTTTGGCAAAGATGGCATTGTGGAAATACGAGTCAAGGTGGAGACTTGTTGAGTATGACTCATATTTTATTCAAATTTGAAATATAATCTCCCAATTAAACTCTGTTTATTTGTTTAAGATGAACTCTGATTAGTCTAGATTATTTTATTATTATTTAACCTACGAATTTAGCCCATAAATACTCTTTTACAACCTTAAAAAACACTCATTAAAATATTAGAACTCATAACACATCTAGAGAATTTTATGTTTACGTTTTGAAGGTTCTTTTTTTTCGGGTTTCGGGGTTGTAACACTTTTAACACGTATCCATCGCCGGAACAGGGTTACGGAGCATTACCAGAGTTTACAGATCAAACAGACAGAAATTTCAAATGTTTCATGTCATAAAATATTCATGTCAGAAACTAATTGAAATCATACATACTATCCCTTATACAAGCCCTCGAGGCCCAAAATACGCGTTACAAACAAGTCGGGACTAAATTGGAAACTCAGAGAATTTTTTGGAATACATTAAAAATTTTCAAAGCTGCAGGGGTCACACGACCGCGTGGCCAGGCCGTGTGACTCACACAGCCAAGAGACATGCCCGTGATGGACCTCGAAACTAACTATTATTTCGACAAAGGCAAGCGCACCTATCGAACAGTAGTATAGTTGTGGTGAGTCCTAATATCGTGATCCTCAAGGACCAAGAGTACTAGTATTAACTATCTTTTATTATCTAGCCTAATAATTAAGGGGATTTATTTTTAATCTAAAATTTACTAACTAATTTAACTAACTATGAACGCGACAGAGAGCAAATTGGGAAAATACTTTTGGACAACTTATATGAGATAGACAATACCTAAGGAAGAATCCACCTAGACTTCACTTATTACTTTTGATTCATACGATTTATTCACTTGGCTTAATCCGTAGAAATCCATAAATTATATTAATACCTCTCTCGAGGCTACTAACAACTGACTCTAGGTTGATTAATTGAAATCTCTTTCTAATTAAAACCCCTATTGTTGCATTAACTCGATCTATGGAATCCCTTATTAGGTTTGACCCTAATCCGCAGATTTTAAATAAGCCTATCTCTGTGGTTGCGATCAACTCCGCTTAATTGTGTTGATCTACTCTTAGACAGGGACTTTTTCTCCACTGAATAAGCACATTCGACTTGAATCAATAACATGAATTATCAAAACAAGAATAAGAACTCACAATTAAGAATAAGCACAAGTATTTATCTCATAAATCAAATAATAATAAGATCTATCTTAGGTTTCATCCCCTTAGGTATTTAAGGGATTTAGTTCATACTAAAAGAGGGAAACATCATAAAAGAGGAAAAACAACAAAACATAAGAAAACCCAAAAACTTCTAAAGAACTTGATGGGAGATCCTCAGTCTTGATGGAGATCCTTCTCCTAAGCTGTTCCCGATGGTTGTCTTGGAGTATTTTCTCCTTCTACTCGGCGTCTATTCGACGTCCTGTCGAGCTCTCCTTTTAGGTTGCCCCCTAGGGTGTTTATATAGGCTTTGAGATGCCTTACTTGGCCCAAAAGTATCCTAATCCGAATGAAACTCATCTTGGCCACGGTAGGGACACGCCCGTGTGACACGCCCGTGGTGGACTCCCTTGGCCGTGGTCGATCCTGCTCGCCACACATGGCAGTGTAATCTGCTCGTGGTCGATAGTCCAGGCTGTGTCTAGGTTGTTGCTCGAAACACATGGCCGTGGGTGATAGCCCAGGCCGTGTGAGTCTCTAAGGTAGGCCTATTTTGTCCCTTTTTGGCCCGTTTCTCGTTCTTTTTGATTTCCTAAGCTCTCCTGAGTATAAAACATGAAATTAAGAGATTAGGAGCATCGAATTCATCAAATCTAATGAAAATTCATCCAAAATTAAGCCAAGCATGGGGTTAAAATATGTGTAAATTATGGTTTATCACCCGTGTCTTAGGCTGTGTGGGCATTCGAAATAAGGACACACGGCCATGTCCCAGCCCGTGTAACTCTCTGACTTGGTCACATGGCCAAGCCACACACCCGTGTGCTAGGCCATGTACCCTTCGAAGTAACCTCACACACCCATGTGCTAGGTAGTGTGCTAGGCCGTGTAACAGCCTGACTTGCAAACCTTTTAAAGCTACAGGGGACACACACTCGTGTCTCTGCCCGTGTGGATGAAAATAGACCATTTTACAAGCCATTTTTCTCACCCAATTTGGCATCAACCTACACCAAAAAATGCACACATACACAAGCTATAATCAAGCATCCAAAACAAGCAAAATCAAGCCTTAAACATTTAGTATTTTCACATATAACCAATATGCCCTTAGGCACCTCAAATGACAATATGTAATCATGTATATTTATGTATACAATTTAACCAAATAAGCCAACAATTTACCAAGCCATTTTGCATCATTTCATGCCACATCACTTACTTACCAAAACATACCATGTAATCTATTTACCATAACACAACCATTTGGTACCAAAATGCATTCCATAAACTATCATATTTAGACATATATGCCTTACAAACAAGGTACCAATTCATTACCAATTCATCACATCACAAAACACAAGTACAAAATGTACACTTAGTTATCATTTTACCCTTTTATCATGTAACCATATCAAACTTATCATCAACGATGTTAAGGCCACATATATACATACCAAAATATACCAAATCACAAGCCAACTCAAATGGCTATAAACATAACAAATCATATAGGCTATCATTAGCCAAAACAACCTATAAATGCCATTATAACCAAAACGTAACCAACTAAAAGTACCAAAAGAGCTGATGGATAGTGTGATATAGCTCCGACAAGCTTCCAACCCGAACGAGCTTCCGAATCACTATAGAACACGAAAAATAACACAGAGTAAGCATTTAAGCTTAGTAAGTTCGTATAACATAGAATTTAACTTACCAATTAATCACAATTTAGGTAAGTAAACATAGCATATCCCAACTCAATTTGGCCAAAAGCCTAAACACATATTCACCAACATGTTAGCCATATAAAGCACATATAATATCCAATACACATGGATGAACTCAACCATTATTCAAAATTCATATACATGTATCATACATTTCATATATCAATATATCATATAACATCATTTCCATGTATTTCATCTAAATACCTGTAGTAGTTCGTATCGAACTCATATAATCTCGTAACAGTACTGTGCCCGTTGAACCATTTAGAATATCGTTGGATACTCGGGTAGCACACACAAGGTGTATTGAATTGTAATCTGTCAATTCCTATACATGTATGCTCATACGAGCTCTGAATTGGTGTGTTCTTACGAGCTGTAAACGGTAAGCTCATACAAGCTGAATATCGGTAAGCTCATGCGAGCTGAATATCGGCAAGCTCTCTCGAGCTGAGAATCGGTAACCCTAATGACATGTCATTTGTATCCTACGAATTCTTAAGGTTCAAACGGGACTCGATAATTGTCGTACGTCGTCGGATATGCGATCAGTATTCATATATGACAATAATGCAAATCACATACATATAATTCAATTAAAGCATATAATTACACAATTTAATTACACGAACTTACCTCGACGAGTATACGTAGATATGGAGGCGATTAATTCGAGATTTTCTCTTTGCCTCGATCTAACTTCGTACGAGGTCTGACTGGATCTATACGGATAAATTTAACTCAATTCAATATATTTCATATTCAATTTAGTCCAACACATATTTTTGCAAAATTACCATTTGCCCCTATACTTTTAATTTCTTTGCAATTTAGTCCCTAGGCTCGAAAAATGAAATTCATGCAATTTTTCCCTTACCCAAGCCTAGACGATTTCTATACATACTAATAACAGCCCATATATATCATAAATTCACAATTTCATGACATAATATTCTCTAATTTTTAATTTAGTCCCTATTTGACAATTTCACTAAAAATTCCTTTACAAAAGTTGTTTATCTAACAACAACCATTCATTTTCTATCATAAAAATTCAAAACTCAAGCATGATCATCAATGGTAAAACCTTACTAGTTTGACAGTTTCACAAATTAGTCCCCGGGCTAGCTAGATTAAGCTACAACGATCCCAAAAATATAGAAATCATTAAAAACGGGGCAAAAATCATACCTAAATGGACAATGGAAGCTTGGCTGAAAGTTAAGCACAACACTAGCTTCTTTCTCTCTTTGATATTCAGTTGAAGAACAAAATAAAGATGAAAGCTTTTTAATTTTGTTTTAACTTATTATATCATTATTAACTAAATTACAAAATTAACCTTTATAAACATGATTTATTTCACTAAATGCCAAGCCATTATATTCCACTATCACTATTATGGTCTAATTACCATATAAGGACCTCCACTTTAAATTTCTATAGCTATTTAATACCATTAGCTACTAGAACTCAACTTTTGCACTTTACGTGATTTAGTTCTTTTTATCAAATTGAGCAAGCAAACGGTAAAATTTCTTAACGAAATTTTTATATGGTAACACTATCATGCTGTAGACCATAAAATAATAAAATAATTTTTTTCAACCTTGGATTTGTGGTCCCAAAATCACTGTTCCGATTTCACTGAAAACGGTCTGTTACAGGGGTTTAGTTTTTATCTCCATCTTTTGTACTCTTCATTCTTTTGCCATTATAGTAAAATTATCTTTGCCTGTGATTTTTTATCCTCTTGGGAGGGGTTTTTTCATGTTAAATTTGTGTGTTCAATTTATTAATTTCTTCCGCTACTTTTTATTTGTTCGTTGTTTAATCAAGTTGATCCCCAACAATACATTTAGCTAGCACATGACACTCTAGGTCACAACAAAGTGTACATAATAATCATAAGTATTCATTGGCATTAACATGATAAACCAAACTCAAACATCACCAATTTGCACCATTTCACATAGGTCCATCGCCATTTCATATACTTTCATTTAAGTCATTAATCTATGCCAATACCATTTAGTTACATACATTTTTAACATATTAAATTCGATCATTTCCATTTTCATTTTCGTTTCAAAGTTCAATTTTAATGTTTTGTCCAATGAAAGCCCAGTAAAATAGACTCGGACACGCAGGTGAAGTACACCACACCAAGGCACCGAAGTGCAGAACCCGTAGGCATCAATGTTTAAACATATTCAAATACATCCATCCACCACACCAAGGTCTCTACAGAGACAATGAATACTCGATGATCCACAAAAAATACTAGATCTCGAAATAACCTGTCATAATCTTCATATCATCAACTATCCCGTACATAAGAGTGCATATAATGTCAAAGATATAATACTTGCAATGTAAAGAATACATCAAAATCTTCATTCATCACTAAATTAAATTATAATGTGTCTATGTATACTACTTAGCTAGCTACCTAACTGAGCAACTAATCCATAACTAATTCTTAACTACTCAAAAACTAACCATCAAGTTGGTAGTTGAAAAATATTTTTAACTCCTAACTTGGATATTAGAAAATCATGTTGTTGAGTTCCCAAAGCTTTGGTCATAATATCAGCCAATTAATTTGCTGACACTACATGCTCTGTTTGGATGACTCCCTCCTATACTTTTTCTATTATGAAATGACAATCAATTTCAATGTGTTTGGCCCTTTCATAAAACACTGGGTTTGCTGCAGTCTGTAAGGCCACCTTACTATCACAATAAAGTGTAGCTGGCTTCAGGTCTTCAACTCCAAGTTCCACAAGCAATCCTTTCAGCCAAATAATTTCTGCTGTTGTTATTGCCATACTTCTGTATCCTACTTCAGCAGATGATCTGGATATGGTGTTTTGTTTATTTGATTTCTAGGATATCAAAGAATTCCCAAGTTTAATACAGAAGCCTGTAATTGATCTTCTAGTCATTAGACAAGATGCCCAATCAGAATCACAATAAGCATTCAACTGACTAGAACTCAAAGCTGCCAACAATGTTCCTTTTCCTGGATCCTTTTTAATGTATCTAACCACCCTAAGTGTAGCTTCTAGATGAGATTTCTTTGGTTGCTGCATAAACTGACTAAGATGATGCACATCATATGTGATGTCTGGCCTCATATGAGTAAGAGAAATCAACCTTCATATCAATCTCTAAAAGATCCTTTTCTCCTCTATTAACACTTCATCATTATCATATTGCTGCAACTTAGTGTCATACTCTAGTGTGGTAAGCTTCATTTTTTGTTTCATAGGTGTGATAGTAGGTTTGGCTCTCTTTAAACAAGTATCCTTAATAAGTTCTAGTGCATACTTCCTCTGACTCAGCAAAATTCCTTCCCTAGATCTTAGTATCTCAAATCCAAGAAAATACTTAAGTTCTCCCAGATCCTTCATCTTGAAATTGGAATTCAAGATGATTTTCAATTAATCAATCATTACAGCATCATTCCCAGTTAACAGTAAATCATCAACGTAAATAAGCACGATTACCTTCTTGGTTCCCTATCTTTCTATAAATAGAGAGTAATCATAATTACTTTGAATGTATCTACCAGATAACAAGGCTTTAGTCAGCTTCATGTTCCACTGCCTAGATGCTTGCTTTAGCCCATATATAGATTTTTGCAGTCGACAAACCTTATTCTCCCCCTGACAGCAAAAACCTTTTGACAAATACTTATAAACCTCTTTATTCAGATTACCTTGAAGAAAGGCATTGTAAACATCCATCTGAAAAAGGGGTCAATTGTGTATAGAAATAATAGCTAGGACAGTTCTGATTGTAACAAGTTTGGCAACATGAGAAAAGGTATCAACATAATCCATCCCTTCTTTCTGGTTATACCTTTTAACAACTAGTCGTGCCTTAGACCTCTCAACCTAACTAGTAGCCTTGTGTTTGATTTTGTACACCCATTTGCAGCCAATGGGCACTTTACCTGGGGGTAGAGACACAACAATCCATTTATTATTTAATTCCAAAGCTTGAATCTCTTCTTTCATGGCTTGAATCCATAAGGGATTCTGCATGGCGTCAGAATAGGTCCAAGGTTCAACCATAATGGATGTAGAAGAAAGGAACAACTGAGTATGTGAAGGTAAATGAGAATAAGAGATATTTGAAGATATAAGATACTAGCCTGAAGTAGAAGAAGATTGGTAAGAAACATAATCATTTAACCAAAGAGGAGGTCTAGAGACCCTAGAAGACTTCCTAAGACCTTGGACTGGTGGAGACACAATAAACAAAGGTGGAACATAAGTACTTGTTGAAGCAGTGGAATTAGGAATAGAAGGAAAAATATGTGGGGAAGCAGAGGACTGTGGTGAAGGATTAAGAACTAGAAAATCAGAATCAGGAACCTGTGGTTGGGAAGGAAAAGAACTTTTAGAAGAAGTCACTGGAAAGTGAAAAAGAAAGATGGTTTCATGAAAATGAACATCTCTGTTGACAAAAAAAGTTTTGGTTTCTAAACTAAACAGAAGATAACCTTTTTGAGTAGAAGAATAACCCATAAAAACAAAAAGAATTGCCTTTGGAGAGAATTTATCAATGTAATTAGGCTGAGTAGCATGGCATAAACAACCAAAGACCTATAATTGAGAGAGAGAAGGTTGTTTGTGGTGAAAAAGTTTAAATGGGGTTTTCCATTGAAGAATAACAGATGAAAGCCTATTGATGAGATAACAAGAAACTAAAACACATTCTCCCCAGAACTTAACAAGGACTTTAGATTGAAAATGGAGAGCTCTAGGAACTTCTAAAAAGTGTTTATGTTTTCTCTTAGGAACCCCATTTTGTTGTGGAATATGAACACAAGAACTCTAATGAATAATTCCTAAGAAAGAAAAAAGAGTGAAATAATTTGAATCAAAAAATTCAGAACCATTGTCACTATGAATGATTTTGACATTGATATTAAATTGGTTTTGAATGAAAGCAAAGAATTTCTTTAAGGAAAGAATGGCATCAGACTTAAGCTTCAACAAGTACACCCAAGACATTCTAGTGTGATCATCAACTATAGTAAGAAAGAAGCGATGGCTACTATGTGTAAACACTCTATAAGGTCCTCATAAGTCAATGTGAAAAAGTTGAAAAGGAAAATCAGCTCTGGAATGACTAATGGGAAAAAGGGAATCTAGACTGTTTTGCTAGAGGACAAATAGATCAATTATGAATAGAATTAGTGTCAAGCTTAGTATTATGAAACAAAGATATTTTATGTAGTTTCGAAAGAGAATCATGGCCTAAACGAGCATGCCAAGTAGTAGTATTATTAGCAGAAAAAGACATAAATTGTGAAACAGTGGCACATGACATATGCGAAACAAAAGTACTTTGTTAAAACAAACTAGAATTCAAACAAAAAGACTCAGACATATAATCCTCCCTGTTTCCTACCAATCCCCATCACCTTTCCAGTGGAGAGATCCTAAAAAAGGCAGAAATCAGGATAGAAAATGATGGCACAATTTAACTTATGGGTTAATTTCAAAACAAGAAACAAATTATGAGTAAAATTTGGCACATATAGAACATTATGTAAAGTGTGATTAGAATCAAGAGAAAAAAAGCCAATATGTGTTATTGGGAGAGTTTTACCATCAAGAAGATGAACACACCGTGAAGTGGAAGCACAAGAAACAGGGTTATTCAATTTTTGAAGATTAGATAACATATGATCTGTCGCACCAATGTCCAAAATCCAAGTGAGGGAACCAGAAACAGGTAAACATCGAGAAACTATACCTGCAAGATCAGTAGCAGACTTAGTTGTTGGTCCTTTGTTCAGTATACCCAAATTTTGATTATATTGCTCAGTGGTGAAAACAGGAGCTGGCATGGGAGAATTCAACGATCCTAAATCAGGAGGGGAGCTATCAGGGGTATTAGAATTGACCATCATTGTTGCTTGCACATTCTTACGCTTTGTAAATTTGAAATCAGGAGGAAAGCCAATGAGGCAATAACACTGTTCACGCTTGTGACCTTTAAGCTTACAGTAATCACATGTCCCATTGAACTGACCACGACGAGCAACAGAAGCACCAGAAGAATTTGAAAACATAACAGTAGAATCTGAAATGGGTGAGATGCCAGACAAGTAGCTCCGTTGTGATTCTTCTTGAACAATCATAGAATACGCCTGATTAACAGATGGAAGCGATTGCATAAGGAGAATCTGACTGCAAATTGTAGAATATGTCTCATTGAGTCCCATCAAGAACTGAAACAAGCAATATTGAAGAACATGTTGCAAATTCTATTGTGAATTCGCACAATTGCAGGAAGAAATTGGAACTAATATAGCATACTCGTCCCACAAAAGCTTGAGTCGCGTTAAGTATGCAAAATAAGAAGAATCTCCCTAAGTAAGCATAACGATATCACAATGGAGGAAAAAAATCTGTGAACCATCAATCTTACTAAAACGTTCTTTCAAATCTTGCCAAACAAGTGTTGCACTCGAGGCAAAGTCTAATCCTGCCGAAAGCTTAGTGTTGACAATATTGAGAATCCAAAAAAGAACAATTGCATTACAGCGATCCCATTGGGAATGAAGAGAAACATCAAAATCATCTCTACCACAATCTCCACAGACAAACCCTAATTTGTACTTCGCCAACAACACGATTCGCATTGAATGACTCTAAAGGCTATAATTCTTGAGACCAGTTAGCTAGTGAGAAACAAGCAGACTTCCCGGCGTATTAGATGGATGCAGTTAAAGAGGATGTGTGAAATTGATGACTGTAGAATCCATGGCTGAGAGACAATGACGCCACTATTGAGAACGTAGAAAGAAAGAAAATGAAACAAATTATAGGAAAACCCAAAAGCAAAATAGAATGGCCCAATAGCAAGGTCCAATGAAAAGCAACCAAGCCTTATACGAATGAGCAACCCGCAAGGAAAAAACAAGCAAGATTGAAGAAATCAGCCATGGAGACCAAGAGAAAGATCGAAACCGGGGACTAATAGCACGTCAAAGATATAATACTTGCAATGTAAAGAATACATCAAAATCTTCATTCATCACTTAATTAAATTACAATGTGTCTATTTATACTACTTAGCTAGCTACCTAACTATGCAACTAATCCATTACTAATTCTTAACTACTCAACAACTAACTAAACTAATTTCAACATATGACCCTATTGGCATGCTAATTGTATTAAAATATTTATTGTATTAAATTAATTTATTAATAAATTTTATTCAACTCATGAGTATAAAACTTATCTGATACTTATGTGTAAAAATAAAATTATATAACTAAATAAATATTCTGGTCAAATTAGTTATTATTAAATAAAAAAATACACACAATGTATGATGACATAGTAAGAGATTAGCAATGTGGGAAAAGGGTTAACAATATATTTGATCCACTTGAAAAGAAGAAAATGTTTCATCCCAAAAATTTCGAAAAAAGGGGAAGAATTAATTAAAAGAAAATGGAGTTGAAGTAGTAAAAAGTATTGATTATTAGTGAAAATTTGCCCGCCCAAAATATATCTAAAACGGTGCTCCACCACCTCCGCATTAAATGAAGGTTACGCTTTTCGGTAGTATTGTTCGTTACTTGCCTAAGCCCCTCTCTCTCTCCTTTACCCTTTCCCTTTTATTGATTTCTTCCTATCATTTCTTTCCCCCTCTTCCCTCTCTACACGCCTAAGATACCTGAAGATGGAATCTTTTTAATTAGTTTTCTGTTTCCTTTTTCTTTTTTACCGTCAGACTCAGCAAGTGTTTGGAGAAATGCCAGAATCATGGCCACCTTCACCTCCTCCACCTATACTTTTGTCTCGCCTCATTCGTTTTTAACGCACTTCCGTGCTCGGGTTTTCCCATCCTGTTTCTGCGGGATTAACCCAGGGAACAAAGGGAATTCGGTGTCTCTGAAGCTGAATCTTGTTCGCGGGTTGGTGTTTGGGGAAGATAAGAAAAGGATTTCTTGGTGGTCTTGTTGTTGCAAGAAAGGGTGGGACAACGACGGGGATTTAGCATTGGAGGCAGATATATTGGAGTTCATGAAAAATAGTGACAAACCTGAGGCTTTTCCAAGCAAGAAAGAGCTGGTTGATGCTGGGAGGATGGATCTGGTTGAGGGGATTAAGAGACAAGGAGGGTGGCTTGCTATGGGCTGGCACTTGGATGATGATGATGAAGAACACGGATTTCAAGAAAAAGGGTTCCCAGAAGCTGGTGTTAAGGATTGGGACCTTTTGGAGAAGGAGAAGAAATGGGATAACCAGACTTTTCAAGAAAGGGCCCAAAGTGAAGTTGAAATTAGTGGGGCTTCTTATTTGGCTGTTAATCCTTCTAGCTCAACCTCCTCGTCTGGTAGATCACTGTGAGATCTTTAATTCTTGGGATTTTATTTGCTTAATGTATTTTTATTTTCTTGTGTGGAAAAGTTAGTTATTGCACTTGTTATTCGAATGCCTTGTTGAAATTTATTCTTTGTAGTTTACCATTCCCGTGTTTAGAACGAATTGTTACAAATGTTTAATCTTTCATAGCTGTGTAAAAGGTGATTTGCTTGGACTTGATATTGCTTGTGAGATATTATTTGAAATTGATTGCGTTATGATGTTAAAAGGATCAATCTTATGTTTATATTTTTGTGATGTTTGGGATATATAAACACAATTGCTAAGATAAATGTGTTGCCTTGAATGAGTTTATACTTTTTCCTGCAAACCAATTATCTCCTTTTGAAATTAGAGGAATGGGGAGAATGCTGGAGTCTTGGGAGTTCTGTGTCCTGGGTAGGTTTTTGACAAAAGTTTTGGTTTGTTCAGAGAAGTAGCAGCTAAGGATGATTGTGGCATTGAGGGTATTCTGAGTCGCTTAGAGAGAGAAAGGAATATGAATTTTGGGATTGGTTTCAGAGACAAAGGTGACAATACTTGTCCCCAAACTAACTGTACTGAAGAAGAGTCTCTTGTCCAAGCCTCAACAGATGTGGTACGTTGAGTTTATTAGTTTTGAAATCTTTCTTACATCCCTGTATAATTTTTCAGCTTATTTTGGTTTCATATTTTACTTTATATGAATAAATATTTTTTTTTAAAACTTTTTTAGGATAATTATGTCTCCCCAACTGTTATCTTTGTCCCACCCATTTTAACCTTGATTCTTTTTGTTTTCATTTTATCGTCAGCCTCTTGGTGTGGAATTTATCCTAATTGTAACTTTTTTGTATTTGTTATGTTGTAAAAGACAGTTGGTGGTCCTTATAGAAGAAAACTTATGTCATTCAGTGGCAGTTCTGGCCTATTCAATGATACCACGGCCAAGTTTATTCAGGACCAGCCTCTATCAGGCATTGATGGTTTAAGAAATCCAACATGGAGAGAGTGGAGCCTTCAAAGAGCAGGAATCGCTGGCAAGGAATTTGAAGGTAGTCCATCCGTTTTTTTCTGTTGTTTCATGTCTTAAATTTTGATATGATATGCATCTATTTGCACTAGTTCAACTGCTGAAATTATCGAATGGAATGAAATGGTAAACAGATATTTCAGGATATGGGACACTTGAAATAAGAAATAAATCCAATGAACTAGACAGAAGAAAAGAGTCACGTGCTTCTGGAAAAGAGATTAATCACAATGAAATACGAGATCGTCTTGAGCACTTGAAGTTGGAGCTTTCATCTGTACTGCAGTCATTGAGGTCTAATGTTGATGAGGTTCTATCACGGGAGGTTTGCAAATGATCTCTGTCTGTCTCTTTAAAAGGAAGCCGAATCTGAAGTGTTTTTATGGCCTTCCCTTTGCTTCAGAATTAGTAATTGAAAGACAGGATAGCTCTCTTTGCAATTCAGTTTTTTTTTTTTTTTATTCAAGATGGTTTCTTTACAAGTAAAATATGACCTGCTTTCATATTTGTTACTTTAGAAATACAAAGAGAAAGAATTGGAAAACAAAACCAAAAAACCAGAGGACAGAAGGAGAGTGTTGGAGGTGGAGGCAGGTAGTTCTATTCCAGGTTTATGTTCTGAAGGAAGAAAAAGTGACCAAGTGATATTTATGACTGTGCAAGGAATGGCACTTTTATGTTCTTAATCCCTTTCTGGGGGATCAGTACAGTAATCATGACTTTTAGTTATGAGATTGTTTTTGTCATCTTCCTGTTTAAATCTGTTTGTTTATGGCATAATTTAACCTAGAGGAGTGCTTAGGAAAAGATGAAGAGAATTGAAGCTTTATTTTTTCAACATGTGCTGTCCCCATACATTCATTTTGAGTTATCTATTGACTTTTAACCCTGATATCATGATGCCTAGGGTGATGAAAGTTCCATTGACAATTTCCATAAGCTTTCTGATGCTTCGGAGTTCCAGGAAAATGAGATATCAAATGCCCAGGACAAATTGCGATCACTACGGGCAAGGTTGGCAGTTTTAGAAGGGAAGATGACACTGGCAATAATGTATGCAGTAGCCTACTCTTATTAGTTTAAGAAGATACCTACCTTACATTACTTCAAAAGAATCACATTTCTACATTCCTTTCATCCTTTGACAGAGATGCACAAAAGACCGTGGAAGAGAAACAGAAAAGGATTGATGATGCTCGTAGAGCTTTACAACTTCTTCGGACTGCTTGCATAGTATGGCCTAATTCGGGATCGGAGGTGCTGTTAGCAGGATCGTTTGATGGGTGGGCTACCAAGGTTTGCTCCCACCTCAGTCCAACTGTAGAGAATTCATAATGACACTTTTCTTGATCAATGCGTTCATTAATTGAAGTGCAAGTCTCGAGTCTTGTTGATAGAGCAGTTACATAAACTACCTGTTTTTGCTTTTGTGCATGTCTTTTGATATTATAGGCTTGTTCTATCCATAATTATGCTGATAGACTTTGGTTGTTACATGTCTAGACTTAGAATTCCTTTAACTTTGGAATGCTTCAAATACATGCATCATGTCATGGTTCAGAAAGGGAGCCGTAAATCCCACATTAGTTATGTACTACAGTTCAAATGAGATATTAAGTGTTTGATGGGCATAACTGTGAGGCTCCCTGTATAAATACAACTGTGAATGCCTATGGATTGGAGCGAACATCCTAGAGTTTGATTGGGCATATCTTTCATTTGTGATGAAGAAAACTGTGGGACCCTATGGCTGAGGCAGACAATATTTTACATGTTGGTGTGGACTGTAACTTATTATACTCGCAATGGCCCTTGCTTTTTTTTTTTTTTTAATACAAATGACCCTTTCTATTGGTAAAGCAAAATGGGCCCCATTTTCTGTACTTACTCTGTGTGCACCCTATATGCTCTCATACATGAGGAGCTTCGTTACTTCTTTATGATAATCCTTTTGTTATTCTGCATTTAAGCCTGCTCATGTGACAATTAGTGATTTAACTAGCTTGTAACTCTTTGTTTGGTAGCTTATGAATTGCAATAATATCTTGCAGAGAAAGATGGAGAAGTCAAGTACGGGTGTTTTTTCTTTACAGTTGAAGTTGTATCCAGGAAAATACGAGGTGTGTATTTTTGTTAACTTTGTTACAACTCAGAATTGTTAATGTTTACTTGTATGATGAATAATAGCTCAGCACCATTACCTTGTGTAGATTAAATTCATTGTTGATGGTGAATGGAAGCTTGATCCCTTGCGCCCTATTGTTAACAACAACGGATTTGAGAATAATCTACTTATCATCACATAAGGAGGCCAGACTTCTATAGGCATGCAGATTCATCACAAAAATGGTAGGACATAGGAGTAAATGCGGCTGATTTTTGGTTTTGGTTTTGGTTTTCATTTTTCCTTCTTGTAAACAAGTAGAATAGACCTGGTAGGAGGTGATACTTCCTAATGATTCTTTAAAAGGGGCATCATATCATATAACACCCATGTAACACAACCGTATCGGATGACTCTCCCATATGGTTTTTTCCCTTGGATGTTCCGTTTTCTACCTTGTTGATAATGTAAACATCTATGCGAATAACGAGATGATGTTTTTTTCTGTAGTTCTTGTGGGTTGTGATACTTTGGAAGTTATCCTTAATTCAATCTATGGGGGAGAACCTCACACAGTTGATTTTATATAATTAATGGAAGTGATCGTTATTAAAAATAAAAAATAAAAAATGTTTTTTTTTTTTTAAAAAAACCACTGTATAATGTTAAAAAGATGAAAAAAAAATTATATTTATATAATATTTGAAATATCAACATGTTGCAAATTTATACTTCCTTTTCATTCTTCATTATTTTGATATCTCGAAAAATGATGTAATCATGTAAATAAATGTGTTACTTTGTATTCTAAAATAAATAATCTATATGTTAGTGCTTACTAATATTTTTGTTTTGGCATAGTTATATCTAAAGTAATACAGTCATATCCAAACTAATTATAATTATTTTTTAGTTTAGACATTATATTAGAAATATGTGAAAGTAGAAAATTACATGTGCAATATGTTTTTTTATTAATATTAATAATAAGTAATTATAACTTTTTTGAAGCATAAATAATAATACAATGACTGAAAATGATCAAATTAAAATATATAAAAAAAGCTAATACAATAATTTAACCAAAATTTATTAATAAAATATAAATAATTAATTTATCTTATATGAATCATTATTAATAATATAATTATAATTATTGTTATTTTATATTAATAATCTCTTATCATATTTATTTGAAAAGGGATGTGAAAATAAAAAATTGCATGCACGATTATATTACTTTTGTTATTATCATATGATAATTAATAATATATAATATATATAAAATTTATTTAAGAGGTTTTATTGTTTTAAATTTATCCAATTATATTCTATGAATTAATATTAGTTTTGTTATTATCATAAAATAATTAGTAATATATTAATAAATTATCATTCTAATTAGTTTAATAATTTGTCTAAATTCGTGCTTTTATACATATACATGATCCAAACAGAGAAACTGTGGCTTTTAATTTTATACATATACATATACATATACATATACATATACATATATATGATACATATACACTGATGTGTGAAGCTTTCCACACCTGTGTTTCAACAAAACATTGCAGACCAGGTATAGCTATTTTGAGAATTTTGTTTATTTCTTAATCATCTTTAATAAAGGTATAATTTATTTTGATTATTTCAGTTTTGGACAAACTAGTTTTTTTAGATCCAACATCATCAATATGATATTGCTTTGTTGGTTGAATCCTATGAGAAGAAAGAGGTTAAAATATAAATGAATTATTTGTGAGAATGGACATTGACGAGTTTTCAAAAGTATAAAGGTGCTTGAAGCATATTTAATTACAAGTGGATTTCTACTTCTTTTTCAACCCTAATTAGAACTTTTCCTCTCTTCTTTTTAAATACATTATTTTCTTTTATTCTCCTTTTTTCTCTTCATAAAAAAAATTACATTCATTGCTGGAAATTGATCTCTCGAAAACCCGAATCAAAATCAATTCTCGATTAAACCCGTTCCTTCATTGACCATTAAATTCATCATCGATAACCTTCGAAATCCCATCAAAGATCGTTAAGTATTCTTGCTTCCAATTAAGTAAAACCCAAAAATTCTAGAATAACATCGTTCTTGTTAATCTTCCAAAACGATTACGAATCTTTTACGAGTTTTCCCAAAAATCTTGATAATTTTGGTAAATCTTAAAAATCGATATTAATTCTTGCGTGTTTCTTCATTGAAGAACCCTATCTAGGTACCCCAAATTAGACTTAGGCGCAAGGAACGACGTTCAAGACCCCGAAAGTCAAGTGCGTGTTCTTTTACGAGAAAATTGAGGTAAAATCGAGCTTAGATTAGACTACATGACCAACCACACGGGCATGTGGGCCGCCTGTGTGGACCACAAAACCTCCTTATACGACTATGTCCCCCTAGAAACCTATGAATATCACTTCTCACACGGCTGTGTCCCTTATGTAGGTTGAATTTTCGAATGCCACACGGCCTCAATCTGTTACACGGTCTAGCCACACGGTCGTGTACCCCCTCCACATGGTCCAGGGCTTTCCACATGGTCCGGTCACACGGCCGTGTGTCCCTTGCTTCTCAGAATTTACAATTTTGCCCAAATTTTTATAATTTGTGTAGATTAGTCTCTGAATGGTTCTTGAATTATTTTTAGTGATTATTTAATTCAATCGAGTCCCTGATTTTAGGATTAATGCTAGAATCCATGATTGATTGATTAAATTATTACTATATAAGCATGTTACATGATTTTTACATGCGTTCTATAACTGGAATATCAATAAATTATTAATGTTATCAGTATAACTAATTTACTGATTGCATGGATCACATGCTTACTGTATTTGATAAAATGCATACATGACAACCATGTCCAATGCTATTGTTGATATAAACGCATGTTAAACATGTTTACTATTTTTGTATTATATTGATGCTCGCATGTCATACTGCATTGCATGGGGTGGGACGCTTTGAAAGGAGGAAATACTGGCAGTTTCAACTGCAAATACTGACCCACAAATTACTGGCAACTTTCATATGCAAAATCGTTGTGCATCACAACTACTGACAGCATATTAACCTACAAACACTTGTGGTTTATCCACAACTTATACTGGCAGCTATTATTTGTAAGCCCGTTGTGTATTCACAACTACTGGCAGCGTATTAACCTGTAAAATTGGTGGTTTATCCACAAACTAGAGTGTCTGGGATATAAGAATTCTAAGAATTCTAGAGAATTCTTACTGTGGAGTGTAGCTGTGGGGTAGGACCTATTTATACTGTTAAACTAAAATTGCTAAAAATATTGCATCATCATACATTAACATGCTTGAATGAATTGTCAATTTTTGCTATGCTATATGAATACTAATGCATGGAGAACTGTTATTATTTATGCTTGGAGTACTGTTTGGCATCGATTTACTTGTGATGGAACTCACACTGAGCGTCATAGTTCACTCCTCCTTTAATTTTCATCCTTACAGATAACTCGCCAGGTTAAGACGCGGCACCCCGAGGGTCTCGACTTTGCTTTTACTAAAATATTTTAGAGTTATTATTTTAATTATTATTAAATCGTATTATCTTATTTTGAATTGTGACATGAGATTTAGGATTATGTATTTTATTTTTCATGACACTTAATCTTAGTTTAGGATAATAAGAGATGATTATTTATAAGTTATGCATGAAACCCCAATTTTTATTTAAAAACACCCACTTATCACTATTCTACTTGTAATAGGCCAGTTTAGCCCGGGCCCATACAAAAAATAATAAACCGAAAATAATAAAATAAAGTCCAAGTCCAATCCAAAATATATCATTTGGCCCGATCGGAATGGCCCATTACTTAAAAAGATTGAAGGTCTATCTACAAGCTTGACGTATATGGAAGTACAATCTTCAAGGATATGCAATCTTAGATATGATATGCAAATATTAGATATGATATGCAATCCTAGAAGATATGGTATGCAATCTTAGATATGATATGCAATCCTAGAAGTTATGGTATGCAATCTTAGATATGATATGCAATCTTAGAAGATATGGTATGTAATATTAAAAGATATGATTTTGTAATCTTAGAGATTTAATTTGTAGATACCTTTTAATCTTAGCCGTTGATGTAATTGATCTATACCGTTGGATTTGGGGAGGCTCAACTATAAATAGAGGCCTCTCCTTTTATTGTAGACACACTTGAATGGGACTTGAGTTTTGAGTAATAAAAATTCTTGAGAGCATTCACTCAAATTTCTCTCTCTTTTGCGTTCTTATTTTCTGTGGCTTGCTCTTATTTTGTTCTTCGCTCATCTTCTTTTCTTTTTTAGTTGCTTCTGTTCGAGTTAGTTTTTGGTGGAGGAATTTCGTCGAATCCTCATATTGCGGGAGTTAGGTTGACTTATGTGTTTTTTTTTATTTATCCATTTAATTGCTTAATCATTATTTATTCATTTATTTTAATTATTTTAAATTTATTTTAATTGCCACTTTTTATCCAAAACTTTATTTCTTAAAATAAGGCAATATTTGACATTTGGAGTTTTGAGGAATCGTGCCTAACTTATCGGGCTTCGATTTTTCTCATTAAGTCTAAATGATCAAATACCCTTTTGGAATTAAAATATATGATTTTCAAATAAAAACCTATCTTTGTGAATTTAAGATGTTGCGTCCTAACTTATTGGATGTGACATTTTGATATTTTGAGATATGGATTTCAAAAAAAAAAAAAACAAAACAAAGGATATTTGGTGTTTGGGAAATTCGAAAGGTCGTGCTCTAACTTACTTTGAGATTCGACTTTTCTTTTATCCAAATAATTGAATGTTTTTTTTAAAGGTTATAAGTTTTGAAAAATCAAAAGAATCATATTTTAAAATCTTCTCAAATTTTCAACATTAAGACATTAATTAATCAATTAGGTACCAATTTTTTTTGGCGTTACGAGGTGCTAATCCTTCCTCGTATGCGTAACCGACTTCCAAACCGTTTTCTCAAATTTCAGAGACCAAAATCATTGTTTTAATAAATCAAAATTTTTTTTTATTAAAATGATCAATTTCAAGGTGACCCGATCACACCTCGAAAAAAGATTGGTGGCGACTCCATTTTCTTTTTTAAAGTCGACCCTGTTTTTCAAAACAAAAAATGGTTTCAACAGCTTGGCGACTCCGCTGGGGACCAATAAGAGAGTCAAGCCGTAAAATTGATTATTTCCTGTCCTTTTGTCTAAATTTGAAAATCCGATTTGAAAAATTATGATCCTTTTTATTGCATGTTGTTTTAATATTGAAAAGCATGTCTGCATTGCATAGCATGACCGTTGTGGTCACACCCTTTTAAATGGGAGCGAGAAGCTACTCCTTCGTGAGGTATTCACCTCCGTGCAGGATAGTGAATCGCTTTCGGGATACATCCGTACCTATGTCTTCGTGCGATTTTCACCTCCGTGCAGCCATAGGGAAATGTATTCCCCTGAACTGAACTCGGTTCGTATGAGCCTATAATGGGTGAGGATCGAGGAATCTGCTGGTTTAGGTACCCTCCCTTTAGAACTAAGCTACATATAGCGATCCTTAAGAGCCAACCCTAGATAGAGCTATATTGAACCCTAGTGGTCACCCAGATAGGTGCCCTATTTTGTTATTTCTCTTGTGCTAACGTGTTCTCTTTTGTTTTGATTGCATTGCATTCACATCATAGAAAAGAGGTGTTGATTCAAATTCGATTGCTAAATAGAAAAGTTTGTCATGAGAAAACAGATTTTTTGATAAAGTGGATTATAATACGGTCGTCCGAATATGGTCCAAGTAAACACAACGAGAGAAGACTGATAGCCCGTAAAGGAATACAAGACCTTATTACCCAAGGATTCAAGCTGACAAAGACTATTCGAGAATCACCACGTCTCGGCTTTCTTGAAGAGGCTAACGAGCATTATGGAAATAAGTGAGCAGTGAGTCGTGACCCAGATCAAGAAAAAAGGAGCTAGTGGAGGCATCTATTAGAAGTTTGCAAGATTTGACCTTTGCGAAGAAGGGGATTAATATTTTTGCTTGGAATATGATGGCAAGGCCGCATATGCAATCCGTTTTATGTAAAGAAATTTGCTTTCTAGAAAAGTTTTTCTAATAGAATTGAATTCAAAATCAACGCATCTCTTTCTTTTTACATTCATTTCATGGATTTGCATTACATAGCATCATATGCATTAAAATCCATAGAAGGACTTTAATTAGGTATAATTGTTTCAACAACCTGGGAACTGACGAAAGTCTACTGAATTGAGTTCAGGGCCTTAGTGCAAGGCTTGATGGATAATAAATTGAAGAGATCAAAGACCCGAAGGAATATCAGGGAATCTGAACATTAATGACATATCCGAAGAGAGAATCGGAGAATAAAAGTTTCCAAAGCCCTTACATACTTGGGAAGATTTTAAACAATGGAACTGTGGAAGGAATCCCTGTATTTTTTAGAGCTAATATAGAGTAATATTCAGAATATGCTTGTTGCTTTAAGCCTAGAGGCAATAAGAATCCTTTTGTGAAATAGGCTTATGTCCAGAATTTTTATTTCAATAAAATGCATCTTTTTAAGCAAATATTTTTTTTATTCTTCATATTGTACATTCTTTTGTTCTTTACAATATTCTTTCATTCTTTATTCATAACCATACCATACAAATAATAATCCTTAGAATCATTTATTCTTTATATTTTTTGCCTTCGTACCTAGGTACCCAGATATCAACGACATGAGCGACGTTGTTACTGACTCCCTTTTTGAATGAGATATGGGTCTACGGGATCTAAGGACTTTGAAGATAAAAGAGATTGTAACCTATATTCTAATTTGTTAAGAATGGTGAAACAAGATGAAAAATAGACCTTACTCTACAAAGGGCCAGTGGATATTATGAGCCTAGAAAAGAGGTGAAGATTGTAACCCAGCTTACCACAGAAATAAGGTAAGACATCATTGAATTATTTTCAAGAATTCAAGGATGTTTTCACACAATCATATCAGGATATGCCTGGGCTACTAAGACACGGGCTAAACATGAGGATCGGGCACTGTTGGTCCACCATAAAAGGGAGATTGCTTCAGTTATGTCGCAAATGCCAAATTGAGGAAGACAAGACTTATGTGCCACATCTATTTCTTCATAGACTTCCTATACATGGGGAATGGATATTACGGGGCCGATCTCTTCAAAAGCTTCTAGTCAATATCGATTCATCGTCATGGTCATCGTTTACTTCACTAAGAGGGTGGAAGTAGCTTCATATGCCAATGTTACAAAGTCGATAGTCATCAAATTCTCAAAAAAAAAAGATCAGGTGCTGACAATGAGTGCTAAAAAGGATAATGTCAAAAGTTTGGAAGTTTGTTCAAAGATCAAACGCCATATCACAATGAAGTAATGGCAGAAAAAAAAAACAAAACAAGGATCATGAGAAAGATGACTGAGACTTGTGAATATTGACATAAAGAAGTTACCATTTACCCTCTGTCTTATCGAACATTGGCTAGAACCTTCGCTGGGGTAACACGTTTCTCATTGGAATAGAAACAGTTTCGCCAATTGAACCTAATTGAAGAAAAGGTCAAAAGTTATCCATCACGATCAGGTGATGCAAGCTTATGACAAAGAGGTTTATCCTAGAGAATTCCACGAGGGGAACCTGATCTTTCTTTTACAAAAGGATTTTAGAGGAAAGCAGATACCAAACTGGGAAGGACCTTATGTTGTAGACAAGGCCTGTTCTAGAGGAGAATTAATATAGACCGAGACGAATGGTGAAGACTTGTCCAATTCGACGAATTCAGGTTCAATCAAGAAGTATTACCTGAAAGGGGAAAGGCCAAGGTGAAAACCCACAAAGGGCGCCTTGAGCTCAAATTCATTCAAAAAAAAAAAAAGAAGAAAAAAGGAAAAGAGGAGAGGCCAAGGCAAAAACCCGCATAGGGCGCTTTGAGACCAAAGGGGTTTTGAACTGAAAACCCAAAAGGGCGGCTCAAATTTTGATCAAAGATAGGGCATATGGTAGTCTTGCTATGCCTGAATTAACAATGAGGAAGTATGTTGCGTCTTGGGGCATCGACAAAGTACTCCGGATCCCCTAAACACATATTGAGCTTAGAATGGTCCTCAAGAAGTTTGAACAGAGAAGCTCAGGCTGCGATATCTGGGGTACCAAGCTTTTATCTTACCCATTTTTGAATTTGTTATCTTTGATTGCTTTATTCTTTTCAAGATAATCTCAAATAAATTTTCTTTTATTGCCTTGGTTATTTTTGATTAACTTATTTTTTCCGAGCTATGCTCCTGATTAATTTCTTTCTTGTCCATTGTTGTGATCTTTTTCAAGCATTTTATATTGAAATAACGATTATTGGACTAATAATATTTTCATAAAAGGAGTTTCGTACATTACTCTGGAAGTTTTTAAATAATATAGCGACCTGAAACAGGACTATTGTTTAGAACTCACCAAGCCTAAGGTTTGGAAATATTGAAAGGCACATACATCTGGTTATTACCAAATGTTATTCCCCTGAAGTTGTAGTGGGAGGTACAAACTTTATGTCCCAGAAGGTACAGTGGAAGGGACTCTGAAATTACAGCGGGGCAAGCTTGCTGAGCAGAATATGATCATTTTTTTGGGTTTTCTGTCAAAGATACCAGCTAAACGAGAAAGCATGGTAACGCATCAGTGATAGAACCTTGATGAACTATGAGCAGTGACAACCCAAACAGTAAAAAAGGGGATCATTCTCATGTAAATATCATTCATACACTTCCAATTATGAGCATTTGATTCATTTCGATCATTGTATCCTAATCGTTTTCTTTAAAAAAAAAAGGAGATCATTCTCATGACATTCTACATTCATGCAAATGTCATCCCTAATATCATTTAGTTAGGAGCATTAGATTCATTCCGATTATTGCATCCTAATCATTATACACTTAAAAAATGGGATCATTCTCATGACATTCTGCATTCATACAAATGTCATCCATAATACATTCGAGTCTACAGGACATGTCCTTTAGAGGACGGTGTAGCAACATCGGGAAAGTTCAGATTTTGTTCCCTAGAGATGGTAGTGGAGCAGGCTGAATATTGAAGTCTTCCTGAGATAGTAAGGAAGCAAATTGGAAAGTTGATTTTGTTCCTAGAGATGGTAGTGGAGCAAATCGAAGATTGAAGTCTTCTGAAGACAAGAAGGAAGCAAACCAAAAGTTCAGATTTTGTTCCCTAGAGATGGTAGTGGAGCAAATCAAGATTGAAGTCTTCTGAAGATAGTAAGGAAGCAAACCAAAAGTTCAGATTTTGTTCCCTAGAGATGGTAGTGGAGCAAACTGAAGATTGAAGTCTTCCTGAAGATAGTAAGAAAGCAAACCAAAAAGTTCAAATTTTGTTCCCTAGAGATGGTAGTAGAGCAAACTGAAGATTGAAGTCTTCTTGAAGATAGTAAGGAAGCAAACCAAAAGTTCATTTTTTTTCCTAGAGATGGTAGTGGAGCAAATGAAGATTGAAGTCTTCCGAAGATAGTAAGGAAGCAAACCAAAAACTTCAGATTTTGTTCCCTAGAGATGGTATTAGAGCAAACTGAAGATTGAAGTCCTCCTGAAGATAGTAAGGAAGCAAACCAAAAAGTTTAGATTTTGTTCCTAGAGATGGTAGTGGAGCAAATCAAGATTGAAGTCTTCCTGAAGATAGTAAGGAAGCAAACCAAAAGTTCAGATTTTGTTCCCTAGAGATGGTAGTGGAGCAAATCCGAAGATTGAAGTCTTCTCAAGATAGTAAGGAAGCAAACCAAAAACTTGATTTTGTTCCCTAGAGATGGTAGTGGAGCAAATCAAGATTGAAGTCTTCACGAAGATAGTAAGGAATCAAACCAAAAAGTTTAGATTTTGTTCCCTAGAGATGGTAGTGGAGCAGACTGAAGATTGAAGTCTTCTTGAGATAGTAAGGAAGCAAATTGGAAAGTTTAGATTTTGTTCCCTAGAGATGGTAGTGGAGCAAACTGAAGATTGAAGTTTTCCTGAAGATAGTAAGGAAGCAAACCAAAAAGTTCAGATTTTGTTCCCTAGAGATGGTAGTGGAGCAAATCGAAGATTGAAGTCTTCTCGAGATAGTAAGGAAGCAAACCAAAAAGTTCAGATTTTGTTCCCTAGAGATGGTAGTGGAGCAAACTGAAGATTGAAGTCTTCCTGAGATAGTAAGGAAGCAAACCAAAAAGTTCAGATTTTGTTCCCTAGAGATGGTAGTGGAGCAGACTGAAGATTGAAGTCTTCCTGAGATAGTAAGGAAGCAAATTGGAAAGTTCAGATTTTGTTCCCTAGAGATGGTAGTGGAGCAAACTGAAGATTGAAGTCTTCCTGAGATAGTAAGGAAGCAAACTAAAAGTTCAGATTTTGTTCCCTCGAGATAGTGGAGTAGACTGAAGATTGAAGTCTTCCTGAAATGGTAAGGAAGCAAACTAAAAGTTCAAATTTTGTTCCCTAGAGATGGTAGTGGAGCAGACTGAAGATTGAAGTCTTCCTGAGATAGTAAGGAAGCAGACTGAAAAGTTCAGATTTTGTCCCCTCGAGATAGTAGTGGGTCAAACTGAAGTTTGTAGATCTTATATCCCTAAGCAGTAGCGGAGCAGATCGAATTTGGCGAATCTTATCTTCCTGATGTAGCAAGGGAGTAGGTTTTAGCCACTATCCTTATCTTCATGATGTAGCAAGGGAGCAGGCTAAAGATTATAGTCTTGTCCCCATGAGATTGCAATAAAACAGATCAAAGACATCAGGTCTTGCATTCTCTAAGTTTGCAGTGGAGCAGACCAAAGATAGCAGATCTGGCATTCCTAAAGTTGCAGTGAAGCAAATTGAAGCCGAATTGCAGATGGGATAGAAGTTATTTAAAGAAAGCAATGACCAAGAAGTCAAGGCTCGACAAAGACCGGGCAAAATTGGGTCTTTTATAGTCTTTTCTCTATTCTCGTTACACGACAATGAGCAAAGAGGGGCAGCTGTAATAGGCCAATTTAGCCCGGGCCCATACAAAAAATAATAAACCCAAAATAATAAAATAAAGTCCAAGTCCAGTCCAAAATATATCATTTGGCCCGATCAGAATGGCCCATTACTTAAAAAGATTGAATGTCTATCTACAAGCTTGACGTATATGGAAGTACAATCTTCAAGGATATGCAATCTTAGATATGATATGCAAATATTAGATATGATATGCAATCCTAGAAGATATGGTATGCAATCTTAGATATGATATGCAAATCTTAGATATGATATGCAATCCTAGAAGTTATGGTATGCAATCTTAGATATGATATGCAATCTTAGAAGATATGGTATGTAATATTAAAAGATATGATTTTGTAATCTTAGAGATTTAATTTGTAGATACCTTTTAATCTTAGCCGTTGATGTAATTGATCATGCATCGTTGGATTTGGAGAGGCTCAACTATAAATAGAGGCCTCTCCTTCATTGTAGACACACTTGAATGGGACTTGAGTTTTGAGTAATAAAAATTCTTGAGAGCATTCACTCAAATTTCTCTCTTTTTGCGTTCTTATTTTCTGTGGCTTGTTCTTATTTTGTTCTTCGCTCATCTTCGTTTCTTTTTTAGTTGCTTCTGTTCGAGTTAGTTTTTGGTAGAGGAATTTCGTCGAATCCTGATATTGCGGGAGTTAGGTTGACTTATGTGTTTTTTTTTTATTTATCTATTTAATTGCTTAATCATTATTTATTCATTTATTTTAATTATTTTAAATTTATTTTAATTTCCACTTTTTATCCAAAACTTTATTTCTTAAAATAAGGCAATATTTGACATTTGGAGTTTTGAGGGAATCGTGCCATAACTTACAGGGCTTCGATTTTTCTCATTAAGTCTAAATGATCAAATACCCTTTTTGGAATTAAAATATATGATTTTCAACTAAAAAACCTATCTTTGTGAATTTAAGATGTTGCGTCCTAACTTATTAGATGTGACATTTTGATATTTTGAGATAGGGATTTCAAAAAAAAAAAGAAAACAAAACAAAGGATATTTGGTGTTTGGGAAATTCGAAAGGTCGTGCTCTAACTTACTGAGATTCGACTTTTCTTTTATCCAAATAATTGAATGTTTTTTTTAAAGGTTATAAGTTTTGAAAAATCAAAAGAATCATATTTTAAAATCTTCTCAAATTTTTGACATTAAGACATTAATTAATCAATTAGGTACCAATTTTTTTGGGCGTTACGAGGGTGCTAATCCTTCCTCGTGCGTAACCGACTCCCGAACCCATTTTCTCGAATTTCGTAGACCAAAATCATTGTTTTAATAAATCAAATTTTTTTTATTAAAATAATCAATTTCAAGGTGACCCGATCACACCTCGAAAAAAGATTGGTGGCGACTCCATTTTCTTTTTTAAAGTCGACCCCGTTTTTCAAAACAAAAAATGGTTTTGACACTACTACTATACCCTAATTAAGGTTTTGAAAAATTAATTGATATGTAATAAAGTTTCCTACTAAATTAAACAAAGGTTTTAAAAAGGACTGTTTTCAAAACTGCAATAGCTCACTAGGTCACTTCGGTGGCTAATGTAATCTTCCAAATTCGGGTCTAACGTCTAAGCCGGGTTGGGGAGGTTACAAAGTAAGCTAAAGGTACATTAATTTTTTATATTTATTATTTCTCTTATTTATAAAGTTCTTAATATTTACTAAACCATTATTTTATAGATAATTTGTTCTCGAAGCTTACAGGCATTGATCTTGAATTAAAAGGAAAGTTGGACCAAATGTTCACTAGATAGTTGACACTCGTGACAAAGCATGAGCACCTTCAAGTATACTCCCTAATAATTTATTTGAGGATTAAGATAATGAGACACCTAAAAACAATGAAGAAGGAAATGCAATAGATAGAGACCAAACTGTAGAACTTCAACTTTGGCTTCAACAACATGTAGGGGTGTGTAAATTTCGAGTAAAACAGATTTAATTGATTGAACCGAATTAATTCGATTAACCGGTCGGTTAACCAAATTAATTCGATCGGGGTCGGTTAATAAATTTTTGGAAGTTCGGTTAACAATTAATTCGGTTCGAAATCAGTTAATTAACCGAATGTTTTATACTTGTTTTAACAAAAAAAAACATAAATTTCGGTTAACCGACCGAATTAACCGAAAAAGTTCGATTTGGTTAATTTTTTTTGAAAAATTTTTGGTTTTGTTAACGGTTAAGGGTTTAAAAAGTTCGATTAATTCGGTTAATGCTAGTTTGGGTTGGTTAACCGATTGAACACCTCTAACATGTTCAACAACTACATCAAAAACAAAAATCAATGTTATTACAACTGGATTGGTTGGGATATCAGCCCGAAATAAGGATGAGAATCGGTTGGGTTGCGAACCGCTGTGAAATGCGATTGGATCGCGACTTGTAAATTGGATCAACCGGTAAAAAATCAGTTGAATCGACTTTTCTATTTTAAGGCCAAATTTCTTTAGCCAAATTAAAAAAGAAGCTTTCCAACCCAAATTCATTGAAAACATACCCAAACCCTTAAAATCTAACAAACCCAACCCAAACACCTAGCCTAAAATAATTAAATAAACAATAAAAGTAAAAAAAATCCTAATCTATCGTGTACTAGATTTGATTATGGGCTAGGTCACTCGTCTAAGCTCGAAGGTCCGCTCGAAAAGTTGGAGGGTTTGGGCAAAAAATGGTCTTGGACAAAAATAAGTCTTGTTATCTAAATAAATCAAGCCTCGGGTAGGATTTTACTGGTTTGAACTCAGTTTGGCTCGATCCAAATCAACAGTTTTGCTACAGTTTTGTTGTTGTTTTGTTCTCCTTTTGCTACCATTTCACTATTATATTGCTACTATTTTGTTGTTATTGTTCGGATATTATATAACTCTTATTTTATTGTTAATTTTGCTACTATTTTAGAGGTATTTACTTGCTAAGTTGCAAGTATCTTAGTATTATTTAACTATATAGACTTTTTTTAATGTATTTTCAATTTGTTGGGAAACATTTATTTTAAATGTTTTTAGTGTATTTGATGAATTATATTTTTTAAATTTATGTTTATATAAAAAATAATCTAAAAAAATTTAATACGGGCAAGTCGAGTCAGCTCGGTGTAACAACCCGTTTTTCAGTGGCGTCGAGAATAGTGGTTACGGGACCACAAATTCGACAAGTAAATCCGTGATAATTAGTATTTAAATTATAAAAGTGATATATAGTTTTAAATTGAATTCTTATTTGATGAATTTTAATTAAATGAATTAATGGTTAAGTATAAGTGATTGTTCCGAAAGTTAAGTGGTTTCAAAAAATGAAGTATCGGGACCTCGTTTCTGTAAACCAAGCTTGTAGATATTTGTATTAAATATTTACGGAGTTATTATTTAGATATGTGAAGGTTCGGTTCAAAAATTTCAATGTTTGGATAGTTAATTAATTAAAAAGGGTTAAATCGTAAAAGACGTAAAATTTAATCACTATTGGATTTGAATGATTAAATGGCTTAATTAATATAAGTGGAAGGATTAATATGGTAAATATACCATTTTTTAATTAGTGGGACGGCAAGAGAGCTTTTAAATTTTGTTTTATTTATGTGTTAATGGTTAAAATAATTAAAAATAAGTAATAAAACTAAAGTAAAATAAAAGTAAATCATTATCATATTCCTTAACAATGGTTCATGGGATTTCGGATAGTTGCGTTTATTCGTTTGGTAAGTTGGTAGTATGTTTTGCAGAGGAGGGAGTCTCTATTTAACCCGTTTGGTTTTTTTGAATTTTCTGTTAATGTTGTACTCGTGTTTTGGCAGCAGCGAACCGAGAAGATTGTGACTCTCCTCTTGCGGAATCATAGGCAAAGACGTTCGGGGTGTTGGGGTAAGCGATAAACGCTTTTTTTGAATTGTTGTCGGTTTCGTAATTGTAGTTTAATCGTGAATTAAGTCTGATTTTGAGTGTGGGTGTCGATTTTTAGGTTATGGAGGGTTCGTGTTTGCAGTAGCATCGAAACGATACCAGGTGTGTACCCAAAACATAGAAAATGAGGTTTCGGCAAAAGCCAAAAAATTGCACTGTCGACGTCACACGGGCGTGTGGTCGCCCATGTGGATGGCTGTGTACGAGACACGACCGTGAGATCGACGAAGGCTTGGCCGTGCGTAGGACACGGCCGTGTGAGCCACACGGACTAGACCAAGTAGGGCGTGTGGGCCCACACGGGTATTTCACACGGGCGTGTGGATTTTAGGCCAGGCCGTGTGGACCACACGGCCAAGGCCAATTTGGGTGTGTGGGCCACACAGGCGTATGGGCCCACACGCCATAATTTTAAAATTTTCCCTAAGGTCGTACGGGTCGTACCAATCAACTGTGGGCCTACCGTAAGGTCGGTAAGGGCTAATCAAACCCTAAAACTGTAGCTCTGATAGTCTGATATACTGTTCTAAGTATAATAATGCTATGCGTGTCTGATTATTCTGATATCTGTACGTAAGCATGTTGAGCATGTCTAGTATGTTATTCTGTATCTGTGTCTGTATATGATTGTGGGGTGGGATTTGTATATAAGGAGGAAGTATTCTGTTCGGCGTTAAATGTCTATATTCTAGCAGTTTGGCTGCATACTATCTGATATGTGTCTTAATGGCACGACACGGTGTGTAGGGATGTGTGGGTGTTTTTAACCCTACATGGTGTGATGGGATGGACAGAGTTGGTGTGTAGAGGATGGGGGTAGGATTTTTGCATGTCTGCATTTACATGTCTCTGAATCTAAATTTGAATCAGATTCGCTTACATTGTGTCTATGATTCTGTATGTTTGCATGCTTAATTCTGTTGGGTTACACACTAAGTTTACATAAACTCACATCTGTTTGTGTAATCTGTCAGGTAATCCACAGGCTTAGGCAGATCGGTGTGGCAGAGACTCAGTGGTGACCACTTGACTATAAATTGTTTAATGTTATTAGTTTTATGGTTTTTTTTATGATTTTGGTTTTCTTTTGAGAGTATGTAATTTTGGGGACTCTTTGGACTTTATGGTTTTTAACTGTTGGTTTTTGGTTTATTGATTATCTGCATGATTTGATAAGATGTATGAACTCGACGGTTTTACACAAATGGATTTTTCTGAAAAATGACAAATTGGGTTTTTAAAATATAATGAATTTACTAAACTTCTGCTGTAATAAGTGTTTTGACAAACTAATTAATTGAATAACATTTTTAGCATATTTATAAACGAACTCGTGGTATAAGAAATGAATGGTTTATCAAGTCGACACCGTTTTCAAAACCCATTCCTTGTGACATCACCAGCTTCAGCCATAATGTCTAGGCTGTGTTTGAGTTGTTACAAATAAAGCAAGAGTTATACAATATTCAAATAATAACAAAAAAATAGAAGCAATATAATAGCGAAATGATAGCTAAACAATGAAAAAAAAGAGTAAAAAACAGCAACAATATTTTTTCTACAAATTCGGGCTGGGCCAAGCCCAGGCCAACAAAAGCTTACCTGAGGCCCAACCTGTTTAAAAAAGGGCCTTATTTTTTGTCCAAGCCCATTTTTTAGGCTTATATTTTTACCCAAACCCTCTCTCACTTTTCACGAGGGCTTTCGGGTCGGGCTAGATGGCCCAACTCATGGACAACTTTAGGTGTCGTCGATCTGTCGGGTGGCACTGGCCAATTGGGGAGATGTTTTGTCTTAAGCATCGGAGTGGATGACTCCTAGAAGATAGAGATATAGATATGACTGACTGGACTAACAGTATATCGAATTAGTCCCAAGAAGAATAGATCCTGAATCCGTTTATGAATTTATTCACTTGTGACGTTCAAAGTGTGACATAACTTAATCCTTAGTGGATGACGAGCTATGTATGCATGACTCATATACTTTGATGTAAGTAAAAGTTTGAGTTCAAATAGATAAGGAACCGAAAGTTGGTGCATTGTGTATAGGACTTTTATAGTATGCAGTGTCATTTAAAACAATGAAATTCATAGCCCGAGATATGGGTAAATGATATCCTCTCATTAGCATTACATGGTTGATGAAAAGTAAACGTGGCCACGGGTCATTCGTTTTTGTGATGAATGAGTTGATTACTATTTGATAGTAATTGACTTTTCATGAGTATTTAATGATTACCATAATATAAAATAGGATCATATTGGGAGAGTAGATTTATCTCAAAAAGATTAAGGATATCTTATGAGGGTAACATACTTATGACAAGGTCATTAGACGAGCACTGATCAAGGTGCTTTTGTAATGGTATGCCAATCGAGAGAGTTCAGTCACGATACTATAGTGGAATGATTTTGTGACTAAATGAGTTTATAATTAATAGGCAAAAAGCTTAAACTTAATTATAAATCATTTGAGCCATAATCGTATATGTCCAATTGATTCCTCCGCTAGCTCGTTGAAACCATAAATAAATTGCATGTTAAATCAAATGGATAGAAATAATAAATTAGAGAAATGAGAAACATTTGGAAATGAATGTAGTTTTCTCCAAAATGAAAATGACTTGTAAATGAATTTATGGGTTTCGAATTAAATGAAGTTCAAAAATGGAAATAAATTATTTGGTTATAGTGAATCCATTGAATGCAAAAATATTAAATATATTTTCTTATAGATTCTTTTACCGTAAAGTCATCATGATTTTAATGAAATTAGAATTGGGTTGGTAAAATTATTTAATTGGAAATTTTAATTTATTTAAATTAATGTAAGATGTTTGTTTGAGAAATAGAAAAACAAAATATCGATGTTGGATTGAATTATAAAGTACTAGGCTAAAATCCAAGAAGTACTTATAATTGGACCCAATATGGGAGAAGCCTAACAACCCCTCATGTTTAAAGAGAGGGACAATAAACCCTAGTTTGTTTGACTAAGGTTGTCGCCTCACTTACTCCTAGTTAGACTAGGAGTTCCTCTTTCTATTAAAATAGACTTCTACAATTTTAAAAAATGTTTTAACTCTTCTTTGTATAAATAGATGACACCGGTAGAGCTAAATATACAACTTTAAGATATGTTATTTTGCCTAAAAATAGTGTAAATTTATTCTCTAAGTATTTATTCTATTTTCCAGAATAATAATTTTGTCGATTTGATGGGCGTCGAAACCACCAAAAATAATTCCTACAAAAATAACTCTAAATAGTAGTAAAGAGTGGTAGTAGGGTTGAGTCCACAGGGATTGGTATTATAATCAACTTTTGCATTTAACTTGTGATCAGAATTTCTGTCGTGTCAATAATCGTGGCAATAGTCGTGCCCACGACTCCAAATGGACCTGCTGAAAAATAAACAAATAAGTCAGGGGAGTTTTGAAATGTTTAGAAATAATAATCCTTAGCCTTAGACTCGGTGGATCCTGGATTTAGAATCGATCCTCGAAAATTAATTTTCTCCTCCAAACAATAAGCTGGTTATAGCGGTTAAAAATGTCCTAACCGCTAATTCTTCCTCTCATAGCTGGTCCCAGTATGACCTGCATGATTTGCTTGAGCGCGGTTTTATACGCCCTAGTGTGTCGCCATGAGGAGCACTAGTGTTATTCGTCCGAAAGAAGGATGGGTCGATGAGATTGTGCATTGATTATCGTCAGCTCAATAAGGTGACAGTGAAGAACAATACCCACTTCCGAGGATTGATGACCTGTTTGACCAGTTGAGAGGTGCTTGTGTGTTTTCTAAGATTAATTTAAGACTGGGGTATCATCAGTTGAAAGTTAAGGAGGGGGATATCCCAAAGACAACTTTTAAGACTAGATATGGCCATTATGAGTTCTTCGTGATGACGTTTGGGATCACAAATGCTCCTGCAACCTTCATGGATTTAATGAACAGTATTTTTTAGCCCTACTTAGATCAATTTGTGGTGGTTTTCATTTATGATATATTGGTGTATTCGCGATCTCACGATGAGCATGATCACCATCTCCGAGTTGTGCTTCAGACACTTCGAGAGAGACAACTTTTTGCCAAATTTAGTAAGTCTGAATTTTGGCTTTCTGATGTGGCCTTTTTGGGTCACATTGTCGCGGCGGATGGTATCCGAGTGGATCCGCAGAAGATTCAGGTAGTGGTGGATTGGAAGCCATCGCGTAATATTTCTGAATTTTGTAGGTTTTTAGGCATCACCGTGTATTATAGACGGTTTGTTAAAGGTTTTTTAATGATTGCTGCTTCGTTGACCAAGTTGCTGCATAAAGGAGTTCCATTTGAGTGGAATGAGAAGCACCAACAGAGTTTTGATCAGCTTAAGACAATTTTGATAGTGGCACCAATTTTGACCCAGCCGGAGTCAGGTAAGGACTATGTAGTGTTCAGTGATGCGTCCTTGAATGGACTTGGTTGCGTTCTCATGCATGAAGGTAAGGTAGTCGCTTATGCATCTAGGAAGCTTAAGTCGCATGAGCGTAACTACCCTACCCATGATTTGGAGTTAGCAGCAGTGGTTTTCGCATTGAAGATTTAGAGGCACTATCTCTTTGGGGAGAAGTGTTATATCTATCCTGTCCACAAGAGTCTTAAGTATCTGCTCACCCAGAAGAAGCTAAATTTGAGGCAACATAGATGGATCGAGCTGCTTAAGGACTATGACTGCGTCATTGACTACCATCCGGGTAAAGCTAATATGGTAGCAGATGCATTGAGTCGTAAATCAGTGGCAGTGTTGCGAGCGATGTTTGCAAATTTGAGCTTGCTAGAGCATGGTGGTTTATTAGCTGAGCTTCAGGTTGAACCGATGTTGGTGCTAGAGTTAAAAGAGGCGCAGAAGTTTGATGATAGTTTGGTTGCCAGAGCAGATAGGGTGAGGCGAGGAGAAGCATCAGGCTTTGAATTGCAAGATGGCGATGTATTGTATTTTAGAGGGCGACTTTGTGTTCCAACAGGTGAACTAAGGGATAAGATCCTTCGTGAGGCACATAGTAGTCCATTTACTATGCACCCAAGTAGTAACAAGATTTATAAGGAGCTTCGTCCATTTTATTGGTGGCCAAGGATGAAGAGAGATGTGTCAGAGTTTGTGACTCGATACTTAGCTTCTCAGCAGGTGAAGGCAGAGCATCAAGTTCCTTCAGGTCTTCTTCAGCCTATCCAGATTCCGCAGTGGAAATGGGATAGAGTCACTATGGATTTTGTGACTGGGTTACCTATGTCTCGGTGCAAACACGACGCAATTTGGGTAATCGTGGACAGATTGAAGAAGACTGGACATTTCCTACCAGTGCGCATGGACTTCACTCTCGAGAAATTGGCCAAATTGTATATTGCTGAGATAGTGAGACTTCACGGGGTGCCAACTTTAATTATTTTAGACAGAGATCCACGTTTCACTTCAAGATTTTTGAGAGCCCTTCATGAGGCATTGGGTACCCACCTGCACTTCAGTACAGCTTTTCATTCGCAGACTGATGGTCAGTCAGAGCGAGTCATTCAAATTCTCGAGGATATGCTTCGTTGTTGTATCATTGAATTTCAGGGAGGTTAGGAGGAGCACCTTCCTTTGGTTGAGTTCGCATACAATAATAGTTATCAGTCTAGCATTTAGATGGCTCCTTTTGAGGTGTTATATGGTCGTAAGTGCAGGACTCATTTGTGTTGGACAGAACTTACTGAGAGGAAGATGGTTGGTTCGGAGTTGGTTAGGGAGACTGAGGATAAGGTTCGGATGATCCAAGACAATCTGAGAGTAGCTTTCAATCATCAGAAGTCATATGTAGATTTGAAGCGCAAAGAGATAGAGTTTGTAGTGTGTGTCAAGTTCTTCCTTAAGGTTTCACCTTGGAAGAAAGTTTTATGCTTCGGACACAAAGGGAAATTGAGTCCCAGGTTCATTGGACCTTATGAAGTTCTAGAGAGAGTTGGACCAGTGGCATATCGGTTAGCCTTGCCACCAGAGTTAGAGCGTATTCATAATGTGTTCCACGTGTCCATGCTTAGAAGGTATCGTTCTGATCCTTCCCATATCTTACCGCTTGAGCAGATTGAAGTGAGCCCAGACTTGTCATATGAAGAAGAGCCGATTCAGATTTTGGCCCGAAATATTAAAGAAATTAGGAACAAGAAGATCCCTTAGTAAAAGTCCTGTGGAGGAATCACGGAGTTGAGGAGGCAACATGGGAGCCAGAGGAGTCCATGAAATTACAGTATCCGCACCTTTTTTATTCAAGTAAATTTCGAGGACGAAATTTCTTTTAAGGAGGGAAGAGTTGTAACGGCCCCAAATGCTCGAGTCAACGTTCGAGTGTTGACCTGGGTTGGCAATGGATAAATTTATTTTGGAATTGGGTTTTGTTGGAGTTAATTTGGGTGAATTTTGGTCCTTTTTATAAGAAATTAAGGATGTTGGGAAGCTTGTGTGAAGTAGGGGGAAGATGGATGGCTAATATGGTGATTTTACCATTTTTGAATAAAAATCTTCTCCCAATTAATGAGAAAAGATAGTTTGGTAGATTGAGGTATGGGATAAAATGGATTTGTCCCTATTTTTCTCTATATTATAATCACCCTATTGTTTTTTTTTCTTTTTACATTTCCTCATTTTTTTCTTCTTTTCTCCATCTATTTTTCCTTAGCAAGTCATGTAGAGGGAGAGAGATTTGAGTGAGTTCTAACCATTTTTTTTTCATCTTCCAATTCTCAAAGAAGGTAAGGGTCTTGATCTATTTTTTTTAAAAAAAAAATTTTGTGGAAGAAAAAAAATATATATCTATGTTCATCAAGGATGAATGTGGAGATTTTTGGGTGTTTGGAAGGGTTTGAGTTTGAGGAAGTCTCTACCCATCTTCTCATATTTTATTTATTTATTTATTTAAAGTATGTTTTTTTACATCCTATCAAATCTTTTTTTTTTTTGGGGAAATCTTATGTGTTACATGGTTATTAGTTAAAGAGGGTGGTGAATCTTCTAAAGCTAAGGGTAAGGGCAAAGTGGTGGAGAGCTAGGCAAGAAACTTTGTTGGTGTTCTTCCATCAAGGTGGTACGCTCTAACTCTCCTATACTTCTTGATAAGTCATAAATATGATGCTTGTGTGATAATGCATGCATGCTATATGTCTTTGGGTGGAAAACTTGTTTGGATGATTTAAAATGAAGCTAAAAACTTAGTTGTGAAATTTGCTAGAAACAAATTATTACGTGAACAGTAAGCTTGAAAATTTACCATAAATTCTTTAAAAATAATTAAGAAGTGATCTATACATCGTTGTAACCGCGAGTCAGTCTAGTTTCATTTCAAACAAACAAAGATCGATTTTGATTTTGATTTTAAAAGATATGAATTTTTGAGTGTTGAAAGGTCATAAAAATCTGGCAGCAGAATTCTTATAAAACAGATTTAGCAGTGACTTTGAAAAATCACCAAAAATTTCACAAGATAAAATAGGAAGTGAGCCTTATATCTATATAAATGTACAGAAATATAGTTTCGTTTAAAACAAATGGTGCTCGATTTAGAGTTATATATTAAGAGTTATTAATTTTTGAATGAGAAAAGGTCAGAATGTCAAGGTAGCAGACTGTCACATCTCATTAGTTAATATTTTAGCTGGAATGATAACCAAGTTGAAACGAGTATGAGACTCGAATGTCATGGTTGTATTTTTTTGATTATATTTTTGATGCTTTGTTTGCGCTCAGCCTTCAGGCTCTAACCTAACTAGCGGCCATGAGTGGCGCAGGACTATCCAGATACCCGATTATTTGAGCAATATGTGCAATATAAGAAGTTTGACAAGTTTGATATGCAAGCGATTTGGTTATGTAGATTAAATGACTCATGATTTAATTATTCGATATTCATTTCATGTTTCTATGTATACATTTGATTTGCATGCTTATATTTATGAATTGCTTGAAGTATGGTAGATTTGTTGCGTACCACTGAGCCTGTAAAGCTCAGCCTTCGAATTGTCTTAATGTTCAGATTTGTAGACTTTTGTTCGTGTCTGAGGAACATCATCGACAATCATCGACGAGAGACTCCTAGTATCACGTATTCAGAGTACAGTACCTTATCTATTAGTAGGCATTGTATTCCTAAGGCCTTACTTGTATTTTTTTGTAGGTCTGTAAATCATTTATCATTTTTGTTATTTTGACTATTTTGATATACGATGATATTGGAGCTCCACATATTTTGTATAACTACTTTTATTACTATTTTTAGTATAACTATGTATGATATTTTCTCTTATATAAAATGTATTTCAATGTTTTAAAATTATTTGAAAATTTTGTTGGGTTTCTCTGGTGACCTGATGTAGCGTTTTAGTATTCGAGTACTCCGTATTCGGGATTAGGGTGTTACACATGTCGATTAATCTAGATACTTGAACACTTTAATTCAAAAATTATCCAATTGTCCAAATTGACTAAGTAATGAGATTAGAGGCTCAATGTCAAATAAAATATCGAATAAATCTAGCATAAGATTGAATATATGCAAAAGAGAAACATGTAGCAAAAATCGACCAATCATGCATACTTACCATTTCAACCCCCCACTTAATCTATGCTTGTCCTCAAGCATGTTTTATATGCAGTAAAGTACAGTAACCCAAACAACAAGCAAAGAGAAAGGTTAAGAATACTCCCCATGTGTTTATAACGATGTTGTCGGTGTTGGGGTTTTTATTTGGGTTAGGGATGTTGAGTTTCGTTTGTAGGGAAATAAATGTCAGCACTTAGCACGACGTGCCCACGCCACCATCAATATCTGATTTTCAAAAAAATTCACAACCTCCATTACGTTCCTGAAAATATCACATTAACTAGATTAAATAAAAATTTATTTATTTTATTTTCAACCTAAATCCTACTAAAGCTTAAAATTAAATAAATGAAAATAAAATTGGGTTGCCTCCGAAAAAGTGCTTTTGTTTAATGTCGTAAGCTCGACGAACTGAGAATTTATTCAACTGGCTCTTCGAGGACTAATTCCTCAACTATGTGGACTTGAAAATTTTTGTAGAATGGCTTCAATCACTGTCCATTGACCTTGAAAATTTTTCTGGATTCTTCGCTTTTAACCTCAACTGCACCATGTGGAAATATGTGAGTAATAAAAAAAGGCCCTAACCACTTAGTTCGGAGCTTACTTGCAAAAATTCTTAATGTAGGGTCATAAAGTAATGCTTTTTGTCCTACCACAAATTCTTTACGGGTTATCTTTTGATCATGGTATGCCTTGACCTTATCCTTATAAATTTGGGCACTGTCATACGCTTCTCGTCGAATTTCCTCAAGTTCCTGAATATGTAACTTACGATACTTACCTGTAGCTTCCAGCTCCATGTTGCATTGCTTAACCGCCCAAAACGCTTTATGTTCTAGTTCTACAGGAAGATGACACAGTTCACCAAAAATTAGTCGATAAGGAGACATACCTATGGGTATTTTATAAGCTGTACGGTACGCCTACGGTGCATCATTTAGTAGCAAACTCCAACCTTTTCTATCTGGCTTAACGATCTTCTCCAAAATCAACTTGATTTCTCGATTCAACACTTCTGCTTGACCGTCTGATTGAGCGTGGTAAGTCGTAGTGACTCGTTGCACTACCCCATATTTTTTCAAAAGTGTGTCGATTACCTTATTACAAAAATGTGTTGCCCAAAACACGAAATCCTCATTAAACACTAGCCATAAAAAACAATAAAATTGAAACACACATGACCTACCGAACGGGCGTAGTCAAAAGGCACATAAAAGGAGGCGAATTGGATAATCGAAAAGTGGAGGAAGGAGTGAAAATTTCGGCAGCAGAGGAGAGGAAGGATTAGCGTCAGAAAGTTTTTGGGAAAGAGAAGATTTTGGAAAAAAAAAACAAAAATTAAAATTAAAATTTGATATCTCAACTTCCCACTAACACCTTAACCACAACCACTTCAGAATTTTAATTCCACCAAAACTCTGCCTGAAAACTGAGCAAAAATAAACTCCCTTGCTTGCGCAGGGATTCGAACACAGGACCTCCACACAACACACAGACTCCCTTACCACTTGAACCAGCAGACTCATTCTTATATGGTTTAATAAATAATATAATATAAGCCTACTGAGCAAGTGTAAAGCTTAAGTTAGAAAATTACCAAAATTTGCCAAGGGTAAGCCTTGAACCCAAGACCTCTCACACACACCCAGAACACTTAACCATTGAAGTAGATACACATTTGTGTCAAAAACTTACAGAAACAGAACTATAAAATTTGGGGCATTACAACTCTACCCTCTAAAAGAAATTTTGACCTTGAAATTTACCTAATTAGAATAGATGAAGATACTACTGACGCATCGAGTCCTCAAGTTCCCACGTGGCCTTCTCAGTGCTATGATTCTGCCACAGCACCTTCACTAACGGAGTGGACTTCTTCCTCAGAACCTTAACATCTAAATCTAGGATTTGAACCAACTCCTCCTCAAAGGTCAAGTTCGGCCTAACCTCAATCTACTTAACCGAGATGACATGGAATGGGTTAGAACGGTACCACCTCAACATCGAGATGTGAAACACATCATGAATACGGTCCAGCTCAAGAGGTAACTCCAACTGATAAGCAACTGGTCCACTCGCTTCAGAATTCGATACGAGTCGATGAATTTAGGGCTCAACTTGCCCTTACGACCGAACCTCTGAACTTTCTTCCACGGAGAGACCTTAAGAAACACGAAGTCCCCCACAGAATACTCAATCTCACGTCTCTTTAGATCTGCATAAGACTTCTGTCTGTCAGAAGCCGCTTTCAGTCAATCTCGAATCAACTGAACCTTATCCTCAGTTTCAGAAGCCAACTCCGGACCCAAAACTCGCCGTTCACCCAACTCAGTCTAACACAACGGAGTACGACACTTACGACCATACAGAGCCTCATAAGGTGCCATCTGAATACTCACTCGGAAACTGTTATTGTAGGCGAACTTAGCTAGCGGTAGATAATCCTCCCAACTGCGTGGGAAATCAATCACACAGCTCCTAAGCATATCCTCTAGTATCTGAATCACCCTCTCAGATTGACCATCTGTAATAGCCCATTTTTAGTCAAATCAGAATAGTGATTTTGGGACCACAAATTCGAGATCAAAATATTTATTTTATTATTATTTTAATGTTTACAACATGATTGAATGATTGTGTGGAAGTTTCGTTAAGAAATTTTATCGTTTAAATGCCCATTTTGAGAAAAAGGACTAAATCGCGTAAAGTGTAAAAGTGAAGTTCTATTAGCTAAAAGTATCTAATAGCTATAGAACCTTAAAGTTAAGGTCCTTATGTTGTAATTAGACCATGATTAGTGCGAGTGGACATATATGGACATTTATTAAGGTGTTATGATAGTTATTAATTAAGATTAAATTGGTAATTTAGCTAATAAAAACAAATTAAGTAAAATAAAACTTGGCTATCATCTTTATTTCTTCATCTTCAACTGAAAACAACAAGGAAGGAAGCCATTTTTGTTCATTTTAGGGTTCGGCCACATGCAAGCTTGATAGTAAGTCCGTTTTTGATCCGTTTTTGATGATTTCTATGTTTTTGTAATCATTGCAGCTCAATCTAGCTAGCCCGTACCTTTAATTTTGAAACTGTTAAAGATTTTTAGAGTTTTCATTGTTGAATCTATGTGTTCTTTGATGTTTAATGTTGAAATATGAAAGCTTGACGATAGTTTTACATGTTTTGTTAAGTGATTTTTAATGAAAATGCATAATAGGAATTAAATTGTGAAATGTGCAAATTATGTGGTTGAAATGTGAAATAAATGAAAAATATGGGCTGATAGGGGTATATTGGTAATTCGGCTAGCATGGGTTAGCCTTGAATGTCATGAATTTGTGATATTGTGTAATAAGGACTAAATTGTAAAAGTTGTGAAATACTTGGGGAAAAAGTGTAAAGTGCTTTAAAGTTTGATGTGGACTAAATTGAAAGAATATGTGATTGAATAAGTTAATTTTGAATTCATATAGATCAAGAAAGAAAGAATTCGGATTTAGATCGGGGGAAAAGCAAGGTTATCGAGTAGTCGACCCGATCCATCATTTCTGTATACGAGGTAAGTTCGTATAATTGAACTTAAATGTGTATCTATTTATTTGATGGATGAAATTGAGATAGTATTAATTCTATTAGATAAATGTGGAGATATTAAATTAAATGCAAGGTTTAAGTAAACGAGTTGCTGAATAAGACCATAGCTTGGCTATGGCAAAATCGAATAATAAGACCATAACCAGGTTATGGCATGTGAATGAAAGACCACGGAAGGGCCTTGGTAATGTATGTGTAAGACCATAGTTGGACTATGGCACCGGAAAATTGACGTACTCGTATCGTAAGCATTTATAAACTCGAAGTGATTCAATAAGCGAATTGGTGAAAATAGATATGTATCAGTACAGGTATGTACAGAAAACTGTTCGAATGATGAATTATAAGAAGATGAGAACTTATGAGTTGATTTGTAGTTAAACTTTATGTTATCTCATTGATTGAGGTTTTAATTGCAAATTATGTATCTATTTGAAATTGTTAATGAATGATGTTGATTATTTCATATATACATACGAACTTACTAAGCTTTATAGCTTACTTTGTTTATTTCCTTCTATGTTTTATAGTAAATTAAAGCTAGCTTGGAACCGGGGATTGTCAGGAACTTCATCGCACTATCAGACATATATTTGGTACTTTTGAGTTGTGTAAATATGGTATATGACATGTATAGGCTTGAGTCATTTTGATATGTTTGATGAACATGTATTTTGGGCCATTTAAGTTGGCTTGTGTTGATGATTTTGTTAAGGTATAAAGATGTGTGAATGGCTTTGTTTTGAATCAGGTAAATTGACCTATAATGAATGAATGAGGTTGAATTGATAATGCATATTTAGAATGGTTTTATTGAATGAATCATATATGTGAATTATGTCTAGTAAAGCAAGATGAGTTGATAGGTATTTGAATAGGTAAATGGCTTTAAATTGAGTTTTGAAATGGTGGGAATAGATATAGTATGAATTGTGCATTTGGTTGATGATTTCGGCTGCCTAATTGTATGATGAAATGGTATCATTTTGCCTTATGTAGGTACATTGAAGTTGGGGTGGCAAATTGGCCTTGCAAATGACCTATTTTTGTCCACACGGGTAGAGACACGGGCGTGTGTCTCAGCCGTGTGTGACACACAGTTATGTTACACGTCCGTGTGTCCCTTGGTGTTGAAATTGAATTGAAGTCAGTATGCTCTACACGGGCGTGTGACTGGCCGTGTGGTACAATTCAGTATACCCCCCTAAATGGCACACGGCCTAGTACACGGGCGTGTGACTTGGCCCTGTTGTATAAGTCAGTACACCCTGCAGGTTTGGCACGGCCTAGCACACGGCCTGGCACACGGACGTGTACGGCCATTTCGAAGGGCACACGGGCGTGTGTGGCCATTTCAAAGGGCACACGGGCTGGACACATGGGCGTGTGGTTGGCCGTGTGACCCAAGTCAGTATGTATGCCCTATTTTCACACGGCCTGAGACACAGGCATGTCTGGTGCCGTGTGAGGCACATGGGCTGTTCACACGGGCGTGTGACCCTTGTATGATTGAAATTTTTCTAAGTTTCTAAAATTTTCGTATGTTATTGGTTTAATCCCAAACCACTTTTAAAGCATGTTTAAGGCCTAGTAGGCCCTTATAAGGGACAATGTGTTTGTGATTAAATGGTATTTGAGTATGAATGCATAAATGTATGAGTTATGTATGTTAAATGATGTGTATTGATCGGTAATACCACGTAACCCTACACCGGCGAGGGATACGGGTTAGGGGTGTTACACTATCGGTCTGAGGATGGAACGCAGTACTGAAGTCCAACCTTGAACCTAGAGCCTCGTGCAATTTCTTCCAGAATCGAGACGTGAAACGAGGATCTCTTTCGGAGATAATCGACACTGGAACCCCATGCAGACTAACTATCTCGGAGATATACAGCTTCGCCAACTTCTGAAGAGAAAAGTCCGTCCGAACCGGAATGAAGTGGGCAGACTTGGTCAATCGATCCACGATGACCCAAATTGAATGCTTCTTAGTGGGTGTCAAGGGCAACCCACTAACAAATCCATAGTCACACGTTCCCACTTCCACAAGGGAATCTTGACTGGCTACAATAAACCCGAAGGCAACTGGTGCTCAGCCTTAACTTGCTGACACGTCAGACATCGAGCCACAAAGTCAGTAACCTCACGCTTCAAACCCAGCCACCAGTATAACACACGAAGGTCACGATACATCTTATTATCGCTGGGATGCATAGCATAGGGGCTACTATGCGCCTCCCTTAGAATAGACTACCTCAGATCCTCATCGTTCGGTACACAAATCCGACCACGGAAAAAGAGTACCCCCTCATTTTTCAGCCCAAAATCAAAAGTGCTACCACTCTCAACCTAACGGAACTGTAAACTCAGAGACTCATGCCCAAACTGCTTATCTCGAATCTGCTCAATCCAAGTCGGCTTAACCTACAACTCGGCTAACAGACTCCCATCATCAAACAGACTAAGGCGAGCAAACATTGCCCTCAAATCAGACATTGCTTTTCGGCTTAGAGCGTCGACCACCATATTGGCCTTACCAGGATGATACTCAATGGTGCAATCATAATCCTTGAGTAGCTTAATCCATCGACGCTGTCTAAGGTTCAATTCCTTTTGAGTAAGGAGGTATTTAAGACTCTTGTGATTGGTGTAGATGATACACCTCTCACCATACAGATAATGTCTTCAATTTTTTAGTGCAAAGACCACAACAGCCAACTCGAGATCATGCGTCAGATAGTTCCCCTAGTGTGTCTTAAGCTGACGGGATGCATAAGCCACAACCTTACCATCCTGTATCAGAACACATCTCAAACCGACATGCGACGCACCACTGTATACCACAAACTCCTTCCCAGATTCAAGCTGTATCAGAAAAGGAGCCTGAGTCAGAACAAACTTGAACTTCTCGAAGCTCAATTGCTGTGCATCAGTCCAGACAAATGGAACTCCCTTACGCAGAAGTTTAGTCAAGGGAGCTGCAATCAGAGAGAATCCATTAACAAACTGTCGATAGTAACCCGCAAAACCCAAAAAGCTGCGGATCTCAGACACATTCTTAGGCTTTTTACAATCCAGTATAGCCTTAATCTTCCTCGGATCTACACGAATCTCCTCAGCAGAAACCACATGCCCCAGAAAAGTTACTTCACAAAGCCAGAACTCACACTTACTCAACTTAGCGTAGAGCCATTTTTTTCAGAGAATTTGAAGTACCACTGTGAGATGCTCATCATGCTCATCCTCGGTCTTAGAGTATACCAGAATTTCATTGATGAAGACCAAGATGAACTGATCCAGATAGGGCTGAAATACTAGGTTCATCAGATCCATAAATACGGCCGGTGCATTCGTCAACCCGAAAGGCATAACTAGGAACTCGTAATGTCCATAACGAGTTCTAAATGTCGTCTTATGCACATCCACCTATTTAACCCTTAACTAATGATACCCTGAATGGAGATCGATCTTGGAGAACACAGAAGCCCCTCAGAACTGATCAAATAAGTCATCGATCCTCGGAAGTGGATACTTATTCTTAATGGTCAGCTTGTTCAACTGGCGATAGTCGATGCACATCCTCATGGTCCCATCCTTTTTCTTAACAAAAAGAACTGGTGCTCCCCACGGAGACACACTAGGACGAATGAAACCACGATCCAACAACTCCTGAAGTTGAGCCTTAAGCTCAGTAAGCTCCTTCAGTGTCATTCAGTAGGGAGCGATGGACATCGGAGCTATACCTGGAAGAAGCTCGATCACAAACTCAATCTCTCGGTTTGGAGGCAATCCCAGTAATTCCTCAGGAAAGACATCCGGAAAGTCTTTTACTATTCTGATGTTCCCAATAGAAGAGTCTCTGGAATCCGAAACACTTACATAGGCCAAGTACACCTCACAAACTTTTCAGACCAGTTTCTTAGCTACCAGTGCGGAGATCACATACGACAGATAGTCTCGACGCTCTCCGATTACAACCACTTCTTCATCTCCCTCAGTTATCAGAACGACCCTTCTAGTCGTACAATCCAGACTAACCCGGTGCTTGACCAACCCATCCATTCCCAAAATTATATCGAACTCCCCAAATGAAAGCTCCATCAGATCCATCAGAAAAATAATTCCTTGCACCACTAAAGGTACATCCCTATAGAGTTTACTAACCTGAACAGATTGCCCCAACGGACTCAGTATAATGACCTCACTCGTAGTGCTCTTCAACCGATAACCCCAAATTCTCAGAAACAAAACAGGCTATGTAGGAATGGGTAGATGCTCTTCTATCAGAGCAATATATGGTACATCAAAAATAAAGAATGTATCGGTGATGACGTCATGAGCATCTCTGCCCTCTCGGTAACGAGAAGCATAAACCAAAGTAGACTGCCTCGTCTTAATCTGACCAGCACCTCTGCCCGGTACTCTCTGTCCACGACCCACACCGTTACCACCCCTAGCCTGACCACGGCCCCTAGGTTGCTACAGAACTACTCTCTACGGTTGCGCAGGATCCGATGCCGGAGCTTGCACCTGATCAACCCTCAATGGACACTCCCGAATGCGGTGCTCAAGGGACCCACACCTCAAACAAGCCTCGATCCTCCTCTAAAACTCGCCCGGATGGTATTCGGTTACGCTATTAAAGGATGTAAGGTTTTGGTGGTGAAATAATCTCGATTGAGTTTCTTGAATGTTGTTAAAATTGGGCTCTGTATATCAATTTCTAGGTCGTGGAAGGCTCGAGAGTGGTTTTACATCGAATCGATACCAGGTGTGTACCCGAAACGCAAAAAAATAGGGTTCGGCAAAAGCCAAAAAACCCCTCTGTCGATGCTACACGGCCGCGTGGTAGGCCGTGTGGTAGGCCGTGTGCGATGACACGACCGTCTGATCGACGAAGGCCAGGTCGTGGCAAGACACGATCGTGTGATGGCTAGAGTGTGGCCGTGTAGGCCAGACGGGCGTGTGATAACTGGGTTAGACCGTGTGATCCACACGGGCTAGGCCAATCTAGATGTGTGGGCCCACACGGGTATGTGGGCCCATTTATCTAAACTTTTTCCTTAGGTTGCACGGGTTGTCCCAAACGACTGTGGACCTACTGTAGGGACGGTAAGGGCTAACTAAACCCTCAACGGTATGATCTGATTGACTGATGTTCTATACTAAGCATGTTAACATTGAGTATGTCTGATTACTGATCCGTACGACTGTTAGTTATCTGTTAATAAAAGCATGATTATCTGTTAGTTCTGTATGTATGATCTATTACTGTTATTGGGGTGGGATGATATATATATTTTGGATAAAGTGTTCTGAAAGGCAGATTATGCCTATTATCTAGCAACTCAGCTACAATATATCTGATATGTGTCGCATTCGGTACAGCATAGTGTGTAGGGTTGGGTGGGTGTTTTAAACCCCATATGATGTGTAGGGATGGTCGGAGATGGTGTATAGAGGTTAAGGGTAGGATCCTGATTTCTGTTTTATCGCATATTTGTATCTCAGATTCGAGATGGACTAAGGCCCAAATCAGATCTCGATACAGTAAGGGCTTAGGCCCAAGACTGTATGTAACTGATATCTGTTATTCAGTATGTGTGCATACTTAATTCAGCTGGGTTACACCCTGAGTTTACGTAAACTCACTCATTTTCTATTTTTCTGTACAGGTAACCCATTGTCTTAGGCGGATCGGAGCTGCGGAGTCCCTCGGTGACCACATGTTCGAACTAGTTTAAGTTTAACTAATTTATATGTTCTGGTTTATTCTGGGTTTGTTTTATGTAATTTGAACTTTATGGACTGTTTTACTTTAAATTGGGTTAGACTATGATTTTATGATTTAATAACTGCAAAACACCTTTTAAACTCAGATTTTATCAGAAGCATGAATTTTCTTAAACCTTGAACGGTTTCCTAAACACAACAACTTTTAAAGCTTCCACTACAAAAATACGTTTTATCACTAGATAAGTAAATGAAAGAAAGTTTTGAAAATTAATATTAGTGATTAAGATTAGTCGAATTGGAAAGGGTTTTTATTTAATAACAACGATTTTTCAACTCATTTCATGTGACGCTTCCGAATTTGGCAATAACGTCTAGGCTGGGTTTGGGGTGTTACATTTAGTGGTATCAGAGCCAAGTTTTAAATACTCAGCTGTGGATTTTGGTTTCCAAAATATGTTTTAAAAAATTGGTTTTCAAATGGTTTAAAATATTCTAATTGAGTGTGGTATACCGAGTCTCCGGCGCTGATCCTGTAAGTATTTTTGTACTTAGTTAAACTGTTCTGAAACATTATAGTTAGTACTCTCTGAAACTATAGTGAAACGAGTAAAGACTGAAACTCTCGAAAACATTACTGAACATCTGATACTTATTACATAAAATATCTGTTAATAAATATTGAACTGGTGCATAAAACTCTTAATGTAGATAAACTCGATTAGGCAATGAGCGCACGAGGTATCCGTGGACGTGGTACTCGAGACCGAGGTAGAGGCCGTAAGGGGGCTCGAGCTGAGTCCTCGTCTCTGGGCAGCATGCCAATTTTGGACACTAGTGAGACACCGGGGTCATCTGCTACTGAGACTTGGTCTCAGAGTCAATCGGCTGGGGACGACGCACTATCCCAAGCCATGTTGAGGATATTGGAGATGGTCGCTGGACCCAATTCTGGATCTGGGGGTCGAGGGTCGGTAAATGAGCGACTCCGGTCCAATAGAGCTAAGTTATTTAGAGGTGTCACAAGAGTCGCCCCTAATGTGGCTGAGTACTAGTTGGAGGCCACAGAGAGGATCATGGATGACTTGGACTGTACCCCTGAGCAAAAATTGAAGGGTGTAGTCTCCTTGCTTCGCGATGAGGCTTACCAATGGTGGTTGACTGTTAAGGAGGGCACTCAGCCTGACCATTTGACTTGGGAGTTATTTAAGATAGAATTTCAGAGCAAGTATGTGGGAGCCAGCTATGTTGATACTCGGAGACGGGAGTTCCTGAATCTCACGTAAGGATACCGATCTGTGCCTGAGTATGAGGCTGAATTTCTGAGGCTGAGCCGCTATGCTCGAGGCATGGTGGTGAATGAGTATAAGAGGTGTGTCTGATTTGAGGATGGCTTAAGGGATAATCTAAGGGTACTTATAGCTCCGTAGAGGGAGCGCGAGTTTTCTGTCCTGGTAGAGAAGGCGAAGATCGCTGAGGAGGTTAAGCGCGCTGAGCGCCAGAATAGAGACAATGAGAGAGGTAAAAACAAGAGGGATTCAGAGCCATCGAGTTCCGTACAAAGGCCTAAAAAAAGGCCAGATCTGATGGGCCAGTTGGAATGGGGGCCCCTGTTGCTTCTACTGGGATACTGCCTTATGGAGATTGTGGTAGGTGCCATCCGGGCGAGTGTTGGAGGAGGATCGGGGCTTGTTTGAGGTGTGGGTCCCTTGAGCACATCATTCGGGAGTGTCCATTGATGGCTGATCAGGTGCAAGCTCCGGCATTGGGTCCTGCGCAGTCGCAGAAAGTAGTTCAGTAAACACCTAGGGGTCGTGGTCAGGCTAAGGGTGGTAACGGTGTGGGTCATGGACAGAGAGCACCAGGCGGAGGTGCTGGTCAGACTGAGGCGAGGCAGCCTGCTTTGGTTTATGCTGCTTGTCGCCGAGAGGACAGAGATGCTCCTAACGTCATCACCGGTACGTTCTTTATTTCTGATGTACCGTATCTTCCTCTGATAGACATAGAATCTACCCATTCCTACATAGCCTGTTCTGTTTCTGAAAATATGGGGTTATTGGTTGAGAGCACTACGAGTGAGATAACTGTACTGAGTCTGTTGGGGCAATCTGTTCAGGTTAGTAAACTCTATAGGGATGTACCCTTAGTGGTGCAAAGAACTATTTTTCTAGCGGATTTGATGGAGCTTCCGTTTGAGGAGTTCGATATAATTTTGGGAATGGACTGGTTGGTCAAGCACCGGGTTAGTCTGGATTGTGCGGCTAAGATGGTCATTCTGAGAACTGATGGAGATGAAGTAGTGGTTGTAATTGGAGAGCGTCGAGACTATCTGTCATATGTGATCTCCGTACTGGTAGCTGAGAAACTGGTCCGGAAAGGTTGTGAGGCGTACTTAGCCTATGTAAGTGTTTCGGATTCTGGGGACTCTTCTGTTGGAAACATCAGAACAGTGAAGGACTTTCCAGACGTCTTTCTTGAGGAGTTACCGGGATTGCCTCTGAATCGAGAAAATGAGTTTGGGATCGAGCTTCTTCCGGGTACAACTCCGGTGTCCATCGCTCCCTACTGAATGGCACCGAAAGAGCTTACTGAGCTTAAAGCTCAACTTTAAGAGTTATTGGATCGTGGTTTCATTCGTCCTAGTATGTCTCCGTGGGGAGCACCAGTTCTATTTGTTAAGAAAAAGGATGGGACTATGAGGATGTGCACCGACTATCGGTAGTTGAACAAGCTGACCATCAAGAATAATTGTCCACTTCCGAAGACCGATGAGTTATTTGATCAGTTTCGAGGGGCTTCTGTGTTCTCTAAGATCGATCTCCATTTAGGGTATCATCAGTTGAGGGTTAAGAAGGTGGATGTGCATAAGATGGCATTTAGGACTCGCTATGGACATTACAAGTTCCTAGTTATGCCTTTCGGGTTGACGAATGCACCGGCCACATTTATGGATCTGATGAATCGAGTATTTCAGCCCTATCTGGATTAGTTCATCGTGGTCTTCATCGATGACATTTTGGTATACTCTAAGACCGAGGATGAGCATGATGAGCATCTCACAGTGGTACTTTAGATTCTCCGAGAAAAATAGCTCTACGCTAAGTTGAGTAAGTGTAAGTTCTGGCTTCGTGAAGTAACTTTTCTGAGGCATGTGGTTTCTGCTGAGGGGATTCGTGTAGATCCAATGAAGATTGAGGTTATACTGGATTAGAAACAGCCTAAGAATGTGTTTGTGATCCGCAGTTTTCTGGGTTTAGCGGGTTATTATCGGCGATTTATTGAGAGGTTCTCTCTTATTGCCGCTCACTTGACTAAACTTCTGCGTAAGGGAGTGCCATTTGTATGGACTGATGCACCACAATCGAGCTTCGAGAAGCTCAAGTCTTTTCTAATTCAGGCTCCTGTTCTGATACAGCCTAAATCTGAGAAGGAGTTTATGGTATACAGTGATGCGTCACATGTCGGTTTGGGATGTATTCTAATGCAGAATGCTAAGGTTGTGGCTTATGCGTCCCGTCATCTTAAAACACACTAGTGGAACTATTCGACGCATGATCTCGAGTTTGCTGCTGTGGTCTTTGCACTAAAAATTTGGAGGCATTATCTGTATGGTGAGAGGTGTATCATCTACACCGATCACAAGAGTCTTAAGTTCCTCCTTACTCAGAAGAAATTGAACCTTAGACAGCGTCGATGGACTGAGCTGCTCAAGGATTATGATTGCACCATTGAGTATCATCCTGGTAAGGCCAATGTGGTGGCCAACACTCTAAGCCGAAGAGCGATGTCTGATTTGAGGGCGATGTTTGCTCGCCTTAGTCTATTTGATGATGGGAGTCTGTTAGCCAAGTTGCAGATTAAGCTGACTTGGATTGAGTAGATTCGAGATTAGCAGTTGGGGGATGAGTCTCTGAGTTTACGGTTCCGTCAGGTTAAGAGTGGCAACACTTCAGATTTTGGGCTGAATAATGAGGGGGTAATGTTTCTGTGGTCAGATTTGTGTACCGAACGAGGAGGATCTGAGGCAATCTATTCTGAGGGAGGCATATAGTAGCCCCTCTGCTATGCATACCAGCGGTAATAAGATGTATCGTGACCTTCGTGAGTTATACTGGTGGCCGGGTTTGAAGCGTGAGGTTACTGACTTTGTGGCTCGGTGTTTGACGTGTCAGTAAGTTAAACCTAAGCACCAGTTGCCTTCGGGTTTATTGCGGCCAGTCAAGATTCCCTTATGGAAATGGGAACTTGTGACTATGGATTTTTTTAGTGGGTTGCCCTTGACACCCACTAAGAAGGATTCTGTTTGGGTCATCGTGGATCGATTGACCAAGTCTGACCACTTCATTCCGGTTCGGACGGACTTTTCTCTTCAGAAGTTGGCAAAGCTGCATATCTCTAAGATAGTTAGACTGCATGGGGTTCCAGTGTTGATTATCTCTGACAGAGATCTTTGTTTCACGTCTCGGTTCTGGAAGAAATTGCACGAGGCTCTGGGTTCAAGGTTGGACTTCAGTACTGCATTCCATCCTCATACCAATGGTCAATTTGAGAGGGTGATTCAGATACTGGAGGATATGCTTAGGAGTTGTGTGATTGATTTTCGAGGTAGTTGGGAGGATTATCTGTCGCTAGCTGAGTTTGCCTACAATAATAGTTTCCAAGCGAGTATTCAGATGGCACCTTACGAGGCTCTATATGGTCGTAAGTGTCGTACTCCGTTGTGTTGGACTGAGTTGGGCGAACGGCGAGTTTTGGGTCCGGAGTTGGTTTCTAAAACTGAGGATAATGTTCGACTGATTCGAGATCGACTGAAAGCGACTTCTGACAGAGAGAAGTCTTATACAGATCCAAAGAGACGTGAGATTGAGTATTCTGTGGGGGACTTCGTGTTTCTTAAGGCCTCTCCATAGAAGAAAGTTCTGAGGTTCAGTCGTAAGGGCTAGTTGAGCCCTAGGTTCATCGGGCCGTATCAGATTCTGAAGCGAGTGGGACCAGTTGGTTATCATTTGGAGTTACCTCTTGAGCTGGATCGTATTCATGATGTGTTTCACGTCTCGATGTTGAGGAGGTACCATTCTGACCCATCCTATGTCGTCTCGATTGAGGAGATCGAGGTTAGGCCAGACTTGACCTTTGAGAAGGTGCCGGTTCAGATCCTAGATCGAGATGTTAAGGTTCTGAGGAGGAACTCCATTCCGTTAGTGAAGGTGCTGTGGCAGAATCATAGCACTAAGGAGGCCACGTGGGAACCTGAGGACTCAATGCTTCAGTAGTATCCTCATCTATTTTGATCAGGAAAATTTCAAGGTCGAAATTTCTTTTTATAGTTGTAACGCCCCAAATTTTATAGTTCTGTTTCTATAAGTTTTTGACACAAATGTGTATCTGCTTCAGTTGTATAGTGTTCTAGGTGTGTATAAAAGGTCTTGGGTTCATGGCCTACCCTTGGCAAATTTTGGTATTTTTCTGACTTAAGTTTTATACTTGCTCAGCGGGCTTATATTATATTATTTGTTAAACTATATAAGAATGAGTCTACTGGTTCAAGTGGTAAGGGAGTCTGTGTGTTGTGTGGAGGTCCTGTGTTCGAATCCCTACGCGAGCAAGGGAGTTTATTATTGCTCGGTTTTCAGGCAGAGTTTTGGTGGAATTAAAATTCTGAAGTGGTTGTGGTTAAGGTGTTAGTGGGAAGTTGGGATATCAAATTTTAATTTTAATTTTTGTTTTTTTTTTCCAAAATCTTCTCTTTTCTAAAAAATTTCTGACGCTAATTCTTCCTCTCCTCTACTGCCGAAATTTTCACTCATTCCTCCACTTTTCGATTATCCAATTCGCCTCCTTCTGTGTGCCTTTTGACTACGCCCGTTCAGTAGGTCATGTTGTTTCAATTTTATTGTTTTTTTTCATGGCTAGTGTTTAATGAGGATTTCGTGTTTTCCTTTGATTAGGGGAAGGTCAATAATCTGTGAGTGCTCCTGAAGTGATTTGAGCACTAAGGGGGTGTCTTCTCATTGCCGTTAAGTATTTGGTTATGCTATTAAAGGATGTAAGGTTTTGGTGGTGAAATAATCTCGATTGAGTTTCTTGAATGTTGTTAAATTCGGGCTTTCTACATCAATTTGTAGGTTGTGGAAGGCTCGAGAGTAGTTTTACATCGAATCGATACCAGGTATGTACCCGAAATACAGAAAAATAGGGTTCGATGAAAGCTAAAAAACCCCTCTGTCAATGCCACACGACCGTGTGGTAGGTCGTGTACGACGACACGACCGTGTGATCGACGAAGGCTAGGCCGTACACAAGACACGATCGTGTGATGGCTGGAGTGTGGCTGTGTGGGCCACACGGGTATGTGGGCCCACACGGGCATGCCACACGGGCGTGTGATAACTGGGTCAGGCCGTGTGATCCACACGGGCTAGGCCAATCTTGGCGTATGGGCTCACACGGGCATGTAGGCCCATTTATCTAAACTTTTCTCTTGGGTTGCACAGGTTGTCCCAAATGACTGTGGACCTACTGTAGGGACGGTAAGGGCTAACTAAACCCTCAACGGTATGATCTGATTGACTGATGTTCTATACTGAGCATGTTAACATTGAGTATGTCGATTCTTGATCCGCATTTATCGTCATTATATGTTAATAAAAGCATGATTATCTGTTAATTCTTATGTATGATCTGTTACTGTTATTGGGGTGGGATGATATATATATTTTGGAGGAAGTGTTCTAAAAGGAAGATTATGCCTATTATCTGGTAGCTCAGTTGTAATATATCTGATATGTGCCGCATTCGGTACAACATGGTGTGTAGGGCTGAGTGGGTGTTTTAAACCCCACATGGTGTGTAGGGATGGTCAGAGATGGTGTGTAGAGGCTGAAGGTAGGATCCTGATTTTTGTTTCTGACTGCATATCTGTATTTGTATCTGAGATGGGCTAAGACCCAAATCTGTATCTGAATCTGTAAGGGGCTTAGGCCCAAGACTGTATGTGACTGATATTTGTTATTCTGTATGTGTGTATACTTAATTCTGCTAGGTTACACACTAAGTTTATGTGTGTTAGGCAGATTGGAACTGCGGAGTCCCTCGGTGGCCACATGTTCGAACTGGTTTAAGTTTAACTAATTTATATGTTTTGGTTTATTCTGGGTTTGTTTTATGTATTTTGGACTTTATGGACTGTTTTACTTTAAATTGGGTTAGACTACAATTTTATGATTTAATAACTACAAAACATGTTTTAAACTCGGATTTTATCAGAAGCACGGATTTTCTTAAAACTTGAACGGTTTTCTAAACACAACAACTTTTAAAGCTTCCGCTACAAAATACGTTTTATCACTAGATAAATAAATGAAAGAAAGTTTTGAAAATTAATATTAGTGATTAAGATTAGTCGAACTGGAAAGGGTTTTTATTTAATAACAACGGTTTTTCAACTTATTTCATGTGACGCTTCCGGATTCTACCATAACGTCTAGGCCGGGTTTGGGGTGCTACACATGGTCAGAGAAAACAACAATCTTAGTCCCTAATAAATATGAATGAAATTTTCCCAAAGCAAAAACTATAGCTAGAAACTCTTTTTCGGTGGTCAAGTAATTGCTTTGGGTAGCATCCATGGTCTTAGATGCATAAGAGATAACGTGTGGTTCTTTCTCGATTCTTTTCCTAAGGACTACTCCTACGCTATGGTCACTTGCATCACACATTAATTCAAAAGGATAGTTCCAATTCGGTGGCTGAACGATGGATGCCGAAATAAGCTTGTGTTTAAGTGTGTCAAACGCATCCCTGCATGATTGGTCAAACTTGAACTCCTTGTCCTTCTGTAAGAGATTACAAAGTGGTTGCACAATTTTTGAAAAATCTTTGATGAACCATTTGTAGAAACCTGCATGACCAAGGAAAGAACGAATCTCTCTCACAGTTGTGGGGTATGGAAGTGAGTTAATAATGTCAATTTTTGCTTTATCAGCAGAAATTCCCTCAGCAGAGATGATATGACCTAGAACTAATCTTTTATCCACCATAAAATGGCATTTCTCATCATTTAAAACAATGTTAAATTCTAGGCACCTTTCCAGAATTTTTGCAAGATTTGACAAACACACCTCAAAAGACTCACCATACACAGTAAAGTCGTCCATGAATACCTCAATTATTTTCTCGACGTAGTCGAAAAATATACTTACCATACACCTTTGAAATGTGGCTGGTGCATTGCAAAGTCCGAACAGCATTCGTCTATAAGCGAACGTACCGAATAGACATGTAAACATCGTCTTCTCTTGATCCTTCGATGTCACTAGAATCTGGAAAAAACCTAAGTAACTATCAAGACAACAATAATGAGATTTTCCAGCTAAACATTCTAACATCTGGTCAATAAAAGAAAGCAGAAAATGATCTTTCCGAGTTAAAGAATTCAACTTCCTGTAATCGATGCAGACTCTCCACTCGTTTTGGACCCGGGTGGGAACCATCTCACCTGCCGAATTCTCAATTACGGTCACACCGGTTTTTTTCGATACTGCATGGACTGGGGTGACCCAATTACTGTCAGAAATGGGATAGATCATCCCAGCATCAAGTAACTTTTGAACTTCTTTCCTTACCACTTCCATCATGGGCGGATTGAGATGCCTTTAAGCCTCTTTTTTGGGAATTGCATTCTCTACAACTTGAATTTTGTGCATACAAGTTGAGGGACTCAAACCCTTAATGTCGGCTATCGTCCATCCGGTTACCTCTTTATAATCTCTAAGAATTCGTACCAAGTTTTCCTCTTCTACCTTCGAGATTTTACTCGAGTTTATTACTGGTAAGGTATTTTCTTCGCTGAGAAAAGCGTACTTCAAATGGTCCGAAAGTGGTTTGGGTTCCAACTATGGAGCCTGCAAAACATATGGTAAAAGCTTAGTTTGTGAATGGGACAATTCAAAAATTTTACCTGAATTTTTCCGTAACTACGGTGCCTCCATATGAGCCACTGTTTTGCGAACAGACTCTTCAATAGTTATCCACTTCTCTAGTTCTTCCATGGCATCAAAGTCTAGACTTCTGCAAAGAATAGTTCATAATTCATCCTCGTCATGATATTCTAAATGTAATTCAGTTAAAGGCTCGATTATATCAATATTAGAAACATTAGAAATCATACTAGGGCGGTTCATGGCCTCATAAACGTTAAATTTCACCACTTTCCCATCAAACTCCATAGTAAGTATCCCACTTCGTACGTCAATCTTCGTTTGTACGGTACTTAAGAATGGCCTCCCAAGAAGTATGTCAGATGAATTGGTTGAGTTGTCATCCTCTATGTCGATAATGTAAAAGTCTGGAGGAAATATTAGTTCGTTTACCTTAACAAGAATGTCTTTCGGCACTCCCTCTGGATGCACTACAGATATATCTGAAAGCTAAATAATTACACATGTTTCCTTCAAAGGACCCGTATTAAGTAGTTTATAAATTGACAAAGGCATAACATTAGTTGATGCGCCTAAGTCACACATTGTTTCTTTAATACCGACACTACCTATTTTACAATATATGAAAAACATACATTGTCTTACATTTGGGTGGTATTTTCCTTTGTAGAACGACAGAGACATTTTCTCTGACACTTACCTTTTCATTGCCCAGGAGCTTCCTCTTACTCGTGCATAATTCTTTTAAGAATTTTGCATATCGTGGAATCTGCTTAATCGCATCAAGAAAAGGTATGTTAATTTCTACCTTTCAAAAAGTGTCGAGGATCTCCTTCTCTTCTCGCTCCTTCTTGAATTGGACAAGTCTTCTAGGAAACGAATGTGGTACTGCAAATGATTTTTGTGGTGCTGACTCCACTGGAGCCTTTGTGTCAAGTATTTCCTTATCTCGACCAGTGTCGTGGGCATGACTCGTGCCAGGTACGGGCTCCAAAACCTTCCCACTCCTCAATGTCATAACACTTGCATTGTGTCGAGGATTAGGCTCAGTTTGGAACAGTAGCTTACCTTGAGACTCCAAACGGCTAATCGTGAGCGCAAGCTTGCTCACTTGCTTATCTAACTCCTACAAATGCATGTCAGCCTTTTGCTAAAACTTCTCTGTACTATTTGCTAGTCTTTCCACTATGGCTTCCAAAGATGACTTTGAGGGTGGTAATTGATGATTTGGAGGTTGTCTTTGCTGGTAAGGTTGATTGAACCGAGGATTCGACCCATAACTTAGATTTGGGTGATCTTTCCACCTCATATTATATGAGTTTGAGTAGGGGCCATATCGTCTTTAGGGCGGTCCTGGAAAGTTCCCGACAACATTTGCTTGTTCTGTTGAATCCTCATGTAAAATTGGACATGAGTCCGTTGGGTGGTCTGGCTTAGTGCAAATTTCACACAACCGTACTAGGCTCGTTTTATATATAAGCAAATTTTGTACAACGTTAGTGAAATTATCAATTTTGTCTTCTAAAGATAGAGAACTTAACCCATGAACCCGTCTCGTAAGATCTGTAACCGGTCGAAATTGTTGAGAGCTAGCAGCCATTGTCGAAATCAACTTCCGTGCTCTCTGAAGAGTCATATTAACGACTGCCCCTCCACTTGTAGCATCTATCATTTTCATTTCCATCGGGAGCAAACTCTCACAGAAATACTGCAATAGTGACTATTCAGTTAGTCCATGTTGTGGGCAACATGCACACAATTTTTTGTACCACTCCCAGAAATCGTAGAGCGATTCAGTCTCCTTCTGACGGATTCCTACGATGTCCCTCCTTAGTTCGGCCGCTCGAGCTGCAGGGAAGAACCTGTCAAGAAACAAACGAGACATGTAAGACCATGTGTTGACAAATCCTGGGGGTAAATAAAATAGCCACTCTCTAGCAGACTCAACCAATAAGAAAGAAAAAGCACAAAGTTTGATTTGGTCTTCGGTTACGCCCTGAGGCTTCATGCTTGTGCACAACATATTAAATTCTTTGAGATGGGTGTGCGAATTTTCGTTCTGTAGTCCACGGAAGGTGGGTAGTAAATGAATCAAACCCGACTTCAACTCGAACGGTGTACCTCCCGTCGGATAGGTTATACATAAGGGTTGTTGTTCATCCGGTGCTGCTGCGAATTAGCGTATAGTTTGTTTGGCCATCTCGTCTGGTTCGTCAAACGAGAAAATTTCCTCGGTGTAAGATATGGTTTCGAATCCAGTATTTGGTCATCTACCTCGTCAAATGGCTTCTCTTTGCAGTTGTAGGGCCAACTTCTCAAATTCTGGTTCAAACTCTAGAGTTCTCGGTTTTGATCTGGTCATAAGGTAAACAAACAAAAATTAGAAAAATATCTTTAATCCCCGGCAACGGCGCCAAAATTTGATGGGCATCAAAATCACCAAAAATAATTTCGAAAAAAATAACTCTAAATAGTAGTAAAGAGTGGTAATAGGGTCGAGTCCACAGGGATTGGTATTATAATCAAGTTTTGCGTTTAATCAACTTTCGCGTTTAACTTGTGATCAGAATTTCTGTCGTGTCGATAATCGTGGCAATAGTCGTGCCCACGACTCCAAACGGACTTGCTAAAAAATAAACAAATAAATCAAGTGAGTTTTGAAATGTTTAGAAATTAAATAAATGAAACAGCTAAATTAACAATTAAATAAATTAGAAATAAATTAAATTGGGAAATAAATTCAGATTTTGTAAACAGAGATAATAAGCCTCAGCCCTAGACTCGGTAGATCTTGGATTTAAATCAATCCTCAAAAAATAATTTTCTCCTCCAAACAATAAGCTGGTTATAGCAGTTAAGAATGTCCTAACCATCAATTCTTCCTCTCGTAGCTAGTCCCGGTAAGACTTGCAAACCAACCCTTACCGATTATCTAACCGAGATACATGCGTTCTCGATTCAAGATTCCATCAGCCTTGTGCTCTGAAGAACCCAACTCGGATTAACAGCCTCAATCGCGTCGGTCGTTTAAACCAGATCACTTCTCCCTTGATTTGTTCCTAGATATCAGAATACAGCACGGTTGACTCGTTTCCCCAACTGTCCACCAAACACGACTCCAACCCAACGTGCACTTTTTGACTTGAAATCGAGTTAACTTTAAGGGATGAGTTGTCAATCCCGATACTTAGGAAAAATGTGAATACCGATTAGAAGGATTTTCAGTACGGATACGTATCTCACGGTTCTAGACCGAAAAGAATACCGGCCTAAAGCTAAGTTGGTATTAGTGAAACATGGATTTAATCACACTTTGGTTGGCTATGGATTGGATTTGAATGAAAATGGTGGAAATTGGGAAGGGAATGGACTTGGAAAGCAATTAGACAAATTTTGTAAAAACTAGGAAATGAAAATGGAATTATTGTAGCTATTGACGCATGAATTTGGAAAGGAAATAAAATAATTCTTATTTAATCCAAATGAAATCAAGTATCTAATGTGTCTTCCAAGCTATGTTAAAGCCCTATTTATATGCATATCACTTACTAAATTTGGTTTAGTCACCCAATACATAATTAAAATTTAATAAAAAAATAAAATCAGATTTTTTCTAATTTTGGCTTTTATAAAGTCAAAAGAAATTTGATGAGTCATTGGCTATTTCTACAATTTTTATTTGGCCCCACTTTTTTTATTGTGTTGTAAATTGGTCCTTTTCTGCTCATTTTTAACTCATAGCATCCTAATTGCATCCCTGGCAAGATTAAAATATAAAATTACTAATTCAACTAGGATCAATTTAAGAATTAATCGATTTAAACACAAAAAATCATGCAAATTTAACATGTTATTAATTTCTATTGAGAGAGATATTTCTTTCACACTGAAAGTAAAGAAAACTATTTTTGGTTCTATATTTTATTCGAATTGTTCGAGCCCACACTCAAAGCAGGTAGTGGTACAAGAATAGAAAAAATGTTGTTCGGTTGAAAGCCGAGAATGACAAGAATTTCTCTAGCCGAAAACACAGGTGCAATTTCGGTAAAGGGTTTATTGCTATAAATATCACAAACTGGCTCGGTTTTCAAAATTTTTTATTTTCCGTTGTGAAAGAAAACTATTTTCAAACTGGATTTTTTCCAACAAGTACCTGATACGTACTCTTGCATCGCGACTAACCACCGCTAAAGTTTATTGTACGATGTATCCCAATCTCCGTATAACTGCTCCATAACCATCTGTTTAACCTACCATGCTTTCCTATACGACACTCTGTACTAAAACCAGGCTTGCATGTCGACAATGAAGACTGATATAGCAATGGTGGGCATGTCTTTCAATAGTGGCATGATGTAGTTACAAATTGTTTTGGCATCAAGTTTGCGATGGTCTTGCGTCATACGTGCAACAGTGCATGTTTGAGGGCCTTCAAATTTTTGAATTTCCCACAGTTGCAACCTCTGGATAAATGCAGCTCGTACATTCCAATTGCACCATTTTGCAGACTTCCAACACTCCCCAACACATAATGTCGGTGTAGATTTAACGACTTAGTAATCCACCTACACTTTCATACTATACCGCTTGATGGCAAATACGTAGTCCTCTTTGTTCGCGAATTATTGGCCTACAAACAACTCTTCCAATTCAGAATCTACCGCCAACCAGTGAGAAGGAATTATATCTGGGTACTTAGGGAATTCAGGTTCATGTGTCCCATCGGGATCTACGTTTAACATGTGGGCCTTAAGGTCATTAAGTATGATAATGCCACGACTCAGGTTCCCCACCGAAGGGGTGTGTACATTTTCACCCTCGTCCGTGCCTTCATCTTTGATATCATCCAAGAGCTCATCCAAATCGGGGTCATTAAAATCTTCACCCTCGTAATCAGAATGACCATCATCATCGGGTCCTTCACCATCTGCATCAGTATCAATCACCACTGGATGTATTTGTAAACGGGGACTCATATTAGGGTTGTTATACGTAGTCAGATCATGGTGCGGATTTTTGACCCATGTCGATGTCCTTCTATAATCGCATTGTTTTTCCCATCCAACATTCAGATCAAATTCAACCTCGTGTATTGACGATCACCTACCAACAAACACTCTCGGAACCTTCGTACACGGGTCTTGAACTCATTATTGTTGACTTAATGAAGTGACATTTTAAACGGACTTCACATCCGCTAACTCAGCAAACAACTTAACTGGTTTAACGTTTACATTTCTAGTCGAGCAATACAATGCGATCATAGTCTCCTCATCTTCATTATTTACAAATTTCATCTCCTTATATTTGCACGAATTTGATGAAACTGTAAATTTGTAGAATAGTCTAGACATCCTCTTCCCACAATGTCGAGCTATTTTTTCACTAATCTTTTTTTCATATCTTCGAATTTGCTGGTGAGATTCAAATATACAATGTAACACCCCAAACCCGGCCTAGACTTTATGGCCGAATCTGGAAATGTTACGTAAAATAGTTATAAATTTGACTTTCGCTTTTTGAAAAACATTATGAACCTTTGCTATTTAAAAGCCCATTTTAATTGAAAATGTTTGTCTTATTAATAGTTAAAACCTTTAATTGATTACATTTTCTAAATAAATCGAATAAGTTGCAGCGAAAGTGCTTAAGATATTATATTTTGGAATACCGAGTTTGTTTTCTTAAAAACAGTTGATTGTAGAAACATAGTCGTTTTTCAAAAAATTGTTTTATCGAATGTCATGCCAAAACCCAAAATAAAAGTCCAAATCCAAAAATATTCTCAAAAGTCTAGAGAGTCCAAAATTTAAAAAATTCTCAAATTGGAATTTTAAATAAGCCAAATTTATGTAAATAAAGTTTTACGGAAACGTGGACACAACTGAGCTCCCATCGCATCGATCCGCCTAAGTCTGAGGGTTACCTGAAATTATCAAACAAAAAGAGAGTGAGTTTTCTTTTAAAACTCAATGTGTAACTCATACGTAAACAGAAATTCAGATTTAATCACATGGCAGAAACAAATACAGACATAAATCTCTTACAGAATCAGAATCTTAACAGAGTAGTACAGATGCAAATATGTATAATCCTACCCCCATCCTCTACACACCAGCTCCGACCATCCCAACACACCACGTGGGGTATAAAACACCCACTCAGCCCTACACACCGCATAGTGTCCATACGACACTTTTCAAAATAATTGCAACAATGCTGCCAGTATAATTGTGAGGTATCGCCTCACACAGAACACTTCCTCCACATAATACGTGTCCCACCCCATAGTCAACTATAACAGAAATAGCAGATACCAAAATTACATTTCATACATGCTCGTATAACAGATATAGAACATGTTTTATACATAACATATCATACATATTGAACGTTATTTACGTCAAGTTTCATGCTATCAGATTAACAGATTTCATGCTTAATAGCTTATAAAATCACATACCAACCCCACGGAAAGCCCACAGTCGATCGGGACGACATGTACGACCCTAGGAAAATTTTCTGAGTTTTGGGCCCACATGGCCCAAATCGCCTTGCCCATGTGGCCCACACGGCCCAAAATGGCCTAGACTGTGTCTCACGCACGGTCGTGTGTCGCACACGGCCTGGCACACGACCGTGTGGCGTCGACATGCCCCAATTTCGACTTTCGCCGTTTGCTATTTTTCGAGTTTCTCGTTACACACCTGGTAATTTCTGGAAACGAACCCAAACATGAGCAATTCCACACCTAAATCGCCAATTAACACAACTGATTTCAATAATGATTCGCACAACTCTAATCTTTAATCACCCACAATCAACTAAAACAACCATTCAAACAAAAATATATCCACGCGCTTACCAACTGAACGAATGCTTACCACGCAAATCTCAAGTCGCTAGAGGGTCATCCATTGCTTCTTATACCACTCCTAAAACAAACACATCAAAATCAACACAATACCCACTATATCGATTTAACGCAACCTAATGCCCAACACAACTACAAATAACACATAAAATAAATATTGAACTTAAACATCCTACCCTTAATTTTCCAGTCAAAGAAAATTGAACGGTTATCTTAAGAATTAACAGCAGCCCCACGATTAAAGGAGAAGAAAGACAAAATTTAAGGAACGAAGAACTAACGAAAAGAAAAAGAAATAAACAGAGGCACAAAGCGAAATCAATTAAAAAGGAAATTAGAAATGACTTGGGAATGACGGCATGGATTTGGGGAGTAATAGAAACAGACGAGTGAAGGACCAACCAAACTTGGAAGCAGTCCCTTTTCCTTTTAGTAAAACAAAGGAAATAATAATAAAAATAACCATATTATCCCCCTTTTTATTCTATAACAAAACTCTTTAATTTCAAATCCAACTACCCACAACCCCCAAATCTCATCCACATCCAACAGATTTCCTAAATTAAATTTAACTCAACTTCTATCAGCTGAACAACATAGAACGAAATTCGAAAAAAAAAAAAATCCCTATTAAGGATTCAAACACAAGACCTCAAACACACTAACAAAGCACTAAGCCATAAACACCAAGACTTAATTGTAATAAATTTTATCAAATCAAAGATTAAATTTTTGGGACGTTACATACAACCAACTGCTATTTGTAAAATTACACTCTCGAAATGAACGTATACGAAGAATTGATTATTCTTCTTTTTCTTTGTTTTCTTCCTTCCTACTAAATGCAAATCTTCCTTATGTTTCCATTCTCTCTTAAACAGATACCAAAAACTTCAATAAAAACCAAAACATTCAACACATACAAATTTTTTGGCCGGGGTGGGATTATATATTTTGTGTGTTGTCGCCTGGCATTCTGGCGGCACCATTAATAAATTTTTTTTGGTTTCTTTTTTTCCTTTCACAACTATTTTTTTCAAAAAAAAAAAAATACTAGTGACGCCTGACACACTAGTAGTGCCCATTAAATTTTTTTTCCTGACAACCTGCCACTAGTACTGATTGACATACCGACGACACCAATTAAAAAATTATTTTAAAAAAAAAACACACCAACAACAACCATTAATTTTAAAAAAATTTCCTTTTTTTTCTCCACCTTAAATACCGTATTTTTATAGGTATTTTAAAAAACACATACGAGTGCCACATAACATAGTAGAGGCACAAAAAAATTTTGTTTTTTTAAATACTAATGATTGAGTCATAATTAGAGGGAACTTATTGATACTACAGCAAACAGGTCATTTTCTTATATAAATTTTACTTCAATCTATTTTCATAATTAATTAATATTTTTAGGTTATTTATATAAAGAAACCTAAAAAGAAAATCTACAACTCTACCGCTCTTTGCTTTGGCCTTTGCTCTGTTGTGTGCCAATGACCGCTTCTCTACTTCTATTCAACTCTTGTCTCATCTCAAGTTTCAACCTTAGTTGCTGTCAATCGTCGTCTCCAATCACTGCCGACCATTATTTCTTGCTTTGAAGATTTTTTTGGAGAGACAAAAATAAGATTTTCATCACCTTTAGTTTTTTTTCTCCTTCCTCTCTGTGTTTCAAACTGATTCTTTTTTATTGGGAATAAACTAATATTATTTCTTTATTTGCTTTCAAGACTAATGCTTTGGAAATTCGCTTGCCTTTCTAACGGGATGACTTTGGTTTTGTATCCATCAGTCTTATTTCTCATTAATGACAATATAATTTGTTATTATTTTTTTAAAATATTCGGAGAGTGGTAGGGTTTTTTATCAAAATAATATAAAATAAATAAATACTGAAATGGGATGAAGAAAGTAATATTTACGAATTTAGATAGGAGTTACCAAAAAAAAAAACCGATGTCGTCTGACCAATCGGCAACACCCCTCTCCCCAGCCGCCGATCACATCAGGTTTTAAAAAAATTATTTTTTTATGGGTGTTGCCTGATCAATCGGTGACACCAGACTGAAACGTGATGACCTAAAATATTTAAGGGCTTGATATGTAAATTTGCCATTTTGTTTGAAAAGCTTTAAGGGTGCCGCCTGACAGCTTGGCGACATCAAACTTCAAAAGGGTAAATTGCTTAATAACCCCTTCTTATTTATTTTCTTTTATTTTCCTTCAACACCAAAAATAGGGAGGCTTATTACCAATTAGTCCAACAAGTTTTTTCTACTAAAAAGTATTTTTGTAAAAAAGCCGATTTCAACTGGAATTAAATTTCATTTATTTTTCAAAAAATATTTTTTTTCAAATTATTTTATTCCAGTTTGAATAATTATTTGGAAAATAATTTTACAAAAAAATTATTTGAACAAAAAAATTTATTTTTTGAAATAAAATTTATTTCCAGTTGGAATAAGCTTTTTTACTAAAATACTTTTTAGTAAAAGAAACATTTTGGACTAATTGGTAAGATACCTTTCTATTAAACAAGAACGGTTTATGAAGCAATTTACCCTACTGCCACCAAGCTGTCAGGGCACCCTTAAAGCTTTTCAATCAAAATGGAAAATTTACATATCAAATCCCTAAATATGTTAGGTCATCGCATTTCAGTTCGATGCCGCCGATTGACCAAGCGACACCCATAAAAAATATATTATTTTTTTAAAAATTTGATGTGACCGGTGGCTGGGGAGAGGGGTGCCACCGATTGGTCAAGCGACATCGGTTTTTTACTGCAGCTCTTACCTAGATTCGTAAATATTACTGCCTTTATCCCATTTCAATATTTATTAATTATTTTATATTATTTGAGTAAAAAACCTGAGAGTGGTATACAATTAACAATTAAGCATAGTAAATTGTGCCATGAAAGTAAAAAAGATTAAAAAGTATTTTTAAATATGTTTTACTATTTTTTTCAAACTTTTCAAAATTATTTATTTTAATATTTAAACCAATTAGATTGGTGGTTGAATTGGTCGGATTGATTGAATCGAGAACCGATGATTTAATCGATTCGATTTTAAAAACATTGATAAAAATCCATGGAAGTATGATCTTCTCATTTTAAGACAAGTAAAAGTAATCCTTAAAGTCAACTTAAGGGATACAAAGTTATCTGGCCAAATTGATTAATTATGTAATGCAACTAATAATATGAGTTAAGCTACATCTAGTTTGACTCCTATTATGGATTTATATGACATTTCTCAAGTTACCAAAATGTTTGATAGCTTGTCGAAGAAAGTTTTCAAAAGCTAGTGAAGTTTATTTTTATTATTATTATTATTGAAATTATCAGTTAATAAGGATAAGCGATCTATATTTTTATTCATATCTTCCAAAATTAAAGTTTGGTGGGTTAAGATGGAAAAAGAGGAGAGTTCTAAATTTTGTAATATTCTTGGATCATAAGATTTGCATTACAAATTTACATAGGTTCCTTTTACTTTCAATTGTTATGTTTAGATATTAGTTCATATTGTACACTTATAAGTGCCACCCATGTTTGATGACGTTTGTTTACTTTCCCACAATGATGAATGCATTTTTAGGTTTGGTAATGTTTATAATTGGAACATTTACTAATAATAATTATATTGTTGAAGTATTTAAATGATGTGACAATGGTGAATGTATTTTCACAAAGAATGAGTATGATTAATAGTAACAATAATTTAAATGGTGTTGGAAGTGATGATGAAAGGGTTAATATATGAGGAGATATTTAAACTTCACCATTTGTAGTTATTAGGTATATAATTTTTTTTGGACCTAAATAGCATCTAAACTTGAAAATTGTAACCAAAGTTGATACTTTTTGTTGGTATATCATTAACACCGTTAAATTTTGGGTTGATAGTCAATAGAATGCTGACACGTGCCATAAAAATAATAAATAAAATATTTTATATTTTTCAAAATAAATAATTTAAAATAAATTTAAAAATTATTTTATTACTTAAGTAATAAATCATTTTAACATAAATTTAATTTTTATTCTAGATTTTAAAAATAATAATGATTATAAATAATTTTATAATAAATTTTATTACTTAAGTAATAAATTTAAAATAAATTTCAGGTTTTAAAATGATTATAAATAGTTTAAGTAATAAAATTATAATTTACTTTAAAACATGGAATTTATTCTAAAATATTTTTATATTATCATTTTATGAAATTATAAAAATAGATAAAATTACTAAAGAAAAACACCTTCAAAATAAACTTGAACAACTAGTTCTCGAGATTTATTTGTATATAGACAATCATTTGTCTAAATTTATTGTGCACTTGAAATAAAAAATTCTTAAAATTAAAGAAAATTCTAAAAATTTAAAAGAATTAAAAATAGAAAATTTTATAAATTAGATGAGTTTCTTTTTTTTTAAATGTATATTCTTATTTTTGAAATTATAAAGAAAATAAAAATTATAAAAAAACATTCAAAATGAGCCTAGACAAACTGTTATCCAAGTGCAAATGAATCTGGACAAACATTTTTTCGAGTTCATTATCATGCAAAATAAAAAAAAATTCTTTACTTTTAAAAGATTTTTTTTTAATTTTTGAAATGATATTTTTTTATTTTTATGACACATGTCAACATTTTATTGGCAATCAACCCAAAACCTAACAATGTTAGTCAGGTAGGGGTGAGCGTTCGATCAAATCGAGTGAAAACAATTTAGTTAATTGAGTTGACGAGTCCTATTTTATCATCCTAACTCGATTTGAAATTTTTTTTCAAATCGAGTCGAGTAAAATGAAATTCAAGTTGAGCCGAATCGAGTGAAATTGTTCGAGTTAAATTAAAAAATTAAACATATCAAATTAAAATCTTGTTACAATATAACTAATTTCATGTTAAAGCATATAAATTTGAAACCATATATATTTGAAAACTTTTTTGAAGCAAAAAGAAAAAAAACTTTAGTATGATAAACTTAAATGATTAATTAACTTATTTAGGTCACAAAATTATTATTTTAGAAAATTTAAACTTTCTTTATATATTCTTTAGAATTTTTTAAAATTTTAAAAATATATAAATTTTGAAATTTTTATAAATATTTTGAATTTTAAAAATTATTTTGAAAATTTGAAAATTATTTTGAACTTTTTTATAATTTTTGTTGAGAAAGAGACCAATTTGCGCATTTTCAAAATTTACAAGGACCAAAGGGGCATTTATACCAATTTGTTATTCAAAATGTAAAAATTCAACTCGAATTGAACTCAAAACTCGAACTACTTATTCGAGTTGACTTGAAAAAATTGAATAACTCGATTCGATTAACTTGAAATTATATTTTTTTCGATTTTTGCTCACCCCTATAGTCAAGTACCAATAAAAAGTACCAACTTAGCTTAAGGTTTTCAAGTTTAAGTTCTAGTTAGGTCCAAAATAAGATTAGGTATCAAGCACATACAAGTTGCCAAATTCAAGTATTTATGTATATATTAACCAATGATGAAAGGAGTAAGATTTGGCAATGCGTGAAAAGTTTTAAAAGGTTATTTAGTATTGCAACGTCTTCTGTGCAACTATATTATGATAAATATTTATTGAAACAATCATGCATGATTTCAAAACAACTAGGTGATGCATGAGTTTGGGAGGTCCTTAATGGTCATGAATTGCATTGCATGATTAATTTTAAAATGTCACCAATCATATTTAGAAACTTGTTGAGAGTTTTGAAAATACGATACAATTTGCAACGTTCAAAAAATATATTTTTTTCATGAAATGTTGGGTATCTTTTTGCATATGTTAGTTCTTGGTACAAAAGTTTATGAATGTCAAGAGAGATTTCAAAGGTCTAAATTGACAATAAGTTAATACTTTGCAATAATGCTTGAGAAAGTTTTAAAGTTGGCTATTGATATAATTGCATCAGATAATTGTACTTTTAGTTTAATACTTGAACAAATACGAAATGATTCTAGATACATGCTGCATTGTAAGAGCATAATATTATATTTTAATATATTTCACATATACATGTTGTAATAGGCCCAATTTGCCCGGGCCCACAAACCATACAAATAAATAAATACAAAAACCAAAAATAACAAACCAAATAAAATATCCACAGTCTATTTACATAGCCCAAAATTATCTAATTACAAAACAGGCCCAAAAACCTAAATAAGCCCAAAACCTAAATTAACCCAATACAAATACCCATGACCAATTCTAACCTAGCCCAAACTAAAATAGGCCCGGGTGGCCCAAGTGATTAAGCAAGTCAGAGACCTAGGGTTTTTGGAACCCTAGGCGCCGCAAGCACCCAACATAGACCCTAGTCACGCCGCAGTCAGCGCGAGTTACGCCTTATCGCCACCGTGATCTGCGCCGTTCATCTGCAAAAAGGGAAAGAAAAGCCAGAGAAATGCGAATATAGCAAGAAAAAAAATACCAAAACTTGTATTTTGACAGTGGCTATAAAAGGCCGAATATATTTGATGTAAAGAATGCATATATACAATCCCATACACAAAAAAAAAAAAAAATCAAAAAGCAGACGAGCAAAGGTTTTTTTTCTTCGTTATTTTTCTTCTTTTTCGGATATGTGCTTTTTTTTAAGTTTCTTTTTTTCTTTCTTACATATATTAAAGTTTATAATATAGTAAAAAAAAAGAGGAGGAAAAAAATCACCTTTTGGAGTTCGCGTGGTGGCCGGCGGCGGACGGCAGCGAGTCACGCCGGAGTTTCGCCGGAGCTCTACCGGAAATCGCCCAGGAGGAGAGGCTGCAGAGGGTTTTCTTTGTTTTTTTTTTTTTTTAGGAGAGGTTTAAATGATTTTTAGAACAAAAAAGTTGGCTTTTATAGAAGGGTAAAACGGCACCGTTTAGTGCCTTGGGTCTGGACGCCAAAACGGCATCGTTTTGGCTCCGACCCGCGCGACCCGACCCGCTATCATAGGATCCGCGTGTTTTTTGTTAAATGAGAAATTTGCGCAATAGACCCTTCTGCTTTTGCGACCTGTCCCGATGCGCTCCTCTTTCGCTTTTGATTTTGGCCTAAAATTTTCCTTCTGTTTCGATCTGGTCCTTAGGCCATTTAATGGTGGATATCAGAACGGCGCCGTTTTGGTGATAGGGTATAATTTCCCAATTAACCCCTAGGATACGACGCGTGTTTTAATTCAGTCCTCGTTTAACTTTTTTTTATTTTTTTATTCTTTATTATTTTACTCAAATTATCTTGTTTTATTTCATTAGGTTATTTTATTTTAGGTATTTTCTACTTATTGTGTGTTATCTTTTATATTTTACGTAATTTTAACTTTATTTTAATTTAAAATTCATTTTATTTTAGTTTTTTTTTGTTAAGTTATTCTACTTTATTGTATATTATTTATTTTATACTACTACATAAGTGTATATGTTTTTATTTTAAAATTTACAATATTTTTTTAATTGTCTTGTTATTACCACTATTATTGTTATTATTATTATTATTATTACTTTTGATATTACTAGTATTATTATTTCTATTTTTACTACTATTATTTCTTATTATTATTACCATTAATTTTAAATATTATTACTATTATGTTATTGTAATAGGCCCATTTCGCCCGGCCCGTTAGAAACCCATTCCATTCAGAAAAAAACAAAAAAATAATAAAAATATTTAATAAAGTCCTGTTACAGTCCAGTACAAACCCAAAACCAATTAAAACAGCCTAATACATTACAGCAGCCCAAAAAACAGATTACATAAACCCAATACCTAAAATAAATTACCCGAAGCCCATTACACCCCAGACCCAAAACAGACCCAAAACTAAACCCTAACCCAACTTAAACCTAAGCCCAATAGCCCTAACAGCTTGCGGACGCAGGAAACCCTAGGTTTCCACTGTGCCGCAGACACCCACAACAGCCCCAACGCCAGCCTTCGGTCGCGCCGCAATCAGCGCACGAATCACTCCGACGCCGGGCTTCTCGCCATTTACCTACAAAGAAGGAAAGAAGAACACAGCAAATATGGACATTAGCAGCAGATTACGACTTTATATTCATTTTCCAATTTTATTTTTGGGTTATAAATAACCCAACATAATCTGTAAAACGGACACACGAAAAAAAACACGAGATACCAGACAAAAAAATATATAGAAATAAAGAACAAATCTTCGAAATACAGAAGGTAATTTTCGTCAATACTGTTTTATTTAGTTTTTTTTTTCTTTTCATTCTTCGTTTTATTTTCAACTATAAACAAAGTAAAAGAGGTTTACCTGTCGATCTACGTTGAAAAACAGGAGTTACGGACCTCCGGCCGCCGGGTACGACGGCGTCTACGGCGGCGCGTAAGGCGCGTGAGACAGTGGCTCGAAGGTCCGATGATCGGAACCCAGACGAGAGGAGGAAGGGTTTGAGAGAATTTTTGAACGTTTTTTTTAAAACACGGGGCTCAAATGAATTTTTTTTGTGTTAAAATTAACTTATATAATAGCATGAAAACGACGCCGTTTTTGCTTAAGCCAATAAGCGTTAAAACGACATCATTTAAAGGGCCAGGATCCGCACGTTGACCCGACCCGGGGAGGATCCGCGCATTTTTATAAAAATGTCTAATTGCCTCTTTGGTCCTTCCGCAATTTTAATTTTTTTAAATTTCGTACAGTTTTAATTTTTTTTATTTCTAATCTAGCCCTGAAATTAAATTTTGTCTCGATTTAGTCCTTGAGGCCATTTTAAAGGTGGATGATGGAACGGCGCCGTTTAGGTGATAGGGCATAATTGCCCAATAAGCCCCTGTAGTTTCGTGCGCATCCTAACACCGTCCTTTTTAGAATTTTACCGCAATTTCCTTTTTATTTTAATTCGATCCTTGTTTCTTTGATTTCTAATTTTTTTATTTTTATTTTTTTATTCTTATTGTTTTAAATATTTTAGTATTATATATATGTATTAAATTATTACTATTTATTAGTTATGCTAGGTTATTTTATTTAGTATTATATATATATATATATGTTACATATTATTTTATAATTTGTATATTAGTTATTATATTATACATTTTTAAAATTTTGTATATTATATATTATATTGTATGTATTGTCGAAACCATTTTTAATTGCTTTAAAAAAACGGGGATTGACTTTTAAAAACTAAAATGAGAGTCACCACTAATCCCTTTTTACTTAGGTGTGATTGGATCATCTTGAAAATCGTTTTATTTCAAAATACTGATTTTGGTCCACAAAAAACAAGAAAAATGGGTTCGGGAGTCGGTTACGTATGAGGAAGGGTTAGCACCCTCATAACGCCCAAAAATTGGTACCTAATCAATAAAATCATGTCCTAATGTTGCAAATTTGAAAAATTTTAAAATAAGATCCTTTTATTAGGAGAAAAACCAAGACTTGTCTATCTTAAAGAAATAAAATACTATACCCAGTAAGTTAGGATATATCATCTCATAACTTCGAAACTAGGCACATCTTTATTTTAGAAAATTATTACCTCGAAACACAAAACATCATATCCAGTAAGTTAGGACACAACATTTTGAATTCCCAAGAATAAGTTTTTTATTTAAAATTGGTAAGTTTCAGTTTTAAAAGAGATGGGATATCTAATACCTTAAGTTCTACGAGAAAAATCGAAACCCAGTAAGTTAGGGCACAATTCTTCTCGAAGTCCCCAAATATCACATATCACCGTATTTTTTAAACTATTTGAATAAAATGTATTAATTCAAAAGGCGTTTTTATAAAACAATGGTTTGAGTAAGGTATTACGACATACATATTTAATAGCAATTCTATATAACTACAAATTATGCTAACCATAAATAATAAAAGAATAATATATACATGAATAAATAAAACTTTATGTAATAACATGAATAAATAAAACACTATGTTAAACAATTAAAAGAACATACATAAATAAACGGGTAAATTACCCAAATATACCAAAAAAATTAAAAATTTACGGAATTGGGCCGATTTTTAGAAAATTTACGGAAAAGGGCCATTTCCCATCAAAACGCGTCCACGTCAGCGCGTTTTGAGGGGAAATGCCAGCAAAGCGCGTCCCCAGGGGTGGGCTTTGCCTCCAACGGTCAAAAGGCCCAACGGTCAAAATTTTCCCTATAAAAAACCCCCCAACCCTTTTATTTTTTTCACACTTTAATCCTTCTCTCAATTTTCTCTCAATTTTCTCTCAAAGTCCTTGAAATTTACTCTCAAATTTTAAATTAGTCCTTTACTATTTACAAAAAAGCCCTTTTTAATTTTTTTTAATATATTTTTTTTGGAAAATTTTAAAATTTTCGATCGTATTACAATGGCCGGGGAATTACTTCGTCTAGACAACAAGGACAACAAGCACATCTCCGTCGAGCAAATGCAAATGGTAAGTTTTAATTTAAATTTTTCAATATTATTTAATATTTTTTAGGTCTATGTAATTTTAATTAATTTTTATTTTATAATTTTTTAAACAGTCTGTAGATCGGGTGTTGCAATGTTATATTCGCAATATGCATGGTCCCCATCGCCGTTGATCGAGAATTACTGCGGGAAGCGGGTTTTTGCACGTGGCCACGATAGGCCGGGGTTCAAGTTGGAGCCGCTTTGATCGGTCGTTGATAGAGAGGTGGAGACCGAGACGCACACTTTCCATCTTCCATGCGGAGAGTGTACCATCACTCGGAAGATGTGCGATTGCGCTTGGGATTGCGGTGGACGGGTCGGTAGTCACCGGTCCGCAACTTCTGGTGATTGGATGGCCGTATGCTACGAGCTTCTGGGTGTCATTCCGGATAAAATTTAGGGAGGTCGGATCGAGATGGCCTGGTTACGAGACACATTCCCAGAGCCGAATGAGGGTTCGATCGAAATAGAGCGAATACGGCATGCTCGGGCATACATTCTTCAGATAATTGGAGGCTATCTGATGTCGAACCTTTCTACAAACCTCGTACACTTGAGATGGCTGCTGAAACTTGTTGATTTTAGAGCAGCCGGTGAATTGAGTTGGGGGTCTGCTGTGCTATCGAGGTTGTATCGGGAGATGTGCGGGGCGACACGGCCGAGTAAAGCAAAAATCGGAGGTTGCTTATCACTACTGCAGTCATGGGCATGGTTTCGATTTCCATTTTTATGTCCTCGACTCGACCACCCATATTCATTCCCACTGATAACGAGGTAAATTTAATGTTATATTTTACAATTATTACGTAGATTTATAGTATAATTGTATGCTAAAAATTTATTTAATTAGGTGGAACCATTCGGCGAGTCATGCTGGAATACCTACCTCGCTTGAAGATATACGGCTTCTATTGGACCAACGGTCGGAATCACAAGTAAGTTTCGACTTTCGTATTTATAATTTAGTATTTCGTATTTAGTGTCTAGTATTATGTATATAACTAATATTTTGGTAATGTTAATATAGTTTCAATGGACATCAGACGAGGATCCTAAATTCAGCAATAATTCGAGGAGTTCTTGCAAAATCCGAATAGTTGGCACGTGAAGGTCCCATTGATCACCTATGCGACCGTGGAGATGCACCATCGATCGGGTTCTGCGACAATTTGGATTCCGCAATCGATTCTCGTGCACACGAGGTGCTCGATGATGAGCACAAAGTGGATTTACTGGCGATTGCACATGGATTGGCCAAGATTTTGGTCGCATATATCGAGACGTGGGAGAATCGGTATGACTATTTACCTGACCGGGAATCGATCGTCGTTCCGGAGTTAGCGTGCGTGCCAGAATACATGCCATGGTTTAGGATCCATGGTAAGCCGTATTTGTTGTCGGAAGAAGAGAGGTGACGGCAACTTCGTCAACAAAGGAAACGTCGGGGCCCCTTAAATCCAAGGAGAATGAGTGATGAGACAGGGCCATCAACAGCGCCGACACAGTCACCGGGCCCATCAACAGCGCCCACACAGTCACCGGGCCCATCAGTTCAGCCGACGACACCGACATCATAGCCTTTACCCTTTATGCCAGGTGCATACCCTACCCCTTATATGTATCCTAACCCATATATGTTTCCTTTTCCCGATCCCAGCCAGTTGGAATGCATGGCGGGTTCGAGTCCGTTCCCGACTACTCCGGTTGGCCACCCGATCTTGAGGCCGCGTCGCGTGAGGATCACGGGGCGCCGCCGTCGGGAGCACTTCTTTCTACCGGTCTCCTTCGCCATACGGATTGCACACCCCCGCCGTGGTTTATGCAAACACCTCCGGTCGTTATTTTATCAAGGTGGTCATCCTCGCAACACCCACAACTGCACCCGGTCTTGGAGGAATCGGAATCCCCGCCCGAGGTTCCACGACCCCGAAAGCTAGAAGAAGGAGGAATCCAGTACAGAATCACCGACCGCCCCGCAGTGGCATCGATTCCGACCGACATCAACTTTGATTCGGATCGGCTTTTTTATTTTTTAAATTGTAATAATTTTTTTTTATTTTTTTAATAAGAAAAGTTGTTTTTTATTTGTGTTTGTAATTTAATTTTAATATCTTCACTAAAATAGAAGTTGTTTATTTTTTTTGTATATAATTTAATTTGATTTTTTTATTAAAATAAAAAGTTATTTTTTATTTTTTATTTTTTGTAATTTAGTTTTAATATATTTAATAAAATAATAGTTGTTTAATTTTTTTTTGTAATTTAATTTTAATATATTTAATAAAATAGAAATTGTTTAATTTTTTATTGTAATTTAATTTTAATATATGTAATAAAATAAGAACTTGTTTTTTATTTTTTATTTTATTGTAATTTAGTTTTAATATATTAAATAAATAAGAAGTTTTCTTTATTTTTTATTTTTTGTAATTTAGTTGAAATATTCTAATATCTTTTGTAAAATAGAATTTGTAATATTCTAATGATTATTTACAAGGAAAAGCAAAGAATGATTATTTACAAGGAAAAAGGAAAATTTAATTTGACAATGAAAAGCAAAGAATGATTATTTACAAGGAAAATCAAATAATGATTATTTACAAGCAAAAAAGTTTTCTTTCTTTTTTTATTTTTTTGTAATTTAGTTTTAATATATTAAATAAATAAGACGTTTTCTTTATTTTTATTTTATTGTAATTTAATTTTAATATATGTAATAAAATAAGAAGTTATTTTTTATTTTTATTTTTTGCAATTTAGTTTTAATATATTTAATAAAATAAGAAGTTTTTTATTTTTTATTTTTTGTAATTTAGTTTTAATATATTTAATAAATAAGAATTTTTTATTTTTAATAAAATAATAGTTGCTTATATGTTTTTGTAATTTAATTTTAATATCTTTTATAAAATAGAATTTGTTTAATTTTTTAAATTTAAATTTAAAAATAAATATCCAATATTTGAGGTGCCAACAAAGCGCCCCTAGGGGAGCTTTTTGGCATTTTCCCCTCAAAACGCGCTGACGTGGACGCGTTTTGAGGGGAAATGGCCATTTTCCGTAAATTTTTTAGAAATCGGCCCAATTCCGTAAATTTTTAATTTTTTTGGTATATTTGGGTATTTTACCCTAAATAAACATGTGATATAAACTAAATAGCAATCAATAAGACTTTCACGAAATAACAAAGTCAAATGAAAAAACGAATAATATATTTGAACATTGAAATGACAAAAATAATATGACGATTTTTAAATGATTTAATATATATATATAAAAATATATAAAAAATATTTAAAGTGACAAAAAGTACTTAGAACAAATATATAATTTAATAATCTAATACATATATAAATGATTATAAAAATAATTAGTAAATAGTATATAATAATTTTAAAAACATATATATAATATATTAATCATAAAAGTTACATATGTAATAAATAATGTACATAAAATAGGTTATATAATATAAATAAATTTTATAAAACAAAATTTTAAAATAATATATGATATAAAACAATACTACAAATTAAAATGTATAATATAATAATTAATATATAAATCATAATATATAATAAAAATAATATTAAACCAAATAAAATAATAAATAATAAATAATAATAATTTAATATTTAAAAATAATAGGTATTTAAAAATAACAATACACAAAACTTTATTAATAAATTAATTTTTTAAAAAATATAATTTTAATATGATAAAACAATTTTAATATAATGTTAAAATAATTTAAAATGAAAAATAAAAAGTTTTTAAAAAATAAGGATTAAATAGCAATTAAAATGAGTAAAAATGGATTAAATCAAAATGCGCGTCGTACTATAGGGACTCATTAGGCAATTATGCCTTCTTTCCAAAACGACGTCGTCTTGATTTCAGCCCTTAAAGGAGTCCGAGAGACTAAATTGGAACAAAAACATACTTTAGGGCTAATTTAATAGAAAATAAAAATGCAAATTGGACAGAATTAAAATTAATTAAAATAGCGGAAGGACCAAAAAGGCAATTAGCCCTTTTAACAAAAACACGCGGATCCTCCCCAGGTTTTCGGGTCAACGCGCGAATCCTATAGCCCGAACGACGTCGTTTTGTGCTTATCAGCTTAAGCAAAAACGACGTCATTTTTAAGCTCCTATATAAGTCAGTTTCAGACCAAAAAAAACATTTGCGCCCTGTTTTAAAAAAAAAAATTTGAAAACCCTCTCAATGCTCTCGTCTGGGCTCCATCGCCGGACATTCGGGCCATCGCCACGCAGCGCCACGCCGCCATCATGACGGTGGCCGGAGGCTAAAATTTCAGATTTTCAGCGTCTTCGAAAGGTAAACACACCCTTTTTATTTTTTTAAAAAACGTTTTTATATGCACGAATGTATAAAAAATATAAAACAGAATGAAATATAAAAAAAATCACCTCTGCAAAAATAATTCCTGTATTTTATTTCTGGATTTTGTGAATATTTTTTGGTATTCTCTGTCTCTGTCCCTTTTTTTACAGATCTTTGTAAGGCTTTTATAGCCTTCGAAATAAACAAAACAAAAAGGAAATAAAAAATTTTGCCCCTGTTTTGCCCTATTTTGCTGTTGTTCCTTCCTTTTCTGTGCAGGTCGAAGGCGAGGATCTCACGACGGAGCCCCCATTTGTGCGCTGAATGCGGCGTGGCTCGCGCAAACTGCGGCGCGATGGGTGTCGAGGCTGCTAGGCTTGCTGGGGCGCTTGCGGCGCAGTGGAAACCTAGGGTTTCCTGCATCCACAAGCCATCTGGGCCATTTGGGCTTAGGTTTAGTTTGGGTCAGGGTCTGTTGGGTCTATTTCGGGTCTGGGTTTTGGTGTAAATGGGCTACGGGTTTAAGGTGTAATTGGGCTTGTAACAGGGACTGAACATTTATTTTATTTTTTTTGTTTGTTTTTTCTATTCTGGTTTGTTACATGGGCCCAGGCACAAATGGGTCACTACATGTATAATTTAAATTATTTTATCCTTTATATTATATAAATCCTGTATATTATAACATATATTATTTATATTGTTTATATGAAATATATATGTATTAGATTATTATATTATAAATATAATTTTGTTTCAAGTTATATATTATTTATTTATTTAACTATATATTTTACTTATTTTTTTGAATATATATATTATTCTTGATTATTCCACATCATTTTATTTAAAGCCATATGTTTCTTAATTTACAATATCTATTCATTCTATGTTGTTATTTTATCTTACTTGCATGTAAAGCTTTATATTTTTTTTTATCTTTTGTTATTTACTGCATTATATCCTATATTTGCTTATTTTTTTATTCATTTATTATTTGTATGTTTTGCATTAGTATAATTATTCTATTATTTGTATCACTTGTTGTTTCATATTATTCTTTCTTTAATTTATCAATTAGAAGTAACTGTTAATATAATTTATAATTATGGTGAATTGCTATTAGATATGTATGTTATAATGTATTAAGGTAATATCTTATTCAAACCATTCCTTTATAAAACATATTTTGCTAAATTGACGCATTTTATTCAAAGACTTTTTAAACAGCGATATATGATATTTGGGGACTTCGAGAGGAATTATACCCTAACTTACTGGGTTTTAATTTTTCTCATGGAACTTAAGGTATCAAGTATCCCTTCTCTTTTAAAATTGAAACTTACAAACTTCAAATCAAAAACTCATTCTCGGGAATTCAAAACGTTGTATCCTAACTTACTGGATATGATGTTTCGTGTTTCGAGGTGAGAATTTTCTTCAAATAAAGGCGAGCCTAGCTTCGAAGTCACGAGATGTTACATCCTAACTTATTGGGTATAGCATTTTATTTCTTTGAGATAGGTAAGTCTTGTTTTTTTTTTCTTTCATATAAAAGGATCATATTTTAAAGTTTTCAAACTTTCAACATTAGGACATGATTTTATCAATTAGGTACCAATTTTTGGGCGTTATGAGGGTGCTAACCCTTCCTCATACGTAACCGACTCCCGAACCCGTTTTCTTGTATTTCGTGGACCAAAATCAATGTTTTGAAATAAAACGTTTTACAATGTGATCCAATCACACCTATGTAAAAAGGGATTGGTGGCGACTCCATTTTCTGTAACATCCTGAAATTCGGAATTTTATGTTTTGCTTTATAACATGCGTTAGGCTAGTTAAGAATGCTAATTGTGTATGTTTAGGGGTTCTAAGAAGGCTTTGGGTTGAGTTGGGCCTTAGTAAAATTTTTGTGTTTAAGCACTTAAAGGAGAGAAGGTAAGTGGCATCAAGACTTAAGGAAATAAGTGTGTATTTTGCTAGCACAAGAGGAGCTAGTAGTAGAGTGGTGTGGCGTCACATGAAGGGGCTAGAGGGGTGGAGTTCGAATCCCACCTTTTACAAATTTTTTGGATTATTTTGTGCTTCTTTTCCAAAGTGTCGGCCAAGGCTTTAAATAAGGTAAGGAATACTTTTTATTGATGGAAAGAAGACTAAGAAAATAAGGTAAGGAGGAGAGCAAGGAAAGAAGTAAAGGAAATGAGTAAGACGGGGGCTATGTTGGCCGAATATTTAGAAGGTGCTTGGGATAGAATTTTTGGTCAGCCATGACCTTTTTGGTGAATGAAGTACACGGTTTTGGTAGGGGGTGAGGGAGCCGATTTTCTTATGGTTTTTATGCAAATTTGTGCATGAAAGGTTTTGGTTTCTTTTAGCATTTTGGGTACTTTTCTTTTCCAACTTCTTTTTCCCCTTGTTTTGGCCGAAACACTCTAGTACATTTGTTCATCTTTCTCCCTTGTTTAGTCGAAACCCTCAATCCATTCTTGCTCATTTTTTCCTTTGTTAGCCGAAACTATCTAGCACTCTTTCTCCATCTTTTCTTTTCTTTTTCACTATTTCTTCAACCCTTCTTTCTTCTTCTTTAATCAACATTTTGGTAGCCGAATCTTCTTGTTCATTTCTCTCCATAGCCGAACCTTTTGACCCTTAATCTCTTCTTCATTATTTCTTTCTCTTTCGTGTTGGCACTCTCTTCTTTGATCGAATCGGTAAGTGGTTTCTTTCTTATCTTTTCACTTTCTTTTCTCCCTAGCCGAATGTGTGTCCATCACTATTTGGTGGTTCTATTTTGTTTCTAAACCGAAATATCACTTTCTCCTACTCCCTCAAATCATGATCATCTTTTCTTTTTCGTCGTGTTCTAGTGGGTGGCCGTATATCACATCCTTGCCGATTCACCTCTAGCCTTAAGTCAAACGGTGGAAGTCGGATTTATAATCATTAAGGTAATGGATTTCTTCAAGGTTCATTTCGATATCTCTCAATACTTGGTTATTCCCCTAAAACGAATCGATGATTATGTTTAAATGTTTATTCTAGGGACTAATCGCTTTCTTCTTCTATATTCGTTGATCCTTCGTAGTAGTGGTAAGTCTAATCCTATCCCTAAACAACTACTTGCACTCATCATAGTATTTTCTAACCGAGACTTTTCCAATGGAGGCAAGTGGTAACGATTTGAAAGGAAAAGCGATTGGAGGACAAAAAGGGGGCGGATTTGCAATTCCTACTCCTAAGTTCAAACGTAGGGCGGTATCGGCGGTTCAGGATTTTCCACCGGGTTGTGGACCATCATCCGGTGAGAATAGACAAATCGTGGTCGTTCACGATACTAGGGGTAAGCATTTTTAGATCGTCTGATTTAGATTTGGATTAATAAAATCATGTTTGTTGGTTAATCGAGTGTAATGATGATTTAGGTGCCGACGATCAAGAAGGTTTAGTCCTTACCGTAATCAGGTGTGTAATCTCACACCGAAATTCCGTTGATTCATGATTCACCATTATGATTGGACGAATAGATCGTTGTTTTTTTACAAGTCTAATAACCGTAATATAGCATGAATCGAGTAATTAGCTTAAACATCAGTATTTCTAAAAAATCTGTTAAATCGGTATGAAATTTGATATATTACGAAAATGCCCTTATGGGCCGAATTACGAATATACCCTCAATGAGCCGTTTTTATCAAAATGCCTTAACGGGCCGAATTGCTTAAATTCCTTTAAAGTGCCGAATTACGAAAATGCCCCTATGGGCCGAATTACGAAAATACCCTATGGGCCGATTTACCAAAATATCCCTGCGGGCCGATTTGCTAGAATGCCTTAGTGGGCCGAATTACCAAAGAACCATAATGGGTTGATTCACCTTAATAAATTACTTGATTAATGGTTGATATTTATATGTGGATGTTTTATGTTATTTTATTATGTATGTGGCATTTTACATATTGCATGGGATGGGAAAAAAATTGTATGGAGAGCGAGTAGCAGCTTGGTGGCATTGCCACAATTTGTATATTATCGTGCTTAAATATGATTTCGGTGGCTTGACTACAAAAATACTATATGATAGCAGTTTGACTGCAAATTTGGTGTGAGTGGCGGGGTGGGTTGACTTGATCTCCACAGTGTGATTGGTGGTCTCGGGGTGTGATGGATGGATGGGTTGGGTTGCATACATTTACTTCATTTAGATATTGCTATGTAAATGGGCTTCGGTCCAAGATGATACTATACGGGTTCGAGCCGAGTGGATGACTGTAAGGGGATTACACACCGAGTTCTAGTAACTCACCCTTTTTTTCTTAATTCTTGCAGGTAATGCTCAATGATGTGGACTTGGGCCATGGATGACTCGGTGGAGGCCATACTTTAGAAATGGTGTTTTCGAACTTTAGTAAATTTCATTTTCCGCTTTATTTCATTACTTTCACTATTTTGGGTTTAAAGTTGTAATAAGGCCTCTGGGATAAACTTTAATTAGCTTTATGTTTGGGACGTAATTATTATTTTTCTTAAATTGTTTTAAAAGGGGTTTTTCTAAAATCATAAATAACGGTTTCCAAAATTGATTAACAAATGGATTTCATAACAACCTTGTACAAATAATTTAACTTGGATTTTCTTACAAATTATCAACAATATTTTCAAAAGTCACGGTTTTAAAGTTCAATAATTCGATTCTTGATTCACAATCTACTTCTAAATTTGTAGTATTTTATCGAATATTTATAAACCAAACTTGCTTTCTTAACTATATCAAATTAACATAAACCTTTAGTACATTCACAAGTTCTTTAAACACTTTCTTCCTGTGACATACCAGATTTGCTCGTAACGCATGGGCCGGGTTTGGGGTGTTACATTTTCGTTTTTAAAGTCGACCCTCGTTTTTTCATAAAAACTTAAAAATGGTTTAGACAGTTATTATTAATACTATTTTTATTTTACTATTACTTTTATTATCATTTTCATTACTATTAACATTTCTATTACTTCTATTATTACTAATATTATTTTATCTTTACTATTTGTTTATTAATATCTTTTATTATTGTTGTTGTGTTTGTGTTACTATTATCATTATTTTATTATTATTTTTCTTATTATGCTATATAGTATTTATTTATTTATTAATTCACTATTAGCTTCCATTTTTGCTATTGTTTTCTGTTATTTTCTCTTATTTTATTCGTTTATTTCGCTTTTATCTTATTCGTATTTTATTTATACCTTTGGTATTGTTATTTGTATTTTCACCACCATTATTTTGTCATACAAACTAGTATCGTAATTTACTTTACATTTCTTTATAAAATCATATCACCTTTTACTCGATTTTCAAAATACGCAAATGCTCCGCGTTTCAAGATTCGAAAGAAATCGTACCCTAACTTACTGAGTCTCGATTTTGCTCATCGAATCTAAAGAACCTATTATTTTCGTTTTAAAATCAAAGCATATGAGTTAAATAAAAACTTATTCTTGGGAACTCAAAAATGTTGTGTCCTAACTTACTGGATATGATATTTCGTTGTCTCGAGATAAGGATTTCTAAAAATAAAGGAAATATTTTGTATTTGGGAATTTTGAGAAATGGTTCCCTAACTTACTGGGTTTCGATTTCTCATTTAACCCAAATAGTCGAATATCCTTCTTAGATTTAAATGTACGAGTTTTAAATGGCGAAAGATAAGCTTAGTTTTGAGGTTTCGAAATGTCGTATCCTAACTCATTGGGTATGATGTTTTATTCCTTTGAGATAAGCGTGTCTCAGCATCTGGTTTAATTTATTCAATTTTTTTAACAAAAAGGATCGTATTTTAAAAATTTTTCAAATTTTCGACATTAAGACATCAAATAATCAATTAGGTACCAATTTTAGGCGTCACGAGGGTGCTAATCCTTCCTCGTGCGTAATCGACTCCCGAACCCGTTTTTCTAAATTTCGTAGATCAAAACCGTCGTTTAATAAATTAAAATATTTTAAACGATAAATCTCAAGGTGACCCGATCACACCTCAAAAAAGATTGGTGGAGACTTCATTTTCATTTTAAAGTCGACCCCGTTTTCCAAACAAAAAATGGTTTCGACACATGTATTCTAAATATGATTATTTATTTGGGATTGCATAGGTCTGATTAATGGTACACATATTATGATGATTCTTCCACCAAATGAATTGATTACTTATATCAGCAGAAAATGTGTCTCAATACAAAATATTATGGTTGTGTGTGATTTTAATATGTGCTTTAAATTTGTAGTGGCTAGATGGGAAGGATCAACGCATAGCACTAGAATACTTTTTAATGAAATTTCATATTCAAGACTAAAATTTCCACACCCACCAAACGGTAAATTGTTTCATTCATTTATTTAAATAAAGTATAAGTTTTTTAATTGATTAGTTATTATCTTATGACATATAGGAAAATATTATCTTGTTGGTTCAAGATATCCTCAAATGAAAGGTATTCCTGGAGCATATAAAGGAGAATTATATCATTTACCTAACTTTAGTAGAGATAGACTTATATTTGATAAAGAAAACGTATTTAATCATTGCACATTTATCATTACATAGTGTGATTGAGCGATATTTTGGTGTACTTAAAAAAATAGACAATTTTAAGGGATATGTCAAGTTATAGTTTTGAAAAATATATGTTGATTGTTGTTGCTACAATGATAATACACAATTTTATCCAAAAAGATGAAGGTATAGATGATGTTGGCTTTATGAAATATGAAAAATGATAGGGCATATAATAATAATATTGAAAGTAGATGTGCATGGTTGTGGAATGGAAGCTACAAGAGATTCGATAACTCGTAGTTTAATGAGCTCATAACTCACAAACATTATGATGTAGTGTTATACGTAATACTTAAATTGCTATTATGTTACTAATATCTAATATCTAACATCTAATATATGATTTAAAGACTTTTAATTAAATTTTACAAATAAATTATATTAATCATATTGCTATTATTGTTATACAGAATTGTTATTATGTTACTAATACCTAAGATATGATTTAAAGACTTTAAATTAAATTTTATATTAATCAGATTTAAAATTTATATTTCGTTAAATTACTTTTCAGAAGTACAGCTGAATCGTAACAGTATCATAGTTTACCGATTTGCATCCATCAATATTAGTTGTATATCTATTTTTAAATTTTAAAGTAATTTTTGGTTGGACAAAATACTTGTTGAATGATTCGTGAACAAGAAGTTGCTGATCTTCACACTTTTAAGATGATGAACAAAGCTGATTTTCTCAAAATTCAAAACAGAACTGCCATGTTTCTGACTGAAAAGCCCACAGTCACAATGGATCCCTTCCTTTCACCACCCTGGGCCCCAAGCTATGGATGAACTGACAAAGGAGACATGGTGCGCACGTGCTCAGCATTCCCCCACGACAATGACCCGCACGTGTGACTTCGGCCAGCGAAAAAAAGGTAAACACAACGTCCCAACCCGACAAACCCAAAACAAGAAAAAAATGTTACACTAAACGATACATTACATCAAACCTTGTAAAATGTAACTATGTATAAAGATAGCATCATTTAGGGATCTCGAAAACAAAATTCTGAAATCGACAGTGTTTGAGCCGAGTTGATCGAATCCGCTAGAATTACATTTTCTTTTTTGAAATCCAGATTCGGGACAAATCGGATCGGGTTAGCTTTAAAAATCTATTCATCTGGTAGAATATTGGGTAGAATAATTTTAAAGCAAATTATTATCGGAGTCAAAATATGGCGGTAGAATATTGGGTCGGGGTCGAGACGGGGAAAAATCCGCCCGCCCCACCCTGTTGCATCATTAGGGATGGAAACGAAATAGGTACATTAGCATATTTGCAGGTTTCTAGGATGCTTATATATATATATATATTTGAATTTGGGTATTTACTTAATATCCATAGTGAACTTATACAAAATGTAGATATCAACCATTACATATTTATTATCTGAACTTTACATGATAATATAATGAATTTGGATATTTCAAAAAGATTATACAAATAAAACTTAAATATTAAAAAAAATGACATGTATGGGAGTTGAAAATCTATACCCCCGTGAAGTGGAAGGGGAGTTGGCAACATCATTGAGTCAGTCCCTCCTGGATGTGTGTCGCTTCCATCATCCCTCAAATGAGTACTCGATAATGACAGTTAAGACATTTGGAGACAACCGATACCTCACATCTAAGCTTTCTTTTAATCGCACCAGGCATTGCCTTCCACGTTGCTTCATTCTTCTCCATTTGATGTATGGTGTGTAAGCTGGAACTGCTTGCTTTGAAGCTGGAACAATGGAAATGGGAATGGGGGGATGGATGGGCTGCGTTTTGTTGCTTTGCTTTCAGCAGGGACCGCACACGTGGATGATTTGAACAAACCATGAATACGACTGTTGACTGTGGTCGTCGGCACCAAAATATCTTTGTGTGGACCAACCATTACTTTGCATTACTCCACACTTGCCATTTTCCTACTTATTCTCCTTTATCATCGCAACTTGTGGTCTTCGCTTATTACTTCTTCATTAAATTTAACATCCAGTTGGATCCAAATCTTTATTTTCTTAGGAGTGTTAAATATTTTAGAATGATTATATAAAAATTAAATATTTATGAAAGTGTTTAAATAAAGGTTTTTCATGTGCTTTAATCTAATTTGTAGTGAAAAATAGATGAATATTAATTTATTTAAAATTCAATACATAATATGTGAATCAAATATTACTTAAAAAGAAAAAAAAATATATAATTTAAAACATAATATACGTTTGAAAAATTCTTATACATTTTACCCTCATTCGATTATTATAAAAGATTATTTGAACGTTTTCATAATGATTTAATCTTTTATATAACTATTTAAAAAGATTTTATAAGTAAAAAGCTAAAAGATTAAATCTTAATTAAAAAAAAAAAAACTCAAATATAATAATTTGCTTAAGGGTATAATGTTTCTCCTTTCATCATAGTTGTAACCTCCTTAACCCGGCTTAAGCGTTATGGCTAGATTGAGAAGGCTACATTAGCCACCGAAATGGCTAAACTAACTTACGTTGCTTTTGAAGATTTTAAATAAACTCATTTTGGAAAAAAAACCGTATTTGCACTTTGAGTTAGTTTAAAAGAGTTCATTTATTAGATAATCTATACTTAAGACTCATTTTATTATTGATAGTGTTGTTTAAGAAGAAAAAATCGTTTGCTTGTCACTCTTCTTTATAAAAACTCGATGTTAAACTAATACAGCGGAAAAACCATTTTTCAAGTTATTTTGGAAACTTAGTTGCCTTATCGATTTTTTTTTTCAAAAATGGTTCATTTGCAATGTAACAGAAATTAGGGAACAATGTCAAATTTTACTTAAGCCCGATATCATACATTTTTCAGTTATTATGCTTGAGTAATCCATGCATGCAAAAATTTCCAAAAGAAAAGTTACCAAGCCTCAGACCATAAATAATTAAAAATTACAAACCAAAACCAATAAAGACTTCATAATACTTATTAAGAATAGTCCGAGGTCTAAGGTGATTCTTCGAATGCCGAGTCCGGTCCTAATTTTGAGGTTTACCTGAAAACTTAAACACTATTAGGGGTGAGCTTATGAAAGCTCAATGTGAGTGGAATTGTTATTTAAACAGACATAAATATCGAATACAGTGAAACATATTAGCTTTAACAGAAGAACACAGAACCATCATTGAAATTTAATATCATTACATAGCCATTATCAAATTAATGTCAAATGGTGTATGAGCATGGGTTATATCCATTCGAGTAACAATAATTAATTTTGATACCATTCAATACAACACAACACAATACATAGCATAAATCAATAACATTCGAATATGTCATGAGCATGATGCAATGCAAAAAGGTTCCTACCCATACCATCCATTACACACCACGAGATCCCAGAACCTGTCTGCCAAACTCCAACAAATGTAAGCATAGCTCGATGCGGTAAAACCACCAAATAATCAATAATGCAAAAAATCTGTCGGATATCAAATAGTGCGATACAATTACCAATAACATATAATATGCAATAAAATCGCCAATGTAAAACCCCAAACTCGGCCTAGACGTTACGACCGTGTCTGGCGATGCCACATGATAGGGTGTTAAAAACTATGTTGTCATAATAAACCGTCTTTGTATAATTACTATTCCTTGTTCCTATTTAGTTCTAAAATCAGTTTTACCAATTAGATCAATTGTTAAAAACATATCTCGTTGCGGAAGCTTTTAAAACCGTTTAAGAAATCGTGAGTTTAGAAAATACTTTAGCTTTTTGTAAAGAACCGAATTTTCCTACGACTAGCAGTTATAAATCCATAAAATAAATCAAACCCAAATTTACGCAAAAGTCCCAAATAGTCCAAAAATTACATCCCAATAATAATAAAACCATAAACATAAATCAAAAATCGTAGAGTCTAAAAACTATGGTCACCGTCGAGTCCTCCGCTGCACCAATTCGTCTAGGTCTGGGGATTACCTGTGCACATTAAATAGAAAGGGATGAGTTTACGTAAACTCAGTGTGTAATCCCACAGAAAACAAACAACAGTAAACACAGTGCACAGTAGGGGTGTGCAAAATTCGGGTAAAACCGAAAAAATTCGGTTAATCGACCGAATTCGGTTAATCGGTCGGTTAACCGAATTTTTTCGGTCGGGGGTCGGTTAATTATTTTGTGATTTTTCGGTTAACGGTTAATGCGATTCGAAACCGGTCGGTTAACCGAATTTTTTCGATTTAACCGAAAAATTAATAAATAAAATTATAATATATAAATAGGCCCACTATTCACCTAAACCCAATCCCTAAACCCAATCCAAACCCAAATATCTAACCCAACCCAATTACCCAATCCAACCCAATCATAAAAATTACAAATATTTTAATAAATAAAAATAAAATTCTAAAACTAAAACTAAAATTATGTAATCTTTTTAATTATGTAGTGATTAATTTGGCAATTCGGGTAATTCGTTAATTCGGCTAATCGGTTAATTCGGTTAATTTTTAACCAAAAATAAAAACATATAATTTTCGGTTAATTCGGTTAATCGATCAATTAACCAAAAAATTTCAGTTCGGTTAATTTTTTGAAAAAATTTCGGTTCGATTAACGGTTAAAAATTTTGAAAGGTCGGTTAATTCGGTTAATGTTATTTCGGGTCGGTTAACCGAATGAACACCCCTAGTGCACAGTCAAAAACAGTCTTGGGCCTAAGCCCCTTTCAGTATCAATAGCGGATTGGCCTTAGCCCAACTCAAAGATGACGATGTCGGTATGCACAAGGGCCTTAACCCATCACGATTATCGAAAAACAGATATGCAAAGATTCAATAACAAAGTCCTACCCAACCAACCTCTACACACCATCTCCGTCCAACCCTACACTCCATGTGGGGATTAAATCAACCCACCCTCCCTACACTCCCGGTAGTAACAATGCGGGCACATGAGCGGCGCGATATATTAGGCTTAAGAGCCTTTCAAGGACACTTCCTCCAAATAATATCAACCCAACCCAATGCAATGCAACATACAATGAAATGTCATGCTATCACAGGTTTGTCAGATACACATTCAGTTCAGTATACATGCTTGTATATAACATGCTCGGTACATAATTCACACAATCAATATCACATAGTTAAGGGTCTAAGTAGTGCTTACCGGCCCTACGGAAGGTTCACAGTCGACTTGGGCGACTCGTGCAACCTTAACAGTCATTTCAGTAAAAATAGGCTCACACGCCCAAGGCCAATCTGCCCGTGTGGGCCCACACGCCCGTGTAGCCCACACGCCCAGATTGGTATTGGCCTGTGTGGATCACACGGCCTGGCCCAATTTCCCACACGCCCGTGTGGACTACCCGTGTGGGCCTACACGGCCCAAATCAATCTAGCCTGTGTGTCGCACACGGCCTACCTAGCCATCACACGGTCGTGTCTTGTGCGGACGGTCTGGCCTCATCAATCACACGCCCGTGTTATGGCACACGGCCTACCACACGGACGACCACACGTCCATGTGGCGTCGACGGTGAGGTTTTCAGCTTTCACCGAAATCTCATTTTCTGCGTAATCGAGTACACACCTGTATCGTTTTCGACGTAAAAGCAACTCCAAGCAATCCCCAACCTAAAATTGATCAATATTTCACTCCATTACCTTAGATCGAACAACGAAGTCTCTTTACCACCACGACACCGATCGAATAACTTCAGCCCTTTAACCTTTTTCAAACACAAAACAAATCCCATTAACCACTATCCATAACCCAAAACAAAAAACGGTACTTACCACACTTACCGATAACGTACGGAAAAGTGCCGAAGAACAAGCTGCGAAACAATGATAGTAGGGAAAACAAAACAAAAACGAAAAAGAAGAAGTGAAGAAGAAGATGATCAATTTTTTTCTGCAGAGCGAATTTTTGGGAAACTGTTTTACTCAAATCCCACTACCTACCCTATCTCAATCCCTTAATTTCCTCTCTCAACTCCCACTACACATCCACCACTCAGAATCCCAGTTCAACACAACTTTAGCCGAACTTTAAGCAAAAATACTACTCCTTGCCATCACAGAGAATCGAACACAAGCCCTCTAACACACCAACACTCCACTTAACCACTAGACCAGCTGGCCTATTCTGGTATGGTTTTGCAAACAATTAAATAAAAGCTTACTGAACAAGAGCGAGGCTTAACTTAGAAAAATTTCAAAATTTTCCAAAGGCGTGGCTTGAACTTGGGACCTCCCACATACACCCAGAACACATAACCACTGAAGCAAGCAGATATTTGTGTTACACATTCACAAAAACGAACATAGAAATTTTGGGGCGTTATAGCCAATCCCCTCAGTACTCTAGGTATAGTGCACTGACTATATATAAATACAGACTTAATATGCCGTCGATACTCCACGGAACTCATCCATCAACCATAAGATATCCCATCCCAATGCAAATGTAATATGTCACACAAACTCATACATAATCATATCTTAATACTTTTCATATTTATGTGACATGTTCAACATGCCCTCAATAATCACATACTTTCAATAAATGGAAACAGTGTTCTAACTTTCAAATTACCATTAAGATGATATCATTCAACATTACACAATTTCACATACTTTTACGATTTTCCAATGTGTATGTATAGCAACCTTTCCAATATAACATAGCAAACTATCCATATAATTATATCATGCATAAACTCATATCTCAGCAAATCATGCTATATATACAATCAATCTCATGCCAAATAACATAATCATGTATCACATTACCATTCACACAGTCACACTGTCAAACTAGCAACTTTGCTAACATATCAATCTTTTAGGGCTCGAAACATACCTGGTTCGGCCACTTACAAAATTAATTATTCTTTGCTATTAAGCCAATCCAATCAGCAAGATAAATCATCAAATATATCAAAAAAAATTATCATTTTTAATTAAGCCTCCTTATTTTTCGCTTTCTCACAGCACACAAGTTAATCTTTCAATTTTCCTTAATAAACCTTAAAACGAACCTAAGTCCAAAATCAATATAAATTCCATCAATTCATCTCTTAGCCAGATCTTAAACACCCACTTATGGGTTCCAACCAATCATCAAAATTACTACTATTTGGCGAATCCAAACTCGTTAGATTTCTTACACTATTTTGTTGCGAATCGTGCGCGCGAACGTCTTTCAGCTTAATGGTTGATTTGGGGTGTTCCGGTCAGCACCTAACACAATTACATACTAGAAAATCAGTAGCTAATATTGATTAAAATCCCTCATTTAATCAATCCATAACCTTTTCCCAACAATTTTGTCGAAACAACAAACTAGTTTACAATTAATCGCACTTACACTTCCTGAATTGTGAGATCCGAATGGCTAATTGATCAAGAATGTCTTTCCCTAATTAACATGTGATTAAAGGTTGATTAGGAGGGTTCAAGAACTCAAATTAATGTTGGGAAAATATGGGAAAGAACCAAGAAACAAAACAACCCCTTTCTTGTACATAGGCATACGTAACACCACTCGCGGTAGCCAAATTCAGGACTAATTTAAAAATGATTTAAAGATCAATTAAAAATCTGGAAAAATACCTTTAAAATATTTAAAATTCCCTTAAATTCCAGATCTGGAAATTTAGGTTTTTAATTGACAAGATCAATCAAGAAAGTGAAGAAAGAAGAGTTTTTACCCAAGCTAGTTGAGAGAAACGACAATGGCACTTTCTTGGCAATGTTCGTGTAACGACCCAATAGTCAGGGGTGTCGAAAAGTAAAGTTTAAAACTTCGTAACCGTAAAATGAACCCACAAATATTTTACTAAATGTTTACGAGGTTAGTTTAGTAGTGAATTAGATTTTGGTTAAGTGATTTCGTGAAATTAGGAGTTGTTTAGGTACAGGGACTAAATTGTGTAAGGGCTAAAAGTTGAATTATAGATTAAAACAAATAAAAATGGACTAATGTAGCAATTATACCATTAATTAAATTGGTTGGGAGGTGACCGACCATGGTTTAATGATATATATATGCATGTGTATATTATATATATTATATTTATAAGTTAAATAATAATAGTTAATGGTGAAAAACAACCAAACCCATTTCTTTTATTTTACATGCAAACAAATTAAAAAGAAAAGAAAGAAAGAGGAGAAGAAGTTGGACGACACCTTAGGGGTTTCTAACTTTTTCAACTTTAATTAGTTAGTCACTTTAGTCCATTTTCTTGTATTTTTTACGTTTTTGGAATCTCGATATCTAGGGCTAGCTGACCCATGTTTCAATTTTTAGTATTGTTTAAGATTTTAAATATTACTATTGTTGAATAGTTTAAGTATTAGAGGTTAAATAGATAGATTTTTAAGTTAGAAGTGGAAAATGACTAAATTGTGGGATTAATTGTTAATTTTGAGTAATAGGGACTAAATTGTGAAAAAAATTCAAAATTAAGGGGTAGAATTGAAAATAGGGAGCTAAATTTAGCTTAGAGTGAAATTAGTATAAAAAATTAAGGTTAAATATGAATATTAAAATTAGTCTCGGTTTAGGGACTAGATTGAGGATTAAGCAAAATGTGGTATAAAATTTGAAATTTAATGAAAATTAAGTTATGTATTATTAATTAATTGTAATTATTTTATTCCATAACAAGCGTCGTTCTAGAATCCTTGAATAAGAAGGAGAAAGAAAAGGTCGACGTCGAGTAGCTTGGAATATATGGTTTGTGTTTCTATAATCTGAATTAAGTTATAAACTATTGCATATTGCATTGTTATATATATGGTAAGCATTTGAGGCGAGTACTCTTATACTTTGGGATTAAATTGAATCCATAGTTGATTGGAATGGACTAATTTTGTGTATTACGAAATGTGTTGCATATGTGAATATTGAATTGAATATATGTGATAATGTATATATATTGTAACAGCCCAATTTCAGTGAAATTAGAACAGTGGTTTCGGGACCAAAAATTCGAGCCGAAAATAAAATTTATTTTTATTTTATTATATAGACCGTATTATGTTATAAATTTCATGTAAAAATTTTAAAAAGAAAATTTTATCGATTATGTGCTTAATTACAAGAAGGACCAAATCGCATAAAATGCAAAAGTTGAATTCTAGTAGCTATAATGATTAAATAGCTATGGAATTCAAAACCTAAGGTCCTTATAAGGTAATTAGACCATTAAAGAAAAGTATGTAGATATTTTGATGACTCATCCATGTAAATTTAGAAAAAGGGCAAGGACTAAATTGGAAAGTGAAAATATTTAATTAATTAAAAGATGATAAAAGAGATATCATCTTATTTTCTCATCTTCTTCCCCAAAATAATACATGGAAACCCTAGGAGAGAGAGAAGAAACTGTCATGGCCAAATTGGGTCAGTTTCCTTGGCCCCTTTTTAGTAATTTTGATATTTTTGAAACCGGGATAGCTTAATCTATCTATTTGGGGGATTAATTTGAAAAGTTATCAAAGTATGGAAATTAGGTCATGGATGTATATTCTGAAAATTTGAAATTTGTGGTAGAAAATGAAAGGTTGTTGATAGATAAACAACTTTTACAAAGTGATTTTTGATGAAAACATGATTTAGGGACTAAAATGCAAAGTGGTGAAAATTGATGAAAAATTCTAAAATTTATAGAAAATATGTGCTGTAAATTTTATGTTGGAATTTTGGTTAGGCTTGGAATAGGGAGTAAATTGCATAAATTTCATTTTCCGAGCCTAGGGACGAAATTGGAATTTATGGAAAAGTTAGGGGCAAAATGGTAATTTTTCCTAGGATGTAAATTGAGTCCACATGAATATGAAATGTGATAAATTGACGTTAAATTTACTCGTATAGATCCGGATAGACCAAATTCGGAGTTAGAATGAGGAAAAGAGGAAAATGTCGGATTAGTAGATTTATGCACACGAACATTTGTCGAGGTAAGTTCGTGTAACTAAATTTTATATGTTTTTATGCTTGAATTAAATGTTGTGTTTGTGAATTGTATAAATTCCATAAATATGTGAAATGATCACATACTCGTTAAAGCCCAATAAATGATAATGCCCAATAAATGAAAAATGATAAAAATGTAAATTTTATGCTTGAGTTGAATGTGAACATTTGAATCGCATAAATGCATAAATATATGAGATTGACCACCTATTTGATAATGCTTGAAAGATGTTAAATTCCGTTTGAATAAATAGAAAATTCGATGGATATGCGATTTCCCGAAATAAATGAGATCCTGAATTTGTTGCTATCGGGATTTAGCTTGGACGAGTAATCCTATTGATCTCATTATAGAAAGGATTTAGCCCGGATGGGTAATCCTGATATAAGTCCTCTCGAGCATATGTTATGGATTGGATTTAGCCCGGACGGGTAATCCAGATCAAGCTCTTTAGAGCATATGTCATAAAAAGGATTTAGCCTGTACTGATAATCCTGTTGTATATATGTATGGCTCGAGAGTGTACTCTCTAAAATAGTACCTTATGGATACCACTGAATATGAATTGACAGATTTACTGATTTGTACACTTTATGTGTACTACCTGTGTATCCATCGATATTCCGAATAAATTCAACGAGTAAAAACCTTGACATGAGAGAATATGAATAAGAAATGAGTTGTTACACGTATTTGTCTGAAAAACATGAGAATGATGATATATGACATTTAATATATGAAAACATGAGAGGATGATATTTGAACAAGGAATTCATTTGATGAATATGTTCATCCTTGAATGTAGACTTGTATACTTTGAGTGTACTACTACTCGTATGATAATGATATTTTGAGTAAAATGAGTAAAGTTTTGATATAAAATAATCTGAACTCGAGATGTGTTATATTAAAAAATACTTGAGATGTAACGAATTGATTTTTACATGTTGTGGAAAATATATGTGCATGGAAACTTGATTGTTATTGAGCCTATAAATGTTTTGATGTTATTATGGAATATATGACTAACAAGGGCAACGAGAATATGTGTAGGGCTTGAGGTCAAATTGATTGAATGTGCCTTACATAGTTACCTCAAAATAGAATGAATGGTAAGTTAAGTACCATGTTATACAAACTTACTAAACATGTAATGCTTACTTAGTTTTATTTCCTTGTTTTATAGTAAATCAGAAGCTCGACGGAGATCACTCAAACTATCCATCGGCCTATATTGGTATATATTGTAACGCCTCGAATTTTGGGCCTAGAAGTTCTGGGTTTTTAGTGTGGTGACAGCGAGGAGGTTGCACACATAAGTTTAGTTGTGCAATTAGTGACAAGAATGGGCCTGCTGGTCTAAGTGGTGGTATGAGTGTTAGCATACCTTGAGGTTTTGGGTTCGAGTAGCTGGATGCGCAACTGTGGAGGGTCTTTTATTTTGTTCTGTTTTAGTATTAATTATAAATGTTTATTTATGGTATTATATGATATTATTTATAATTATTAAATTATGTGTTGAATATATGTTGGTTTTTATTTATTATTTTTTTATTTTCCTTTTCTTTTCTTTTTTTGAGACGTTTCCTTGGTTTTATTCTCTCTGTGCTTTTCTCTTCTTCTGAAAATGATCGCGGTTTGTGGATTCTGGAACTTCGCTCCTCAGTAATCTTCTTCACCGTCAAAACAGGTGTGGGATTCTAATCTAGTTACTACATTCTACTCTTAAGTCGATTGCCATCTTGCATTGCAAATCCCTTTCCTTCGGCTTTTCGTAACTATACAATAACCCCGTCATTTTTGAGTTTTTAAATGTTAAAAGTGAAGGAAAAACATTGTTTTCTGATATATGTTGATAGGGCAAGGGTTAATGACTGTCACTATAGCTTAAACGGGGTTTTTGGGGTTGTTTCGGAGAGGTTTCGTGACCTCTCCGACGGCCACACGGGTGGCACACGGCCGTGTGGATTTGGGAATTAAGGTTTTCGGGCCATATTGGGTGCCACACAGCCTGGCCCCATGGCCTTGTGGCCGATTTAGAGATTTTTGTCGACTTTCACACGGCTGTGTCCCTCGGGTACACGGGCGTGTGAGATTGGGAATAGAGTATTAGGGTTTTGGAGTCACATGGCCTGGCCACATGGCCGTGTGACTGATTTGGGAATTTAAAAATTCCACACGGGCGTGTGTTATGGGACACACAGCCGTGTCTGATGGCCATACGGGCGTGTGACACCTTCACACGGCCGTGTCTGCCCTGCACTTGATTTTATTGAAATTGGACAGTGAGTTACACGGACTGTTTACACGGCCGTGCCCCTGCACCACACGGGTGTGTGCCTCTGTCACACGGGCGTGTGCCACCCCTAGCCCGGGTGTTTGGATCCCCACACGACCTGGATTGCTCCACACGGCCGGAGCACATGGGCGTGTGGCCCTAACTCGCCAGATTCTGAATTTAAGGCAAGTCGAATGCCGTTGTGAGACTATGTGTTTCAACCCCTCGTCTAAGCTTGCTGAGGGTGAATACAATTCTGTTCTGACTTCGAATTATGTACTGCTTGTAAGTGAACGTGTGCTATGTTAGGTACTGAATCTGAGTGCATAAGTGTGCACGTTTCAGAATCGATTGATCGATCGAAAGTGACTCGCTCAATGACTACCTAAAATTGTATTCTGAATTGGTGCATCTGTATTCACACACCTGCATACATATATTTGCATACATACATCTGCATATAAAGTATTTTGGGTTGGGATTTTGAAGAGAAGGAAGATTTACGATCTGATCTAGCAGTTTACTGTAACTTATCAGTATAACGGATTACCGCGATTGCATCAGATCAGATGTACGTGCTAGCTTACGCTACGCACGTACCACCATCCGATCCGTAATTTTACTGCAATTCATCGGTATAGTAGATTACCGCCTTGCACTGTACCGCATGTACGTTAGCTACGCTACGTACCAATATCTGATCTGGCAATTCATACTACATGTCTGTACCACAGTTTACCGTATTGCACGTTACAGCTTATACGCTAGCTTTGCTGCGTAATTTATGATTTGGCAGTTTATCTGCATTCTGATAGCCCAATTCCAAGAGGGTCGAGGGCGGTTCCAATTCCCTGCGGGTCGAGGACAATGCTGATGATCATCGTTGCCGGGTAACCCGGGATGACATCATAGGGGAGGTATAAGGTTGGATGGGCTTTTTAAGGTCCAACTCGGAGTGTAGGGATGGGTGGGCTAATTTTATCCCCACATGGTGTTGGTGGTACGAAGTGGTGTGCTGGCTGGATGGGTGGGTTGTTTTATAACTCATTTGCACTCATATGCATCTGATTGACACTGTGACTGAACGTGATACTGTGATTGAATTTGATTAAATGTTTGACTGAAATATTTGAATGTCTGATTGACTAAAATGTCTGATTGTATTGTTCGACTGAAGGGAACTCATGCCTAAGAGAACCTTGTGTGATGGGCTAAGGTCCAAACCGATTCTGATTCTAGAAAGGGCTGAGGCCTAGGTTTTAATTACTGTGAATTACTGCTACTGTGTCCGATTAGGCCATATGACTGTAGAGTTACATATGGTGTATGTTTGGTTTGGGGTGAATTCACTTAAGTGTTATCTGTTTGTAAGTATGTCCTGGATTTGAACTGCTTCTAGTTCTCTGTTTCTGCTTCTGTAGCTTAGCTGGTTTGGTCTCACACTGAGCTCGTGTAGCTCACCCCCTCTTCTGTTTCCCCTTTTCAGGTACAGTTTGGGATTCTGGATGCTGGACTCAGTACGCGGAGGTCTCAGACAGTTTTGTGAACAGCAATTGAGCAGTTTGTGTTTTCTGGTTTTTAACATTTGGTTTTGAACTGTAGAGAATTATAATACTGTGGTACCATTACTATTTTTAACCATGTTCGTACATTATGATTTGTTTACAGTTGCGAACGGTATTTTTAATCGAATAAACATTTTGGTTTATTTTGAGATAAATATTTTTAGAAATAGAATTTTGAACGACTAGTTTTTGTCAAATTTTCCTACGATCACTTCGGTGATCAATGTAGCATTCTAAATTCGGTCTAGACTTCTAGGCCGGGTTTAGGGTGTTACATATATAGTAAATCAATTATGGTTGTAATGACATGTATAGGTTATATTGGCCCTATTAGCATGTAAATGTAAATGATGCTTGTAATCTAGCCATTTGAATGGCTAATAATGGTTTGTTTTGATATATATTTGTAATGTCATACTATGGTAGCTACATATGTGTTAAGTAGTTGATCAAATCATGTCTAACATATGGACTAAACCAAGGTAAGATTATAAACATGAATGCATGTAATGATATGCCATGTTGAATGATGGAGTTTGCTTAATTTGAATGCTTGAAATGGTTAGTATTTGGATATAAGTTTTAAGTGCAGGTCAATGGTGTGATTTTGGGTGAGAAATGAAGCTAGAAAGGGCTTCATTTTGTCCATACGGGCAGACACACGGGCGTTTGTCTAGACCATATATGACACATGGCCTGGTATATGGGCGTGTGGTTAGGCCGTGTGTCCCCTGTACTTAAATTTTGAGAAACAGAATGCTCAGAATTGAACACACGAGCGTGTGTCTCAACCGTGTGTGCCACACGGCCTAGAACATAGGTGTGTGTCTTGGCAGTGTGAAACCTGCACCTAATTTCAAAATGAATTAATTATCCACACGGCCTAGCACACGGGCGTGTGGCATGGCCGTATGCACAAGTCAGAGAGTTATACGGGGTCGAACATGGCTTGTGACATGGGCGTGTCCCTTAGATCACACGGGCGTGTGAGCCTTGCACCTTAGAAAAAATTTGTAATTTTGCGAAAAATTCTTAGAGGTTCCGATTAAGTCTCGACTCGATTATAATGCTCGTATTAGGCCTTGAGGGTCCATTTAAGAGACGTTACGAATTATCTCGATTAATGAATAGTAACTTGTATGAATTACCTGTAAATGTTTTTGAATGTTCCGATAATGCTCCGTAACCCTGTTTCGGCGATAAATATGGGTTAGGGGTGTTACATATATGAGATTGGGACATTTGATGTATTGAAAAGTGAAATGAGACCCTATTAACTTTTTCGGGCTAAGTCGGATATAGATGGCATGCCATAGGATAGGAAGAGTTCAAGGATTTCTTCGACCTCGAGTCAATGAGGCACTGGGTGCCAAATTGCTTTGGTTTAACCGATGAGACACTGGGTGTCAAGTTATATAGCGTTGGACACAGTTGTTACTTTGGATTTATTCGATAAGGCATTGGGTGCTAAACTGGTGTGTTGGTTGGATCCGTGTATCCGTCCGAGTCCGAGTCGTGTTAATAGGAAAAATGTAAATAATGAATTTATGTGTTTGATATTGAGATGGCAAAGTTGAGAAATGATTATGAGATGAGAAATGAAATATGAAATGATAAAATGAGATGTGAATTTTGAAATGAGTTCAAGTATTAATAAAAAAGATGAACCATGCCATTGCATGAGTTGAATTACCAAATGCTATATATATATATACGAGATACCATTGATATGTACTTGAACATTTGGAAGCTAGTAGATGTAAATGACGAATGATTAAATTCGTATTATTGATTTGATATATATATATATATATGTTTATAACATTACTTGTTACATTGCTTGCATTTTAACTACTCATATTAAGTTTAAATTGTTCGGATTATAGAAATACCACTGAGTTATACTCAGGGTGCGGTTTGTTTTCCGTGCGAAGGTTAGGTACTTTTAGCTTATCGTCGACACATCATCCAACAACGAATCCCGAGCTCAAGTGTGGTGATGTTTAAATTTGTAATGACATGTACCTAGGAAGTCTTTGTTTGAGGTTGCTTATAATGTAATAATATTTTGATTTTCTAGTGATATGATGATTATGTGTATATATGGTAGTGGTTGAGGCTATGTTGGCATACTAGCTTGCCTTAATGTTTTGGTAGGTGTTAGTTTAAAGTTTAGTAGCTTAAGTAGCTAAATGTTAGTCCAATTGGTAAAATTTGGTATGAACGGAAGCTTTGAAAGATTGATGTTTGCTAGTATGTTTGATGATATAGAATGTGGTAACAATGAGGGTACATTGGTTAGACACTTAGGATGGTTGTTTCGGCTTGTTTTGAGCATGTTTAATGGTGTTTTGAATAGATTAAATGGCTGGTAATTGAGTTGCTCAATGTCCAAGTAAGCGTAATCTGGTAAACTTGAGTTTCAAGGTATATTTAGGTGCACACGGCCTGTCACACGGCCGTGTGTCACACACGGGCAACACATACAAGCGTGTGCCTTGAGCGTGTTGAAAAATAGTATAGGTGTAGTTTCCACACGGGCTGACACACGACCGTGTGTCTCAAGTCAGTGAGTTACACAGGTAAGGACACGGGCTGGGACACGGCCGTGTGTCCCAACTTTGAAAGTCACACGGTATGGGGCGTTCCACACGGCCGTCTGTCCCCTATTTCTAGGTATTTTTGAAATTGCCCTAAAACTTTCAGAATTGTTCCAAATTAGTCCCTGTTTGTTCATAGGCTATTTTTAAGGATAAATAGACTCGAATTAAGGCCTATAAGAGTTTTTTACTCTAATTTTGAATGAAATGGCAAACTCAAGCTAGGTAAAGTAGATCATTCTACTAATATCATCAAAGGTAGTAATAGTCAGAGTATGGTTCAATACTCTGATGCTAATAATTGGAGTAGTCTTGTTATGTATCCAACTTCTAGCTTTCAAGAGGGGATAAATAGTGATAAGAGTGTAGACAGTGGCAGACCAAGTTTAGCATTGCATAGCATGACTCATTATTCGATTGTATAAGACATTATTATGGAAATGTTAAATTAGCATGTATTGCTCCTTGTATGATGTGATGTAAATAGCCAGCTTGTAGTTTTTATTTTTGATGTGATTGAATGTGATGATTGGTTGTAATTCCTGTAACCCTAATCCAACGACGGAAAGGGGTTAGGGGTGTTACAGTTCGGGATCGACCTTGGGGTTTAAGATTTCATATTTGAGGCTAATTTTAATGAGGAAAAATACCAACAAGATGGTGGAGAAGATGTTAACAAATCTTGAGACAAAAAGAAAAAGAAAGAGATGGTAAAACTAGGTGTAGGCGACGGCAACAATGGAGGAAGAAAGAAAAAAAAATTGAAGATCAAGGAGGAGTGGAGAGGGGAAGAACAACTAGGGTGAGTAAAAATAGAATAAAGGCTTATTATTTTGTGTAAAATTAACATTTATACATATGGCTACAAGGGTATGGATGGCACACACATTAAAAACAAAGGATTTTGTAAAAAAAAATAATTATTTTGCATGGGAAAGGATTCAAACTTGGGATATCAATTTAATTTTCATACTTTTGCATTTATCAATTAACCACTAGGCTATTTCTTTATTTTTGAAATAATTTTGCAATATTTATTTTAAAAACAAGGCGTGTCACATTTTAGGGTTTGAGGCAAAATTAGCAAAATAATAAAAATGATGAGAGAGAAAGGATTTGAACTTGGGTTTCAAGGAATGTTTCACTAACACTGAACTAACAAATCAATACCTCGTTTATTCCTAAAAACATATAGATAATATCAACAATTAGGGCATGACCATTCTCTCTCGATTCCTAAACTCAATTCTACTAACCTCGATTTTTGGGATGTCACAATAGTGAAATTTAACTTTACTTGATACGTGTTGTCCCTTTCATTTTGGCATATATGACACTTCTAAAATCTTTTATTAGCTCTTCTCTTTCAATCAATCAAGTAGTTGTAATTATTTATATTCCTAAAAAAAATTATTTATAAGAATTGCATATTCAATTATCTAATTATTAAATTAAGGAATTCAAAATAAATGTTAAAATTTTGGTAAATGTGAGCTTAAGCAATATTATTAGGCAACACCTGAATTCAACAATATTGACTTTAGAGGAGTATAACAACAAACAACCAAACAATGAAAAAAAATATTTGACTAATTAAAACCTTTTTAAGGGAAAATATGGATGGATGGATGATGCAAAGCATTGACTATACTTATATTTGTTGAGTTTTTTAGTGCAGCAAGCAACTTAATGAAAGCTTGAAGTCAACTATTTTAGGCAGATTCAGCTAAAATAATTAATTATTTCAACCCCTTTGTCAAACATGTTGCTTATAGGCTAATGCTCCTTCAATCCAGCTTAGTAAATAATTCTCTACACAAACCCTAAATATCATTCATTAATGGCTTCTTGTTGATTACATATTCAACTGACATTTTATGTCATATAATTCATATTCAGAATTCATGATTACTTTTCTTAATAATGTCGTATTTAAAATTGAAATCTATATTCTCTCATAAAAGTATAACGTACCTTAACATTGCACTAATTACTTTTTGATTTTAAACCGATTCTTTTAATCAATATCAACTGATTTATTATATTGGTTGATTCGATTAATTTAATAAAAATTTCTAAACCCTTAAAATTTTTTAAATGAAAAACAAGAGATTTTTCCTCAATATTAATCTTATTTAAAATTATAGGGGACCCAAATATGTGGTGCCTAAATCTTAAATGAGTTATCATTCTTGATTTGTAAATAAGTGTAATGTTGATATTTCATCAAAGTCGTCATCATACCCTTTATACTCCCCACTTTTTCTTTCTTTACTTGATTAAACTTATCATTATCAATTTGAGCTTCCTCATTTGTACCAAAATAATTTGAGTTTGTTCGCAATGTCTTTTAAATTAAGAGGCGACATATGAATCCACAAATCGCCCCATCATCTATCTTAACAAAAAAAGTTATTATGTTTTTCTTAGGTATAATTAAAATTTTAGTTTATTAATTTGGTTTTTATTTTTGTAAAAGTTAAATTTAACTCTCGAACCTTTTAAAAAAATTTGAATTTAATCATCAACATTTTTAAAAAAATTCAAATTGTTGTTTTTCTTAAACAAAAATATTGATCAAAATATTAAAATTTTAAATATAGCAGCTCGCATGGCAATGCACATGTACTCCATGCTATTTTTCTTGAACTTTTATGAACTTTTTATATTTTTTTGAATATTTTTTATAAATTATAAATTATTTATTGACGTGACATATAATTCAAATAGCGTCATGTCAATTTAAAGAATACGTGAATTGTCATGCTAATATCATTAAAGAATTAATGTTTTAGTCAGAATCTTCGTTCAAGAATGCAATTTGATTGTTTTTTGAAAGGTTAATAACTAAATTTAGTTTAAAAAAGAATAAGAGTTTAATTGATAAAATATGTAAATATTAAGGGTTAAGTTTGACATTATTTCTTTTTGTTTATACAATACTTACTTCTATTCATATCAAATAAACATAATGTTCTTATCTGATTATTATTTAATTTATTTATATTTTAATATATAATAATTTATATTATATAAATTTGGACATATTTATATAGTGATACGGTGTTCATATTTTTAAAAAATATTTTTGATAATTATTATTTTTAAAAATATGGATAGGCAAAAAGACAAACATCCCATACAATTTTGAGGTATGAAGGGTGAGGCCGGGCCATTGCCCATAAAATTTCCATTTGTTACTGAAATCTATTTGTACGGAGCTTAGGTTGATTCGAATATTTATGATTTTATAATAAAAACATTGATTAAAACTCAACCCAAATAGATAAGAGTAGTGAAATTAAAGGAAGAAATGGGTGATTGATCCAATGTAAGGCTTATGTAGATGCATATGACAATGGTGGCATTGGATGTTACACCATGCCACTTTCAGAACACCATTAATGATTCACTTGTTCCCTGCAAACACCAGCCAACGATATCACAGTTTCTGATGATCCCCATCACCTCTCTGCACCTGAATGTCTTGGGAAATTGGAATTACGCAATCAAATCATTTGAAGATCTTTTTCCCCCTAAGAAAGACTGACTTTTTAGTTTTCAGGAAGGATTTTTGTATACTAATCAATTTATATAGGGTTTTTTATTAAACGAATATAAAAAAATAAAAAAAATTTAAAAATAGTATAAAAAATCTATTATGTATTAAAATGGTACATTCAGGGTGATCACGCCTATGCCAGAGACGGCATCACCCTAGTTCTGATACCCATTCTGACGAAAAAAAATTGAAAAAGAAAAAAAACACTGAAAAAAAAAGGCTGATGAAGTGACATGACCCTGGTGGAGGGTCTGCCACAGGCGGCACCAAAAGTGCCAGTGGCAAAGGCGGTACCGCGACGATGTGACCCCTCTTGCATGTGGTTTTGGTATTTTTTGCCGTTTTGGGATCTTATAATGATCCCCAATTTCAGTTTCAGGTAGGAGGTTGAAAAGGAAAGAAGAAGAAGAAGAAGAAGAAGAGGGCGGTGCCGGAAAAAGAAAGAGAATAGAGAAAGGAGAAAGAAGAAAGAAAGAAAGAAAGAGAAGAAAAAAAAAAGAAAAAAGTAGGTATAATTTTTTTTTAAATAATGGATGATATTGTTATTGTGTTGATTTGTTGTTATTATTATTGTATATTGATTTTTATTTTATTATTTGTTGTTGTTAGTTTAGTTATTATTGTTAGTTATTAGGATTAGTAAAAAAATTAATTATTATTTTAGTTAGTATTATTGTTAGTTATTATTATTGTTAGTTAGAAACCTTAAAATAATATTTTAGTTAGTATATTGTTAGTTATTAATATTGTTAGTTAAAAACCCTAATTATTATTTTAGTTAGTATATTGTTAGTTATTAATATTGTTAGTTAAAAACATTAATTATTATTTTAGTTAGTATATTGTTAGTAAAAATTATTATTATTGTTAGTTTAATATTGTTAGTAAAAATTATAATTATTATTTTAGTTAGTATTATTATTGTTAGTACAAAATTATTATTATTATTGTTAGTTATTAATATTGTTAGTTATATAAAAAAAACACTAAAATAATACATTTGAAACATTATGTACTAAAATAATATAAAATAATAAAATACATAGTGTAAGAGCCCAATTTTGCTCGGGCTTAGAAATAAACCAAAATAAAATAAAAAAACATAAATGTCCATTTGTTTAAAACAGTCCATTTACAATTATAAAGTTCAAGACCAAATACTTAAACCTGTGACCCAAACCAATTACCCGAGCCCACTTACAGACCCAATACCTAAACAGACTACCCAGTAACCGGCAACCCAAACCTGGCCTAATACCCCAAAATAGACCTGACCCAAATTACACGGCCCAAAGAGGCCCAAAATCTTAATTTTTTTTCAGTAAGCCTAGGGTTTCTGAAACCCTAGGCGCCGCAAGTGATCAGCATGCGCCATTCGCGCCGCAACCACCAGGAACCTCGATCAGGCCGCAATTCGCACAAATCCCCCATCGCCGCCACGTTCTCCGTCTTCTACCTGCAAGAAAGGAAAGAAACAGCAGCGCAAATGGAATTTTTTTTGTTTCCTTTTTATTTTCTGGGTTATAAAAACCCATAACATCTGTAACACGAATACACAAAAACAAAACAAAAAAAAAAAAGAGAATACAAAAAATATTCACAGAAATCCAGAAACTTTTCGCAGAGGTGATTTTTTTTATTTTACCTTTTTTTTATTTATTTTCTATACATTTTTCGCATATAAATAATGTTCCAAAATAAAAAGGGCGAGAAAATACCTTTGAAACAAAGAGGTTTGGCCTCCGGCCACCATCCGCGGTGGCGCGTATAGCGCATGGGGCGCGTGGCCTGTGAAGTCCGATGGCCATTCCGGACAGAGGCGAGAGAATTTGAGAGCATTTACAATTTTTTTTTTTGAAACGGCGTTAAAATGATTTTTTTGGCCGAAATGTTATTTATATAGGCTATGGGAACGACGTCGTTTTTGGGGTTACCTTTAAAGGCCAAAACAACATCTTTTATAAAGCTGAGACCCGCGCGTTGACCCGACCCGGGAAGGATCAGCGTATTTTCATAAAAGGGTCTAATTGCTGAATAAACCCTTCCGCATTTTTGTAAAATTCAATAACATTTTTCCTTATTTTCAATTTTGACCCAAAACTTACATTTTGTTTCAATTTAACCCTCGGGCTGCCTTAAGGGCTAAAAATAAAACGTCGTCGTTTTTAATATTTGGCATAATTTCCATTTTAGCCCCTACAGTATAATGCGCATTTTCGATTTAATCCTTTTATGTTTGCTATTTAATCCTTATTTTTTTTTCTATTTTTAGTTATCTTGATATTATATTAAATTGTTCAATTGTATTAATATGTTATGTTTTTATTATATTAATTTTATTAATAGTATAAATTCACATATTTTTTTTATTACCATATATATACATTAAATTACTATTATGTATTATTTTATACAGTTTAATATTATTTAAATTATATATTATTTCATAATTTGTATATTTATTATTGTATTATATTTTCAAAATTTTATATATTATATTATTATATTATATTATATGTATAATTCAAATCATTTTATATTTTATAAATTTCAGTACATTATATATTGTTTATACTATTTATATTAAATATATATAGTTTTGTATTATATTATTTAAAATATTTTTTATTTAAAATTGTTTATTTATTTCAAAACGTATCTAATTTTCTCAATATATATATATTTTGTTATTTTTTTATTTTTGCAATATTTATTTATTATTTGGCATATGTTATTGTATAAAATGTTTAATCTTGTGTAAGAAGTTTTCATATTTATTTTGTAGTTTTTATTATTATTTATTGCTCTATATTTGTCTATATTCTTCCATTTATTCATGATTGTTTAGTATAAGTATTATTGTTAGTTATATTTTATATTACTTGTATTAATATGAAATATTAGTATATTATGATTGCTTTTGATGTTTGATAAGGTATTAATATGATATTTTCATATATCATCATTTTAAAATAAAATGCATTTTGCAAAATTACTATATTTTATCAAAAGGTTTTAAAATAGAGGCAATGTTTTGTGTTTAGAAATTCGGGAAATAGTGCCCTAACGTGCTGGGTTTCGATTTTCCGTTTGACTAAATAACTAAATACCCTTTTAATAAAATTTCGTAAATTATGAGATGATTTTAGTTACGAGGGTTTAAAAATATCGTGTCCTAACGTGCTGGATGTGATGTTTATATTCTTTCGGAACAAGGAAATCTCAAGTTTTAAATCAAATTGCTCAGTTTTTTTAGTCATATTTTAAATGTTTATTAAATTTCAAACATTTGGACATGATTCTATCGATTAGGTACCAATTTTTGGGCGTTATGAGGGTGCTAACCCTTCCTCATACGTAACCGACTCCCGAACCTGTTTTATTGTTTTTCGTGGACCAAAAATCAAATGTTTTAAAATAAAACGTTTTGCAAGGTGATCCAATCACACCTAAGTAAAAAGGGATTGGTGGCGACTCCCACTTTCGTTTTTTAAAAAGTCGATCCCCGTTTTTCAAAATTTTAAAAATAGTTTCGACAGCTTGGCGACTCCACTGGGGACCAATAAGAGAGTCAAGCCATAAAATCGATAATTTCATGTCCTTTTGTTCGAATTTAAAATTTTGATTTTTTAAAAAAAAGCATGATCTTTTTATTGTATGTGATTTTAAAATATATCTCTTTGCATTGCACTCCATGACCGCCGTGGTCACACCCTTAAGTGGGAGCGAGAAGCTACGCCTTCGTGAGGTTTTCACCTTCGCATGGGCTAGTGGACTGCTTCCGGAATACATCTGTACCTATGTCTTCGTGAAGTTTTCACTTTCGCATGGCCATAGGGAAATGTATTCCCCTGAACCGAACTCGGTCCGTATGAGCCTATAATGGGTGAGGATCGAGGAATCTGCTAGTTTAGGTACCTCAACTTTAGAACTAAACCGCATATAGTAAACCCTAAGAACCCACCTTAGGTAGAGCTATGCCAAACTTTAGTAGATACCCTGATAGGTGTGTGTTTATTTTACTTGTTTTATTTTATCTGTGGTACTTAGTCGTTGTGTTTCATTTTTGTGCATGTCATTTCATATTTTTAGAGGTATCGATTCACGGTCAGTTTCTAAGTTAGAAAGCTGGTTATGGAGAACGAGTTCCTTGATAAAGTGGGAGACAATGCAGCTGTTCGCACATGGTCAGAGCAAACGCAATCGGAGAAAGGAAATGGCTTAGTTGACGGGTATGTATCTGAACTATGGGATTTTACTCGTATTAGTACTAGACAGAATGAGTTTCAAGAGTTGAAAGAGATATGGACCCAGTGGGGTGATGAGTCAAAGCAGACGTTCTATCGTAGTTATGGCGATCTACCTTACTTACTCGACATCAAGGTAGATAAACATCTATTCCGGGCTATGACTCAATTTTGGAACTCTGCTTATAGCTGTTTCACTTTCGGGGAAGTAGATTTAGTGCCCACGCTGAAGGAATATACAACCTTGCTTCGCTGTTCGAGGTTCCAAGTCGACAAAGCTTATTTTAGGGCAGCCAATGTTCCAACTTTTGTGAAAAAATTGATGAGTATCACAGGGATTAGTGAACAGTGGGTTACAGCTAGAATCCAAGAGAAAGGTGAAGGTAGATACATACCTTGGGTGAGTTTGAGAGACCTGATCCTAGCACATCCAGATGAAAAGAAGAAGATCGACATCTTTGCCTTATGTATTTATGGTTTGGTGATCTTTCCCAAAGCTCTAAGACATATAGATGAAGCAATTACTGATTTATTTGATCGACTTAACAAAGGGGTCACACCTGTACCTGCGATATTAGCCGAGACGTTCAAATCTTTAAATACATGTCGGAGAGCTGGTGAAGGTAGATTCATTGGATGCGCACAGTTATTAATGGTTTGGTTTCACAGTCATTTTCGGAAGGTTGACAGGGTTCCTTACCAAGTGTTCTCTGAAGGTTATTCTCCCTTAAAGGAGGCCACAGCTACGACAATGAGAGACGATCTATCAGAGGAAAGGTGGATGGAAATTCTTCAAAACCTCCGAGAGGAAGATGTTAAGTGGAAAGCCCATTGGTTGGTTCCCAACGGAGTCCTTTATCGGTGTGGAAGTTTTGATTGGGTACATCTGCCTGGAATCTGGGGAGTTGTTGGATATGCACCGTTGCTCGTATTAAGGCAATATAAAGCAAGACAGTTCATACCGGTGACACAGGGGTTAGCTCAAAGTGGATTCTCATATAAGGGAGATAATTATAAGAAGAGGATTCGAGAGATTTCTGAGGCTTGGAAGCAAGCTCGCTGTATGAAGATATTGACTGGAGGACTGACGACAACCCCGGAGTACAAGGAGTGGATGAGTAAAAGGATCAACGACAACATCCCTGGGCTAAGTTTGGAGGGTGCTCAATCGATGAAGGAGTATTTACAAGTGGTCCCATCGGAGTTAGAAATTGTGAATCAAGATTTCGAAAAGAAGAGTTCAGAGCTTGGAAAGAGGATAGAGAAGCTAGAAGAAGAAAATATGTATTTGAGGCTAGATGTGGATGTTCAGAAATCAGAGGCTGAGAAATTAAGGAAGGAAAAGAGGAAGATAGAAGAAGATCGAGATAGTTTAAAGACAGAGTATAAGAAGATACGTCTGACGATGAAGAACGCTGGATTGGGAAAAACTTTGGAACAGTGGCAGCAAGAGGTCCAAGAGGAAAAGGCCAAAGCTGACTATTGGGAGAAGAAGTTTCGAGAAATGCAAGTGCGAAACGAGGCTTTAGAGAAAAACTTGGCAGAAAGTTTAAATGAAAAGGGAGAATTAAAAGCTAGAGTGGTTGAACTTGGACGGTCTCTTCATCACTATCGAAGCCGTAATTCTGCGATCGAGTTGAAGTCAAGTCTGAACAAGATCGAGGAAATGAAGGGTAAGCTTGAAGAGTTAGAATCAGCATTGCACAGTTGTGAACTTCGGATCGAGCTTCTTGAAACAAGAGAAGGGCGTTGGAAGGAAGAGCTTCACCATTCTTAAGATCAAGTTAGAAGTCGAGATTACCTCATGGGTGAAGTAATAGTTCAGATTCGAGAGGTAGCTGATCATCTACAGACTTTGGCATCACAGGCTGATACGTTGAGCATGAAGTATGAGCTGCAGTCCGATCGTAGTCAAGAGTTAGCTTCCTTACTTGGGAAAATCAAAACCTTAGGACTTAGGGCGAAAGCATATTTGTAGTCCGTTTTATGTAAAGGATTTTATTTTCTAATAAAGTTTTCTAAAATAAAGTTGAATCAGAATCGATGCCTCTTTGCATTCATGCATTTGCATTACATCATATCATATGCATTTAAGTCCATAGAGGGAGTCTAATTAGTTAAAATTATAACAGAGAGAGGGAGATAGAAAAAGGGAAGGAAAATCTGGAAGCTGAACATCCTTACGGTACACGTGCTTAATCAAAAAAAATGGATCAAAGATTGGAACAATTACAAAGAGACATGTAAGACCAGATGCAAGAGCAGATGGAAAAACTCCAACAAGAGATGATGGACCAGATGTTGGAGGCACAAAAGAACATGATGACTCAAATGGCCCAGATGCTGAGTGGGGCAATGGACAAGGGAAAGGGTCCCATAGTTAACGCTGAAGACAATGAGAATTTTTCTAGGGGGTTCACTCCACCACACGTGCAAACACAACATGAGGAATATCCCAGAAGGCCACCTGTCACAGTTAGGCCTCAGCAAGGGCAAGCTGACAATGGAGTGCCCATGAATTTTCAAGTTGGCATAGGATCCAACCTAGGGGATAACCCCGCTAATCCTGTTATTCCTGATCTGGACATGGCACAGAGAGAGGGGATCAGAACTGAATCTTCAAGATAGTTGGAAGATCGTTGTAGATGGTTGGAAGAAAAATTCAGGGCTTTGGAAAATACCGACCATCACCATGGTATTGACGCAAAGGATTTGAGTTTGGTCCCAGATCTGGTGCTTCCTCATAAATTTAAGATGCTGGAATTTGAGAAGTACAATGGGACTAGTTGCCCTGAAGCCCACATCACTATGTTCTGTAGACACATAACTGGTTACGTGAACAATGATTAACTTTTGATTCATTGTTTCCAAGATAGTTTAGTGGGGGCAGCATCCAGGTGGTACAATCAACTCAGCTGCGTTAACATTAGCTCCTGGAGAGACTTGGCTCAAGCCTTCATGAAGTAGTATAATCATGTTACAAACATGACACCTGATAAAATTATATTGCAAAACATGGAAAAGAAATCGAATGAAAGCTTCAGGCAATACGCGCAAAGATGGAGGGAAGTTGCCATGCAAGTACAACCACCTCTCTTAGAGAAGGAAACCACCATGTTGTTTATCAATACTTTAAAGGCACCTTTTATCATCCATATGATAGGAAGCACCACCAAAAGTTTCGCAGATATAGTGATGGCAGGTGAAATGATAGAAAATGCCATAAGAGGTGGTAAGATTGAAGCAGGAGAAAGTATTAGAAGATATGCTCCTAGAAAAAAGACAACGAGGTGAACAATACGAGTACATACAACAAAGGGTACTCAAAGGCAGTTACTGTCAGCCAGCCGAAAGTGGTTACTGCCGGGCAACAAGGGTCGACAAGACAAGAATCAGGCCCAAGACAAAATTCTGAAAAGCTCTAATTTACGCCAATCCCAATGACGTATAAGGAGCTATATCAAAGTTTATTCGATGCACGCGTAGTGTCCCCATATTATCTACAGCCGTTACAACCCCCATATCCTAAATGATATGACTCCAACACTCACTGTGATTACCATGCGGGAATATCGGGGCATTCGATAGAAAATTGCACGGCCTTCAAAAAGGGAGTTGAGAAGCTCATCAAGTTGGGGATTGTCAAGTTTGATGATACACCCAGTGCAGAGAACCCATTACCCAATCATGGAGATAAGGGAATAAACGCGATTGGAGAGAGTGTCATGAGAAGGACAAAGGGGGATATGTAAGAGGTGAAAACTCCATTGAGAATGGTGTGGAAAGAAATGGTAAGAAGAGGAATGATATTATTCGATTCTTTCAAAAGATGTGAAGGACTAAGGAACTACTGCGAGTTCCACAAAGCTGAAGGATATGAGATCCAGAAATGTACTGAGTTCAGACTATTGGTACAGAGCCTTATAGACAATAAGGAACTGGAGTTTTACGAAGAAGGCGCAGAGGGAGGAAACATACATGCAACCGAAGGAGAGTTGACAAACCAAAAAGTCAATTATCCGAGGGTCATTATTTCCCGACTAAGAAACACAGAAGGCGAAGCACAAATCGCGCCTAAAGTTGTAATCCAGAAACCTGTGCCCTTTCCTTACAAGGATAACAAGATGGTACCATGGGATTACAATTGTAACGTGAAGACACTGGGAGTGGAAAACTCAGCTAGCACTTCCAAGGAGGTCCAAAGTGAGGGATTCTACACACGAAGTGGGAGGCGTTACGACTCGATAAACGTCAGAACAGAACCTGCAAGATCAAAGACTGTGGCAATTGAACCAGGGAAAGGACCTGGCGCCCTTATCAACGAATCTGTGAAGGAGGAAGAGGCTAAAGAATTTTTAAAATTCTTAAAGCACAAAGAATACAAGGTGGTGGTAGAAGCAATACAGAAACAACCGCTCGCATATCGGTGCTAGCCTTACTTTTAAGTTCGAAAGTACATCGTGAGGCATTGATGAAAGTGCTGAACGAGACTTATGTTACTAAGGATATATCTGTCAATAAGCTTGACCGATTGGTTAGTAACATAAGTGCTGATAACTTTATTTCCTTCAGTGACGATGAAATTCCACCTGGAGGTATGGGATCGACCAAGGCCCTACACATAACTACTCGTTGTAAGGGATATACTCTACCGAGCGTACTAATCGACAATGGATCAGCCTTGAATGTCTTACGGTTGTCAACACTGAAGAGGTTGCCGATAGACAGTTCTTACATGAAGACTTGTCAGAACATAGTGAGAGCGTTTGATGGCACCGAGAGAAGAGTGATGGGAAGAATTGACATACCGTTGCAAATTGGGCCAAACACGTATGAAGTGGATTTTCTGGTGATGGATATCAAGCCCTCGTACAATTGCTTGCTGGGAAGGCCCTGGATTCATTCAGCAGGGGCAGTGCCCTCATCCTTGCACCAAAAGCTGAAATTGGTGACAAATGGTCGGCTGGTTACTATAAACGCGGAGGAAGACATCATAGCGACTGTTACCAATGACGCGCCATATGTAGAGACAGATAAGGAGGCCATTGAGTGTTCTTTTCAGTCTTTAGAGTTTGTCAACGCAACATTTATTTCGGAAGGAAATGAAGTTCCAGTGCCCAAGATATCCAAGACCACGAGGATGGGCTTACAAATGATGGTGGGGAAGGGAGCCCTACCAGGAAAAGAACTGGGCAGACATCTCCAAGGAGAGATTCAAGTGCCATTGCTGAAAGAGAAAAGAGACCGCTTTGGCTTGGGTTTTAGGCCAGATGCCAGATAGAGGAGAAAAGAAATAGAAAAAAAGCAAGAGAGAAGAAGGGCACGGCTAAATGGGGGAGAAGTCAAGTGGGAATCGATGACATTCCCCCACATATCCCAGACCTTTGTATCTGGAGGAATAATTCACCCTGAGAGAGGGTTATTGGAAAGTCCTCACATCAATGCTATACACGGGGAAGAAGTTGAACAAAGAAACCTGCTGGGCATTCGCCCTTATGAACCTGGAAGCGTTTTGAACAATTGGACTGCAGAGGAACTTCCTGTAGTTTTTAAAGATTATACAGAGTAATATTTAGAACGCTCTTGTTGTTTTTAGCCTAGGAATAATAAGATTTTTTTTTGTGAAATAGGCTCATGTTCAGAAATTGTTGTTTCAATAAAATACATTTTTGATAATTAACTTAAGCAAATATTCTTTCATTTCATTCTTTTGACTTTCTAATTTCATTCCAAATTTTATTCATATCATGTGAATAGTTGTCCTCGAATTCATTTGTTCTTTGTACATTCTTTGGTACCCATAACAGTTCCTTAGATATCAATAATGTGAGCAACGATAATACAGATCTAGAGGTCCACTTTGAGCAAGACATGTGTTTAGAGGAATCTCAGGATTTTGAAGGTGACCGAGATTGTGAATTATCTCCAGATTTGTTAAGAATGGTAAAGCAAGAGGAGAAACAAATTTTACCCCACGAGGAGGAGGTAGAAAACATAGCCTTGGAAGAAGGAAAGGTTGTGAAAATTGGGACGCGCATAGCCGAGGAGACAAAATAAGACCTTTTTGAGTTACTACGGGAATTCAAATATGTCTTTGTATGGTCGTACCAAGATATGCCTGGGCTAAGTACCGAAATTGTAGTACATCGTCTTCCCATAAGAGAGGAGTGCAAGCCGGTTCAGCAAAAGTTACGAAGGATGAGGCCTGACGTAGTGTTGAAAATAAAAGAAGAGGTCCAGAAACAGTTTGATGCTGGTTTTCTACAAGTGGTCAAGTACTCAGAGTGGGTGGCCAACATTGTTCCTGTCCTTAAGAAGGACGAAAAGGTCCGGATGTGTGTGGACTATAGGGACTTAAATAAAGCTAGCCCAAAGGACAATTCCCTTTGCCACATATCGACACACTGGTGGATAACACGACGGGATTTTCATTGTTTTCCTTTATGGATGGCTTTTCAGGATACAATCAGATCAAGATGCACCCTAAGGATATAGGGAAAACCACTTTCATAACACTGTGGGGTACCTTTTGTTATAAAGTAATGCCATTCGGACTAAAGAATGCTGGGGCAACATATCAAAGGGCCATGGTAACACTGTTCCACGACATGATGCACAAAGAGATTGAAGTATATGTTGATGACATGATTGCCAAATCTCGAACGGAAAAAGAACACATTGAGGTTTTGAAGAAATTGTTTTTGAGGTTGAGAAAATTTCAATTGAAGCTCAACCCGGCAAAGTGTACTTTCGGAGCTCGGTCAGGAAAATTATTAGGTTTCATAGTCAGCCAGAGAGGAATTGAAGTTGACTCAAGTAAAGTCAAAGCTATACAAGAATTGCCTCCACCGCGTACTCGGAAGGAAGTCCAAGGTTTTCTTGGAAGGTTAAATTACATTGCTCGGTTTATTTCACAATTAACTGAGAAATGTGATCCCATATTTCGTCTTCTCAAGAAACACAACCAAGGTGTATGGGATGATGAATGCCAGAGAGCTTTTGACAAAGTCAAACAGTATTTGTCAAATGCACCAGTACTATCTCCACCTAATCCAGATAGACCATTGATACTGTATTTGTCAGTATTTAATAATTCCATGGGATGTGTGCTTGGACAACATGATGAGTTAGGAAGAAAAGAAAACGCGATATATTATCTCAGTAAAAAGTTCACTGATTGTGAAATGAGATATTCATCGATTGAGAAATTGTGTTGCGCTCTGATTTAGACAACTCAGAGATTGAGGCAGTACATGCTATATCATACTACCTGGTTAATTTCGAAGCTTGATCCATTAAAGTATATGATAGAGTCTACTGCTTTGAATTAAAGGATGGCTAGGTGGCAGATTTTGCTGTCTGAATTCGATATAGTCTATGTGAGTCAAAAGGCTATAAAAGGAAGCGCAGTAGCAGAATTTTTGGCTAGCAGAGCTTTGGAGGATTATGAACCTTTGAGCTTTGATTTCCTAAATGAAGAGTTGATGTATGTGGCAAATACTGAAGATTGTTCGTGGAAGTTAAACTTTGATGGAGCATCGAATGCTGTGGGAAATGGGATTGGGGCAATCTTGGTATCCTCTAGTGGTGATCATTACCCATTTACATGCAAACTAGATTTTGATTGCACGAACAACATGGCGAAATATGAAGCATGCATCATGGGAATTCGAGCAGCCGTAAAGCGTAAGATCGGAGTACTAGAAGCGTATAGAGATTCTGCCTTAGTAATCTACTAGCTTAAAGGAGAATGGGAGACAAGAGATCCCAAGCTAAGTGATTATCAGAAAATAGTTCTGGGATTGATTGAGGAGTTCGATGAGATCACTTTTAATTATCTCCCACGAGATGAAAACCAGATGGCGGATGCTTTGGCAACCCTAGCTTCTTTGATCAAAGTAAATAGGCCAGAAGATATGAGACCTATTCAGATGAGTATCTTCGAAGTTCCAGCTCATTGTTATGACATAGAAGAGGAGGAAAGAGATGACCACCCTTGGTATCAGGATATATTACGATACGTAAAAAATCGTGAATACCCGGAGCATGCCACTGAGAATGAGAAAATGACTTTAAGAAGATTGGCCTCTGACTATGTTTTAGATAGGGATATCTTATACAAGAAGAGAAAAGATAAGATATTATTGAGATGCGTCGATGCAGTTGAAGCTAGAAAAATCCTGGAAGAGGTTTATGATGGCGTTTGTGGAACACACGCTAATGGATTCACAATGGCCAGACAGATAATGAGATTTGGATATTATTGGTCCACCATGGAAGGTGATTGTATCAACTATGCTAAGAGATGTCATAAATGCCAGATTTACGGAGATAAAATTCATGTGCCTCCGTCACCTTTGCACTTTATGACTTCCCCATGGCCATTTTCCATGCGGGGCATGGATGTTATTGGACCAATCTCACCAAAAGCTTCGAACGGACATCGATTCATCTTCGTGGTAATTGACTACTTCACGAAATAGGTAGAGGCTGCTTCATATGCTAGCGCCACTAAGTCAAGAGCTAGTCGCTTCTTGAAAAAGAGATCATTTGTCGATATGGAATGCCCGAGAGGATCATATCGATAACGCTACCGAATTTAAACAACAATGACGATAACGTAAATTTGTAGTCAATTTGGGATTAAGCACCATAACTCGCCTCTCAGTATCGTCCAAAATGAATGGGGCGAAAGGAAGCGGCCAACAAAAATATCAAGAAAATAGTAGGGAAGATGACTGAGACTTATAAGGATTGGCATGAGAAACTACCGTTTGCACTATATGCTTATCGAACGGCCGTCAGAACCTCTACTGGGGCAACGCCCTTCTCGTTAGTCTATGGAATAGAGGCTGTTCTACCCATTCAAGTGGAAATTCCTTCTCTTCGAGTTTTGTCATAAATAAAGCTGGATAAGGTTGAATGGATTCAAGCTCGGTATGATCAGTTGAACTTAATTGAAGAAAAGAGGCTAAGGGTTATTCGTCACGGTCAGATGTACCAAAAACGAATGATGCGAGCCTATAATAAGAAAGTTCGCCTAAGAGAGTTTCATGAGGGTGACCTTGTATTGAAAAAGATCCTTCCCATACAAAAGGATTCCAGAGGAAAGTGGATGCCGAATTGGGAAGGACCATATGTGGTGAAGAAGGCCTTCTCTGGAGGAGCACTGATCTTGATCGAAATGGATGGGAAAATTTTACCCAACCCTGTGAATTCTGACTCAGTCAAAAAGTATTTTGCTTGAAAAGGAGAAGAGGCCAAAGTGAAAACCCACAAAGGGCGCTTTGAGTTTCTAAAAAAAAAAAGAGAGGCCAAGGCGAAAACCCGCAAAGGGCGCCTTGAGACCAAAGGGGTTTTGAGTTGAAAACCCGAAAAGGGCGGCTCAAATTCTGAATGGACATGCAGTCATCTTGCTACACTTGAATTAATAATGAAATGAAGAATGTTGCATATCAGGGCATCAACAAAGTACTTTGGGTCTTCTAAACACATGTTGAGCTCAAGACAGTCTTCATAAAGTTTGTATATAGAAGCTCAATCGGTGATATCTAGGGCATCTGATTTTTTGTCCTATTCATTTTATTATCTTGGGATTCTTTTTCTTCTCAAAGATATGTTCTCAGCTAATTTTCTTTGTATTTTGGATAATTTATTCAATTTTAACTCTTTTTGAGATCAATTTATTTGTTACCCATTGTTCATAAATGTGTTGCATTGAAATAATGATTGACGAATTAATAATTTCACAAAAAGAAGTTCTACATATTACTTTGGAAATTTCTAGATAAGACAAGGAACCGAAACAGGACAATTATTTAGAATTTCCATGTGCATAGAAATATTTGAGAAAGAAGAGTCTGGATAGAGACTATTTCTCTAAATCCTTTGTCTAGTTAATAATTGGACAAAGTAAATGAGTTGATGTGATGTAAGTAAGTGACGACATCAGGCCATAACATTTGGGGGTGATGTGATGAATTAAGAAACCCTGAATTGTGGTAGAATGGGTTGAATTTGAAATAAGCCCTATACCTTAAAAATTTCAAATGGATCAGAATGAAAAAGTTTTAATTCCCATTGTAGTATGATGGCACAAGCCTCGTGTTCTCAAGAATCAAACAGAGTTGACGCAGAAATTACATTGGGGCAAACTTGTTGAGCAGAACAGGATTGATGAACAAGAATGAAGAACAAATGAGTGATAAAACCTAGAATAGGAATCATACTCATAACATTTTTGCATCATAGCAAATCTCATTAGGAGCATTTGATTCATTCCAATCATTGCATCCTAATCCTTTAAAAGGAATCATTTTCATGACATGTTACATTCGTGTCACTCATAACACATGTAGCTAGAAGCATTTGATTCATTCTGATCATAGCATCTTAGTCATGTGACATAAACATATGGAACCAAGTCTACAGAACATGTCCTTCAGTGGATGGTGTAGCAATATCGGTGAATTTGCAGATCTTATCTTCCTGAGTTGCAGGAAGCAGATAGAAGAGACTTTCAGCCTTATCTCCCTGAAGTTGCAGTGGAACAGACTGAAGAAAGAAGATCTTATCTTCCTGAAGTTGCAGGAAGCAGATCAAAAGAAGATTTTAGTCTTATCTTCCTGAAGTTGCAGTGGAGTAGACTGAAGAAAGAAGATATTATCTTCCCGGGTTGCGGAAGCGCATCAAAAGAAGATTTTAGTCTTATTTCCTAAAGTTGCAAAGTGGAGTAGATTGAAGAAAGAAGATCTTATCTTCCCGGGTTACAGAAGCGAGATCAAAAGCACTTTCACCTTATCTCCCCGGTTGCAAAGTGGAGTAGATCAAGACAGAAGATCTTATCTTCCCGGTTGCAGGAAGTAGATCAAAAGCACTTTCAGCCTTATCTCCCTGAAGTTGTAGTGGAGTAGACTGAAGACAGAAGATCTTATCTTCCTGAAGGTGCAGGAAGCAAATCAAAAGAAACTTTCAGTCTTATCTCCCTGAAGATGCAGTGGAGTAGACTGAAGACAGAAGATCTTATCTTCCTGAAGTTGCAGGAAGCAGATCAAAGACATTTTTAGCCTTGTCTCCCTGAAGTTACAGTGGAGTAGACTGAAGACAGAAGATCTCATCTTCCTAAAGTTGCAGGAAGCAGATCAAACACACTTTCAGCCTTATCTCCCTGAAGTTGCAGTGGAGTAGATTGAAGATAGCAGATTTGGCATTCCTGAAGTTGCAGGAAGCAAATCAAAAACATCAGATCTTATCTCCCTAAGTTTGCAGTTGAGCAGATCGAAAAAATAGTAGATCTGGCATTCCTGAAGTTGCAGGAAGCAGATTGAAGACATCAGACTAATTGAAATCAAGATGAATTTCCAATACTATTGAAGTCACGGTAGAAAAGGCTAGGACCAAGAAGTCGAGGCTCGACAAAGACCGGGCAAAATTGGACCTTCTGTTGTCTTTCCTCTATTCTCATTACACGATAATGAGCAAAGAGGGGCAGCTGTAAGAGCCCAATTTTGCCCGGGCTTAGAAATAAACCAAAACAAAATAAAAATAAAAACATAAATGTCCATTTGTTTAAAACAGTCCATTTACAATTATAAAGTCCAAAACCAAATACTTAAACCCGTGACCCAAACCAATTACCCGAGCCCACTTATAGACCCAATACCTAAACAGACTACCCAGTAACCCGCAACCCAAACCTGGCCTAATACCCCAAAATAGACCTGACCCAAATTACACAGCCCAAAGGGGCCCAAAATCTTAAAAATTTTTCAGTAAGCCTAGGGTTTCTGAAACCCTAGGCGCCGCAGTGATCAAAGATGCGCCATTCGCCACGACACCACCGTAAACCTCGATCAGTCGCACTGCACAAATCCCCCATCGCCGCCACGTTCTCCGTCTTCTACCTACAAGAAAGGAAAGAAACAGCAGCGCAAATGGAATTTGTTTTGTTTCCTTTTTATTTTCTGGGTTATAAAAACCCATAACATCTGTAACACGAATACACAAAAAAAAAGAGAATACAAAAAATATTCACAGAAATCCAGAGAAATAAAATTCAGAAACTTTTCGCAGAGGTGATTTTTTTTTTATTTTACCTTTTTTTTATTTATTTTCTATACATTTTTTGCATATAAATAATGTTCCAAAATAAAAAGGGCGAGAAAATACCTTTGAAACAGAGAGGTTTGGCCTCCGGCCACCATCCGCGGTGGCGCGTATAGCGCGTGGGGCGCGTGGCCTGTGAAGTCCGATGGCCATTCCGGACAGAGGCGAGAGAATTTGAGAGCATTTACGATTTTTTTTTTAAAACGACGTTAAAATGATTTTTTTGGCCGAAATTTGATTTATATAGGCTATGGGAATGACGTCGTTTTGGGGGCTACCTTTAAAGGCCAAAACGACGTCGTTTTATAAAGCTGAGACCCGCGCGTTGACCCGACCCGGGAAGGATCCGCGCATTTTCATAAAAGGGTCTAATTGCTGAATAAACCCTTCCGCATTTTTGTAAAATTCAATAACATTTTTCCTTATTTTCAATTTTGACCCAAAACTTACATTTTGTTTCAATTTAACCCTCGGGCTGCCTTAAGGGCTAAAAATAAAACGTCGCCGTTTTTAATATTTGGCATAATTTTCATTTTAGCCCCTACAGTATAATGCGCATTTTCGATTTAATCCTTTTCTGTTTGCTATTTAATCCTTATTTTATTTTTATTTTTTTTTCTATTTTTAGTTATCTTGATATTATATTAAATTGTTCTATTGTATTAATATATTATGTTTTTATTATATTAATTTTATTAATAGTATAAATTCACATATTTTTTTTATTACCATATATATACATTAAATTACTATTATGTATTATTTTATTCAGTTTAATATTATTTAAATTATATATTATTTCATAATTTGTATATTTATTATTGTATTATATTTTCAAAATTTTATATATTATATTATTATATTATATTATATGTATAATTCAAATCATTTTATATTTTATAAATTTCGTACATTATATATTGTTTATACTATTTGTATTAAATATATATAGTTTTGTATTATATTATTTAAAATATTTTTTTATTTAAAATTGTTTATTTATTTCAAAACGTATCTAATTTTCTCAATATATATATATTGTTATTTTTTTTGCAATATTTATTTATTATTTGGCATATGTTATTGCATAAAATGTTTAATCTTGTGTAAGAAGTTTTCACATTTATTTTGTAGTTTTTTTTATTATTTATTGCTCTATATTTGTCCATATTCTTCCATTTATTCATGATTGTTTAGTATAAGTATTATTGTTAGTTATATTTTATATTACTTGTATTAATATGAAATATTAGTATATTATGATTGCTTTTGATGTTTGATAAGGTATTAATATGATATTTTCATAGATCATCATTTTAAAATAAAATGCATTTTGCAAAATTACTATATTTTATCAAAAGATTTTAAAATAGAGGCAATGATTTGTGTTTAGAAATTCGGGAAATAGTGCCATAACGTGCTGGGTTTCGATTTTTCGTTTGACTAAATAACTAAATACCCTTTTAATAAAATTTCGTAAATTATGAGATGATTTTAGTTACGAGGGTTTAAAAATATCGTGTCCTAACGTGCTGGATGTGATGTTTGTATTCTTTCGGAATAAGGAAATCTCAAGTTTTAAATCAAATTGTTCAGTTTTTTTTAGTCATATTTTAAATGTTTATTAAATTTCAAATATTTGGACATGATTCTATCGATTAGGTACCAATTTTTGGGCGTTATGAGGGTGCTAACCCTTCCTCATACGTAACCGACTCCCGAACCTGTTTTATTGTTTTTCGTAGACCAAAAATCAAATGTTTTAAAATAAAACGTTTTGCAAGGTGATCCAATCACACCTAAGTAAAAAGGGATTGGTGGCGACTCCCACTTTCGTTTTTTAAAAAGTCGATCCCCGTTTTTCAAAATTTTAAAAAATGGTTTCGACACATAGTATATTATTTGAAAGTAATAGAATTTGAAAATAAGGAAAATACGAACAAAGGGCCAAAATAACTGTTTTTTACTAAATTTATATAAAAAACACTAAAATAATACATTTGAAACATTATGTACTAAAATAATATAAAATAATAAAATACGAAAATAGTATATTTTTTGAAAGTAATAGAATTTGAAAATAAGGAAAATACGAACAAAGGGCCAAAATAAGTGGTTTTTACTAAATTTATTTTAAAAAACACTAAAATAATACATTTGAAACATTATGTACTAAAATAATATAAAATAATAAAATACGAAAATAGTATATTTTTTTAAAGTAATAGAATTTGAAAATAAGGAAAATATGAACAAAGGGCCAAAATAAGTGGTTTTTACTAAATTTGTATTAAAAAAACACTAAAATAATACATTTGAAACATTATGTACTAAAATAATATAAAATAATAAAATAATAAAATATTATATTTTTTGAAAGTAATAGAATTTGAAAATAAGGAAAATACAAACAAAGGGCCAAAATAAGTGTTTTTTTTATATAAATTTAGTAAAAAAACACTAAAATAATACATTTGAAACATTATGTACTAAAATAATATAAAATAATACGAACAAAGGCTCGTAATATATAATAATTATGTACTAAATTATTATTTGTTAATCACTGGTTCTATTATAAAAAGGTATACGTAATATTGTTATTAAGAAACCCTAAATATTATTATTATTAGTTATTAATATTGTTAGAAAAAAAAACCTAATTATTATTTTAGTTAGTATTATTATTAATATTGTTATTAAGAAACCCTAATTATTATTATTATTATTAGTTATTAATATTGTTAGTAAAAAACCCTAATTATTATTTTAGTTAGTATTATTATTAATATTGTTATTAAGAAACCCTAAATATTATTATTAGTTATTAATATTGTTAGTAAAAAACCCTAATTATTATTTTAGTTAGTATTATTATTAATATTGTTATTAAGAAACCCTAAATATTATTATTAGTTATTAATATTATTAGTAAAAAACCCTAATTATTATTTTAGTTAGTATTATTATTAATATTGTTATTAAGAAACCCTAAATATTGTTATTAGTTATTAATATTGTTAGTAAAAAACCCTAATTATTATTTTAGTTAGTATTATTATTAATATTGTTATTAAGAAACCCTAAATATTATTATTAGTTATTAATATTGTTAGTAAAAAACCCTAATTATTATTTTAGTTAGTATTATTATTAATATTGTTATTAAGAAACCCTAAATATTGTTATTAGTTATTAATATTATTAGTAAAAAATCCTAATTATTATTTTAGTTAGTATTATTATTAATATTGTTATTAAGAAACCCTAAATATTGTTATTAGTTATTAATATTGTTAATAAAAAACCCTAATTATTATTTTAGTTTATATAATTATTAATATTGTTAGTAAAAAACCCTAAATATTATTTTTATTATGTGTCGTTTATGTTTGTATAAATAATAAAAAATTTGTATTTATTATGTGTCGTTTATGTTATATTTTTGTTATATTATTTTTATTGGCACGTTATTTTTTAGTAATTTAATATAAATTTATTATTTTTTATGTAGGAAAAAAATTAAATATTTGAGACGGCAATGGATCCATTGATTAGTGCAGATCCTCACATATCTGACGCAGCTAATAATAAGGTAATGTATTGTTATTTATTAATCGCGGGTTATATTAACAAAATAGCTACATAATTTAGGGAAATAAATTATGTTATTATAATTATTTTTTTATGATTTAACACTGTCAGGGCTCGTACCGTGTATTAAGGGGCTGGGTGAATGGCTTAGGATATCCCCCAGATGAACGATTGATGCCCTATTTAGAGCAAGCTGGATTCGGGTCAGCAGCACTGATCCGGACGTTCGATCTGCGGTATGATTTAATATCCGCACTAGTCGAGCGTTGGCGCCCGGAGACCCACACTTTTCATTTCCCTTGTGGAGAGTGCACAATCACTCTAGAGGATGTTGCAGTGCAACTTGGGCTCCCAATTGACGGGAGTCCCGTAACGGGCGTCAGTGCGATAGCTGACCTAGTTGCACTTTGTCAGAGCCTACTAGGAGTCTCGTACAGCAATGGTGAGGAAAATATTTCGACCTTGAAATTTACATGGTTGAAAGCGAGGTATGAACACTTATCAGCTAATGCCACTGAAGTCGAGTTGATGTGCGCTGCTCGAGCATGCATTATGCACATCATAGGGGGTGTACTGATGCCCGATGCAAACAATAACAGGGTTCATATCATGTACTTACCTCTATTAGCTGATTTGAGTAATGCTCACTCTTATAGTTGGGGCTCCAGCTTCTTGCGATGTTATGCAATGTGAGCTTTGTCGGACGACAAAGCCAGCTGCCGTAGACATAGGCGGATGCCTTACATTATTGCAGTCGTGGGCTCTTTATCGGATGCCATTCTTGGCATCAGTTAGTCACCAACCATACGTATATCCACTAGTTAACAGGTGATAAAATATAACTTGTTATTAATTGACAATTTCTTTATATTGATACTATTGTAACGATACTATATTGACTTGAAATTTATTTTTGTAGATGGAGTATTTATCCGGGTATCGGGAGGTCGTACACTGTCCCAATATACCGGCTTATGATTGAACAACATGCCGGGGAAGGGGTAAGCGGTTCCAATATTCGTGACGTGTTACTTTGTATATCTTACTCACACCGTGTTAAATTTTAACAATGTTATTAATCGTGCAGTTTATATGGATGCCATATCGTAGACCAGAAATTGCAGCCATTATACCCTCGTCTGCCTACATTAACTCTCATATGTGGTGCACTAACGCACCAATTATCAATTTCAATGTAGTCGAGTGGTACCATGGGGATCGAGTGCTGCGACAGTTTGGTTGCATCCAATATATCCCAGATTCGCCATGCCAGGTGGGAGAGGTTCACTGCATGAACAAGAGAGGGAAACAGGGATTGCATTGGGGGGTTAAGCATCGGAGATTTATTGCGGTGTGGAATGATCGGATGTCTCGAATACCTCAGATGGATATGTCTTCTGATTTGGAACCTCCATTAGAGTACATACAATCGTACTCTAGTATGAGGAAGCCATATATACTTGGAAGGCAGTCGACTGTAGTCCCCCCACACATGCAGCGACATGGGGCATACGAGCCAGTGGCCGATATGGAGGCCGAGGCAGCTGCAGAACCTGATCCCGAGCTGGAGCCCGAGCAATCACATTCACATTCGGATGCACATTCGTATCATCCAGATGTGCCGGACAATGACTACTTCCCGGGCTCGTCAGGGGGTGGATACCATTACGGGTTTGATATATTTGGATCATATCCACCGCAGTACAGCACTCCTGGCTCGTATCCACTGTAGGACATCAGGCCTCCTGGGTCGTATCCACTGCATCATGGCACTCCTTCTGGCTCAAGTTCATCGATGCCATTCGAGCCACATGATTTTTCTACCATGTTTAGCACACCCCCACCTGGACCCCCACCTGGGCCTGAAGAGGATGTTGGTCGTCGCGAGCACCCACAACGTGAACGTCGACCTCCGCAGAAGTATACACCTAGGACCACACCATCGAACCATCAATTTAGGTGTTTCTTGCGGTTTTGATTTTCCTCTATTTTGTATTTTTTTATATTACAATGTTGTACTTTTTTTGTATAAAATTAATTCGATTAATTGGAGCTTTAAAATTTGTAACAAAATTTGACCATAACGCAGAATAGATTAATTTGGAGATTATAACATTAAAACAGTAATCACACTACAACTGAAATGTAGCTTTTAAAAGGTTTTTAAAATAATAATTTGTGTTTTGCAAAGATTTATTTGGTCAAAAAATTGAGCAAGAGAAGTATCGAAATCTCGGTGTTATAAACTGAGCCATAAATTGTATTGAAAAAGCATTTAAATGATGTACTTTTTTGAAAAAGATTTATTAGGATTTTTTACTAACAATACTAATAATATTAACTAAAATAATAATTAGAGTTTTACTTACAATAATAGTTAACAGTAATAATAAAAATAATATTTTTTTACTAACAATATTAATAACTAATAATAATAATAATAATAATTAGGGTTTTTACTAATCCTAATAACGAACACAATAATAATAATAATAGTTTTTTTACTAAAAATAATACTAACTAACAATAATAATTAGGGTTTTATTAAAAATAATAACTAACAATAATATCCTATAGTGTCAAAACTAACAATCATACTAACTAAAATAATAATTAGGGTTTTAACTATAAATAAGAATAACCAAACCCTAAAAACTAACAATAATATTACTAACTAAAATAATAATTAGTGTTTTTATTAATCTTAATAACTAACAATAATAACTAAAATAACAACAAAAAATAATAAAAAACATACAAAATAAAACATGATAATCCATTATTTATAAAATAAATACCTTATTTTTTCTATTTTTTTCTTCTCTATCTTTCTCCTTTCTCTTCTTTATTTTCTTTCTCTCCTTCTTTTCTTCTGGCGCCGTCCTCTTTCTTCTTCTTCTTCTTCTTCTTCTTCTTCTTCCGTAGAGCAATGAAGAAGAAAATGAAATTGGGGACCATTTAAGGTCCCCAGCTGAGCAAATGGACAAATTTGCTGCTGCATGGAGAAGTCTCGTCACCTGGGTGCCGCCTCTGGCACACCATTGTTCGGTGCCGCCTCTGGCACCACATTGTCCCTTTTTTTTTTCCAATTTTTTGTTTTTTTTTTCACTTTTCAGTTTATGTTTTTTTTTTTTTACTATTGGGGTGTCAGAACCAGGGTGGTGCCGCCTCTAGCATAGGCGTGACCACCCTGGATGTACTATTTTGGTACATAATAGATTTCCTATACCATTTTTGATTTTTTTTTGTATTTTTTCGTAAAAAACCCATTTATATATGATATTAATTGATATGTTATAGTTTAAATTTACGAAAATTATAGATTTAATTTATGTATTTTAATTAAATTTGATTATTAGTTTTTGTTACTTGTAGGTTTAGTTTATATTATTAAATCGAATAATTTTAAGTTTTTTATATTTTTCAAATTTTCAAATTTTAATTTTGATGTAATATTTTTAATTCGTAAAAATAATGTATGGAGCATAAAATATTTTAAATGATAATTAAATAGTGGTTAAATGATGCTTTTAGACACTATGTCTATGTAAGACCTATCGATGAAAATAAACTTGTATTTGTTTATTTATTTATATTAAATTTTGTCACACCAATTCATCATTAATAAAGTGAGAGTTTAGTCGAATCCGGATACAAAGTTGTTGTCAATGGTTGTAAAAGCTTCAAAAACCTCAAAGTTAAGATTTTTATAACATCTTTTTTTATAATATTCATTATTTTTAAAATTTTTCATTTTAAACTATGCCACATAAGACATAACATCTCATTTAATGGTTAAATCAATTATTTTAGTAATGGAAGGACCTTATTAATATAATCTTAATAGTTTGGGGATGTAATTAAAATGTTTTAAAGTTTGAGGATCAATTTAGAACAAATAATGTTATAGTTTGGGGATGTATGATTCAATTAACTTAAATAATAAACATTATTGTGAGTTTATTTTTATCATTTCAAATCATGTTGGAAAAATTTGCATTTGATGGGATTTAAACCCAAAACACCATAATTTTTTTTTTTTTGTATTTACCATTTCAACTAAAATTTGATTTGTTACATAAAATTTTTACTTACATGTTTTAGTTTGGGGATGAGATTTACGTAACAAGTGATGCTAAATTAAGGCTTTACTTGGTAAAATGAAAAGAAAATTGAAAAGATGAAAACTTTAAGGAATAAAAAAATAGAAAGATGAAAAATATAATTTTTCTTTGTGTGCTTGGTAGGAAAAAGGGAAAAATTGAAAGAAAATTACCTATCCATTGCTTGATAGAGTTGAAAAATGTAAGGAAAGAAAATAAAATATTTGAAAAATGCATAATTTTGAATTAACATACACATCTCTCTCATTTTCTCTCATCTCATCTTTTCAATTTAAAAATATTGATTTTTATACATTAAGATTAAGACGGAAAATGGTAATTCCTCTTATTTCTTTCCTCCCACTTTTCTTCCCTACTAAGAGCACTTAAAATTTATATTCTTTTTACTTTTTCCTTCCCTCCTTCCATTCTACCATTTTTATATTCAATTAAACACACCCTAAATCTATTAATATCTATTTATTTATGTTATTATAATATTTTTTTTTATTAAATTTGATGTGAGTAAAGAAAGACATCAACTTAATTCCAAAAGAAAAAAGGGTACACCAATCCAATTAAACTTATTATGAGAAAGTCAAGTTAAAACTACAAAATAAGTAGGGTATTCAAGTTTTAAAATTTTCAGTAACAACTTATCACAAATAAACATTCAACTAAAAATACTATTGTTATATAATCTATATTAATATTTAAAGTTTTTATTAAGTTAGTGCCACCTCAATCTAATTTTAATTTAGTTGTGAAATTACTAAAAACTTAATGAAGTAACAAATATAATTTTAAGATTATTTTTATTTTTATATGTACAATTTAGAAAAAAAATTATTATTTGGTATACTGGCAATAAAGATTTTTAACTCCATAAGCAACATTTGACTTTCATATCAATTTTTCTTATAGATTTGTTACATTATTTTTTTTATCCATATATTGTTTTTTTAAAAAAAAATCCACTTACTTTGTGGTAATGATGTTTGTATTGGATCGGACAAGCCGGTCGAATCGGGAATTAATCTAGAGACCAAAATGAAACTTATTAAATTGTGAATTGATATGAGCTAAAAAAAAAAACTGATTGAATCGAATTTTTTATTTTTTAAAATTTTTAATAATTTTTTTAGTCGAATAATACTCATTTTGACAACTGATCCATTATTTGCTTGTGGAGTGTAGAATTAACTCTGGGAAATTCTAGACAGTAAGAATATATAGTTTAAAAGGTGAAGAGGTCAACGTCGCCAACAAATCAAAGACTACAACTCATTGCCAATGGAATAACCAAAGGAAGCTGAAACCATCCATACCTGAATATTGACTTTTAATGCCCATTCGTTCCTATTTTTCAAACTTTTTCATCATCATTGGGATTCAAACGCTATCATAAAGTTAATGCATGATCATGGAATCTTAGGTTTTACAAGAAGAAAATGGAACACTTCACCATTAATTGCTTCTTTCCTGCGGGTGTGAATTTCAAAGTTCAAACTGCCCAAGCCTTTGGCTCCCACAGTGTTTTCTCCAGAAGCACACATATTGAGGCAACCTTGTCGTGCATGACAGTTGCTGTTCTTTTCACATGTCCTAAACCCTCATCACAAGGAAATTTGACCAAAAACATACCATTGCAAGGAGTAGGTAAAAAACAAGCATGTGATTTTACGGCACCATGATGTTTATATCTGATCTTAATAAGATATTGCTTTGCTTACAACTGGAGTACTAAGAAGAGGGGAGGAATAGCAGGAGCAGGTATCCTAGATATAATATAAGGTGTGGGGAAACGATTAACTTAGTAAAGTGATGACCAAAACGACTGATCTTCCACCGGTAATGAAAAATTACAAGAAGTGGCAGGTGCATCACAGTAACAATCGAATTTTGGGAAGAACAATGGTGGATGCAGAAGGCTTTTGCTGAGATCATCTTCTTCGTCTGATTGATCCGGTTCGAAAACGTTAGAGGAATCCGCAGGCTCTATGAATGAGGAATGATACCCATGGCCACCGGTATAGTGTGGGCTGTCCGAGTCAAAAACATCACTTTTAGCCGAACATGCTTCTTCCTGTTTACAGGCCAGCAATGGCACATGGGATGCATCTGGATTGGGTTTTTGAGGTTCATCATTGGACGAATGTATGGCTTCGACAGATCCCAGATTTTCCATCCCTTTCTCTTTAATAAGCAGCTTCTCTTTGAGTGCAAGCACCTGTTGCATTGTCAAAAAATGAACCATCATCTGTTTGGAATTTACCGGCAATGTTATAGTTGAACCCTGTTAGGTGAAATTGAAGTTAATTTACCTGATTTTTTAAATCATCTTTCTCCTTAAGGAGATTGTCGAAGTCAGCCTTGAGCTTATCGAAGGTAGCTCTGAGTGAATCATAGTCTTTTTCCAGTTGTTTGTTCTTAGATCGAGCACGCCGATTTTGAAACCAAATAGCTACTTGCCGGGGCTGGAGCCCAAGTTCTTTTGCTAGTCGCAATTTCCTGTCTGATTCAAGTTTGTTTTCAACCTCAAAGCTCCTCTCAAGAAACTCAACTTGAGTAGCCGTTAGCCGCCTTTTCTTTACACCTGCTGGCTGACACGATCCATCCAAATCATCACCTCCTCCATTAACATACTCATACTCCATGACTAGCTTCTCACCTGATTGAATAAATCACAGACAAAACAACATAATATCATCTGGTTTTACTATATAAAAATACCAATCATCCAATCTTTTTACAAATTTCATTATCGAGTGTTCCAAAACTACAGCAGGACCCTGTTCTGGAAAGTGTAAAGAAGAAAGACAGCATCATAAACATTGAAGCAAATACACAAGGAAAAAAACCGAAAGCTAAAAACAAAGACAAGGAAACCCCTACAGCAACCTGCTAAAAACCATTACTGAACAAGAAAATTGAAAGTAAAGAAGAGGAGACAGGAGAGGTAATAGGGCAGAGAGGAAAATAAAAATACCCTGGAGAGCAGAGGAAGATGAGGAGGGTGTCCATAAAGGCTCCATAACCCTAGAGGTAGAGGAAGAAGAAAATGGCTCAGTTGGAAGCAAAAGACGTAAGTTTGAACCACCACAAAAATTGCCAACTCCTATACTCTTATCCTTGCTTTACTTTTGAGGGATCCCAAAAAGCTTAAAAGATGATGTCTTTGGGAGGAGAAACCTCAGTCATGAGTTTCAGTTTGATCTATGACTTATCATGCAAAAAATTTGTGATGGGAAATACTGTAATGTGGAAAGTCTGAAAGCAACAAAAGCTTATATCCATAACTCACAAGGAAACCCGCAAAAAAGGAGAACAATCACTAGATTTTTGCTTTGAAATTTGAGTGAGAGTTTGAATCAAGAAGCTTGAGAGGTTTGGCTTAAGTAGTGTTAGATTGTTGAGCAGGGAGGATCTACTAAAACTTAAAAACTGGAAGAGGGGGCGGGGGGGAGTCTGGGGTGGAATGGCCTGCATTGGGTTTATAATTTATATCAAAGCTTTGGTTAAGGTACAGACAGAGATGAGGGAGGGGGCCTTACCTTTGCCTGCCTTAACTTTTTCTTCTTGGGGATAGTGTGGCTGGGCAGCCTCAAAATAGAAATTTCATATTTTCTGACTCTATATCCTCTGTAAATTAGTAAACAACTTATAAACACCATATGAATGTTTTAATTTTTTCACTTATTTAGTTAATTATTCTTAAAATATTTTAATATATTTAATATGAGATCCTTTTACATATACATTTGATATTTTAACGATCCATTTTATATTTTATAGACACAAAATTAAAAAACTTTTACTTTCACCATTGAAGTTGAAAGAAAGATTGTGATTTGTACCCTTATATTATGCATTTAGGAAATTTGACCATTAAAGTTAAAAAATGTAATTACTGCTTCCTTCAATTCCAATAAGCTATTAGAATTTGCAGAAGTTTAGATATTTAAATGGAATTGAATATATATTAAAATAAAAAAAAGTGAATATCACAAAATTTACAAATATCTGAGATATCATCGTCACTACCAAATACTGGAAAGGCCTGGAACTTTTAAATGATTTGAATGGTGAATACGAGAGTCTTCTCCGAGATAGTTTTTTCCCCATTATTATTTAAACCATTTTGTATTGATATGTGGTCGTTAATTATATTTAATATTCAGTTGGCTTACATCTTAATTCTGCAAGTAGATTTTCTAACAAATTGCGCAACTAAACCTTATTTAAGTCAATGGTCAACAAATTGAAATAGTTTCAAGTAAGTCTTATTTTGAGCTTCACACTTAAATAAATATAAATTAATAATTTATTATCCAAAAAAAAAAAAAAAGTGATTACTTAATTGCTTACCAATATCATTTATCCTTATAACAAAGGGGATAGCTATAGAATTCTCTTATAAAATGTGTTTATATTGTGAGGTTGACTTAATTCTTCAATTAAGTTCTTGCAGTAATTGATGTTGATATAGTTATACAAGTACCAAAAAACAAATCTGACTTTGCCGCGGCGAAGATGAAAACGACCACGGCGCTGAGCATGACTTTCTACTGTTGTTGCTGCTGTCGAGAGGGAAGTTGGGCTGATTTCTGAATCCATTGTTGTTTCATTCATGACTTCTTTTTCTTTCGAACCTTTCTTCTTCTTTGAGGTTATGGCGCTCTTTTTTTCCGAGTGAAATTAAAAGGGAAAGGAAAAGATTGGAGAGGGAAAAGGAAGTTCTTGAAGAAACCCATTTTTATTTCCTTGAAATTTTTTTATTGTTTAATATTAACATTTTATAACATAAAATTTCCGCTATAAACATAAATCTAATTTTTTTTCGTCCAATCACATTTAACCATGTGGCAAAATCAATCTATTTAATAAGGAGTTGATGGCCGTCAAAGCCTTAATGGATGTTGCACCCTTCATCCACCCTGACAACTAGTATAGATGGGAGATACCATTGGAATATGAACAAACAAGAATTCTTGGAACTAATTAAGAGTTAATAGTTTAAAACATTTTTTAATAAAATCTTTAAATCTAAGTTTTGGACCAATTGAAAGCTTTTAAAAACAGTTTTAAATCATTTAAGATTGATTCAAAGTTTATTGGAATTTAAAAGGGCCTTAGAAGGTAAAAATGCTCAAAATAGTGCAGTGGCATGAGCCCTACACTATGGTATCGATACAAATAGGGAGAAATACTACTACTTCTCCCTGTTGCTGTAGACTTTTACATTTTGTCTCACTTGTTGTGACACCACAGAGATCAAGTATCGAAACCTTTAGTCTTGACAAAAAATTGACTTAAAACTCAGTTTTTTTTTTTGATATCTAGAAGCTTAGTACTAAAACTTGGACTTAGGGGACTCATAAATTAAATTTTAATCACCTTATACAAGTATACAACTATCGAATCACCCCCAAACATAGTGAACATAACTCATGCTTAAAGAACATCCATAGACATACATAACACCTTCGTAAACATGCTCAAATTAAATCAACCATTCTAAAACGTGTTCAGCCATTCCTTAAAACATATGATGCTATGAATGCATTCCTTAAAACATGTTGGACGACGAACCCCCGACGTTGCGACGTCAGCTTGAAACTTCGGAAACTTCACATTTTAGTCCCTGTTTGAACTTAGACCACTAAAAGTGCTATCATAAGCTCATACATAACCAAATTTGTGTTCGGATCTTGTTGTAAATGTATAATGATCTTATTAACTTGAATGAAATAATGAAATGAACCGAAATTAATTGTCATTGTTTTGGCAATAAATGTAACATTCCAATACTTTGACCCGACGACCGAGTCGGGTATAGGGGTGTTACAGTAGCCAAACTTCAAAATATGTCAGCTGGGTATCGCGATCTCATAGACAGTAGCTAAACTTCCCAACTTGAGGACCAAATTATAAAGTTTTCAAAATTAAACAGAGTTGATATCGCGACATCAAGGGTATGGTATCGCGACAACGGAAACAGATCACTAAGTCCTTGTTTTTGGTAGAATGCAAATTTTTGGTACCTATTTCAAAGCTTTAAAACATACCTATCAACATGTTCAACAATTACCAATTTCAATTGAATCAAAACATACTCAAAACATACCAAATCACTTCCATCATTCAAATTCAACTACTTAACAAGCATTAAATACATATAATTCAATTAAAACTAAACATTTTAATATCATTAGGGTCTTGCATTCAAATCATTCAAATTGCCTATTCTTACCTATGCAAAGTCTATCAAACATATCATTTTACTTCATTTTAATAACCTTGTGAACCTTATGCACAAGTATGGCATAAAAGCCTCAAACATATCTACCAATTATCCAATTTACGCCACATTTTTTTACAAGCATGTATCAAGTTGCTGGTGTTCAAATACATTTCCATTTCATTCATAACCAATCAAGTTACCATTTCAGACTCTCTCCATATCATTTCTGACTCAATCCATACCATTCCATATACTTATTGAATTTCACATGTTTAGCATATAAGCACATACAAGTCCAACACCATAGGCAATACCAAAACACCAAGTCAACATAGTTAAAACAACTTGTCACAAGAAAGCAAGTTCACAAGTTAACATATACACCAAGTCACTTAAATACATGCCACAACTCTTGACTCAAAATAATCAAACATCTACCAATTCAGTGATAGGATAGTGTGAGCATTGAGTCGGTTTGGCTTGACACGTTCCTCAAGGTATCGATCTACAAGGAAAAGGGAAAACAACAGGGTAAGCATATACCTATAGCTGGTATCGCGATACCACTAGGAAAAGCCTCAATCCTTTTCAATTCAAAGACTATCGGGGTATCACAACTTTCAAGCTTCGATCTCGCGATACCTCCCTTTAGGCGATGTTTTTGCTCATGTTCGGGCCTCTGGTGACTCCTTACAACACTCAACCAACCATTAGGTCCTCAATGGTGCATTTGGCCATTTCGGGTCTCAAAAGTAATAAAAAGAGCACTAATTCACTTATTAAAGTTAATAACAAAAATTAAGTAAAAACATAAAAAAAAAACACTTAAATTGCTCGAAAACAAGCTCATTAAGTGTGATGGGTAGCCTAATTTGACATATCAAATTACGATAGATTAGTATGCTATCTCCCTCATTTGATTACAAACTTATGCTGTAAGAAGGGGGCGAGGATGAATTCGACGGAGTAGTTTCACCGCCCTACACGGAACGTTATAGGCAACACCTTGATGCTTCAATTCTGCGAGCTGTAGAGAAAGAAGATTTAAGAGTGGGATCAAAGGCACAAACATAAGATGGAAATGCCTCCAGCTTTAAAGAAGAAAACCACGACAAAGAAGGTCGATGAAGGCACATAGTGGCAGAGTAAGTTGTGCCATTACGTGCGCTACAACACTCGACTGCTCGGGGCAATGAAACTGTTTATGGATTGATTAGCGACGAGCCAAGGGATAGAAGGCATACAGTTGCTTGAACGGTCGAGCGATTCAACCGTGAGTAATGAAGATGAGGAAGAAGCAAGAGAGAAAGAGGAAGAGGAAAAGGAAGTTGAGGAAGACGACGAATAGATGGAGGACGACAACCAGGAACTACCGAGATGATTTTGAGGCGACATTTTCTCCCGAGCGACCCTCCGTCGTGAGTTTCGTCATCCAAGACCTGAAGCCACTGACACACAGTATTCCAAGAGGTTGGTGGCGAAGGGAAAAGTTGGAATGGAGTCGCACTCCGATGATGATTAGTTACATGTCTTTGCATTTTTTTATTTTTATTTTATTTTAGTTTATGTGGCATGTAACTATAAACTATTGAACTATTTTACTTTTATTTTTGGATTTGAACTTGATTTTTATTTTTATTTGCTTTTATTATGTGTATTTTTTGTCTTTATCTGTTTGTTTCTGTGTGTAGCCATTCACCCAGAAGTTACACAACAATTTTGACCTTTAACGAGAAGAGGACGACCCGAGCTAGTCTGACTCTCCTTTTGGGAAGTTTGATACCTTCTAAACTTTTATTTTTGGCACACATTAGGGACAATGTGTAACTTAAGTATGGGGGGATGCACATCATTTTTAATTAATTTGTTTTTTTTTGTTTAATTGCACGTTTTTGTTTTTAGGGTAAATTTTCAAAAATTTGCAAAAATATTTTTCTTTTTCTTCTTTGATTTTCTTGTGATTGCATGGTGCTTGGACAATAATTCGGAAATAGGCCATTAGTTGTAAATATTGAATAAGTATTTTTGGATTGCTAAGCATGTAAATTTTGATTGATATTAGATTATTCGATATTCTTAGAAGTAGACTAATTAGTTCAATAAGTTAATTTGCTTAATAGGCTAGAGGCAACCACTCTTAATGAAAATATGCCATAAGATAAATGGATTGTGTAAATACTTGTAGATAAATAAAGCTTGAATTGTTAATTGTTCATCTGAATAATAGTAAGCATGATAGAGAGTGTAACTTGTGAAATGTTTTGAGTAAGACTTTAGGCATTGTTTGATGAACCTAAAGAAAAAAAGGATTATACCTATGCTATTGACCATTAGTTCCCATACTTTAAGCCTCAAGTATCCTTTTTCTTTGTAAGCCTTATATTGGAAGCCTTGAGCCTAAATACACCCTCTCTATCTCGTACGAAAATGCACTATAAAATGGACGGCAAGCCATGCATGTTGAGGGTAGGTAGGAACATTATGGTGGCTATGTGAGAGAAAAAGAAGATATTATATGATATGGTATGTATAGAACCCTGCTAAAAAAATCGTGTAAATAAAAGCAAGGTGAGAGTAATAGTGTTATGAGTGAAAGAGTGCAACAATTAGAAAAATGAGCTCAAATCAAAATCGAGCTGCAAAAGAAACCTTTCATTTCATAATGTGTAATACTTGTAGTTTACTGTATATACCAATATCATGTAATATCTTCTAAGTTTTTGGAGGGATAAGGAAGGTGGGAGAAAGAGAAATAAGGAGGAGAAATTTATGAATAATTTGGGGGCGAATGGGGAACAATTTCATGTGCTTCACTGTTTCTAGTGCTTGAAACTGTTTACAACGACCTTTTGTTTGAATTTCGAATCATCCTAAGCCTCTGAACATTACAAGCCTAGAAGACCTTTGGGACCTGAACATTCCACTAACACGTTTCTCTTGAATTGTCAACATTGTTCTAGATGAACATTTTCAATTCGTTTTATATATCTATAATTTATCTATATATGCTATTTGATGGATAACACAATTGTACATATACTCTTTTGGATTACCTCTAGATTTGTTAGCTTTTTGTTGAACTAATTTTTGTTTACTTTAAGAATACTTGAGTTACCTAAATATCATTGTTAGGTTGCATGTGAGATAGTTTGGGTACGAATTTGATATTTTACGACCATATTGCCCTTTTTTTCTAATCTAGCCTAAAGGTTGTCTTTTTGCATGTTTTGTATATTTGCTTGAGGATAAACAAAGACTTAAGTGTGGGGGAGTTTAATCTGCTGTAATTTGGTATTTCAAATTAGGCTCCCCATTACACTTAACGAGTTTGTTTTCGAGCAATTTAGGTATTTTTGTTATGTTTTTACTTATTTATCATTATTAGCTTTAATAAGTGAATTAGTGCACTTTTTATTACTTTTGAGACCCGAAATGGCCAAATGTGCCATCGAGGACCTAATGGTTGGATGAGTGTTATAGGGAGTCATCGGAAGCCCGAACGTGAGTAAAAACATTTCCTAAAAAGAGGATATCGCGATATCAAAGCTTGAAAGTTGAGATACCCTCGGCAGTGCTGAATTGAAGAGGATTGAGTCTTCTTCCAATGGTATTGCGATACCAGCTATAGGTATCACGATACACAGCTCTCAAGGACTCCCTCATTTCAAGATTACCGGGGATATCGCGATATCAGGCCTTGAGTATCGCGATATCACTGTTGAAGGGAGACAAAAAAATGACCAGAAAGGTAGTCCTTGTGCAACATGTTCCCTAATAAAAGATACACGCTTAGGGGCAAATTGTTCAACAAAATTGGGTCTGATATCTAATAAAAAAGGCCAAAATATTGGTTAGAGAGAGAAAGCCACTTAGACATTAGACTTAGCTTAGTTTTCTTAATTTTCTCTTCATCTTTTAGGGTTTAGTTTTCTTTTCTCTTCTCTATAGCTTAGGCTTAATTTTCTTGCACATTTTCTGGCCTTTCTTGGTTCCATAGTTGGTAGTTAAGTTAGTTATTACTGTAGTTAGGTTTTATTTACTTAGTTATCTTTCAAACTTTCTTGTATTTGTATTACTCTCTTGTATTTAAATTTTAATCCTAGTTTAATACTAATAAGTTTTATTTAATTTTCTTTGGTAAAAATTACTCCTTTAATGTTCTTGTTTACTTCTCTTGCTGCCATTGTTGTATCCAAGTTTTTGCAAGAAAGCTTAAGTTTTTATTGATTTGCTTAATTATGTTGGTTTAGACACAACGACTTTGTAGTTATTTGACACATTCATGCTATACCGCTTGATGGCAAATACACAGTCTTCCTTGGTCGTGAATTTTTAGCCCATGAACAACTCCTCACGTTCGGGATCCGCGACCAATCGATGAGCAAGTAGTACATTGGGGTATTCAGGAAACTCAGATGCATACGCCACATCGGGATCTACAATCGATATATGGTCCCCAAGATCATTGCATATGACAATGCCCCGACTCGGGTTCCCGATTGTAGACGCGTAAACATTTTCATCGCCACTCGTACCTTCATCGTCGATATCATTCGGGACCTTGTCTAGATCGGGATCGCTATAATCTTCAACCTCGTGATCAAAAGGATCATGATTATCAAATCCATCTTCACCATCCGCATCGGTCTCAATCAACTCTGGATGTATTTGTAAATGGGGACTTGGGTTAAGATTCTCAGATGTAGGTGGAGTATTAAGATCGATGTTGAACCCGCGTATAAACGATCGACTATCAATAGACGCTCTCGAAACCGCTGTACACAGATCTTGAGCTCCATGTTCTTCACTTAATGGAGTGAAATCTTTAGTTGGCTTCACATCAGCTAACTCAGTAAACAATTGAATCGGTTCAGTATGGTCACTCCGGTTCTGGCAATAAAGTGCGACCATTGTCTCCACATCTTCATTGTTTACGAGTTTCATCTCAGTGAATTTGATGGGATTTGAAGAAATTGGAAATTTGTAGAATAGTTTCGAGATCCTCCTCCCACAATGTCTAACAATTTTTGCACTGATCTTTTCTTTCTTATCATCAATTGACACTTTTCTATTAAATCTCATTTCTATTTGTTGGTGACATTCAAATATACAACCAACTGTTGTTGTTAAAAGTACTCCGTCAAAATAAATGCATACGAAGAATTGATTATCAATCTTCAATACTAAATCTATAAAAATAATTAAATTTCTCAATAATTATTTGAAAAAAAAACAAGATTCTACTCTTAAAAATATAATAACAAAAATTAATCATTGTACAAGCCTTACAAATCTTTTTAACTTTTCTTCTTTGTTTTCTCCTCTTCTACAAAAAAAATTCCTTTCTTATCGGTTAGCTGCTACAACCATTCAACAAAACACAAAAAATAATACAAAAATCCAAGAAAGTTGCTACAAACCTTTAACAAAACACAAAAATTGCTACAACACTTCAATGAAACACAAAAATTGCTACAACCGCTCAACTCGAATATATAGGGTTCCTGTGCTGCCTGAATGTAACACCCCCAAACCCGACCTAGATGTTATGGCCGAATCAGGGAGTGTTACGAAGAAGAATTTTGAAACTGATGTTACTTCGGTTAAAACCTTGTATAGTTACTTGTTAAAAAGAGTCCAGGTTTTACAAAACATTTACACTTACATATTCATTACCAAAGCCATCGTTAATCTATTCATACACCAAAACTTAGTTTGCAGCGGAAGTCGTAAAGCCGTTATATTTTGAAAGCCCAGTTCATATTTTTTAGAAAAACAAATATTTGCATAGATTATTTTTGTCACACGTCGCAAGGTAAAAATAAAAACAAATCCAAAACCAAAGTTAAAAACAAAAACAATCCAGAGAGTCCCAAAATTTGCAAACTCTCAAGAAAACCAGGATTTAGAGTAAAACCGTTAATTAAATGACAAATTTTCCGATTGGTGGTCACCGTTGAGCCTCCATTGCACCGACCCGCCTATGACTGAGGATTACCTGAACAAAAAAGACAAACAGATGTGAGATTTCACACACTCAGTGTGTAACACAATAGAGATAGACATACATATATACTCAGAATATTTCATATGCAGAACAGATACAAATATAGACTTAAGTCCTTAACAAAAACAAATATCAGAATCAGATAATCAGAACAGATATACAGAATCCTACCCCCATCCTCTACACACCATCTCCGACCATCCTATCACACCGTATCGGGTATAAAACACCTACCCATCCCTACACACCATATAGTGTCTATACGGCACATAATAGAATAGTATGCAGCCAAGCTGCCAGAAAATAGGCGAAAGGTTGTCGTACAGAACACTTCCTCCACATATACAAATCCCACCTATACACAGATACAGAATACAGATATCAAATTAACAGAATTAACATGTTTCGCATGCTCATATACAATTATCATACATGCTTATACAAATGAATCAGACATACATATAAGTTCTATCTCAAATCAGACTATCAGAATAACAGATCTCATACAATAGGGTTTGATTAGCCCTTACCGACCCTACGGAAGGTCCACAGTCGATCGGAACGACCCGTGTGACCCTAGGAAAAAATTCAGAAATTTGGGCCTATATTTCCTTGTAGGCCCACACGCTTAGATTGGCCTTGCCTTGTGGCCCACATAGCTTGGCCCAAGACCCACACACCTGTATGGCATACCCATGTGGTCCACACGCCCAATTCAGCCTAGCCTGTGTGGCCCACACGGCCACACACTCAACTGTCACACGGTCGTGTGTCACATACGGCCAGCCACACAGCCGGGCATATGCCCTTGTGGCATCGACAGATCCCTTTTTCGGCTTTCATCGAACCCAGATTTCTCGTGTTTTCGTTACACACCTGGTTCAATTTTGATGTGGAAGTAATTCTGAGACTTCTGAAACCTAAAAACAGAATACCCAACACCGATTTAGTAGTTTGATTAACGAATTCGTAAACAAAAATCCAACAATGAAACCAACTTACCGCCGATGACAAACCACTGCTTATACCGTTTAGGTTGTCAGAGCGAAACCTCCTCTTTCACAGCCTTCTCTTACATGATATTCGTAAAAACGTCAAATTCCTTAACTACGCATCGCTATGTCATTTCAATAGAGCTTCCACAAACGCTTTACAAAAACTAAAGATTAAACACAAAACAACAAATCACACCACTTACCAAACCGAAAATGGGTACCGAAAATCGAGACACAACGAATTGCGCAAAAAGTTTGTGACAAAATCGAAAAAGAAGGAGAAAGAAGAAAAATTTGACAGTGAACAGAAGAAGAGGAAGAAAATGTCAAAAAAATAATCAATTTTGGGAAAAGAGAGAAATTTTTTTTAAAAATAAAATAAAATATAATTTAATGAAATTACCCCAACTACCCACTAATACCTAAATCCCCCAGAATCTTACCCACTAACCACCTCCACCACCTCAGAATTCTACCTCCACCGAACCTCTATCTCACAACCGCAAGAAAAATATCATTCATGCTCACACAGGGAATCAAACACAGGACCTTAGGGTAAGTTAACACCTTACCACTCGAACCAGCAAGCTCATTCTAATATAAGTTTACCAAAAATATAATATAAGCCCACCCAACATGGATAAGGCTAGGATAAAAAATAATAGAATTTTCCAAAAGTGGGACTTGAACCCAAGACCTCAAACACACACCCAAAACACTTAACCACTAAAGTAGATACACATTTATGTCAAAATTCACTGAAACAAAGTTAAGAAATTTAGGGCGTTACACTGACAGTGTCCCTCCTCCTACTGGTGTCGCCTAACAAAGGCCCTCCTCCTATTGGCGCCGCTTGACAGAGGCCCTCCAACCTTGGTGCCGCCAATGAGTGGCCCTCCAACACCCTTTTTAACATGTATTTGCCTGGATTTTACCTGGTATAGGCATATGATATTGGTGCCGGCGTATAAGGCCCTTCTACCATTTAAAAATTATTTAAAAAAAAAAACATATTATGGCCTAATGATGGCGGTATGATTGGGTAGAAAAAAATAGGTGAAGCTGCCACCTTGTTAGGCACCACCCCTTGACACTATTCACTTCATACAATTTTGGTAAATAATGCAATGGTGATACCATTTTGGTATTTGTCGAAACCATTTTTAAAAAAGGCTTATAAAAACGGGGATCGACTTTAAAAAAACGGAAATGGAGTCACCACCAATCTTTTTTGCTTAGGTATGATCAGATCACCTTATCAAACATTTTTATTTCAAAACATTAATTTCGGCCTACGGTTCAAGAAAACAGGTTCGGGAGTCGGTTACGCATGCACGGAAAGGATTAGCACCCTCGTAACGCCCAAAATTGGTACCGGATTGATTAGTCATTGCCCTAATGTCGAAAATTCGAAAAGATTTGAAAACATGATTTCTTTAAAAATTTGAACAATTTGAGTTGGAATTGGAGATTCCTTTGTTCCGAAAGCATACAAACATCACATCCAGCACGTTAGGACGTGATGTTTTAAACCCTCGTAACCAAAATCATCTCATGATTTAAAAAATTCATTAAAAGGATATTTAGTTATTTGGACGAACGAAAAACCGAAACACAGCATGTTAGGGCACAATTTCTCGAACTTCCAAACACAAAACATTGCCTTTTTTTCTAAAATCCTTATCCCGAGATAACAAAACGTCATATCCAGTGAGTTAGGACACGACAATTTTGAATTCTCGGAAATAAGTTTTTATTTAACTTTTTTAAAAAAGAAAATAACAAGTTCTTTGGACTCGAAGAGAAAAATCAAAACCTAGTAAGTTAGGGTACGATTTCTTTCGAACCCTCGAACGCAGAGTATTTGCTTATTTCAAAACCAATTTTTTTTGATGCATCAAAGAAAATATAATATGATTGTAATAAAATGAAAAATAAATTATAATGCCAATATGCTCAATGGAATAAAAGTGTGGGTGATAATATGAATACTAATAATGAAGGCAAAAATAAGAAAAAAATATTAAGTAAAAAAAATAATAAATAAACAAATAAATAAAATAAAATAAAAAATAAAGCTGATAATAAATTAACAAATAGATAAATAATATATACAACAATTTAAAGATAATAAAATAATAATAATAATAGTAATAATAAGAAATAATAATAATAAAATGGAAATATATTAATAAATAAATAAATAATAAAAATAATATTAGCAATTATAAAATAAAAATAATAATGAAAATAATGATAAAAATAATAGCAAAAATAAAAATAGTATTAATAATAATAAAATAATGTAAGGATATTAAAATTAATAGTAATAATAATATAAAAATAATAGTAGTAGTACAATAAGAATATATTAATAATAATACAAATAATAATATATGTTAATATACAAATAATAGTAAAAATAAAAACAACAATAATGAAAATAGTAATAATAATGGTGATACTAAAATAATAATAATAATAATAACAATACTAATAATAATAAATATAATAATAATAAATATAGCCATAGTAATAATAATATATATAAATAATGGTCATAATAAAAATAATAATAATAATACAAATGAATATAATGATAATTATAGGTTAAAAATAAAATGATAGTAATAATAATATTAAAGTAATAATTATAATAGACAAATAATAATAGTGTTAATGATAAAAAATAATAATGAAGTAACAAAAATTACAGAAGAAAATAAAAAAAAAAAAGAGATGAAATTGAACTTGGAATAAAAATTTGGGGCGAAATCGAAAATAAAATTAAAAAGGAGGGACCGATTAGAACACGCTAGTAACCAGGAGGGGCTAAAAGGAAAAATATCCCTTCTCTCCAAAACGCTGCGCTTAGTATAGGATTAAATTGAAATCGAAATAAAATATAAGGCTAAATTAAAGAATAAAAGAAACTTAATTATAAATTAATAAAAAAGCGGAAAGGCTAAAAGTGCAATTAGACCTTCCGTGGAAAACACGCGGATCCTCCCCGGGTCGGGTCAACGCGCGGGTCATAAAGGGGAAAACGACGTCGTTTTTGGCTATATGGGCAGTTCTCAAAACGGCGCCGTATGGATCAGTTATATAAGCTAAAATTAATCCCAAAAATTCATTTCAAACACCCTTTAAAAAAAAAAAAATAAGAAGCTCTCAAGGTTCTTTCTCCCTCGGCCGGAGGCCAGAATCTGGCCCAGGGTTTCGGCAATGGACCGGCGCACACGCCGCCACACGCGCCGCCTCCGACGGCGATCGGAAGGCCAGAAACCTCCTTTTTCAACGCCGATTCAAATGGTAATCTTTTTTTCTTTATTTTTTTCAAAAAATATAATAAAAACATTGTAGGGATGGAAATAAAAATAAAAAAAATGGAACAATATAAAAAAATAACCTCTGCTTGTGGTTTTTTTTATTGTATTTTTTTTGTATTCTCTCTATATATATGTGTGTGTCTTTTTTACAAATTATTATAGGGCTTTTATAGCCCTCGAAAAAAAATAAAAGGAAATGAAAAGATTTTGCCATGTTTTGCTGCTGATCTTTCCTTTTTGTGCAGGAGAATGACGAGAAGTCCGGCGTCGGGGTGCTGTCTGGGCGTTGATGGCGGCGTGACCGAGGGACTGGTGTCGGGTGTTGCGGCGCGACTAACCTAGGGTTTCAGAAACCCTTAGTTTCTGTTTTGGTTTTGGGCCTTTTGGGCCCCGTAGGTCAATTTTGTTAAGATTGGGTGTAATTGGGGTAATGGTTTTGGGTATTAGTTTAGTTTGGTCTGGGTTTAGTTTGTTCTGGGCTAGTTGGGCCGCGGGTAGTCATTTGGGTCTGTTTTGGACTACTGGGTTTGTAACTGGACTGCTAAAAAAAATTAGTTTTTTTTATTTTTTTTATTTTTGGTTTTTCTTTTGAATGGAATGGGCCTGGGCATAAATGGGCTATTACAGCTGCCCCTCTTTGCTCATTGTCGTGTAACGAGAATAGAGAAAAGATAATAAAAAGACCCATTTTGCCCGGTCTTGTCAATGGTTGTATCTTCAGGGAGATAGAGTTCACGTCTTCGATCTTCTTATTGCAATCTCAGGAAGGTAAGATTTGTTATCTTCAGTCTGCTCCATTGCCAATACATGGAGATAAGACTTGCTGTCTTTGATCTACCCCACTCCTGCTCAGTGGAGATAATATATGCTATCTTCAGTCTACTCCATTGCCGATACATGGAGATAAGACTTGCTGTCTTTGATCTGCCCCACTCCTGCTCAGTGGAGATAAGATCTGATATCTTCAGTCTACTCCATTGCCAATACATGGAGATAAGACTTGTTGTCTTCGATCTGCCCCACTCCTGCTCAGTGGAGATAAGATCTGATATCTTCAGTCTGCTCCAATGCCAATAAATGGAGATTAGACTTGCTCAAATTGATCCGCTCCACTCTCGCCCGAGGAGATAAGATCTCGATTTCTTCATCCGCTCCATTGCCAATACATGGAGATAAGACTTGCTCAAATTCGATCTGTTCCACTCCTGCTCAGTGGAGATAAGATCTGATTTCTTCAGTCTTCTTCATTGCCAATAAATGGAGATAAGACTTGCTCAAATTCGATCTGCTCCACTCCTGCTCAGTGGAGATAAGATCTCGATTTCTTCATCGCTCCATTGCCGATACATGGAGATAAGACTTGCTCAAATTCGATCCGATCCACTCCCTCTTTCGGTGGAGATAAGATCTGATTTCTTCAATCTGCTCCATTGCCAATACATGGAGATAAGACTTGCTCAAATTCGATCTGCTCCACTCCTACTCAGTGGAGATAAGATCTGATTTCTTCAGTCTGCTCCATTGCCGATACATGGAGATAAGACTTGGTCAAATTCGATCTGCTCCACTCCTGCTCAGTGGAGATAAGATCTGATTTCTTTAGTCTGCTCCATTGCCAATACATGGAGATAAGACTTGCTCAAATTCGATCTGCTCCACTCCTGCTCAGTGGAGATAAGATCTGATTTCTTCAGTCTGCTCCATTGCCGATACATGGAGATAACTATTTTCAGTCTGTTCCACTGCAACTTCAGGGAGATAAGGTTGGTGGCTTCAATCTGCTTCACTTCAACTTTAGGAAGATAAGATTTGTCGTTCGATCTCGTCCCACTACTGCTTAGGGTGACAAGATTTACAATCTTCGTCCCATTCCACTGCTGATTAGGGAGATAGGACTAGTGAATTCACCGATGTTGCTACACCGTCCTCTGAGGGACATATCCTGTAGACTTGTGTTTATACCAAATGATTAGGATGCTATAATCGGAATGAATCTAATGCTCCTACCTAAATGTATTATGGACGACATTTGCATGAATGCAGAATGTCATAAGAATGATCCTATTTTTAAATGTGTAATGATTAGAATGCAATGGTCGAAATGAATCTAATGCTCCTAACTAAATGTATTATGGACGACATTTGCATGAATGCAGAATGTCATAAGAATGATCCTATTTTTAAATGTGTAATGATTAGAATGCAATGATCGAAATGAATCTAATACTCCTAACTAAATGTATTATGGACGACATTTGTATGAATGCAGAATATCATGAGAATGATTTCCTTTTTTTCTTTTTTTTTTTATTTTTTTGTACAACGATTAGGATACAATTATCGGAATGAATCAAATACTCCTAATTGGAAGTGTGAAAATGTTCCCTATTTAATGTTTGGGTTGTCATTGCTCATAGTTCATCAAGGTTCTATCACTGATGCGTTACTATGCTTTCTCGTTCAGCTGGTATCTTTGACAAAAAACCCAAAGAAGCAATCATATTCTGCTCAGCAAGCTTGCCCCGCTGTAATTTCAGAGTCCCTTCCACTGTACCTTTTGGGACATAAGGTTTGTGCCTCCCACTACAACTTCAGGGGAATAACATTTGATTTCTTCCATCCATCCTGTTACTACTCAGAGGTATGGAATTTGTATCATCTTCAATCAATTTGATCTGTTACACCAATCCCTGGGTGTAATGACCAGATGTATGAATGTAGGGTATCATTTTTCTTTTCCTGAGAATGATCCCCTTTTACACTTGGGTTGACATTGTTCGTCATTGGTCGAAATAGTATCACCGACGAAATGTCTTATCTAATAAAAATTCGAAGAGATAATCATCTTTCAATATTTCCAACCCTTAGGCTTGGTGAGTTCTAAACAATAGTCATGTTTAAGATTCTCGTATTATTTAGAAACTTCCAGAGCAATATGCGAAACTCATTTTATGAAAGTATTATTAGTCCATTAATCGTTATTTCAATATAAAATGCTTGAAAAAGATCACAACAATGGACGAGAAAGAAAATAATCAGGAGCATAGCTCGAAACAAATAAGTTAATTAAAGATAGTAAAAAAAAATAGGTAAGATAGAAGTTAGGTGCCCCAGATATCGCAGCCTGAGCTTCTCTGTACAAACTTCTTGAGGACCATTTTGAGCTCAATACGTGTTTAGAGGATCTGGAGTACTTTGTCGATGCCCCAAGACATAGCATACTTCCTCATTGTTAATTCAGGCATAGCAAGACTACCACATGCCCTATCTTTGATAAAAAATTGAGCCGCCCTTTTCGGGTTTTCGGCTCAAAACCCTTTTGGTCTCAAGGCGCCCTTTGCGGGTTTTCGCCTTGGCCTCTCCCTTTTTTTCCTTTTCTCTTTTTTTTTTTAGAATTTGATCTCAAGGCGTCCTTTGCGGGTTTTCACCTCGACCTTTCAGGTAAAATACTTCTTGTCTGAACCTGAATTCACCGGATTGGGAGAGTCTTCGCCATCCGTCTCGATCAACATCAATGCTCCTCTAGAATAGGCCCTACATAAAGTCCTTCCCAGTTTGGCATCTGCTTTCCTCTGAAATCCTTTTGTATAAGAAGGATCTTCCTCAATACTAGGTTCCCCTCGTGGAATTCCCTAGGCTGAACTTCTTTTTCGTAAGCTTGCATCATCTGACCATGATGGATAACTTTTAACCTTTTCTTCGATTAGGTTCAATTGGCAAAAAATGGTTCCATTCATAAACCAATAGGTAAGATGTTGCCCCGTCAAAGGTCCTGGCCAACGTTCGATAATCATAGAGGATAAATAGTAACTTCTTTATGCCAACCCTTACGAGTCTCGGTCATCTTTCCTACAATCCTTATTTTGTTTTTTTCTTTTTGTATTTTTTTGCTTTTGGCAACCTTTACTGCACTGTGATATACTGCCTAATCTTTGAACAAACTGTAAATTTTGACATTGTACAGTTATGCATTACTAAACATGATCTTTTCTTTCCTTTCTATTTTTTCTATTTTTTTCTTTTTCTTTTTTCTTTTTAGAATTTGACGACTATCGACCTTGTGACATTGGCATATGAAGCTACTTCCACCCTCTTAGTGAAGTAAACGACGACCACGAAGATGAATCGATATCGACTAGAAGCTTTTGACGAGATCAGCCTCATAACATCCGTGCCCTACATATAGAAAACTCTATGAAGAAAATGGAAGAGTCACATAAATCTTATCTTCTTTAATTCAGAATTTGTGGTATAACTGTTGCGATTCCCTTCCATGGTAGACCAATAGTACCTGATCCTCATGTTTAGCCCACGTCTTAGTAGCCCAGGCATGTCTTGATATGATCATGCAAAAATATCTTTGAATTCTTGAAAAGAACTCAATGATGTCTCACATTATTTCTGTGGTAAGCTAGGCGTCGATCTTCACCCTTTTCCTATGCTCGCAATGTCCTTTAACCCTATGTAAGGTAGGATCTATTTTTCATCATGTTCTACCATCCTCAACAAATCAGAAGATAGGTTACAATCTCTGTCATCTTCAAAGTCCTGAGATCTTCTAAACACATATCTTACTCGAAAGAAGACTCTAAGTCAGTAGCGGCATTGCTCACATCATTGATATCTGGAGACCTATTGCAGCTTCGAAGGAAGATTCCAAAGAATAAATGATTCAAAGAATGATTATTTGTATGATCATGAATGAATAAAATAATATTTGAAAGAAAGTCCAAAAATAAAAGAATCTATACATGGAAAGAATAAAAGAATATTTGTTCAAAAAGATACATTTTATTGAAATAAAAATTTTAGACACGAGCCTATTTCACAAAAGGATTCTTATTGCCTCTAGGCTTAAGGCAACAAGCGCGTTTTGAATATTACTCTAGATTAGCTCTAAAAATACAGGGATCTCTTCCGCAGTCTCATTATTCAAAACACTCCCAAGTATACAAGAGCTTGGAAACTTCGTTCCCCGATTCCCTTTTCGTTTTTGATTTCTTCAAGGAGACGCAACTTTCTTGTATCCTCCTTCAATTATCGCATTTACTGTCTCGTCAAAGTGATTAGGTTCTGATGAATCGTCGAACTTCACAATTCCCATTTTGATGAACCTTTCGACCAACTTTTTTAACGTAGTACATTTTTCAATTGAGTGACCCGTTATTCCCGCGTGGTACTCTCATTGGGCATTCTCATTGTACCACTTTAGGAACGGAGGTTGCACAGGTTACGAGTAGGACGGAGACACCGCATGCACATAAAAAAGATTCTGATACAACTCTTTATATGTCATCGGGATGGGTGTAAACTGGAGCTTTTCTGTATTTGGCCTCGCATTGGGTTTCTGCCTTGAAGAGCCTTGATAGCTAGCGGTTTCAGCCTTCGGTTGGCCTACAGTTACTGATTTGGGATGCATACTCAGGACACTCACTTCATTTTCCTTGTTTCTCGAGGCTGATCTTTTGGCACTTTCTCCCGTGTCTATCCTCCCACTCCTTACCGCATTTTCAATCATCTCGCCAGACATTACCATATATGAAAAGCTTATGGTGACGCTTCCAAACATATGGTTAATGAATGGGGCTTTTAGAGTATTGATGAAAAGCATCGTAGTTTTTTTTTTTAGGAGTGGTGGCTGAACTTACATGGCAACTTCCCTCCATCTTTGCGCATACTGCCTGAAACTTTCATTTGACTTCTTTTCCATATTCTGCAGCATGATTCTGTCAGGCGTCATGTCTGTGACATGATTGTATTGCTTCATGAAAGCTTGGGTTAGGTCTCTCCAAGAACTAATCCTAGCACGGCTGAGTTGATTGTACCACTTGGATGCTGCCCCTACCAAACTATCTTAGAAACAATGAATCAGGAGTTGATCATTGTTAACGTAGCCGGTCATCCGTCTACAGAACATGGTAATATGGGCTTCAGGGCAGCTGGTCCCATTGTACTTCTCGAATTCTGGCATTTTGAACTTATGAGGAAGCACCAAGTCTGGAACCAAGCTCAGGTCTTTAGCATCAATTCCATGATGATTATCAGCATTTTTTTAAAGCCTTGAACTTCTCTTCCAACTATCTACAGCGATCCTCTAACTGCCTTGAGGATTCAGTCCTTGTCCCTTCCCTCTCTGCTATATCTAAGTCAGGGATAACATGATTAGCAGGGTTATCTCCTGGGTTGGATCCTGTGCCAACTTGGAAATTCATGGGCACTCCAGTGTCATTTTGCCCTTGTTGAGGCCTAATCGTGATGATGGCCTTCGGGATATTCTTCTTCAGTGTACTTGTGTATGCGGTGGAGTAAAATCTGAGGAAAGTCCTCATTATCTTCAGCATTAACTATGGGACCCTTTCCTTTGTCCATTGCCCCGTACAGCATCTGAGCCATTTGAGCCATCATATTTCTTTGGGCTTCTAGCATTTGGTCTCTCATATCTTGTTGGAGCTTTGCTAATTGCTCTTGCATATGGTCTTGCATGTCTCTTTGAATTTGTTCAAGTCTTTGATTTATTTTCTTGGTCTTGGCACGTGTACCGTAACGGTGTTCAGTTTCCAGATTTTTCTTTTCTTTTTTCTCTTTTCTCTCTGTTATAGTTTCAACTAATTAGACTTTTTCTATGGACTTAAATGCATATGATGTGATGTAATGCAAATGCATGAATGCAAAGAAAGAGAGGCGTGGATTCTGAATTTAATTTCATTAGAAAAACTTTTCTAGAAAGTAAATTTCTTTACATAAAACGGATTACATATGCGGCCTTGCCCTCATATTCCAAGCAAAAACATCAATCCCCTTCTTCGCAAAGGTCAAATCTTGCAAACTTCTAATAGATGCCTCCACTAGCTCCTTTTTGCTTGATCCAGTCGCGACTCACGCTTCACTTATCCTCGCAATGCTTGTTAGCCTCTTCAAGAAAGCCAAGACATGGTGATTCTCGAATAGTCTTTGTCTGCTTGAATCCTTGGGCAATAAAGTCTTGTATTCCTTCACGGACTATCAGTCTTCTCTCGTTGTGTTTACTTGGACCATATTCAGACGACCGTATTATAATTAACTTTATCAAAAAATGCATTTTCTCATGACAAACTCTTCTATTTAGCAATCAAATTTGAATCAACACCTCTTTTCTATGATGTGAATGAAATGCAATCAAAACAAAAGAGAACACGTTAGCACAAGAGAAATAAATAACAAAATAGGACACCTATCTGGGTAACCACTAGGGTTTAGCATAGTTCTACCTAGGGTAAGCCCTAAGGTTTTCTACATGTGGTTTAGCTCTAAAGTTGAGGTACCTGAACCAGCAGATTCCTCGATCCCCATCCATTATAGGCTCAGAAGGACCGAGTTCAGTTCAGGGGAATACATTTCCCTATGGCTATGCGGAAGTGAAAACTTCACGAAGACATAGGTACAGATGTATCCCAGAAGCAATCCACTAGCCCATGCGGAGGTGAAAACCTCACGAAGGCATTGCTTCTCGCTCCCACTTAAAGGTGCGACCACAACGGTCATGCAATGCAATGCAGAGATATTTTATAAAATAGAACCACATGCAATAAAAGGATCATGGTTTTTCAAATTAGACTTTTTAACTTTGGACAAAAGCACAAGAAATAATCAATTTTACGGCTTGACTCTCTTATTGGTCCCTAGTGGAGTCGCCAAGCTATCGAAACCATTTTTAAAAAGGCTTATAAAAACGGGGATCGACTTTAAAAAAACAGAAATAGAGTCACCACCAATCTTTTATGCTTAGGTGTGATCAGATCACCTTATAAAACATTTTTATTTCAAAACATTAATTTTGGCCTCTGAAATTCAAGAAAACAGTTCGAGTCGGTTACATGCATTTAGGAAGGATTAGCACCCTCGTAACGCCCAAAATTGGTACCTGATTGATTAGTCATTGCCCTAATATCGAAAATTCGAAAAGATTTGAAAACATGATTTCTTTAAAAATTTGAACAATTTGAGTTGGAATTGGAGATTCCTTTGTTCCGAAAGCATACAAACATCACATCCAGCACGTTAGGACGTGATGTTTTAAACCTCGTAACCAAAATCATCTCATGATTTACAAAATTCATTAAAAGGATATTTAGTTATTTGGACGAACGAAAAATCGAAACCCAGCATGTTAGGGCACAATTTCTCGAACTTCCAAACACGAAACATTGCCTTGTTTTCTGAAATCCTTATCCCGAGATAACAAAATGTCATATCCAGTGAGTTAGGACACGACAATTTTGAATTCTCGGAAATAAGTTTTTATTTAACTTTAAAAAAAAAAGAAAATAACAAGTTCTTTGGACTTGAAGAGAAAAATCGAAACCCAGTAAGTTAGGGTACGATTTCTTTCGAACCCTCGAACGCAGAGTATTTACTTATTTCAAAACCAAATTTTTTTGATGCATCAAAGAAAATATAATATGATTGTAATAAAATGAAAAATAAATTATAATGCCAATATGCTCAATGGAATAAAAGTGTGGGTGATAATATGAATAATAATAATGAAGGCAAAAATAATAAAAAAATATTAAGTAAAAATAATAATAATAATAAATAAATAAATAAATAAATAAATAAAATAAAATAAAATAAAAAATAAAGCTACTATCAAATTAACAAATAGATAAATAATATATACAATAATTTAAAGATAATAAAATAATAATAGTATTAATAAGAAATAATAATAATAAAATGGAAATATATTAATAAATAAATAATAATAAAAATAATATTAGCAATTATAAAATAAAAATAATGATAAAAATAATAGCAAAAATAAAAATAGTATTAATAATAATAAAATAATGTAAGGATATTAAAATTAATAGTAATAATAATATAAAAATAATAGTAGTAGTACAATAAGAATATATTAATAATAATACAAATAATAATATATGTTAATATACAAATAATAGTAAAAATAAAAACAACAATAATGAAAATAGTAATAATAATGGTGATACTAAAATAATAATAATAATAACAATACTAATAATAATAAATGTAATAATAATAATAAATATAGCCATAGTAATAATAATATATATATAAATAATGGTCATAATAAAAATAATAATAATAATACAAATGAATATAATGATAATTATAGGTTAAAAATAAAATGATAGTAATAATAATATTAAAGTAATAATTATAATAGACAAATAATAATAGTGTTAATGATAAAAAAAATTTAATAATGAAGTAACAAAAATTACAAAAGAAAATAAAAAAAAAGATGAAATTGAACTTGAAATAAAAATTTGGGGCGAAATCGAAAATAAAATTAAAAAGGAGGGACCGATTAGAACACGCTAGTAACCAGGAGAGGCTAAAAGGAAAAATGTCCCTTCTCTCCAAAACGCTGCGCTTAGTATAGGATTAAATTGAAATAGAAATAAAATATAAGGCTAAATTAAAGAATAAAAGAAACTTAATTATAAATTAATAAAAAAGCGGAAGAGCTAAAAGTGCAATTAGCCCTTCCGTGGAAAACACGCGGATCCTCCCCGGGTCGGGTCAACGCGCGGGTCATAAAAAGGAAAACGACGTCGTTTTTGGCTTTATGGGCAGTCCTCAAAACGGCGCCGTATGGACCAGTTATATAAGCTAAAATTAATCCCAAAAATTCATTTCAAACAACCTTTAAAAAAATAAAAAAAATAAAAACAGAAGCTCTCAAGGTTCTTTCTCCTCGTAGAGGCCGAATCCGCCCAGGTTCCGGCGATGGATCACCGCAGCGCGCGCCTCCGACGGCGATCGGAAGGCCAGAAACCTCCTTTTTTAACGCCGATTCAAATGGTAATCTTCTTTTCTTTATTTTTTTCAAAAAATATAATAAAAACGTTGCAGGGATGGAAATAAAAAAAAAACGGAACAGTAAAAAAAAATAACCTTTGCTTGTGGTTTTTTTTTTTGTATTTTTTTTGTATTCTCTCTGTATATATGTGTGTATCTTTTTTACAAATTATTATAGGGCTTTTATAGCCCTCGAAATAAAAATAAAAGGAAATGAAAAGATTTTGCCATGTTTTGCTGCTGATCTTTCCTTTTTGTGCAGGAGAATGACAAGAAGTCCAGCATCGGGGTGCTGTCTGGGCGTTGATAGCGGCGTGACCGAGGGACTGGTGTCGGGTTTTGCGGCGCGACTAACCTAGGGTTTCAGAAACCCTTAGTTTTTGTTTTGGTTTTGGGCCTTTTGGGCCCCGTAGGTCAATTTTGTTAAGATTGGGTGTAATTGGGGTAATGGTTTTGGGTATTAGTTTAGTTGGGTCTGGGTTTAGTTTGTTCTGGGCTAGTTGGGCCGCGGGTAGTCATTTGGGTCTGTTTTGGACTACTGGGTTTGTAACTGGACTGTTAGAAAAACATTAGTTTTTTTTTTTTTTGTGGTTTTTCTTTTGAATGGAATGGGTCCGGGCATAAATGAGCTATTACAGTATTTAATTATTATTTTTTGTATTATCAAGGTAAAAAATCCTATAAAATTAAAATAAAATAATAATTTATGCTATAAGTATTAGTAAATATTTTTTTTTTACAAATTTATAAATTTAATTTTATTCATTACATGTTAATTTTTAGGGTAAATTTGGGTTCAAGTTATTTTAGGTTTGGGCCATTTCTAGTTTGAATTGTTTCAAGTTTGAGTTATTTTGTATTTGATTATTCTAGATTGAGGTCATTTTAAAATTTGGATTAAACAAATTTGAGTTGTTGACTTTTTGTGATCAAATCAAATTGAATAAGCTTAAATTTTAGATTGATGGGGCTACTTTTCGTATTTTGGTAAGAATCGACCTACAAACAAGTAATGTTCATTATAGAAATAATGACTATATCCAAATAAAAAAGTTAAAAGGGCAAATTTGTTGTCTAGGCAAATATTAAAATTCACCGTTATAATTTATCATTCTATTTAAGATTACATATAAATTTAACACTTTACATTTATGATATATAAAAGCATGAGTTTTGGAGAAACTTTTAAGTACAAGTTTTGAGCTAATTCTAGTGGATACTCTGGAAAACAAAAAATCGTAATTTAATAAAAACTATGATAATTATCAATTTAAAATATTTATAATTTAATTTACAATTATTAATTAAAATTTTTTTATGTAAACAAAGTTTTTCTAATTTTAAAATAGAAATATTACTTGAGTAGAACTTTAAACATAAAATATAAAAAAAATGTTGTGATAATTATAATTTAAAATTATTATTTAAAAATAATTATAATTTAGTTTTGAAATTATTATAAAAATGACTTAAAAAGTGGATAATTTTATTTAGGTAAAATAAAGTTATTAATTGAATAGAATTCTAAGTATCTTAATTATCACAGAATTAGTATTAGAAATATATACCAAAAAAAAATTAACTTTAGCTTTATAAATATCATTTAGTAGTTAGGTATATTCAATCAAGTAGCATCTAAGAAAATTTACTAGTAATGGAGATTATTAATAATAATAAGTTAGAATTATATAAAAAAGAATGAAGCATTAAAACAATGGTTCTTCAAAGAGGCAATATTGAATCATATTCGAACAACAGCAAAAAGAGATAGAATATTATTTTATTGATGATGAGGTAATATAATATTATGATATTATTTTTAATTATTTTATAAGTTATTTATACTATGTTAAGTAAGCCATCTTAAATCTATTTTTTTTTTTATCCATTATTTGTTTGGTGTGGGTGAAAATATTTTGTGGATTTGTTTTGAAAAGAAAGTCAAATTTTAAAAATTATTTTTTAATTGTTATTATTAAATGTGACCATTAATTTAATGTAAATATCTTTTTATATTTACTTTCTTATATAATTTCAAATTTATGTATTATTTTAATAGATTTATATATTAATTCATTTTTCTATTTTCATTATTTTTAAAAATAATATTTTATTTTTCAATTATTTTTCAAAATTTAACAATATATTTTCAAAGATTTTATTTAGAAACTTAAGAAATTATAATAAAACTTTTATTGTACAAAAGAAAGGCTTTAGAATTACTTTTAGCTTCATTCATAACATAAACATTCTTCTTCTTTTTTTTTGTTTTGAATAAACTCTCTTCATTAATTTTTAATATTTTCAATTCATCAATTTACATAATTGAATTTTTATTAAATTTTGTTCCAAATATAATGGAGCGAAATCATTATTTACTGATCAGAAACATAAACATTAATCGAAATAAAATATAATAAATTCTATTTTTCTCACATGTTATTTTCCCTGGAAAATTACATATTCCTGCTCCAAAAGTAATGGTTGGATTCAAGCAATGGTCCAAGTTTGAACCAGAAAAAATAAGATAGTATCTGGATTTTTTCCTAAACAAGGGTGACTTAGGACCACAATATTTTTCTTTCAAATATCTTTTTATATCTATGCATCAACTCAACTATAAAAATCAATTTTAAAATATACTCACACACGACAACAAATACACCATAGTTTTCAAACTCCCAACATTATTATTTTAACTAAAGTCTTAGTTATTTTTAAATCATTTTTTTATAAATGTCTTTTACATAATTTTTTAATCCATATTTTAGATGTGCTAAAATCTAGTTATTATACTTTTTAAAAAGTCCAATTATTATTAAGTCCAATTAGGAAAAGACTTAAAATCTACTTTTTTTTTTTTATTTTAAAAAATAACAACTATTAATTTATAATCAGGATCTATTATGTCAAATTATCAAGAACAAAAATCAGATGTGGAAGCGTGTCTGAATCCATCGATATCTTGAAATATTCAAGTCTTGTGGTTTTGATCTTTCAAATTAGCACACAAGTATTTTAGAGAAAGAAACTATCTTTTTCCTAAAGATGGAATGTCAGAAAAGTTACGTATGTGTAATTCAGGGAACATAACCCTAATATATAACTTTTGCACATTAACAGTAATTTCTAATTAGCCCATCATCAATTAGCGTTGAGGCACAACGAGTTAAGAGTTGCTGAGTGGCACTCGGAAGTGCCAACTGCAAACTATCATTGAGATGGTTAAAAAATTGAATGATTTGGTTTGACAATTTAATGAAGAAATTTTTTGGAACTGTTTATGTGATGTTTTATCGAAGATATTTTTGGTCCATCTATGGGAACCAATCCTTCGCATTTGAAGATTGGATTGGATTCATGTGAATCACTTAAGTCCTTGGAATGCAGAGATGTGGTCGAGACAGTGTTGCTGATTTTGGAGAGCATATCGTCGAGTTATTTTATTTTGACTGTCATTGATGTAATAGTTATATTCAAGGAGTTACTTTGTATTAAATTAAATTCTATGTTAGAAGCCGAAACCGATATATGCTTGGAGGCTTGTATAAGTTTTGGATGAGAGCTTATTGAGTGCATTCTAATCTGTTTCATTGTGGAACTATCTTGTGAGAGGGTGCAAATTGATGTTGTAAAAATTGTTGAGTGTTTACTACCCAGGTTCTCATAGGGAGGATTTAGAGGTGAGTTTTCTACTCTTTAGGTACAAATGTATAATCTCTATACTTGAGGAGTGATAGAACTTGTTGTATTGTGGATTAAAGATAGTAGAACTACTCACTAAGCTAGGCTCTGCGGACGTAGAGAAGTCGAATTACGTAAACAAATCTTTGTGTTCTTTGAGTTTTTGTTTGCATAGTTTTCACAGTTCCAAGCCATAGTGGCCACTGCAGTCTAGCACTTCCATTGCAATTTTCATTTTAAGCAAACAAGCAACTTAAGGTAGCAACAATTAGAAATTAGTCATTAGAGTATCTAAGCATATTTGACCCATACTTTGTTTAATAACTGAAGCCAAATAAGTTTTAACCAAATCAGATCACTTTTAAAAATATAAAACAAATGCGAGAGAAAATATTTTAAACTAAAATAGATACGAGAAAAAAGTCACACATGGTGAGACTTGAACTTAAAACACCAACATCAGATTTGGTTTGTTGGAATAAAATAGAGTTGCAATGAAATTACTATTTGGCTAGAATGAAATGTAGTAGTAATTCAATGGAATGTGTATAACAATGATTTGATTGGATAGAATGGAATGAAAATTGTAATAGAATTCATGTCTTTGGTTGAAGAGAATACGTATTGTAATATCATAAGAAAAGACTCAAACGACAAAAATATCCTTTAACAAATTTTTACATACAAATGTAAAATCCAAAAAATGTTAAAAAAAAATCCACTAAATACAAACGGTTTGCTCTTTTATTTTTTTATTATTATATATGCCCAATTTTTACCATATTTTGGTACTTCGATTTAGAAACATAGAAAAAAATCCCTAACCTCTTAATTCTCAAACATTAATCATATTATTGTATCTAAACTGTAAAGTATTAAGAAAGACACAAAAAAGTATAAATCACTAATACGTAGACAAAATTTTGAACACAAAATTCACTACAATACTAAGATGCAAACTTATTTAGAAATTTGATTATAAATAATAACACAATGCTGAATATATGCAGTGTGACTAAAGGTCCATCTCCATATCCTTTAATTTATAAAATAAATATGAAAAAAAAGTTACAACCTAATATGACAAGACAATATGCCATGAACTTTAATTTATAGTTTCTACATACAAAAATTAAAACCCTTTAAGACATGTTTATACATTATTTTCTCATCCCATTAGATGCTTTTATACCATAACTTCCATTTGTAGTCTTTCAGATACAAAAAATTACAAACCTTATGGCATGTTTATATGTCATTATCTCATCCTGTAGTCACATATACGAAAAGTTATATGAACCACAACCATAATATTTAATGGGTAGAAATAAATATTCTCAATCATAATTTTTTCATTGCAACATCTCACTCATCCTCTGTTAAGCCTTCAATTTCATCTAAAGCTACATCCAATTGTTGGACCTTTTCATGAATGAGAATTTTGGAGCCACTGCTACTACTTAATTCAAGGATAATTTGCCTAATATTCTTCCTTTACAATGTTGTACTAGTGATATTTGAATTAGCAAAATTAGGTTCGTTTATATCAAAATTTTCTGTTAAAATAGGAAGTAGCTAATTGCTTAGAAAAACAAAGTGCTTGAATGGAAGTAATGATTGTAATGGCCACTTCAGCTGCAACTACGATGAACACAGCAGAAAACAAAACACATAGGATTGTTTATGCAATTTGGTTTCCCTATGTTTATGGAGCTTAGCTTAGTGAGAAAAATCCACTACCTTTAAGGTTTATCATACCCCCGTATAGAAACCTAACTTTTGTATTTAAAGACCTAGATCTCTTACCTTTAAGTTCTCCATCTGAGAACTTAAGCAGTAAACAAAACTTGTTCACTCTCTCTAATGAATTCCCAAAATACTCAGTATAAACTTATGCAAGTCTCTCAAATATATAAGATTTTTGGGACTTGCTAACATACTAGAGGTCAATTACAATTAGTTCCTTATTAAACAACAATTAAAAGAGCAATATACAATATAATGATAAAGAACAATGTAAAGTGGACTGTTGGAGATATGTATTCAACGTTATCCCGATCTAATCTTCATAATCCAATGGATTCGATTGCTTGATACGGTCAAATTCAATCCAATCTAATGTTCAAGATAAGTTGCTTAAAATGGATTGAACTTCATAGTCAAGCTTGAATACTTCCACAATATCATCATCATTTTATATTTCAAAAATTTCCAACTTAAAACAAAACGAGATTATACCAACTTTTCTGAGTCGAAGGATCACTTCCTGGATGATGGACGTACTGCTCGAACTCTTGAGAATCTACTATACTTGCACATAGAGAAAATGATAAACCATAACTTACAAATATTTTAACCCCATGCTTGGCTTATTTTTGGATGAATTCTCATTAGATTTGATGAATTCGATGCTCCTAATCCTTTAATTTCATGGTTTACACTCAGGAGAGCTTAGGGAGTCGAAAAGAACGAGAAACGAGCCAAAAAGGGACAAAATGGACCTATCTTAGAATTCAACACGGCCTGGGTTATCAAACACGACCGTGCGTTACGAGCAGAATCGAACACGGCCTGGATCAACGTACACGGGCAGACCACACGACCGTGTGTGGTGAGCAGGAGCAAGCACTGCCTAAGGCTATCGAACACGGGCGTGTCACACGGGCGTGTCCCTACCGTATCAAAGATTAATTCTATCCGGAAAAAGGTTACTTGTGGGCAAAGAAAGACGTTCCAAAGCCTATATAAACACCTTAGGGGGTGACCTAAAAGGGACGGGGAATAGAATGCAGAAAACACTCAAGACAAAATAGTCGGAGGCATTTCGGAGGAAGGATCTCCATCAAGACCAAGATCTCCCATCAAGTTCTTTAGAAGTTTTTGGGTTTTATTATGTTTTGTAGTTTTCCTTATTTTGATATGTTTCCTTCTATCAGTATGAACTAAATCCCCTAAATACCTAAGGGGATGAAACCTAAGACAGATCTTATTACTATTTGATTTATAAGATAAAAACTTGTTCTTATTCTTAATTGTGAGTTCTTATTCTTGTTTTGATAATTCAGGTTATTGATTCAAGTCGAATGTACTTATTCAGTGAAGCAAAAGTCCCTGTTTAAGAGTAGATCAACACAATTAAGCGGAGTTGATTGCAACCCTAGACATAGGGCGACGAAAATCTACCGGATTAGAGTCAAATCTAATAAGGGAATCCATAGATCGAGTTAATGCGACAATAGGGGTTTTAATTAGAAAGAGATTTCAATTAATCAACCTAGAGTCAGTTGTTTTTAGTCTCGAGAGAGATATTAACATAAATAAGGGATTTCTACGGATTAAGTCAAGTGAATAAATCATATGAATCAAAAGTAATAAGTGAAGTCTAGGTGGATTCTTCCTTAGGTATTGCTTATCACATAAGTTGTCTAAAAAGTATTTTCCCAATTCTTTCGTTGTCGTGTTTTAATTAATTAGTTTTAGTTTTAAAAGAAATCACTCCAATACTTAGGCTAAATAATAAAAAGATAGTAATTACTAGTACTCTTGGTCCTTGTGGATACGATATTACCGGTCTTACCATAACTATACTATTAAATGATAGGTGCGCTTGCCTTTATTGTGGACATAGTTAGTTTTAGACACATCAAGTTTTTGGTACCGTTGCCGGGGACTAAGATATTAGGAACGCTAAATTTTTATTACTTTAGCCATTTTATTTACTTTTATTTGCAATTTATTTTTTATTTCTATTCACTAATTTTTTCTTTGCTTCTAGCAGGAACTTTTAGTTTATGACTAGAAGGAACCCGTCAGGACCATTACTTTTTGACAGTGAGATTGAAAGTACAGCTCGTAGAAATCGAAGAGAAATAAGGTGAAGTCTACAATACATAGAAGAAGAGCAAGAAGACGAAACTAATACTACAGAAGAGATGGCTGATAATAATCCGTTACCTCCTGTGGTTGCCGCGAATTCGGTGAATCAAAATCCTGCTCCTCGTACTATGGATGATTATGCTAAACCTAATTTAACAGGAACTGAATCAAGTATTGTTAGACCTGCTATTGCTGCAAATAATTTTGAACTGAAACCTAACACTATTCAGATGATTCAGTAGTTTGTTCAGTTTGATGGTTTGCAGGATGAGGATCCAAACAATCACTTAGCAAATTTTCTGGAATTCTGCAATACTTTCAAAATTAATGGCGTTTCTGATGATGCCATTCGCCTTCGGTTGTTTCCCTTCTCGTTGAGAAACAAAGCTAAACAGTGGTTGAACTCGTTACCACGATGATCAATCACTATATGGGATCAAATGACCGAAAGTTTTTTACTGAAATATTTTCCGCCGGCTAAAATGGATAAGTTGAGGAATGATATCTCTTCTTTTGTGCAGATGGATTTAAAGACACTTTACGATGCATGGGAGAGATATAAGGATTTACTAAGAAGGTGCCCTCACCATGGGTTACCTTTGGGGCTACAGGTTCAAACCTTTTTACAATAGTGTGAACCCCTCAACTAGGCAGTTGATTGATTCAAATTACTGATGGAACCTAAATAACAAGACCCACAGCGGCTTATGAGTTTATAGAGGAGATGGCAATAAATAACTATCGCTGGCAAGTTATGAGACAAAGCCAACAAAAGTCGCCAAGAGTTTTCAACCTCGACGCAGTGACCATGCTATCAAACCAGGTAGAACTGTTAAATAAAAAGATTAATGGTTTGTATGGTTCTTCGCAGGTACATTCAGTGATGCAGTGCGATACAAATGGAGGAGGGACGAACAATACAGAATACCCACCCTACAACCCTGGCATAGAAAACGAACAGATGAACTATATGGGTAACAATTCTAGACCTCAAAATAACCCTTATAGTAACACTTACAATCCAGGTTGGAGGAACCACCCAAACTTCTCATAGGGTGGCCAAGGAAATCAGAGACAACAACCCCCTCCAGGCTTTCAACAGTAACCCTACCCACAAGAGAAAAAAACGAACCTTGAGGAGATGCTAACAAAATTTATCGCGGTGTCAGAAACCCGTTTTTAGAATACCGAAACAACATTGAAAAAATAGCAAGCGTCGATTCAAGGGATTGAGAATCAAATTGGACAACTGGTTCAGTTAGTTTTCGAAAGGCAATCAGGTAGTTTACCTAGTAACACCAAACCTAAACCAAAAGAGCATGTGAAGGCAGTTACACTAAGGAGTAGGAAGGAGTTGGTTGAAGCTGAAAAGAAGATGCCACAAGAAACTGATAAGGAAAAGGGCGATGAAGTAAATGAGAATGTAACACCGGTACTTAAAGAGTATAAACCACCGATCCCATATCCAGAAAAGTTAAAGAAAGACTGTATTGACGCACAATTCGGTAAATTTCTTGAACTTTTTAAACAATTACTTATTAACTTACATTTTGTTGAAGCTATTTCACAGATGCCTACGTACGCAAAATTCTTAAAAGAGCTTTTAACAAATAAAAGGAAGTTTGAAGAGCTATCAACCGTAGAGCTTAACGAGGAATGTTCAGCTATTCTCTAGAATAAGCTACCAACCAAATTGAAAGATCCAGAAAGTTTCACTATTCCCTGTTTAATTGGTAGTTTAAATGTTGAGAAAGCATTAGCTGATGTAGGTGCCAGTATTAATTTAATGCCTTATAAAATGTTCAAGCAGCTTGGTCTTGGAGAACCAAATCCCACTAGGATGAGTATCCAATTAGCTGATAGATCCATTAAATATCCTAGGGGAATTATTGAAGATGTTTTGGTAAAAGTTGATAAATTCATATTCCCTGTTGATTTTGTTGTGCTTGATATGGATGAAGACGTTGAGGTGCCCTTAATTTTAGGACGCCCATTTTTAGCTACTGCTAGGGCTGTTATTGATGTAGGTGATGGTAAACTTATGCTCAGGATAGGTGACGAGGAAATTATTTTTAAAATTTATGATGCTATACGATACTCTAGAGAGTAAGATGATTCCTGTTATTTTATCGATGCTATTGATCATTCTATTCAAGATTCTTTTCAGGAAATCATACATAAAGACACGTTGAAACTGTGTCTTGCCCAAGGAGAGGAGGCTGATGGCGATACTAATGAGATGGGGGAGGTAAAAATTTCTTCCCCAAGACAAAAGAAGTATGAGGGCATTGAAATAAACGACGAACTAAAACAAAAACCCTCTATTGAAGAGCCCCCTAAATTGGAATTGAAACAGTTACCAAATCATTTAGAGTATGCATTCCTCGGAGATAATTCTACACTATCGGTAATTATTTCTTCAGAATTAGAACCCAATGAGAAAGACGAGTTAATACAGGTACTAAAGGAGCATAGAAGAGCCATAGCTTGGAAAATTTCTGACATTAAAGGGATAAGCCCATCGTTTTGCACCCACAAAATTTTAATGGAAGATGAATATAAACCATGTGTGCAACCTCAAAGACGATTAAATCCTAACATGAAGGAAGTTGTTAAAGCTGAGGTAATTAAACTTCTAGATGCTAGAATTATTTATCCTATTTCCGATGATTATTGGGTAAGCCACAGCAGCGCATTGTTCCAAAGAAGGGAGGCATGACTGTTATAGCCAACGAGAAGAATGAATTGATTCCAACAAGGATAGTCATAGGTTGGAGAGTTTGCATTGATTATAGGAAATTAAACGATGCCACGAGAAAAGATCACTTTCCCTTACCATTCATTGATCAGATGTTAGAAAGATTACCTGGGCATATGTACTATTACTTCTTGGACGGACTCTCTGGCTACTTCCAAATCCTAATAGCTCCTGAGGATCAAGAAAAGACAACATTTACATGTCCATATGGTACGTTTGCTTATCGTAGAATGCCTTTTGGATTATGTAATGCTCCTGCTACTTTTCAGTGATGCATGCTAGCCATCTTTGATGAACTTGTGGAAGATATTATAGAGGTATTTATGGATGAATTTTCAGTATTTGGTAATTCTTTCCACCTTTGCCTTAAAATTTTAAAAAGAGTTCTAATGAGATGTGAGGAAACGAACCTTGTGCTTAATTGGGAAAGTGTCACTTTATGGTTTGAGAAGGGATTGTCTTAGGTCACAAAATTTCTAGTAAAGGGATTGAGGTTGATAAAACAAAAATTGAAACCATAGAAAAATTACCTCCTCCTAGTTCAGTTAAGGCTATTAGAAGCTTTTTAGGACACGCTGGATTTTATAGAAGATTTATCAAGGATTTTTCTAAAATAGCTAAGCCCTTAACTAAATTAGTAGAAAAAGATGTGCCTTTCAATTTTGATCAGGAATGTTTAGATGCATTTAATACCCTCAAAAATAAATTAATAAATGCTCCAATTATAATTGCACCTGATTGGAATTTACCCTTTGAACTAATGTGTGATGCGAGTGATTTTGCAAAGAGGTGCGATTTTGGGACAAAGAAAGAGACAAGCATTTTCAGCCAATTTATTACGCTAGCAAAATATTGACGGCGCGCAGAAGAAAATTACACCACCACGAAAAAAGAGTTGCTAGTCATGGTTTTGCATTTGATAAATTTAGACAGTATTTGATATTATCTAAAGTTTTCGTTTACACTAACCATTCAGCTCTTCGTTATCTTTTAACTAAATCTGATGCAAAACCTCGACTCATCAAATGGATTTTACTCTTACAGGAATTTCATTTGGAAATTCAGGATAAGAAAGGAGTTTGAAAATCTCGTGCACCATCTTTCTAGACTTGAAAATCCACATATCAAAGAACTCGATGAAAGTGAGATAAATGACTCGTTTCCTGAAGAACAACTCTTTGTTATTTCCGACTTCGAGGTACCTTGGTTTACAGATATTGCGAATTATTTAGCTGCTAACATCCTGCAAAAAAGGTTAACACATCATCAAAAGAAGCGATTCTTTGCTGATGCAAAAAACTATTTTTGGGAGGACCCTTTTCTTTTTTGTATATGTGCAGATCAAGTAATTCAGAGATGTGTTACAAAGGAAGAAGCAAGCAAAATACTAGAACATTGCCATTCAGGACCATCAGGAGGACATTATAGTGGGATTAGGAAAGCACATAAAACGCTCGAATCAGGTTTTTATTGGCCCACTTTGTTTAAGGACGCTAACAGGTATGTTGCTTCGTGTGATAGATGTCAGAGAACAGGTAATATCTCTAAACGCGATGAAATGCCTTAAACATAAATGCTATAATGTGAAATATTTGATGTATGGGGTATTGATTTTATGGGTCCATTCCCTAGCTCATTTGGGAATAAATACATCTTAGTAGCAGTTGATTATATGTCAAAATGGGTGGAAGCTCAAGCTTTACCTACTAATGATGCTAGAGTGGTAGTAAGATTTCTTAAGAGACTCTTCTCTCGATTTGGAACACCTAGAGCAATTATTAGTGATAGAGGTACTCATTTTTGTAATATTCAATTTGATAAAGTCATAAAGAAATATGGAGTACACCACAGAACAGCTACCCCTTATCACCCTCAAACCAGTGGACAAGTGGAAGTAGCAAATCGAGAGCTTAAGCGTATTCTAGAGAAAACAATAGAATCAAACAGGAAAGATTGGGCATTAAAAGTAGACGCTGCTTTATGGGCCTATAGAACCGGTTTTAAAACTCCCATAGGAACATCCCCATACAGACTTGTCTACGGAAAGAGTTGACATCTACCATTCGAATTAGAGCACAAAGCATTTTGGGCTATAAAATTCTTAAATTACGATCTTAAAATTGCAGGTGAGAAAAGAATGATGCAGTTGAACGAGCTAGATGAGTGGCGAGCTAATGCCTACGAGAACTCACATTTATATAAGGAGGCAATAAAGCGACGCCATAATGCTCGTTTAAAGCAACTGAAGCAATTTGAAGTGGGAGATCTTGTTCTACTATACAATTCAAAGCTCAAATTGTTTCCTCGAAAGTTGAAATCAAGATGGTCAGGTCCATTCGTAGTCAAAACCATTTTTCCCTATGGCACAATCGAGGTAACTCAACCGACTCATGGCACATTCAAGGTAAACGGTCAACGACTTAAACTATATAACGGTGAGGATTTTTGAGATATTAGAAAGGAGTTTCAGCTCCGTGAACCTCCATAAAGAGCGGATACAAGGTAAGTCTAGCTTAGGACTCTAAACAAGCGCTTCTCGGGAGGCAACCCGAGCACTAACTTCATTAATGTCCATATTTTCGATTTTTAACACCTAACTAAAATCTAACAAGACTAATAAGCACAGGTTTCCATACTACACGGCCTTACACACGGGCATGGCCGTGGTCGTGTGGACACCACGGGTAGGCACATCGGCGTGGCGGAGACCGTGTGGGGCAAAGACAAAATTTTTTCCCAAAACACGGGCTACGATAAAATGCCACGACCGTGTGATACGGTCGTGGTTGATACTGAGTAAGTGACACGGGCAAGTAACACGCCCGTGCCAAAAAGCCATGGGTAAAATTGAGTAAGTCACACGGGCATGCGACACGCCCGTGCCTATAGGCCGTGGTCGACACTAACTAAATCAACACGGGCGTGCTAACCCCTACATGGGCGTGGGAGAAACGAACGAAGCATCACACAGTCGTGCGATCAGGCCGTGTGACTCAACACGCCCAGGGAACACGAGCGTGGGCCACGATTTAGACGCACCCTAACCCAAAATTTTTAAAACACACGGGCTAAACAGTAGGCACACGGCCGTGGGCCTTGACCGTGTGCCCCAATTTCTATTTAAACCACAGCACTATTCATTTTCTCCCCAAAATTTTTCCCCTCCCTACAAACCCGAGCCGTTCTCCACTCTCCCTACTCAGTCCGGCCACCACCGTCGACACCCCCCTCTTCCTTTCTCCTCGCTTTTCTTACCCACGTATACAGCATGCAATCCACGCCCGTGTAAGGACGACACGCCCGCACACCACCACCACGACCGTGCGCCTCCTCCCACCACCTCACCATCGGTCACCATTATTTTAACCTGCATTTCTTTTATTATTTTTCTATTTTCTTAATTATCATTCTCTTCATCATTATTTCTAGCATTATTAGATTTTCTTTCATAGACTATGTTAATTTCTATTCTCTTATTCTATATTTATTTTCTCGAATTCTTAATGCTAAATATTCTGATATTTCTCATTGTTAGACAAGTCGTCTTATTATTAATTAACTGATTTCTCTTCTCTTCATCAATATTGCTTTCTCATTATTCAATAGACTTATTTGTTCTTAGTTTTCAGTATTAGGATTCTCACTAGAATCTAATGATTAGTAGGATCCTACATCCTTGGTTGGTTAATGATACTTGGTTATTGTACGTCTTTTGCAGGTACGTAATGACTCCCCCACATGGGAAGAAGACCACCGTTCCCTCTTCAAAAAAAGTGAAAAGGTGTCGGTACGACCTCCTCAAGCACTTCTGCTGAAGTACGCCACCCATTCCTACAGTTTCCTTCGGAACCCCAGGAGGAGCTCTTTCGGTTACTTCTCGCACGACCCCTCGGCGTGGGGAGGTGTATTGATTAGGCTGCCCTAGAGTAGGTCCAGCTAGCCGACGCGGTTCGAGCCCTTTTATCCACCAACCCGTGGGGACACTTCTTTGATATCATCGAGCCTACATACCTAGAGCTCACTTTGGAGTTCTATTCTACTTTCCACCTCTAGACGGTCATGAAAAACTTTGACGACTCTGGCACAATCCAATTCCGTCTCAGAGGCCTCGTACGTGAACTGAGTGTCCCACAGTTCGAAGTCGCTTTAGGACTCTACACCGACGAGTTTATGGAGAACGACGACTTCGAGGACCTCCCTCGCCACATCCACTACTCCCCTTCTTCCTGTTGGAGGGAACTAGCCCCCGCCTTGGCTAACTACGACCCTAGTCGCTCCAAGGCATCAGCTCTCGCCCCATCATTAAGGTACTTACATACTATCCTAGTTCATACTTTGACGGGTAGACGACAGAGCACCGGCGTTGTCAACACTCACGACGCCTACTTTCTATGGTACATGGCGCACGGGCGCATCTTCGACCTAGCTTACTTCATCGCCCGCGCAATTCAGCATCAGACGGAGCGGCATAGGAGATGAGTCATCTCCATGGGCCCACACATCACACGCCTGGCTCGACATTTTGGGCTCCTTAACACCGTAGCTCAATCCTCCTCGCTCACCTTTATTAGACAGATGTCCCCGCAGGGCATTCAGACAATGCTTCACATGAGGATGATTGAGCACCGACGTGGGTTTGATCCTCCCCAATACCGGCTCGCGCAACCCACCGAGCAAGACGACCCAGAGGACATTACTGATGATGTCCCCCCAAGGCACGAGGAGCCACCATCTGCGCCACCACCGCCACGCCGACCAGCTCATGTGGCAGCTTCACTGACTGACATTTTTGAGCGCCTCACTAGGTTTGAGCAGTATTGTACGCATCAATTTAATGACAACGCTCGACGATTCGACGGCATCGAGGCGACATTGTAACAGATTTGTCAGCACTTTCACATATCACCGCCACCTCCACCTCGCGACGCATCCGACGATGAGGACCTTTGAGTCCAATTATTTTATTTTTTCTATTTTTATTTTCCTTTTATTTTTATTTCTAGTCCATTTCCCTTTATATTTTGTATTATAATTCCAAAAGACTTATCTTTTATATTTTGAACTTTATTTTAGTTTTTATAATTATTCCTAATCGAGTAATCCCGTAACCTTCTTCCATAGTTGTGTTTATGTTCTTAATAGTTGCTCAGAGTTATGCACTTCAATTTGTTATATCTACAATTTCGCGTCAACTACTCCATGGATTTCATCCAAAATTTAGGAAGTTTCACTTCTCTCCCTCTCTTATGATATTCTTATTATATTGTCATTATATATCTTTGTACATTGAGGATAATATACATCTTAAGTATGGAGAGGCTATTTAATTGATTATTAGAAAATCCCTGAATTATGTCTTGTTCTTAAGTAATTTGCTCATATTACTATTAGAATGAAACTTCTATTGATTTATGATTTTCATTGATATGTTTTGGATTAAGTCATAGATAATTGTGCATCGATGGTTTAAACTTTAAGATATTAGAGGATCAAGCATGATAAGTCTATTTTCATAATCAAAAATTGTAATAGGTTGTTTTCCTAAATTTAAATATTACTTTGAAGTTTGAAATTTGCAAGGTTGACATCAAAAACCATAATTTTTGTGAGATTTTGAACCTTTTAGAGCATATTCTTTTCTTGCTCACTTTATTGATTATGAGTGTGTCAACATTGATTTGTTATTCTAGAACTTGCTTCGATTATACATGTCGAGACCACACTTTTGATTTGATATACTGAGATGATAAAAGCACCTAGGTTTTAACCCACTTATTCCACTAAAAAGCCTACCCTCATAATTAACCCCTAGTGAACCCTTTTTAGCCTAATAAATCGTTTTCTTGACTCACCCATTAATATTAACCCAAAACCAAATTCTTTCTTCTCCTACTTTGACCCCCCTTATGTCGAGATTTGATTTGATCAGTTGCCTAACTATTTTCTTCATTTCAGTTGTTAAATTCTATCTTATTATTGTATGTTCTTATTCTTAAAAAAAAAGAGTAAAAAAAGTTGGAAATTTATTCATTATTAGTTCTTTGTTATTTGAGCTTAAGCAGTTAATTTTACATTTTGAGAAGAAGCTCGTGTTATTAGTGATAAAGTTTTCAATTGATGTAATTATTCAGTATTAGTCCAATTTTTCTAGTTAGGTAATTTATCAATTCAATCTCAATTCTAGCCCTCTAATTTAGCCTTTATCCACACCTTTAACCCAAGCCCCATTACAACCCTTTAAAAGACCTTTTGATTTATGTATCATCTCATTTTATAGTGGTGGGGATTTGATTTTCATGCAAGCCTATGGGATTAACTTTTCATGTTTGACTTTTGAGTGCATAATTTGAACCTTAAACACTTTGAGTGGTTTGAGTGAATCTTTAGTGAGGATGTCAATTCTTGTCAGTTTTGGATCAAAGGTGATTATTTAGGTAAAGGGAAACACCTATGTTTTCATGCTACAAAAAATTATGACTTAGATTGTTTGAATCTCTAGGACTCTTCTAGTTAAATTATCAATGTATGAATTATCTGTGAATTCTGATGAAACATTATTAATAAGAATTATGAATTAAGAAAGTTAGTTTTAATTGTGAGTTGAGGATTTTTCTTGAGGACAAGCAAAGGTTTAAGTGTGGGGATATTTGATAAACCATAATTTACACATATTTTAACCCCATGCTTGGCTTATTTTTGGATGAATTCTCATTAGATTTGATGAATTTGATGCTCCTAATCCTTTAATTTCATGTTTTACACTCATGAGAGCTTAGGGAGTCGAAAAGAAAGAGAAACGAGCCAAAAAGGGACAAAATGGGCCTATCTTAGAATTCAACACGGCCTGGGTTATCAAACACGGCCGTGCATTACGAGCAGAATCGAACACGGCCTGGATCAATGTACACGGGTAGACCACACGGCCGTGTGTGGTGAGCAGGAGTAAGCACGGCCTAAGGCTATCGAACACGGGCGTGTCACACGGGCGTGTCCCTGCCGTATCAAAGATTAATTCTATCCGAAAAAGGTTACTTGTGGGCAAAGAAAGACGTTCCAAAGCCTATATAAACACCCTAGGGGGTGACCTAAAAGGGACGGGGAATAGAATGCAGAAAATACTCGAAGACAGCCGTCAGAAGTAGCTCAGAGGAAGGATCTCCATCAAGACTGAAGATCTCCCATCAAGTTCTTTAGAAGTTTTTGGGTTTTCTTATGTTTTGTAGTTTTCCTTATTTTGATATGTTTCCTTCTATCAGTATGAACTAAATCCCCTAAATACCTAAGGGGATGAAACCTAAGACAGATCTTATTACTATTTGATTTATAAGATAAATACTTGTTCTTATTCTTAATTGTGAGTTCTTATTCTTGTTTTGATAATTCAGGTTATTGATTCAAGTCGAATGTGCTTATTCAGTGGAACAAAAGTCCCTGTTTAAGAGTAGATCAACACAATTAAGCAGAGTTGATTGCAACCCTAGACATAGGGCGACGGAAATTTGCCGGATTAGAGTCAAATCTAATAAGGGAATCCATAGATCGAGTTAATGCGACAATAAGGGTTTTAATTAGAAAGAGATTTCAATTAATCAACCTAGAGTCAGTTGTTTTTAGTCTCGAGAGAGATATTAACATAAATTAGGGATTTCTACGGATTAAGTCAAGTGAATAAATCATATGAATCAAAAGTAATAAGTGAAGTCTAGGTGGATTCTTCCTTAGCTATTGCTTATCACATAAGTTGTCTAAAAAGTATTTTCCCAATTCTTTCGTTGTCGTGTTTTAATTAATTAGTTTTAGTTTTAAAAGAAATCACTCCAATACTTAGGCTAAATAATAAAAAGATAGTAATTACTAGTACTCTTGGTCCTTGTGGATACGATATTATCGGTCTTACCATACTATACTATTAAACGATAGGTGCGCTTGCCTTTATTGTGGACATAGTTAGTTTTAGACACATCAGAAAACAAACCATACGCTGAGCGAGAATGCTCAATGGTATTTTCATGATTAAAGTATATATAAACAAATTAAACATATGCATACATCCATATAAAATTCAATTCATAACCTAATCTCATACCATTTCATGCCACAACACTTTCATTTTCAAATCACCATGTATTTGACCAAACTTATAACCAATTCATATGTATATTCATGCCAAAACTTTCAATGCTACATAATTTGCACAAATCCATTACATTTTTCCATTCAATACATAAGTACCTAACATACCTTTCATAATTATATACAATCATCAGTTTTCTTACATGTATTTAAGTTAAATTTTCATCCGATCATTTCATTCATTTACGAGCCTAATATGTTCAATCGTCCCTTAGGGCTTGTTTTCAATTCTTTTCACGTACTGTCGTATTACACAATTCAATATCATTTTGTTTCATGAATCATGTAGCCAATTTATGTATTTTAAACCCTATTAACCAGACATGGACTTATAATGGATACGTAGATCTGTCACCCCCAGTTGCTTGGTAATGATGACGCTATACATGTACATACTACCACCCCGAGTTGCCTGACAATGATGATTTTCACATTCCGATTTGTCATCTTGGGTTGCCCGACAACGATGACTTTATATGTGCATGTACCACCTTGGGTTGCCCATCAATAATGGTTTTCACTCAATATCCTGACCTTATAGCATGCCAACTATATCCGACTCGGTTTAAATAGCTAATAAGGTAACCAAATTTCTGATTCATTATATATATAGCAATTCACATTTCTTCCATTCTCAATTTATCATCAAATTGTTATTTCATCATATAATATAGCATGCTTCAACTCAATTTCATACCAAATAACACATAAATTAAATTATACTATTTTCCATTCTATTCAATTTAGTCCCTATCTTGATATTCAATCTTAACCATACCAATTCAGTTCAATTAATCATTGATAACTCACATCAACACCATATAATGAAAAATGTCATGAAAAAGTAGTAAATAAATTGTTCCCAAATCATAGAAATTCAAACCGAATTTTTGAGCTACCCATCGACGACTTTCAGTTTTCCTTTCCCTCTCGAAGGTTCCGTGTCAACGTTAGCTAAATAAAGTCATAAAACATATAATACCATCAAATTCCATTCGAATCACAATCAAATACAATATCAAGCTTATTTTATAATTTATTCAATTTAGTCCCCAAACCTAGGACAAACATAACTTTCAATCTAGAGCTTTAGATTGAAATCTGATTTCACATATATTCATTAAGGACCTCCAACTTTCTATTCCTACAAAAATATCATATCAATTTTGTATTTTATTCAATTTGGTCCCTAATGTACGAAATCAATAATTAAGCTTTAAAATTTAGTCTTTTTTCTTAAACTAAGCTTAATTTATATCAATTTCACACTTAATTATTCAAGAAATCAACAATGAAAACTTCCTAAAACTTTAACAGTTTTACAAATTAGTACATGGGCTAGCTAAATCAAGCTCCCATGATTCAATTTCCATAAAAATCAAAGAAAAATGGTTAGGGACTTACTTGAATTAAAGATCGAATAGCTCAAAACCTAAAAATGGCATCCTCCCCTTTGATTTCTTTTCTTTGTTCGGTTGGAGAAGATGAAAATTTCATCTCCCCTTCCACTTATTTCATATATATAGTATGATTATGAGTTAATTAATCTTTATTAGCTTTTAATTAACAATTTTTTATGTTTTAAACCATAATTAATTATTTAATCATCATCTATATCACATTCCACTACCAACTATTCAAAAGTGGTCAACTAGTCATTTTGGTCCTTATGATAATTACTATTTAAGTCCCCCAAGTCTTTTCCTAATTAAAAATGTATAGCAGTTAAACTTTTACAATTTAGTTCTTGGACCTTAATTAACTATAATTTCAGATAAATTACGTATCTAGATTTCAATTCATCTATACAATAACTTCATAAATATCTTTATTTAACATTTACAAACTTGGTTTATGAAAATGAGGTCCCGAGATCGCAATTTCTGATACCACTGAAATCTGGGTCGTTACAAACCATCTATTTGTGCTCATCTCGGTCAAAGCTACTAGCCCCTCTAAGTAATCATAAATAATTCCCCAATCTATCTACAATGTTCTAATCCTTGATTCAAGGTTTTTAGCCTTCATGTTTGCATGAGGTAAATTTTTTCCATTGTTCTTTGTAGTTCATTAGGTAATTATTTTTGAATCATGTATCTACAGTAAAAGTCTTGATGCTATGCAAGTTTATCATACATGAAACTAGTGCAACATCTTCCAAAATCGATTTCCAAATCCATTTCCTTTTGGTTCCTTTTGAATTTTGGGAAGAATTCGTTGTTGATTGTGTATAACTAACATACCTTTAAAGAAGATTGCAAGTTTCACTCAATAGAAAAAAATAATCATAAAAAATTGATAAAGTAATGCGATGTCATATTGCAACAATCAAAAGATTGCAAAATAGTCCATTGTTACATATGTCTAATTCACAGTCCACACACATAGGCCTATCTATATGTTTCATGTGAGGCATTATGAGAAAGTGTCAATTTTTTATCATTTGGAAAAATAAGTTAGAATATTATTAGTCTGCACTAAATTTACTGTAAAATATTTTGAATAGTTAGATTTAGATATTAGTTTTCTCTATTTATTTAATCTTTGGAATTCAGCTTGGAAGAGATTCACACGCCATGCAAACTTAATGCCATTACTTTGTAAGAACAACTGTTAGTTAGATTTTGAACTTAATGTTATAATTATTTAGTTTAATACTCATTTAGTTTAATACTCATCATAATTAAGCATGTAATATATAAAAATAAATATAATTGAATGCTCCATCCATATATTCTAAGTATCGTATCAAACTTTATGAAAATTGTAATCTAGCATCATCAAAGTGTTGAAGTAAAACCAATAAGTAGTTCGAAGAAGTGAAAGTGAACTTCTTTCTTGGGCATTAGGACCAAGTTCGAATCCTGGAGTACTTGACATTGTTGGGAGGGCTTTACTTGAATACCTCCCTTGGCTTGAACATAACTATGCTCAAATCATAAAACGAATAAGGACACATATGATAATACCAAAAAAAAAAAAGGATTTATGTAAAGTTTTCCTACAACGTTTCTAAAAATGATTTTAATGTATAATTATAAGTGTTGAGGTAATTTATGAGGAGTGCCAAAGAGCAGTGTCCACCGATGTTAAGCACTGCCCAAGCTCATAACTTTCCTTATTTGTTGGCATATTTAACCAAAATATCTTGATTATTTGCTTGCTTCTCTTTAAGAATTTTGTGCTGATAATATTATGTTTATTATTGGAGAAGAGATTGAGTCAAGCAAGGTTATTTTCAAGGATTCTTATGTGGTCTACTTACCTTATTTACTAAGATATGAGCTGATTTTATGATCCTTTGTATCCTAATATAAAGAGTAATTGATTTGATAAGATCTGGGCAGGTCATGATGGATTTGAAGTTTGCTTAGTGAGGCTGGATTCGTGCTCTAAATATAAAAGGATTATTCACCTTTGATAGAAGTTTTATTGTTGAGGTAGTTGTGAGAGTAGTGCCATGACCAGTGCCTATTGTTGTCCGGCATCGCTCAGTCTCATAACTTACTTTATATGGAGTTGGAAATTTTTATTAACAAATATTTAGGGATGTGATATTTACTAATTATGTGGATGTGTGTAAGCCCATCTATGATATCCAAACCTATTATAAGAATATATCTTGAAGACTAGTTTGGATTGGATTAAGCAAATCTACTTCCCTATTTTGAAGAGATTGGATTAGATCGGGTATTTTGGTAATATTTCCAGAAGATTTGAAGACTTATCCTGAACTTATTAAAGATACTTTATATGTTGATTAGCTTGTTATTTTTATGGGAAGATTGATGGTAATTGATCTTATATATTGAAAGGTTTGTTAGGTAAAAGGTGTCAAGAGTTTTGCACTTATTCTATTATTCAGAACTTGTGTTTTAGAGTGCATTTTGTACGTAATTAAGTAAGTCACTCGGTTTACAAACTAAGTTTTTAGGGGGAAACCTAGAAGAGAGTGATCTAAATCTTAGGTGCAAAAGTGAGGTTGTTAATATGGTAAGTGTTAGTACTTGTAATCACTTGTTATACGAGGTGTTAAGATAGTGGATTATCTCTTTGGACAAGATCCTGCAGACATAAGGAAACCTAACTGCGTAAATATATCGAATGTTCTTTTTTCTTTTTCTTTTTTCATGTTTTGTTCTTCACCAATGCCTAAAGCATTTGGCATTCTGATATTGCTCAGCTTACTTACAATTATTGTTTCAAATCTTTCAATTAGAAATTCATTTAAAATTGCCCAAAGTTCTAAAGGTTCAATGATGAATTTAGGCAATAAAAAAAAACTTATTTTATTAAGTTTTCAATGATGAATTTTGCACCTTATAGTTTTCTCCCATGGTCAAGCTTAATACATTCAAAGAGGGAATTCATTAATAAAAAAAAAAAATTGTAGTCTCTATGAGCATTAAACTATCAAAAGTTTAGATCATAATATTTAGAACATTTTTCTTAAAGAAATGAAACCTAACGTTGTTTAAAAGGTCCATCAGCTTGCGGTGAAAAGAATAACGATTTTTTTTTAATATTACCAAAAGAAGAATTTGGAAAAATTTCCAATAAAAACTAGGATTGTAAGACTAAATTAAAAGATCGTCGAATATGGGTCTTACTAGCTCTTGAGATTGTGTGAAGTCAAAAGGAAAGATGATGGAGAGCAATTGACAAACGGTGGAATGTAACAATTCACACCCATTTATAATTTTTAATGGGAAATGAAGAAAAGAAGAGCAAACTTAAATAGAGTAAGTACATGTAAATTTTGAGCAAAGAAAAATCAATGCTTGCAAGAGAATTAAAAAGAATATGTAAATCAAAGCAAACACCAATTTCAAGCAATTAAACTTAAAAGAGAAAGGGAGAGAGAAAGCTAGACATACAACCAGATGAAGTGTGAGATCGAAGCAGAGAAAAAAATTTGCAGCTTTGCGAGTGAAATTAAACTTTTCAAGAAAAAATATTTGTTGGTTGTAGACAAAAATTGAAATGGAATGATACGCGTGGGTTAGGGAAGAAGATCGTAAAAAAATAGAGGCAATAGTGGACAGTATATTTAATTGAAGGCTTATTTGTATTTTTTATATAATATGTTTTTCATCCACATTTTGAATATGTTCTAATATAATGTAAGTATAAAAAAACCTCATTGAAGTCACTGCTCTTTAAAAATATTTTAAAATTAAAATGAATAATATAGTAGATAATAATTTCTATTATTCTATGTTTGAATTTAATTGTTATGCATCAAGTAACATCAACTTAGATAGTAAAAGCAACCATAATATTAGAAATAAAAAAAAAAGTAAAATTTTGTTAAAAATTATGTTTCGGTCGCTCAATTTTTAAATGTTACGTAATAGTTATTAATCTAATTAAACTGTTACATTTTGGTCACTCATTGTCAACTTTTTTTAAGAGGACGACATGCTAATTCAAAGGGTTAATAACAAATTTGACCCTAAACTATAGCTATAAATTTTAATATTATTTAAAATTAAATAAAAATATTAAAAATTTATAATCAAGTATGTTCTATTTATTTATTTAGCAATAAATCTGTAAGTTTCTTTTTTTAGTGAAGTCCAAGTAACACAAACTAATAGGATACACATAGGCCTAATAGGATAGAAAAGAAATTAATTTTGTTTGGTTAACTTAACATGGAATATTAAGAAGGAGAAATGTTTAATTAAAAGAAAAACAGCTACACATCATCTTATGTCGTTTCTTCTACTTGAAAAGTCGAAAGAGCAGGAGGAGCTTGGGCTAAGCCTAGTCTTGCTAAAAGCCCAAAAATGAAATTATTGATAGCCTTATAATTAAGCATTTCATTTTTGGCACATTTCCATTCAAGAAAACGATCATTTGCAAATCCATTTCAAATGGATTAATTTGTCAATAATAAGTAATATTATGGTAGGAAATTTCTCAGGCTCGAGCTTTCCATGAACCGGTAATTGGTCGAGATTTTTTTTTAATTAATAGTTTTATAAAAATATTTTTTTTGAAAGTGTGACAAGTATAAATATATATGTTTGATAATCACAAGTATCAAACTATTACAATACATACTGTTAGAGGAATGGTAAAGTACAATCAAACCATTACAATATGATTCGACTAAGAACTGGTACAGTCCAGACTAAAGTTAACAAATTAAACTAGTTGAACTAAACTCACACATGGGTGGCGCACATGGTGAGACTTTGAGACCCACGCATAAAATTGCGAACAATGAGTCCCGAACTTAGGTACTTAAGATCTAGGACCTTCGCCTTTTCCAACTAAAACAAGGACTTATTAGCTTATAAAAATATTTTAAAATAATTTAAAATAATAAATATTATAATTATTTATATAATTTGATTATATAACTATGATAGACTGCCCTAGTGGCATGTCTTAATAGGACTCTCAATGAAGAATTATGAAGGGCGTTCTTTGTGGCGTACCATAATGAGGCCTTCATAGCGCATTTTAATAGATTTTTTCTGGTGACGAATTCTGTATGACTCTTAAATAAAATAAGAGGAATCAGTAAGGACAATATATATATATATATATATATATATGGACTATATGGTAAAGTACTATACAAGACTAAGACTTGGTTGGTAATAATGAATTGAAGAGATATAGAGAAGTAATGAGTTAGTATTGAAAATGTATTCTGATTAAGGACACAAATTTATATGTTCAAAAGCGACATCTGTGATTTGCGTACGTGCTTCTTCTTGAATCGTGATGAGGTGATGGCTTAGTAATTGAAGGATGTAAATGGTGTTTACTCCTATTGGGAAAGGCATGTTTGCTCCTATTGGGGTGGTTACTCGCCAAATCGTTGGCAATAAGATGTTCAATCAGCTTAGAGGAAAGGAAATCGCTTTGCACTCTCAAGTATATGATTTATTTTACATGTATTAAGAAAAGGCTTAAATTTAAGTCTGTAAAATTTAACCTTTTTCAGATCAATAACACTATTTTAAAAATTAAAATTTGTCATTTCGTAAATACTGAGGGATAAATTTATTGAATTTTTTAGAATTTAAATTAAAATGACAAATTTTGTAAACATTGTGAGCTAAATTTGTTTTTTTTTTTTTTATATTTAAGATCAAATTGATAGAATGTGTAAATATTAGAGAGTTAAATTTATTATTAGACCAATAAAAAAAACCCACGTCAACACTTCTGTCAAATTTCAAATGGCTTTTAATGCTTGGTGACCAAAAAATTTGATTTCGAATAGTTTAATGACTAAATCAAAAAAATTAAAAGTTTAGTGACCAAAATAGAACGTGAGCAATATTTTAGTGACTATTTTTGCACTTTACCCTTATTTTTTTAACATCATGGGCCAATTTGGGTAACAAAGGATAGTTTGAGGGTGCATTTGTTTTATGGAAAATGACTTACGGTAAATATTTTCTGCATTTTCCAATGTTGGTTTCATGAAAAACAACTTGGTCAACGGAAAATAAGTCCATTTTCTTGTAAATTAACTTATCATTTTGAGAAGCGTAAGTCATTTTTCGAAAATGAGCTCTTTTATGAATAATTTTATCTTTATATAAAAATTAACTTGAATCAAATCTAATATTATTATATTAATAATCAATTTTTATTTTTATTTTAAAATATTTAAAAAATATTAAAATAATAAAATATTAATATCGAATATTGTAATGTGTAATATTCTTAAACATACATATTTAATTATTTATATTTAATAATATAATTTATTATTTTAATAAATTATTTAATATTACAATTTTATTTTAATAAAAAATTAACAATAATTAATTTTAAATTTTAAATAATATTCTAAATATATTATTGAAAAATATTTATATTAATATTTTAATAATAAATATATATTGCAATTTATAAATATTTAATAATAAATGTTTCTGATATAAGATATGAAAAAAATTTGAGCGAAAAATATGAATATTTAAAAAAATATATATTACAATTTTATATTTATCCCTTACAACTCAAATGTGTCACTATCCACTTTCATATGTGTAATATATGTAATTTAAATTAAGCTTTAATTAAGCATTGTTTATTATTAAGTTTATATATGATATTAATTATTACTATAATATTTTGTAAAAAAAAATATTTATGTTGTGTTTGTTTTATTAAGAACAACTTGTGAAAAATAATTTCAGGAAAATTTGTCAAATAAAGAATTTTTTTTTACACAGAATCATCTAAACTTTAGAAAATATCAAAGTTAGATGAAAAAAGATTGGATACTAAAGTGAAAAAATTATATAGTTTAGGGGCCAAAGTGAGTATGCGTTTTTTCCAACATAAAACATTCATTAAAGAATGGGAATAAGTACAATAGTGGCCCAGAAAGCCCATAGACACAATAATAAAAATCAGGCCCCAAAAAACCAAAGGTCCCAGCTTCAAACATTACCAGTAAAACCCAGCTCCTAAAAAGCTCCTCAACCTCTGTAATCGGAGGAGGAGGTTTAGGGAACGCCAAGGGATGTCGAGGAAGAAAGAAGCACGGTGGTCCCACCTGTCGTCGGCATGAATGCCTCTGCTAAAGAGTATGCCCTGGCCCAACTCAAGAAAAGACACCATCGACCACTGGGAAGCCAAAGGACGGGGAAGAGATCATATTCTAATAATCGAAGAAATAATTAAACCGATCATATCACTGTTCTTAATTCGATTGGTTTGATTAATTTAACAGTTAAACAAATAAAAATTAAATAAATAATCATAATGTTTTCTATTTTAAAAAGTTAAACTAGTCAACATATTCGACTAATAGTTTTTGTCATAATTTTCTATTTTTATCGGTTTTGAGTAGTTTTTGATTCAATCGGTTAAACTTCTTTGTTCGACTGGATTAATATACCGACCAATTTTTTATCAAATCGATCTGATCAATCAATCTAGTTATATTCTAAGAACACTGGTCATATCATTAAATTTTGATGGAATTCAAGTTTAGAAATAAAAATAAATTCAATTATAAATTCAGGTAGTAAAATGAAAAAAAAAGGTATAAGTATGAAAATAAATTTAATTAAAAAAATATATTATGTTTAAACAAATTAGTTTTGGTCAATTTAATGTTATTGAAACAGGTGTCATAGATATGGGGCGAACAAGTGAATTCCCACGTCGTTGGAGACTTGCAATAGTTTCTGATCTTTATTTTTTTCTTCTTTTGGTATCATTCGAGTAGTTGAGATATAAATGTAAGTAATAACTTTTATAAAAGTTTTGTTCTTGAAATATATGATTGAAATTATCTCAAATTATAATTTTAACTAACAACAAGTTGCATAGAAGAAAGAAAGAACAACACTTACGAAATCCTAAAGAAATCAATTATCTTATATTATAGGACATTTACAGTATGGGCAAAAATAAATTTTTTACTTAAAAAAGATTTTTGTTGAAATTATAAAAGATAAGGATTTGAGAATTTTAACGTGTTAAACTTTAATTTTTTTTCATTTTTTAGATTTTATATAAAAAATAAATTTTATTAATTAAATTTTTATCAGTGGACTCATAACATCAATTCCGTTAAAGATTTAATATTAATATAAACTTAAGAGTACAATCTCATAATTAGGGTTTGCATTCAATATACTATACTATACACAGTAAGTATCATCAATTAATAATTAAACAAATATTAGAACCACAACACTAAATAAAATAACTATTTAATAACTGATATTTTGTAAGTGTATAAATTTATTCATTGTCATGAATATAAATTGAAGTTACATGTAAAGTGTTGTTTAATAAATTGAAGTACTTAACTTAAATTATAATTTTTTTTATATATTACTTAAAATTATTTATGGAATATAATTAAATTGTTTGATAAATATAGATTTTAAATTATAAAAAAAATTACATTTTATTATTAATTTTTAAACACTTCACCTTATTCTAAACAAAAATTTAAATTTAAATGTATTTACTTATTATTTTTCACACTTTTTATAAAAAAATTCTATCAAATTGTTTTTATTTTGGATTATCAAACATGCATAGAAAATTAAATCATTGAAAGTATTAATTTTCAATTGATTTAATTTTTTCAATGGTCTATCAAACAAGGCCTAAGATAAAAGAAAAGAGTCAAAATCCAATTTAATGTCATGAAATAGCAAAAAAATAAAATAAAAATTAAGGCATAATGACAAATTTAGTCCCTAATGATTACTCATTCTATCATTTTAGTCTTAATTCATTTTTTACTCACTTTGACTCTTAACGTTTAAAATTTAGTCAAATTATTTTTTTGGACAAAAAAGCTTATTCTTCAACAGTTAAAATTTTAATTGGTTGATGTTGTAGTCTACGTGACAATTTACATGTACTTCATTAGTGATGCATACAGCCACACCAATAGTATTAAAATATTAATGCTCCAACCATTTTTTGATAAAAAAAAAAAATTGACTGAAATATGAGGGTTGAGTGCTAAAGTAATAAAGAAATTAAGATACAAACATTAGGAGACTATAATTATGAATAAGCCAAAAATTAACTCAATATATTTTTCGTCAAGACTATCCTTTTGTATTGAATGAATTCCTTTGATTGTACTTGAGCACTTGTCGTGACCATATTTTCTGGCTAACTTTGATTGAAGACCGTAGATAATGAATGATAAATTTATTCATTCTTAACAATTTCCTCAATGGTCGATATATGCTAAATTTATTCTTTCTTAACAGTTATAACCTTGACAATTTCCTCCATGATTGATATATATGCTTTTTTATTTAACTAAGGTTGGTTCAAATATCCCATTCTCTTTTTATATAAAGCACTATTCTAAGTAATAAGCATAATCAACCAAATAGCCAAACTTGCCGATGGGGATTTATAACTTTGCCATCAACAAAATATATATTTGTATAAAAGGACAACTATACTATTGCTCTTAATTATCAAGTATTTTCTATTTATTTCATTTTCTTCCATTTTTTAATTACAAAATAATCAAAAGTTTAATTACCTTCTTATTATATTAAAGTACTATAAAATTAAATTATATTTTATTTTCAAGTAAAATTAAATATTTTAAACTTACATTTAATTTAATTTTATATTATAAATTCATTAAATTATTTTTATTCAAAATCAATTGCCATTATTTGAAAGGAAAAATAATCCATCTCAAAGTTTGAATAGAGGCGTGGACAGAATAATTTAAACAAGGTAAGGCAATAAGCAAAGTAAGGAGAGAAATAAACACATGAGATTTGTTAACATAATTTGGATCAACAATCCTACATCTGTGAAGTCCCGCTCAATGAATGATTCTTATTCAACAATCGTCTGAATCACTTATTAGCTTAAACCTGATCTACCCTTACACAAAGAAGTAATTGTAGCCCCAACAATGAACCAAATTGTTAGAAATCACTCACCCCAAATAACCTCACTTACAATTAATAATATCTCTCCAATAAAATGTTAGAGATTTTGAGTGGAGACGATAGATTCAGAGATAGTATGGAATTAAAGCAATTGACTTTGAGGCGTGAGTGACGTTTTCCAAAGAGAACAATTTGCCCTCCCCCTTCTACAAAGTTGCTAGAGGGTTAAGACAAAGGTCCTTTTAGGATACAACGAAGCTTTTTTTATTTCCTTTGATTAGCAAAATCGAGGAATTCCTTAACTCTTACTCTAATTTCTGAAATTGGATTGATTGTAATAATGAAATATTTTGAACACCATAGTCCCTCTCTATATATGCACTCAATGGACACTATTAAAGAGTCATAGCCCTTCGTATTAGACATACTTCTTAGAAGAAACATGTCCTATGGAAATAAAATGTATCCATTGGATGAATCATCACTTTCTAATCCAAATAAGTGCTCATGAATCACACTAAGTGATTCATTAATAATATCTAATGAATTTGTAATCTACAATTTCCAACAATCCCCCACTAGATTGCTAATTCTAGAAAATAAGTACACAACGATCATGCATAAAGAAGGACGTTCGCAGATTGAACCTTGCTTTAGTACAAACTCTTAAAGTACCAACAAAGTAAATGGTGGCTATTCGCTTGAACCATCACTCTTAAAGTCAATACCAAAAAAAGTACACACATAACCGTAAAGTATTAGAGTAAGAGTTTATTTGCTTTAACACCATTATAGTAATGTGCTCATCCCGTTTCATGAACATGTACGAAAGAAAACCATAAAGAAAAATCTCGTTGAAGTGGCACCACTTCATGTCCATATAGGTGGAATTCATGAAAATTAATGTTCATCCATTAAGAGTAAAACTCATTCTCCTAAAACATAAACACTAAATCCTGATTCTTAGTGCACGTTGTCATTTGATAACTTGTTGTTACCCTTTGAATCTCGAAACTAACTTTTGTCTAAAACAAGGTAGGGTTTTCATTATCATTGATGCGGTTAGAAAGGTTTTAATCTCATCTTAGTAGTGGTACTTTTAACCAAATCCCTTAACAAACCTTTTGTTAATGGATCCGCTAAATTGTCAATTAACTTAACATAGGTAGTAGTTATCACACCGTCCCTAATCAATTGTCTCACATACTCATGTCTCAAACTTATATGTCTAGACTTTCCATTGTACACCTTATTGTATGCTCGAGACATGGTGGATTCACTATCACAATATACAGAAATGGCGAACCTACGTTGTGGCCACAACTTTATATCTAGCAAGAGATCTCTTAGCCATTTTACTTCTTTGTCGATAGCCACCGAGGCTATAAATTCAGCCTCCATAGTTGAATGTGAGATGCAAGTTTGTTTCTTGGAGACCCAACTAATGACTTCACCTCCAATCGTAAAAATCCATCCCGATGTGGACTTATTGTCACTTAGACTTGTAATCCAACTTGCATCCGAGTAACCTTCTAGTACCGCGGGATAAACACTATAGAATAATCCCAAATTTTTTGTTTTATTAAGATAGCCAAAAATCCTACAAATTCCTTTCCAATAATATCGGATCTAGTGCAATGCATTGCATACATTAGACCTCCAATTGTGTTGGCATACTCAAGTTGCGCTATAGCCCTGGTATTATTCTCACTTAACTTGAAGTTCAAATTGAATGGAGTGTTCGAATCCTTGATATTCAAGTGTTTAAACTTCTTCAATACTTTTTCGATGTAGTGAGATTGGCTTAGTACAAAGCCCTTTTATCCCTTTGCACCGTCAAACCTAGAATTGTATATAGCTCATTGAGATCCTTTATCTTAAAATTTGAGGCTAGATACTCTTTAGTCTCACGAACACCTTCCAATTTCGTCCCAAAAATCAATAAATCGTCTACGTAGGGACAAATAATTACATCGTACCTATTGGTGAATTTAGTGTAAATATATTTATCCACACCATTACGTAAAAAACCATATGACAAGATAAATGAGTCAAATTTATCATGCCATTGTTTAGGCACTTATTTTAAACCATATAATGAATTGATCAACTTACACAACTTATGTTCACTCCCAAGAAGCACAAAGCCTTCTGATTGCTCCATGTAGACTTCCTCTTCGAGATCACCAATAAAAAAACTCGTCTTAATATCCATTTGATGTACATGTAACTTATGGATAGATGCAAGTGCCATAAGAATTCAAATGGAGGTTATCTTAGCCACCGGTGCATAGGTGTCAATAATCTAGGCCTTCCTTTTGTCACCAATCTAGCCTTAAAGATTGGAGAACCCCCGATTGGATTATTCTTCCTTTTAAACACCCATTTACACTCGATAGGCTTTGATCCTTTAGGAAGATCAACTAGGATCCAAGTATTGTTGGACAATATTGAATCCATTTCATCATTGATCGCTTCTTTCCAAAATGCCACATCCCTAGAAGTCATGGCTTCAACATAGGATTTTGGATCACCATCCACATTAAACATTATGGGGATCTTCCTAGGTACGGATTCTTTATTTCCCTCAACGAGGAACGCTAGAGATTGCGTGAAAATGAAATCAGGACCAAAGTCCTTTACTTTTCTCACTCTTTTACTTTTCTTTAGCTTCCTATCCTTATTGTCACAAAAATGTCTCTTAGTTTGATCACTTGAGATCATTGGATGATTTTTTTTTGAATTCGTTGAATCATCGGAAACCTTATTTTCAATGAGTACAATATCTCTTGTTTCAATTATCGTATTTAACACTAAGTCAAGAACATGATAAGCCTTAGAGTGTTGGCCATATCCAACGAATGCACTCTTGACGGCTCTTGGTCCTAACTTTGCTCTCCGTTGGTTGGGAACTCTATAGTAAGCCAAAGACCTCTACACTTTGAAATAATCTAAGTTTTGCATCCGACCCTTCCATAACTCATATAGAGATACTTTGAATTTTCTCGGTGGTATTCTGTTAATGATATAACACGCAGTCAATAATGCTTCACCCCATAGATTATATGGAAGTTTAGCATTTAACAACATCGAGTTAACCATACCCATTAAAGTACGGTTATTTCTTTCCACCAAACCATTTTGTTGCGGAGTATAAGGCACAGAACACTCATGTACCACACCTTGTTCCTCACAAAATACATTAAATTCATTTGAAAAATATTCATCACATCTATCACTACGAAGCACTTTGATTTTCTTACTAAACAAATTATCAACCTCATTTTTAAAACGTTAAAACATATCAAAAGCCTCGTATTTACTTCTCATGGGATACACATAAGTAAATCTAGAGAATTCGTCTATAAAAGTAATAAAATATCATTTTCCACCTCTTATTAGAGTTCCATTTAATTCACAAACATCCGAATGGATTAAATCTAACATTTGTGAATTCTTTTCACACTTATTAGGAAACAATTTCTTGGTATTTTTTTATTGAATTCAAACTTCACATTTATCCACAAAATCATCATTACTTAGATTGATATAACCATTATTTTCATATATTGTAAAGTTTTAAAATTAAAATGTGCTAGACGTGCATGCCACAAAGAATAATAAGTAGAAGAATTGGTTTTATTCATATCAATACTCAACTTGAACATGCCCTCGATACAATATCCTTTTTCTATATATATATATCACTCTTAAGAAAGACTAACTTATCAAATTCCAAGATAACCTTGAACCCCTTGTTACACAGAAGACTCTCGGACACTAAATACTTTCTCACATCGGGAACATGCAACACATTGATCAAGGTCAATTTCTTCCCGGATGTGAAGTTGAGTTCCACCATCCCTTGATTGAGCACCTTAACTCATTGATAATTTGCCCATAAGCACTTCACGGTTTGTCACTAATTCATAACTCTTGAATTGTTGTCGGTCATTACGCACATGGACAGTAACTGCGGAGTCGAGCCACCAATTATAGGACTTATCGGTCATGGCTATGTTGAGTTCGATAATCATACTAATTTTCAAACTCTCAATCCCTTCCGTAACCATGGCCACTAAGTCCATGTCCTCCACCATATTGGTTTTGAAAATTGTGGCATCTTGCTTTTTTTTTTTGAGAAGTTTACATGTAGTGTCCTTTCTTATTGCAATTATAGCAATTGCGAGATTTTTTATTCTTGTCTTGCATGCCTTTGGTCTCAAATATGGCCTTTCGCTTACCATTTCAAGAGTTCTTGTACTCGCTCACATGGTTCATTTTAGAATTTTAGGGAAGATACACCGCACCACGCTTCTAACTTTCCTCTTCAATACGCAAATGTGTAAGTATTTTATCCATAGTGAAGTCCTCTGCCATATGCAGAAGCTTCTTCTGATAATTTTCCAAGATGAGGGAAACTTCGAGATGATAGCCCCGATTTTGAATTTGAAATACTTCATCATTAAAAATTTATCGATACCTTGTTGCTCAGTGTTGTATTTCTCTTCAAGAGCTTTCCATATTTGCATCAGGGATTGCATCGACATGTAGGGATCACACAATCGATAGGAAAAGGTTTTGAGGATGTGTACACAATATGTGAAATTTTCAATATGTGAAATTTTCTTCCTCATGCTTCTTCTTAAGTTCGACCACTTTCGCAATTTACTCAAGGTTTGCAATGGGAGCGGGATCCTCCACGGGTTGTAGGTTTGGATCCAGAATGTACGTCACATTCAAGATGGTAAGAAGGAACAACATCTTGTCCTTCCAGCGATTGAAGTTTGAGTCATCAAATCGGTCAAGTTTCACAAACTCTTGGTTCATCACTTTGAATGCAATGGTAGCCTCCGCCGCCATCTCAAAAATTGTTCTCTTTGATTGTTGGAGATTTTGAGTAGAGATGATAGATCCAGAGACGATATGGAATTAAAACAGTAGACTTCGAGGCGCGAGTGACACTTTCCAAAGAGAACAATTTTCCCCCACACAAAGTTGCTAGAAGGTTAAGACAAAGGTCCCCCTGGGATACAACGAAGCTTTTTGATTTCCTTTAATTAGCAAAATCGAGGAATTTCCTAACTCTTACTCTAATTTTTAAAATTTGATTGATTGTAATAATGAATATTTTGAGAATCATAGTCCCTCTATTTATATGCACTCAATGGACACTATTGAAGAGCCACAACCCTTCGTATTGGACATACTTCTTAGAAGAAGCATATCCTATGGAAATCAAATGTATCTATTGGATGAATCATCACTTTCTAATTCAAATAAGTGCTCATGAATCACACTAAGTGATCCATTTATAATATCTAATGAATTTGCAATCTACAATTTCCAACATAAAATGCTTAACACAAGAGTGCAAAATACACAAAGGAGTAGCTTTTGTGATGACATATAATAAGAGAGAGCTTAGTTATGATACTTTAGCATAATGACTTAATGACTAAATAATATTACAATTAATAGATGAAGGGTTGGAACTTAATTACAAATTATTGGAGCCGTAATTATATATGTCCAATTAGTCTCTCCGCTAGTTTGAGATAACCAGAAACAAATTGTATATAAAACCAATAATATGAAATGAATGAAAACGATGAAGTAAGAGAAATATATCGCATGTATCACTATCCACAGTGAATGCATTTTCTCGCTAAGTAAAAAAGATGACTTAGAAGTTAATTTAAGTTTTTTGAATTATTACTTAATTAATAGCAATTAAATAATTGAAGTTCGAAGAAAGAATTAAATTAATTAGTCATCACGATTTTTTTGAATAAGGCAATTAAATATATTTTCCTTATGGATTCTAGCACAACAAAATTGCAATGGCTTTAATGGAATTAGAATTGGGTTGAGAAAATAATTTAATTTAAAAATTAATTCAGTTTAATTAATTAATATTTTGGGAAATATAAAATGAATATTGGGTTTATAAATTTAAGTGTTGAATAAAAGTCCAAATAACATATATAATTAAAACCAAGACATTAGAGGCCCAATAAGGCCATAATTCATGCAATGGGTGCCAACCCTAGTATCCCATAGGGTGTGCCCCCTTTACACTTTTACTTAGAGTAGATGTTGTATTTTCTATTAAAATATTGTTATTTAATTAGACCTTATTCGAAAAAAAAGTCTTGTACTAATTCTGAATAGGAACTGTGTAACGCCCCAAAATTTTAATTTTTGATTTCGTGTATGTGTTACACACAATGTCTATCTGCTTCAGTGGTTATGTGTTCTGGGTGTGTGTGAGAGGTCCCAAGTTCAAGCCTTACTTGGGCAAATTTTGGTATTTTTATAAATAAAGCCTTAACCTTGTGCAAATGGCTTAAGTTTAAATGTTGGGTAAATTACATTAGAATGGGCCTGCTGGTCTGGTGGTTAAGTGGTGTGTTATTATGGTGGAGGTTTTGTGTTCGAATCCATAAGCAGGCAAATGTATTATTTTTTTGCTCAGATTTCGGGATAGAGTTGTGTAATAGGGGGATTCTGAGTAGTGGATGTGAAGTGGGAATTAGGGGAGAAGATTAAGGGATTTTGGGGGTTATCGGGATTTTATTTTATTTTTTCCCATAACCGAATTTTGGCTCCCTTTCCAAAAAAAATTTCTGCCGTCTATTCTTCTCCCTCTCCTCTTGCCAAAATTCTTTGAGTTTTTCCATATTTCTCTTATTTTCCTTCTTCTTGATTTTTCCCTAATCCATTTATTTTCCTTCGTTTTCGCACGCGGTTAGTGCTCACTTAGTTTCGGTAAGTGTTTCTCTTCGTTTCTGTCATGAATCTCTTAGCGACTGAAGTGTTAATGTTTTTTCTCAGCGATTTGGGCGTAGGGGGAGGCTCAGACTGGTGATTTCAGTGTTCTCGTCTTAACAATAGCTAAACGGAGGGTTATCGTAGGTGGTAAGTTGGGTTTCTGTTCGTTCTTGGTTGTCAATTCACTTGTAAATCCGTTAAATTGATGTTAAGTATCTTGATTTTAGGCCTTGAAGTGCTCGGGAGTGATTAGGCATCAAAACGATACCGGGTAAACGCAAAAAATGGGGTTCGGTGAAAAGCCAAAATTGATTGCTGTCGAGAAATAAGAGAAATAAGAGAAAATGATGTGAAAAATTGTAGAGAAAGGAAATAAGGGTGTTAAAAACTAGGAAATCAACATTTTACACTAAAACAGTTTTGGACAACAGTAGTAGTCTAACTTTTAAAAATCATAAAAAAATAGTGTAAATTGAGTTAGAGGTTGAATAAAATATGAAATTAAGGTTATTGAGTCTAGTCTTTCATGGAAGAAACAATGTAAGCAATGGAATTGTAAATCATGAGTTATAATAAATTTTGTGAGACAAGGTCAGAATGATTTCGGGTTCCCTTGTTCTGACTTAGGAAAATCATCAAAAATTGTAAAAAAAATAATTAGTGGCTTAAATTTATATTTTTAAATCCTTAATGAGTCTATTTTCAAGAGAAACAAACAGAAACATTATCTAAATCCCGTACTAAGAGATAAATACTTTTTAGTAAGGAAAGGACGAAGCCGTCAAATAGCAGAATAGGGATAACTTTAAAGATTTTACTGTACTTATTTGATAAACTATAAATTATTAAAATTTTATGGTAGAAAGGTATTTGAGTCTAGTTTCAAAAACATCAAGCGGATCTTAATTTGGAATTCTGTAGCTCAAGATATAAATAATTTAGTGATAATGACTCAAGTAGACAGCTTTGAATGAATATATAAGTAAATAGTGAAAACATATATAAGTATTGAGCTAGCATTGGTTGCTTCAAAAATGGATCATAAGGCCAAGGTCATATGGGCATGTGGGCCCATTTTTACCGAAATGTTTTTAAGGTTGCACGGGTCACTCAAGTCGACTGTGAACCTACTGTAGGGTCGGTAAGCGCTACTTAGACCCCTAAATGTGTGAAATTGACTGAATGATATCTGTACTGGGCATGTTAGTATCTGAACTGAATATATGTACTGAAATTGCATAATAGCATGTCATCCATTGTATGTTGCATTATATTAGGTTGGGGGTTGTTATTCAGAGGAAGTGTACTGAAAGGCTTTAAGCCTAATTTCTCATGACTCATTTGCAAACTACTGTTTTGTGCCACATTCGGTACTACTTGGAGTGTAGGGATGGGTGGGTTGATTATATCCCCACATAGAGTGTAGGGTTGGACGGAGATGGTGTGTAGAGGCTGGTTGGGTAGGATTTTGCTACTGCATAACTGTTACTGCTACTGATACTGTGATGGGCTAAGGCCCTACTGTATTTTTGACACTGTACTGAGATGGGCTAAGGCCCAAACTGTCACTGATACTGAAAAGGGCTTAGGCCCAAGACTGTTCAACTGTGCACTATGAATACTGATTGTTTGTTTGTTTCTGCGGGATTACACACTGAGTTTACGTAAACTCACCATTTTTGTTTATTGTGCACATGTAATCCCCAGACTTAGACGGATCGGTGCGACTGAAGACTCAGCGGTGACCACAGTAATTTTTGGACTTCATGGTTTTCAATTTACGTTTTATGATTTGATTATTATTGATTATTTGGGTTGTAATTTAAGAACCCTCTGGGACTTTGGTTTTAAATTTGAGTTTTTATTTATTTATTTTACTTTATGGATTTATACCTGCTGGTCGTAGGAAATTCAGTTTTCAAAAAAAAGTTAAAGTATCTTCTAAACGCATGATCACCTAGATTGATTTATTAAAGCTTCCGCAGCGAGGGATGTTTCAAAACAAATGTTTTAAATGAATAAAAACGACTTCCTAAGTTCTAACAAAGGTTTACTAAAGATAATAACATGGAATGTTTTCATCCTAACAACGAGGATTCAAAAACACTATCGTGTGACATTGCTAGATACGGCCATAACGTCTAGGCCGGGTTTGGGGTGTTACAAACTATGTGTTGAACTATTGACATACACACACATTATAAAGTGTCAATTCTGTCAGAAAATAGTGGTGACTTATTTTATGGAATAAATTCTATTTTTTAGGGAAAAGCACATAATTTCGGTTATAGAGAAAATTAACTATTCTACTGAAAGTTAATAAAGTTTTCATTCTATGCAATTGATTCGTGATACTTTGAGCCCACACTCAAAGAGTTTGTGGTTCAAGTATAACGGAGAAGGTCATTCAGTAGAAAGCTGAGATCAACTTAAACTGCTTTCGATTAATGTTTATTGCTCTAAATAACACAATGGCTTGATTTAAAAAAAAAATAAAACTTTCACCGTGCCTAAAGACACTAGTTTCTAAACAGATTTTTCCAACAAAATCAACAACAAAAATACCAGCAAAAGAAGTACACGTGGGCTGTCATGTAGACTACCACGTCAACATTGTTTAAAAAATATATATTTTAGTCAAAATTTGCATTAAAAAGTGATTTGACCCTTTTTGAAATATTAGTGGCCAAATTTAGCTAAATAAAAGAATAACAACCAAATTGACAAAAAATATGAATGTTGAGGGTTCAACTTATCATTATATTTTTTTCATCAAACCTTAAGGTAATGTTGAGTGCTTTGCCATGTTATGATTCCAATGGAATGTGATTGCTGGCAATGTGATTGCAAGAAAAGTTACTTTATAATGTTTGGTACACATCAGAAGGTCTTGATTAAAATTATGGAAAAGTTACATTATCACGTTTGGTTCATAAGTACTCTCCTAAAAATGTAATGATAATTTACGAATTTACCCTTATTAAATAAAATATAATATTAATGTATTTAACTTTTATAATAAACTTCATTCTTAACAAATATTTGGATTAAATCTTTAATATTGAAATTTAGTTGATAATTTTTACTTTTTTTCAAAGCCCAATGTAACATAATTTACTTTGGATATTGAAAAGAAAAACACAATTTACTTGAATATAATACATAGTTGCTTTGAAAGTTGATTTTGATCATTTGTCTTATCTATTCTACTTCAAAATGAGCTACCAATTATTTGCTCATTCTCGGAAATCATTCCAGTAGAATTCTCAATCATATACAACAAACCATAATTCAAAGGTATAACAAAAATTGAGAAAATATTTCCTTTTAATTGTCGACTATAAAAAAAAAATGTTATAGAATTTATATTCAGTATAAGTTCAAGACACATAAGGGCCCTAACCATATTTCGACTCGTGATCAATCCATAAGTACCGACAAAAAATAAATAGGCACTCAAAACAAGTATATGTTCGAGCATCATTGACCAACTCCTTATCAATTTCGATTCATTATTAATATGAACAATAATTCAATAGATTTGATTGACTAGAGTATAACAAAAAAAAAAAAGAATCTATTGGAAATATATCGAATAAACAAATTTCTATTTTATACACGAGCAATATTCAAATAGAATTCAAAGAAAATGAATGTGATAAGAATGAAAAAACATAAAAAGGTTTAATTTCGATTGCTTGCTATTCCTAGTTAGAAAGATTTATTACTGACGAGCCACAACAAATGCACCTATCAAAACAACTAAAAGAATTATTGAAATGAATTCAAATGGAAAAAAAAAAAATCAGTTGCTAAATGATTTCCAATTTGTTGACTATTACTTATCAAATCTTGTTTTATAATTTGATTTGATCTTGTAGTCCAAATAATCCCGTACCATGATGTACCTAATATAGTAGTAATTAGCGAAACAAGAATACTTGTACAAACCAACGAAGTAAGGTCATTCCCAATGGTCCACAGATTAAATCTTTATAATATTTTGAACTATTCATGAACATCACAGCAAATAGGATTAAAACATTTATGGCGCCCACATAAATAAGGAGCTGGGCAGCAGCTACAAAATGAGAATTTGAGAGAATATAAAATAAGGATATACAAACAAGAACCAATCCCAATGAAAAGGTAGAATAAATTGGATTGGTAAGTAATACCACTCCCAAGCCTCCTAATATAAGACCCGATCCCAGAAAAACTAAAAGAAAATCGTGTATTGGTCCAGGCAAATCCATTCTGTGTAAAATAAAAGATAAATAAATCAAAATGCTTTTCATGATCTTATTGACTCGACTAGGATTTTTATTATTATGATATGTTCCTAAATGAATAAAATCTTAATCTATTAGGCGCGAATTGCTCTAAGCACAATTATTGAACAGTTTCGTTTTTTATTCTTTTTTTGTTTGTTCAAAAGAAAAGAGTCAATAAATACTATAATAAAAAGTTATGATCAAATCAATCTAGAATTAAATCTAAACCTTAATTTTTTTTTTTCCTTTTGCTCTTAAAGATTCATAAATACTGAACGTTAAATTTTTAGAAAAGTGATCATTCTCCATTATACTAAACTTTACCTAAAAGACTAGAGGGTATTTTTCAAGTTATAGGATTAATTGTATTTTTTTTTTATCAAATCGCAAAAGGATTTAAATGCTTTTCCCAAAATACTGTTATTTCAATATGTAGTTAATGCTATTCCCACGGCATAACTTAACACGAAAGTCAATTTGGAATGAAAAACGGTAATGAAAGTTAAGATTATTTATTATGCATAAGATTAGTTATTTGATATATTATGTTGGTATAATAACTTATTTGGTCCTTTAATATTATAGAAAAAAAAGTTATTTTAATCTTTTATTTTTTTTAGCTCTTAAATTTATGTTGTTTGTCAAATTACCCCTAAAATGGATGAAAAAGTTAATAATTGTTAACTTTGCTGATGTTCTGGATGCTACATCGGCAATTAATTAAATTTTTTAAAATTAAAAAATTCAAAAAAATTATAAAAATTATTTTTAAAAAGTAAAAATTATTATTGTTACAAAATTATAAAAATGATAAAAAATATATTTTTTAATTTTCAAAAAATTAATTAAGTAATTACTGATGTGGTGACAGATCAACAAAGTTAACAAACGCTAACTTTTTTTATCTATTTTAAGTGATTTGACAAATAATATAAGTTCAAATGTTAAAAGAGGTAAAACATTAAATTTAAAACTAAAATGATTTTTTTTTTATAAAGTTGAAGGGCTAAAAAAGTCATTATGCTTATTATATTTATGTTTTTGTAGTGAAAGGATAAAATTTAAAATTGTAACTAAATAATAAATTTAGTCTTGGCTCGATTAATATCAGCATTGTTGTTAGAACAAGAGGACATAGCTTCGAGTGCATTGAAATACGGTTTATCCTCCTATTTAAAAATTAAGAAGAAATTATGACTAATTTTAAGTATTATATAAAAATTACAACTAAATAATTATATTAATTAAGTAAAAGTAACTAACTCGCATTAATTTATAAGGTGGGCAAGGCCCCCGTGTTTGCCAACATTGTGAGCCATACCATAAGCTCTTCTTTAAAAAAAAAAAATTGGTTGCATATATTCATTTAATATAAAAGATACATTTAATATAATAGAATATTAATGGATGCCCTAAATCAAAGGCTAAGATTCAGCAACGGATGGTCCAGTTAGACATTAATGAAGGCAGCTGGGAAAGATCAAGGTTAGCTAAGGACAAAAATTTTAATTGATACGTATTTACTTTTAATTTTTTTACATTTACTTTAATTAAATCAATAAAATTTATGAATCATTAGAATAGAGATAACATCACCTTTATTTATTTAAATTATAACTTCTTATTCGTTCCATGTTATAATATTACTTTTGATTTCTTTTTAATATTCTTATGAGCATACAAATTTTTATTTAATTTTTAAAATCATAATATCACCTTTCACGTAAATGCCATGTAGTTGATCTATCTCGTCTACCATCTATCATATATCTGCGAGCAATATGATGCTGACGTTTTTGTTAGCTAACTCTCAACTACTCAAATTCAAGCAATTTTATTTTGCGCAAGTTGGTGGACTAAAGGATAAATTATTAAAATAGTTATTTTTATTTGTTTTAAGTTATATTTTAGTCATTTATATTTAAAATGTTACGTTTTAGTCACTTACGTTATTATGTTGTAACATTTTAGTCACTGAGTTGTTAATTGTCGTTAACGGTGTAACGGTAAGTTGACGTGGTACGTTAAATTATCATTTCAAATAAAAATTTTAGGTTAAATTCTACAATTGCTCCTTATATTTTTTTCGTTTTGAGCAATTTAATTTTTTTCTTTTATGTTTTTTAACTTTTTTTTTCTTTAATTTTCATTCTCTTCTATTTCTCCCTCTATTTTCCTCCCTTCTTCATTTCTTTTAACGTAGTTTTTCTATATTTTCTATTTGTTAAAACTAGTACACAAGCTCGCCTCACTCGAAAAAATTAAATTGTTCAAAAAAATAAAAGTATAGGGATTAGTTTTAACAAATGAAAAACATAGAAAAATTACGTTAAAAGAAATGGAGAGGGAGGAAAATAAAGGGAGAAGCAGAAGAGAATGGAAAATAAAGAAAAAAAGGAAAGTTAAAAAAACATAAAAGAAAAAATTTAAATTGGTCAAAACGAAAAAATATGGGGATGATTGTATAAATTAACCTAAAATTTTTGTTTAAAATTATGATTTAACGTACCACGTCAACTTACCGTTACATCTTTAACGGAAATTAACGACTCAGTGACTAAAATGTTACAACACGATAACGTAAGTGACTGAAACGTAATATTTCAAACATAAGTGACTAAAATGTAATTTGAGGTAAACAAAAGTGACTATTTTGGTAGTTTACCCTTTATTAAATTTATTTTCACTTAAATTTTATCATATCTAAGTTTTATATGAATTTATTTTAGTTTAGTTCTGTATATATTTTATTTTCTGAGTTGATTGTGATTTATTATATTTAATTTTGGTTATAATTATATAGATTTATCTAATATACTTATATTTAATCTCTTTACTGAGTTGGTATCACTTTTTTTTATGGTACTTTTCAAGTTTGTGTTTATGATAAATGTTCGGAGTTCATGATTATTCCTCCCAATAATGTCGTCTTCAAAGTTCAAACCATGTGCTCCCATTTAGAGTGTGATGTGTCTTGCCACTGCACCCAACATTTGTTGGTAGTTGGTGTCACCTTTAACTGAGCCACCAACTCAGTTATGAAATTACAGAAATATCTCTTCTTTTTCAATTATAGTTAATATTATTATGATGACACTTTTGTCTTTTTATATTTGTATATCATCTTTAAATAAAACAATTAAAAATTAAAAATAATGATCGAACATGTGTTCAATATTATCAAAATACAAGTTCATTACTAGTATACATGTATTAATTATTAAATAAAATTTAAACATATTGATAATATTATTAATTAAGTTGGCATCACAAGTTAACTCAGCATCAACTTAAAATTAATGACAATATCATGATTGTAACCCCCTAACCCGGCCTAAGAAGATATGGTCGAATTCGGAAGATTACATTAGCCACCGAAATGACCTAGTAGAACTATTGAAGTTTTTTAAATAGTCGTTTTAAAATATTTGCTTATCTTTGAAGAAAAATTTGGCTTGTTATCTTCTTTTCACTAAGAGATCAAATTTTTCCAAAAAAAAATGTTGGATTTTAAAGTTTACTTAGCAAACGTTGATTTCCAATTTATTTACTTTTCAAAAATCTCATTTACATGATATCGTGGCGGAAAGTGATATTCAAAATAGTTTTAATGAAGAAAAACCATAATTTTATACATAATTAAATTCAAAATCCATGTTTCAATATCCTAAAATTAAATTAAATGTCATGCATGCCAAATAAACCCAAAACTTAAGTCTCATGCCATAGTTCAAATAAAACAATACAGTTATATATAACATAAATTATAATATTAAGTCTAAAATACTTTTAATGAAATTATTAATCCGAGCCGAGACCTTTCAGATGCCAAATATGCATCCTAACCTTCTAGGTTAAATGTAAAGATGGAAACTAAAAGGGAGTGAGCTTAAGAAGCTCAGTGTGAGTCCAATCACAAGTAAATTGATGTAAGACAGTAGATGTAACGCGTGGTTTGTGCAAGTGTACACAATCGTTTCAAGTAATAAGTAAGTAAAAGAGTTATCGTCTCCACAGGGACTGTATATGTTAATCAATTAATTGTAGAATTAAGAATTTACAAGTTGGTAGAAAAACACAATATTTTTTTAAGTGATTGATTGTTAAATTAAATTAAATGAACTAAATGCAAAGTGATCCCTAATGCAAATTAATCTAAATGCAATGTATGCAATAGAATGAATGAGATGGGTTTAGTAGCAAATTCACAAACTTCAAAAATCAAGAACATGAATAGGCTAAAATAATTACATTTATCTACTCAGTTCATTTTTATCATGCTTAACAATGTTCTAGAAAATATTCTATGGCAACTCGATCTTTCATAAGCTTGAAACCAATATTAAGTCCTTTCGGAAGCTTTTACTTAGAAAAAACATGCATAGTACTGATTATATTTAACTAAGAGTTTCTTAGAATTCATGTGAAGTAACAAGGATGGACTAGGTTTGAAATAATTTAATCACATAAACCTAACAGCTATGCTAGATAATAGAGCTCTCTCGAGTTATTATGAACCTTTAATTTAGTCGAGCTAGGATATAAATTAAGCGTGCACTTTTTAATTATTGCGTTCATTAGTCGTCGTTTGGCTAGGATCGCTCAACTAATTCTAATGCATTCAGTCACGTATGAATGAAATACATGCTTGATTTTAATTGAAAAAAATGAATGATTGAGGCACTGAACATCTTAAACACAATTTAAATGAACTTTATTGAATTAATGTAATCATTCTAGCTAAACAAATTTAAGCTACCATTGTTGATGGCAAGATAACAAAACAAGTTGCAAACATGATTAAAATCAAAGTAAACAAAGATAAGGGAGAATAAACTCTGATTGATTCGACAGTCTCGCGAAATCTGATCGAAATGGCTTCCTTCAATCCTTGTATTTGCTTCTTCGTAAGTTACTTCTCAAGGTGGCCGGCCAAGAGAGTACCTTCTTAAGGATTTGCTGGCTAAGGGAAAGGGAAAATATGGATGCTTCTGCGTGGAAAGAAAGAAAGCAAATAGGAGAATAAAATGAGAGTGAGAGATGAATGATGTTTAAGAGATGAGGGATGATTGATATGAGGAATGGGAGTGGGTATTTATAGTGAAGGTTGGTAGGTGAGTTTACTAAAAATGGCGTGTAGAATCCCCTAACTTACTTCCTTAGGCGGCCACACATTGTGGAAGGAAGTGGTTTATTGGTTGCTTTATTCAAGCAAGGGTGTGGACAGTTTCAAGGGAAAATCTTATGGGCTATTTTCTGATTTATTTGCAAGTGTAGGGACCTCCAATAAATCCCCAAAAATTAATTATTGGGCTGCTCACAAATGCTTTGTCAAATTGAACTTGTTCTCCCTTGTTTGGACAGTTTGATGACCCAATTGTTTACCAGACTTGTACATCAATTGGTCCATCTTCAATTGGATCAAATCAACTTATTCATGACCCATTTTGTATGTGCTTGTTGTCCATATAGAGTGAATTTCGGCATGTCCATGTAACTTTATTTTATAAACAAATCATGCATAATTTCCTTGGTCCAACTTCATTAAATAATATCAAGATTAATATGTAGCATAAAATAGTTAAATTAAACACAAATCTAATGCAAAATAGTATAAAATTACATTCTTTATTAAATTATGCCCATTATTGAAATATAAACAAAATTCACCAAATTAGTGATCAATTACTCGGAATTAATATTATTTTTAAGTAAAAAGGTGCCAAAAATAACTATAAAAACTCTATATAAATTAGAGTTTACAGTAGACAAAGAATACAAAATAAAAATTCTTAGAATAATCACAATCGTATAGCCATTCTTAATATCGATTACCAGGTCAATACATCACTATAATATTTCAGAATTCACAGTTTTGTTTGCACATGTTTATGAATGACAATACAATATCAATTTATCAAAAAACTTCCTACCCAACTCCACTACGCACCACAGTAAGAGTTCCCCAGAACTCAACCATCTCTACACACCGCGTTGTAGATAAACCACCAGTAATTTATTGTAACACCCTTGACCTGGCTTAAGAGTTTTAGCTAAGTCGAATGCATTACATTCGATCACTAAGGTGGTCTTGTAAATCCATTCTTTTTGAAGCATTGATTTTTATGGAAAACGCTCTTTTGTTTTTAAGAAAGATGTTCATTAATTTAAACCGGTTTTACTTAATAAGTCGATTACAACATTTTTAATATGAAGTTTCAGGAAAATGATTTTTAGGTATTTAAGAAAAGACTTTATCATAACTTTAAGTATTTTGCAAAACAGCAGAAAACATTTAAAGTACGGGTTTTCCAAACTGAAAAGCATGCAAATAACAGAGTATTAACTAAATGTCATGCTTTAAACTAAATAAACAAATCAATCTCAAACGTAAGATATAAAAACAAGAAATTAATAAATACAATCTCGAAAATAAATGATAAATGGAAACTTTTAAAATAATAAAACAAGTTGCTAATCCGAGAGTCCTCCAATGCCATACTGAGTCCTAATTTTCTACGTTACCGGAGAGGTAAAACAAAAGGGGGAATGAGCTTACAACGGCTCAGTGTGAGACTAACTTATGAATCAATATATATAATTGCACAAACTGAAAAAGCATATAAATAATAGTGAGTTAAGCATAACATATGAAACATATAATAAATCAATGTATATATTGTTTGTATGTGATGCAATGCAAATGCAAATTTCCCACCCGTCTATCCTAACCACCCTCAAGCATCGCTCGACACACCAAAACACAGATAAAAAACTAACCATATCGAATTTCCCAGTGAAGATGACTTTTCACTTTTCATCTATGACAATAACTTTTACTACAATAACTTACCATATCGGCTTCTCAATTTTGATGGATTTTTAAACTACCATCTCGGCTTATCCGGTTTTGATGACATTGTCACCTATTTCGTGCAGTATTGACTTTGGTGTGGACTTAAATTGTCACTATCTCCTATGGAACTCATTCGTCTTGCATAATTGTTTTTCATATAATTTATGCACATATTCTTAGCATATATTGCTATTTATCATCTTTCGATGCTTACATTTAGTATTTCATACTCACATTTAATGGCATGTAAACGTGCGTCCATTCTCATCAGTTTCATATATAAAATTAATTTTTGAACTAAAACAACTTCATATATACAATGTTTTCGTGTGATCTAACACACTTGGTTTGGTTAACACAAACATAAGTCGAGTTCGCACATACAAGGGCCACACATATAAGATTGCACATAGGGGTTCACACCTTAGGGGTACGCACATGTGGGTTCGCACTTTAAGGGTTCACACCTTAGAGTTTCTCACATTAGGGTTCACACGTTAAGGTTTGCACCTAGGGTTCGTACGTTAGGGTTCGTATCTAGGGGTCACACCTTACGGTTTACAAACCTAGGATTCGCACATCAAGGTTCACACACCTAGGGGTTCGTACCTAGGGTTTACACAGATGAGTTCACACATACAAGGTTTGCTCACAAGGGTTCGCACACGGGGGCTCACATATAAGGCTCGCACACTGGGGTTCTGTAACACTCAGTTTGTGCAAGTGTACACAGTCATTCAAGTAATAAGTAAGTAAATGAGTTATCGTCTCCACAGGGATTGTGTATGTTAATCGATTAATTGTAAAATTATAAGTGAACAATTGTGGTAAAAACACAATAATTTGAGTGATGATGATTAAAATAGATTAATTTAACTAAATGCAAAATTGATCCCTAATGCAATTTAAGCTAAATGCGAAATATGAAATAAAATGTATGAATGAATTTAGCAAAAACACAAACTTCAACAATCAATAACATGAATAGGTTAAGATAACTACATTAATCAACTTGATTCAATTTCATCATGCTTAATAGTGTTCGGAAAACATTCCACGGAAACTCGATCTTTCATGAGTTTGGAAACCAAATTAAGTCCTTTCAGAATCTTTTACTTAGTGAAACATTGTAACACCCCTAACCCGTATCCATCGTTGGAGTAGGGTTACGAGGTATTACCGATCAATACACATCATTTACAATACATAACTCATACATTTATGCATTCATACTCAAATACCATTTAATCACAAACACATTGTCCCTTCTAAGGGCCTACGAGGCCGTAAACATGCTTTAGAAGTGGTTCGGGACTAAACCGATAACATACAAAAATTTTTTGGAAACTTAGAAGAATTTCGACCATAACAGACCGTGTGCCTCACACGGCTCCAAACACGCCCGTGTCTCTGGCCGTGTGGAAACAGGGCATAAATACTGACTTGGGTCACACGGCCAACCACACGCTCGTGTGTCTAGCCCGTGTTCCCTTCGAAGTGGCCACACACACCCGTGTGCCAGGTCGTGTGCTAAACTGTGCCAAACCTGTAGGGTATACTGACTTATGCAACACGGCCAAGTCACACTCCCGTGTGCTAGGCCGTGTGCCAATTAGAGGGGTATATTGACTTGTACCACACGACCAGTCACACTCCCGTGTGTGAGACCGTGTGGACCAAACTAACTTCAAGTTAATTTCAACACCAGGGGACACACGGCCATGTAACATGACCGTGTGTCATACATGGCTGAGACACACGCCCGTGTATCTGCCTGTGTGGACAAAATAGGCCATTTGCAAGGTCAATTTGCCACCCCAACTTCAATGTACCTACACAAGGCAAAATAGTACCATTTCCATACACAAAGGGCAGCCAAATCAATCCCAATTCATGCACAATTCATGCTATACAAATACAACCATTTCACTTACTCAAATATATACCAAAACAAAATGATTTTTAACTTCCATAATGTCTTGGTTACAACCATGCCAAAACAATCCATCTCACAAGACATTATAAACATCTTACAAAAGTCATTAACAACCTTTTCTAATAACCAAACACACATCAATATCATCATTTACAAGCCAAATCTCATGGCTATAATCACAACCAAAATACCACATCTAGCCTATACATGATATATACCAATGTATAATTCAAAAGTACCAACATAGATGTTTGATAGTACGATGATGTTCCCGACGACTCCCAGATCCGAGCTAGCCTTAACTCACTATAAAACATAGAAAAATAACACGAAGTAAGCTTTATAGCTTAGTAAACTCGTATGTGAATAACTTATTTCATCAAATAAATGCAAATCAATCAATTACATATGACAAAACCATATACACATTAACTACAAACCTTTCTCATGTCTCAAAACATGATCAAATACAAACTCATCGAACTTTCAATATTTAATACTCGAATAGGTTCTGTACTGTAACGCCCCAAAATTATCTATTGATGTTTCAGTTATTATTTGACAAAATATCTGTCTGCTTCAGTGGTTATGTGTTCTGGGAGTGTTTGAGAAGTCTTGGGTTCAAACCTTGACTTGAGCAAAATTTTTGTTTTTATGTGAATAAAGCCTTGCTCTTGTTCAGTAGGCTTTTATTTTAATGTTGGTAAGTTTATAATAGAATAGGCCTGCTGGTCTGGTGGTTAAGTGGAGTGTTGGTGTGAAGGAGGTCTTGTGTTCGAGTCTGTACTTGGGTACTATTTTTGCTGCTTGTGCCGTGTGAGTGTTTCGGTTTAGTCGAAAGACTGATGTGGTTGAGTGTTGGAGTGTTTTTAGGAGTAAATTAGGAGGATGATGGGGGAATATCCAGAATTTTATTTCTTTTTGTTATTTTCAAATTTCCCAAAAGTTTCCCTCTCCCTTCTGACGTTATTCTCTTCACTCCCTCTGCCGAATTTTTGGCTCTTTGATCTATTCTTTCTAACGTTTGTTATTCTCGTCACTCTGCCAAATTTCTACATTGAGTTTTTCCTTCTATATGGTCGAAAATCTATTTTTCTAAACCCATTCTTATTTTGTTTCCTTTTCCAATCCGTTTCTGTCGTGCTACGGTTGCTCTTCTCTGTTTAGTAAGTTTTGTTTATTGTTAAACTTTAACGTTTCTCTGATTATCGGTTAAGAGGGGTTTCCTTGAATGTTTAGGAACTAATCAATGGACTGTTCATCGTTCTCGATCAGTGAGTTAGGCTCATAGAATTTGCTGGTATTTGATCAAAGGTAAGAATGGTTACTTTTTGGATAAAAACCTCGATTTAAGTTCATTTTAAATGCGCGTTAAAAATGATTATTTAAAGGTTTATTATGCGATTATAGGTATTGGAGTGCTCGGTGATCGTTTGGCCTTCAATCAGAATCAGGTGTGTACTCGAAACACTAAAAATGTGACTCGACGAAAAGCTAAAAAAGCATACTGTCGATGCCACACGGGTGTGTGGTAGCCCGTGTGGTAGGCCGTGTGAGGGGACATGGCCGTGTGATCGAAGAACTAGGCCATGCACACATGACACGGGCGCATGACACAATCGTGTAATGGCCAGCGAGGCCGTGTACGTGACACGGGCTTGACCAATTGGGCCGTGTGGGCTACACGGGCGTGTGGGATGTTGGGCCAGGCCGTGTGATCCACACGGCCAAGGCCAAATTGGTGTGGGCCCACACGAGCAAACAACATTGGCGTGTGAGCCCATTTTTACTGATTTATTGCTAAGGTTGCACGGGCCGCCCGAGACGGCTGTGAACCTACTATAGGGTCGATAAGATTACCTAGACCCTAATCGAATGACTGTTATATCCATACTTGATATGTATATATATATGACAGTATATTGAGCATGCTATTTGTACTGTACTGTATATATGTGATATACCATGATTTGGCATGACATAATTGTATAATGCATTGCATGGGGATGGGTTGATATTGATTGGAGAAAGTGTACTGAAAGGCTTTGAGCCTAATTTACTGGCAGCACAGCTGCAAATTACTGTCTAGTGCCGCATTCGGTACTATTTGGAGTGTAGGGATAGGTGGGTTGATTATATCCCCATATGGAGTGTAGGGTTGGATGGAGATGGAGTGTAGAGGCTGGTTGGGTAAGATTTTTTGATTGCATATCTGTTACTATTACTGTACTGTGATGGGCTAAGGCCCTAATTTGTACTGTTACTGAAATGGGCTAAGGCCCAAACTGGACTGATACTGATACTTAAAAAGGGCTTAGTTCCAGACTGTGATTATTTGTATATTGACTGTTTGTTTTGTATGGGGGTTACACACTGAGTTTACGAAAACTCACCCTTCTGTTTAATCTATACAGGTAATCCCCAAACATAGGTGGATCGGTACGGTGGAGGACTCAGCGGTGGCCACATGACTCCTTCTATACTGTTTGATACTTATTCATGATTTTAAGTTTATGTGGGTATTTTTCTGTAATAATGGCCTCTACGAATTTTTGGTTTAAATTTGGATTTTATACTGCTTTATGTTTTATAACTGTTAGTGGTAGGAGAAACTTAGGTTTTCAAAAGAGATAAATGTTTTATCAAAATACTACGCACACGCAAACTATTTTAAAAGCTTCCGAAAAGTATAACGTTTTGGGAAATGAGTGACGATTTGTAAATACATAACGTTTTGAAAATGGATAACGTTCTGAAAATAAATAACATGATTTGGAGTTAACATAAGATAATGAAAAATGGTTTGAAAAGAGAAAATGTCTTAGCGTCGTTACGATTTCAAAAACACTATCATGTGACATCGCCAGATTCAGCCATAACGTCTAGGCTGGGTGTAGGGTGTTACATTTAGTGGTATCAGAGCCAGGTTGCAAAACTCAGCTGTAGATTTGGGTTTTAAAATTTGGTGTTTTTAAAGAACTGGTTTCTGATAGTTGAAATATTTTTACTGGATGTGTGGTACACCGAGTCTCCGGCGCCGATCCAATAAGTTCTCTAAAATTGCTATGTGAAACTTTTATATATTTTTGATTGAATTGTTATAGGTAGTATATACCGAGACAACTATAGATAGACTGTACTGAAAGCACTCAAGTTAGTGTATACTGATACTGTAGTAAAACCTATAGACACTGATAGACACTGCAATGTACGAAACAAACTTTTCACTTCGGATATTGTTTTCATAAAATATATATTAATAAACACTAGAACTGTAAACTAATGCATAAAACTATTAATATAGATAAAATGCTATTAGACAATGAGCACACGAGGTACTCGCGGACGGGGTACAAGAGGCCGTTGTAGAGGTCGTAGAGGGGCTCGAGCGGGGTCCTCATCTTCTAGTAACCTACCCAATCTAGACATTAGCGAGACGCCGGTGTCGCTTATTACTGAAACTGGGTCTGGGTCTCATGATCGAGCGGCTAGGGATGATGCACTATCCTAGGCAATGTTGAGGATCTTAGAGAGGGTCGTTGGGCCCAATCTCGCACCGAAGGCCGAGGTCGATTCACGAACGACTCCGGTCTAATGGAGCTGAGCTTTTCAGGGGTATTGCTGGAGTTGCCCCTAATGTGGCTGAGTATTGGATTGAGGCCACTGAGAGGATCATGGACGATCTGGATTGCACCTCCTAGCAGAAACGAAAGGGTGCAGTGTCATTGCTGAGAGGTGAGGCATATCAATGGTGGCTTACGATTAAGGAGGGCACTCAGCCCGAACGACTGTCCTGGGAGTTCTTCAAATCTGCCTTTAGGGGAAAGTATGTGGGTGCCAGTTATGTGGATGCTCGTAGGAGGGAATTATTAAATCTGACCCAGGGAGATAGATCGGTGGCCGAGTATGAGGCTGAATTTCTGCGACTGAGCTGCTATGCGCGGGGTATGGTGGCGATTGAGTACGAGCGATGTGTTCACTTTGAATATGGCCTCAGGGATAATCTAAGGGTTCTGATAGCTCCACAAAGGGAGCGATACTTTACTGCACTGGTTGATAAGGTGAAAATTTCCAAGGAAGTGAAGCTCGCTGAGCGCCAGAACCGTGAGAAAGAGAGAGGTAGGAACAAGAGGGATTCAGAGCCCTCGAGTTCTATTCTGAGGCCTAAGAAAAAGGTCAGAGTTGATGGGTCGATCAATGCTGGGGCTCTAATTGCTGCTACTGGATAGCAGCCGTGTACTGACTGTGGTAGACGTCATTTGGGCGAATGCTGGAAAAAGATTGGGGCTTGTTTGAGGTGCGATTCTTTGGAGCACCGTATTAAGGATTGTCCACGGAGGGCCGATCAGATGCAAGCTCCAGGTCCTGCTACTGTACCACCACTGAGAGTAGTCCCACAGCCACCGAGAGGCTAGGGTCAAGCTAGAGGTGGTAGTGGGTTGGGCAGTGGTTAGAGAGCACCGGGCATAGGTGCTGGTCATACTGAGGCGAGGTAACCGGCTCTAGTGTATGCTGCACATCGTCGAGAGGATGAAGATGCTCTGAACGTCATCACGGGTACATTCTTTATCTATAATGTACCTTATACTGCACTGATAGATATAGGATATACTCACTCCTATATAGTTTGTACTATGACTGAAAACTTGGGTATCTTGGTTGAGAGCACTACGAGTGAAGTGACTGTATTGAGTTCGCTAGGACAATCAGTAAGGGTAAATAAGTTGTTTAGAGACGTTCCCTTAGAGGTTCAAGGGGCTATTTTTCTGGCTGATCTGATGGAAATGCCTTTTGGGGAGTTCGATTTAATACTGGGAATAGACTGGTTAGTCAAGCACCGAGTGAGCTTAGATTGTGCCACAAAAGGGTTGTACTGAGAACTGAGGAGGACAACGAGGTAGTCGTAATTGAGGAACGTTGAAACTACTTGACAAATGTGATTTCTGCACTGAGGACGGAAAAGTTGGTTCGTAAGAGATGTGAGGCGTATCTAGCCTACAACAGTGTTTCAAATGCTGGGGATTCTTCGGTTAAAGATATCAGAACGGTTAAGGATTTTTCGGACGTATTTCTTGAGGAGTTACCTGGGTTACCTCCGAACCGCAAAGTAGAATTTGGGATTGAGATCCTTCCTAGTACAGCTCCAGTGTCCATTGCTCCCTGTAGAATGGCCCCGAAGGAGCTTGTGAAGCTTAAGGCTTAGATTCAAGAGTTACTGGATCGTGGGTTCATCCGCCCTAGTGTGTCTTCGTGGGGAACACCAGTTCTGTTCGTGAAAAAGAAGGATGGATCCATGCGTATGTGTATTGGCTACTAACAACTGAATAAGTTGACCATCAAGAATAAGTACCCCCTACCGAGGATAGACGATCTATTTGATCAGTTCCAAGGGGCTTCGGTTTTCTCCAAGATTGACCTCCGATCAGGGTATCACCAGTTAAGAGTTAAGGAGGCCGACGTGTATAAAACGACATTTAGGACTCGCTATGGTCACTATGAGTTCCTAGTAATGCCATTTGGACTGACTAATGCACCAGTAGCTTTCATGGATCTGATGAACCGAGTGTTCTAGCCTTATCTGGATCGATTCATAGTGGTATTTATTAACGACATACTGGAGTACTCGAGGACTAAGGATGAGCATGATGAACATCTCAGAGTGGTTTTACAGATTCTGCGAGAGAAACAATTGTACGCCAAGTTCAGTAAATGTGAGTTCTGGTTACGAGAAGTAACATTTCTGGGCCATGTAGTTTCTGTTGAGGGGATTCGGTTCGATCCTCAAAAGATAGAGGCTGTGTTGGATTGGAAACAGCCTAAGGCTGTATCTGAGATCTGTAGTTTTCTGGGACTGGCAGGGTATTGTCGACGATTTGTAGAGGGCTTTTCATTGATTATCGCACCCTTGACTAAACTGCTACATAAGGGTGTGCCGTTTAACTGGTCTGATTCGTAGCAAGAGATCTTTGAGAAGCTCAAGGTTATCTTGTGAGAGGCCCTGTTTTGATACAACAGTGCGAAAAAGAGTTTCTCGTTTACGATGCATCACATGTCGGGTTGGGATGTGTGTTGGTGCAAGAGGGTAAGGTAGTAGCGTATGCGTCTCGTCAGCTTAAGACTCATGAGGTGAATTATCCGACGCATGACTTGGAGTTGGCCGCAGTGGTGTTTGCACTGAAAATCTGGAGGCATTATTTGTATGGTGAGAAGTGTATCATCTACACTGATAAAAAAAGCCTCAAGTGCCTCCTCTCTCAGAAGGAGCTGATTCTTAGGCAGCGTAAATGGATTGAGCTACTTAAGGAATACGACTGTACGATTGAATACCACCCTGGTAAGGCCTATGTGGTGGCTAACGCACTGAGTCGTAGAGCTGATCTAAGGGCGATGTTTGCTCGCCTCAGTTTATTTGATGATGGTAGTCTGTTGGCCGAACTTCAGGTTAAACCGACATGGATACAACAGATTAAGGGTAAACATTTGGGGAATGAGTCTTTGGGTCTTCGCTTCAGACAGGTTTAGAGTGGGAATACTGAAGATTTTGGACTGAATAACGAAGAGGTACTCTGCTTTCGTAGGAGAATCTGTGTACCGAAAGATACTGAATTGAGGCAGTCCATACTGCGAGAGGTGTATAGTAGCCCTTTTCCTATGCATCCTGGCGGAAATAAGATGTACCGTGACCTTCGTGAGTTATACTGGTGGCCAGGCCTTAAACGAGAGGTTACCAAATTTGTGGCTAAGTGTCTGACATGTCAGCAGGTTAAGGCTGGGCATCAGTTACCTTCGGTTTTGTTGCAGCCAGTTAAGATCCTGCTTTAGAAGTGGGAGAGGGTGACTATGGACTTTGTTAGTGGGTTATCTCTCACACCCACTAAGAAGGATTCTGTTTGGGTCATCGTGGACCGATTGACCAAGTCTGCCCACTTCGTACCGGTTCGTACTGACTACTCTCTGCAGAAGCTGGCTAAACTATATGTGTCTAAGATAGTAAGACTGTATGGGGTACCGGTTTCGATCATCTCTGATAAGGATCCTCGCTTCACATCTCGGTTCTGGAAAAAGATACATGAAGCTCTGGGTAAACAGTTAGAGGATGAGTCTTTGGGTCTTCGCTTCACATCTCCGATAAAGATCCTCACTTCACATCTCGCTTCACATCTTGTTCAGCAGGCTTTTATTTTAATGTTGGTAAGTTTATAACAGGATGGGCCTGCTGGTCTGGTGGTTAAGTGGAGTGTTGGTATGAAGGAGGTCTTGTGTTTGAGTCTGTACTTGGGCACTATTTTTGCTGCTTGTGCCATGTGAGTGTTTCGGTTTGGCCAAAAGACTGATGTGGTTGAGTGTTGGAGTGTTTTTAGGAGTAAATTAGGGGGATGATGGGGGAATATCCAGAATTTTATTTCTTTTTGTTATTTTTGAATTCCCCAAAAGTTTTCTTCTCCCTTCTAACGTTATTCTCTTCACTCCCTCTGCCTAATTTTTGGCTCTTTGTTCTATTCTTTCTAACGTTTGCTGTTCCTGTCACTCTGCTGAATTTCTGTATTGAGTTTCTTCCTTCTCTATTACTGAAAATCTGTTTTTCCAAACCCATTCTTATTTTGTTTCCTTTTCCAATCCGTTTCTGTCATGCTACGATTGCTTTTCTCTGTTCGGTAAATTTTGTTTATTGTTAAACTCTAACGTTTTTCTAATTATCAGTTAAAAGGGGTTTCTTTAGATGTTTAGGAACTAATCAAGGGACTATTCATCGTTCCCGATCAGCGAGTTAGGCTTGTAGAATTTGCTGGTATTCGATCGAAGGTAAGAGTGGTTACTTTTTGGATAAAAACCTCGATTTAAGTTCATTTTAAATGCGCATTAAAAATGATTATTTAAAGTTTTATTATGCGATTATAGGTATTGGAGTGCTCGGTGATCATTTGGGCTTCAATCGGAATCAGGTGTGTACCCAAAACACTGAAAACGGGACTCGGTGAAAAGCTGAAAAAGCATACTGTCGATGCCACACGGGCGTGTGGTAGCCCGTATGGTAGGCCGTGTAAGGGGACATGGCCGTGTGATCGACGAACCAGGCCGTGTGCGCATGACACGGGCGCATGACATGATTGTGTGATGGCCGGCGAGGCCGTGTACGAGACACGGGCTTGACCAATTGGGTCGTGTGGGCCCACATGGGTGAACCACACGGGCGTGTGGGATGTTGGACCAGGCCGTGTGATCCACACGGCCAAGGCCAAATTTGGCAGTGGGGGCCACATAGGCGTGTGGGCTCATATGGGCAGACAACATGGGCGTGTGAGCCCATTTTCATTGATTTATTGCTAAGGTTGCACGGGTCGCCCGAGACGACTGTGAACCTATTTTAGGGTCGGTAAGATTACCTAGACCCCTAACTGAATGACTGTTATATCCATACTTCATATGTATATATATATGACTGTATATTGAGCATGTTGTTTGTACTGTATTGTATATATGTGATATACAATGATTTGGCATGACATAACTATATGATGCATTGCATGGGGATGGGTTGATACTGATTGGAGGAAGTGTACTGAAAGGCGTCGAGCCTAATTTCTGGCGGCAAAAGACAAATTCTTATCGTCTAGTGCCGCATTCGGTACAATTTAGAGTGTAGGGATGGGTGGGTTGATTATATCCCCACATAGAGTGTAGGGTTGGACGGAGATGGAGTGTAGAGGCTGGTTGGGTAAGATTTTCTGATTGCATATCTATTATCATTCTTTGTCTTGTGATGGGCTAAGGCCCTAATGCATATCATTCTCGAAATGGGCTAAGGCCCAAATCGGGTGATCATCGATCATCAAAAAGGCTTAGTCCTGCATCGTGATTATTTGTATATTGACTGTTTGTTTTGTATGGGGGTTACACACTGAGTTTACGAAAACTCACCGTTCTATTTAATCTGTATAGGTAATCCCCAGACATGATGGATCGGTGCAGCGGAGGACTCATCGGTGGCCACACGACTCCTTTTATACTGTTTGATACTTAATCATGATTTTAAGTTTATGTGGGTATTTTTCTGTAATAATGGCCTCTATGAATTTTTGGTTTAAATTTAGATTTTATACTGCTTTATGTTTTATAACTGCTAGTGGTAGGAGAAACTCGGGTTTTAAAAAGAGATGAATGTTTTATCAAAATACTACGCACACGCAAACTTTGTTAAAAGCTTCCGCAAAGTATAACGTTTTGGGAAATGAATGACGATTTGTAAATACATAACGTTTTGAAAATGGATAACGTTTTGAAAACAAATGACATGATTTGGAGTTAACATAAGATAATGAAGAGTGGTTTGAACGGAGAAAAGGTCTTAGTGTCGTTGCGATTTCAAAAGCACTATCATGTGACATCGCCAGATTCAGCCATAACGTCTAGGCTGGGTTTAGGGTGTTACATGTACATACCTATATCACCTCGTACTAACCTCTTTTTCAACCACATCATTCGTTTACCCGTTGAACCATTCAGAATAGAAATTGGATATTCAGGAGTCTCATACGATAAGTACCTATACCACGGCCCGTAGCCAAATCAAGGTAACTTATCCGAAGAACTATTATCATGGCTCGAAGCCAAATCATCCGATATGCATGGCCCGAAGCCAAATCGGTAAAATACGCACCCGAAGTGCTAATATCATGGCCCGAAGCCAACTCAACGTATCACTTACTGACATGTCAATAGTATCCAAAACTATTCTTAAGGTTCAACCGGGCTTTCACACTTTTCATTTCTATCATCGAATGCATCCGTAAATTCGTTTTCATAATTCATACATTATCCATAATCCCGTTGTAACAATTTATGCAATATTAAAGCATTTTAACATACATTTATAATGTAATCATCACATACGAACTTACCTCGTATTCAGAATTAACGGATCGGGTCGACTACTCGATAACCTTGCTTTTCCCCCGATCTAAATCCGAATTCTTTCTTTCTTGATCTATATGAATTCAAAATTAACTTATTTATTCATCTACTCATTCAATTAATCCAAAAATACACATTTGGGCATTTTGACACATTAGCCCCTAAACTTTCGCATTTAATCAATTTAGTCACTATTTCACAAATACACAAAATTCACAAAATTCAACAAAACCCATGCTTGGCCGAATTATATATAGGTCCCTAGTAGTCCAAAACTTTCATTTATTTCACATTTAAACCACACAATTTGTACATTTCACAATTTAGCCCCTAATTTGCATTTTCACCAAAAATCACTTAACAAAACTTGTTTAACTAATATCAAAAATTCATAATCTATCATTAAACATAAAAAATCATACATATTCATCAATGGAATCATTCAAAATCTTTAACAGTTTTGCAAATTAGTCCCTGGGCTAGCTAGACTAAGCTGCAACAATCTCAAAAACATAGAAATCATTAAAAACGGATCAAAAACACATACCTAATTGATGAAAATAGAAGTGCCAAAATTGAAGGTATAAAAATGGCTTCTCAAGCCCTAAAATTCGGTTGTAAAAGATGATATGAAGGTAAAATTTTGTTTTGTTTTATTTAACATATGATAATTATGCTAATTACCATAATAACCTTAATGAAAAACCATTAAAAACATCCATTAAATGTCCATATATGTCCACTCACCAATTTAATGGTCTAATTACAACATAAGGACCTTAAGATTAAGGTTCTATAGCTATTTGACACCTTTAGCTAATAGAGCAACACTTTTTCATTTTACGCGATTTAGTCCTTTTTCTAAAATTAAGCATTCAATCGACAAAATTAGCTCACGAAATTTTCACACATATCAAATAACATGCTGTAAAACTGAAAATAATATTAAAATAATTTTTTGACATCAGATTTGTGGTTCCAAAACCACTGTTTTGATTTAGCTAAAACTGGGCTGTTACAAACATGCATTTTACTAATCATATTAAACAAAGGGTTTCTTAGCATTTATGTGAAGTAGCAGGGATGGGTTAGGTTTGAAACAGTTTAATCACATAATCTGAAAAGCTATGCAAGATAATAGAGCTCGTTAAATTTATAATGAACCTTCAATTTAGTCGGGTTAGGATCTAAATTAAGCATGCACTTTTCAATTATTGCATCCACTAGCCGTCATCTGGTTAGGATGGCTCAGCTATTCTAATGCATCCAATCATATATGAATGAAATACATACTTGAATTTAATTGAAACATGATCGACTGAAGGCACAAACACTTTAAACATGAATCAAACAAATCTCATTGGATTAATGCAATTAACCTAGCTAAATAGATTTAAGCTACCATTGTTGATGTCAAGATCACAAAACACATTTCAAACATAATTAAATTAAAATAAGGGAAGAATAAACTCTATTTAAAGTCGACAGTCTTGCGGGCTTTGATTGAAAGTGTTTTCTTGTGCTCCCCTTGTTGCACTTTTGTTAATGGTTCTTCAAGGTGGTCGGCTAAAAGATGATCTCTTCAAGGCTTTTGCTGGCTAAAAAATAAGGAAAAAATGGAATGATAGGCGTGGTGGATGAAGAGAGCAAGAGAGGCAATGAAGAATGTAGTGAAAATGAGGGATGAGAGGATGAGTAAGGGATGATTGAAAAGGTGAGATAGGTGTGGTATTTATACTTAAAGTAGGTGGGTGAGTTTACTAAAAACAGCAGCAATAATCACTTGGATATCTCCCTCTTATGGCCAACCATGATATGTGGAAGAGAATGTGGTTTGGTTGCTTAATTCAAGCATGAAATCATGCTTGAATCTTGTAAGGGGTGGACGGTTTCTCAAGCAAATCTTATGTGCCGATTTCTAATGTTCTTCCAAGTGTGAGGACCTTCAGATAAATGTCCCAAAATTGATTTCTTGGCTGCCAAATTGTGGTTTCCGAATTAGGCCTCTCTTCTCTTGAACTGGACAATTAATGACCCAACTAGCTTGTAGACTTGACCAACATGCACCATCTTTTTTTATTGGGTCAAGGTGGCATCTTGATGACCCATTAAGCTTGGTTTTGTCGTCCAACACATGAGAATAATAGCTCATGTCCATGCAACATTATAATAAACTATACTTTATGGTCCCACTGCATAAGTAAATTTAACATATTAATATATAACATGAAATACTTTAATTTTATGCACAAAATCATATAAAAGTGCACAAATTCACATACTTTATAAATTCATATCCATTATTAAAATTTAAGAAAAATTCACTTAATTAATTAACAAATACTCAAGATTAATATTATTTTTAAGTAAAAAGGTGGCAAAATTACTAGAAAAATCTAATATAATTTTGAGTTTACAGATTCGTACACGAGCTCGCTCATAAGGGCTCGTACATGCAGTTCTCATACAATTACTTACGTGAGGATTCACATGTTTAATAGGTTCGCATATTATAAGCTAGCATGTTATATCTTATAGGTTCGCATGGAATAAGTTCACATGTGATATCAGTTTAGGGTTCGCATAATAAACAAGTATGGTTCGCATAACTAAACATGTACGGTCCACATATTATTCAGGGTTCACTCGTCCTATGTAGCTTGCAGCTGTCTAGGGTTCACATGTCCTGTGTAACTCGTGTAGTATCTAAGGTCCACATACAGGTTCGCATGCATAGGCTACATACATGGGTTTGCCTAACATCTACTTAAGGGTTCGCATATATTTCTCCTAAGGTTCGCATGAATATAATAAGGAATCGCATATTGCCTAAGGTTCGCATACTGTAAGGGGGTTCGCACTACTTAGGGGTCGCATATCATGGGTGTTCGCCTAGTATGGTGGTTCGCATAAACAAGGGTTCACACCTACAATTTTCGTGCATAAGGGCTCTATTAACAAATCGTGTAAGTTTGCACAGTATACCACATAGGGGTTCCAGATTTATTTACAAATGAGGGGTTCACATGTCTATTGTATTGATTCAACATGATTGGTCATACATAATGATTTTAAATTAGATCCCACACCTGATTTTGAAAACAAAAAAACCCTAATCGAATGAGGAGATTGGCAATCTTCTCAGGAGGAGAGGGACGATTTTGAAAACTTTGAATTCTCAGTTGAAAATTGGAGGATAGAAAGAAGAACTTTGGGAGTTTTTCTATTGAAAAATTCTAGGGTTTAAAAAGATGAGCTATTTATAAAATTTTTTCCCTAATTGAAATAGAATTAGGAATTATTTTAAAATTAGGGTTTGATTTAATTTAAGGACTAAATTAAAAATGGTTTTGGCTGGGCTATTTTGAAAATTCATCACTTTCATAGAGTAAAAATGAGAAAATAAAATATTTTGGCTAAATGTACACAAGGGGTTTCAAACTTGGGACCTAAAGAAAAGCTAAGGTCTTACCACTAAACCAGCATGCTAATTCTTACTAATTTCTTAACTAAAATAAATTTTAAGGTATTCTAATTATCTTACCCTATGCTTAAAAAAATAAAAATCTATATTTTATTCCTATTTCTTCTAGGCATATTTTTGGGATGTGAAATTTGCAAATAAACTGCCAATAAAAATTATGGATAAACCACAAGTATTTTCTGATAAAAAGTTATCAAACACGCTACCAGTAAGTTGTGGATGAACCACCAATGTTTGCAGATAAACTACCAGTAAGTTTTGGATGAACCTCCAGTGTTTACAGATTATTGAACTGCCAGTACTTCTTCCTTTCAATCGTCCCACCCCATATAATGCAATATGACATGCTAGTAACAATACAATACAAAAATAGTAGACATGCTTAACATGTATTAAGTTCAACAATCACAGTAGACATGCTTCACATGCCTTTAGTTTCCACAGTCCCAATGTTAACAATATTAATTTATCAAAAATATAGTGACAGTAGACTTGTAACATTATCATTTAATACAATGACAAAGAGTTCCCTAGAACTCATCCATCCCTACACACCATGTTGTGGATAAACCACCAATATTTTTGGAAAAAAGTTTGTAGACACGTTATCAATAAGTTTTGGATAAACCAACAATATTCGCAGATTATTAAACTATCAGTGCTTCCTCCTTTCAATCTTCCCACCCCATGAAATGCAATATGGCATGCTAGTAACAGTACAATATAGAAACAGTAGACATGTTTAACATGTATTCAGTTCAATAGTAGCAGTAAACATGCTTCACATGCTTTCAATTTCAACAGTCACGATGTTAGTAGTATCAGTTTACTAGAAATATAGTGGCAGCAGACTTGTAGCATTCTCATATCATACATTATAACAGTAGCAATTCAATCATCAACTCACATATTTTAGCATATTCATAAAATCAGGGACTCAATTGAATGAATAAAACCTCTAAAAATAATTTAAGGGCTCTACAGGGACTAAACTGAACAATTCATAAAATTCTGGGCAAATTTACAAAATAGGGGTCACATGAATGTGTGAGAGGCTTAAGGTCGTGTGGAAGGGTTACACTACCATGTAACAGACTGAGGTCGTGTGGTTCACAAAGTCCCTAAAATCTTTAAGTGCACATGGTTGTGTGGTTCACACACCCATGTGAGAGATTGTGTAGCCCTAAACTCACACACAATCATCACCGATTCACTTGGAAAAGACACACACCTTTCACCGTGGATTTGATTGATGCTCTTCACGATCAATGTTGATCTGATTCACCTAAATCTGATCTTTCAATGACAAATATACACAATTAACGATTGGTATCAAGATTTTGGCAAGATTATCAATGATTTGGTAAGATCCAAAGAAATTGATTAATTGAATCGAAAGATTAACATTGGGTAATGATATTACTGTAATTTGAGATTTAATCATTGAAACGAATGCACTTACCAATCTTTGGAAAAGGTAGGGATGTTATTGATGGCAAGTACAAACTCGTTAGAAAGAATGATTGAATGGAAGGATGATTTGATTCGGGAAAGTAAAATAATTATCAACAATTAGGATGAAAATATGATGTAAAGAAAAGGGAAAGAAAAGCAAAAGAGAAGAAATATAAAGATGGAGAGAAAATTCTATTAGGATTTGAAAATGGGCGAAATGAAAATCTAATTAGGAAAATAAGAGAAAAAAGATGGTGGAATTCTAACTCTATTGGAATTTTGAAGAAGGGCAAGATATAAATTCTAATTAGGAAAGAATTGGTCAAATTCCTAGTGTTTGTAAACCTTAGGGGCGGCACATGCAATTTACCCAAATTAGGAACAATGGGCAACAATTAGGGTTAGAATTAAGGTTTTTCCAAAAAAATTAAAATATTAAGAAAGGAGGGACGCAAACCTTAGACCTCTAAGGAGAGGTATTATTGTTTAACCATTGAGCCTATAGTTCATTTCTTGCTTGTTTTAGACACTTAATCATATATATATTTTGGAGTGTTTTTGTTGAAAATTTACAAAATTAAAAAGGGAAGGAAGGGTTCAAACATGGGACCTTAAGATTGATGCTCTAACTTTTTACCATTGAGACTCAATCTCATTTCATACTTAATCTTATTTCTTAATTGTATATTTTTTTTAGGGTTTGACTTTACCCTAGTTTGCCGAAAATAATAAAATGGGAGGAAGGTAGCTCAAACCTAGGATCTTTAGAGATAACTATATTACTTAACCGTTAGGCTTGCTACTTAATTTTGTTTAAACTCTTACAACATTTATTCTTAAAACGAGGCATGACACTTGCTAGGGTTTGTAGCAAAATTGCACAAAATAAAACTGATGCGATGAAAGGGATTTGAACCTGGGTTTCAAGGACAAATTCACTAACACTTAACCATTAGGCCAATACCCTTCTTATTTATCAAACGCAATGAGAACCTTATAAATCGGGGTGTCACTACTCTCGATTTCATAAACCTTTATCCTACTAAGCCCATTTTTGGGATGTGACAATTCTCTCCTCCTAAAACAAAATTCCCTCCACAAAATTTCCCTTGGTCAAAAAAAAAAAGAATCTATTATCTCTCTTTTCAAATCGACCACCATATTTCCGCTGCACAACTCTGATTTCCATGCGGTTCTAGACAATACTTTTCCTTGAACCTTCAACATCATTAACCTCACCGCTATGACATCTTCACTCGTCCCATAGATAATGAAGATACTCACAACCCTTAAGCCAATTAAAACAGAAGCTCGTGCAAGGGCCTAAACAACTACCAATTGCAATATACAAGCAAAGTACATGTGTTGCATCAACCTACATATGATGTATTACATTTTCATAAAGAACTAGCAAGATTAACACATTTCACCTAAAAAAAAATAACATGATAATGTAAATAATAAACAAAATGAGAGCATAGGCAATTCAAGTGCATCCAAGCTTTTGCAAGGACAAAGGATTGAGAAGCAATTCAATAAACTGTGTGGATGTGATTGTTATTATAATGTTAAGATGCAGGTCGACTATTAATTTTCAAATTAGGTTCGGATAAAATTCTATCAGGAAATTAAATTTTCTTAGATTACTTGTTATCTATATATATATTGATAATATATAACATCATTTTAAAAAATAATAATTTTCACAATAGATGAAATCGGAACCAATAAAACTTGCGTCCAATATGAGAAGATTTTAAAATTTCATTAATACTAACACTAATTAAAATCTACTTGAAATAGAGTAATCATGAGAAACTAATTAGTGCAAGATAACTTTTAATGGCAAAAAAGTTATATGGTTAATGGATAAATTATTCAGATAAAATATTCTTATGTATATAACAGCTAAATGAAACGATGATTGCTCTAATGGTCTAATAATCCTTGGATTAAAAATTGATGCTTCATATTGCAAATTTCACAGTTACCCAACTTTTTAAATTCATTATAAAGGCTTTTTCCCCTAATTCATTATCAATTCTAATACAATGAAGATGCAAGTAAAACTGATTACTACCTACAATTATTTTAATTAGCTCCTGTGTTTATTAAAATTATGCTGCTTTAATTTGGATTTTGAAGTTAACTTGTCAAATAAAAAACATATTAATTCCAAAAATTATTTCATTTAGGCTAATCATTATAATTACTAAGAATTAAAAAAAATCATTACTAAATCAAATAATTCAATTTAGAATTAACTTAAACTTATTTCTAAGATTAGATAGTTAGCTTTAAAATTAAGCTTTTCTAAGAATGAAAGATAATAAATGATTATCAATGAATAATTTTAGAAAACAAGATTAAATTAATCATGTTCTTTTTCTGAGAAAGGGCAACGAATAAATTAATAGTCAAGTTAAAGGAATTCAAAAAAAATTACCTCTTTTTTTTGGAAAAGTGTTCAATCTAAGTTCAATTATTAATATATTTCATAGAGTTAAAAAGATTAAACCCTTTAAAAATATGTTAAAACATATTTGTTATCAACCTTTTTGTTGAATTTTGTCAAGTTAATGATAAACCTATTTGCATGATAATAAAATTTATAATTAAATTTTAAAGTAGAATTAGATAAGGTGAATTGGGTGTTAAAAACATGGACTAACTACAATAACTTTACAAACAATTTTCTCTACCCCAAATTCCCTAGCACTATTTACTTTAAGTATTTTTCGTTTCAAAAGTCTACAGTTTTCAAATAAAAGTTCAAGCATTAGCTATATTTCTTTTCCTTAGTGTTTACAATATGATGTTTGACTGCATTTTCCAGAAATAACAATAACTAAGTCAGGATTGGCAGCGGAGTTCTTGGATTTAATTTCTTTTAAAAAAAAATCATTTTTCAAAATTTTATGGCATGGTTTTTCCTAAAATACCTTTAGCTCTTATGCCACCAAACATAAATCCCCTAACCCAGCCTAGACGATACAGTCGAATTTGGAAGATTACATTGGCCACCAAAATGACCTAGTAGAACTATCGAAGTTGATTAAACAATCGTTTTAAAACATTTGTTTATTTTTGAAGAAAAACTCAGCGTGATATCTTCTTTTCATTAAGAGATCAAATTTTTCTAAAGAAAACATTGGATTTTAAAGATTACTTAGCAAAAGTTGATTTCCAATTTATTTACTTTTCAAAAATCTCATTTACATGATATCGCAATGAAAAGTGATATTCAAAATAGTTTTAATGAAGAAAAACCAGAATTTTATGCATAATTAAATTCAAAAGCCATGTTTCAATCTCCTAAAATCAAATTAAATGTTATGTATACTAAATAAACCCAAAACTTAAGTCTCATACCATAGTTCGGATAAAACAATACAGTTCTAAATAACATAAATTTTAATATTAAGTTTAAAATACTTTTAATGAAATTATTAATCCAAGCCGAGACCTTCCAGATGTCGAGTTTACGTCCTAACCTTGTGGGTTATCTGTAAAGATGGAAATTAAAGGGGAGTGAGCTTAAGAAGCTCAATGTGAGTCCAATCACAAGTAAATTGATGTAAGACAGTAGATAAAGTGTATGAAATAACAATTCTTAGAATAATCAGAATCGTATAGCAATTCACATTATCGGTTTCCAGGTCAACACATCACTATAATATTTCAGAATTCACAATTTTGTATACACATGCTTATGAATGACAATGCAATTCCAATTTATTAGAAAACTTTCTACCCAACTCCGCTACACACCACAGTAAGAGTGTAAACTCCCAAACCCGACCTAAACGTTAGACCCGAATTCGGAAGATTACATTTGCCACCAAAGTAACCCAGAAAGCTAACGGAATTTTAAAATCGATCATTTTAAAGAAATGTGTAATTTAGTAGAAAACAGAGTTAAATACCGGTTAATTATGCATCAAAATTATAATTGAAGTATATCAGTGAAAAATGATAACTTCCTAATATTTTTAATAAAAATTAGGTTTCAAGCCTAACTACTTAAAAATTAAATATCCTAAAACTTTAATTAAATGTCATGCAATATAGAAGAAATACAAACCCTAAGTTCCATGCCACAGTTTGGCATAAAATAATACGGTTTCTGAATAAGAAAAATGACGAATAAAAAATCTAAAATATTTTTAATAAAAGCAAAGTTGAGTCCCTCCGGATGTCGTGCTCACGTCCTAACCTGGTGGGTTATCTGAAAAGATGAAAGATAAAAGAGAGTGAGTTATAAAGCTCAGCATGAGTTCCATCACAAGATAATCAGTGTAACCAATTAACATCTAAATTCACGTCACATATAGTAATTTGCAATGACAGATTCGGAATATCGGATTAACAGTTCAACATCATACACATATACATATATACATACATATATATCATTTCAAATATCTCAGATTTGTTTGCACATTCTTTTGGAATGCAACACAATTACATATTTAACAGAAAATATCCGACCCCACTACTACACACAGAGTTCCCCAGAACTCGTCCATCCCCACACACTGAGATGTGGATAAACTACAAAGTTGCAGGTTAATACACTACCAAATGGTTGTGAATACACAACATAAATGCATATGAAAGCTGCCAGGTAATGGGTGGGCACCACTAGAGTTATAGGTTAATACGCTGCTAGATGGTTGTGAATACACAAATTAATTACAATTAAAAGCTGCCAGGTAATATGTAGGTGAACCACCAGATTTGGAGATTAATATTCTGTCAGAACTTCCTCCTTTCAAAACTTCCCATCCTATGCAATAAGATTTAGCATGCTTATAACAAAACAAAGCAGATACATATATTATGCTTATAACAAATCAAAAATGGAATTAATAAATATATTCTCAACTAATCGATACAACAGCCAAAACATGTGCTTTTTAAGGATCCAATTTAACAGTATCACAAAGCATGTTGTACGAACAATAATACAGATAGATTAAACATGCTTAATCACAATTCGTGCAATCATATAAATATACTATCAATTCGATCAATTAGGTCATGAATTTTAGCATTATTCATATTATCAAGGACTCAATTGAATAAAATAAAACACTGAAAACAAATCGAGAATCATTCAAGGAATAATCTACACAAAACATAAAATTCTGGGTAAAATTGTAAAATTTGAGACTGTGTGGAGGGAGGTACACGGTCGTGTGGCTGGGTCGTGTAATAGGTTGAGGTCAAGTGGAAAATGTAAAATCGAGGTATGGGAAACACGGCTGTGTGGAGGGTCTCAAGCTATGTGAGAATCAGACTCTTAGGGTTTCAGGGGAACATGGCCGTGTGAAGGGGCCATGTGGCTTACCGTGTGGCCCTATTCTGAGGCATTGTTTGCCCTAATTCGCTTGTAAGGAAACACACACCTGTTACCAGAAAACCGAGCGGCATCCCTCTTGTTCAAATTTGGTCCGGGATACCTAACTCGGATCCTTCAAATAATATTTACGCAAGAATTAAATATTGTTTTCAAGATTTGTCAAGATTATTGAAAGATTCAACCAGAATTGAAAAAGATCATGTAAACGATTTAAAAAATTAATGTGATGAGATGTTCTATCAAAATTTCGAGATTTAAATATCGGGTTTGAGATGAACTTATCAATCTTTGGCAAGATTAGAGACAAAATTGACAGCGTTACGTTAAACCAATAGGAATAGCGGGTTGATTGGAGATTGATTTAGAATTCAAGATGCAAAAATTAATTTCAGCAATGTAAAAAAAAAATTGCAAAGGAGAATATAAGAAAGAAAAGAGAGAAGAAATAGGGGAAGGATGTTAAAAATTCATTTTAATTTAGAAAAAAGAGCTTACAGTTCTAATGCAATTAGGTAAAGAGATTAAATAGCTAGGGTTTTCAATAGTTAAGGGGGTTGGATAGCAATTTGCCCATTTTGTCAAAAAATAAAAGGGAAAGGGGGAGAATATGGCATGATTCAAACTTAAGATCACATGGGAGAAGGAAGAATGCTTGTTAAGTTTTTGCTTTAAATATTATTTATTTAGGTATTGTTTTTATCATGGTTTGCTGAAATTAAAAGAGAAAAGAAATTGAAGAGGTGTGGATAGAACCTAGGACCTCTAGGATGTGGGAGTGGTACCTAACCATCAAGCCTAATCATTTTCTTAGTTATATATTTCATCTAACCCTATTTATTTTAGGGTGATACAAAAAGTTCCCCAGAACTCATCCATCCCTACACACCGCGTTGTGGATAAACAACCAGTAATTTGCAGATAAAATACCGATAAAAATTATGGATCAACCACCAGTATTTTTAGATAAAAAGCTTGCAGACAAGCTGTCAATAAGTTGTGGATGAACCAACAGTGTTTGCAGATTATTAAACTGTAAGTGCTTTATCTTTTCAATTGTCCCAACCCATGCAATGCAATATGGCATGCTAGTAATAGTACAGTACAGGAATAGTAGACATCTTAACATGTATTTAGTTCAACAGTAGCAACAGACATGCTTAACTTGTATTCAGTTCAATAGTCGGAGTAAACATGTTTCACATGCTTTCAATTTCAATAGTCGCAGTGTTAATAGTATCAGCTTATCAAAAATACAGTGGCAGTAGACTTGTAACATTCTCATATCATACATTATAAAAATAGCAATTCAATCATCAACTCATAAGTTCTAGCATATTCATAAAATCAAGGGCTCAATTGAGTGAATAAAACCTCTAAAAACAATTTGGCGACTATGCAGGGACTAAACTGAATAATTCATAAAATTTTGGGAAAAATTTCAAAGCAGGGGTCACATGGCTGTGTGAGAGACTTAAGGCCGTATGGAAGGGTTACACGACCATGTGGCTAGACTTTGTAACAGACTGATGCCATGTGAAAATTGATAAATTACCCTATGATCACTCGCGCATGTTAAAACGGTCGATTTCAGAAAACTATTTTTTTGAAGAGCGATTTTAACTGCAAGCGTACAAGTCAGTTGTAATATTTATAGTTCTGATGAAACACGTAGTATTCCAAGGAGTTAAACCCAAAGGAAATGACGATTGAGTAATAAATAGCGTGCACTTTAGAGTTTAAGCGGCTACTGGTACGATTTTATAGTAAGACAAATTATAATAAGAAAATGTTGTACGAAAATTAAATACGCTACTCTAGGGACCAAATTATGAAGAGTACAAACTACGAAATTAACCAATAAATAACTAATGGTGGTCGGTTGACTTCGATGTGGTTAATTGAGCTTCAATTTTATCTCTCGATCTCAATTTTACCAAATTAGACAAATTAGTCTGATTTATATCTTTATCGGGTAATCTGAGACTAATAAATTGGTGCACAACATGATTACCTCTCAGTATCACTTGCCTAGATGTTCCCTTAGGGGCTTCAATCCTATGTTTTTAGGTTCATTCAAATTAATACAATTTATTACGATTTTTTCTTTCATCCAAAAATCAGCTCACCATATTTGTAACACCCCTTACCCGTATTCAACGCTGGAACAGGGTACGAGGCATTACTAGGCTTATACACCAACAATCATGCAATACTGAGACATGACTTTCTAGACCAAATTTAAAATTTTCATAACACCTCTTAAACAAGCCTATGAGGCCTAAATCACACATTAGGAAAGGTTCGGGATCAAATCGAACCCTTTTGAGGCTCTCTAGAAAAATTTAGAAATTTTTCACTAAACAGTCCACATGCCCGTGTGGAAGAATGGACACGCCCGTGTGGCATATCACATGCCCGTACTCCACTCCCGTGTGGAATTATTTTTAATTTGTACCTACAGGGGTTTTCACACGGCCGGACACACGCCCGTGTCCCCGGACCGTGTCCCTCACATGGCCTCGACACGCCCGTGTGCAAAAACCTTGACATTCTATTTCTGACGTCATCATCCCATAAATGTCACACGACCTAGGCACACGCCTGTGTCCACGGCTGAGACACACGACCGTGTCTCTGCCCGTGTGTTTACTACTGAGCATACTAACATGTAAACCTAACATACAAGGGGACACACGGCCTAACCACACGCCCATGAGGTTGACCGTGTGTCACACATGGCCTAGACACACGCCCGTGTGCCTACCCGTGTGGACAAGAACAAGGCTATTTTCTAAGCTCTTTCTATCAACCTAGCTCATACAAACATAAATCACATTCTACCATCAACCCACTCATGCATACTTAAACCAAGTAATCAACATGCTAATTACACAATCATGAATAACTTCATCTCTTTATAGATTAATAAGAAAGAGCCACCAACTATGGCCTTATACAAAAGAGTTCATCTTTGAATGAGCCAATACATTTGGCCAAAACAATATGATGTTCAACTAAGCCTAGTCCCTATACATGCCATACTCAAAATGCTAAGTCTAAATATACCAAGATGTGCTGATAGTGTGAGTGATCCTTTGCTTTTCTCTGTATCCTGAGTTGGCTCTTCGACACTATAAAACAAGGGAAAAGAGAAGGGAGTAAGCTTTAAGCTTAGTAAGTTTACATGTAAACAATAAGCATCATATCGTATGCTAATCAACCAAAAACATTACATACTATGTAAGAACAATTTACATTTTCATAATCATGCTTACTCATCTCAACTCTTACCACATCCCAACCATGTATCATACACATTGCTCACATTTACTTATACTTATGCCCTGCACTTAACACCACAAAGCCACATGAAATGTTTACTTAAACAAGTTTCTCAATGAACCATTCGGAATGATACAAGCTACCCGGTGGTTTCGCATACAGGCCACCATTCATCAATAATAGGGTGGTATCGCACACAGCCCATCAACAATGATAATTACGGTGGTATCGCACATAGCCCACCAACATTGATAATATAAATGATGGTATCGCACACAGCCCATCGTGAATAAATAACAAGGTGGTATCGCACACAGCCCACCAAAATTTACAAATTTACAGATATTTGTCTGTACCCACAATTCTATTCCGAAGGTTCATTCGAGAATTATCCATTCTCTACCATTTTCAAATAATCTCACCAATAAGCATTTACATCCATACAATGTATCAATAGGTAACAATATATGTATTAAGGATGTATCGTTTACATATAAACTTACCTCGATACAAAATATGTCAGTTTACGGTTTAATCTGAAACCTTACCTTTTCCCCGGTCAAGGTTGTTTCCACGTTCTTCTTGATCTATAATTATAAAATTCACTCATTTAATCACTACATAAATCAAAACACTTCAAAATTTCTACTTAGGCAAAAATGACCCTTTTGCCCTTATACTTTGGCAAAATTACGATTTTGCCCTTAGGCTCGTAAAATGAAATGTGTTCATTTTTCAGACACTCAAGCCTAGATGATTCATATTTCCTCTAATAGCAACTCAAAATTTAAATTATTTCATGCATTTACTACTCAATTTATAACCTTTAAAAATAGGTCCCTTTTAGGTGTTTTCATGGAAACACCTTTCACAAAAGTTGTTCTTTAACCCTCTCACATTCATTTTCTTCCATAAAAACTCAGCAAACAACATAAACACTCTCATGGAAAATCCCTCATCTTTCAACCATTTTGCAAAATAGTCCCCTCATTAGCTAGCTTAAGCTTTAGGGGTTCCATAAGTACAAAAATTATCAAAAAAACCACCAAAATCACTTACTTGTAAGGAGAAAAGCTTGCTGAAATTTTGAGCTCTCAAACCCTTATTTTTGCTGCTAATTTTTGGTGGAGAAGAAGAGTAGAAAAGATCATATTTTTGCTTTCCTTATCTTTCTCTTATTTTATTCATTAATCACCTAACACCACCAAAACATTGACTAAAATAATCCTCTTGACCCCCATATGGCCGGCTATGACCTTTAGAAAGGCCTAATTTCACTTTAAAGGCTTCCAAATAAATTACCACATCGAATTGGTACCTCAAGCTTGTAGACTAAGACTTTCACACTTTATGCGATTTAGTCCTTTTTCGTAATTAAGCATGAAATCACCAAAACTAATGCACCAAAATTTTCATACATCCATATAATCATGATATAACACATATAATAATATTAAAAATAAATTTTTTCAACCTCAGATTAGTGGTTGATGTGTCTAAAACTAACTATGACCACAATAAAGGCAAGCGCACCTATCGTTTAATAGTATAGTTATGGTAAGACCGGTAATATCGTATCCACAAGGACCAAGATTACTAGTAATTACAATCTTTTTATTATCTAGCCTAAAAATTGGAGTGAATTCTATTAAACTAAAACTTAATTGAAAACACGACAACGAAAGAATTGGGAAAATACTTTTAGACAACTTATGTGATAGGCAATACCTAAGGAAGAATCCACCTAGACTTCACTTATTACTTTTGATTCATATGATTTATTCACTTGACTTAATCCTTAGAAATCCCTGATTTATGTTAATATCGCTCTCGAGACTAAAAACAACTGACTCTAGGTTGATTAATTGAAATCTCTTTCTAATTAAAACCCATATTATCGCATTAACTCGATCTATGGATTCCCTTATTAGATTTGACTCTAATCCGGTAGATTTTCGTCGCCCTATGTCTAGGGTTGCAATCAACTCCGCTTAATTGTGTTGATCTACTCTTAAACAGGGACTTTTGCTCCACTGAATAAGCACATTCATCTTGAATCAATAACCTGAATTATCAAAACAAGAATAAGAACTCACAATTAAGAATAAGAACAAGTATTTATCTTATAAATCAAATAATAATAAGATTCGTCTTAGGTTTCATCCCCTTAGGTATTTAAGGGATTTAGTTCATACTGATAGAGGGAAACATCTCAAAATAAGGAAAACAACAAAACATATGAAAACCCAAAAACTTCTAAAGAACTTGATGGGAGATCTTCAGTCTTGATGGAGATCCTTCCTCCGAGCTGCTTCTGACGGTTGTCTTCGAGTATTTTCTGCGTTCTATTCAGCGTCCCTTTTAGGTCACCCCCTAGGGTGTTTATATAGGCTTTGGAACATCTTTCTTTGCCCACAAGTAACTTTTTCCGGATAGAATTAATCTTTGATACGGCCGGGACACGCCCGTGTGACACGTCCGTGTTCAATTGCCTTAGGCCGTGCTCGCTCCTGCTCACTACACACGGCCGTGTGGTCTGCCCGTGTTTGTTGATCCAGGCTGTGTTCGATCCTGCTCATAATACACGATCATGTCCAATGGCCCAGGCCGTGTTGAATTCTAATATAGGCCCATTTTGTCCCTTTTTGGCCCGTTTCTCATTCTTTTCAATTCCCTAAGCTCTCATGAGTGTAAAACATGAAATTAAAGGGTTAAGAGCATCGAATTCATCAAATCTAATGAAAATTCATCCAAAAATCAGCTAAACATGGGGTTAAAATATGTATAAATTATGATTTATCAAATATCCCCACACTTAAGCATTTGCTTGTCCTCAAGCAAAATCCTCAACTCACAATTAAAATTAACTTCTGCAATTCATAATTCTCATCAATAACGTCTCATCATAATTCATATATAATTCATACATTGATAATTTAACTAGAAGAGTCCTAGAGATTCAAACCATCTAAGTCATAGATTTTTATAGTATGAAAACATAGGTGTTTCCCCTTACCTAAATAATTACCTCTGATTCAAAACCTGACAAGTATTGATATCCTCACTAAAGATTCACTCAAATCACTCAAAGTGATTAAGGTTCAAAAATTAAGCACTCAAAAGTCAAACATGAAAAGTTATTACCATAGGCTTGCATGAAAATCAAATCTCCACCACTATAAAATGAGATGATAAACAAATCAAAAGGTCTTTTAAAGGGTTGTAATGGGGCTTGGGTTAAAGGTGTGGATAAAGGCTGAATTAGAGGGTTAGAATCGAGATTGAATTGATAAATTACCTAACTAGAAAAATTGGACTAATACTGAATAATTACATCAATTGAAAAACTTAATACTAATAACACGAGCTTCTTCTCAAAATGTAAAATTAACTGCTTAAGCTCAAATAACAAAGAACTAATAATGAATAGATTTCTATTTTTTTTGAAGAATAAGAACAAGTACGTGATATAAGATGAATTTAACCATTGAACTACGAATGTAGTTAGGCAACTGATCAAATCAAATCTCGACAAAAGGGGAGTCAAGAAAAATGGGGATAACAAATCAAATAACTGGGTTCCGGGTTAATATTAGTGGTATATCAAGAAATGGTTGATTCAGCTTTAAAGGGGTTCACTAGGGGTTAATTATGAAGGTAGGCTTTTATTGGAGTAAGTGGGTTAAATCCTAGGTGCCTTCATCATTTCAGTATATCAAATCAACAGTGTGGTCTCGACATGCATAATCGAAGCAAGCTCTAGAATAACAAATCAATGTTGACACACTCATAATTAATAAAGTGAGCAAGAAAAGAATATGCTCTAAAAGGCTCAAAATCTCACAAAAATTATGGTTTTTGATGTCAACCTTACAAATTTCAAACTTCAAAGTAATATTTAAGTTTAGGGAAACAACCTAGAAATTTAAATTCTGAAAATAGACTTATCATGCTTGATTCTCTAATATCTTAAAGTTTAAACCATCAATGCACAATTACCTATGACTTAATCCAAAACATATCAATGAAAATCATAAATCAATAAAAGTTTCATTCTAATAGTAATATGAGAAAGTCACTTGAGAACAAGGCATAATTCAGTATTGTTGACACCTCCCCACACTTAAGATGTACATTGTCCTCAATGTACAAAGATAAGTAATGCCAAAGTAGTAAGAAAATCATAAGATAGGGAGAGAAGTGAAACTTCCTGAATTTTAGATGGAGTCAAAGAAAAGAAATGGTGTAAAGGTGGACAGGGGTGGGATACTCCGGTGGTGGTGGGGTTGTTCTGTAATAGCCTCTTGAACCTAAATTAAAGAAATCAAAATATAATAATATCAATTAAAGACAAGAAAGGTAAACAGAAAGAATTTAAAAATAAAAATAAAAGAAAAAATAAAAAATAAATGGACTCAAAGGTCCTTGTCTTGTCGAGTTAATGAAGCGGCCGGCATGAACTTATGTGGATAACTTATGTGGATTGGTCACGTATGGGGAGACCGTGCTAGGGGCCTTTCGCTTTTTCGACATGGAGATGGTGGCTTTGCTCTTTCCTCTTTGTGTACGGTGGCAAGGATGGTGGTTGGTGTGGTGGTGGTGTAAAGAAAGAGTAGGGGAAAGGGAGAAAGGAAAATGAAGGGAAAAGATAATGGAAAAAGAAAGAGGTGTGGTGGCTAGGGTTAGGTAGAAGAAGAATTGAGGAAGAAAATGAACAAAAGAAGGGGGTTTAAATAGAAATCGTGGCATCTGGTAGCTGCCCACGCCCGTGTGCCCTGGGCGTGTTAGGTCACACAGCCGAGTCGCACGGCCGTGTGTTACTTCGTTCGTTTCTCCTACAGTTGTGTAGAGGTTTCCACGCCCATGTTCGTTTGATCAGTATTGACCACGGCCTAGGGACACGGGCGTGTCGCACACCCGTGTTACTTTCTCAGTGTCGACAACGGCCGTATCGCACGGCCGTGGCATTTTATCACAGCTCGTGTTTTGGGAAAGTTGTCGTCCTTGGTTTGCACAGTCTCTTCCATGCCGATGTGCGTATTCGTGGTGTCCACACGGCCACGACCAGGCCGTGTGCAAGGCCGTGTGGTAGGGAAACCTGTGCTTTATTAATTTGGTTAGTTTTTAGTTAGGTGCTAAAAATCAAAAATATAAAACTTAAAGGGGTTAGTGCTTGGGTTGCCTCCCGAGAAGCGCTCGTTTAAAGTCTTAAGCTAGACTTACCTCTCATTCGCATAATCATGGTGGTTTGAGGAGTTGAAACTCCTCATTCTTGTTATCAATTGTATTAAAATACAGTTTTAGACGAGTACAATTTACCTTGAAGGTGCCAAATTGAGAATGAGTTACCTTGACTGTACCATATGGGAAAGTATTAAGTACCGTGAAAGGAGTTATTCCATTAGGTTCAGAAGTGGCAACACGAGGATCTGTATTATCCATTAAAACTCGGTCTCCCACTTTAAGGTAATTTGTTTCGCCTTTAAGTTCGTTATGGAGTTTCCTCGGATTTTCTTCGTGTGTTCTTGGTTTTTCCTTAACATCTGTCTTCCACTTGTCTAGTTCATCGATCCGAAGCCTTCGCTCCTCATGAGTTATTTCTTTATTGGCACAAGGTCTAGAATATGGCTCAGTTATGTAATTTCGTGGTGCTTCCTGAAAAGAAGGTTGAACCAAATGGTCATTAATAGAATTTATGTTCTCACCTTTATTACTCGATGTCCTAGCCGAATCAAGAGCCTGAAGAGTGATCGTTTCGTCACCTACACGAAGTGTGAGTTCACCTGTACCAACATCAATTCTAGTTTTAGCAGTTTCCAAAAAGGGTCTTCCTAAAATTAAAGGAATATTATTGTCCTCATCCATTTCTAACACAACAAAGTCTACTGGGAAAATGAATTTATCAATTTTTACTAGTACCTCTTCAATTATACCCCTAGGAATTCTAATGGTTTTATCAGCTAATTGAATGCTCATCCTAGTTTGTTTGGGTTTCCCAAGACCTAGATGTTTAAACATTTTATAAGGTATAACATTTATGCTTGCCCCTAAATCTGCTAAAGCATTATTAACAGATAAACCACCAATTAAGTAAGGAATCGTAAAACTCCCTGGATCTTTTAACTTTTGTGGTAGTCTATTTTGTAAGATTGCTGAGCACACTGCATTTAGCTCCACATGAGACGCCTCGTCTAACTTTCGTTTGTTTGTCAAAAGCTTTTTTAAATTTTTTTTGAATTGGGCATCTGCGAAAGAGCTTCAATAAACGGTAAGTTAATATGTAATTTTTTTAAGAGTTTAAGAAATATACCGAATTGTTCATCTGTGCAGTCTTTCTTTGTCGCATTGGGATATGGCACACGAGGTTGGTATTCTGTACTTACCAGTTCTGGTTTTTCATGGCTTATCTCAACCTTACCTTCTTCTACAACATTCTCTTGCCTCAATTTTGGTTCATCTAACCCTTCACTATCGTGAGCAGTAATGGCATGAATTTGCTCCTTTGGGTTAGTTTCAGTGTTGCTTGGCAAGCTGCCTTGTGGTCGTTCAGATATGAGCTTAGCAAGTTGTCCTAATTGGTTCTCGAGCCCCTGAATCGATGCTTGCTGATTTTTGAGTGCTGTTTCGGTGTTTTGGAAATGGGTTTCTAACACCGCGAAAAATTTTGTTAGCATCTCCTCAAGGTTCGACTTTTTCTCTTGTGGGTAGGGTTGCTGTTGAAAGCCTGGATGGGGTTGTTGTCTCTGATTTCCTTGGCCACCCCATGAGAAGTTTGGGTGATTCCTCCAACCTGGATTGTAAGTGTTACTATAAGGGTTATTTTGAGGTCTAGAATTGTTACCCATATAGTTCATCTATTCGTTTTCTATGCCAGGGTTGTAGGGTGGGTATTTTGTATTGTTCGACTCTCCTCCATTTGTATCTCACTGCATTACTGGATGTACCTGTGAAGAACCACACAAACCATCAATCTTTTTATTTAATAATTCTACCTGGTTTGATAGCATGGTCATTACGTCAAGGTTGAAAACACTGGCGGCTTTTGTTGGCTTTGTCCTCATAACTTGCCACTGATAGTTATTCAGTGCCATCTCCTCTATAAACTCATAAGCCGCTTCAGGGGTCTTGTTATTTAGGGTTCCACTGACGGCTGAATCAATCAACTGCCTAGTTGAGGGGTTTACACCATTGTAAAAGGTTTGAACCTGTAGCCACAAAGGTAACCCATGGTGAGGGCACCTTCTTAGTAAATCCTTATATCTCTCCCATGCATCATAAAGTGTCTCTAAATCCATCTGCACAAAAGAAGAGATATCATTCCTCAACTTAGCCGTTTTAACCGGTGAAAAATATTTAAGTAAAAATTTTTCGGTCATTTGGTCCCATGTAGTGATTGATCTTCGTGGTAACGAGTTCAACCACTGTTTAGCCTTGTTCCTCAACAAAAAGGGAAATAACCGAAGGCGAATGACATAATCAGAAACGCCATTAATTTTGAAAGTATCGCAAAATTCCAGGAAATTTGCCGAGTGATTGTTTGGATCCTCATCCTGCAAACCATCAAACTAAACAAATTGCTGAATCATCTATATAGTGTTAGGTTTCAGTTCAAAATTATTTGCAGCAATAGCATGTCTAACAATACTTGATTCGGTTCCTGTTAAATAAGGTTTAACATAATCATACATAGTACGAGGAGCAGGATTTTGATTCACCGAATTTACGGCAACCACAGGAGGTAGAGGATTATTATCAGCCATCTCTTCAGTAGTGTTAGTTTTGTCTTCTTGCTCTTCTTCTATGTATTGTAGACTTCGCCTTGTTTATCTTCGATTTCTGCAAGCTGTACTTTCAATCTCACTGTCAAAAAGTAACGGTCCTGACGTGTTTCTTCTAGTCATAAACTAAAAGTTCCTACCAGAAGCAAAGAGAAAAAAATTAGTGAATAGAAATAAAAAATAAATTGCAAATAAAAGTAAATAAAATGACTAAAGTAATAAAAATTTAGCGTTCCTAATATCTTAGTCCCCGGCAACGGCGCCAAAAAACTTGATGTGCCTAAAACTAACTATGACCACAATAAAGGCAAGCGCACCTATCGTTTAATAGTATAGTTATGGTAAGACCGGTAATATCGTATCCACAAGGACCAAGACTACTAGTAATTACTATCTTCTTATTATCTAGCCTAAAAATTGGAGTGAATTCTTTTAAACTAAAACTTAATTAAAAACACGACAACGAAAGAATTGGGAAAATACTTTTAGACAACTTATGTGATAGGCAATACCTAAGGAAGAATCCACCTAGACTTCACTTATTACTTTTTATTCATATGATTTATTCACTTGACTTAATCCGTAGAAATCCCTGATTTATGTTAATATCTCTCTCGAGACTAAAAACAACTAACTTTTGGTTGATTAATTGAAATCTCTTTCTAATTAAAACCCATATTATCGCATTAACTCGATCTATGGATTCCCTTATTAGATTTGACTCTAATCCGACAGATTTTCGTCGCCCTATGTCTAGGGTTGTAATCAACTCCGCTTAATTGTGTTGATCTACTCTTAAACAGGGACTTTTGCTCCACTAAATAAGCACATTCAACTTGAATCAATAACCTGAATTATCAAAACAAGAATAAGAACTCACAATTAAGAATAATAACAAGTATTTATCTTATAAATCAAATAATAATAAGATCCGTCTTAGGTTTCATCCCCTAAGGTATTTAAGGGATTTAGTTCATACTGATAGAGGGAAACATCTCAAAATAAGGAGAACAACAAAACATATGAAAACCCAAAAACTTCTAAAGAACTTGATGGGAGATCTTCAGTCTTGATGGAGATCCTTCCTTCGAGCTGCTTTCGACGGCTGTCTTCGAGTATTTTCTGCGTTCTATTCAGCGTCCCTTTTAGGTCACCCCCTAGGGTGTTTATATAGGCTTTGGAACGTCTTTCTTTTCCCACAAGTAACCTTTTCCGGATAGAATTAATCTTTGATACGGCAGGGACACGCCCGTGTGACACACCCGTGTTCGATTGCCTTAGGCCGTGCTCGCTCCTGCTCACCACACACGGCCGTGTGGTCTACCCGTGTAAGTTGATCCAGGCCGTGCTCAATCCTGCTCGTAATACACAGCTGTGTCCAATGGCCCAGGCCGTGTTGAATTCTATGATAGGGCTCATTTTGTCCCTTTTTGGCCCATTTCTCGTTCTTTTCGATTCCCTAAGCTCTCGTAAGTGTAAAACATGAAATTAAAGGGTTAAGAGCATCGAATTCATCAAATCTAATGAAAACTCATCCAAAAATCAGCTAAACATGGGGTTAAAATATGTATAAATTATGATTTAGCAGTGGTCCCGAAGCCACTATTTCGACTAGCCCCAAAATTGGGCTGTTACAACTCTCCCCCCTTTAGAGATTTTCATCCCTGAAAATCTTACCGGTAAAAAGGTTTGGATACTGTTCCTTCATGGCTTCTTCTGGTTCCCACGTAGCCTCTTCTACACCGTGTTTTTTCCATAACACTTTCACTAAGGCTATACTTTTATTCCTCAACTGTTTAACCTCTCGAGCCAAAATCTTAATTTGTTCCTTTTCATAAGTCATGTTCGGTCGTATCTCAATATCAGTCGGAGGGATCACATGTGAAGGATCAAAACGATATCGTCGCAATATCGACACATGAAACAAGTTGTGTATTCTCTCTAACTCTACCGGCAAAGCCAACCGGTAAGCTACTGGCCCAATCCTTTCAATAACCTCATACTGCCCTATGAATCATGGACTCAATTTGCCCTTTCGACCAAATCTCAATATTTTCTTCCACGGGGATACTTTCAGGAATACTTTATCGCCCACCTGAAACTCAATTCTTTCTTTTTTAAATCCGCGTATGACTTTTGTCGATCTGAAGCGACTTTCAGACTATCACGGATCACCTTCACTTTCTCCTCAGTTTCTATAACTAGATCAACCCCGTGAATTTGCTTCTCACTAAGCTTGGTCCAATACAGAGGGGTCCGACACTTGCGTCCATATAAGGCTTCGTATGGTGCCATCCGTATGCTCGACTTATAACTGTTGTTGTAGGCAAATTCAACCAAAGGTAGATATTTTTCCCAACTACCTTCAAACTCTAAAATACAGCATCGGAGCATATCCTCAAGAACTTGAATTACTCTTTCGGATTGGCCATCGGTTTGCGAATGGAACGCGGTACTAAAATTCAATTTCATACCCAAGGCTTCTTGCAACTTTTTCCAAAACCTCGAAGTAAATCTTGGACCTCTATCCGAGATAATGGATACAGGCACCCTATGTAATCTAACAACCTTAGCAATATACAACTCATCCAACTTGTCAAGTGAGTAATCCACACGCATCGGTATAAAGTGAGCCGATTTTGTTAATCTATCAACAATAACCCACACATCATCTTTTTTTTCGGAGTCATAGGTAACCCCGTTACGAAATCCATCGTGATTCGATCCCACTTCCATTCAGGAACTATCACTGGCAGAAGTAATCCAGAAGGTACTTGATGCTCGGCTTTCACTTGTTGACAGATCAAACACTTAGTAACAAACTCGAAGATATCTCTTTTCATACCTGGCCACCAATACAACTTCTTCAAATCATTGTACATTTTTGTGCTGCCCGGATGTATTGACAAGCAACCATTATGTGCCTCATGCAAAATTTTCCGGATCAATTCATCATCTTTAGGTACACAAACTCTATCATGAAACATCAAACAATCATCGAAACCAATCCGAAAATCAGAGTTATCTCCCAATTCGCACTAAGCTCTCTTAATTTGCATCTCACTATCATTCCTTTGAGCTTCACATATCTGCTGAAGAAATAATGGTCTAGCCCTCAACTCGGCCAATATAGAACCATCATCAGACAATGCTAAGCTCGTACTTATGGTTCTCAAAGCATACACGGACTTTCTGCTCAAGGCATCCGCAACCACATTCGCTTTCCCTGGATGGTAATCGATTATTAGCTCATAATCCTTCAATAGTTCGAGCCACCGTCGTTGTTGCAAATTCAAATCCTTTTGGTTCATCAGGTACTTCAGACTTTTATGATCAGTAAAGATTCAACACTTTTCACCATACAAATAATGACGCCAAATCTTCAAAAAGAAGACGATCGCAGCCAACTCCAAATCGTGAGTCGGATAATTCTTCTCATGCGATTTTAGCTGTCTCGAGGTATAAGCTACTACTTTACCCTCTTGCATCAACACACAACCAAGACCATTTAATGATGCATCACTGTACACCACAAACTCCTTTCTCGACTCAGGTTGTACTAAAACCGGTGCTTCAGTCAACAAAGCTTTCAGTTTCTCAAAACTCTATCGGCACTTTTTGGTCCATTCAAACTTAACATCTTTATGTAACAGTCTCGTCATCGGTGTAGCAATCATGAAGAACCCTTTAATGAACCGTCTGTAGTATCCCACTAAACCCAAAAATCTCCTAATCTCTGACACATTCCTCGGTGGTTTCCACTCCACAATAGCCGAGATCTTACTCTGATCAACTCTAATTCCATCACCCGACACAATGTGTCCTAAGAATCCGACTTCTTGGAACCAAAACTCACTCTTGCTAAACTTAGCATACAACTGATCATCTCTTAGAGTTTGCAAAATAATTCTCAGGTGCTCTGCATGTTCACTCTCATCCCGGGAATAAATTAATATGTCGTCGATAAAAACTACTACAAACTTATCCAAATACGGTCGAAAGATACGGTTCATTAAATTCATAAAAATCGTAGGAGCATTCGTTAAGCCAAATGGCATGACAAGGAACTCGTAATGGCCATACCTCATCCGAAATACAGTTTTTGGCACATCTTGCTCCTTAACCCTGAACTGGTAATAACCAAACCTCAGGTCTATCCTAGAAAACACCGTAGCTCCCTTTAATTTGTCAAATAAATCATCTATCCTTGGCAAGGGATACTTATTCTTCACTGTCACCTTGTTGAGTTGTCTGTAGTCTATACACAATCTCATCGACCATCTTTCTTCTTCACAAAAAGTACCGGAGCACCCCACAGTGAATAGCTTGGTCTTGCAAAACCCTTATACGTTAACTCTTGCAACTGGACCTTCAACTCTTTCAACTCTAACGGTGCCATTCTATACGGGGCAACCGAAATAGGTGATGTTCCTAGAACTAACTCAATACCAAATTCGACTTCTCTAACTAGAGGCAATCCTGGTAGCTCTTCTAGAAACACATCCGGATACTCGTACACCACAGGCACTGATTCAATCTTTACCTCTGACTCTTGAGTATTCAACACAAAGGCGAGATAGGACTCATACCCTTTTCTCATATATTTCTCAGCTACCATAGGCAAAATCACTATAGGCATATTATCCTATTTACCTGATTCAACCTGAATGACATCTCCATTTACACATCATAATTCAATAAACTTACTACCACAGTTTACTAAAACATTATGTGTAGTCAACCAATCCATGCCAAGAATCAGATCAAATTCATCAAATGGAAACAGCATGAGATTTGCCAGAAAACATTGACCTCTAATTGTCAAGGGACAATTCTTACAAACTTTGTCAACTAGCACATGTTTGCCTAACGGGTTTGACACTTTTATCACAAATTCCATAGACTCAAAAATCATACTCATGCTAGATGCCAATTTCATGCAAATATAAGAATAGGTAGACCCCGGATCAATCAAAGCAATAACAGAGATATCATGAAGAGAAAAAGTACCCATTATCACATTGGGAGATGATGCCTCTTCACGAGCGCGAATAGCATAAGTCCTTGCAGGTGCTCTGCCCTCTGACCTCACTGCAGGATCTCTAGGTGCACCTCTATTACTAGTCCCACTCCCCAGGTTCCTTTGTGGTCTACCCCTCGAAGGTGTATTGCTCGCCCTTACTTCTTGTTTTCTTTCTCTCTCATATCTCTGGACAGTTCCGAATGAAATGGTTAGCTGAGCCACACTTGTAGCAATTACGGTTGTTTCCCCAACACTTCCCAGTGTGTTGTCTATCACAATTTAGAAACTCTGATTTATTTGACTTTGTATTGACCACACTTGCCATTGAGGTGGTTTGAACTCTCGGGCCCATATTCGTATTACCTCGATTGCGGTGTGAATACCCAATTGAAACAGTCGTCCGAGGGTTTATTTTCTTGGACTTCTTTGATTGAGCTTGAAATGATTTACTCATCGGCCTCTTCCTTGCATCTCGGGCTTCCATCATGCCTTTTCTCTTTTCCTTATTCAACTCCTCTACCTTGCAAGCTCTATCGACCAACACCATAAATTCTTTCAATTCCAAGATTCCAACTAGTAATCTGATATCCTCATTCAGCCCATCTTCGAACCTCTTGCACAAAATAGCTTCCGTAAACACACACTCTTGCACATACTTACTGAGCCTAACAAATTTGCGCTCATACTCTACCACAGTCATCTTGCCTTGCTTCAATTCAAGGAACTCCTTCCGTTTCTGGTCAACAAATCAGTGACTTATGTACTTCTTTCGGAACTCTTCTAGGAAGAAGTCCCATGTTACTCTCTCCCTTGGTACTACCAATGTCAGCGTTTTCCACCAACGATACACCGAGTCTCTCAGCAATGACACATCACATTTTAAGCTCTCTTCAGGTGTGCAAGAGAGTTCATCGAATACCCACATAGAGTTCTCAAGCCAGAACTCCGCTCTCTCAGGGTCATCATCTATGTTGGCTCTAAATTCCTCGGCCCCTTATTTTTGAATCTTATCGACCGAGGGTTTAGTCATTCTTACCAAATCTATACCTTGAGGAGCCACGGGGGCTGGCTGAGGTATAGATGGGGGTGGAGGAGGTTGAGCATTAGGGTTTTCTCTTACAAACTCAGTGTAACAATTACTCATCATGTGGAGAAAGGCTTCTCGGGCCTCTTCTCCTTGACCCAGAGTCTCGGGTCTACTTTCTACAGGCGCGGTCCCTTGCGCGGGAGCCAGTGCATTACTAGCAGCGTCATCAGTAGCAGCTCGGTCGGGATCCATTTACTATACGAAAACATAGTTTAATATGGTCAGGAGTCACCACACTATCAATATATATTTATGGAATGTATAGCTAGACTCTCACACATGCTACGATAGTTCAAGAACCGACTAAATCATAGCTCTGATACCATTAAATGTAACACCCCTTATCTGTATTTAACACCGGAACAGGGTACGAGGCATTACTAGGCTTATACACCAACAATTATGCAATACCGAGACATGACTTTCTACACCAAATTTAAACTTTTCATAACACCTCTTAAACAAGCCTACGAGGCCCAAATCACACATTAGGAAAGGTTCGGGATCAAATCGAACCCTTTTGAGGCTCTCTAGAAAAACATAGAAATTTTTCACTAAAAAGTCCACACGCCCGTGTGGAAGAATGGACATGCCCGTGTGGCATATCACATGCCCGTGCTCCACTCTTGTGTGGAATTATTTTCAATTCGAACCTACAGGGGTTTTCACACGGCCGGACACACGCCCGTGTCTCTGGTCCGTGTCCCTCACACGGCCTCGACACGCCCGTGTCTTAGCCCATGTGCAAAAACCTTGACATTCTATTTCTGACGCCATCATCTCATAAATGTCACACGGCCTAGGCACATGCCCGTGTCCATGGCCGTGCCTTCCACACGGCTGAGACACACGGCCGTGTCTCTACCCATGTGTTTACTACTAAGCATAATGACTTGTAAACCTAACATGTAAGGGGACACACGGCCTAACCGCACGCCCATGAGGTTGACCGTGTGTCACACCCGGCCTAGACACGCGCTCGTGTGCCTACTCGTGTGGACAAGAACAAGGCTATTTGCCAAGCTCTTTCTATCACCCTAGCTCATACAAACATAAATCACATTCGACCATCAACCCATTCATGCATACTTAAACCAAGTAATCAACATGCTACTTACACAATCATGAATAACTTTATCTCTTTATAGATTAATAAGAAAGAGCCACCAACTATGGCCTTATACAAAAGAGTTCATCTTTGAATGAGCCAACACATTTGGCCAAAACAATATGACGTTCAACTAAGCCTAGTCCCTATACATGCCATACTCGAAATGCTAAGTCTAAATATACCAAGATGTGCTGATAGTGTGAGTGATCCTTTGCTTTTCTCTGCATCCCGTAGCTGGCTCTCCGACACTATAAAACAAGGGAAAGGAGAAGGGAGTAAGCTTTAAGCTTAGTAAGTTTACATGTAAACAATAAGCATCATATCGTATGCTAATCAACCAAAAACATTACATACTATGTAAGAACAATTTACATTTTCATAATCATGCTTACTCATCTCAACTCTTACCACATCCCAACCATGTATCATACACATTGCTCACATATACTTATACTTATGCCCTGCACTTAACACCATAAAGCCACATGAAATGTTTACTTAAACAAGTTTCTCGATGAACCCTTCGAAATGATACAAGCTACCCGGTGGTTTCGCACACAGCCCACCATTCATCAATATAGGGTGGTATCGCACACAGCCCACCAATAATGATAATTACGGTGGTATCGCACATAGCCCACCAACATTGATAATATAAACGATCGTATCGCACACAGACCATCGTGAATAAATAAAAATGTGGTATCGCACACAGACCATCGTGAATAAACAACAAGGTGGTATCGCACACAACCCACCAAAAATTACATATTTACAGATATTTGTCCGTACCCACAATTCTATTCCGAAGGTTCATTCGAGAATTATCCATTCTCTAACATTTTCAAATAATCTCACCAATAAGAATTTACATCCATACAATGCATTAATAGGTAACAATATATGTATTAAGGATGTATCATTTACATATAAACTTACCTCGATACAAAAATGTCAGTTTGCGGTTTAATCTGAAACCTTACATTTTCCCCGGTCAAGGTTGTTTCCACGTTCTTCTTGATATATAATTATAAAATTCACTCATTTAATCACTACATAAATAATAACACTTCAAAATTTCTACTTGGGCAAAAATGACCGTTTTACCCTTATACTTTGGCAAAATTATGATTTTGCCCCTAGGCTCAGAAAATGAAATCTGTTTATTTTTCACAAACTCAAGCCTAGCCGATTCATATTCCCTCTAATAGAAACTCAAAATTTCAATTATTTCATGCATTTACTACTCAATTTATAATCTTTACAAATAGGTCCCTTTTAGGTGTTTTCATGGAAACACCTTTCCCAAAAGTTGTTCTTTAACCCTCTCACATTCATTTTCTTCCATAAAAAAACTCAGCAAACAACATAAACACTCTCATGGAAAGTCCCTCATCTTTCAACCATTTTGCAAAATAGTCCCCTCATTAGCTAGCTTAAGCTTTAGGGGTTCCAAAAGTACAAAAATTATCAAATAAAACCACCAAAATCCCTTACTTGTAAGGATAAAAGCTTGCTGAAATTTTGAGCTCTCAAACCCTTATATTTGCTGCTAATTTTTGGTGGAGAAGAAGAGTAGAAAAGATGATATTTTTCTTTTCTTTATCTTTCTCTTATTTTATTCATTAATCACCTAACACCACCAAAACATTGACTAAAATAATCCTCTTGTCCCCCCTATGGCCACCTATGACCTTTAGAAAGGCCTAATTTCACTTTAAAGGCTTCCAATTAAAATTCCACATCTAATTGGTACCTCAAGCTTGTAAACTAAGACTTTCACACTTTATGCGATTTAGTCCTTTTTCGCAATTAAGCATGAAATCACCAAAATTAATGCACCAAAATTTTTATACATCCATATAATCATGATATAACACATATAATAATATTAAAAATAATTTTCTTCAACCTCGGATTAGTGGTCCCGAAACTACTATTCCGACTAGCCCTAAAATCGGACTGTTACAACATTTCTATCAACCAACCCCCTAAAGGTTTAGCTACTCATGCTGAAACTATAACTACCAACTATGAAAATGAAAAATGAAAGAAGTCATTAAAGTAAAGCTTAAGAAAAATATAAAAGTTGAGATTTTTATGCAAGAAAGCTTAAAGAACATGAAACGAAAAGCATTCAACAATAAAATCTAAAGTAATAAACATAAAATGAACAAAATTTAATAGATTTAAAGTAAAAGAAACTAAAATACATTAAACTAAATCTGAAAAGGTTTTACAACCAAGGTATAAGGACTAAAAGTGTAAATAAACCTAAGCTACAATGATAACTAACTTAACTAACACTAAGAACAACTAAAACAATAAGAAAAGTTACTTGGAAATGTAAAATCTATAGATAAGGAAATGAAAATAAGAAACCCTAGAAAAAGTTGAAGAAAAGTTAAAAGAAAACCTAAAGAAACTAAGGCTAAAACTAAGCTAATGTGTCTCCTTTTCTCCTCAGCCAAAATTGGTTGTTTTAGGCTGATGTTGATGAATTTTTGTTGTCAAAATTTCCCCTACACAGGGCTTGTGTGATTGGTGCATTGAGTGGAAAACTACTACCATTTTTGTCCAATTTCGCCCCTTCACGATATTAGTATCGTGATACCCAAAAAGAGGATATTGTGATACCTCAGTCAGTTTTGAACTTGGGGGTCTTCTTGGAGGGTGGATATTACGATACCCAAGTGGATGCCACAATAACACTGAAGGGTGGTCTCCAATCTTCAATTCTGTTGGAGGTATCGTGATTCCAAGGTTTGGATATAGCGATACCATCTCATTTGGTGCCATTTTTTGTAACAGCCCATTTTTAATGAAATCAGAATAGTGGTTTTGAGACCACAAATTCAATGAGTAAATATTTATTTTATTATTATTTTAATGTCTATAGTATGTTAGTAAGGTCTTATAAAAATTTCGTTAAGAAATTTTGACGTTTGCATGCTTAATTAAGTAAAAAGGACTAATTCGTAAAAGGTGCAAAAGTAGAGTTCTATTAGTTAAAGGTATCTATTAGTTATGAAATTAATTTGCAACTGGATTTATATGGTAATTATACCATTATTATTAGTGGACATTCATGGACATAAAATTATGTGAATTTAAGGTTAATGAACAAGGTTAATTATGTAATTTAATAAATAAGTTAAAGTAAAATAATGAAAACAAAAGATGTCATCTTGTTTGTCCATCCTTTCCACCGAGAACAAGAGAGAAACTCCATATAAGAAGCTTGAGCATTCGGCTAGGGATATCTATTGCATGTAAGTGTAATTCCATCTCGTTTTTATTGATTTTTATGTTTTTGGGATTGTTGTAGCTTAATCTAGCTAGCCCGGAGACTAATTTGCAAAACTGTTAAAGGTTTTGGGTTTTTCCATGAGTATGTTTGCATGATTCTTGAAATTTAATGAAAGATTGTGAGTCCTTGTTGTTAAATAAACAAGTTTTATTAAGTGATTTTTGATGAAATTATTATTTAGGGACTTATTTGTAAAAGTAGTAAAATACCAAGATAAATTTGTGAAATTTTGATTTGTGTGAGGTTGCATGAGTCCCTAGGTATTTCAGCTAGCATGAAATGTGAATGAAATTGCATAAATGTCAATTTATGAGCTTAAGGACTAAATTGTAAAAAAGTTAAAACATTAGGGGTAAAAGTGTAACTTTGGAAAAGTATGAATTTTGGACTAAATTGAATAGTAAGATTATTAAATGAATTGAATTTTCTTATTTAGATGAAGGTAAACCTCGTTCAGAACTATATCGAGGAAAAGCTAAAGCCTCAGATTAGTAATCTCGTTCTGGTTTCTTTGTAATCGAGGTAAGTTTGTATGTTTGAATAACGTTTTAATGTTATTTTGATATATATGCTATTGTGCTATTTATCATGTCATGAAATGATGGAAATCCAACGATGTTTCGACGATTATCGTGTCCCGTTTGAACCTTAGGAATATATAGGATACAAATAACATGTCATTAGGGTTACCATGTTTCGGGTGCTGGTCCTGAATGTCCTACTGATGGCTGAGTTTTAGCATTTGTTGCAGATACTCGTCAGCTTGTGTGAGCGGCATCGTGTAGCTTACATTCAAACTGTTAGCTTGTGTGAGCAGATCCATTTTATGGCTCGAGTGAGCAACGACGTAAAGGAAAAGGAAAAGGAATGGTTTTGACCATATGTCTAACACACTTTGTGTGAGCTTTCCTGCGTATCCGATATTATTCTAAGTGGTTCAACGGGCATGAAAAGGGAAGGAATGGTAAGTGTTCCAATGGCTATGTTATAAACCTATGGAAATGTATGAAATGATCTATGAATGTATATCTAAGTTTATGGAAAGTATGAATCCAATGGTATTATATTCATGTGAATTTAACTTACCATGTGATAATCCTATTGAATTATGTGTTAAAGCACTAACAATTGTTGTTGACGATGCTTAGGCATGTGCTAATCTAGTAGTTTGATTGTATCATGTTTAATTTTAAAGTTATGTATTGAAATGGTAAGTTATGTTCATGTTATACGAACTTACTAAGCATGTAACACCTCAAACACAGCCTAGACATTACGGCCTAATTTGAGAGTGTTACGAAGAAGGGTTTTGAAATCGGTGATACTTCGATAAAACAACATTTAGTTATTTGATAAAATGTCCAAGTATTATAAAACATATTCATTTATACATATACATTACTGAAACCGTTATATGATGTTCTTTAAAGTTAACCATTTATTTCACTGCAGAAGTTTGAAATTCTTTTAAAACCAAAACCAAACTCGTGTTTCCAATAACCATTTGTTAAAACAATTTGTTTGCATAAAGTGTTTTTGTTAACGTTGCGTAAAAGAAAGCAAAATAAAATCCAAAAGTTAAAATCATACAATTCAAAGAGTCTCAAAAATTACAAACTCTCAAGAAAAACCAGATTTTAAAATAAAACCATTATTACTAAATAAAAACAATTCTCTATCGAGTAGTCACCGCTGAGCCTCCGTCGCACCGACCCGCCAAAGTCTGTGGATTACCTGAATAGAACAAACAAACAGATGTGAGTTTTCGTAAACTCAGTGTGTAACCCAATAGAATTTACTCATGCAACATACACATAATTTTGTATACAGATACAGATTTGGACCTAAGTCCATAACAGTAACAGATATCAGAATCAGATAACAGATCAGACCTATAGAATCCTTCCCCATCCTCTACACACCATCTCTGTCCATCCCATCAAACCATGTGGGGTTAAAAACACCCACCCATCCCTACATACCATGAAGGGTCGATGCGACACATAACAGAATAATATACAGTCAACCTGCTAGAATACAAGCGAAAGGTCGCCGTACAGATCACTTCCTCCACAAATACAAATCCCACCCCAAATACAGATACAGAATACAGATGCAAAAATAACAGAATAAACATGCTTAACATGCTCGTATATAGATAAATACATACTTAACAATACAGTCAGACATACATATCAGTTTCCTACTCAGGTCAGACTATCAGATCACATGGAATAGGGTTTGGTTAGCCCTTACCGACCTTATGATAGGCCCATAGTCGATCGGAACGACCCGTGTGACCCTAGGGAAAATTTCAAAATTTTGGGCCCACATGCTTGTGTGGCTTGCCCGTGTAGGCCCACACGTTCGTGTGGCCCACACGCCCAGATTAGCCTTACCCGTGTGGTCCACACGGCCTGGCCCAAAACCCACATGCCCATGTGGCACGTTCGTGTGGGCTCACACGCCTGTGTGGCACATCCGTGTGGGCTCACATGCCCAACCTGGCCTAGCCTGTGTGGCCCACATGACCACACATTCGCCATCGCACGACCGTGTCTCGCGTAAGGCCACACCTATGACATTCACAAGGCCAACCACACGACCGGGCACACACCCGTGTGGCGTCGATAGTGCCCATTTTCGGCTTTCGTCGAACCTCGATTTTTCGTGTTTAGGGTACACACCTGGTAGGATTTTGATGCAAAAACACTCCCGAGACCACCAGAACCTAGAATTGATCATTAAAAAGCATAATTAGTCACCTAAACGTTGCTAAACTGAATCAATCTCGAACAAAACAATCCATTGTTCAACCAAAACCCTTACCTTTAAACGAACAACAGTGGTTTCAAGCAACTATGGCACCGATGGACAGCCCCGAGCCCCTTGATCTTCACCTAAACGACATTAACGAAACCCCATCAACCAAAAATTCACCAACTAAAAATGAAAACCACACTTACCATACTTACCAACCCGAAATTGGGTACCAAAAATTGAAACACCACGAATTGCGCGAAAAATTGATTACCAAATCGAAAAAAAGAAAAGAAGAGCAAATATTTGACAATGGTAAAAAAGAAGAGGAAAACAGAAACAATTTTGGAAAGAGAGAGAAAAATAAAATAAAAATAATAAATTAAACTCAAAATTAAAAAAATCCCACTGTATCCATCCCTAACCAACTGATAACTACCCATTCAAATAGACTTTCAATTCCATCCAAACTCTCTCAGTCAACCGAAGCAAAAATTAACACTCATGCTCGCGCAGGGATTCGAACACAGGACCTCCAACACACTAACTCCTTACCACTCGAATCAGCAATCTCATTCTGATATGAGTTTACAAACAATATTACAAAAGCCTACCCAGCTGAGATAAGGCTAGGGTAAAAAGTAACATTATGGCCAAAAGTGAGACTTAAACCCAAGACCTCACACACACACCCAGAACACTTAACCACTGAAGCAAATACTCATTTTGTCAGGATTTACAGAAACATAAATAAATTATTTATGGCGTTACAAAGCATTATATGCTTACGTAGTTTTCTTTCCTATGTTTTATAGATTATCGAAAGCTCGATCGGTTTGGAAGCTTGTCAGAGACCTATCATACTATCCAGCGATTATATCAGTAGTTTTTGATGTTTTGATCAAGGTTATAATGGCATGTATAGGTGGACTTATGTTTAATGGCTAGTTGATGTTTATGGCATGTAATGTTGCTTTGAATTTGTGGTACTTTTGATACTTTTGATACTTTGTGGTTAGGTGATAATATGGTCAAGTTGATGCATGTTTTTATGATCAAAGTGGTAAGTGATGGTATGTTTGAAATGTGGTCAATTGTGGTATGTTTTGGTATGGAAATAAGTTAGATGTGTATGGTTAATGTATGGCCAAATATGCATATGTTTAGATATGTTTGATGGTTTTGTGATTGAGGTGCCTTATTGGCATATTGGTTGTATGGATTAATGGTATAGTGAATTGGTCATTTTATGCATGTTTTGGGCATGTTGTAATGTCTTGGTCATATGTGCAAATTGTGTTTAGGTACATGCTTGAATTGGGTGAAGGAAATGGCTTAATTTTAGCCAATTTCTTGTCCACACGGCCTAAGACACGGGCATGTGTCTCAGCCGTGTGTGACACACGGCCATGCGACACAGCCATGTGTCCCCTGTAGGTTTCAAAGGTTGCAAGTTAGGCAGTTACACGGCCTAGCACATGGCCTGGCACACGGGCGTGTGAGGCCATTTCGAGTGTTACATGGCCTGGAATACGGGTGTGTGGCTTGGCCGTGTGACCCAAGTCAGAGAGTTACATGGGCACGGACACAGGCTGGGACACAGCCGTGTGTCCTTATTTCGATTGTTATATGGCCTGAGACATGGGCGTGTGTCTCAACTGTGTGACCCCTGCAGTTTAAAATTTCTAACTTTTCCCTCAATGTTCCAAATGTTTTCGATTTAGTTCCGAATCGTTTCTAAAGTGCTTCTAAGGCCTCAAGGGCTCGATTAAGGGACGATATGCATGTATATGAATGGCTTATACTATGTTTATATCAATGTTTGGAAATGTATGTTTTTATGTTATAGTTTTACAATAATGCTCTGTAACCCTATTCTGGTGACAGATACAGGTTACATTTTTGCTCGTTTCAACCTTCAACATGTTCCTACATCACACAACCACACGTTAGGGCCCCCAATGACACTTGTAACACCACTCAACCGTATTCAACGCCGAAATAGGGTTACGGAGCTTTACCAAACTTACAACACTTTAAAACACACATTTGATATACAATTTTTAATTTCAAATACAATTCAATCACAACCAATGATAGTGTCCCTTAAACGAGCCTACGAGGCCTTAAACATGCATTTGAAATGGTTCGAGCCTAAACCGATAACTTGGGAATTTTTTGTGAAAATTAGAAAATTTTTGCTTCAAACAGGGGACACACGTCCGTGTGGCCAGGCCTCACACGGCCACCAGACACGCCCGTGTCACAGGCCGTGTGAAAATAGTGGGTACATACTGACTTGGGTCACATGGCCAACCACACGTCCGTGTGTTTGGCCCGTGTGCCCTTCGAAGTGGCCACACACGCCTGTGTGCCAAGCCGTGTGTTAGGCCGTGCCAAACCTGTAGGGTATACTGACTTATGCAACACGGCCAAGTCACACGCCCGTGTGCTAGGCCCTGTGCCAATTAGGGGGTATACTGACTTGTGCCACACGGCCAATCACACGCCCGTGTGTCTCAGCCGTGTGGAGCATACTGACTTCATTTCAATTTCCACACCAGGGGACACAGGGCCGTGTAATTTGACCGTGTGTCACACACGGCTGAGACACACGCCCGTGTCTCTGCCCGTGTGGACAAAAATAGGCTATTTACTAAGCCATTTTGCCACCCATTTTGCACATACCTAAACCAACTCAAATGGTACCAATCCATAGCATAAATAACATTCAATTCAACCATAATCAAGACTAATCCATACCATTTTCAATACCAACATTCAACATGCTTATAACCTCAAACCTTACTCCATCAAAACATACCAATTCAACTAATTATACCTTTACTAAACATACATTATTTTGAACCAATTCACAAACATAATTCACATCTAATATCAACCATATATTCACATATATGCACATAACCAAAATTCACCAAATTAAGCCAAATCTCATGGCTATATTTACAAACCAAAACATATACATTTACAATGCCAATTCATTTGGCCAACATCATTACCAAAACATAATCAACATGACTCAAATACCTATACATGCCATATACTTAACACAGTTTCAAAGGTACCAAAGAGTCAGTGGATAGTGTGGTGAAGTCTCCGACGATCCCCGAATCCGAGCTAGCTTCGAAATCACTATAAAACACGAAAAAGCAACAAGGTAAGAAATATAGCTTAGTAAGCTCGTATGTTAACAATGATAAACTATCATCATTCATTAAACATTCATATAATGGAAAACAATGTACGACAATTTTATTAATTCTCAAACTATCAAATTATCATTCATATAACTTACCAAGAAGCTCATCAATTTCATAGTTTTCAATACTCAATTCATTTCCGTACGTACCTGTACTATCTCGTACCAATCTCATATTCAACCACTTCTTTCTTTTACTCGTTGAACCATTCAGAATAGAAGTCAGATACTCAAGGTCTCACACGATAAGTACCTATACCATGGCCCGAAGCCAAATCAAGGTAACTTATAAGAAATTTTGATATCATGGCCCGAAGCCAAATCAGCCGATATGTATGGCCAAAAGCCAAATTGGTTTATCTCGTACACATAGTGCTAAATCATGGCCCGAAGCCAACTCAAGTATACCTAATGACATGTCACTAGCATCCTAAACTATTCCTAAGGTTCAATCGGGTTTCCAACTGTCGAATCTTCATCGAATTATTTCTGAACTCGTACGTAATCACATAAACACAATTCATGTTATATCGAAGCATATAAAATACATTTGAAATGAATTTATAACATACAAACTTACCTCAGATGTTAAAACGGCGAATCGAGTCGATTAGTCGATAACTTTATCTTTTCCCCGATCCAAGTCCATATTTCACTTTTGTTGATCTAAATATATTCAAAATTAACTTATTTAATCACGTTTTCATTCAATTTAGTCCAAAACACTCTTTAATGTGCATTTTCACTTTTACCCCTAAACTTTGACATTTTTACAATTTAGTCATTATTGCATAAAATCACAAATTAATGAAATTCCAATTATACCCATGCTGGCCAAATTACTATAATGCCCCTAGAAGCCCATATTTTTAATTTATTTCACATTTTAACCACTAACTTTATACATTTCTCAATTTAATCCCTATTTTGCATTTTCACTAAAAATCACTTTACAAAACTTGTTTAACTATCAACAAACATTCAAAATATATCATCAATCATAAAAATTCATACATATTCATCAATGGTAACATTCAAAATATTTAATAGTTTTGCAAATTAGTCCCTGGGCTAGCTAGTGCTAGTTGCAACGATCACAAAAACATAGAAATTATTCAAAACGGGATGAAAATGAACTCACATGCAAAGAAATGCTTGGCCGAACTTTCACAGTTCTCCAATGGTGTTTTATTTCTCCATATTCGGTTGGTAAAGATGAGAAAATAAAGATATTTTCTTTGTTTCTTTTATTATTTACTAACTTATTTATTCAATTACTTATTTAACCTTAATTATAAACTATTAATAACACCTAAATGATGTCCAAGATTTTCCACTCACGCTATTAATGGTCTAATTACAACATAAGGACCTCCACTTTAATGTTCCATAGCTATTTGACACCTTTAGCTATTAGAACACTACTTTTGCACTTTACGCGATTTAGTCCTATTTATCAAATTGACCATTCAAACGATAAAATTTCTTAACGAAATTTTCACACAATCACTCAATCATGATGTAAACATTAAATAATAATAAATAAATATTTTTATCTCGAATTTGTGGTCCCAAAATTACTATTCTGATTTGACCAAAAATGGGCTGTTACAACACTATTGGCCAAATTGGATCTCAAAATGAGTAAAACGAGGTATTTAAACTTATTAACTTAAAATATAAAAGTTAAAAAAAAAGGCTACGAAAAAGACACTACTTTGCTTGACAGTAAACTCTTTAAGTATACTGGGAAAGCCTAATTTGCCATATCAAACTATGGCAGATCACCCTACAGTAGAGACACGACCATGTGACAGGCCGTGTGGTTCACAAAGCCCCTAAAATCTATATGTGCACAAGGTCAAATGGTGACCGTGTGGTCTACATGCCTGTGTGAGAGACCGTGTGACCCTAAACCTACACACGATAATCACCGATTCACTTGGAAAAGACACACACCTGTCACTGCGGATTCGATTGACGCTCCTCACAATTAATTTTGATCTGATTCACCTAAATTCAATCTTTTAACAACAAATATGCACAATTAACGATTGGTATCAAGCTTTTGGCAAGATTATCAACAATTTGGCAAGATCTAAAGAAAATGATTAATTGGATCAAAAGATTAACATGGGATAATGATATTACGGTAATTTGAGATCTAATCATTGAAACAAATGCAATTACTGATCTTTGGCAAATGTAGGGATGCTATTGTCGGCAATTACAAAATTGTCAAAAAGAACGATTGAATGGAGGATGATTTGATTCGGGAAAGAAAAATAATGATCAACAATTAGGATGAAAGTATGGTGTAAAGAAAAAGAGAATAAATATAAAGATGGAGAGCAAATTCTATTAGGATTTGAAAAAGGGCAATATGAAAATCTAATTAGGAAAAGAAGAGAAAAAGATGTTGGAATTCTAATTCTATTGAAATTTTGAGGAATGGCAAGATATGAATTCTAATTAGGAAAGAATTGGTTAAATTCCTAGGGTTTGTAAACCCTAGGGGCGACACATGTAATTTACCCAAATTAGGAACAATGGGTGGCAACTAGGGTTAGAATTAAGGGTTTGCCAAAAAATTAAAAATAATGAAATAGGAAGGACTCGAAACCTTGGACCTTTAAAGAAATGTATTGATATTTAACCATTGAGCCTATAGCTCATTTCTTGCTTATTTTAGACACTTAATCGTATATATGTTTTGGGATGTTTTTGTCGAAAATTTACGAAATTAAAAGGGAAATGAGGGGTTCAAACATGAAACCTTAAGATAAATGCTCTAACTCTTTACCATTAAACCTCAAGCTTATTTCTTGCTTTATCTTATTTCTTAACCGTATATATTTATTTTGAGGTGTGACTTTACCCTAGTTTGCCAAAAATAATAAAATTGGAAGAAGAGAGCTCGAACCCAAGATTTCTAGGAATAGCTACATTACTTAATTGCTAGGCTAAAAACTCAACTTTGTTTAAACTCTTACAACATTTATTCTTAAAATAAGGCGTGACACTTGCTAGAGTTTAGAGTAAAATTGCACAAAATAAAACCAATGCGAGTGAAGGGATTTAAACCTAGATTTCAAGGACAAATTCACTACAACTTAACCATTAGGCCAATAACCATCTTATTTAACAAAACACACAATGATGACATTATAAATCAGGGCATGACCAGTCTCGATTTCACAAACCCTAATTTTACTAACCCCATTCTTAGGATGTGATAATGATAAACAATTGTAATGCATCTAATCTTCTTAATTTGATGTATTTACATGTTTAAGTTTCGTTGTATTTATAATTTAATCTAATTTTTATTTTAATATTGCACATACGGTATATTTTATTATTAATTAGTTTTGAATCATACGTTTCATTATTTATTGTATGTTATTTTCAAAGACCTTATGTTCTAATACATTGTTTCTACACACATATGCATGTGGTAGAATTTCTAGTATTATTTATAGTTGTGGTTGTACTTGAACTTGGCACAACACAAATATGAGTGAAAATTATATATTTTAAAAAGTTATATAAAAATTAAATAATTTTTTTGTTAAAATAGTAAAATTAAAAAGTTTAAAAATTATAATGGTCTGAGTTTTTATATTGATTTTATATAAAAAATTAAAAAGATAAAAAAACCCAAATAATAATATAATTTATTTTGTTAAAAATGATGCTTTTAATCGTTATTTAATTGAATTGGTGCTTATTTAACTCGTGATATCAACTAACTCAAAAATTTAACATATAATATAAAACATCTATAAATAAGAGAAAATATTTATCAATTAATAATTATAAATGTATACATACTAATAATCAGCACTCTCCCTTAACCCTATGCACAAAATCACAAGCCAGAAAAAATGATCATTGAACATGATATTTGACATCCATGAAGGACTCTTTGCACTTCTACAAAGATTCCTATTTTTCTATAAACCAATTCTTGGTTTTCTTTTAATCATTATTACAATATTTAATAAAAAGAAAGAATAGGGAGAGAATGACAGAATTTAAATTCGTGTCTCCCTCATTCGTTAATCTTGGCAAACCAAACTTATTGACCAGTCAATCAAGCTGAAATTGTAGCGATATAGTTGCTATAAGCTTACACTAATAAAGAATAAGAATAATTTCATATTTGGTCCTTAAACTTTATCAATTTTTTTAATATGGTACTTCTACTTTCAAAATGTCTATTTTGATACTTTTACTTTTATGCCATTTATTAATGCGATCCCTCTGATATTAGTTTTTAACCTATCAGAACATGTCTATCACTTAAATGATTACATGTGTCACTTTTTAAAATTTTATATTTCAAAATATCCTAAGGGCTTAAAATTAAATAACCCATATTCTTTTTTAAACAAAAAAGTATATATTATTATTTCTTAACAAAAATAACAAAAAACCTAACCTCATCTAATTCTGTCACTTCATCAAATTCACTATATTTCTTAACAAAAAAATGATGAAGAGACAAAGAACCCAAAATTTGAATAACTAAAAGAAAAAAGAAGAATACGAATTTCATCTTTTTCATTTCAAATAAAAAAAAACCCAAAAATTGATGTAGAGCCAAAAAAAAAAAAAAATTATTGTTCACCTGGTCATCAAATCCAACCATTCAGTTCACTAGGAAATCTAGTATCAGTTCCAACTTCCATCACTTTTTCTTCTTCTTTGTTCTTCTTTAGGAAATCTTTGTTCCAACCATTCAGTTCATTAGGAAATCTTTGTTCTTCTTCTTTTCAATTTAACAGACAATCTATGAATAGGATAATATGGACAACATATATATATAACAAAAATAATACAATATTATTATTTACTATAATAAAAAGTTAGTCTAAATTAAAAGTGATATAATATGATTAAGGTTTATTGGCTTCAATTATTAAATAAAGTATAGGTCAAATATGTATATATATTCCAGTAACTAATTTTTAATTGACAATGGATTGATTAGAAATTAAGATTAATGTGCAAAAGTTATATATTAGGGTTATAGTGCTCAAATTTTATCTTCTTTTTTTTTTTTTTGCTTTCTCTAAATTACTTGTGTTAATTTGGAAAATCAAAATTACAAACTTTATATATTTTAAGATATCGATAGATTTAAATATACTTTCGCATAAAACTGTTCATGGCTCGGGCTACCTACCCAAGCCCAAGGGCCCGCACGAAATTTAGGAGGGTTTGGACAAAAATATTAGGCTCGAAAAATAGGTTTGGGCAAAAAATTAGGCCCGTTTAAAATATAGGTCGGGCTTGGGGCTTGAACATTCAGTACCCGAATCTGGCCCAGCCCATTTTTAAATTTATAATACTTTTTATTATGTTATTTTTGTATATTTTGTAATTTAGAACACATTAAAAAATAAACCTATACTAAATATATAATACTACTCTAATATAAATATTAAAATAATGTTAAGATGACTATATAAAAACTTTCAAAAAATATAAAATATAAAATATTAAAATAAAATAACTATTTTTAAAAAAAGTTAAAAAATAATATGGGCAGACCTAAAATAGACTCGTGTTAGTCTTTTGCAAATATGGACAGGTTTGGGCAAAATTTTACACTCATATTTTAAGTCGGCCTGGACCGGGTTTGAACAAACATAAAGTATGTTAATATCATACTTAGGCCCGATCCATGAACACATCTACTTTCGCATCTAATTTTTATTTTTAATAATTTAATATGATAAATACTAATTTATTAAATTTTATACTCTACCATAATTAGCTTTCATCTATATTTTTAAGTGGAAAATAAATTCCACTAGTGTCGTCAACAGCTTGGTTGGGCGTTGAACTTTCATTTCAATTGATTTAGGATCGAATCTTAGCAATCCTATCAATAAAAAAAAGTTATAAAAAGAAATAAAATTTTAAATTTAGATATTCAAAGTAAATTTTCAGAAAGGTCTTAAGATTTATTTGGATGGACTGTACCTTAGTTGAAATTAAAAATTAAAAGGTCAAAAATAGAAAAAAAAAATATTGTCAGTAACAACATTAGATTAAAGTTTATAAATAAAATAAATAACTAAAACTAGTTAATAACTTATATTAATGCTAAATAATTATTAAAAGTAAAAGAGAGACCCGTTGTGCATTAACTACTTTTAATATATAGATTGCTTTTTGGGTTCACATAAAAGCTATGATTTCTAAAAGAAGGTAAAAAATCTGCAAAAAGCTTACGTTTGTCCCTACTCCACTACGTTGCATCCCATAATACATGCGCCACTGCGCCACTTCTAATTGCTTCTTTCTTAATTTCGTGTTCCGTTGGAAAAAACCAAACCTTTTAATTTGGGTCTGCACAAAACACTGCACTGTCTCGGTCTCTGCATATAGACCCCACATGGTTTGCAGATATTTTTTGTAAAAATATCATAAATTCCCTTTATTTAAAGGGGGATTGCAGTTTAATTAATTATTTTCAAAACGTATAAATTAAATCATTCGTTAAATTTTATATACCGTTAATTTAAATGATTATTTATTAATATGATCTCTAAATTATATTTAAAATATCATTTTATTTTCTTTAAAAAAATTTCTTAGTAATAATTCTAAAAAATTAAAAAATCTTTAAAATAAATATAAAGTATTAAAATTATTAAAAATATATTATATTTATTATTCTAACATAAATTTTAATATTATTAATATAATTTTAATAATTATTTTAACATAATTTAAAAAAGAAAATCGGAGAAGAAGATATATGATTCATATGTGGCTCAATCGAAAGCGTTTGAGCAAGCAAAGGTTTCACTTGAACTTTCCAAGTACCAAAACAATTCTCTCCTGGAAAACTTGCAGAAATGGGAAAACCCATCAAATGTTTCCTCTCAAACTTCCATGGGGGATGACCATTTAAAAAGACTTGAATTGGAATTTCAATTTACCAAAGAAAATTTGGTTCGTGCGCAAGAAGATGAGCGGTCTTCTTCATTAAAGCTAAGAATCTAGCTGAGGAAGTCAACTTTTTGAAAAGTGAACTTAAATCCATTGCCAATGCAGAAGAAAACAAAAAGAAAGCCATGGATGATTTAGCCTTGACATTAAAAGAAGTGATAACAGAAGCAAACGAAGCAAAGAACAAGCTGCCTGCAACACAATTTGAGCTGGAGAAAACAAAAGGGTTGGTAGAAAAGTTGAAGATGAAGCTGAAAATGGTGGAAGAAGAGTGCAACGAAGAAAAGAAAGAAGCTATATAGTTAAAAAAAAAAAATCAATATGATATTTTAGCAATAATTCAAAGATCAAATTAGTAATTAATTATTTAAATTAATATTTCACATTATCATTTAACACATAAAATTTAACTAAAGACATTTCAAAATGTATAAAAAATCAAAATGCAATCCACTTTTAAGTAGAGGACTTCCTGATACTTTTACAGCTGTTCTTCTTACCTACTAACCATACCTACACATTGTCATCTTTTCTTATTTTGGCAAAGCAGGTTCCAAGAAAAAAAGAAACCCCCCGGTAAAAGAAAACCTACACTTTGTCATCTTTTCTTATTTTGGCAGAGCAGGTTCAAAACAAACAAATAATAATAATTTAAAAAAATTAAAATCTTAAATCCAAAAAAATTGAATTTTAAATGCAAGGTTGAAAATTATATATATATATATAAAGAAAATCTACATCCAAAAGCTTGAAACAAACATTTTCTAAAATGTATGAAATTTTCAACATATCGTAATATTGAGACTAATTTGAGTCTTATACTTGCAAATATATATATATATATACAAACACGGAGATATCTTATATTTATTTGATATTTGGATATGTTTTTTACTTAATTATTACTTAAATTTGTGTTAAAAATATATGACCCAAATTCTTATTAAGTGACAAGATAGGGGATCTACGCGGTACGATATAAGCTGTACAAGCGAAATCCGTATAGAAATATACTTCCTCTATTTGGTGTTGATTAAAATAAGATGTTTTAATCTTACTACATTATTTTTATTTGACTTTGATTAAAATATGGTTTTACAAACCTATAAATAGACGTAGTCGTCTCTCATTTTCTATCATTCGAATTTGACAGAATGAATTTTCTTCTCCTCCTCTGCCCCATGATTTTTTTCTAAAAGGGTTTTCACGAAAAATTTGTATGTTCTATTTTTCTCTCTTTTCTTGCCATTATCGACCTTCTATTTTTACAATTTGAAAACTATAAACTAACTTGATACTTTTTTTTAGCTACCTAACTAGGACTATTAAAATATGTTGACGTAATGTTGTCATGACATTGACGATCAATAACATGGTGACACGCGATAATTTTAAATTTTTATTTTTAATATTTTGCCACATTTCAAAATCTGAAGCTACCACATATTACTATGCTATTAATCGTTAGTGTTATATCAATGTATTTTAACTATTTTAGACAAACACCTAAAATATGTAACAAGTTGACGTATGATTCTCAAATTTAGATATCAGTTAAATAAGAAAAATTAAATGCTAAATTAAAATATCTAACCCAAAAAAATTATTTTTTTCTCAATCAAAATATTTATTTAGATAAAAAGGAGACCAACATGCAGTTCATCAATAATAATAATAATAATAATAATAACCCAAACCAGGTCATAAACATGAAGTTACTGCCAACGTGGTTTTGCTGGGCCATCCCCCAACAATTAACCTTCTACATACATGGACAAATTAACTCCATATTTGAAATTACATCACAACAATAATTAATATTAAATTATAACACACTCATGATATGTGTGATGTAGTAAATATATTTATTAAAAAATTGTTTATTAAATTAAGTTTTGGTTGAAATGATAAGGTTAAATGTTAAAAATTCACTCTATTTTAAGCTCAAATTTCACAATGTTTGAAAATTTATATAAAAATATTATAAAACGATGAAAGCACTCTCACAACAATATAACTTATTTTGTATATAAAATTGTATTTTAATAGATTTCCAACCAAGTTAGGCCTAGTTAACTTGTAACACCAACTCAACTAGGAGATTAAATATAGCATAGATATTTGAAGACTTTAACATGCTTCCAAAGATGTATCTACTGGTTAGTACACCAAAACACTACCAACATTGAAATTGGGTTCTACTGACAAGTTTTTCTTATTACCCCTTCCATCATAACATTCATTTTTAATGTAATTTTGATAGCTACCAGTTTAGAATATTCTGCGTCAAAATCCCCCAATGGACTAGAAAAAATATAATCACATGTAACACCCTCTATCTAACTTGATCGTCAGGCCCGGGTACTGAATGTTACATTAAACCAAAGAACTTAACAAAATTTCGATTTTTGATTTGATTACATAATTAACGACTTAGATTTTATAAGTCTAATTTTTAATACGACTTGTACATAGCTGGTGATAAACTCTTAAGAGCTTTGTTTCTGACAAATGTTTATAATTCCTGGATGGAAGTTCAAAAACATATACAGTTAACTTATACCCTGAGGCAAGGCCTCTATGGGAGCCCCTCTGTATACATGGACAGCTACTGTGTACCACTTAACTTGGTTGAGTCTGGCTTGGTCCCTCTTGATTTGTTCGGGTAACTAGCTAACTTAACTTGGCTTGGTACCATTCAAGCAGAAATCTTTATAAGTTTGAAAGAACTTAATGAGATCTGTACATATATGCATATGGAATCCCTTAAAAGTTTTCTAAGAAATTGAGTTTTCTGGTTCAAAAGTGAACTCCCTAGGTTTCATAGGAGATTTTGCGACCTAGTTGTTAAGACCCATGACTTGGGCGTTCTGAGCCATTCATTGGCGGACCTAGATTCTTGATGTGGCTAAAATCATGATTTCTCATTGGGGTCTCACACCTCTTATTTTTAAACCACATTGCTAATTCTCGTATTCAGTTATCTCGATTAGCGACACTCCGTGTTACCTATAGTATTTCCATAATGTGGGTCCTTACTAGAATACATTCTCTTTTCCTTTGGGGAAAGATGCCTACAATGTGGCCTCATAGCACCTGCCCTTTCTATACGTTCATTAGGATGCTTCATCACATGCGAATTTTACCTTGGACAGAGCAACAAGATCAATACTATTTTCCTGTGGTTTTGAAGAACCCTTATTTTCCATTATCCTTTGTCGGACTTTACTGACCATTCAACCTTAAACAATTCTTTCCATCCATAAGAATCTTATCAGCCTACCCAACCTTCTTAGCTGGCTCTATGTCAATTCACAAATTTTGATTGTATTCTGTTACCATTTGTTCCATGTCAGCTTAAATCTTGTGGGATCCACAGCTTCCCTGGCGAAACCGCCTTATCGGGCATTATGTAGGCCTCTGATAAATCGTAATATATACATATTTTAATCCCACATTTAGCATACTTTTTGGATGATTTATCCTTTGAATTGTGGAATTTGATGCTCCTAATCCTTCAAATTCATGTTTTATACTTAGAAGAGCATAGGAGTATGAAAAGAACAAGCAACGGGCTGAAAACGGAGAAAATGAGCCAAAGTGAGAAATCAACACGGCCTGGAAGTTCACCACACGGCCGTGCCACCTTAGCAGGCCCGAACACGGCCTGGACTCGATTCACACGGGCATGCTCCACGGGCGTGTCTCTGCCGTGACCCGTTGTAATTCTACTCGGAAAAGGATACTTAGGGGGCGAAGAAAGACATTCCGAAGTCTATATAAACACCCTAAGTATGACCTAAAAGGGGAGCGAAGCCAGAGAGGGCTAAACACAGGGAATTACTCCAAGACAGCCAGTTGATCCATCTCAGAAGCCGGAATCACCCTCAAGACGGAAGATCTTCCCTTCAATTTCCTTCAGGGGGTTTTAGGGTTTTTCTTATGTTTTGTTATTTACTTTCTTCTGAGATGTATTCTTTATTAATCATGAACTAAACCCCTCAAATACCTGAGGGGGATGAAACCTAAGACGGATCTTGTTATTGTTTTCTGAACTATATGATAAATACTTGATTTATTCTTAATTATGTGTTCTTAATTCTTGTTTTAATATTTCAGGATATTGATTCAAGTATTGATGTGCTTAGGCAGTGGAGCAAAATTCCCTGTTTAAGAGTAGATCTAGTATGGTTAAGCGGAGTTGATCGCAACCCTAGAGATAGGATGACGAAAATCTGTCGGATTAGGGTAAAACCTAATATGAGAGTACATAAATCGAGTTAATGCAACACTAGGGGTTTTAATTAAAAAGAGATTTCAATTAATCAACCTAGGGTTAGACGTTAGTAGCATCGAAAGAGGTATTAATATAAATTAGGGAATCCTACGGATCAAGTCAAGTGAATAAATCGTCTGGTTCAGAGTTAAATAACAAGTGAAGTGGAACGGTGGAAATGTGCAAGTGTACACAATCGTAACAAGTAATAAAGTGACAAGTAAATGTCGAGTTATCGTACCCACAGGGACTGTAAAAGAACTATTTATGAAAATGTTTTCAAACACTTTGGTAAAGGAAAAATATTTGGATTTAAGAAATATTTAAAAACTAAAGGAAAAACAAAGTAAAATAAAATAAAACAAAGTTCTAATGCACGATTTCAAAAGCTGATTTTAATCAAGATGACATAATTGTGTTGGACTAATTACATTTCTTACCTTAGAATTATTAAACTCATGCTTATACTTGTTACGAATAAATCACGGCAACTCGGTAATTTGCTAACTTATGAACATATTTACATGTTATTGCACATACATACTTATTAAATTAAACAATCTCTCGCATATTCCTATGGGATGCAACCGATTAATTCAACCTAATAAGCATATAAAAGATCATGTGAGGTAACAAAGTATTTTTACCTTGAAATAATTTAATCACAAAAAAATCTTGCAAGTTATGCAAGGCATATGTATTGCCAAATACAATGCTAATTTAATCTTCAGCTATCTTAGAAGAATTAAACATGCACAAATTAAGTATTGTGTCCATTAATTACAATTTCAATGCGTTTAAAAAATTAATTCATTAGCTATCTAAACAATTATAATGCTAGATAACTTAAACATGATTTTACTTAATCAAGCATTTTACCGAGGCCTTTTAACAGTATAAACACAATTTTAATAATTTAAGAGGACGAAATGCAATCAATCCAACACGAATTAAATTCAAGCTAAGCTGATTAAATTAACCATTTCAATTGCATAAATATTCATAAACATGTTTGTCAAAACAACAACGAAATTTAAAAAGATAGGGAACAAGAAGCAAATCCGGTGTTTCTCCGTGGCTTGTTTGATTGCTCCGTTCTTCGTTCTCCGTTGTCCTCGACTATCAAGGTGGCTTATGAACACTCCAATTTCTGCTCCAAATGGCTGGGAAAACACCTCTTTTCCAAGAGGAGAAATCAGCACAAGAAGGAGGGGAAATGGAATGGAAAAGAAGAGAGAATTGAAAGAAGAGTGAATGAGAAATGAAGGATTGAGGGATGAGTTGAATGATCAGCAAGGGGTGGTATTTATAGCTGATTGTGGCTGCTAAAAATAGCAAATAGTAGCAGCCAAAGAGACCTCCCTTGACCGGCCATCTATGTGGCAAAGTTGAGGGTTTCAACTTTGCTAAATATGGCATGGGGCAAATCTACAAAGCCACTAAATTTGGAGGGGTTTGAATGCAACTTTGAAAAGTCTTCAAGGGCTTCTTTGCAAGCTTAATTAATCAACTAATAAGCTGATTTGGGCCAGCATATGGACGGTTTGGGCTGCCCAACTCTTTTCTTGGTTCGGTTCAACCGGTTTGGTTCACCTGATGCGCTTCAACTGGGCCTTTTTCATAATTAATTAAGATTAATTTATTTAGCCTAAATTAAATTGGGAATAAATTAAAATTAATTATATTATGATTAAATATTCATAATTGGACCATCTTGGGCTGGAAATAAATTTGCCTCGATACTTCAAATTGCTCCTCGGTTTTATTCTTCGAGCAGTGCCTGCCGAGCCAATTTTCGCCCTTTGTGCGAATCTGTCGAAAATAGTCAAAATAAATCAAAATTAACTATAAAATTAATTAAAATTCACCATGTTCATATTTTTAGTACAATTTAATTATTTTATAATATTTAATTATTTTTCGACAAGAATTTAATCGAAACTGCATAAATTTGGGTTAAAAAGGGCATGAAAAAGTGTATAAATTTCCGTGTTTCCACACCCCCAAACTTAATTCATTGCTCGTCCCGAGTAATGCACAAATTTGAAAAGAATTTTCTCGGAAACACCTTTGAAAAACTCCTTCAAAACAATTTTCTTCTCAAAATTATGAATTTAATATACTTATGCTCAAAATAAGAAATTTGATAATTATGCTACTTAAGTATACATATCGTTCAAATTACCTCCAACAATTATTATACTAGCAAAATTAGACTAAATGTTTCTTAATAAAGACATGTTACTCACTACCAATTTGATTTTAATTCCTTATTCAAAATTAAACTGCAATCATTAAGCTTAACTGATGTCTTCATATGTTGAACAGAGCAATTTCTCTCCACTAATGTAGGTAACATTGGAATTTTGAATCAATAGGTCTTTAATAAGGTTGTAACGTGGCTGGGCTTAGGGGTAGGTAAAAGATAGATAAATTTTGGCTTTAAAACCCTAGACTCAGGGTAAGATCGAACATTTGGAATTCTTACCCTTGATACACCAACTTATGCTCTTTCGACCATTTATTTTCTTTTGAGTACATGTGTTTTTTTTTTTAATTCTCAAGCTCAAGTTCGAGCACTTGCTTCATGTACTACAATTTTCGAGCAATTGATACTTCTTTTCAACTCCCCCAAACTTATTTTCAAACAATATTCTGAATAGTACTGAGTCTAGTGTTTGGGACAATTTTAAAAGTAATGAAGAGAAAATTGATGGCTAAATATTGCATAGGTCCAAAAAATTTAGGCCATATAGTCTCAAAGTTGGGTTTCAACGGGTAATTTTATCAAGGTTGGCTTGAAAGGCTCAAACGGTCCAAACAATAGTTGCCTAAATCATTTTCAATATTCCATGCTTCCTAAGATTTCGCCTCAAGAAATTACTAAGTCAATTCTAAAGACTTAAACTCTCATGCATGCCTAATTTTTTCGTAGGGAACTAAAAATTTTATGGTACGAATTTGCATGTTTTATTAAAAATACATTCATATCATTATTAAGCTAACATAATAACTTATTGAAATAATAGAACTTTATTAATATTGAAGTTTAGCATACTTAACAAAATCTCAAATTATTGAACAAAATACATCCTAATCATAATTAAAAGAAAATTTTATTCTGAGTGGAAGTACTTCAAATTTTCGGTCCCCCCTACTTTAAGTGAACAATGTCCTCATTGTTTAAAGTGAATAGATACTATACACCAGGTAGGATTTGTAGAAAAGAGGAGGTGAGTCCAATTGACTGCTTAAGTACCAAGCTCTCTCTAAAATCTAATCCTAGACATGTATATACCTATTGCCACACTTTAGCCTTTGTGACTTGTTCAGATTTTATTAATGATTCCTATCTCTTATTTTATTGTGCAAAAATAAAAATTCCTAATTAACCTAATCCTAAAATAACTTAAAAATAAACTAAAGTTGAAGTCCTCCATTTTTATTTGTTTGCCGATCCTTCCGAATTCGACTCATCTTTTACTCCATCAGTATTGCCTTTGCATGAATCGCCTTGCTCCCTCTTCGATGATGAAATCCATGGTTCAAATATGAAATCTGGAAACTCAGGCACAAAAATAAATGGGTCATTATAAATTTTCTTAAGGGCAGTCCTCATCGAATCATCCCTTATTTTTGAGTATCTCCAGTAGGCTTGTTGCTGCCATTGCATGTGTTGCATTAAGTCCATCAGTTTTAACAGCTCATCACGAAGATCTGGGCTAGGCGGTTGAGATAGGTAAGGGCTATAGGGTTGTGCGGGAAAGGGTTCAATATTTCCCTTTTTAGTAGTGGCTTAAGCCCAATGGCAGCTCCTTTTTGGATCCTAAGCTCCTGTACTGAAATAAACTGAAATTAGTGCTTGGATTAAATTAAACTCCCAGGAAAGATTGGAGGGGTCACAGATGGTCCCGCTTAAGTCCCAATCTCCTAGACAGAGTTTTAATTAATGTAATGAAGCAAAGAAAATTTTATCTAAGTCTACCATTTTATTCAAAAAAAAAAACTAAAAATATAAAATAACGATAGAGAAAGTGAATAGAACTCCCTCCATTTTATTCAGATCGCCATTGGCTATGGTGGTGTCAAATGGCCATTTGTCATACCAACCATAACCATCTAGGAAGTAATCATATTCTTTCCCATCAAATCATCCCAACATCTTATTAGGGAAAGAAAATCCGTAATGATCTTTTCTCGGTGGCCTTATTTAACTTCCTGTAATTCCTACAAATCCTCGGCCGTGACTTGAATATCTCGCAATAATCCATCTCGACACCCTTCTTGTGCTTTTCCAAAACAACAAATGACTCTTCTTCTTGATTCTTGGTGAACTCAATCTGAAATCATGATAGGTAAAAATGGAGATAAACCCAAACAATCATATTTCAAATGAGGAGGCAAAGTCTTGATTCCAATTTGACTGCTCTTCAATCAACACTTTTGGTTGTGCGTACTCTCTCGAGATAATAACTCTAATGATTCCAAAGGAACTTCCCGAGTGAATCCCTTCGCTTTTAGCTTCTAATAAAGCCAAATATTCCTCGCCTTCATCATCACTTGGCAAATCAAGCTAGCGTAATACATTCTAACGAATCATTTATAGAATTGAGCTCCACTCTGTGAGAGAAGCGATGATTCCATCTTGGAAATAGCGAGCAGTCTTCAACTACATCCGTGGATTTAGCAATGTCGAAGTCATTAAAAGTCACCTTGTCATCAAAAATTTCTTTCAATTGAGTATCTCATTGCTTTATTCGGAATCGTTGAGGATATGGCAATGGTGGAATCTTAGCTTTAACCGCACAACTCTTCATGGGAAATTTTTCTACATCCGCAAGGGTGTTAGATAATCGTAACTAATCGGTTTAGAGTTTACCTCATCAAGAATCACTCGATCGACTTCAGGATACATGAGTTTCAACACTTGGTTGAACTTCCTCTTTGTCTTGAGCTACAACAGCTTATCTTCAACCTTGACGCTTTGGGTTCCCATGTATTCCCATTTTGTAAAGTGACGATTTTGCAATGCTCTTTGCCCGTGCTTCTCAGATTTTCTGTATCACTTGGCCAAATACCTTGAGGTCTGCTTTTGAGCTCATTGGCTAGCTGTCCCACTTGGTTTCCTAAATTCTTCAATGTTGCTTTGCTTGGCTTTGGATTAGTTCATCATTCTTCGCTATGTACGCCTTCAAAGAAATTCTCAAGATTACTTGAAGATTCAGTTGGTGTGGGTTGTTGCACTTGTTGAGAATATTCTAATGGATAATTTGGTCGAAATGGCATAACAGAGTCGCTATGGTCCACCCATTGATTACTCCATGGAGAAATTGGATGATTCTTCCCTGAAGAGTTGTAAAAATTTGATTGTGGACCATTCCAATTCTGATTTCCTATGTAATAATTTGACTCTTGATTCAATGGGCAATTTTCAAAGAAATGGCCATCTCCACAGTATTCACAAGAAATATTCTCGAACTGGTTCGGCTGCTCACCTGACAGATTACCATTGAAACTATTAACAGTTATGTTCTTAAGCATAGAAGACATAGAGGATACCTGGGCTGGCAAAGAAGCAAGTGTGTTCGCTTCATGTACTCCTGTTGCTAGTCTTTCTGAGGCTGCTCGGTTGGTTGGCCAGTGATAGTTATTGCTGGCAATTCTTTCAATAATCTCGTAAGCATCGTTATAAGACTTAGAAAGAAGGGCTCCGTTTGCCGAAGCATCCACCATCATTCTAGTATGAATATTGAGACCAATATAGAAAGTCTCCATTTGAACATAGTAAGGAATGCCGTGATGAGGGCACTTACGTAATAACTCCTTAAATCGCTCCCATGCCTTGTATAAAGATTCTTCATCAAGTTGCTGAAATGAAGTGATTTTATTTTGGATCTTGGAGGTTAAAGATGGAGGGAAATATTTCATTAAGAAACGTTCAACCAACTCTTGCCATGTAGTTATGGAATCGAATGGTAGGGAGTTCAACCATGCTCGTGCTCTATCTCTTAAGGAGTATGGAAATAATCTCAGTCTCAAGGCATCTTCAGTCACTCCGACTAGTTTAAATGAGTCACTCACTTCCATGAATAGCCGAAGATGAAGATGTGGATCTTCATTAGGAATCCCACTAAATTGACCCATATTTTGCAACATTTGGAACATGACCGGCTTCAGCTCAAATTGTTGTGCCTCAATTTTGGGTCTCTTAATACTCGAATTGAGCTCGTTGAATAGAGGAATGGCATATTGTTGAATGACATAGTTTCTATCATCGGCAACAATGATCGGATTGTGAGTATTATAAGCGAATGTTCCTCCTAGATTTTGGTTTGGATTTTCGAAATTCATATCTTCGGTCCTTCTTTGGTTCGCTTGTCTTCTCCTTTGTTAGAAAGTCCTTTCAATTTCAGGGTTTACAAGAAGTAAGTCAATAATTTGACAAATACTCTGAAACAAACACAAAAAAATAGAATTAAAATTTAACAAAAAAAATAGACCAAAATGCAAAATTAACAATTCCACAAATAATGTATTTTAAAATGTGACTCCATAAGAACGCGCCAAAAACTTGGAACGTGGAAATGTGCAAGTGTACACAATCGTAACAAGTAATAAAGTGATAAGTAAATGTCGAGTTATCGTACTCCACAGGACTGTAAAGAACTATTTATGAAAATGTTTTCAAACACTTTGGTAAAGGAAAAATATTTGGATTTAAGAAATATTTAAAAACTAAAGGAAAAACAAAGTAAAATAAAATAAAACAAAGTTCTAATGCACGATTTCAAAAGCTGATTTTAATCAAGATGACATAATTGTGTTGGACTAATTACATTTCTTACCTTAGAATTATTAAACTCATGCTTATACTTGTTACGAATAAATCACGGCAACTCGGTAATTTGCTAACTTATGAACATATTTACATGTTATTGCACATACATACTTATTAAATTAAACAATCTCTCGCATATTCCTATGGGATGCAACCGATTAATTCAACCTAATAAGCATATAAAAGATCATGTGAGGTAACAAAGTATTTTTACCTTGAAACAATTTAATCAGAAAAAAATCTTGCAAGTTATGCAAGGCATATGTATTGCCAAATACAATGCTAATTTAATCTTCACCTACCTTAGAAGAATTAAACATGCACAGATTAAGTATTGTGTCCATTAATTACAATTTCAATGCGTTTAAATAATTAATTCATTAGATATCTAAACAATTATAATGCTAGATAACTTAAACATGATTTTACTTAATCAAGCATTTTACCGAGGCCTTTTAACAGTATAAACACAATTTTAATAATTTAAGAGGACGAAATGCAATCAACCCAACACGAATTAAATTCAAGCTAAGCTGATTAAATTAACCATTTCAATTGCATAAATATTCATAAACATGTTTTTCAAAACAACAACGAAATTTAAAAAGATAGGGAACAAGAAGCAAATCCGGTGTTTCTCTGTGGCTTGTTTGATTGCTCCGTTCTTCGTTCTCCGTTGTCCTCGGCTATCAAGGTGGCTTATGAACACTCCAATTGCTGCTCCAAATGGCTGGGATAACACCTCTTTTCCAAGAGGAGAAATCGGCACAAGAAGGAGGGGAAATGGAATGGAAAAGAAGAGAGAATTGAGAGAAGAGAGAATGAGAGAGTGAATGAGAAATGAAGGATTGAGGGATGAGTTGAATGATCAGCAAGGGGTGGTATTTATAGCTGATTCTGGCTGCTAAAAATAGCAAATAGTAGCAGCCAAAGAGACCTCCCTTGACCGGCCATCTATGTGGCAAAGTTGAGGGTTTCAACTTTGCTAAATATGACATGGGGCAAATCTACAAAGCCACTAAATTTGGAGGGGTTTGAATGCAACTTTGAAAAGTCTTCAAGGGCTTCTTTGCAAGCTTAATTAATCAGCTAATAAGCTGATTTGGGCCAGCATATGGACGGTTTGGGCTGCCCAACTCTTTTCTTGGTTCGGTTCAACCGGTTTGGTTCACCTGATGCGCTTCAACTGGGCCTTTTTCATAATTAATTAAGATTAATTTATTTAGCCTAAATTAAATTGGGAATAAATTAAAATTAATTATATTATGATTAAATATTCATAATTGGACCGTCTTGGGCTGGAAATAAATTCGCCTCGATACTTCAAATTGCTTCTCGATTTTATTCTTCGAGCAATTGTCTCATTGAGCCAATTTTAAGCTCTTTGTGCGAATCATTTAAAATAGTCAAAATAAATCAAAATTAACTCTAAAATTAATTAAAATTCATCATGTTCATATTTTTAGCACAATTTAATTACTTTATAATATTTAATTATTTTCCGACAAGAATTTAATCGAAACTGCATAAATTTGGGTTAAAAAGGGCATGAAAAAGTGTATAAATTTCCGTGTTTCCATGAAGTCTAGGTGGATTCTTCCTCGGGTATTGTCTTAATCAACTGGTTTTCCCACAAGTATTTTCCCAACTAACTCTCTGTGTCTTAGCATCCTTAGTTTAGTATTTAGTTAATTAAACATCAATTCCCTTAATACTTAGGCTAGATAATAAAAAGATAGTTACTGCTAGTACTCTTGGTCCTTGAGGATACGATATTTTCGGTCTTGCCATAGCTATACTACCGAATGATAGGTGCGCTTGCCTTATTCATTGTCATAGTTAGTTTGGACACGATCAAGTTTTTGGCGCTGTTACTGGGGACTAAGATATTAGAAACACTTGATTTTTATTACTTTAGACATTTTTATTTTTGCAATTAATTTTTATTTTATTTCTACTTTGCTAATTTTTCTTTTTCCTTGCTTCTGGCAGGTATTCTAGTTTATGACTAGAAGAAACCCGTTAGGACCTCTACTTTACGATAGTGATATAGAAGGAACCATTCACAAAAACTGAAGAGAAATTAGGCGAAGCCTACAGTACATTCAAGAAGAGCAAGAGAACGATACCAATACTACCGAAGAGATGGCTGATAATAATCCGCTACCTCCTGTTGTCGCCGCAAACTCGGTTAATCAAAATCCTATTCCTCGAACTATGTATGATTATGCTAAACCTAATTTAACAGGAACAGAATCAAGTATTGTTAGACCTGCTGTCGCTGCAAATAATTTTGAACTGAAACCTGACACTATACAGATGATACAACAGTTTGTTCAGTTTGATGGTTTTCAGGATGAGGATCCTAACACACACTTAACGAACATTTTGGAATTATGCGATACGTTTAAAATTAATGGCGTTTCTGATGATGCCATTCACCTTCGGTTATTTTCTTTTTCTTTAAGGAATAAAGCCAAACAGTGGTTGAATTCTCTTCCACGAGGATCAATCACTACATGGGAGCAAATGACCAAAAAATTTTTGTTAAAATATTTTTCGCCGGCTAAAACTGCTAAGTTGAGGAATGATATCTCTTCTTTTGTGAAGATGGATTTAGAGACACTTTATGATGCATGAGAGAGATATAAGGATTTATTAAGAAGGTGCCCTCATCATGGGTTACCATTATGGCTACAGGTTCAAACCTTTTACAACGGTGTGAACCCCTCGACTAGGCAGTTGATTGATGCAGTCGTCGGTGGAACCCTAAATAACAAAACCCCTGAAGCAGCTTACGAATTCATTGAAGAGATGTCACCAATAACTATCGCTGGCAAGTTATGAGGACAAAGCCAACAAAAGTCGCCAAGGCTTTCAACCTCGATCACGAAGAACCATGCTATCAAATCGTAGAACTCTTAAGTAAGAAAATTGATGGTTTGTGTGGTTCCTCGCAGGTACATCCAGTGATGTAGTGCGATACAAATGGAGGAGGGTCAAACAATATAGAATACCCACCCTACAACCCTGGCATAGAAAACAAACAGATGAACTATATGGGTAACAATTCTAGATATCAAAATAACCCTTATAGTAACACTTATAATCCAGGGTGGAGGAACCATCCAAATTTCTTATGAGGATGTCAAGGAAATCAAAGACAACAACCCCCTCCAGGCTTTCAACTGTAACCCTATCCACAAGAGAAAAAGCCGAACCTTGAGGAGATGCTAACAAAATTTATCGCGGTGTCAGAAACCCGTTTTCAAAACAACGAGACAATGCTCAAAAATCAGCAGGCATCGATTCAAGGGATCGAGAATCAATTAGGTCAGCTAGCTAAGCTAATCTCAGAATGACCGCAAGGTTGCTTGCCAAGCAACACTGAAACTAACCCAAAGGAGAAAATTCATGCCATCACTGATAACGATAGTGAAGGGTTAGTAGAATCCGAATCTGAGCCAAGGCAAGAACCCGTGGTAAATAAAGATGAGGTTGAGGTAAGCCACGATACACAGAAACCTGTCATTAAAGAGTATACACCTCGAGTGCCATATCCCAATGCGATGAAGAAAGACCACACAGAGGAACAATTTAGTAAATTTCTTAAACTCTTAAAGAAATTACATATTAACTTACCGTTTCTTGAAGCTCTCTCGCAGATGCCAGATTCAAGGAAATTTTTAAAAGAGCTTCTGACAAACAAACGAAGGTTAGACGAGGCATCGCATGTGGAGCTAAACGTAGTGTGCTCAGCAATTCTTTAAAACAAACTACCACAGAAATTAAAAGATCCAGGGAGTTTTACGATTCCTTGTTTAATTGGTAGTTTATCTATTGATAATGCTTTAGCTGATCTAGAGACATGCATCAATGTTATGCCTTACAAACTGTTTAAACAACTAGGTCTAGGGAAACCCAAACAAACTAGGATGAGCATTCAATTAGCTAATAAAACCATTAGAGTTCCTAGGGGTGTTGTAACACCCCAAACCCGGCCCACAAGCCCTGACCGGATCTGGTATGCCACTGCGAAAAAACGTTTGAAGACTGATTTCACTTTTGGGAAAAACATTAAAGATTTTGTTGTTTGAAAACCATGTCCAATTAAAAATTCTAAATAATATAAGCTTGATAAAAATATCCGGATTAAAACTTTAGTATATATAGATTTAAATAAAATTGTTTGCAAATAATTCCTCAATTGTCAATCCATAATAAAACATAATAATAAACTTAATGAAAAACACTTAAACAAACTTTAAATACTTTTAGGGGGCCTTATTACAATAAATAATTAAACAAAAATTCTTAGTAATAAACTGAATAAAATAAAGAAGATGTCTTCTGCATGGGCCACCTCGTATCCACTCCAACCCGATCCAATCACCACGAATCACCTGCGATGTTTAATAAAAATTGGGTGAGTCATACAGACTCAGTGTGTAATTAGTCCACTGAATTCCACCCACATGTTAACCACATATTAACTCATATATCAGATATCAATTATCAAATTCACATGTTATCACATTCTGGGCTTAGCCCATTTCCACACTGATCCACATTCATATACTGGGCTTTGCCCATTTCCACATTAATCCACATATCATATTGGGCTTGGCCCATTTCTACATATGTTCACATACGAAATCATGCAATTATGAAGCCCAACCCAAACCTAGGGTCCATCCGCTACACACCCCCTTATCCAGCCTACCACACACCAGGGATTATCAAATCACCCTCTCCTTTTCACTCCAAAGGCAATCATCGCCGTCCACGTGCAATTAAGCACAATAGTCCACAACGCGACCTCAGTCAGCGTCAATCCACGATGTAGCCGTAGCTAACACCAAAACCACGATGGGACACATAGTCACTCATCAACCACGATATGGCACATAGCCGATATCAACCACGATGAGGCACATAGCCACTCATCAAGCCACTCATCAAGCCACGCGAACTAAATCACAATTAATCCACAACGTGACCTCAGACAACGTCAATCCACGATGTAGCTCAAGGCTAACATCAAACCCACGATGGGACACATAGTCACTCATCAACCACGATATGGCACATAGCCGATATCAACCACGATGAGGCACATAGCCACTCATCAAGCCACGCCGAACTAAATCGCAATTAATCCACAACGTGACCTCGCTTAACGCCAATCCACGATGTAGCTCAAGGCTAACATCAAAACCCACGATGGGACACATAGTCACTCATCAACCACGATATGGCACATAGCCGATATCAACCACGATGAGGCACATAGCCACTCATCAAGCCGCGAACTAAATCGCAATTAATCCACAACGTGACCTCGACCAACGCCAATCCACGATGTAGCTCAAGGCTAACATCAAACCACGCACTCAAGTACACCCGCACCTTCTTTCATATCCCAACCCATGCACATGCCACATAAAATAATAATACAATGTAATGATGCATGAGCATGTTCATCAAGCATATTATCACATATTCATATTAATAATCACATATCATCGTGTTTGGTACTTACCGGATTATCGACATACCCCTTTGAGGGTATCCTTATCACAATTTCCACTCGCACTAGTTAGCACATTCATAACACATACACATTTCACATACATATCATATACCCGAAAACGGTGGGTTAATCACACAACCGATCACTTGGAGAACTATGCTTTCGAGCATCGATGCTATCACTAGGCGATACTATGGCTATTTGCCTACTTTCTTGTTCGACGACGGTCCACACCCCCATGGCCAATCCCTAACCGCGAGACAAATCTCTTCTTAAACTTTGGGATAGGGACCTTCCTTTCCCTTCTTGAATGGTATTCGCCTCCATCAACACACAATCGTAATAATCGATTTAATCATCAATATACGAATTCTTAACCAAATATCCACAACTTATCATACTTACCGAAAGGGTCTTGAAATCCTAAAAGCTTGATCTAATGCTTAGATCCTTAATCCCTACATTTGATTAATCACCTACTACTTTAATAAAAAGCCATTCGCCATAAATCCAAATCCTAGTAGGATTAGTATACTTAAACTTACCTTGTTGCCGCTTGACTTAAGAATCAAGTCTTGAAATCTCTACTATACTCTTCTTGCATTCGCCAAGCATTGAATCAATTAACTTGGTTAGTTTTCGGCTTTTGAATAATTAATGAACGCATATATTTACCAAACATGGCCTTGGCCGAATACTATAGACACTTACCTTGTGGATTTTAAATCCCGAAACTCACCGAATAACTAGGGAACACGTGGCCTATGGTGTACCTTCGGGAAAAGAACTTCTCCTTCCTTGTAGTCGACACTTAGTAAATCCCGAAAGATCTCTTCAAAGTTTTGGCAACAAGATATTAATGGGGTTAGTCCTAGATTTTAGAAAATCTTAAGAAAAAAAGGATGAAACCGAATGAGATCTTACCCTTACTTGGCCATCACTTCTCCCTTATTTTCCTCTTTATCTCTTTATTCAAATTAAAAGAATTTAATCCAACAATTATCTCTTGAAAATAATGATAAATAAATCCCTTATTTATCCACTATTTATAAAATAATAAAAGCTCCTAATTTATAGCCATGTGCCATCCACCTCTCTGCTCCTTGTAGCAAAATAAAATTTCTTTTATTTGCTTCCCATGTGACTCGAACTTAGGCCCATTCCTCTTGCATATGGCGCCATTTCCATAGGCCCTAAGTGGCATCTTCAGACCACTTTTCCAAGCCTGTTTGTGTGTCAAATTTCACAAAATTTTTCTTTTAAGGCCACCTTGCCTTAATTTCCCCTTTTAAACATTAAAACTCGTCATTTCTAGGTCATTTCTAAGTTTCCAAAAATTTTCGATCGGCTCTGTAAACTTGACATTTCCTTACATTTCCATGACATTTCCTTACAAGACATTTCCTTACATTTCCAAGACATTTCCTTACATTTCCAAGATATTTCCTTACATTTCCATGACATTTCCTTACAAGACATTTCCTTACATTTCCAAGGTTCTAAAAATGTTCACTTTCCTCTTTTAAACTTAACATTTCCATACATTTTCAGGTTTCCAAAAGTGTTCAAAATATATTCATAACACATAAGATATGTCATTTCGTACAATTAAACCAAAAATGCATAGGCCCTTTTCAGGATGTTACAGGTGTAATCGAAGATGTGCTAGTGAAAGTTGATAAATTTATATTCCCAGTAGACTTTGTCGTTTTAGACATGGATGAGGACAACAATGTTCCTTTAATTTTAGGAAGACCCTTTTTAGCAACTCACAAAGACTAAAATTGGTGTTGGTACAGAGAACTCACACTTTGTGTAGGTGACTTAAACGATCACTCTTCAGGCTCTTGACTCGGCTAGGATGTCAAGTGAAAAAGGTGAGAACATAAATTCTATTAATGACCATTAGGCTCAACCTCCTTTTCAAGAAGAACCTCGGAAGTACACATTTGAGCCGTATCCTAGACCTCGTGCCAACAAAGAAATAACTCATGAGGAGCAAAGGCTTCAGATCGATGAACTTGATGAGTGGAAGCCACATGTCAAGGAGAAACCAAGAACACTAGAAGAGAAACTGAGGCAACCACCCGACGAGCTTAAGGGAGACATAAATCAATTCTAAATCGAGGATCAGGTATCGTTGGAAAAGACAGACCCTCGAATCACCGTTCCAGACCTTAATGAAGAGACCACTTTTAGGTATTGAATGTCTTCCCATACGGAACAGTCGAGGTAACCAATCCCACATTCGGCACTTTTAAGGTACACGCTACTCGACTCAAATTATATAAGAATCATAGGACTGATACCAGGGGAGAGGAGTTTCAACTCCTCAAACCACCATGAATATGCGAATGAGAGGTAAGTCTAGTTTAAGACTTTAAACGAGCGCTTCTCGGGAGGCAACCCGAGCACTAACCTCTTTAATTTTCATATCTTTGATTTTTAGCACCTAACTAAAAACTAACCAAGTTAAATAAAGCATAGGTTTCCGTACCACACAACCTTGCACACGGGCGTGGCCGTGGCCGTGTGGGCATCACGAATTTACACACTGGCATGGCAGAGGTCGTACGAACCAAGGACGAAAATTCCCTAAATCACGGACGGTTATAAAATGCCACGGCCATGCGATATGGCCGTGGCTGACACTGAGAAAGTCACACGGGTATAATCCACGCCCGTGCTTTGAGGCCGTGGCCGACACTAAGAAAGATACATGGGCGTGGAAACCTCTACACAGGCATGGGAGAAACGAACGAGCCACCACACGGCCGTGCGATACAGCCGCGTGACCAAACACGCCCACAGCACACGGGCGTGGGCAGCAACCAGGTCTTTGTTTCTTATTTAAGACCCTCCCTTCTTCTTACTTTCTCCCTAAATTCTTCTTCAACCAACCTCCAGCCACCACACCCCTTTCTCTTCTCACTATCCACTCCCTTCATTTTCCGTTCCCCTTCCCCCCGTTCATTTTCTTTCACCATCCTCACCACCATCCCTATGCCGAAGAAGCGAAAGGACCCTAGAACAGTCTCTCCGTGCGAGACCGATCTACATAAGTTCATGCCGGCCACTTCATTTACTCGACAAGCCAAGGACATTTGAGTCCATTTATTCTACCTATGTCTTTTCTCTTTTCCTTTATTTTCCTTCTCTTTACTTCTCTTGTGCTTAATTCTCTATTTTATTTTAGTTTCTTGGTTTTAGGTTCTAAAAGCTGCTTGGGAATCACCCTACCACGACCATAGACACCACCGCCACAGGAATGTCTTCCTTCAACTCGGCCCGAATTTCCCCATTTTTTTCTTTGACTCCATCCAAAATTCAGGAAGTTTCATCTCTCTCCCTCTCTTGTGCTTTTCTTATTTTAATTGTTATATTCGTACATTGAGGACAATGTACATCTTAAGAGTGTGGGGTGAATTTTATCTTGAAAAGTGCCTAACTTTTTGCATTATTCTCAAATCCCTGAATTATATCTTGTTCTTAAGTAAATGTTCTCATATTACTGTTAGAATGAAATTTCCTTTGATTTATGATTTTCATTGATATGTTTTGGATTAAGTCATAGTCAATTGTGTAGTGATGATTTAAACTTTACGAGACTAAAGAATCAAGCATGATGAGTTTATTTGTAGAATTAAAAATTTGTTAGGTTGTCTACATGAATCTAATTATTACCTTGAAGTTTGAAATTTACAAACTTGGCATCAAAAGCCCATAATTTTTGTGAGATTTTGAGCCTTTTAGAGCATTCATTCTTTTTCGTGCTCACTTTTTTTTTTATTATGAGTGTGTCAACATTGATTTGTTATTCTAGAACTTGCTTTGTTTATACATATTGAGACCACACCTTTGATTTGATATACTGAGATGATAAAGGCACCTAGGTTTTAACCCACTTACTCCATAAAAAGCCTACCTTCATAATTAACCCCTAGTGAACCCCTTTGAGACTAACAAACCATTTCTTGACTCACCCATTAATATTAACCCAAAACCCACTTTGTACTTGTTATCACCATTTCTCTTGACTACCCCTATATCGAGATTTGATTTGATCGGTTACTTAACTATTTTCTTTACTTCAGTTGTTAAATTCTATCTTATTATTATTGTATGATTTGTTCTAATAAAAAAAATGAAGTAATTTCATTAGTAGTTCTATGTTATTTGAGCTTACATTTAATTTTACATTTTGAGAAGAAGCTCGTGTTATTAGTGATGAATTCTTAATTGATGTAATTATTCAAGTTTTAGTTCATTTTTTCTAGTTAGGTAATTTGTCAATTCAATCTCGATTTTTAACCCTGTAATTCAGCCTTTATCCACACCTTTAACCCAAGCCCCGTTACAACCCATAAAAGGCCTTTTGATTTGTGTATCATATCATTTTATAGTGGTGGAGATTTGATTTTCATGCAAGCTTATGAGATTAAATTTTTAATGTTTGACTCTTGAGTGCTTATTTTTGAACCTTAAACACCTTGAGTGATTTGAGTGAACCTTTAGTGAGGATGTCAATTTTTGTTGATTTTGAATTAAAAGGTGATTATTTAGGTAAGGGGAAGCACCTATTTTTCGTACTATAAAAACTATGAGTTTGATTGTTTGAATCTTTAGGAACCTTCTGGCTAAATTATCAATGTATGAATTACCTATGAATTATGATGAAACATTATTGATGAAGGTTATGAATTGAGGAAATTCTATTTTAATTGTGAGTTGAGAATTTTGCTTGAGGACAAGCAAATGCTTAAGTGTGGGGGTATTTGATAAACCGTAATATATACATATTTTAATCCCACATTTAGCATACTTTTTGGATGATTTATCCTTTGAATTGTGGAATTTGATGCTCCTAATCCTTCAAATTCATGTTTTATACTTAGGAGAGCATAGGAGAATGAAAAGAACGAGAAACGGGCCGAAAACGGAGAAAATGAGCCAAAGTGAGAAATCAATACAGCCTGGAAGTTCACCATACGGCCGGGCCACCTTAGTAGGCCCGGACACGGCCTGGACTCGATTCACACGGGCGTGTCTCTGCCGTGACCCGTTGTAATTCTATTCGGAAAAGGATACTTAGGGGTGAAGAAAGACATTCCGAAGTCTATATAAACACCCTAAGTATGACCTAAAAGGGGAGCGGCTTGCAGAGAGGGTCGAACACACGTGGAATTACTCCAAGATGTACCCAGTTGATCCATCTCAGAAGCTGGAATCACGCTCAAGACGGAAGATCTTCCCTTCAATTTTCTTCAAGGGGTTTAGGGTTTTTCTTATGTTTTGTTATTTACTTTCTTCTGAGATGTATTCTTTATTAATCATGAACTAAACCCCTTAAATACCTGAGGGGGATGAAACCTAAGATGGATCTTGTTATTGTTTTTTGAACTATATGATAAATACTTGATTTGTTATTAATTATGTGTTCTTAATTCTTGTTTTAATATTTTAGGATATTGATTCAAGTATTGATGTGCTTAGGCAGTGGAGCAAAAGTCCCTGTTTAATAGTAGATCTAGCATAGTTAAGCGGAGTTGATCGCAACCCTAGAGATAGGATGACGAAAATCTGACGGATTAGGGTAAAACCTAATATGGGAGTCCATAAATCAAATTAATGCAACACTAGGGGTTTTAATTAGAAAGAGATTTCAATTAATTAACCTAGGGTTAGACGTTAGTAGCCTCGAAAGAGGTATTAATATAAATTAGGGAATCTTATGGATCAAGTTAAGTGAATAAATGGTCTGGTTCAGAGTTAAATAACAAGTGAAGTCTAGGTGGATTCTTCCTCGGGTATTGTCTTAATCAACTGGTTTTCCCACAAGTATTTTCCCAACTCACTCTCTGTGTCTTAGCTTCCTTAGTTTAGTAATTAGTTAATTAAACATCAATTCCCTTAATACTTAGGCTAGATAATAAAAAGATAGTAACTACTAGTACTCTTAGTCCTTGAGGATACGATATTTCCAGTCTTGCCATAGCTATACTACCGAATGATAGGTGCGCTTGCCTTATTCTTTTTCATAATTAGTTTGGACACGATCAGCCTTCTTACCTAAGGAGTCTCTCCCTTTTTTCACCCTAACTGGGTTGAAACGTACCCTTGGCGCCACTCATTATTACCCTTGGTGAATTCTCTCCTGAACCGCGGACTTTCCAAATGTGATTTTCCATTTTTTTTACATCCTGACGACTACCCCGTGTTTACTATCCTGGCGAACTCCCCCGTGTTTAGTATCCCCACAGACTACCCTACTTCCATAGCCAAACTATGGTCTTACACGTTAGACCTCTTTTGGGGTGTCACCCCATAGCACCTTACCGTCGTCGCGGTGTCGCCCCATAGAGCCTGCCGATCGCTGTCGTGGTGTTTCTCTATAGAACCTAATAATCATTGTCACGGTGTCATCCCAAAGGACCTATTTCACATTTCACCTTGATGCTCGAACACCAAAGTGTCCACCTGTAAGACCTGGAGCATTGCACATCATGGTTTGCTCCCAGTAATCCCGAATGGAAAAATTTTAACAAAATTCCAATTTTCCATATTCCTCCATCCATTCCTCCATTTCACCATTCCTAACATTGATGCTCGAACACCGCAGTGTCCCCTCTGCAAGGCCCGAAGCTTCACACATCTTGGTTTGCACTCAGTAACATCGTATGACAATATTTAATAGAAATTCCCATTCCTAAGTATTAGCTTCATCTATCCCTTTAATAATTTCCCTCCACCCACATTTTACATACATCACGCCATTTAACTAAACATTTGTTAACTACCATTTAACAATCAGCACACAACTTGCAAGCTTACAAAAGATCTATCATCCAGAAGGCAAGGTACAGAAACTCACTTGAATTCTATTATCCTTAGCAGCTTAGCTTGTCCAAATGTTAGAGCCTTCTTTGTCTTGGAAGCTAAGCATGGCAACCATTTATAAGCTAAACTAAAGGTGTTTAACCTTTTTAAAACCCAGAATCTAGAATTATGTAGAAACTTTTAACTGTTACTGCTTCACCCTTTTTTTTTCTCCACAAGTACAGAGAGGTAAGGAAGTTTACTAGTTTCTAAATTTCTCTACTATCAGACTTCAATTCTTTCATCTGCTATGACATGTAAAGCTCCCTTTAGTTACATCATTTTCTTCTTCAGTACATTTGAAGATGATGATTTTATGGAAATAATAAGATATGTAAATAGAATTAAGACAATTATGTCTCCTTACACACACATAATATAAATATACTCCTAAGGCATGTTTTCCACCGACCATCTCAACCTTCCATCCTTAAAGATTTTTTCTCCCACTATGGAACCAACCAATTCCATCTTAATCGAACCATAATTGAAATCCAACCAAATCAAAATTGGGCCACTAAAATTTCTAAATTCCTCGGTGAAGTCTGACAATTTACTAATTCTTTCAATTTAGTCCTAACTTTTTTTAGATTTTGGGTCAATAGAGATACCCGAGTGTTACATCACACATAACACGTCAAGCCATAATAAGATAATTGTTAGGCCCAAAAATACCAAGAAGGAGTGAATTGTAATTTTGAAAAATTCGTACAAACTATTTTAAAAAAAAGATCAAGAGAGAATAGCTTGGATACTTCAATTTATAATGGTACAACCCCAATTTCCGTCCTCTACTACCTTGGAATACCTCAACCAAGTATTTCCCGATTCACTATACTTAAATTGATACCTTTTAAGGAAAATGTATGACATTTACAATCCCTATTATTTTCACAAGGCTAAGATTAAACATTTCCCCCTAATTTTTATGGCTTAACTAAAACACTCTACATTTTACAAGGCTCAACTAGGACCTTTTAAATTCCCCTAAGGTTTTCTACCAAAAACCCTTAAGTACACTCTTTAAAAAAACAAAGAGAAAGAGCAAATAATTAATTAACCTCTAATGGGTGTGATTGCAAGTATGAGCTCTAAATTAAAGAAATGGCAGTGATGAAATACATGAAAATAAGCTCTTAAAAGAATATGAATTAGAGGAATTCAAAAAATAAAGATTTAAAGCTAATTCTCTTGTGTTTGATGCTTGAATATCTCTATCTTATGTCTTGAAGTGTCTTTGACTTGTATTTATACCAAGGAATGAGTTTGTGGACATTTATAACCATCATGGATGATTTCTAGCCAATGTAAGCATTAAGTTTGAGCTTAAAAATTATCCTTGCAATGTATGTCTCGAGGCTTGACAAGATGTTCTAAGACTTGGTTGAAAAATAGTCATTGGCAAGCCATGTCTCAAGGCATGTAGTCCTTGAAGCAAAAATTTGTTTTTGAACTTACATGTCTTGATACTTGACTACCAAAGTGTCTTAAAACATTTTAAACACCTCAAAGCACTTTGGTATTGACTCAAAAATATTTGGATAAATTAGAACACATTTAAAACATATTTTTAAGTATATTGCAAGTCTTTGAGAATGTTTTAAAGTTTTCAACCATATTTTCACCAAATGACTTAGGTAATAAATAATTAAAAATTATCTTAGATGTTATATCAAAAGCTTGAGACATCAAAGCTAACAATAACATAAATTCTAGACCAACATTTGAGGTAGTTTATGAAAAGTGCCAAGAAGTAGTGGCCACTAGTGTCTAGCACTGTTCAAACTCATAAACCTACATAAATGTGTTGGATGTATAGTGAAAGTTAAAATTTTTTATTTAAAACCAACCGACTGTGATATTTATAACAGTAAACCTATTATGTGAATTATACTAGTGTTTTTAGATTACGCAGATTCTATCGTTCCCCGTTTTTTACCACTCAATCTTTTCTGATTATCTCAACATTGGTTTGCTAGAGTGTGGGCTTTATTCGTAATTAAATCGATGAAAACTAAGTGAACTTTCAAAGGTTAGAAACCAAAGACAAACTCTATCAAAATATAGAGTTTATTTTGGGAAAATAACTTGACCATATTTTGACAGAATATCGACGCAAGTGAAGTGTGTATTTGACATGTGTTTTGAGTATACCCAAAGGCCAATTATATGATGGTTGTAAAAACATTCTTTTTCCTAGTTTATTAATAAAGACATTGTCATTATTGTTTTTAGTACTTATTTCCGTGTTTAAATAAATTGTATAATGATAAAGTCTAAAGCATGATATGATCATTCTTAAATGTCTTTAGTCATGTATTATTATGAGCTTGGACAACAATAATAAATTGAGACTAATATGTGCTTGATCGATGAGAAGTGCCTTAACACATAAGTATATGTTAGAGAACAATATATTGGACTGATTCGCCATGAGAATTGTTAGTTTTGATGTCTCAAGCTTTTGATATAACAATATTTACGATAAATTTTTCTATTTATATTTCCTAAGTCATTTGATGAAAATAATTATTGAAATTTCTGTTAAACATTTTCAAAGCATTTTAAAGACTTGTAAAAGTACTCAAAAACATGTTTTAAATGTGTGTGTTTTTGAGTCAATCAAAAATATTTGTAAGTGTTTAAAAATCATTATATACAAGTCTGGTAAGTTTTATCGATACCTGGAGAAAATTCTATCAATAGAAGTAAGTCAGAGAGCACCCGAAGCATTCCTCTAAACTTCTACTGACACTTAGAGGGACTTTTATCGTTATAAGTCCACTTCTATCGATATAAGTTTACTTCTACCCATACATCTTGTGAGTTGTACCAGTACAAGTTTGTTTGCAATTGTAACACCCTTACCCAGTCCAGTCGCTGAACCCGAGTCTCAGGATTCTACAAACAATTCATATAATTTAGTTAAACTTGAAAGCATCAATTAGCAACATTTACAAGCTTATTAATAATTACAAACATCGTTTGGACTAAAATGAATAAATAAACATATCATATTTGTTTTAAACATGGATAAGGACCAATATGTACAATTTCAAAATTTTAAGTTGAGTATCGATATTAAGGAAATAAGTATTGAGATTTTTGACATAAGTACCGATACAAAAATTCTTATCGATACCATCTTGGCATTCTGCCAATTTTAGGTATCTATACCATTTTATGAGGTATCAATATTTTCAAAGATTTATCGATACTTTTTATAAGTACCGATACCAAATTTGCATTTTGCCAATTTTGAAAACTATTCATTTCGTAAAATATCAATATCTTGGTCCCTGATATCGATACTTTTACCCATATGGTTAAAAATCATAAGTTTGGAATCACTTTTTCCATGTTTAAACTAAAACCAAATCACATGTGCATCAAGGCACTTAGTAACATGTAAATAACCTAACCTTTAAGCATACAATTCATTACAATTCGTCAACCAATATGCCAAGCATTGGCACCTCAAAAACACAACATGTTTCATTCAAACATAATTACCATGTACATTTAATCATCACACTCTTAATTTTGCATACCATATCTTACCAAATCTCTCAAAACCTAATTCCTACAATATAACTTAATGACACTAATTTGTACAAGACTCATATCTATCCATTACTTACAATCATACATAACATTCATTGCACATACATTTAATTAGGGTATGTTCAAAATCAAATGCACTCAAGCAAATGTATGATTCATCCTTAACCAAAACATGATCACTACTTGCATATTCATCCAAAGAGACCATTTCAAAGGTTTCATTCACACATATATATAATGACCCTTACACCTATTTACATGCCACTTATAACCGGCCAAAATGACTAAAAGTCTACCGAATTAGCAGATGGATAGTGTGAGCTCTGACTTGATCCAACTGACTACTCGATTTCTGAAAATCTACAAAAAGGAGACAAATAAAGGTAAGCTTAATCACAGCTTAGTAAGTTCATACAAAATTAACTCAACTTACCCGATACATAAATATAACTCAAAACTGAAACACAAGCATAAACATGATAACCTTTGGCATCTTACACAAATTATACCATCATCAAATGGTTAGTTAACTTCCATATAATAAATGTAACATCCTGAAATTTAGAATTTTATGCTTTGCATTATATCATGCAATAGGCTAGTTAAGAATGTTAATTTTGTATATTTAAGGGTCCTAAGAAGGCTTGGGGTTAAGTTGGGCCTTAGTAAAATTTTTGTGTTTAAGCCCTTAAGGGGAGACGGCAAGTGGCATCAATATTTAAGGAAATAAGAGAGTGCTTTGCTAGCACAAGTGGAGCACATGGTGGAGTGGTGTGGCGTCAAGTGGAGAGTATGGAGGGAAGAGGTTTGAATCCCACCTAGTGCAAAATTTTTGATTAATTTTTGTACTTCTCTTCCAAGTGTCGGCCATGGTGATAATTAAGGTAATGAAGACTTTTTATTTATGGAAAGATGACTAAGGATTATAGTAAGGAGGAAAATAATGGAAAATGAAGGAAAGAAATAAAATAAAAAGGCAAGGGAGGGAACATGTTGGCCAATTTTGTGGAAGGTATTTTGGAAAGAGTTTGTGGTCAACCAAGACCTTTTTGGTGCTTAGGATGCACGGTTTTGATAGGGTAAAGAGGGGAGCCAAATTTCTTTAGGCATTTGGAAAATTTTGGTGCATGAGAGGTTGTTTTTTTTTTAGCATTTTGGTGTCTTCTTTTCCTATTCTTTCCCTTCATTTGCCGAAACTCTAAAGCCAAAGATTGTCCACTCTTCTCACTTGATGCCGAAACACTCACCTTGTTGCTCATCTTCCTTTTGTTAGCCGAAACAAATCTAGAACACTTCTCTCTTCCATATCTTTTTTTCCTTCCTCATTATTTCTCCAACCTTTCTCTCATCTTCTTTAATCGATTTTACATAGAGGCCGAATCATCCTTGTTCTTTTTCTCTAATAGCTGAACCATATAACACTATACCTTTTCTTTTCTTTTTCTTTTGGGAGTTGGACACTCTCTCTTCCTTGACCGAATCGGGTAAGTGATTCATCCTCTCTTATTCATTTTCTTTTCTCCATGACCGAATATGTACCTTCTCTTTGGAAGGTTTTCTAAACTGAAACATTCCTCTCTTCTACTCCCTCATATTGTGATCATCTCCTATGTTGTAGTGTTCTTGTGGGGTTGGCCGAATCTTTCATTTTATCGATTCATCCGTAGTCGTAAGCCCAATCGGTGGAAATCAGATTTATCATACAGGCTTGGGATGTGTGTTGATGCAAGGGGAAAAGTAGTGGCTTATGCATCTCGTCAATTAAGGCCGCATGAGATTAACTATCCCACTCATTATTTGGAGTTAGCTGCAGTGGTGTTTGCTCTGAAGATTTGGAGACACTATCTGTACGGGGAGAAGTCAATTATCTATACGGATCATAAGAGTCTGAAGTACCTCCTTACCTAGAAGGAGTTGAACTTAAAACAGTGGAGGTGGATAGAATTGTTGAAAGATTATGACTTCTCAATCGAGTATCACCCAGGTAAAGCTAATGTAGCAGCGGATGCGTTGAGTCGTAAGGTGATAACGGATTTGAGAGCGATGTTCGCTCATCTCAGCCTTTATGAAGATGGTAGCCTATTAGCCGAACTTCAGGTGAAGCCTGCATGGGTAAGTCAGATTATAGAAAAGCAGTTGATAGATGAAGCATTGGGTTCTCGACTTCAGCAAGTGAAGAGAGGTGAGATAGGGGATTTTGGATTGAGTAGCGATGGAGTATTATGTTTCCGTGGAAGAGTTTGTATGCCCAGGGATTCGGAATTAAGGCAAATGATTTTGGGTAAGGCGCATAGTAGCCCATATGCTATGCACCTCGGAGGAAACAAAATGTACCGAGACCTCTGTGAGCAGTATTGGTGGCCAGGGTTGAAACAAGAGGTTACTGACTTCGTGAGTAAGTGCTTGACATGTCAGCAGGTGAAGGCGGAACATCAAGTGCCTTCAGGGTTGCTACAACCAGTGAAAATTCCATTATGGAAATGGGAAAGGATAACGATGGATTTTGTTAGTGGGTTACCCTTAACGCCTACTAAGAAAGATTAAGTATGGGTTATAGTGGATCGGTTAATGAAGACTGCTCATTTCCTACCTGTTCGTACGGATTATTCATTGCAGAAGTTGGCCAAGTTGTATGTAGCAGAGATCGTGAGGCTACATGGGGTACCAGTGTCTATCATATCAGACAGGGATCCTAGGTTTACATCACGGTTCTAGAAGGCTTTACATGAAGATATGGGAACAAGGCTAAATTTCAGCACGGCATTTCATCCGCAGACTGATAGTCAGTCAGAGAGAGTAATCCAGATTTTAGAAGACATGTTAAGGGGCTGTGTGATCGATTTCAGAGGTAGTTGGGAAGATTTTCTACCATTGGCAGAGTTTGCATACAACAACAGCTATCAATCCAGTATACAGATGGCACCCTACGAAGCGTTGTATGGTCGTAGGTGTCGTACTCCTACTTGTTGGACTGAGCTGGGGGAGCGACAGCTATTGGGTCCTGAGTTGATTTTGGAGACAGAAGAAAAAGTGAATGTAATTCGGGCCCGGTTAAAAGAAGCTTCGGACAGATAGAAATTGTATGCAGATTTGAAGCGTAAGGATATAGAGTTCTCTGTGGGTGATCAGGTCTTTTTGAAGGTCTCACCTTGGAAGAAGATCTTAAGATTTGGGCGGAAAGGCAAGTTAAGCCCTAGATTTATCGGATCATACCATGTACTGAAGCGTGTTGGGCCAGTGGCTTATCAGCTGGAGTTACCTCCGGAGTTAAGTCAGATACATAGTGTATTTCATGTCTCGATGTTAAGGCGTTATCGCTCGGATCCATCTCATATCGTACCAGAGGAGGAAGTTGAGATAAGACCTGACTTGTCATTTAAAGAAGAGCCAGTGCAGATTTTAGATCAGAATGTTAAGGTGCTAAGAAGGAAGTCGATTCCGTTAGTCAAAGTTTTATGGCGTAATCACAGATCAGAGGAAGCTACATGGGAGCCAGAGTACACAATTCGACAACAATATCCTCATCTCTTCTAATCAGGTAAACTTCGATGCTGAAATACCTTTAAGGGGGTAGAATTATAACATCCTGAAATTCAAAATTTTATGCTTTACATTATATCATGCAATAGGTTAGTTAAGAATGTTAATTTTGTATGTTTAGGGGTCCTAAGAAGGCTTGGGGTTAAGTTGGGCCTTAGTAAATTTTTTGTGTTTAAGCCCTTAAGGGGAGAAGGCAAGTGGCATCAATATTTAAGGAAATAAGAGAGTGCTTTGCTAGCAAAAGTGGAGCACATGGTGGAGTGGTGTGGCGTCAAGTGGAGAGTATGGAGGGAAGAGGTTCGAATCCCACCTAGTGCAAAATTTTTGATTAATTTTTGTACTTCTCTTCCAAGTGTCGGCCATGGTGATAATTAAGGTAAGGAAGACTTTTTATTTATGGAAAGATGACTAAGGATTATGGTAAGGAGAAAAACAAGGGAAAATGAAGGAAAGAAATCAAATAAAAAGGCAAGGGAGGGAACATGTTGGCCAATTTTGTAGTTTGTGGTCAACCAAGACCTTTTTGGTGCTTAGGATGCACGGTTTTGATAGGGTAAAGAGGGGAGCTGAATTTCTTTAGGCATTTTGCAAATTTTGGTGCATGAGAGGTTGTTTTTTTTTTTTTAACATTTTGGTGTCTTCTTTTCCTATTCTTTCCCTTCATTTGCCGAAACTCTAAAGCCAAAGATTTGTCCACTTTTCTCCCATGATGCCGAAACACTCACCTTGTTGCTCATCTTCCTTTTGTTAGCCGAAACAAATCTAGAACACTTCTCTCTTCCATCTCTTCTTTTCCTTCCTCATTATTTCTCCAACCTTTCTCTCATCTTCTTTAATCGATTTTACATAGAGGCCGAATCATCCTTGTTCTTTTTTTCCAATAGCCGAACCATATAACACTATACCTTTTCTTTTCTTTTTCTTTTGGGAGTTGGACACTCTCTCTTCCTTGACTGAATCGGGTAAGTGATTCATCCTCTCTTATTCATTTTCTTTTCTCCATGACCGAATATGTACCTTCTCTTTGGAAGGTTTTCTAAATTGAAACATTCCTCTCTTCTACTCCCTCATATTGTGATCATCTCCTATGTTGTAGTGTTCTTGTGGGGTTGGCCGAATCTTTCATTTTGTCGATTCATCCGTAGTCGTAAGCCCAATCGGTGGAAATCGGATTTATCATCCTAAGGTAAGAAGTTTCTTTATGGATTATTTCGATCTCGCTCATTGTTTGATTAGTTTGCTAAACGGAATGATGGTTGTGACTAATCGGCTATTATAGGGATTATATCGCTCGTTTCATCCACTCGTTGTTTCTTCGGAATAAGTGGTAAGCCAAACCCTATTCCAAAACAAATACATTCTCTCATCATAGAACTTTCTAACCGAGATCTTTTCAATGGAGGCAAGTGGTAACGATTTGAAGGGAAAAGCGTTAGTAGGAGACAAAATGAGTGGATTTGCAATTCCTACTCCTAAGTTCAAACGAAGGGCGGTATCGGCGGTTCGAGATTTTCCATCGGGTTGTGGACCATCATCCGGTGAGAATAGACAAATCGTGGTCGTTCACGATACTAAGAGTAATCAATTCATTAGATCGTCTGATTTAGTTTTGGATTAATAAAATCTCGTTTGTTGGTTAATCGAGTGTAATCGTGATTTAGGTGCCGACGATCAAGAAGGTTTAGTCCTTACCGTAATCAGGTGTGTAATCTCACACCGAAATCCCGTAAATCTGTGATTTATCATCATGTTAGAAAATCGATCGATGTTGCTTAATAACTTAATAACGGTATTATGGTATAAATCGAGTGATTTGCTTAAACATCGTTAATACTAAGATTTGACAAAATCGGAGTTAATTTGTAGAATTACGAAAATGCCCTTATGGGCCGAATTACGAAAATACCCTCAATGGGTTGTTTTTATCAAAATGCCTTAACGGGCCGAATTGCTTAAATTCCTTTAAAGTGTTGATTTACGTAAATGCCCTATGGGCCGAATTACGAAAATGCCCCTATGGGCCGAATTGCTAGAATGCCTTGGTGGACCGAATTACAAAGTTCTATAATGTGCCGATTCACCGTAATAAATTATTGGATTAATGATTGTTGTACATATATGTGGATATTATGCTTTATTATGTATGTTGCATGTTACATATCGCATGGGTTGGGAAAAATTGTATGAAGAGCAGTGTAGCCTGGTGGCATTGCCACAAAATATCACTTATGATTTCGGTGGCTTGGCCTTAATAAACAAATATATTATAAATGGCAACTTGCCTGCGAATTAGTGTGAGCGGCGGGGTGGGTTGACTTGATCCCCACAGGTGTGATTGGCTGGTCGGGGGTGTGATGGATAGATGGTTTGGGTTGCATACATTTACTTCATTTTGTTATTGATTATGTAAATGGGCTTACGCCCAAGTTATTGCTAAATGGATTCAGGCCCAGTGGATGACAGTAAGGGGATTATACACTGAGTTCTAGTAACTTACCCCTTTTTCCTTAACCTTGCAGGTAATACTCAGTAATGTGGACTTGGGCCATGGATGACTCGGTGGAGGCCATACTTTAGAAATGGTGTTTCGAACTTTAGTAAATTCCCTTTTCCGTTTATTTCGTTACTTTTACTATTTTGGATTTTAAAGTTGTAATAAGGCCTCTGGACAATTTTTTTTTTTTTTTTTTATGTTTGGGATGTTTTTATTATTTCACTTAAATTTTTTAAAAAGGGGATTTTTCTAAAATCATAAATAACGGTTTCCAAAGTTGATTAACAAATGGATTTCATAAACACACTTGTACAAATAATTTAACTTGGAATTTCTTTCAAATTATCAACAATATTTTCAAAAGTCACAGTTTTAATATCACAAATTTGAATATCGATTCTTCAATTAAACCTCTCGGGATTAGTAGTATTTCTAATCAAACTCGTTTTCTTAACCGTTACCAAATAATACCAATTTTAGTACGAATCACAAGGTTTTTATACGTTTTCCCTTATGTGACATGTCAGATCCGGTCATAACGCATGGGCCGGGTTTGGGGTGTTACAATAAACATAGCACATAATCAATCATATATATACTTATAGAAACATGAATAACATACTTGTTGTCACATCCCAAAAATGGGGTTAGAAGAATCGAGTTTGTAAAAATCTAGAGTAGTCACGCCCTAATTTATAAAGTTATCTTTATGCGTTTGTAAATAAATCGAGGGTTTGAAATGGATATTGAAATTAAGGTCATAAATAATTAATTAAAGTATTAAAATAATATAATCAGGTTTTATTTTATTAAATAATTTAAAATGAAACTTGATTACGAGGCATATTTTGAAAATAGTGTGTTTTAATTAAGTTAGGACCTAATTGGAAAAAGGGAGAAACAGGGGGTGACGAAAAGGGAAATTGCCCAATTTTTGGGAAATTAATCTTCCACTAGGAATTTCCTTTGTCTTCTTCTTTCCTCTCCTAACCTAAACCCCCATCCTAAGTTTCGAGAGTAAGTACTTCAAGAATTTAATTATTTTAAGATATTTTAATTATAAATTATGTCAATTAAGTAGCTTATTTACTACTTTAATAATGTTATGATTAATATTATCAAATGAAAGTAGCGTTAACGATACAAATTTTTAGTTTAAGTTATGAAACTATGATAATTAACAATAATAGTGGGAAAAGGACTAAATTGTAAAGTTAATAAAGTATCTCATGACATTGTATAAAGTGGAAAGACGACTTAAGTGAAGAAGTGTTAAAGTTATGGTGTTATATGTGTAAAATGATAAAGAATATGTAAGTTGAGTTCTTTCCTCCCATTTTATTATTTTCAACAAACTAGGGAAAAGTCACACCATGAAATAACTATATGCAGTTAAGAAATAAAATTAAACAAGAAATAGGCTTTAGGCCTAATGGTTAAGAGTTAACTTCCCTCCTTTGTGATCCCAAGTTCAAACTCCTTGAGAACCCAAGTTTAAGCCACTTCCTTCCATTTTATTTTAATTTCAAATTTTGGCAAAATATTGAGAAAATTGCAAGTGCAGCCACTAAGGTTTACAAACACTAGGAATTGACTCAATTCTTTCCTAATTGGAATTCATATCTTTCCCTTCCTCAAAATTCCAATAGAATTAGAATTCCAACATCTTTTTCTCTTCTTTTCTTAATTAGATTTTCATATTACCCCTTTTCAAATACTAATAGAATTTGCTCTCCATCTTTCTATTTATTCTCTCTTTTTTTCTTTCCCTTTTCTTTACACCATATTCTCATCCAAATTGTTGATAATTATTTTGCTTTCCCGAATCAAATAATCCTCCATTCAATCATTCTTTCTATCGATTTTGTAATTGCCATCAATAGCATCCTTTTTCTTGCCAAGAATTGGTAAGTGCATCTCGTTCCCGAAGTTTAAATCCTGAATTTTTATAGTATTTCTATCCGAAAATAATCTTTCAATTCAATTACTCAATCTTTTACAATTCTTGGCAAAATTTTTGATAACCTTGAAAAAACTTGAAATCAGTAATTAATTTATCTGTAAATGTTGTTTGAAGGACCTGATTTAGGTGAATCAGATCAGATTGGATCGTGAGGAACGTCGATCGCCAATGCGGTGAAAGGTGTGTGTTATTTTACAAGTGAATCGGGGCAAACCATGTCTAGGATTAAGGCTACATGGTCTCCCACATAGGCGTGTGGGCCACACAGGTGAACCACACGACTACCACACGACCATATGCCATTGTCTCATTAGGGTACACCGTTTTACAAACGGCTACAACCTGTTACTCAACCTGGCCACACAACCGTGTAACCCTTCCACACAACCTCTAATATGACATGGTCTAGCCACAGGGCCGTCTGACCCTTGTTTTACAGTTTTACCCAATAATTTGTGAATTGTTTAGTCTCAGAATAGTCCCTGAATAATTTTAGTGCTTTATTTCATTCAATTGAGTCCTTGATAATATGAATAATGCTGGAATCCATGATCTGATTGACTGAATTATTATTGTATATGCATGATATGAAAATATTACATGTTTACTGTCACTATAATTCTGATGAACTGATAATGTTTTCCATACCACTGTGTTATTGATTGCATGTCATCTTCTTCCTTTCACCCCTTTCCCCACGAAAAAGAAAGAAAAAAGATTAGGGTTTATGCTTGATCTAGCTAAATCGAGGACTAATTTGTGAAACTGTTAAAAGTTATAAAAGTTGCCATTGATGAATGAAGTTATTTCTTAGAACTTGAGATGAAATATGAAACCTTGTTGATAGATTTAATTATTTTGGAAAAGTGATCTTTGATGATTTTTAATGTTTAGGGACTAAATTGATTAAATGATAAATTACTTGTACTTAAGGTGAAATTATTGCAAATAGAGTGCTGATATGAAGTTATAGAATATTTTGATATCATGGGTGTTTAGGAAAAATGGGTAAATTGCATGATTAGGGCCTAAGGACTGAATTGAATAAAATGAAAAGTTAAGGGGAAAATAGGTAATTTTCCAAAAAGGACTTAGTTGCATGATAGGATCAAATTGTGTTGTTATTCTAATTGATATAATGAAATTATTATTTTTATATCAAGAATGTGATGATAATCGTGGAAAAGGAAAAACTGCGTAATAGACTTTGTACTCTGGAATCTCCTGCAAATCAATCCAGTAAGTCCGGTAAGTTCGTATGTTTATTTATACTCCAAAAATGCTTACATTCTTCTTAATATGCTCTTAATGAATTCTGTATCATACACTGAAAGTACACTCTATCGAGCCAAATCTTACCGTTATACTGAATGAAGCTCAATCGAGCAAATCATACCGTTATACTGAATGGAGCTCAATTGAGCAAACCTTACTGTTATACTAAATGATGTTCAATCGAGAAAATTCTACTGTAATACTGAGTGAAGCTCAAATGAGTAGAAATCTACGGATATACTGATAAAAAGCTCAATCGAGCAATACCGCTGAATATACTAAACTACTAAATTGGTTGTTAATTACTGTTATAAGCTACGTATAACGGGAATCTCTATGCCTAATGTTGAATAAATCTATGTTTGATTGGAAAGGTTTATTAAATTCTAAATGAACTTACTAAGCTTTATTAAAGCTTACCTGTAATTTGTTCATTTTGTAGATCACATTTTGAAGGCTAAGAAGATCGGGTCAACGCTAGGAATCACACTATCTAGGAATCTTGGTAGACTTAATTTCTCGGTTTTGGTATATGGCATGTACTAGGACCCTATGTATTGTTATGTCAAATGCCTAGCTTTTGAGTAATATGTTGTGATATGTTGTGCACTTGAACAACTTGTGATCTCCTATTTCTTACTTAAATGTGTTTAAAAGGTCATGGTATAAAATGATATGATATGAGTTAACTTAAGCTTGTAATGAAATGGATGTTTGTTCATAGAGATAAAATGCGTTTATGGTTAAAAAGTTGGGAATGAATTGTGGTGAAACACATTGAGGTGTCAAGGTTGATAGATTTTTGATGCATAAAATGAATATATGATCATGTTTGAGTGTGTTTGAAGTTGAATTTTACCTTCCAAATTGGTATTTGAAAGTGTGTAGGTACCTATGCAATAAGGGAGTGAAATTGAGTAATAAATGGATTATTTTAGGTTCACACGGCCTAAGACGCGGGCGTGTGACTTGGCCGTGTGAGGCACATGGCCTTGCGACATGGTCGTGTGTCATCAGAGAGTCCTTTGTATGCAAGTCAGTGAGTTACATGGCTTGGCACATGAGCATGTGACACGGCCGTGTGACCCTACTCAGAGAGTTACACAGGTGAGGACACGGACGTGTGTCCCTTGTTCGAAAGTTACACGGCCATGGAGGTTCCATACGGCCGTGTGTCACCTATTTTCAAAATTTTCTTCTTTTTCCTGAATTTTCAATTTTGTTTCAAATTAGTCCTGAATTGCTCCCAAGCTAGTTTTAGGGCTTTGAGGGCTCGGCATAGGGATGAAATATATGAGAATGAATGGTATATGATATTTTTTTTGAATTTATTGAATGTTATGGTGTTTAAAGGTTTTCAATTGATCAGTAATACTCTGTAACCCTAATTTAGTGATAGATACGGGTTAGGGGTGTTACAATTGTGAAGCGTACCTGCATTATGAGTTCTTACAATGTTCATCGGGTAATATAAAATATGCGGAGTGTCAAAATTGACGAAATAAGGAATGGAGAGTAATATAAGACTTAACTATTAAAATAAGAGTCCACACCAGTGGAAGGTATGAGAATGAATCAAATATGAAAAGTGTTAACATACCATGTTGTGTACTCGATATACTGTATGTGACAAAGTATACGCACTTACCTCATTGACAAATTGTGTTGGTTGGTAGGTAAACTATGTTCGGATATTAAATTAACACTCGTGATTTCTATGTGAGATAGATTAATTATTGAATATGTATGAGGTTACTAAGTATTTTTAATATTTACAACTAAGTTAATTTTATTTTGTAGATTTTGAACCTTTAAAGCGTGTCAATTGGATCATCAAGAAGTTCACACTATCCGAAAAAGTTGTGGTAGGATCTTAGTTTGGTTTAGCTCAGTTTAGTTCGGTCAAAGTGGTATGTATATAGACAGTTGGTTATTTTGTAAACAAATATGTTAAATTTGAAAGTGATTACTTTGGAATTTCTTGATGTATGTAAATAAAATAAACTCTGGTTTTTTCATGTTCCGCATTATATGTTTTGCGGAACCTATCGCAAAGTGGGGTATCCGCGGAATAATCCGCCAATTAGGTGTCCATAGAAAATTTCAAAATTAAGTGTGTGTCCACTTTACTTTCTGCAATAATGGTATATGCGGGATAGTCTATTGTTTAGTCATTTATAGTTAAACACACAGTTGGACAGCCAGCAAGATTAGTTCGCTACATCTTAGTTCACGAAATAGTACGCCATGTATGTATTGAATATGTGTATGTTATGTGAGCCTCATGTGGTAACATTCTTTAGCTTAGGTCCAGCGACCGGACCGAGTAAGGGGTGTTACAATCCAACTAGTTTTTGCATGAAAAACAAAATGAACAAAACAAATATTAGCTTACTAATTACCTAAGGTCTAACTAATATTAATTTGCATCATAAGGTAGATTATGATGTATGTAACACCCCAAACCTGACCTGGACGTTATGGCCAAATCTGGCGATGTCACATGATATTGTGTTAGAAAACTGTAACTTGTATTGGAAAACCATAACTTTGCTTAAAACATTTTCCGTTTAGAATTTCTCATTATATTTTATTAATTCTAAAATCGTGATTCTTATTCAGTCGTTAGTTTTCAAAACATAATACGTTGCGGAAGCTTTTAAACAGTTTGTGTCCTTGTGGGTATTTTGCTAAAACACATGCATTTCTTTTAAAAACTCGTATTTTACCTACCTCTAGCAGATATAAAACATAAGACAAATATAAAATCCAAAATTTAAGCAAAAATCCATGGAGGCCTTTATTACAGTAAAATACCCCAAATTAAACTTTGAAAAGCTAATTAAAGACGAAACAGTGAAAAAGGGTCGTGTGGCCACCGTTGAGTCCTCTGCCACTCCGATTCGCTTAAGTCTGGGGATTAATTGTACAGATAAAACAGAATGGTGAGTTTACAAAAACTCAGTGTGTAATCCCCATATAAACAAGCAGACAGAATGCAATCATAGTCTGGGCCTAAGCCCATCTCGATAATGAGCTGATTTGCTTAGGGCCTTAGCCCATTTCAATATAGAAGCAGTCATGCATTTGGGCCCTGGCCCATTACAGTATCAATATTCAATACAGTAACAGATATACAGTATCAAATCCTACCCCGTTAGCCTCTACACTCCAACTCCGTCCAACCCTACACTCCATGTGGGGATATAATCAACCCACCCATCTCTACACTCCAAAAAGTACCGAATACGGCACTAGACAATAGTTTGCAGCTGAGCTGCCAGTAATTTAGGCTCGAGGCCTTTCCGTACACTTCCTCCGAACAATATAACCCCCACCCCAATGCAATGCAATATACATATATGACATGCTAAAACATAATATCATGCATAAAATCAGGGCATACAATATCAACTCAGTAGAGCATCATCATGCTTAATCGTATCAGTCATAAAGTCATTTCAATCAATTAGGGGTCCCAGTAAGCTTACCGACCCTACAGTAGGTCCACAGTCAACTCGGACGACCCATGCAACCTTAGCAATCAAAAAGTAAAAATGGGCCCACAAGCCCATAATATTTTCCCGTGTGGCCCACACGGCCCAAAATGTCCTTGGCCATGTGGATCACATGGCCTGGCCCAATAATCCCATATGCCCATGTGGTTCACCTGTAACACCCCTTCCCCGTATTCGACACTTGAACCGGGTACGAGGCATTACCGTACTTAACTTGCTCAATCATACAATATTTATCCATAAAACTTCATGTCAAAATAAAACTTTTCATTCAAGACCTTAATGTTCATAATATAGGTCTACGAAACCCTAAACTTGTATCAGGAATGATTCGGGACCAAACCTGAAACTTTTGAACACCTAGACAAATTTGACATAAAACAGGGCCACACGCCCGTGTGAAGGATAGAACACGTCCGTGTGGAAAATCACATGCCCGTGTTCCACACCCGTGTGGATTTATTTTCTACTTCGAACCTACAGGGGTTATCACACGGCCGGACACACACCCGTGTCCCTGGCCCGTGTCCATCACACGGCCTCGACACGCCCGTGTCTTATCCCGTGTGCCAAAACCTTGGCATTCTATTTATGATGTCATCACCTTACTAATGTCACACGGCCAAGGCACACGCCCGTGTCCTTCGACCTTGTGTCGAATTAAATTCCTAATTTCTAGTGTAGACTTCACACGGCCTAGGCACACACCCATGTCCGTGGCCGTGCCTCCCGTACGACTGAGATACAAGGCCGTGTCTCTGCCCGTGTGTTTACTACTAAGCATACTGACTTGTAAACCTAGCATGCAAGGGGACACACGGCCAATCAACACGCTCATAGGGCTGACCGTGTGTCATACACGGCCTAGATGCACGCTCGTGTATCTATCCGTGTGGACAATCCTATGTCTATCTACCAAGCCATTTGTCACCCTACAAGCAACCACACTTAATCCAAATCAAATCAACATATATCATGACCACACAACAGCAAAACAGACTTTTAGCAGCGTTTTTTTAGGCTTTTAGCGGCGCTTATAAGCGCCACTAATAATAAAAGCGCCGCAAAAAATACCGCTAAAGAAAGCGCCGCAAACTTTAGTGGCGTTTATGAGAAAAAACGCCGCTAAAAGTCACAACTTTTAGCGGTGCTTTCCCCACAAACGCCGCTAAAAGTCGTGACTTTAGCGGCGCTTTTCCCACAAACGCCGCTAAAATTCGTGACTTTTAGTTTAGCGGTACTTCTCCCACAAACGCCGGTAATTTGCACAGATTTGCAATGTTCAGTTTCTCTAGTATACTACCCTTCCTGCAAACAACAACTAAAAACAGCAACTATTGCACATAATTTCAACCCAAAACAGCAAATGCAGCATTTAAATCTCACCAAAAGCATTAAATCTAAATGATACTTCAAATTCAATAATAGATATATGATGTAAATTAATAAATGAAGTATAACTGAAACTAGTCTTACAATAATGTTAAATGTAACAATGTTAAAAATAATATTACAAAGAGAAACTAAAAGTCTAAGATGGCGGCTTCTGCGACTGCTGAAACATCTGCATCATCTACTGAAGCTATAGCTGGAACTCATCGTATTTTCTGATCTGCTCTGCTGCCATCGCTACTGCCGCTGCCTCCCTCGCTGCTGCATCTACTCTAAGTTGTTGGTGAAGCTCTTCATATTTTCTTTCAACCTCAGCAATTTACTGAACCGTGCTCGCTTGCATCTGAGATATCTGGTCTTTTAACCTCTGAACTTCAGCTTGAGCTTGACTACCAGAAGGCATGTATTGGTGGGAGTCGGATCCAAAATATTTGGTCGGGGTAACACTAGATCCTTGAAACTGGACCCGACCATACCTTTCATGACCCAAAACATCAGTAATAATTCTGTTATCGATATCTTCAAGATTAACAGAACTATCACTCGAAGCAGCCGCGTCATACTGTGCCTTCTTCTCCTTTGGTTTCTCCTAATAAATCAATCAAAGAGTTAGAAACGAAATATACAATAAGAAGGAATGCAACATAACTTAACATTATTAATTTAAAAATACTAAAGAAGAATTAAACTATTATAAGTAAACATTATAAATATTTATAATAAATCAAATTTTATTAAGTAAATATACCATAATCTCTCCAGCTTCGGATGTCATCGGAGACCCATCCTTCTTCCTATGCGTAATGTCAAAAAGCTGAACGCGTCCAACATGTTGACCAGTGGATACTTCCTATAGTGTAGTAGTAAAAATATAATTTAATAGTATAAAGTCATTAATATTTGACAGAATTAATAAATTATAATACCAAAGCCTCAGCTACAGAAGCAAAACTTCTGGACCCTGCCGTGTGCGTGAATTTTTGTTTCTGCCTGCTGCTCGTTCCAACACGCTCACGGTCCTACATAATGAAATTATTATTACGTATATAGTAAATACTATAAACCGAAAAATTTATAAGAGTTTAGAACTAGGTAATACCTCTCCTTTCTTTGAGTTTCAAAATCTAACCGCATCTTCCCATTGATACCTCAACATTCCCGGCTGGACATTTTGCAATTTATCCTCGAGGCTTATTTCTTTCTTAAAATATTCTTTTTTCAATGTGCTTTTATGGTCTCTCTATTTTTTTCCCAATGTCTTCTTTATATAGTCATCGGAAACCTCCAAAGAAAATCTCTCCTAAAAAAACATAAGTTTAGAATGTAAATATACATGAAACTTCAACCAAAGTATTATAAATTAAATTCACGCTTTGTTACCTTAATGTTATCGAGAGCTTGATTTTTGTTTCCATCGGGCATGTGATGCCATGACTCGTAATTGATGGGCAACATATTTGCATTTCGCAATAATGCCCAAATAGCTCGCTAGAAGTCGAGCTTCAGGCCAACAGTCGGCCATGATCAAGCTTTCTCCTTACTTTCACACGCTCGACATGATTTAATTCGTATAAATCTCTAAGCAGCGTACGTCCGTGACCTCTGCGCGTCCCACCACTCTCAGCTGAACAATGATATATTATTATATTAAAATTGAAAAATGAATCAATAATAAAAGTCAACATGCATGTAAAATAAACTTAACATTACTTTGTAATTCTCAGCAGCTCATCATCTATGTCGCACATTCGAGGATCCAACAAACCGCTTGTTGCTCATTATTGCCCTCTTCCGAATTTACAGTATTCTGTACAATATTTAAATCTCGTATTCTTCTTCTACTCATATTTCCTGCAATACACATAAAATAGTTGAAATTTTAGTATCAAATAACAACAATAATGGTACATATAAAATAGTTAAATTATATAAAATGAACAAGATTAAATTTTTTAAGATTCATCATACGTGGCATTGTTACACCCGGGGAGGATCCATTATATCTTATAATGAGATATAAGGCAACCCGTTAGGTTTCCAGCCTATATACTTTGAATCTTTTTTTTTGGACAGTAATATAATAAACAGCATATATACCAACCAAGCGGGATAATAAATGCAAATTTGGACAAATTCATCATGATATAACTCATATCGATCGAATTTTGAACTAAAACGTACCTTAATAATTTCAAGAAGCTGGTCTACTCCACTCTCACCAAGAAACAGAGGTTGTAGTCAGAAATACAAACAACATTAACTCAATAATACTTTAAATTAAAAATAAAAAATAGAAAATAAAAATAATATCAAACAACATTAATTTAAGTTAACATTTTACCAATGGAAGTATAAGTGCTGATATCTGCTGGAATTTTATCTACAAATATAAAGTAGGAGCTTTTTGAACCTCAAGACCGTGCGTGGAACCTACAAATGGGGGCACACTTTACTACAATAAAAGAAAGTCAAAACAATTAAGATAAAAGGATCCAAAACAAAGTCTCATAAAAATTCAGCAAAGACAATAATATAACCATATAGAAAATTCCAAGTACCAAAACAACAGTTATATCATCCACTTTCTGTCTGTCTCTCTCTCCACTTACAGTGTTATTGCAAATTTGGAGTAACTTTTTTTTCTAAATATTCTTTGAGGTAAAAGAAGCAGTTTGCAGCAGAATTATAGCAATGGAAGCCTGCAACCACGAGAAAGATAGACCAGATACAGAAAAGGCTTATGAAATAATGGTTGTAATTATAATTTGAGAATAATCAAGATACATTCAATGATAATTCAAGCTTCAAATATCATTGAGAGAACAGAAAATGAAATAATAAAAAAAAACCATTTAGGGTTAAGAAAAATCTTTGTTATTTAAATAAAGAAAGAAAGGAAATAATTTATCTTCCTTGGAAATCAGCAGTTTCACAATTTATATGAAGTAATTAGCAAAAATCAATAATTCAACAATTTATATGCGACACAGAAGCAAAAATCAGCAGTTCAAGTTCATGTGATTATCAACACCTAGACTAACTTCTAGGTTTTAGTGAAGTTCCAGATTTTGTGATTATCAAAATGTATTCTTACGTCTAACACGATGACACCTCGAAAATGCTTTTCCTCTTGCTTTTTAGTGTAGCCAAGCTTAGAAATAAAGAACAGTTCAGAATCAATTTAGAAATAAAGAGAATGGCATAGGTGGAGGCAGATTATTCTACATAAATAGAAATTAGAACACCATTCCAAGTAGTGCATTCAACTGTCTAAGCAAAACCAAAATGTTAAATCTAGAATGTCATTTGGATTGAACACACCTTGGTGTTTGGATGAACAAGGTCAACAATGTTATATTTTAATTATTGAAACATTAAGATCCAATTCAATCCACCCACATCCACCCCAAAAAACAAATCAATAAATAAAACTATCAAGACTTCTTATCAAGGTTGTTAGTACCCCAACAAACAATGTTTTGGCTTTCTTAAACAGAATTATATGCATCAGTAACAGTGGTTTGGGCATATCATTTCTGTTTTCTCGTTCAAGAAAAAATATTTGTAATTATACATGTGTACTTGTATCATGAATAACTAGCAAACTCATGCTTCATTGCGTGGTTTTAGAAAAGGCTCGAGATAAGGATCTACATATTGAATCATATTGTCAGTAGTGATAAAAGCTAGAAGACATAACATTATAAAAAGAATACAAATAATATAAGCTTAGCTCCTTAAAATTCACAAGATAAAACATCTAACATTAGATATTTCAAAAAATGTGTCCAACATAACAAAGATCGTAAAATGGATTAGCATGAAATCTAGTATGAAATATCAAAGCTTAAAGAATTAAGTTTATAATTTAATCAACTATAGTCTGTAATTCCATCCAATTTATCCCTTGTTCCGATATTGATTCTTAGGTTAGCAAAGGAGTTTTATTAGGTTAGCAAAATGGTTTTAACAAGAGACTGCAAATATAACACCAAAATGTAATGAAAAATCACCTAAAAGATGCAAAATAGATGATATATCAACCTAAAATACTACACGCATCCAGATAGTATTTGAAAGAAATCAAATATAATACACACGTACAACATTTATATATATAATTTCTTCACAGATTCGAAGTATAGACACTCCGACTCGACATCCTAGATTCACATCCCACCATAAGAATAAGACATCAAACTTAAAACCAATAGTTTTCAGCAACACAAGATAAATCAGCTTACTATTCCAAATTAACATTATAACACTAAATTTACACTCAAGTGAAACAACCCGTTCTTAATATGGATGTATTCTTTAAGGGTTACATCCTCATTTATATAGGAGGGAAAAGGGAATTTTGTAGGATACAAATATATAGTAAATCACTTAAAACACATACCAATAGTTCAGTCAATATACATGTCAAAATCTATATACTATTTTAAAACACATATCTGACAGTAATAAGAAAATAATAACATGGGTCGAACATACAAATGGTTTAAAAATGGTTACATGCAAATGGTTTAAAAGTACCTCCACGACCCGAATATCTAGCGGCGGCGGAAGAGAGAAGATGCACCGATGGAGAGAAGAGGCGAAGAACTTCTTTTTGAAGCGGGGGAGAGATGATTCGAACAGTTTCTAGACTCACGAGCGTAATTGGGGATTTTGGAAGTTTAATAGTTTTGATAATTTGTAGAGATTGAGGAAGAAGGTACTCAAATTTGGGAGATTGGGGAAGAAATTGGGGATTTTGGAATTGGGGATTTCGGAAGTTAGGAAATTAGGGGAAAGAAATCGGGATTTCAGAACTGGAGGAAAGAGGGAAATGAAATGTAAAAACAAAGAATAAAAACGACACTGTATTGCGAAAGTGTAACACCCCAAACCCGGCCAAAACACCACGGCCGAATTCAGAATGTTACTGGGGAAAAATGTTTGAAAAAAAAATTCGGCTTTGAAGACGAAAGAGAATCAGTTTTAAGCTCTAAAACAGTTACTTCATTTAAGAAGGGGTTTGTCGTTCTGAAAATAGTAGTTTGCCGGGAAAACAAAACTTAGAAGGTTGTGTAAAGTTTAAATCATTATATGTATAAAAATTTGAGAGAACGAGTGCTTGTGAGTAGTCCGGGTTTGAAAACTTTAATTTGATTTTTAAGTTGTATATGTCTCGAAATCATTCCCAATTATTAATCCGCTAATAATTCTAACTCAAACCATAATAAAAATCCCGAAACATTTTAAGGGGCCTTATTAAAATAAAAATGTCCCAAAATGTAATGCAAAGTTTAATATGTGAATAGAAATAAACAGCTTTTGCATGGCCACCTCGAATCCACTCCAGCCCGGTCCATCGAATCATGTCTCACCTGCATGGTTTTTGAGAAAAATAGGGTGAGTCAAACCGACTCAGTGCGTAATTAAACCACATGATCCACAAATGGGCTTGACCCCAAATCCACATCAACCACATACCACGCAAAATAATGCAATATGTTAACCCAATCCAACCTAGTATCCAACCGCTACACACCACCCGTATATCCAGCCACCACACACCTGGGGATTACTAAATCGACCCTCCATCCGCTACACACCTTTTCGGCAGTCAATGCCGTCCACCTAGTGGTCTAGCCACTGATCCACGTGATTAAAATCACCAATATCCACAATAAGACTCAAGGCCAACATCAATCCACAGTGAGACTCGAGGCCATCACTAATCCACGTACATAGATGTACACACTTCCCCTTATTCAATATATCCCGAACCCCATGCATATGCAGCATACCATGATGGAATGACAATGTAATCATGTAAACATAACGGATATCCATATATAACATGCTTACAAAGATCCACATATATCCATCCACATTTTAATATAGGAAATGTACTAACCTGATTACCGGATTACCCAATATGGGTAACAATACCACCACAGCCACTTTATCGGCTACCACACATATCACAAGCATTTGACTAATTAAACAAAGAAATAGTGTATTAACTACACACCTGAAAACCTGAAGTACTAGACTCTCGATTTCCCTAACGTCCATACTCGAAGAGACTACAGCGATCTGCTTGTCTCTTTCCGACGCTGGCCCACACCCCGGTGGCCAATCCCGAACTGCAGAAACAGATCGTTTCTTGAACTTAAGGGTAGGGACTACGTGTCCAACCCCTTTCTCTCCTTGGCTGATATTCGAATCCATCAAACAAAGTCTTTGGTCAGAAGACCCGGGTTAATATGTTAATTCAGATCTAAACAAAACCAAACGAATGCTAAAATCGAAAGAACACCCTTACCAAAGTCGACCTAAATCCCGAAGGCCCTCACTTGAACTTGAAGGTTGTCAAAATCCATACACTAGCCATGTTAGATTCGGCCTAACATCTTTGGACAAAAGAAATGGCCTTTGGCCGAACCAAATACCTTCTTACCTTGATTGATCAAGTCCCGAAAGATCCTTAATACTCCACTACTACTATTCCGATTGAGAAGATTGGTAGGAGATGAACGACAACGTCCCTTTACAGGCTCTGACAGATTCGGACAAGAGATATAACTGGAGAAATAAATACAATAGTAGAAGAGAAGAAAGAGTATGAACGAAAAAGAGAAAGGAAATGGTGAATGGGAGATTCGGCCAAGGTATAGAAAAACTATTCGGCTTTGATGATGAAACAAGTGATGGAAGAAAAGAAGAGAAAGTTTGAGGTTAAGAGGTTCGGCTATAGGAGAAAGTAAAGGAAAAGGTTCGGCTATGGTGAAGATGGAGGGTGTATTTCGGCTTTTTAGAGAGTGAAAGAATGACCTTCGGCTTTAGACTATAGTAAAAGAAGAAGACCGAAAATGAATTACTCTTGTTGACACTTTCGGCAAGACTAGAGAAGAGAGAAAAATAATTTCAAAAGAAGGAAAAATGACCACACACACTCTACCACACACCTTATTTCGGCACCTAAGCCCCCTAACCGAACCACTCTTCTCTTGGCCGAAAATGCCACCCCTAGAACCCCACATTCGGCCAACTCTCAAGCCTTCTAAATTTCCTCCTAAATTTCTGAAAATGCCGCTCTCCTCATCCCTTCTTTTCCTCCTAAATTTCCTCCCCTTCAACCATTCAAATGAGTTTGACTCATTCAAACCTCAAGCCTCACTCTCCACCACATATTCAAAATGTTTGACCCATTCAAACTTCCACCTTCCAAGTGCCATAGCCGAATCCACTACCTCCTCCCTGCTTGACGCAAAAAGCAACCCAAAATGCTGTCCATGCTACTCGAACCTCCTCCTCCCTTGCAACTCCTTTAACGTAAACTCCCCTGCACCCAAAGTAGCGTCCCCTTACCACTCCACCACCTCGCTGGTTGTGTCCATGCTCACCACATTTAATCCCTTAAGGCCTAGCTCCCCTCGCTCTCCTCTTAACAACTTTGAACCAAAAATTTTACTAAGGCTCCTACCTAGCCCCATGGTTTCCCGAAGCCCCCAAACACACTCAAATAGCATACAGAGCATACTAACACATAGATATGAATTAAAATGCAAGACCCTCAAAATCCCGTATATTACGCTTCTACCCCTCTTAAAGAAATTTCGGCCTCGAATTACACCTGGTCAAAATAGGTGAGGGTATTTCGTTGCATTGCCTCCTCCTCCGCTCCCACGGCTTCTTCTTCGATCTATGGTTCCGCCACAACACCTTGACTAGAGGAACTGATTTCTTCCGTAATACCTTCACATCCCGCTCCAAAATCTGAATCGGCTCTTCCTCATAGGACAAGTCTGGTCTCAATTCAACTTCCTCAACCGGCACCACGTGAGATGGATCCGATCGGTAACGATGTAGCATTAATACGTGGAACACATCATGCATCTGCTTCAATTCTGAAGGCAACTCTAACTGATACGCCACTGGTCCAACTCGCTTCAAAATCCGATAAGGCCCTATAAACCTAGGACTCAGCTTACCCTTACGTCCAAATCTCATCACCTTCTTCCACGGTGAAACTTTCAGAAACACCCGATCACCCACGACAAATTCTATCTCTTTTCGCTTAAGATCCGCATACGACTTCTGTCTGTCAGATGCCTCCTTCAACCGAGCCCGAATTACCCTAACCTTTTCTTCTGATTCCGCCACTATCTCTGGACCCAAAATATGACGCTCACCCAACTCTGTCCAATACGTAGGAGTGCGATACTTCCGTCCATAGGAGTGCGATACTTCCGTCCATACAACGCTTCATACGGTGCCATCCTAATACTAGCTTGATAACTGTTGTTGTATGCGAACTCTGCTAAGGGTAGAAATTCTTCCCAGCTACCTCTGAAGTTGATAACACATCCCCTCAACATATCTTCCAATACCTGAATTACCCTTTCAGACTGGCCATCCGTTTGTAGATGAAATGCCGTGCTAAAGTCCAATCTGGTGCCCAAAGCCTGATGCAATGCCCTCCAAAACCGCGACGTAAATCTAGGATCCCTATCTGATATTATTGACACTGGCACCCCGTGCAGCCTTACAATTTCTGCCACATACAGCTTCGCCAACCTCTGCAGAGAATAGTCGACTCGCACTGGTATGAGATGTGTGGACTTCGTCAACCGATCCACAATCACCCACACTGAGTCTTTCTTAGTAGGCGTAAGGTGAAGCCCACTAACGAAATCCATCGTGATTCTCTCCCACTTCCATTGTGGAATCTTCACAGGTTGTAGCAACCCCGAAGGCACCTGGTGTTCAGCTTTGACTTACTGACACGTCAAACATTTTCCTATAAATTTCGTGACTTCCCGCTTCAGTCCAGGCCACCAAAACTGATCTCGCAGATCCCTATACAACTTACTCCCTCCAGGATGCATAGCGTAAGGGCTACTATACGATTCCCGAAGAATCTTCTGCCTTAATTCCACATCCTTCGGCATACAAACCCTACCTTAGAAACACAAAACTCCATCGCTGCTCACACTGTAGTCCTGTAATCCCCCATTCTGTACTTGCAGAGGTCTAGCACTCAGAACTTCATCCACCAACTGTTTCTCTTTTACCTGACTTAACCATGTCGGCTTCACCTGCAGCTCCGCTAACAAACTCCCGTCGTCATAAAGACTAAGATGAGCGAGCATCACCCTCAAATCCGACACTACTTTCCGGCTTACCGCATCCGCCACCACATTCGCTTTACCCGGATGGTACTCAATCGAGCAATCATAATCCTTTAATAATTCCACCAACCTCCACTGTCTCAAGTTCAATTCCTTCTGAGTCAGCAGATACCTTAAACTCTTATGGTCTGTGTAGATCACCGACTTCTCCCCATACAAATAGTGCCTCCACACTTTCAAAGCGAAAACCACTGTAGCAAACTCCAAATCATGCGTCAGATAGTTAACTTCATGTGGTCTCAGCTGCCGAGACGCATAGGCAACCACCTTCCCTTCCTGCATCAGCACACAACCTAACCCCGTATGAGAAGCGTCACAATACACCACAAAATCTTTCCCTGCCACAGGCTGAATTAGAACCAGAGCCTCTGTCAAAACCCTTTTTAATTTCTCAAAACTCTCCTGCTGCTTGTCCGTCCACACAAAAGGTACCTCTTTCCTCAATAACTTAGTCAAAGGTGCTGCTATCGAAGAAAACCCTTCGACAAACCTCCTATAGTAGCCTGCTAACCCCAAGAAACTGCAAATCTCTGCCATTGACTTAGGTGGTTTCCAATCCAATACCGCCTCAATCTTCCGAGGGTGCACTCTTACCCCTTCTGCAGACACCACATGACCCAGAAAAGTAACTTCCCTTAACCAAAATTCGCACTTGCTAAATTTGGCATATAACTTCTTTTCCCTTAAAACCTGCAGCACCACCCGAAGATGCGCATCATGCTCCTCCTCTGAATTGGAATATACTAGGATGTCGTCTATAAACACCACGTCAAACTGGTCCAAGTAGGGTCGGAAAACCCGGTTCATCATATCCATGAACGCAGGTGGGGCGTTCGTCAAACCGAATGGCATTACTAGGAATTCATAATGCCCGTATCGAGTCTGAAAAGCCGTATTATGGATATCCGCTTCCTTCACCTTAAGCTGATGATATCCTGACCTCAGATCTATCTTCGAGAAGACCGCAGCCCCTCTGAGCTGATCAAACAAGTCGTCTATCCTTGGCAGCGAATATTTGTTCTTGATCGTCAGTTTATTCAACTGGCGATAATCTATGCACATACGCATAGATCCGTCCTTCTTCTTCACAAATAGAATCGGTGCTCCCTATGGAGACACACTGGGTCGGATAAACCCGCGATCTAGTAACTCTTGGATTTGGGCCTTCAGTTCAACCAACTCCTTTGGTGCCATCCTATAAGGAGCGATGGACACCGGCGCTGTACTCGGCAGCAAGTCGATTCCAAACTCCACCTCACGATCCGGAGGTAACCCTGGAAGTTCTTCTGAAAAAATATCCACAAACTCCCTCACTGTTCTAACCTTCCCCACATCAGCTTCCTTTGCATCCAGAGCACTCACAAACATTAAGAATGCTATACACCCCTTCTTTACCATCTTCTCCGCCTTAAGAGCAGACACTACATTAGACAGGTAGTCTCTCCTCTCACCTATCACCACAACCTCATTGTCCTCGGGAGTCCTCAACGACATGCGCTTTGTAGCACAGTCTAAATTCTCACAATACCCCACTAGCCAGTCCATGCCTAGTATCAAGTCAAATTCTCCGAACGGCAGCTCCATCAAGTTAGCCGGAAACACTGACCCCTGAACTTCTAAAGGCACGTCTCTAAAAAGTTTATCTACCACTACTGATTGCCCTAAAGGACTAAGTACTGTCATCTTCCTAGAGACAATTTCAGGACTCACATTCAACGTTCCAGACACCATGCTAGCAATATATGAGTGTGTCGATCCAACATCAATTAAAGCGAAGAAGGGTAACCCGAAATAAGGAACGCATTACCGCTATAACGTCGTGCATCCCCTCCTCACGACGTGCGTCTGCGTAAACCAACCCCGGGCCGCCTAGCATCCGCACTCCCAGTACCTCTACCGGTGCTCCACGACCTCGGCGAACAATTCCCTCCACGGTTCGCACTACCGACCCTCAACGCTCGTTGACCACCCCTTTCGAGCTGCACATACCCCACGACCTACCGTTCGAGTCCTATCCATGTCCCGAGGACGGTTCTTAACCAAGTGATCCTTCGACTCACACATGTATGAGCTTTGTTCCTTCCCCAGCACTCTCCTACATGAGACCTCCCACACTGGGCACACGGTCGAAACTGATTCCCAGCAACTGGCATAGAAACACGAGCAGAACTCTCAACCCTAGGCTTTTTCTGAAAACCTCCAGATGATGCTGACGGTCCAAAACTCCTCTTATTCTTGCCTCTGTCCCTATCCCTATTCTGCCTCTCAGTACGCTTAACCTCGTCCGCTATTCTAGCTTTTTCTACCAAAGTGGCAAAGTCCCTCTCTCACTGAGGAGCGATCAACACCCGCAGCTCATCTCGCAGCCCATCCTCAAATCTAACACAGCGCTCGTAATTAGTAGCAATAATTCCCCGAGCATACCGGCTCAGCCGCAAAAATTTTGCCTCGTACTCCGCTACCGTCTTACCCCTTGCACTAAGTTCAAGAATGCCTTCCTCTGTGCATCCACGTAACTAGCCCCTACGTATTTCCCCTCAAACTTAATCTTAAAGAAACCCCAATCCACTCGATCTGCCGGAGTACCCTCTCTGACAGTGAGCCACCACTGGTAGGCCTCATCCTGAAGTAACGAAACAGCGCCCTTCAACTTCTCCTCAGCAGTGCAGTCCAAGTCATCCATGATCCTCTCGACTGCCTCTAACCAATACTCTGCCACATTCGGAGCTACCCCAGAGACACTTCTAAATATCTCGGCTCCATTCGCTCGAAGTCGCTCAGACACGGACTTCCGAGCCCCAGTACCCATATTAGCTCCTGCAACTCTTTCCAAAACCCGTAGCATAGCCTGCGACACCACGTCATCTTCACCTGTTTGATCCTGAAACTCTACTCCCGTGACCGGTGGCGGCGCCTCGTTCTCTGATCCCTGACCAGACCCAACTGGTTCCGATACAGCCATCCTGCCTCTACCACCCCCACGGGTATTACGACCACGTCCCCTAGAACTCATGTCTAACGTTGCGTCTTAATCTGAATTAAGAAGTTTTATGCATTAGCTTTCTTTCCACCCATTGATTAAAGGAGTAGTTTTATGGTATAGAATTTCGAGTTATTCTTTCGTAAAGAGCACACATCCCTAAAGTTTCAGTCTCTAGAGAGAATACCCTAAATTATATCATCCACAACAATATCCACAATAATGCATCATATATCCACTTCCACTCAATTCATTTATACAGTCAGGGGACTTACCTGGCAGACCTGGGCCGGAAGATTCGAATGCCATGCCTTCAAAAGTCCATTCCATGGAAAATTTCTTTTAACTAACTTTGAAATACCAAGTTTGAAAACGTTGTGGGCCTCAAAACACATAGGCCGAGTTTAAAATCTGGGCTCTGATACCAAATTGTAACACCCCAAACCCGGCCCAAAACACCACGGCCGAATTCGAAATGTTACTGGGGAAAAATGTTTGAAAAAAAATTCGGCTTTGAAGACGAAAGAGAATCAATTTTAAGTTCTAAAATAGTTACTTCATTTAAGAAGGGGTTTGTCGTTCTGAAAATAGTAGTTTGCCGGGAAAACAAAACTTAGAAGGTTGTGTAAAGTTTAAATTATTATATGCATAAAAATTTGAGAGAACAAGTGCTTGTGAGTAGTCCAGGTTTGAAAACTTTAATTTGATTTTTAAGTTGTATATGTCTCGAAATCATTCCCAATTATTAATCCGCTAATAATTCTAACTCAAACCATAATAAAAATCCCGAAACATTTTAAGCGGCCTTATTAAAATAAAAATGTCCCAAAATGTAATGCAAAGTTTAATATGTGAATAGAAATAAACAGCTTTTGCATGGCCACCTCGAATCCACTCCAGCCCGGTCCATCGAATCATGTCTCACCTACATGGTTTTTGAGAAAAATAGGGTGAGTCAAACCGACTCAGTGCGTAATTAAACCACATGATCCACAAACGGGCTTGACCCCAAATCCACATCAACCACATACCATGCATAAAAATGCAATATGTTAACCCAACCCAACCTAGTATCCAACCGCTACACACCACCCGTATATCCAGCCACCACACACCTGGGGATTACTAAATCGACCCTCCATCCGCTACACACCTTTTTGGCAGTCAATGCCGTCCACCTAGTGGTCTAGCCACTGATCCACGTGATTAAAATTACCAATATCCACGATGAGACTCAAGGCCAACATCAATCTATAGTGAGGCTCGAGGCCATCACTAATCCACGTACATAGATGTACACACTTCCCCTTATTCAATATATCCCGAACCCCATGCACATGCAACATACCATGATGGAATGACAATGTAATCATGTGAACATAACAGATATCCATATATAACATGCTTACAAAGATCCACATATATCCATCCACATTTTAATATAGGAAATGTACTAACCTGATTACCGGATTACCCAATATGGGTAACAATACCACCACAGCCACTTTATCGGCTACCACACATATCACAAGCATTTGACTAATTAAACAAAGAAACAATTATATTAACTACACACCGAGAACTCAAGCACTAGACTCTCAATTTCCCTAACGTCCTCACTCGAAGAGACTATAGCGATCGCTTGTCTCTTTTCGACGCCGCCCACACCCCGGTGGCCAATCCCGAACCGCTGAAACAGACCGTTTCTTGAACTTAGGGGTAGGAACTACGTGTCTAACCCCTTTCTCTCTTTGGCTGATATTCGAATCCATCAAACAAAGTCTTTGGTCAGAAGACCCAGGTTAATACGTTAATTCAGATCTAAGCGAAACCAAACGAATGCTAAAATCGAAAGAACACTCTTACCAAAGTCGACCTAAATCCCGAAGGCCCTCACTTGAGCTTGAAGGTAGTCGAGATCCCTACACGAGCCATGTTAGATTCGGCCTAACATCTATGGACAAAAGAAATGGCCTTTGGCCGAACCAAATACCTTCTTACCTTGATTGATCAAGTCCCGAAAGATCCTTAATACTCCACTACTACTATTCCGATTGAGAAGATTGGTAGGAGATGAACGACAACGTCCCCTTTACAGGCTCTGACAGATTCAGCCAAGAGATATAATTGGAGAAATAAATACAATAGTAGAAGAGAAGAAAGAGTATGAACGAAAAAGAGAAAGGAAATGGTGAATGGGAGATTTGGCCAAGGTATAGAAAAACTATTCGGCTTTGATGATGAAACAAGTGATGGAAGAAAAGAAGAGAAAGTTTGAGGTTAAGAGGTTCGGCTATAGGAGAAAGTGAAGGAAAAGGTTCGGCTATGGTGAAGATGGAGGGTGTATTTTAGCTTTTAGAGAGTGAAAGAATAACCTTCTACTTTTTTAGACTATAGTAAAAGAAGAAGACTGAAAATGAATTACTCTTGTTGACACTTTCGGCAAGACTACGTAAGAGAAAAATGATTTCAAAAGAAGGAAAAATGACCACACACACTCTACCACACACCTTATTTCGCACCCTAAGCCCCTAACCGAACCACTCTCCTCTTGGCCGAAAATGCCACCCCTAGAACCCCACATTCGACCAACTCTCAAGCCCCTCTCCTCATCCCTTCTTTTCCTCCTAAATTTCATCCCCTTCACCCATTCAAATGAGTTTGACTCATTCAAACCTCATGCCTCACTCTCCACCACATATTCAAAATGTTTGACCTATTCAAACTTCCACATTCCAAGTGCCATAGCCGAATCTACTACCTCCTCCTGCTTGACGCAAAAAGCAACCCAAAATGCTGTCCATGCTACTCGAACCTCCTCCTCCCTTGCAACTACTTTAACGCAAACTCCCCTGCACCCAAAGTGGCGTCCCCTTGCCACTCCACCACCTCGCTGCTTGTGTCCATGCTCACCACATTTAATCCCTTAAGGCCTAGCTCCCCTCGCTCTCCTCTTAACAACTTTGAAGCAAAAATTTTACTAAGGCTCCTACCTAGCCCCAAGGTTTCCCGAAACCCCCAAACACACTCAAATAGCATACAGAGCATACTAACACATAGATATGAATTAAAATGCAAGACCCCTCAAAATCCCGGATATTACAAACAATTATCAATATTTGTGGCGTTTAAGATAAAAATGCCGGTAATGTATAAACATATTGCGGCGTTTAGGATAAAACGCCACGAATAACCAAGATAAAACGGCTACGTTTACCATATTAGTTTACAAATTTGCGGCATTTTTTCCGAAAAACGCCGGTGATTCATAACATTTTGTGGCGTTTTCACAAAAATGCCACTAACTCTGCACAAGTGAAAACGGCACCGTCTCACTGTTCACCATATTTTGCAGCGTTTTTTTTAAAGCGCCACTAAAACAAAGCTGAAAACGTCATCGTTTTTTATACCCGAACCATATTTGCGGCGTTTATAAGCAAAAATGGCACTAAAAGTACACATAAAACGGTAACATTTTGCAGACTCTTTTGCGACATTTTCATTAAAACGCCACTAAAATTAAACCAGTTCCTATATTTTGATTTTTAATATAAACAAAATATATATTTTATATACTTATATATTAAATAATATGGGTATAGTACAAATTAAATGGCATGAATCTTAGTAAATTCCAAATATTGCTTCAGTTATCAACAGTATATATACCTTAAAGCTCAAACCATAAACACTTCAGTTTTTAATAGTATACCTTAAACCTCAAACCATAAACGTTTTTAATAGTATACCTTAAACCTCAAACCATAAACACACTCTCAACCCTAAGTATAGTTGAAACTTTAATTTTGATTTTATCATACACATTTTAAAAAATAAATACATCAATATATTTTTATATTTAATAAATATAAATATTTATGCATGCATATATAAATAATAATAAAATGGTGTTAATTATATCAATATAATTGCATATGTTAATATTTTATCTGGATCAAATTAAAGTATACAATTGCACACTAAACTATTGTTCATGTATGCCTTTGGGATTTAACCCATTAATTTTGATATATATATATATTAAAAATAATAATTTATATTTATCTTATTTAGATTTATATTCTAAAAAATCCAAAATTAAACCCTTAATCGTATACCTAAACATATTAACCATAAACCACAAACACGAATCACCAACACTGAGCCCCAAACTCTAAAACCCTAAACTATAACCCTAAATTAAGTACCATAAATCCTAGACCATAAAACCCATAACTGGCCTAAACTCTAAATCGTATGTAAACCCTAAACCATAATCCTAGACCATATTTTTTGGAAATTCGTATCGCCAATGTTATATATATATTTTATATGCTTATATTAAATAATATGGATATAGTACCAAATGGCATGAATCTTAGTAAATTAATTAATCCAATTACTGTTTTTCAGTCCAAACAGTATATATCCTTAAACCTTAACCCCCAAACATAAATATATATGTGACTGAATTTCTAATTAAATAAAATAAGAGAATGTTTACAAGTTAAGTTAAACCAAAAATATATTAAATTAATACTATCTCTTTTACGATTATATAAGAGAAATTATTTAATATATAAATTAAAAAACAATCATCACATTTAAAACAACTTTAAAATTGTTTTAAATAATATTATTTTAAATTATTCTATTAAATGATATCAATGTAGTACAAAATGACATGAATCTCAGAAAAATCCAACTGTTGTACATCCAATTCTCCAACAGTATCATTTCCTTGAACCATAAATTAAACGTAGTTAGCTAAACCCTAAATATAAATTTTATAAGGGACAAAAGTAATTAAAATAGAATGTTAATGCTTACCTAGACCCTAAAATAAATTATTTTTTTATTAATAACTCTAACCCCTAAAGCCTAATAGCCAAACCCCTAAAATCACAACCCTTAAATTTATTTTTTTGCGGCGTTTTTTTGTAAAACGCCGCTAATGAAGACTTTTTGCGGCGTTTAACAACAAACACACTAGTTCTCGATCCTATAGCTCAACCACAAAATGTCGTCGTATTGCTTAACATATTTGCGGCGTTTATTGAGAAGCGCCACTAATGCTCTTCATATGGCGGCATTTTTATGAAAGCGCCGCTAATGATCAGACATATAGCGGCGTTTCTATGAAAGCGCCGCTAATGCTCAGACCTATTGCGGTGTTTCTGCGAAAGCGCCGCTAATGCTCAGACCTATAGCGGCGTTTTTCTATAAAACGCTGCTATTTCTCATTTTTAGCGGCGTTTTGGCCAAAAACGCCCCTATTGCTCAAATTTTTTGCGGCGTTTTCTTTCAAACGCCACTAATGTATAATATTTGCGGTGTTTTTTCTTAAAACGCCACTGAAAATGTCGCTAAAAGTCTATTTTGGTGTAGTGCCATAAGGCACTTCTACGAACTCAAAATTTAAGACATTCACACAAGCATGCATTTCATGAATTTCATCATCATTGAATAAGAACTTGTCAAGTATAGGCAAATTTCCAATGACCATTTACAAAATGAATTGAACAACATTAATAGCCAACACTTTGGCTAACAAATATGACTTAACAAAATGACCAAGTCCTATACATGCCATACTCAAAATGAATCTAACTTGGCTATACCAAAGAGTAGTCAATAGTGTGATTTCTGAACTCCGACGTTCCACGAATTCTTGAGCTAACTTGGCAATGCTACAAGGAAAAGGGAAATGAGAGGGGTAAGCATAAAGCTTAGTAAGTTTGCATGAAATAAATAGCAACATAAAGCTCATAATTTCATTCATCCATTGCATTGAACAAAACACAAGTCTTAAGCTCATTTCCATAACTTACTCATACTTACTCTTACCAATTACATATCATGCCACATATAGTAAACCATTCTCGTGAATTACTCACATATACCTGTATCACTTCATCACATAGTCTTAGCATTAATCTCATCTCTATCATAAGCTTAACTATTTACCCCATTAAATCACTTGGGATATTCAAGGATACATGATCATCCTCATTCACATAATTACGACACCAATGCCACATCCCAGATGTGGTCTTACGTGGGGTCACTTCTAGATGCCGATGCCATATCCCAGATATGGTTTTATACGGGATCTCATATCGATTGTCGATGCCATATCCCAGATATGGTCTTATACATTTCTCATATACAATGCCGATGCCATATCCCAGATATGGTCTTATACGGGATTTCAATTTGGTGCCGAGGCCACGTCCCAGATATGGTCTTATACGGGACCTTACCCATCTCGAGTATTGATGATAATATTCTCTCGTTTATTTAAGTCCAACTAGGACTTCAACATCATATGTTCTCATTATTTCATCATTCACATCATTATTCGATTTCATAGAAATAATATACATCATCATTACTATCAAACATTTTAAAGCTTAATAACACGATGTTGAATTTATTACACACAAACTTACCTCGATTTCAAAATAGGCTTAATTGCCGATCTAGTCTGATACCTTGCCTTTTCCTCGGTCAAGGCTAATTCTTCGTTCTTCTTGATCTATAATAACAATTTAGCTCATTTAATAATCACATTAATCAACACATCTCAAAATTCATATTTTGGCAAAATTACCGTTTTGCCCTCATACTTTCTCCAAATGACTATTTTACCCCTAGGCTCGGAAATCAATTCTAATCAAATTTCTTTCTTTAGTGAGCCTAGGTGAACATTTATTACTCTTATGGCAGCCCTCAATGCTCATTATTTCACACATTTACCACATATTTTATAACCTTTACAAAAAGGTCCTTTGAGGTGTTTTCATGATAACACCTTTCACAAAAGTTGTTCATCTAACAACTAGGAATCATATCCTTCCATAAAAATGAAGCAAAAAACATAAATGCTCACATGGAAAAACCCCAGGTTTTCAACCATTTTGCAAAATAGTCCCCTCATTAGCTAGCTTAAGCTTTAGGGGTTCCAAAAGTACAAATTTTATCAAGAAAGACCATTAAAATCACTTGTAAGGAGAAAAGCTTGCTGAAATTTTTGAGCTCTCAACCCCTATTTTGCTGCTAATTTTTGGTGGAGAAGATGGAGAGAAAAGGTGATATTTTTCTTCTCTTTATTTTAATATAAACCATCAATTTAGTCACCAAATTTCTACCAACTTTGACTCATTTTTCAACTCTTTGTCCCCTATGGCCGGCCACCCTATTTCTAAGGGTATAATTTCCCATTAAAGGCCTCCAATAATATTCTATGGCTTTTAGAGACCTTTAGCTTATAAAATGGAACTTTCGTACTTTATGCGATTTAGTCCTTTTTCGCGATTAAGCATGCAATCGCTAAAATTAAAGCACCAAAATTTTCATGCACCTATATAATCATGCTTTAACTCAAAAAATAATACTAAAATAATTTTCTTCGACCTTGGATTAGTAGTTCCGAAACCACTGTTCTGACTAGCCCCTAAATCGGGCTGTTACATCACCCGTGTGGGCCCACACGCCCGTGTAACCCACACGGCCCAATTCGGCATGGCCCGTGTATCGCACACGGCCAGCCTCGTCGATCACACGCCCGTGTTCGGTCACACGGCCTACCACACGGGCGGCCACATGGCCGTGTGGCGTCCACAATAACATTTTTTGGCTTTTTGCTGATTTCTAGTTTTAGAGTTGTGTTTACACACCTGTTATGGTTTTGCAGCAAAACACTTCTGAGCTCAGTCATTCCTAAAATTGATCATTCACTTTAATCGTTAGCCTCAACTCATGAAAGCACAACAACACAGAACCGAATATACTTCCATTTCAAACGCACAATACGAACCTTGAAACTCAGAACTAATATGCTAAAACTCCACAGAAGAGGGACCTCAATCAAAACGATTCCTTTCTGTCAAGACTATAGTAACATCCAATTAGCATTTAATTTAGGCACAAATCAAAGTGTCAAAGTTTTACTTACCAGAATAACGACAAGAACCGAACCACGAGAACAATCAATGATAGGAAATTGGTATAACAGAGTGGAGGAAACAAGAATCGACAATATAAAGGGGGAGGGACGAAAAGAAGAATAATCGGCCTAAGGATCAACAATTCGGTAGCAACCAACAAGAACAGAAAGGAGGTGACAGCAAGAAGAAGAAGAAAAAAATATTGGTAGGGAAGTGTGCAAAACCAAAAAAAGAATAAAAAAGAAGTAGCAGAAATTCACTAGCAATATTCGGCAGAGGAAGGGGAATAGTTGACAGAAAATTGAGAGAAAACAAAAGCTAAAGTCGAATTTTGGGAAAGGAATCAGTTTCGGCACAACTACTGATCACTTCCCTTGATCCACTCCTCAAAACTCTCCTACTATCCCTCCACAAACCGTCCACCTTCCCACTACACCTCAAATTCCTTATTTTCCTCCACCAATCCCACAACTACCGAAATCCCCCTCTTTATCCTCCTAAAAATCGGCCACAACATCCCCACACTCCTCAAATACTTAGAATTTCAGTCAAACTACAATACTCATACGGCACAAACAGTAAAAATAAATCCCCTTGATCACACAGAAATTTGAACCTCAGACCTTCAGCCACATAGCACTCCACTTAACCACCAGACCAGCAGGCCCATTTTGACATTTTTTTACCAACATTTATTTATAAGCCTACTGATTAGAGATAGGGGTTTATTCATTTAAAAACAAAAATTTGCCCAAGCTAAGGCTTGAACTTGGGATCTCACACATACACCCAGAACACTTAACCACTGAATCAGATACATAGTTGTGTCACAAACATACGAAAATAAATACATAAGAGATTTTTGGGGCGTTACAACTCTACCCCCTAAAAGAAAATTTCGGCCTCGAAATTTTACCTGATCAGAACAGATGAGGATACTGCTATCGCATCGCATCCTCAGACTCCCATGTGGCCTCCTCAGAGCTATTGTAACACCCCTTACCCATATCCGACGCTGGAACCGGGTACAAGGCATTACCGTACATAACTTGCTCAAACATACAACATCGAGCCAAAAAATTTCATTTCAACTTAAAAATTCTCATTCGAGATCATAACATCCCTCTTATAGGTCTACGAGACCTTAAACACACTTACGGAGTGGATCGAGACTTAACCGGAAACTTTTGAACACTTAGAAAATTTTTACTTAAAATAGGGCCACACGCCCGTGTGGAGAGGGACACGTCTGTGTAGGCAAGCCGTGTGGTCACATACGCCCATGTCCCTAGTCCGTGTGGATTTTATTTTTCCTTTCGAACCTACAGAGGTTTTTACACAGCTGGACACACGCCTATGTCCATGGTCCGTGTCCCTCACACGGCCACAACACGCCCGTGTCTTAGCCCGTGTGCAAAAACCTTGACATTCTTTTTCTGACGTCATCACCCCATAAATGTCACACGGGCAAGGCACACGCCCGTGTCCTTCGACCCTGTGGTGAATTAAATTCCTAATTCAGGTGCAGACTTCACACGGCCTGGGCACACGCCTATATACTATGGTCATGTCTTCCACACGGTTGAGACACACGGCCGTGTCTCAGTCCATATGTTTACTACTGGGCATTCTGACTTGACAACCTAGCCTGCAGGGGGACACACGGCCTATCAACACGCCCATGGGGCTGACTATGTGTCACACATGGCCTAGCAAACACCCGTGTGTCTATCCGTGTGGACAATTGTAAGGCTATCTACCAAGCCAATTTCCACCCTACAAAGCAACAACACTTATGCCATTTCAATGCAACATACATCAAGACCATAAGGCACTTCTAATACCCAAAATCAAGACATCCACACATAGGTTTAAACTACATTCATCCTGTTAATATTTCACTCATTACTCCTCCCATCACAAAAGCGTGTACTTCATGAATTGAATGACCAATTTCCAATGGCCATTTACAAAATGAATTGAATGACATTAATAGCCACACATTGGCTAACCAATATGACATATCAAAAAAAAAACCAAGTTTCCTATACATGCCATACTCAAAATAAACCAAACTTTGCTATACCAAAGAGAAGTTGATAGTGTGATCCGAACTCCGACGTCCTACGATCCCCGAGTTAGCTTGGCGATACAACAAGGAAGAGGGAAATGATAGGGGTAATCATAAAGTTTAGTAAGTTTGCATGAATAAATAGCAACATAAAGGCTCATGATAACATTCATTCGTCACACTAATTAATACACAAGTCTCAAGGACATCGACTTAACTTAGTCATGCTTACTCTTACCAAATCACATATCACATTTTGCATTCATTTCTCGTAAGTTACTCATGGGTACCTATATCACTTCATCACATAACTTTAGCACTTTTATTCTCTTGAACATAGACTTAGCCCGTTTTGCCCGTTGAACTACTTGGACTATCGTAGGATACTAAATCTCATCATACATGTAGCACGATGCCAATGCTATATCCCATATATGGTCTTACATGGGTTCACATCTTGATGCCGATGCCATATCCCAGATAGGGTCTTATACGAGATCGTATATCGATGACGATGCCATGTCCCAGACATGGTCTTACATGAGATCTCCTTTCGGTGCCGAGGACATGTCTTAGACATGGTCTTATACGGGACCTTCTTTATCTTATGTTATGACAATGGTATATTTAGTATTCCTATTGTTCAACTGGGACTTCAATTAAACATAATATTAGTATACTTCCATCGAGGCATCATTACTCAATTTCATAGAAATAGTATACATTTCTCATGATATCAAGCAATTAAGAATTTAATAGCATTATGTATCTTTAATTTCACACAAACTTACCTCGGTTCCAAAATAGGCCAATTTACCGATCTAATCCGAAACCTTACCTTTTCCTCGGTCAATGTTAATTCATCGTTCTTCTTGATCTATAATAAAAAATTCACTCATTTAATTACCACATTAATCAATACATTTCAATAATCATACTTTGGCAAAATTACCATTTTGCCCTTAGACTTGCACAAAATTACAAATTTACCCCTAAGCTCGTAAATCGATTATAACCAAATTTCCTCGTTTAAAAAGCCTAGTTGAACATTTATTACTCTTATAGCAACTCCCAATACTCATTATTTCACACATTTACCATCTATTTTACAACCTTTATAAAAAGGTCCTTTTAGGTGTTTTCATGTAAACACCTTTCACAAAAGTTGTTTCTTTAACAACTAAGGCTCATTTTCTTCCATAAAATTTCAGAAATCAACACTAATGCTCTCATTTCAAAACCCTAGGTTTTCAACCATTTTGTAAAATCGTCCCCTCATTAGCTAGCTCAAGCTACAAGGATCTCAAAAGTACAAAAATTATCAAAGAATGACCATTAAAACACTTACTTGCAAGGAGAAAAGCTTGGCTGAAATTTTTGAGTTCTCAACCCCTTATTTTGCTGAAAATTTTGGTGGAGAAGATGGAGAGAAAAGATGATATCTTTCTTTTCCTTATTTTATAATTAAAAATCAATTTAGTCACCAAATTTTTACCTAACCATTGACCAAGTCTTTTCTTTGTCCCTATGGCCGGCCACCACCCTAAACAAGGCCTAATTGCACATTAGGCACCTCCAATTAATATTCTATAGCTATTAGACACCTTTTGCTTGTAGAACAACACTTTCGCACTTTATGCGATTTAGTCCTTTTTTGCAATTAAGCATGCAATCGCTAAAATTAATGCACCAAATTTTCATACACTTATATAATCATACTATATCACATACACAATTATAAAAATAATTTTCTCCTAAATCGGGCTGTTACAATTCTCCCCTCTTAGGGATTTTTGTCCCCGAAAATCTTACCAGTAAAAAGGTTAGGATATTGGTTTCTCATAGCTTCCTCAGGCTCCCATGTAGCCTCTTCTACTCCATGTCTTTGCCATAGTACTTTCACAAGGGCTATACTTTTGTTTCTCAACTGTTTGACTTCTCGTGCCAAAATCTTAACCGGCTCTTCGCCATAAGTCATGTCTGGTTGAATTTCTACCTCTGTTGGTACAATCACATGCGAATGGTCTGTTCGGTAGCGACGCAACATAGACACTTGGAAAAAATCATGAATCTTTTCCAACTCAGATGGTAAAGCCAAACGATAAGCTACCGGCCATATCCTCTCGGTAATCTCATACGGTCTGATAAAGCGCGGGCTCAATTTGCCTTTTCGACCAAATCTGAGGACTTTTTTCCATGGTGACACTTTTAAAAATACTTTATCACTAACTTGAAACTCAATCTCTTTCCGTTTTAAATCTGTGTAAGACTTTTGTCTATCTGAGGCAGCTTTTAAACAATCGCGTATCACCTTTACTTTCTCTTCAGTGTCTCTGACCAAATCGACCCCGTGAATCTGATTCTCTTTGAGTTTAGTCCAATATAAAGGTGTTCGGCACTTACGCCCATACAATGCCTCGTAAGGTGCCATTTTCAAGCTTGAATAAAAACTGTTATTGTAGGCAAATTCTACTAATGTAAGTACTTTTCCCAGCTGCCTTGAAATTCCAAAACACATCATCGGGGCATGTATTCTAATATCTGTATTACCCTTTCTGACTGACCATCGTTCTGCAGATGAAAAGTTGTACTAAAACTCAACTTTGTGCCTAAGGCTTCTTGCAACTTTTTCCAAAATTGTGATGTAAATCTCGAATCTCTATCTAAAATAATCGACAACGGTACTCCGTGAAGTCTTATTATTTCTGACATATACAAATTCGCCATCTTATCAAGCGAATAAGTACTGGTATAAAATGGGCCGACTTTGTGAGTCCATCAACCACAACCCATACCGCATCTTTCTTTTTCGGTGACAAAGGCAAACTCGTCACAAAATCCATAGTAATAAGGTCCCATTTCCACTCGAGAACCATAATAGGCTGAAGAAAACCTGAGGGTACTTGGTGCTCAGCCTTCACTTGTTGACAAATTGAGCATCTCGATACAAACTCAGAAATGTCTTTCTTCATACTCGGCCACCAATACCCTTTCTTCAAGTCGTTATACATTTTTGTTCTGCTTGGATGTATAGATAAACATCCGCTATGTGCCTCATGTAAAATTTTTTGAATAAGCTCATCATCTCTCGAAACACAGACTCTATCTCGGAACATTAAACATTCATCAGAATTAATTCGAAAGTCTAACTCAACACTCGACTCACATTGAACTATTTTAGCTTGCAAATTAGGGTTGCCTTTCTGAGCCTTACAAATCTCCTAGAGAAACATCGGTCTAGCCCTTAACTCAGCTAGAATAGAACCATCATCTGACAAAGCCATCTGTATATTCGTAGCTCTCAATGCAAATAGGGATTTCCTACTCAAGGCATCGGCGACCACGTTTGCCTTTCCAGGATGGTAGTCAATCACTAACTCATAATCCTTTATTAGATCTAACCATCTTCTCTGCCTTAGATTCAATTCCTTTTGAGTCATCAAGTACTTTAGGCTCTTATGATCCGTGAACACTTGACATTTCTCACCATACAAATGGTGTCTCCATATATTTAATGCAAATACAATTGCGGCTAATTCTAAATCATGGGTCGAGTAATTCTTCTCGTGCATCTTTAATTGTCTAGAGGCATATGCTATCACCTTGCCCTCTTGCATGAGTACACAACCCAATCTATTCAAGGATGCATCGCTGTAGACCACAAATTCCTTTCCCGGCTTAGGTTGTACTAAAACTGGAACCTCGCTCAACAATGCCTTTAATTTCTCAAAACTTTGCTGGCACTTTTCTGTCCACTCAAACTTCACATCTTTTTGTAGTAGCCTAGTCATCGGGGTAGCTATCATGGAAAATCCCTTGATAAAACGTCTATAATAGCCAGCTAGGCCTAGAAAACTCCTAACCTCGATTACGTTCCTTGGCGATTTCCAATCAACAATTGCTGAGATCTTACTCGGGTCAACTCTAATTTCGTCTCCCGAGACAATATGCCCCAAGAATCCAACTTCTTTAATCCAAAATTCACTTTTACTAAACTTGGCATAAAATTGTTTATCTCTCAAGATTTGCAGAACCATTCTCAAATGTTCATCATGCTCGTTCTCATCCCGAGAGTAAATTAATATATCATCAATAAAGACTACAACAAATTTATCCAAATATGGCCGAAAGATGCGATTCATCAAATCCATGAAAACTGCAGGGGCATTTGTTAAACCGAAAGGCATGACCAAAAATTCATAGTGACCATATCTTGTCCGAAATGCGGTTTTCAGAACATCTGAGTCTTTGACTCTCAACTGATAATATCCAGACCTCAAGTCTATCTTGGAAAACACCGTGGCTCCCTTCAATTGATCAAACAAATCATCGATCCTTGGAAACAGGTATTTGTTCTTCGCGGTTACCTTATTAAGCTATCGATAATCTATACATAACCTCATGGGTCTATCTTTCTTCTTCACAAATAATACGGGAGCACTCTACAGAGAATAACTCGGTCTTACAAAGCCTTTATCTGTTAATTCTTGTAACTGTGCCTTCAATTCTTTCAACTCAGTTGGAGCCATCCTATACGGAGCAATTGAAATAGGTGCAGTACCAGGAGCTAACTCAATCCCAAATTCAATCTCTCTAACTGAAGGTAACCCTGACAATTCTTCTGGGAAAACATCTGGATACTCACATACTATAGGCACTGATTCAATTCTTAACTCAGTCTCTTTAGCATTCATCACAAAGGCAAGATAAGCTTCGTATCTCTTTCTTACATATTTCTGAGCAGACATATGAGAAATCACTACAGAAAACTTGTCCTGTTCATCTGATTCAACACGAAGAATATCCCCATTTTTACATTTTAACTCAATAAATTTCCTTCCACAATTCACTATCACATCATGAGTAGTTAACCAATCCATACCAAGGATTACATCAAATTCATCGAACGGCAATAACATAAGATTAGCCGGAAAGAAATGACCTTTAATCCTCAAAGGGAAATCTTTGTATAATCTATCGACTAACACACATTTGCCTAGGGGATTTGACACTTTTATCACGAATTCTGTAGACTCTACAGGCATATTCATGCTAGATACTAATTTCATGCAAACATATGAGTGGGTAGATCCCGGGTCAATTAAAGCTATAACATGAGTATCATAGAGAGAAAATGTACCTGTGATCACGTCAGGGGAGGACGCCTCTTTGCGAGCGCGAATGGCATATGTTCTCGCCGGTGCTCTACCCTCAGATCTTGCAGTCCGCTCTCTAGATGTATTCTTACTACTCATTTCATTTCCCGGGTTTCTCTGCGGCCTTCTTCTAGTAGTATTTCCCGATCTTGTGTTCTAAAATTTCTCTTTCTCACCCATCTCAAGGCAATCTCTGATAAAATGATCTGGGGATCCACACTTGAAACAAGCTCTCTTGCTTGCTCGACACTCCCCGGGGTGACGTCTGCCACATCGTGGACATTCCGGTCTACTTGGTCGAGCGTTGCCAACACTAGCAACCGAAGTGGTCTGAGCTTTAGACCCCGAGTATTGTTTACCCTTACTTCTGCTTAAAAACCCAGCTGGAGTGGCTAATCGAGTAGTGAAATCTCTTGACTTCTTGGATGAAGATTGGAATGACTTACTCAATTGTCTCTTTCTCGAGTCACGGGACTCAATTTCAGCTTTTCTTTTCTCTTTGGCCAACTCCTAGGCCTTACAAGCTTTATCTACTAACACCACAAATTCTTTTAGTTTTAGGACACCAACATACAATCAGATATCCTCATTAAATCCATCTTCAAACCTTTTGCACATGATGGCCTCAGTGGACACGCACTCCCGAGCATATTTACTAAGCCTTACTAACTCACGTTCATATTCAGTCACCGTCATTCGACCTTGTTTTAACTCGAGGAATTCCTTTCTCTTCTGATCAATAAATATTTAGCAAATGTACTTCTTCCGAAACTCCTCTTGGAAGAATTCCCAGTTAACTTTCTCCCTTGGTACAACCGGCACAAGGGTGTTCCACCACTGATAAGCCGAATCTCTTAAGAGAGACACGACAGACTTCACACACTCTTTGGGTTTGCAAGATAATTCGTCAAATACCCTGATGGTATTTTCAAGCCAGAATTCTGCTCTTTCTGGATCATCATCTTTGTTAGCTTAAAATTCCTCGGCTCCTTGTTTCTGGATTTTATCAACCGGAGGCTTTTCTCTTCTTACTACTTCTACCACTTAGGGAGCTACACGGGTAAGCTTAGGAATAGGTGGGGGTGGAGGAGGTTGAGCATTAGGATTTGCTCGAACAAATTCTGTGTACCAGTTGCTCATCATATGGAGAAAGGCTTCTCGAGCCTCTTCTCATTGACCCAAAGTCTCAGGTCTACTTTCTACCGGCACGGTCCTTTGCGCGGGAGCCAGCGCATTACTTGCAGCATCATCGACCGCAGCTCGATCGGGATCCATTTACTATATAAAAACACAATTTAAATCGTTAGGAGTCGTCACACTATCATTATGTAAATAGTCATACATATGGCATGTATAGCTAGACTCATACTTACGCTACGTTAGTCTGAGAATCGACTAAACCGTAGCTCTTATACCACTAAATGTAACACCCCTTACCCGTATCAGATGTCGAAACTGGGTACAAGGCATTACCGTACATAATTTGCTCAAACATACAACATCGAGCCAAAAAAATTCATTTCAACTTAAAACTACTCATTCGAGATCATAACATCCCTCTTATAGGTCTACAAGACCTTAAACACACTTACGGAGTGGTTCAGGACTGAACCAGAAACTTTTGAACACTTAGAAAATTTTTACTTAAAATAGAGCAACACGCCCGTGAGGAGAGGGACACGTCCGTGTAGGCAGGCCGTGTGGTCACACACGCCCATGTCCCTAGTCCGTGTGGATTTTATTTTTCCTTTCGAACCTACAGAGGTTTTCAAACGACTAGACACACGCCCATGTCCATGGCCCGTGTCCCTCACACGGCCACAACACGCCCGTGTCTTAGCCCGTGTGCAAAAACCTTGACATCCTATTTCTGACGTCATCACCCCATAAAAGTCACACGGCCAAGGTACACGCCTGTGTCCTTCGACCGTGTGGCGAATTAAATTCCTAATTCAGGTGCAGACTTCACACGGCTTGGGCACACGCCCATGTACAATGGTCGTGTCTTCCACACGGTTGAGTCACACGGTCGTGTCTCAGCCCGTGTGTTTACTACTGGGCATTCTGACCTGACAACCTAGCATTCAGGGGGACACACGGCCTATCAACACGCCCATTGAGCTGACCGTGTGTCACACATGGCCTAGACACACGCCCGTGTGTCTACCCCAAGTGGACAATTGTAAGGCTATCTACCAAGCCAATTTCCAACCTACAAAGCAACAACACTTATGCCATTTCAATACAACATACATCAAGACCATAAGGCACTTCTAATACCCAAAATCAAGACATCCACACATAGGTTTACACTACATTCATCATGTGAATATTTTATTCATTTCTCGTCCCATCACACAAGCTTGTACTTCATGAAATTCATCATTGATTATATAAAACTTATCAAGTATTGGCCAATTTCCAATGGCCATTTACAAAATGAATTGAATGAAATTAATAGCCATACATTGGCTAACCAATATGACATATCACAAAAAAATAACCAAGTTTCCTATACATGCCATACTAAAAATAAACCAAACTTTGCTATACCAAAGAGAAGTTGATAGTGTGATCCGAACTCCGATGTCCTACGATCCTTGAGTTAGCTTGGTGATACTACAAGGAAGAGGGAAATGAGAGGGGTAAGCATAAAGCTTAGTAAGTGTGAATGAATAAATAGCAACATAAAGGCTCATGATAACATTCATTCATCACACTAATTAATACACAAGTCTCAAGCACATCGACTTAACTTACTCATGCTTACTCTTACCAAATCACATATCACATTTTGTATTCATTTCTCATAAGTTACTCATGGATACCTGTATCACTTCATCACATAACTTTAGCACTTTTATTCTCTTGAACATAGACTTTGCCCTTTTTGCCCGTTGAACTACTTGGAATATCATAGGATACTAAATCTAATCATACATGTAGCACGATGCCAATGCCATATCCCAGATATGGTCTTACATGGGATCACATCTCGAGCCCAATGCCATATCCCAGATATGGTCTTACACATGATCACATCTCGAGGCCGATGTCATATCCCAGATATGGTCTTACACGAGATCTCATATCTTGATGTCGATGCCATATCCCAGATATGGTCTTATACGAGATCGTATATCGATTACGATGCCATGTCCCAGACATGGTCTTACACGAGATCTCCTTTCGAAGCTGAGGCCATGTCCCAGACATGGTCTTATACGGGACCTTCTTTATCTTATGTTATGACAATGGTATCCTTACTATTCCTATTGTTCAACCGGGACTTCAATTCAACATAATATCATTATACTTCCATCGAGGCATCATTATTCAATTTCATAGAAATAATATACATTTCTCATGATATCAAGCAATTAAAAATTTAATAGCATTATGTAGCTTTAATTTCACACAAACTTACCTTGGTTCCAAAATAGGCCAATTTGCCAATCTAGTCCGAAACCTTACCTTTTCATCGGTCAAGGTTAATTCCTTGTTCTTCTTGATCTATATTAACAAATTCACTCATTTAATTACCACATTAATCAATACATTTCAATAATCATACTTTGGCAAAATTACCATTTTGCCCTTAGACTTGCACAAAATTGCGATTTTAGTCCTAGGCTCGTAAATCGATTCTAATCAAATTTTCTCCTTTAACAAGCCTAGCTAAACATTTATTACTCTTATAGAAACTCCCAATACTCATTATTTCACACATTTACCATCTATTTTACAACCTTTACAGAAAGGTCCTTTTAGGTGTTTTCATGGAAACACCTTTCACAAAAGTTGTTTCTTTAACAACTAAGACTCATTTTCTTCCATAAAATTTTAGAAATCAACACTGATGCTCTCATTTAAAAACCCTAGGTTTTCAACCATTTTGCAAAATAGTCCCCTCATTAGCTAGCTCAAGCTACAAGGGTCTCAAAAGTACAAAAATTATCAAAGAATGACCATTAAAACACTTACTTGCAAGGAGAAAAGCTTGGCTGAAATTTTTAAGTTCTCAACCCCTTATTTTTCTAAAAATTTTGGTGGAGAAGATGGAGAGAAAAGATGATATCTTTCTTTTCCTTATTTTATGATTAAAAATCAATTTAGTCACTAAATGTTTACCTAACCAATTGGCCAAGTCTTTTCTTTGTCCCTATGGCCGGCCACCACCCTAAACAAGGCCTAATTGCACATTAGGGACCTCCAATTAATATTCTATAGCTATTAGACACCTTTTGCTTGTAGAACAACACTTTCGCACTTTATGCGATTTAGTCCTTTTTCTCAGTTAAGCATGCAATCGCTAAAATTAATGCACCAAAATTTTCATACACTCATATAATCATGGTATATCACATACATAATTATAAAAATAATTTTCTTCGGCCTCAGATTAGTGGTTTCAAAACCACTATTCTGACTAGCACCTAAATCAGGCTGTTACAACTATGATTACGCCAAAGAACCTTAACTAGTGGGATGGATTTTCTCCTCAAAATCGTTACATCGCGATCCAATATTTGAACCGGCTCCTCCTCGAAAGTCAGATCTGGTTTAACCTCGATCTCCTCCACTGGAACAATATGCGTTGGATTAGAGCGGTAGCGCCTCAACATTGAGACGTGGAATGCATCATGAATCCAATCTAGCTCCGAAGGTAACTCCAGCTGGTAGGCAACTGGTCCTACACGCTTCAGAATATAAGGCCCAATGAATCTAGGGCTCAACTTGCCTTTACGACCAAATCTCGGTACCTTCTTCCATGGCGAGACCTTAAGGAAAACGAAGTCTCCCACAGAATACTCAATTTCACGCCGCTTCAGGTCTGAGTAAGACTTCTGCCTATCAGCTGCCGCTTTCAGTCGGTCTCAAATTAGTCTAACTTTATCCTCGGTATCAAAAACCAGTTCAAGGCCCAGAAAACATCGCTCGCCCAACTCAGTCTAACATGAAGGTGTGCGACACCTACGACCATATAATGCCTCGTACGGTGCCATCTGAATGCTAGACTGATAGCTGTTGTTATAAGAAAACTCTGCTAGCGGTAGGTAATCCTCCCAACTACCTCAGAATTCAATCACACAACTTCTCAACATGTCCTCCAGTATCTAAATCACTTTATTAGATTGACCATCTGTTTGAGGATGGAACGCAGTACTGAAGTCCAACCTTGTACCCCGAGCTTCATGTAGCTTCTTCCAAAACCGTAATGTAAAATGAGGATCCCTATCAGATATTATCGAAATTGATACCCCATGCAGTCTCACTATCTCAGACACATACAGCTTAGCCAGCTTCTACAGAAAGTAGTCAGTACAAATCGGTATTGTAACAGCTCGATTTTGGGGTTAGTCAGAATAGTGGTTTCAGAACCACTAATTTGATATTAGATAAATTAGTTTTAATATTATTTTATGTGTTATGACATAATTATATGAGTGCATGAAAATTTTGGTGCATTAATGTTGGTGATTGCATGCTTAATTGCGAAAAAGGATTAAGTCGCATAAAGTGCGAAAGTTTCATTTTACAAGCTAGAGGTGTCTAATAGATATGGAATATTAAATTGGAGGTTCTTAAAGTGCAATTAGGCCATTGGGGAAGTGATGGCCGGCCTTAGGGGACAAATTAGAGACATGTTGGTGACTTAATTGAATAAAATAAGAGAAAAATAAAGAAGCTATCATCTTTTCCTATTCCCATTTCTTCTTCCACAAAAAATTCAAGCAAAAATAGGGGTTTTTGAAGCTCAAACTTTCAGCCAAGCCATCCTCTTGCAAGTAAGTGATTTTAGTGGTCTTTCTTGATAATTTTTATACTTTTGGAACCCCTAAAGCTTAAGCTAGCTAATGAAGGGACTATTTTACAAAATGGTTGAAAGTTTAGTGATTTGAAATGAGAGTGCTTATCTTGTTTACTGATTTTTTATGAAAGAAAATGAATCTTGGGTGTTAAATACACAATTTTTGTGAAAGGTGTTTCCATGAAAACACCTAAAAGGACCTTTTTGTAAAGATTGTAAATTGAGTAGTAAATGCATGAAATAATTGAAATCTTGAGTTGCTATAAGAGGGAATATGAATCGGCTAGGCTTGAGTGTGTGGAAAAATGAACACATTTCATTTTACGAGCCTAGGGGTAAAATCGTAATTTTGTAAAAGTCTAGGGGCAAAATGGTCATTTTTGCCAAAATAAGATTTTTGGAGTAATTTGATTAATGTGATTATTTAATGAGCTAAATATGTCATTATAGATCAAGAAGAACGTGGAATCAACCTTGACCGGGGAAAAGACAAGGTTTCAGACTAAACCGCAAATTGACATATTTTGTATCAAGGTAAGTTTATGTGTAAACGATACATCCTTATTACGTATGTTTTTACCTATTAATGCATTGTGTGGATGTAAATGCTTATTGGTGATATTTATTAAAAATGGTGGAAAAGAGGGAAATTCTCGGGATGAACCTTCGGGATAGAAATATGGGTACGGATATATATATGTAAATATGAAATTATTGGTGGGTTGTGTGCGATACCACCTTGTTACTTGTTAACGATGGGCTATGTGCGATACCATCGTATTTATTATCATTTTGGTGGGCTGTGTGCGATACCACCGTAATTATCATTGTTGGTGGGTTGTGTGCAATACCACTCTATTATTGATAAATGGTGAGCTGTGTGCGAAACCACCGGGTATCTTGTATCATTCTGAAGGGTTCATCGAGAATCTTGTCTAAGTGAAATTACATGTGGCTTTGTGGTGATGAGTGAAGGGTATATGTACAAGTAAATGTGAGCAATGCTTATGATATGTGTTTGGGATGTGGTAAGGGTTGAAATGATTAAGCATGGCTAAGAGGACTTGAATTGTTTTTAATTAGTGTGTAATTATCATGATTGATAAAGATGTTTTATGATGTATATTGTTTACATATAGACTTACTAAGCTTAAAGCTTACTCCCTTCTCTCTTCCCTTTTTTTTATAGTGTCAAAGAGCCAGCTCGGGATACGAAGATAAGCAAAGGATCACCCACACTATCAGCTCATCTTGGTATAGTTAGATTTAGCATTTTGAGTGTGGCATGTATAGGAGCTAGACTTAGTTGAATGTCATTTTGTTTTGTCCAAATGTGTTGGCTCATTCAAAGATTAATTCTTTTGTATAAGGCCATAGTTGATGGCTCTTTCCTATTAATCTATGAAAAGACGAGGATATTCATGAATGTGTAAGTTGCATGATTGGTTTACTTAGTTTAATTATGCATGAATGGGTTAAAGGTTTGATGTGATTTATGTTTGTATGAGTTGGGGTGATAGAAAGAGCTTGGCAAATAGCCTTGTTCTTGTTCACACGGGTAGACACACGGGCGTGTGTCTAGGCCGTGTGTGACACATGGTCAGCCTTATGGGCGTGTGGTTAGGCCGTGTGTCCCCTTGCATGCTAGGTTGGTAAGTCAGTATGCTCAGTAGTAACCACACAGGAAGAGACACAACTGTGTGTCTCAACCGTATGGAAGACACGGCCATGGACATGGGCGTGTGCCCAGGCCGTGTGAAGTCTGCACCTGAAATTTGGAATTTAATTCGCCACACGGCCGAAGGACACGGGCGTGTGCCTTGGCTGTGTGACATTTATGGGGTGATGATGTCATAAACAGAATGCCAAAGTTTTTGCACACGGGCGAGTCGAGGCCGTGTGAGGGACACGGGCCATTGACACGGGCGTGTGTCAGACTATGTGAAAACCCCTATAGGTACGAATTGAAAAATAAATCTACACGGGTGTGGAACATGGGCATGTGATATGCCACACGGGCGTGCCCCTTCCTCCACACGGGCGTGTAGGCTGTTGGATGAAAATTTTCTAAATCTTTATAGGGATCTTTTAAAGAGTTCAATTTGGTCCCGAACCATTCCTAAAGTGTGATTTAGGCCTCGTAGGCTTGTTTAAGAGGTGTTAAGAAAAGTTTTAAATGTTGCGTGGAAAATCAGATTTCGGTATTGTATGATTAATTGTGTATAAGTCTAGTAATGCCTCGTACCCTGTTCCTGTGTCGAATACGGGTAAGGGGTGTTACAGGTATGAAATGGGCAGACTTGGTCAATCGATCCGCGATGACCCATACTGAATCCTTTAGTGGGTGTGAGGGGTAACCCACTAACGAAGTCCATAGTCACTCGCTCCCACTTCCAAAGTGGAATCTTAACTGGCTGAAGCAACCCCGAAGGTAACTGATGCTCAGCCTTAACTTGTTGACATGTCAGACATTTACCCACAAAGTCTGTAACCTCACACTTAAGACCTGGCCACCAATATAACTCGCAAAGGTCTCAGTACATCTTATTTCCTCCAGGATGCATAGCAAAAGGGCTACTATGCACCTCTCGCATTATAGACTGCCTCAACTCGGTATTATTCGGTACACAGATTCTTCCACGGAAACAGAGTACCCCTTCACTATTCAGTCCAAAATCCACAGTATTCCCACTCTTAATCTATCAAAAATGAAGACCCAAAGACTCGTCCTCCAACTGTTTACCCTTAATCTGCTCTATCCATATCGGTTTAACTTGAAGTTCAGCCAATAGACTACCATCATCAAATAAAATGAGGCGAGCAAACATTGCCCTCAGATCAGCCCTACGGCTCAGCGCGTCAGCTACCACATTGGCCTTACCAGGATGATATTCAATCGTACAGTCGTAGTCCTTAAGCAACTCAATCCACCTACGCTGCCTAAGGTTCAGCTCCTTCTGTGTGAGGAGGTACTTGAGGCTCTTGTGGTCAGTGTAAATGATACACTTCTCACCATACAGGTAATGCCTCCAGATTTTCAGTGCAAGTACCACCGTGGCCAATTCCAAGTCATACGTCAGATAATTCACCTCATGAGTCTTAAGCTGACGAGACGCATACGTTACCACCTTACCCTCTTGCATCAACACACACCCCAAATTGACATGTGATGCATCGCTGTAGACAGTAAAATCTTTTCCAAACTCTAGCTGTATCAGAACAGGGGCCTCCGTCAATACAGTCTTGAGCTTGTCAAAGCTCTCTTGCTGCACGTCAGTCTAGTTAAATGGCATACCCTTACGTAGCAGCTTAGTCAAAGGTGCTGCAATCAGTGAGAACCCCTCTACAAATCGTCAATAATACCCTGCTACTCCCAAAAAACTGCAAATCTCGGATACAGTCTTAGGCTGGTTCCAATCTAAGAAAGCCTCAATCTTTCGAGGATCGACTCTAATCCCCTCAGCAGAAACCACATGTCCCAGAAACGTTACTTCACGTAACCAGAACTCACATTTACTGAACTTGGCGTACAGTTGTTTCTCTCGCAGAATCTGTAGAACCACTCTGAGGTGTTCATCGTGCTCATCCTCAGTCTTTGAATACACCAGTATATCATCAATAAATACCACTATGAACCCATCCAGATAGGCTTGGAACACTCAATTCATCAGATCCATAAAAGCTGCTAGAGCATTCGTCAGTCCAAATGGCATCACTAAGAACTCGTAATGACCATAGCGAGTCCTAAATGCCATCTTATGTACGTTGGCTTCCTTAACTCTCAACTGGTGATACCCTGATCGGAGGTCAATTTTAGAGAACACTGAAGCACCTCGGAACTGATCAAACGGATCATCTATCCTTGGTAGGGGGTACTTATTCTTTATGGTCAACTTGTTCAGTTTCCGGTAGTCAATACACATACGCATGGATCCATCCTTTTTTTTTCACAAATAGAACCGGTGCTCCCCACGAAGATACACTAGGGCGGATGAACCCACGATCCAGTAGCTCTTAAATCTGGGCCTTAAGCTCTACAAGCTCTTTTGGTGTCATTCTATAAGGGGCGATAGATACCGGGGCTATACCAAGAAAGAGCTCAATCCCAAAATCTACTTCACGATTCGGAGGTAACCCAGGTAGCTCTTCAGGAAAAAAGGTCCAGAAAGTCCTTAACCGTCCTAATATCCTTAACAGAAGAATCCCCAGAATCTGAAACACTGATGTAGGCCAGATACGCCTCACATCTCTTACGAACCAACTTCTCGGCCCTCAAAGCAAAAATCACATTCGATAAGTAGTTTTGACACTCCCTAATTACGACTACCTCCTTTTCCTCCTTAGTTCTCAGTACAACCCTTTTTGTGGCACAATCTAAGCTCACTCGGTGTTTGACTAACCAGTCAATTCCCAGTTTTAGATCAAATTCTCCAAAAGGCAGTTCCATCAGATCAGCCAAAAAGATAGTTCCTTAAACCTATAGAGGAACATCTCTAAATAGTTTGTTAACCCTTATTGACTGCCCCAACAGACTCAGTACAGTGACCTCACTCGTAGTGCTCTCAACCAGTATACCCAAGTTTTTAGATACGGTACAAGCTATATAGGAGTGAGCAGATCCTATATCTATCAGTGCAGTATAAGGTACATTATAAATGAAGAATGTACCCGTAATGACATCCGGAGTATCTCCATCCTCTCGGCGACGAGCAGTATAAACTAGAGCCGGCTGCCACGCCTCAGTGTGACTAGCACCTCTGCCCAGTGCTCTCTGACCACGGCCCAAATCATTACCACCCTTAGCCTAACCACGACCTTTCGGTGGCTGCTGAACTACTCTCAGTGGTGCAGTACCCATGCTAGAAGCTTGCATCTGATCGGACCTCTGCGGGTAGTCTCTAATACAGTGCTTTAACAAACCGCACCTCAAACAAGCCCCAGTTCTTTTCCAACACTCACCCTGATGGCGTCTACCACAGTTAGTACACGGTGGCCGTCTAGTAGCCGCAATAGGAGCCCCAACTCTGGTCGGCCCATCAACTATGGCCTTTTTCTTAGGCCTCTGAACGGAACTCGAGGGCTCTGAATCCCTCTTATTCCTACCTCTCTCTCTATCCTGGCACTCAGTGCGCTTCACTTCCTTGGCGATTTTTGCCTTATCGACTAGTGCAGCAAAGTCTCACTCCCTCTGTGGAGCTATCAGTACCCTAAGATTATCCCTGAGGCCATCCTCGAAGCGAACGCATCTCTCATACTCAGCCGCCACCATACACCGCGCATAGTGGCTTAGTCACAGAAATTCAGCCTCATACTCGACCACTGATCTATCACCCTGGGTTAAATTTAGGAACTCTCTCCTACAGGCATCCACGTAGCTGGCCCCCACATACTTCCCCTGGAAGGTGATCTTAAAGAACTCCTAGGTCAGTCGGTCGGGCTGAGTGCCTTCCTTAACTATAAGCCACCACTGGTAAGCCTCATCTCTCTGCAGTGACACTGCACCCTTTAGTTTCTACTAAGGGTGCAGTCCAGGTCGTCTATTGGAAACACGAAAATTTATACACTTTTTCATGCCCTTTTTAACCCAAATTTATGCAGTTTCGATTAAATTCTTGTCAAAATAATTAAATATTATAAAATAATTAAATTGTGCTGAAAATATGAACATGATGAATTTTAATTAATTTTATAGTTAATTTTTTATTTATTTTGACTATTTTCGACAGATTCGCACAAAGGGCAAAAATTGGCTCGGCAGACACTACTTGAAGAATAAACCTGAGAAGCAATTTGAAGTATCAAGGCAAATTTATTTCCAGCCCATGACGGTCCAATTATGAATATTTAATCATAATATAATTAATTTTAATTTATTCCCAATTTAATTTGGGCTAAATAAATTAATCTTAATTAATTATGAAAAAGGCCCAGTTGAACCGCATCAGTTGAACCAAACCGATTAAACTGAACCGAGCAAAGAATTGGGCAGCCCAAACAGTCCATATGCTGACCCTAAATCATCTTATTAGCTTATTAATTAAGCTTGCAAAGAAGCCCTTGAGGACTTTCCAAAGTTGCATTCAACCCCCTCCAAATATAGTGGCTTTGTAGATTTGCCCCATGCCATATTTAGCAAAGTTGAAGCCATCAACTTTGCCACATAGATGGCCGGCCAAGGGAGGGCTCTTTGGCTGATGGGATTTTCTATTTTTAGCAGCCACATTCAGCAATAAATACCACCCTTGGCTGATCATTCAAATCACCCATCAATCCTTCAACATCCTCATTCTCTCCTCACTTCTCTTCTCTCCATTCTCTCTTTATTTCCAAGAACAAACCAAGCCTTCTTGTGTCGATTTCTCCTCTTGGAAAAGAGGTGTTTTCTCAGCCATTTGGAACAGCAATTGGAGTGTTCATAAGCCACCTTGATAGCTGAGGACAATGGAGAACGAAGAACGGAGCAATCAGTCCAGCCACGGAGAAACATTGGATTTGCTTCTTGTTCCCTATCTCTTTAAATTTCGTTGTTGTTTTGACAAACATGTTTATGAATATTTATGCTATTTGAATGGTTAATTTAATCAGCTTAGCTTGAATTTAATTCGTGTTGGGTTGATTTCATGACGCCCTTTTGAATTATTAAAATTATGTTTATGATGTTATAGGTCTCGGTAAATTGCTTGATTAAGTAAAATCATACTTAAGTTATTCTGGCATTTTAATTGTTTAGATAACTAAAGAATTAATTATTTAAACGCACTGAAATTATAATTAATGGACACTGTACTTAATCAGTGCATGTTTAATTCTTCTAAGGTAGCTGAAGATTAAATTAGCATTGTATTTGGCAATACTCATGCCTTGCATAACTTGGAAGATTGTTGTGATTAAACTGTTTCAAGGTAATGACACTTTGTTACCTCACAAAGTCCTTTATATGCTTATTAGGTTGAATTAATCGTTTGAATCGACATAGGAATATGTGAAAGATTATTTAGTTTAATAAGTATGTATGTACAATAACATGTTTACCTTTATAAATCTGTTTAATCGGTCGAATGAACATAGAAATATGTACAAGAGATGAATGGATTTTTTATTTGTAAATATGTTCATAAGCTAGCAAAGTACCGAGTTGCCGTGATTTATTCGTAACAAGTATAAGCATAGGTTTAATAATTCTAAGGTAAGAAATGTAATTAATCCAACATAATTATATCATCTTGATTAAAATCAACTTTGAAATCGTGCATTAGAACTCTATTTTATTTTATTTTGTTTTGTTTTGTTTTGTTTTCTAGTTTTTAATCATTTTTCTAAACCAAATATTTTCCCGTCACCAAAGTGTTTGAAATCATTTTCATAAATAATTCTTTTACAGTCCATGTGGGTACGATAACTCGACATTTACTTGACACTTTATTACTTGTTTCGATTGTGTACACTTGCACATTTCCACCGTTCCAAGTTTTTGGCACCGTTGCCGGGGACTGTTTTTCAAAAGCCACTATTTTTGAATCTATTTTATAGTTTGGTTTATTTGCGTATTGAAATTTTTACTTTCTCAATTTTTCTATGATTATTTCAGGTGTTTATGAGTATTGACCAGACTATTGACTTACTCCCTGTGGACCCTGAAATAGAACGAACCTTTCGACAACGAAGAAGACAAGCAACCCAGAGAAGGACCGAAGAGATGAACTTCGAGAATATGAATCAAGGAAATGGAGCAAACCCTACTCAGAATCCTATCCTTATTGCTGATGATAGGGATAGAGCTTTACGATAGTATACTGTGCCAGTATTTAACAATCTTAATCTGGGTATTAGGAGACCCGAAATCGAGGCACAACAATTCGAGCTGAAGCCAGTCATGTTCCAAATACTTCAGACAGTGGGCCAATTCAGTGGAATGCCTACCGAAGACCCTCATCTACACTTGAGACTATTCATGGAGGTGAGCGATTCTTTCAAGTTAGCCGGAGTACCCAAAGATGCCTTACAATTGAAGTTGTTCCCATATTCGTTAAGGGACAGAGCTCGTACCTGGTTAAATTCATTGCCACCAAACTACATCTCTACATGGCAAGAGTTAGCCGAGAGATTCCTCATGAAGTATTTTCCGCCAAGCAAGAATGCTAAGCTGAGGAACGAGATCACTGCCTTCCACCAAATGGATGACGAGTCCTTGTATGAGGCATGGGAAAGATTTAAAGAATTATTACGAAAATGCCCTCATCATGGAATCCCACATTGCATTCAACTTGAGACATTCTATAATGGTCTCAACGCTCACACAAGGATGGTAGTGGACGCCTCTGCTAATGGTACTCTCCTTTCTAAGTCTTATAATAAGGCTTATGAAATTATTGAGAGGATTGCCAGCAACAATTATCAATGGCCAACCAAATCGTGCGTGCGTCGTAAAAAGACGAGTCACACTGAATTCATGAAGTAGACGCTCTTACTTCACTCACATCTCAGGTATCATCAATATCCTCAATGCTTAAAAACCTTACTACTAATGGGTCTAATAGTTTTACAGCACAGCCACCAAATCAATTTGAGAATGTAGCCTGTGTCTATTGTGGGGAGGGACATTTGTTTGAAGAATGTCCGTCGAACCCAGAATCTGTATACTACATGGGTAATCAGAACCAAAACCGAGGAAGGCAAGGGCTTTAATCGAATTTCTATAACCCATCATGGAGAAACCACCCGAATTTCTCCTGGAGTAACCAAGGGGCTGGAACCAGTACCACGTACACCCAACCCAGACCAACCCAGCCGCCTAATTTCCTGTAACAAGTTCAGAAACCAGTTCAAGCTGAAGCATCCAATAGCTTGGAGAGTTTGCTAAAGGCATACATGGAAAAAAATGATGCCTTAATCCAGAGCCAAGCTGCTACATTGAAGAATTTGGAGAATCAAGTGGGTCAGCTTGCTACTGAACTCAGGAACCGACCACAAGGTGCCCTACCTAGTGACACGAAAAATTTGAGAAATCTGGGGAAGGAACATTGTAAGGCGTTGACATTGAGGAGCGGAAAGATAGTAGAGCCCAACACTGTTGAAGTTGAAAATGAGCAAGCTGATGCTCAAGACTCAGAAAAAGTTCAACCAAGTGTTGAAACCCCAGTTTCACCAGAACTGAAATCTACAAAATCCGACAAAGTAACCTCAGGACCAGTCAATTCTGATCAACCAACAACTTCGTTAGATGCAGAATTACCGCCAAAGGCGAATCAACCAGAATCAGTTCCAGTAATGAAACCACCACCACCCTACCCTCAAAGACTTCAGAAGCCGAAGCAGGAGATTCAATTCAAGAAGTTCCTTGGCGTACTCAAGCAACTTCACATCAATATCCCGTTGGTCGAAGCACTTGAGAAAATGCCGAACTACGTCAAGTTCATGAAAGATATCTTGTCTAAGAAACGAAGACTTGGAGAATTTGAGACGGTAGCTCTGACGAAGGAATGCAGTGCATATCTTCAGGACAAACTACCCCCAAAATTTAAGGATCCTGGATGTTTCACCATACCATGCAACATTGGATCAACATATTGCGGTAAGGCATTATGTGACTTAGGTGCAAGTATCAACTTGATGCCTATGTCAATATTTAGGAAGTTGAGGATAGAAGAAGTTAAACCAGCTACGGTTACACTTCAACTAGCAGATCGATCCTTAGCGCATTCAGAAGGAAAAATCGAGGACGTATTGGAACGTGTAGATAAATTAATTTTTCCTTCTGACTTTGTAATTCTAGACTTTGAAGCAGACAAAGAAGTGCCAATTATCCTAGGAAGACCATTCTTAGCAACTGGAAGGACCCTTATCGATGTACAAAAGGGCGAGCTGACTATGCATGTTCAGGATGATCAGGTAACATTTAATGTTTTTAAGTCAATACGATTTCCTAACACAATGGATGATTGCTCTGCAGTATCCAAATTAGAGGAATTAATAGTAAAGAAAGAACTTAACTGCGTTGAGGACCCTCCGGAAAGAATTTTGACATCGGATTCCCCAAATAAGGAAGAGGAGGATGAATACTTAGCTGTGCTAGAAGCTAATGAAAAGGGATTTAATATGCAATCCCGTTTTGAATCTTTGGAATTAGAGAAAAGAGATTACATCCAGCCAAAAGCATCAATTGAAGAGCCACCTAAGTTAGAACTCAAGTTATTACCTTCAAACTTAAAATATGTTTATTTAGGTAACGCCTCTACTCTGCCTGTGATTGTTTCAGCAGAATTAACTACTGAACAAGAAGAAAAACTTATCTTAGTTTTGAAACAATTCAAGAAGTCTACCGGATGGACTATAGCTGATATTCGCGGTATTAGCCCATCTATATGCATGCACAAGATCATATTAAAAGATGGCGAGATAGGAATGGTTGATGGACAACGGAGACTGAACCCCATCATGAAAGATGTAGTGAAAAAGGAAATTATCAAGTGGTTGGATGCGGGTATAATTTACCCCATCTCAGACAGTTCATGGGTGAGTCCAGTCTAGTGCGTGCCGAAGAAAGGAGGTATCACGGTCGTGGAGAACGAGAACAACGAGTTGATACCAACTAGAACCGTTACGAGATGGAGAATCTACATCGATTATCGGAAGCTGAACAAGGCGACTAGGAAAGATCACTTTCCTCTGCCGTTTTTGGACCAGATGTTGGATAGACTCGCAGGATGAGATTACTACTATATTCTCGATGGATACTCAGGGTATAATTAGATTACAGTAGCACCGGAAGATCAACACAAAACGACATTCACCTATCCGTATGGTACGTTTGCATTTAGACGCATGCCATTTGGTTTATGTAATGCACCAGCTACATTTCAAAGATGTATGATGTTTATTTTTACTGACATGGTTGAGAAGTACTTGGAAGTTTTTATGAATGATTTTTCAGTATTCGGAGATACTTACGATGATTGCTTAGCAAATCTAGCTAAGGTACTAAGGCGATGCGAAGAAATGAATCTCGTACTCAATTGGGAAAAGTGCCATTTCATGGTACGAGAAGGAATTGATTTAGGCCATCAGATAACAAGACATGGGATCGAGGTGGACAAAGCAAAAGTAGACGTTATTGAGAAACTCCCACCTCCAACATCTGTAAAAGGTGTTAGGAGCTTTTTGGGTCACGCCGATTTTTATCGAAGATTTATCAAGGACTTCTCCAAAGTGGCTAAACCCCTATGCAAGCTATTGGGGAAAGACTTGATATTCAAGTTTGATGAGAAATGCATAAAAGCATTCAATGATCTAAAGAGTCGATTAGTCACGGCACCCATAATCGTCACACCAGACTGGGATTTTCCATTCGTGTTGATGTGTGACGCAAGCGACTTCGCCATTGGAGCTATCTTGGGCCAGTGAAGGAACAAAGTTTTTCATCCCATCTACTATACAAGTAGAACTCTAACCGGAGCTCAACTGAACTATACGATAACAGAAAAAGAGTTACTGGCTATTGTGTTTGCTCTCGACAAGTTTCGATCTTATCTTGTAGGTACCAAAGTGATTGTCTATACGGACCACTCCGCAATTAAGTACTTATTAGCCAAGAAAGGTGCTAAGCCGAGATTGATCCGGTGGGTGCTTCTACTTCAAGAGTTCTATCTAGAAATCCAAGAACGAAGGGGAGTAGAAAACCAAGTAGCCGATTACTTATCCAGATTAGAGCTGCAAGAGGGAAATTCTCCACTTTTACCGATCCAAGAGACATTTCAAGATGAACACATACTGAAGGTAAATCATGTCCATAATATTCCTTGGTTTGCTGATTTTGCTAACTATTTAGCTTGTGGTTTGATGCCGCTTGATAAAACGTACTAGCAAAGGAAAAAGTTTCTTCACGATGTGAAGTACTATTTCTGGGAAAAGCCATATTTGTTTAAAAAATGTGCAGATAAGATGATTAGGAGATGTGTGGCAGAAGATGAAATACCGAAGATTTTATACCACTGTCATTCTCTTGGGCACAATCCTCGGAATACTTCCCAGTATTTTGTTGTAACATAAAACTATATTACAATTTGACCTGTTCGCTTGCAGATACTGCACTTCATTCTATATATTTTATTTGCATGATTTTTGTAACACCCCAAAACCCGGCCTAGAAGTTTAGGCCGAATTTCGGAAGTTATATTAACCACCAAAGTGATCCTAGAATAATTTACGAAAGAATTGTTTAAAACTTAATCCAAATATGGTTTGCTTAAATTGAGCTAAATCATTTAACAATTTGTACGCCGAATTTGAAATCAATCGGATTTAGAAATTTAAAAGACTGGTGTTATGAAAATTATTTGCAACGGAGAATATAATACTTATCATTTGAATGAAAAGCACAAACTAGTATTTTATGTTTAAAACATACATTGTATTAAAGTTTAAACCAAAGATTCCAGAAAAATCAAAACCACCTCTGAAAATGTTGTAACAAATTCGAAATCGAAAACCGTAATCAAAACTTCAAATCAAATTATCAACTTTGCAAGTCTAAATCAAATTATACCACAGTCCTTAAAAATGTTACTAACAGTCCAATTGAAAATAATTTAACAACTTATTAAAAACTTTAATAAGTCCAAACCAACATGAGAAAACCTGAGAAGAAGTGCTGAGATCACTGATACACTGAGAGTCCAACACTAAATCACGAGAATTACCTGAAAGAAAAGAACTAAGAGGGGGTAAGCTACGCGAGCTCAGTGTGAGTCCAAAACCAAAAGTAATAAGCAAAAGACACATCAATTATTCCTGAAAAGTATATGAACATGAATCACATACGAAAAGCTCAAAGGGGTAATCCAATATACAAGATGTATCTAAAGCATACCAAAACACATATTAGTTAAACACACTTATTGTATTAATTAATTCGCCAACATACCAATGCTCACTTAATCAGACATATATCCAGATGCGTAATGAATGCAACAGGTCAAAGATCCCACCCCACCAACCAAACGCCACTCTAACCACCCTGCACACCACTTATGGGCTATACTAAGCCCATCCACCCTACACACCACAAATGTGGAACTAAGCCACTCGAAGAATAATATGCAGTTCAGCTATCATATGTATAAATAGTGCGGTAACCCACTGTACTGAAACAATGCAGTTAAACTGCCAAATTAGTCTTTCTTCTCTTTACAACCAATAGCCCAAAATTTTATGCATATGAATGTTGCACACAGTTCGCTAACAGACTCACAAAAACAGTGATTCATACTTAGTCAGACAGATTCAAAGTTAATAACGCTTGTACACATTTAATAAGTACGAACAAGAAAGAAACTCAAGCTCATTCGTTATATCACACTAATACATTTCCCGATTATCTAAACTTAACTCACACAAACACACACATAATTGAATCCAAGTTGTAACGGAGTCTCAAGCACAATTAACGAGGCTTAACCGAGGATAAGATTACACGGAAACATTAAACGAGTCAATTTATGACACAGAACAAAAATCTGCAAAGCAGGGCCTCACGACCATGTGGGAGGGCCTAGGCCATATGAAGGGTTTACATGGTCGTGCCATAGAGGCACACGCTCGTGTGAAAGGGGCACACACTCGTGCGAAAAGAAGCACATGCCCGTGTGACCAAGTTACATGGCCGTGTGAGTAGCCCGTGTAACTCACTATGCATTTGTTCAAAAATTAGTAAATTTAAAAAGCAGTGTGGCTAATAAACACGATAGTGTGTCCAAGGCACACACCCATGTGAAAAATTGAAAAAATCCCCAAACAGTAGCCACATAGTCATGTGGCTGGGCCGTGTGGTAGTAGAAAACATTGAAATCCCTAATTTCCCAATGTCACACGGCTGTGTGAACCACCCGTGTGCTGCACACGCCCGTGTGGCCACCAGTGTAGTCATGAAACCACACCGAAAAAGCCTAAAAAATGAGTATTTCGACGACGAAATGGTTCCTAACCCCTAATAGTTCAGAAACACACCTGATTGATGTTCTTTGAAGCACCAACGATCGACCAAAATATCTCAAATCGACCAATCTGAATCACCTGATTTACAAAAGTACTAACCCTTAAGAAAATCGATCCAACCAAGAACCAAATATCATGAAACTAACAGTCATTCTTACCCAAATCAACACTAAACAACGCAACGAGCACTTATGGCCAACAACCAACAATGATGATGATAAAAACGTAGAATTAATTTGAAGAACAAAAATACAATGGCCAAAAATCAACCAACGAGTGAAAAAGGAGGAAACAAAAAGAAAGAGGGAAAAACAACGTGTGAGGGAGAAAATGGGAAAAAAAACTAATGTGACAAGAAAATTGAACGTGGAAATCTTTAAGGGAACACTTCCTATTTTCAAATTAAAAGTAAATAAATAGTTAACCTTTAAAACAAAACTAGACTTAAACAAAAACTAAAATAACACACATGAGGACTCGAATTCGAAACCCAATGATAGGCTAACACTCACACAACCACTGAACTAGCAACTCAATCTGTTCCCAAAATGCAAGGAAAAACATAAAAATCTACACAAAACTACTGACTTATTTGCAGACCAAAATCCTTCTAACCCCTGATTTCGGGATGTTACAATTTTTACACTAAATGTTTGCACGTTTGGAGGTGATTATGTGCACATTTTTATCAATTTGATCCTAAATATGAAAAGTTCAACAAATTTAGTCTTCAATGTTTATAAAATTTTTCATTTTAGTTCAAATTCTAAAAAATTCAATAAATTTGACCTTTAATATTTACAAAATTCGTCAATTTAATTCTAATCCTAAAAATATCCAAAAAAGAAAAATATTTTGATTAAAAAAAAATTCATTTTTAGCCATTTATCCAACCCTTTGATATTTTGGGTGAGCTAAAATAAAAATAGAAGTAGGAGGAATAGATTCCTTCATATATTTCCTTCTTTGAGTTAAGATAATTTCATCAATTTTAATTTTTTTAACTTCAAAATTTGAATGCATTTGATTTTTTTTATCTCACTCTTTATTTGCTTTTTTCCATAAAATTCTCATAAGATTCAAGTCATTTATGCTATTTTTTCTTATATGATTTAGTTAATTTTATGATTATTCTTTAAATCTCTCTCCCTCTCACACATTATAATTTCTAAGTACTATCTCTTAATTGACATCTTTGAGGTCAAGGCGGTGCCGCTACCATAGACTTATCATCGGTAGTGTTGCACTGCCCCAGATTCGTTCCTCAATTAGTTGGGGCCTTCAAATTAGGGAAAACAAGAAAAAATGCTTCATTAGGCTTATGTTAGTTAGATTTGAAGGTTCTAAGTAGGTGCTAAAAAAAATCAAAGAGGGAGCTAAAGGGTTAAAAATGATATTTTCTAAAAAAAAAATTTCCTTTTTTTAAAATATTTAGAATTAAAAATAAATTGAAAATATTTGTAAATGCTGAAGGTTAAATTTATTGAAATCTTTTTAGACTTCAAAATAAAATGACAAATTTTGTAAACATTGAAGCCTAAATTTGGTGATTTTTTATATTTAGGAACAAATTGATCGAATGTGTAAAAGTTAGAGGGCTAAATTTGTTAATAGACTAATAAGAAAAAGCCCACATAAGCTTTCCATTACTCATCTAACAACAATTAGTAGGAGAATGACTAAAATATTTAATTTCGAAAAGTTTAATGACTAAATTGAAAAAACTAATAGTCGGGTGACTAAAATATAACCAAAGATATAGTTGAATGACTATTTTTATAGTTTACCCTAAAAAATTTTCAAAGTATCATACTAAAATTGTTGTTATTGTATAATGATTAAATTAGGTATTAAGCTTTATAAGATTTAATTTTTCTTACAAAATTTTATGTTAGATATACTTATATTATTAAACTAAAAAAATTAGATATGTTGGGCTAGTTCGTAAAGACGGAAAACTTGGGTTCTGAGTAATCCAAGTTTGAGACCTACCACAAGTAATTATATGCGTAGGTCTCTGAGTCTCATCATATATGAGAGTATTAGTTCAGTTAATGCCAATTTGTTGTGTAACACCCTATACTCGGCCTAGACAATATGATCGAATCTTGAGGAATTACATAATTTCATTTTAAACCCAAATTTTGAATTCAAAAATGCGAGTTTTAACAATATTAACTTTGGTAAATTACTGCAATTTTTTTATGAAAATTCTTTTTAAAACTATTTACGTTTTTACAGAAAAACACTTAACTGATTACTTTATTTTTCAGCAGAAATTTCTAAGTTATTAATGTAACGCCCCGATTTTCTTTAATTTCGAATTTTATAATTTTGTGACACAAATCTGTATCTGCTTCAGTGGTTAAGTGTTCTGAGAGTGTCTGAGAAGTCTGGGGTTCAAGCCATGTCTTGGGTAAATTTTGGTATTTTTCTAACTAAAGACTTGACCTTGATCAGTAGGCTCTTAAGTTGTTGTTGGTAAAATAATATTAGAATGGGCCTACTGGTCTGGTGGTTAAGTGAAGTGTAAATAAGCTGGAGGACTGGAGGTCGAGTCTCTGCGCAAACAAGGGATTTATTTTGCTGCCTATGTCGTGTGAGAGTTTGAGATGGACTAGGAATCTGGGTAGTGGATTTCGTGGGGGGTTTGATGGAGAGAATTAAGGGATTCGGTTCTTTCCTGAAACTGTCATCTTCCTAACGTCTCCTCTCCACCTTTTCTACTATTTTCTGTTTCTCTCTTTTCTTTTTGTTGTAGCCAAAATTCCCTATTGCTGCCGTTTCCTTTACACTATTTCCTTGTTCTCCAAACTCTAATTTTTGCCTCTTTCCCGTTGATATCGTTCATCTCTACGTTTAGTGTGTATTTGGTAAGTCTAGGGGTACGTTTTGTTTCGTTTTGGATTAATTAATGGAGTATTAAGTGGTTATTTTCTGATTAGGGGACAATCAAGGAGCCGTGGGCTACTTTTTGGCTTTTCAGCAGCGAGAAATCAGCGTGGCTCGTTAAGGTAAGGTTGTTGGTAAGTTTTCGAGAATTTTCTATTCATAACAACTCGGATTAAGTTACTAAAATTGGGCTTTCAATTGTTGAATATAGGTTTCAGAGTGCTTGGGAGTGGTTACGCGTCGAAATCGAACAGGTGTGTACCCGAAAATGCAAAAAATGAGGTTTCAGCGAAAGCCAGAAACCTCACTGTCGACACCACACGAGCGTGTGATTTCCCGTGTGGTAGGTCGTGTGCGAGACTGTAAGTCACCACACGGTCGTGTGATCAACGAGCTTGGTTGTGTGTAGGTGACACAGCCGTGTGATGGTCGAGCGAGGCCGTGTGCGAGACACAGGCTCGACCAATTGGGTCGTGTGGGCCACATGAGCGTGTGGGCCCACACGGGTGAACCACACGAGCATGTGGGATTCTAGGACAGGCCGTTTGATCCATACGGCCAAGGCCAATTTGGGCAGTGTGGGCTGACACGGGAAGGCCACATGGGCGTGTGAGCCCATTTTTATGGAATGTTCTGAAAGGTTCCACGGGTCGCCCAAGTCGACTATGAACCTAAGGAAGGGTGGGTAAGCAGTACTTAGACCCGTAGTTATGGGATTTGATTATGTGAAATATGTACTGAACATTTTACACTTAGCATGTATATTGATTTGAATGTATGGACTGTTATCTTCATTATAGCATGACATTTTGCGTATATTGCATTGCATCAGGGTGGGTTGTTGATTTACTGGAGGAAGTATCTGAAATGCTCTTAAGACTGTTATCTGGCAGCTCAGCTGCAAATTTTTTACTATGTGCCGCATTCGGTACAGCATGGTGTGTAGGGATGGGTGGGTTGATTTTATCCCCACATGGTGTGTAGGGTTGGACGGAGTTGGTGTGTAGAGGCTGGTGGGTAGGATTCTACTATTCTTTTCTGATCTGCTTATTATGTCTTAAATGGGCTAAGGCCCTAGAATATATATGATTCCATATCTGAGTGGGCTAAGGTCCACACCGATTCTGTAATGGGCTTAGACTCGAACTGTGAATTTATGTTTGTTCTCTGGTATTATACTATATGTATGTTTTCTGTGGGGGTTACACACTGAGTTTGCAAAAACTCACCCTATTCTATTTAATCTGTTCAGGGAATCCCCAGCAGTAGACAGGTCGGTACCGCGGAGGACTCGGCGGTGACCACGGTTCTGGACTTTCATGGTTTTCTTATTTTTATTTTTGATTTTTGATTTTATCTGGGAAAAGTTTTACTGTAAATGGCCTTTAAGGATTTTTATTTTAATTTAGGATTTTTATTTTGATTTATAACTGCTAGCAGTAGGATAAGACGCGAGTTTTCAAAATAAACAAATGTTTTACCAAAACACCACGATTATGTAAACTAATTTAAATGCTTCCGCGAAATATAAATAATTTGGAAAAACGGACAACGTTTTGAAAATGGATAATGATTGAAACAAACGAAACGTATTTGGAAGGTAGCATAGGATAACGAAAAATGGTTTCATCGTAACTATGTTTTCTAAAGCACTATCATGCAACATCGCCAGATTCGATCATAAGGTCTAGGCCGAGTTTGGGGTGTTACATTTAGTGGTATCAGAGCCAGGTTTCAAAACTCGGCTGTGGATTTGGGTTTTAAAATTTTGGTTTTTAAGAAATGGTTTTAAGTGATTTAAAATACTTTTGGAATGAGTAGGTGGTACACCGAGTCTCCGGCATCGATCCTATAAGTGTTTTGAATTCTGTTTAAATTTATTTGAAAATACTACTTGCATGCTTGAAACAGCCAATAGGTAGTATACTGTACTGAAACACTCTAGGTAGTGTAAACTGGAAACTGTAGCAAAACTGAAAATCGTAGTGAGACTACGATTCGTGATAACGAACTGTGAACTTATGATACTGTCTGCATAAAATATCTGTTAATAAATATCGAAACTGTAACTAATGCATAAAACTCTTAAAATAGATAAACTCTAAATTTACGATGAGCGTACAAGGTATCCGCGGACGGGGTACTAGAGGCCGTGATAGATGCCGTAGAGGGGCTCGAGCTGGGTCCTCATCATCTGGAAATCTACCCAATCTGGATACGAGCGAGACACCGATCTCACTAGTTACAGAGACTAGGTCTCGTGATCGTGCGGCTGGGGACGACGCACTGTCCCAGGCCATGCTAAAAATATTGGAGAGGGTCGCTGGGCCCAACACTGGATCTGAGGTCCGATGGTTGGTTACGGAACAACTTCGGTCCAATAGGGCAAAATTATTTAGGGGTGTTAGTGGAGTCGCCCCTAACATGGTCGAATATTGGATGGAGGCCACAGAAAGAATTATGGACGATCTGGATTTCTTTGCAGAGCAGAAGCTTAAGGGGGCTGTCACTCTACTTCGCGATGAAGCTTACCAGTGGTGGCTGACGGTCAAGGAGGGCACTCAGCCCGTCCGTCTGACTTGGGACTATTTTAAGACGGCGTTCTAGAGTAAGTATGTGGGAGCCAGCTACATTGATGCTAGGAGACTTGAGTTCCTTAATCTCACCCAGGGAGACCGTTCGGTGGCCAAGTATGAGGCCGAGTTCCTGAGACTGAGCCGGTATGCTCGGAGCATGATAGCGACAGAGTATGAGCGATGTGTTCGTTTTAAGGATGGACTCAGGGACAGTTTATGAGTTTTGATAGCTCTGCAGAAGGAGCGTGATTTTTCTACTTTAGTGGAGAAGGCGAAGATCGTCGAGGAGGTTAAGCGTGCTGAATGCTAGAATCGCGAGAAAGGGAAGAATAAAAGGGAATCGGAGCCCTCGAATTCTGTGATGAGGCCTAAGAAAAAGGCCAGGTCTGATGGGTCAGTGAGAGTTGGGCCTCATGTTGCACCTACTGGGGTGGCGTTTTGTAGACACTGTGGTAGACGCCATCCAGGCGAATGTTAGAGGACGACTGGGGCATATTTGAGATATGGGTCGACCGAGCACCATGTTCGAGATTGCCCGTAGAGAATCGATCAGATGCAAGCTACGAGTATCGATACTACGTAATCGTCGAGAGTAGCTCAGCAGCCACCTAGGGGCCGAGGTCAGGCCAGGGGTGGTAACGACATGGGCTGAGGATAGAGAGCACCCGATAGAGGTGCTGGACCGACTGAGGCGAGACAGCCCGCACTGGTTTATGCTGCCCGTCGCCGTGAGGATCGGGATGCTCCAAACATCATCACGGGTACGTTTTTAATTTTTGATGTACCATACTTGGCATTGATAGACATAGGCTCTACACACTCATATGTAACTAGTGTTGTGTCTGAAAATTTGGGGATTCCGGTTGAGAGTACTTCTAGTGAGGTAACCGTTGTGAGTCCGTTGGTACAGTATATCCGTGTGAGTAAATTGTTTAGAGACGTCTCATTAGAGGTTCAAGGGATAGTATTTCTGGCTGATCTAATGGAGCTTTCATTTGGGGAGTTTGATTTGATTTTGGGAATGGACTTGCTGGTCAAGCACCGAGTAAGTCTGGATTGTGCGACGAAAAGGGTTTTTTTGAGAACCGAGAAGGACAGCGAGGTAGTGGTGATTGGGGAACATCGAGACTACTTGACGAATGTGATTTCTGCGTTGGTGGTAGAAAATTTGGTACGGAAGGGATGTGAGGCATTCTTGGCCTACATCAGTGTTTCTGATTCTAGGGACTCTTTGGTTAAGGATATCAGAACCGTAAGGGACTTTTCGAATGTTTTCCCTGAGGAACTACCGGGTCTGCCTTCGAATCGAGAAGTGGAATTTGGGATCGAGCTCATCTCGGGTGTAGTTCCGGTGTCTATCGTACCCTACCGAATGGTACTGGAGGAGCTTATAGAGTTTAAAGCTCAAATTCAAGAACTGTTAGATCGTGGATTCATTCGTCCCAGTGTGTCTCCATGGGGAGCACCGGTGTTGTTTGTGAAGAAGAAAGATGGGACAATGAGGATGTGTATCGACTACCGGCAGCTGAACAAGCTAACAATCAAGAACAAGTACCCACTGCCGAGAATAGATGATCTATTTGACCAGTTCGGAGGGGCTTCTGTGTTCTCCAAGATCGATCTTCGATCTGGATACCATCAACTGAAGGTTAAGGAGGCCGATGTGCATAATACGGCATTTAGGACTCGGTATGGACATTACGAGTTCCTGGTTATGCCTTTTGGGTTGACCAATGCACCAGTGGTATTCATGGATTTGATGAACCGTGTGTTCCAGCCTTATCTGGACCAGTTTGTGGTGGTGTTCATCGATGATATCTTAGTGTAGTCCAAGACTGAGAATGAGCACGATGAGCATCTCTGAGTGGTATTACAGACGCTTCACGAGAAACAGTTGTATGCAAAATTCAGTAAGTGCGAATTCTGGCTCCGAGAAGTAACATTTTTGGGGCATGTAGTTTTTACGGAGGGGATTTGTGTTGATCCTCGTAAGATTGAAGCTGTGTTGGAGTGGAAATAGCTGAAGAATGTGTCTAAAATCCGTAGCTTTCTAGGGCTGGCGGGTTATTATCGACGCTTCGTTGAAAGATTCTCCTCGATCGCAGCACCGTTAACCAAGCTTCTGCGCAAGGGAGTTTCCTTTGTCTGGACTAATAAGCAACAAGAGAGCTTCGAGAAGATCAAATCTGTTCTAAATCAGGCTCTTGTTTTGATACAGCCGGAGCCTATTAGAGACTTCGTAGTATACAGGGATGCATCGTATGTGGGTCTGGGTTACGTCCTGATGCAGGATGGTAAAGTAGTAGCTTATGCATCTCGTCAGCTCAAGACGCATGAGGCTAACTACCCGACGCATGATTTGGAGTTGGCAGCGGTAGTCTTCGCTTTGAAAATCTAGAGGCACTATCTGTATGGTGAGAAGTGTACTATCTACACTAATCACAAAAGCCTCAAGTATCTCCTCACTCAGAAGGAGTTAAATCTTAGGCAGCGTAGATGGGTTGAACTACTTAAGGATTATGACTGCACCATAGAGTACCACCCTGGTAAGGCTAATGTGGTGGCAGATGCTTTGAGCCGTAGAGCTATGACCGATCCGAGAGCAATGTTCGCTCGACTCAGTTTATTCGACGATGGGAGTCTGTTAGCAGAACTTCAGGTTAAGCATACATGGATTGATCATATTAGAGATAAACAGACGGGGGATAAGTCACTTGAGTTGAGGTCCCGCCAGGTTGAGAATAAAGATACTACTGGTTTTGAGATTAACAGTGAGAGGGTACTTTATTTCCACAATCGGATTTATCGACTGAATGATGAGGATTTAAGACAGTCGATTTTAAAGGAAGCGCATAGTAGCCCTTACGCTATGCATCCCGGCGGGAATAAGATGTACTGAGATCTACGAGGGTTGTACTGGTGGCCAGGATTGAAGCGTGAGGTTACTGACTTCATTTCTCGCTATCTGAGTTGTCAATAGGTTAAGGCTGAGCATCAGTTTCCTTCGGGGTTGCTGCAGCCGGTAAAGATACCGATGTGGAAAGTGAAGCGAGTAACGATGGATTTCGTTAGTGGGTTGCCTTTAACACCCACTAAGAAGGATTCTATTTGGGTCATCGTGGATCGATTGACCAAGTCTGCTCACTTTATTCTGGTCAGAACGGACTTCTCTCTCTCCAGAAATTGGCCAAGCTATATATAGCGGAAATAGTGAGACTGCATAGGGTTCCTGTCTCGATCATCTCCGATAGGGATCATCGCTTCATGTCTCGGTTCTGGAAGAAATTGCACGAGGCTCTGGGTTCAAGATTAGACTTCAGTACTGCTTTCCATCCTCAGACAAATGGTCAGTCGGAGAGGGTGATTCAAGTACTGGAGGATATGTTGAGGAGCTGTGTTATATATTTCTGAGGCAGTTGGGAGGAGTATTTGCCGTTGGCAGAATTTGCCTACAATAACAGCTACCAGTCTAGCATCCAGATGGCACCGTACGAGGCCTTGTATGGTCGTAAGTGTCACACTCTCTTGTGCTAGACTGAGTTGGGTGAACGACGTGTTCTGGGTTCAGAATTTGTTTCAGAAACTAAAGATAAGGTCTGATTAATTCGGGATCGTCTGAAAGTGGCGTCTGATAGGCAGAAGTCCTATGCTGATCCGAAGAGAAAGGATATCGAGTATTCTATGGGGGACTCAGCTTTTCTCAAGGTCTCGCCAAGGAAGAAGGTCTTGAGGTTCGGCCGCAAGGGTAAGCTAAGCCCTCGGTTTATTGGGCAGTACATTATTCTGAAGCGAGTAGGGCCAGTCGCATATCTGTTGGAGCTTCATCCAGAGTTGGATCGCATTCATGGTGTGTTTCACGTCTCAATGTTGAGACGCTACCGCTCTGATTCCACGCTTGTTGTTCCTATTAGAGACATTGAGATTAGACCAGATCTGACGTTTGAGGAGGAGCCGGTCCAGATTCTGGATCGCGACATTATAGTTCTGCGAAGGAAGTCTATCCCTTTAGTGAAAGTGATGTGGCAGAATCATAGCACGGAAGAGGCCACTTGGGAGCCGGAAGATTTGATGCGTCAGCAGTATCCTCACCTTTTCTAATCAGGAAAAATTTTGAAGACGAAATTTTCTTTTAGGAGGGTAGAGTTGTAATGCCACGATTTTTTTTAATTTCGGCTTTTGTAATTTTGTGACACAAATCTGTATCTACTTCAGTGGTTAAGTGTTCTGGGAGTGTCTGAGAAGTCTGGGGTTCAAGCCATGTCTTGGGTAAATTTTGGTATTTTTCTAACTAAAGACTTGACCTTGATCAGTTGGCTCTTAAGTTGTTGTTGGTAAAATAATATCAGAATGGGCCTGCTGGTCTGGTGGTCAAGTGGAGTGTAAATAAGCTGGAGGACTAGAGTTCGAGTCTCTGCGCAAACAAGGGATTTATTTTGCTGCCTATGCCGTGTGAGAGTTTGAGATGGACTAGAAATCTGGGTGGTGGATTTCGTGGAGGTTTGATGGAGAGAATTAAGGGATTCGGTTCTTTCCCAAAACTGTCATCTTCCTACGTCTCCTCTCCACCTTTTCTACTATTTTCTTTTTCTCTCTTTTCTTTTTGTTGTAGCCAAAATTCCCTATTGTTGCCATTTCCTTTACACTATTTCCTTGTTCTCCAAACTCTAATTTTTGCCTCTTTCCCGTCGATATCGTTCATCTCTACGTTTAATGTGTATTCGATAAGTCTAGGGGTACGTTTTGTTTCGTTTTGGATGAATTAATGGAGTATTAAGTGGTTATTTTCTAATTAGGGGATAATCAAGGAGCTGTGGGCCGCTCTTTATCTTTTTAGCAGCGAGAAATCAGCGTGGCTCGTTAAGGTAAGGTTGTTGGTAAGTTTTCGGGAAATTCCTGTTCATAACAACTCGAATTAAGTGACTGAAATTGGGCTTTCAATTGTCGAATATAGGTTTCGGAGTGCTCAGGAGTGGTTACGCGTCGAAATCGAACTAGGTGTGTACCCAAAAATACAGAAAATGAGGTTTCAGCGAAAGCCAAAAACCTTACTGTCGTCGCCACACGGGCGTGTGGTTTCCCTGTGGTAGGCAGTGTATGAGACTGTAAGTCACCACACGATCGTGTCATCGACGAGCTAGGCTGTGTACAGGTGACATGGCCATGTGATGGTCGAGCGAGGCCGTGTGCGAGACACAGGCTCAACCAATTGGGTCGTGTGGGCCACACAAGCGTGTGGGTCCACACTGGTGAACCACACGGGCGTATGGGATTCTGGGGCAGGCCGTATGATCCACATGACCAAGGCCAATTTGGGTCATGTGGGCCACACAGGCGTGTGGGCCCACACGGGCAGGCCATATGGGCGTTTTTGATTCTGGGCCAGGCCGTGTGATCCACACGGCCAAGGCTAATTTAGGCCGTGTGGGCCACACGATCGTGTTGGCCCACACGGGCAGGCCACATGGGCGTGTGAGCCTATTTTTATAGAATGTTCTGAAAGGTTGCACAGGTCGCCAAGTCGACTGTGAACATAAGGAAGGGTCGGTAAGTAGTACTTAGACCCGTAGTTATGGGATTTGATTATGTGAAATCATGCTTGAACATGTTACACTTAGCATGTATATTGATTTGAATGTACGGACTGTTATCTGCATTATAGCATGACATTCTCGCGTATGTTGCATTGCATCGGGGTGGGTTCTTTGATTTCTTGGAGGAAGTATCTAAAAGGCTCTTAAGCTCATTATCTAGCAACTTCATTTGCAAATTTCGACTATGTGCCGCATTCGATGTCTGACATGGTGTGTAGGGATGGCTGGGTTGATTTTATCCCCACATGGTGTGTATGGTTTGACGGAGTTGGTGTGTAGAGGCTGGTGGGTAGGATTCTGCTATTTTGTTCTGATCTGCATATTATGTCTGAAATGGGCTAAGGCCCTAGAATATATCTGATTCCGTATCTGAGTGGGCTAAGGTCCACACCAATTCTGTAATGGGCTCAAACCCGAACTGTGAATTTATGTTTGTTCTCTGATATTATACTATGTGTATGTTTTCTATGGGGGTTACACACTGAGTTTGCGAAAACTCACCCAATTCTGTTTAATATATTCAGGTAATCCACAGCAGTAGACGGCTCAGTGCAGCGTAGAACTCGGCGGTGACCACGGTTTTAGACTTTCATGGTTTTCTTATTTTTATTTATGGTTTTTGATTTTATCCGGGAAAAGTTTTACTGTAAATGGCCTTTAAGGGTTTTTATTTTAATTTGGGATTTTTATTACGATTTATAATCATAGCGATGAGGATAAGACGCGAGTTTTCAAAATAAACAAATGTTTTACCAAAACACCACGATTACGCAAACTGATTTAAATGCTTCCGCGAACTATAAATAATTTTGAAAAATGGACAACATTTTGAAAAATGGATAATGATTGAAACAAACGACACGTATTTTGAAGGTAGAATAGGATAACGAAAAATGGTTTCGTCGTAACTATGTTTTCTAAGGCACTATCATGCGACATCGCTAGATTCGGTCATAACGTCTAGGCCGGGTTTGGGGTGTTACAATTAAAATTTGAAAACCGTGACTTGGTTTGTAAAAATAAATAAATTTGTGGTTTAAAAATATTAATTACTAAATCTGACAAAAGCAAATCAAAAATGAAAAATAAAGTCCAAAAAGTCTGAAAAATCCAAAATAGTTAAAAAAAAACATAAACCGTCTTATATATTAACCAGAAGGACAATCTGAGCTCTCGCATGCCGCTCGGTCCTAAGTTTATTGATCACCTGAGAAGTTAAAAACAAAAGATGAGCTAACAAGCTCAGTGTGTAACTTAGCCCATGCAAACAGAAAAGATAGCATCTTCATGGAAAAATCATGGTTCCAACGGTTACTAGTGCATGGCATATCTTGCGATACAATATGACAGACAAATCATTTACAGATACAGATGCAATTTTATATACAGATTCAGTTACAGATGCAAATACAGATACAAATCCTACCCCTATTAGCTACACACCATCTCCGTCTATCCCTACACACCAATTAGGGTAAAAAAAAACCTATCCAACCCCACACACCAATAAGCGAGCGTATATCACTATATAGAAATGTGCAGTCGAAGCTGCCAAAAATAATACGGTAATCCACTAGAATTAGATAAACATGGTCAAGCCATCAGAATCAAATAAGTGTGGTTGAATGATCGTGTGTCGAGAGTCTTAATATTTATATAATGAATGATCTAGCATAGAAGCTAACTATCACCACGATTGAGGCAATTGCACCTATCGAATAGTAGTATAGCTTAGTGGCAAGACCGAAATGTCGAACCCAAAGGAACCAAAAGTACTAATACTGACTTTCTTTTTATTATTTAGCCTAAGAATTAAGGGATTTGTTGTTTAGTCTAAAATTAACTAACTACTAAGCTAAAGACGCTAAGACACAAAGAATGAACTGGGGAAAATACTTGTGGGAAAAACCAATTGATTAAGACAATACCCAAGAAAGAATCCACCTAGACTTCACTTGTTATTTAACTCGAACTGCACGATTTATTCACTTGACTTGATCCGTAGGGATTCCCTAATTTATATTAATACCTCTCTCGAGGCTACTAACGTCTAACCCTAGGTTGATTAATTGAAATCTCTTTCTAATTAAAACCCTAGGATTGCATTAACTTGATCTATGGACTCCCATATTAGGTTTGACCCTAATCCGGCTGATTTTCGTCATCCTATCTCTAGGGTTGCGATCAATTCTGCTTAACTATGCTAGATCTACTCTTAAACAGGGAATATTCCTCCACTACCTAAGCACATCAATACTTGAATCAATATCCTGAAATATCAAAACAATAATTAAGAACACATAGTTAAGAATAAATCAAGTATTTATCATATAGTTCAGAAAACAATAATAAGATCCGTCTTAGGTTTCATCCCCCTCAGGTATCTGAGGGGTTTAGTTCATAATCATAAAAGAATACATCTCAGAAGAAAATATAAAATAAAACATAAGAAAACCCTAAAACCCCCTGAAGGAATTGAAGGAGAGATCCTCCGTCTTGAGTATTATTTCGGCTTCTTGAGATGAATCAACTGGCTTTCTTCGAGTAAATCCCACAATTTTGACCTCTCTGGCTTGGCTCCTTGGCCTAGTTGGACGCCCCCCTCAAGGTTGGCCTTTAGGGTGTTTATATAGGCTTTGGAATGTCTTTCTTTGCCTCTAAGTACCCTATTCCGAGTGAAATTCCTCTTTTTCACGGCAGGGACACGCCCGTGTAACACGCCCGTGTGAATCAAATCCAGGCCGTGGTCAAGCCTGCTAAAGGGGCACGGCCGTGTGGCTTGGACCCAGGCCGTGTTGATTTCCTACTTTGGCCTATTTGGTCCGTTTTTAGCCCGTTTCTCGTTCTTTTCATCCTCCTATGCTTCCCTAAGTATAAAACATGAAATTAAAGGATTAGGAGTATCAAATTCCACAATTCAAAGCATAAATCATCCAAAAAGCATGCTAAATGTGGGATTAAAATATGTATATATTACGGTTTATCAAATAACCCCACACTTAAGCTTTTGCTTGTCCTCAAGCAAAATCCTCAACTTACAATTAAGAACTAACTTTCCTCAGTTCATGATTCTCATTAACAATGTCTCATCATAATTCATAGATAATTTACACATGGATAATTCAACTCAAAGAGTCCTAAAGATTCAAACAATCTAAGTCATATATTTTTGTAGCATGAAAACATAGGTGTTTCCCCTCATCTAAGTAATTACCTCTAATTCAAAATTGATAAGGGTTGACATCCTCACTAAAGATTCACTCAAATCACTTGAAGTGTTTAAGGTTCAGGAAAAAGCACTCGTAAGTCAAACATGAAAAGTTAATCCCATAGGCTTGCATGAAAATCAAATCTCCACCACTATAATATGAGATGATACACAAATCAAAAGGTCTTTAAAAAGGGTTGTAACAGGGCTCGGGTTAAAGGTGTGGATAAAGGATGAATTAGAGGGTTAGAATCGAGATTGACCTGACAAATTACCTAACTAGAACAATGAACTGATAATGAATAATTACATCAATTGAAAACTTGTAATACTAATAACACGAGCTTCTTCTAACGATGTGAATTTAACTGTTTAAGCTTATAGAACATAGAACTAATGATGAATAGATTTTTTAACCTTTTTTTTAGAACAAATCATGTAATAAAAGATGGATTCAACTACTGAAATGAATAAAATAATTAGGCAACCGATCAAATCAAAACTCGATATAAGGGTGGTCAAGAGAAATGGTGATAACAAATACAAGATGGGTTTTGAGTTAATATTAGTGGGTGAGTCAATAAAAGGGTTGTTAGGATCAAAGGGGTTCACTAGGGGTTAATTGTGAAGGCAGGCTTTTAGTGGAGTAAGTGGGTTAAAACCTAAGTGCCTTCATCATCTTAGTATATCAAATTAAAGGTGTGGTCTCGACATGTATAATCCAAGCAAGTTCTAGAATAACAAATCAATGTTGACACACTCATAATCAATAAAGTGAGCGCGAAAAGGAATGTATGCTCTAAAAGGCTCAAGATCTCACAAAAATTATGGGCTTTTGAAATCAACCTTGTAAATTTCAAATTTTAAGGTAATCATTAGATTCAGGTAAACAACCTAACAAATTTTTAATTCTAAAAATAAACTCATCATGCTTGACTCTCTAGTCTACTAAAGTTTAAATCATCACTGCATAATTAACTATGACTTAATCCAAAACATATCATTGAGAATCATAAATCAAAAGAAATTTCATTCTAATAGTAATATGAGAAAATTTACTTAAGAACAAGACATAATTCAGGATTTGAGAATAATGCAAAAAGTTAGGCACTTTTTCAAAATAAAGTTCACCCCCCCACACTTAAGATGTACATTGTCCTCAATGTATAAAGATATATATGAAATCATAAGAGATAGGGAGAAGTGAAACTTCCTGAATTTTTGATAGATCCTTGAGTCGGAAGTGTAGAAATTTGATTCGGAGGTGAAAGATAAGTTGGAGGAGGCATGGCATGTTTTCCTCAGTATAGATGGTTATTCCAGAGTTTTATTTTAGGGTTTTAAATTGTGAGACAATCATTAGGTTCTTCAGAATAGGGATTACTCAATTTTTTTGCCGAAAGATGCAAATTGGATCACAGCTAATATGGAATCTAAAAATAATTGAAATAAAGATAAAACAAAAAAAAAAGATAAGAGTAACATTTAAAATTAAGTTTTTTTAGGAAAATTTAAAAATAACATAAACATATGAAGAGAAAAAGACTCAGAAGTCCTTATCGTCCAATGGCTTGCGCGGTGGGGGCGACAATGAGATATAAAGGTGCTGACATATCTGGTGGAGAGTGGCATCGATGTGATCGAAGCACTGCTCAAATCGTGTGAGGCGCTCAGATATGTCCGAAAGAGAAGTTGCCGCATGAACTGGGTGATGGCTCGGTGTTGGCTCCTCATGTGGGTGTGAGACATCGTCAGTAATGTCCACAGAGTCCTCCTCCTCGGTGGTATGGGCTAACCGGTATTGGGGGGATCGGTCCCACGATGACGTTTAATCATCCGCATGTTTATCATCGTCGAGATGCCATGTAGAGACATCTGGCTTATCAAGGTGAGCGACGCTGATTGTGGTGCAGTATTGAGGAGACCAAAGTGTCTCGCGGGCTGTGTTACATAAGGCCCCATTGAAATGACCCCCTTCCGATGTCGCTCCGTCTGATGCTGGATGGCTAGAGCGATGAAGTAGGCAAGGTCGAAAACGTGCCCGTTCGCCATGCACCATAGGAAATAGGCGTCATGTGTGTTAACTACCCCGGTGCTCTCTCGTCGTCCTGTCAATGTATGAGCTAAAATGGCGTGTAAGTACCTCAAAGTTGGGGCAAGGGCTGTCGCCTTTGAGCGACTAGGATCGTAAGTGGCTGAGGCGGGGGCTATATTATACCAACATCTCGCAGGAGAGTTATAGAGGTGGCGATGGAGTTTCGCAAGATCATTTTCCCTCATGAACTCATCCGTGTAAAGGCCCAGAGCAACTCTAAATTCGGGGACACTCATTTCGCGAACCAAACCACCTAGGCGAAATTGGATGGTGCCTGGGTCGTCATGGTTTTTCATTACTACCTGCAAATGAAAAGTGGAGCAAAGCTCTAATGTTAGTTCGAGGTAGGTGGGCTCGACAATCTCAAGAACCGCTGCTCCCAAGGTCTCAGGGTTAGTAGGGCCCAAACATCATCGCGAGTTGTACTTGTTCCAGGCGCCCCACGATACATCTGCCTTGACTGAGAGGTCGCGCTCGTAGGATCTAAAAAAGTTCCTCTTGAGCTCCAGGAGGAAACCGTAAGAATGGGTGTCTTACTTCGGCCGATGCGCTGGCTAATGACGAGCCGGGTCCCTTTCATTTTTTCGAGACAGGGACTACGGTTTTCTTGCCTCGGGAAGACGACATTATGTTCCTGCAAGATAGATAGAATAACATCATCCCAATTTTTGCTATGAGAGGACTTATGAATCTAATATTATTATCTCATAATATTAACACGGAAGATTTTTCCTAGGTATTCTCCTAATACTAGAGGTGCAAAATTTAGAATAATATTATCTATAACACTTAAGTAAAAATGAATATCAAAATTAATAATCCAAAATGAATACTAAAGATTTAAAGAAATAAATCGAAGTTCTAAAAGAGACTAAACATGGATTAAATAAAAGTAGCAACAAGGTATAGAGGGGGGAAGTAACGTGAACCGATGGAGGTGGGGAGATGGCGCACGGTCGTGGAAGGATGCGTGGGCGTGGTAACGTCGCACGAGCATGGACTGCGTGTGGATGAGGAAGAGAAAGAGAGAAGGGAGAGAAAGGAGTGAGAGGAAGTGAAGGGAGGAGAGGAAAAGAGTACTGGTGGCCGGAATGGGGAAGGGAAGTGGTGGTTTTTTGTTTAAGAGAAACGGTTAGGGTTTGGGGAGGGGAGATTTTAGGGAGAGACGGGCGTGGGCTGCTTTAAATAGGGGGTAGGGAACACGGTCCGTCCCACGCCCGTGTTCCATTTATTTGGCCCGTGTGTTTCGAGAAATTTAAATTTAGGCGCGTTTGAGGTGTGGTCCACGCCCGTGTTCCTTGGGCCTGTTTAGACACACGGCCATATCACACGGCCATGTGCTATCTTGTTCATTTTTGCCACGCCCATGTAAAGGATCCTACGCCCGTGGTTTTTTAATCAGTGTCGACCACGGTCTTGAGGCACGGGCGTTGCTCACGCCCGTGTCGTTTTATCAGTATTGGCCACGGTCGCAGCGCACGGGCGTGTGGATTTGTCGCAGCCCGTGGTTTTTAGGCAGTTTCGACCACGGCCGAGTCGCACGGTCGTGGCATTTAGTCGAAGCCCGTGTTTTGGGGAAAATTTTTGTCCTATTTCTGCACAATCTCCGCCACGCCCATGTACCCATTCATGGTGTCCACACGGCCACGGCCACGCCCGTGTGCAAGGCCGTGTGGTGGGGAAACCTGCACTTTATTAAATTGGTTAGTTTGTAGTTAGGTGCTAAAAATTAAAAATATGACATTAGTGAAGTTAGTGCTCGGGTTGCCTTTCGAGAAGCGCTCATTTAAAGTCTTAAGCTAGACTTACCCTGTTTTCATTTCTAAATGAAGGTTCACAGAGCCGAAGCTCCTCTCTTATATCCCTAAAATCTTCACCATTATAGATTTTTAGTCGCTGACCATTTACCTTGAATGTGCCACGATTTGGATGAGTTACCTCGATTGTGCCGTAGGGAAAAATAGTTTTGATTACGAATGGACCTGACCATCTTGATTTCAGCTTTCCAGGAAACAATTTGAGCCTTGAATTGTATAACAGGACAAAATCTCCTACTTCGAATTGCTTTGGTTGCATTAAGCGAGCATCATGGCGTCGCTTTGTTGCCTCCTTATATAGTCGTGAGTTCTCATAAGCATTAGCTCTCCATTCATCTAGCTCTTTCAACTGCATCATTCTTTTCTCACCTGCAGTTTTAATATCGTAATTTAAAAATTTTATGGCCCAGAAAGCTTTGTGCTCTAACTCAAATGGTAGGTGACAACTTTTTTCGTAGACAAGTTTGTATGGGGATGTTCCTATGGGAGTTTTAAACGTTGTTCTATAGGCCCATAAAGCATCATCTACTTTTAATGCCCAACCTTTCCTATTTGATTCAACTTTTTTCTCTAGAATACACTTAAGTTCTCGATTTGCTATCTCCACTTGTCCACTGGTTTGAGGGTGATAAGGGGTAAATGTTCTGTGGTGTACTCTATATCTCTTTAAGACTTTGTCAAATTGAGTATTACAAAAATGAGTACCCCTATCACTAATAATTGCTCTGGGTGTTCCAAATCGAGAGAAGAGTTTCTTAAGAAATCTCACTACCATTCTGGCATCATTAGTCGGTAAAGCTTGAGCTTCCACCCATTTTGACATATAGTCCACTGCTACTAAGATGTATTTATTCCCAAATGAACAAGGGAATGGGCCCATAAAATCAATACCCCATACATCAAAAATTTCGCATAATAGCATGTATGTTTGAGGCATTTCATCGCGTTTAGAGATATTACATGTTCTCTGACATTTATCACATGAAGCAACATACCTGTTAGCGTTTTTGAACAAGGTAGGCCAATAAAAACCTGATTCGAGCGTTTTTTGTGCTGTCCTAATCCCGTTGTAATGTCCTCCTGAAGGTCCTGAATGGAAATGTTCTAAGATTTTGCTTGCTTCTGCTTTTGTAACACATCTCCGAATTACTTGATCTGCACATATACGAGAAAGAAAGGATCCTCCCAAAAATAGTTTTTCGCATCAAGAAAGAATCGCTTCTTTTGTCGATGTGTTAACCTTTTGGTAGGATATTAGCAACTAAGTAATTTGCAATGTCTGCAAACCAGGGTACCTCGGAGTTAGATATAGTGAACAGTTGTTCTTCAGGAAATGAGTCATTTATCTCACTCTTATCTAGTTCTTCGATATGTGGATTTTCAAGCCTAGAAAGATGATCTGCTGCAAGATTTTTAGCTCCTTTCTTATCTTGAATTTCCAAATCAAAGTCCTTTAAGAGTAAAATCCATCTTATGAGTCAAGGCTTTGCATCAGATTTAGTTAAAAGATAACGAAGAGCTGAATGGTCAGTGTAAACGACAACTTTAGAAAATATCAAATACTGTCTAAATTTGTCAAATGCAAAAACCACAGCTAGCAATTCTTTTTCTGTGGTGGTGTAGTTTTCTTGTGCGGCCGTCAACATTTTGCTAGCATAATAAATTGGTTGAAAATGCTTATCTCTCCGCTGTCCCAAAATTGCACCTACTGCAAAATCACTCGCATCACACATTAGTTCAAAGGGTAAATTCCAATAAGGTGCAATTATAATTGGAGCATTTATTAATTTATTTTTAAGGGTGTTAAATGCATCTAGACATTCCTGATCAAAATCGAAAGGCACATCATTTTCTAGTAGTTTTGTTAAAGGCTTAAATATTTTAGAAAAATCCTTAATAAATCTTTGATAAAATCCAGCATGTCCTAAAAAGCTTCGAATAGCCTTAACTGAACTAGGAGGAGGTAATTTTTCTATGGTTTCAACCTTTGCTTTATCAACCTCAATCCCCTTACTAGAAACTTTGTGTCCTAAAATAATTCCCTCTCGAACCATGAGTGACACTTTTCCCAATTTAAAACAAGATTCGTTTCCTCACATCTCGTTAGAACTCGTTTTAGATTTTTAAGGCAAAGATGGAAAGAATTACCAAATACTGAAAAATCATCCAAAAATACCTCCATAATGTCTTCCACAAGTTCATCAAAGATGGCTAGCATGCAGCGCTGAAAAGTAGCAGGAGCATTACATAATCCAAAAGGCATTCTACGATAAGCAAACGTACCGTATGTACATGTTAATGTTGTCTTTTCTTGATCCTCAGGGGCTATTGGGATTTGGAAGTAGCCGGAGAGTCCATCTAGGAAGCAATAGTACATATGCCCAGATAATCTTTCTAACATCTGATCAATAAAGGGTAAAGGGAAGTGATCTTTTCCGTGGCGCTGCTCAACTTTCTATAGTCAATACGGACTCTCCAACTTCGTGGATCGTTCTTGTAGGAATCAATTCATTCTTTTCATTGGCTACAACAGATCATGCCTCCTTTCTTTGGAACGACACACACAGGACTTACCCAAATCTTTATCGTAAATAGGATAAATTATTCCAGCATCTAGAAGTTTAATTACCTCAGCTTTAACAACTTCTTTCACGTTGGGGTTCAATCGTCTTTGAGGTTGCACACTTGGTTTATACTCATCTTCCATTAAAATTTTGTGGGTGCAAATGATGGGCTTATTCCTTTAATGTCAGAAATTTTCCAAGCTATGGCTCTTTTATGTTCCCTAAATACCTGTAGCAACTCGTCTTTCTCTTCGGGTTCCAGTTCTAAAAAGATGATTACTGGTAGTGTAGAGTTATCCCCGAGGAATGCATATTCTAAGTTATTTGGCAACTATTTTAATTCTAATTTCGGTGGCTCATCAATAGAGGGTTTTTGTTTTAGTTCGTCGTTGATTTCAATGTCCTCTTCTTTCTTTTATCTAGAGGAAGATGTATTAGAATTCAACTCATCGATATCATCATCTACCCCCTCACCTTGGGTAAGACACAGTTCCATCGTGTCGTCATGTATGATTTCCTGCAAAGAATCTTGAATAAAATGATCAATGGCATCAATAAAATAACAGGGATCATCTTGTTCTCTAGAATATCACATAGCGTCATAAATTTGAAAAATAATTTCCTCGTCGCCTACCCTTAACGCAAGTTTACCATCACCTACATCAATAACAGCCCTAGCAGTAGCTAAAAAGGGGCGCCCTAAAATTAAAGGTACCTCAATGTCCTCATCCATGTCTAACACAACAAAATCAACAGGGAATATAAATTTATCAACTTTTACCAGAATATCTTCGATAACTTCCCTAGGATATTTAATATATCTGTCAGCTAACTGAATACTCATCCTAGTGGGTTTTGGTTCCCCAAGACCAAGTTGCTTAAACATTTTATAAGGCATTAAATTAATACTGGCACCTAGATCAGCTAGTGCTTTCTCAATGTTTAAACTACCAATTAAACAGGGAATAGTGAAACTTCTTGGATCTTTCAATTTGGTTGGTAGCTTGTTTTGGAGGATGGTTGAACATTCTTCATTAAGTTCCACTGTTGATATCTCTTCAAACTTCCTTTTATTTGTTAGAAGCTCTTTTAGGAATTTTGCGTACGTCGGCATCTGTGAAATAGCTTCAACAAAAGGTAAGTTGATATGTAACTATTTAAAAAGTTCAAGAAATTTACCGTATTGTGCGTCTAAGCGATCTTTCTTCAACTTTGTCGGATATGGGATCGATGGCTTAAATTTTTCACGTACCGATGTTACATTCTCAGTTTTCTCACTTTTCTCCTTATTAGTTTCTTGTGGAATCTTCTTTTCTGCTTCAACCAATTCCTTCCCGTTCTTTAATGTTACTGCCTTTACTTGCTCTTGTGGTTTAGGTTCGGTATTATTAGGTAAACGACCTAGTTGCCTTTTAGAAACTAACTTGGTCAGCTGTCTTAGTTGATTTTTAAGTTCTTGAATTTATGTTTGCTGATTATTCAACGTCATTTCTGTATTATGAAAATGAATTTCTGACGCTGAAATTAATTTTGCTAGCATATCCTCAAGGTTCGGCTTCTTTTCCTATTGGTAAGGCTGTTGTTGGAAGTTTGGAGGGGGTTGTTGTCTCTGATTTCCTTGACCACCCCATAAGAAATTTGGGTGGTTCCTCTAACTTGGATTATAAGTATTACTATAAGGGTTATTTTGGGGTCTAGAATTGTTACCCATATAGTTCATCTGTTCGTTTTCCATGCCATGTCCGTAGGGTGGGTACTCAGGATTTGCCACGCCTCCACTTGTTTCGCACTGCATTACCGGATGTACCTGCGAAGAGCACAAACCATCAATCTTTTTGTTTAACATCTCTACCTGATTTGATAGCATGGTTTTATTCAGTGGCATCTCCTCTATAAACTCGTAGGCCGCTTCAGGAGTTTTGTTATTCAGGGTTCCGCCGGCGGCTGAATCGATCAATTACCTCGCTGAAGGGTTCACACCGTTGTAGAAGGTTTGAACCTGAAGCCACTAAGGTAGCCCATGGTGAGGGCACCTTCTTAACAAATCCTTGTATCTCTCCCATGCATCATATAGTGTTTCTAGATCCATATGCACAAAAGAAGAGATATCATTCCTCAACTTGGCCGTTTTGGCCAGTGGAAAATATTTTAACAAGAATTTTTCGGTCATTTGATCCCATGTAGTGATTGACCCTCATGGAAGAGAATTCAACCACTGTTTGGCTTTATTCCTCAAAGAAAAGGGAAACAACCAAAGACGGATGGCATCATCAGAAACGTCATTTATTTTGAAGGTATCACAGAATTCTAGAAAATTCGCTAAGTGTGTGTTAGGATCCTCATCCTGCAAACCATCAAACTGAACAAACTGTTGTATCATTTGTATAGTGTTAGGTTTCAATTCAAAATTATTTGCAGCAATAGCAAGTCTAACAATACTTGACTCAGTTCCTGTTAAATTAGGTTTAGCATAATCATACATAGTCCGAGGAGCATGATTTTCGGCCACCTCTGGAGGTAGCGGATTATTCTCAGCCATCTCTTCGGTAGTATTGGTTTCATCTTCTTTCTTTTCTTCTATGTAATTTAAGCTTCGACTTTTTTCTCTATGATTTCTGTGAACGGTACCTTCAATATAACTGTCATAAATTAAGGGTCATGTCGGGTTCCTTCTAGTCATAAACTAGGGGTACCTACAAGGAACAAATAAAAGAAGAAAAATTAGCAAAGTTAAAGACAAAAATAAAAGTAAATCATAAATATAAAAATGGCTAAAGTAATAAAAATTGAGCGTTCTTAATATTTCAGTTCCCTGGCAACGACGCCAAAAACTTGATCATGTGTCGAGAGTCTTAATATTTATATAATGAATGATCTAGCCTAGAAGCTAACTATCACCACGATTGAGGCAAGCGCACCTATCGAACAGTAGTATAGCTTAGTGGCAAGACCGGAATGTCGAACCCAAAGGAACTAAAAGTACTAATACTGACTTTCTTTTTATTATTTAGCCTAAGAATTAAGGGATTTGTTGTTTAGTCTAAAATTAACTAACTACTAAGCTAAAGACGCTAAGACACGGAGAATGAATTGGGGAAAATACTTGTGGGAAAAACCAATTTATTAAGACAATACCCGAGGAAGAATCCACCTAGACTTCACTTGTTATTTAACTCTCGAACTGCATTTATTTATTCACTTGACTTGATCCGTAGGATTCCCTAATTTATATTAATACCTCTCTCGAGGCTACTAACGTCTAACCCTAAGTTGATTAATTGAAATCTCTTTCTAATTAAAACCCCTAGGATTGCATTAACTCGATCTATGGGCTCCCATATTAGGTTTGACCCTAATCCGGTAGATTTTCGTCATCCTATCTCTAGGGTTGCGATTAACTCTGCTTAACTATGCTAGATCTACTCTTAAACAGGAAATATTCCTCCACTGCCTAAGCACATCAATACTTGAATCAATATCCTGAAATATCAAAAGAAGAATTAAGAACACATAGTTAAAAACAAATCAAGTATTTATCATATAGTCCAGAAAATAATAACAAGATCCGTCTTAGGTTTCATCCCCCTCAGGTATCTGAGGGGTTTAGTTCATAATCATAAAAGAATACATCTCAGAAGAAAATATAAAACAAAACATAAGAAAACCCTAAAACCCCCTGAAGGAATTGAAGGAGAGATCCTCCGTCTTGAGTATGATTTCAGCTTCTTGAGATGAATCAACTGGCTTTCTTCGAGTAAATCCCACAATTCTGACCTCTCTGGCTTGGCTCCTTGGCCTAGCTGGACGCCCCCCTCAAGGTTGGCCTTTAGGGTGTTTATATAAGCTTTTGGAATGTCTTACTTTGCCTCTAAGTACCCTATTCCGAGTGAAATTCCTCTTTGTCACGGCAGGGACACGCCCATGTGAATCAAATCCAGACCGTGGTCGAGCCTGCTAAAGGGGCACTACCGTGTGGCTTGGACCCAGGCCGTGTTGATTTCCTACTTTGGCCCATTTGGTCCGTTTTTAGCCCGTTTCTCATTCTTTTCATCCTCCTATGCTTCCCTAAGAATAAAACATGAAATTAAAGGATTAGAAGCATCAAATTTCACACTTCAAAGGATAAATCATCCAAAAAGCATGCTAAATGTGGGATTAAAATATGTATATATTACGGTTTATCATTGAACCACCAGATAAGGTAAATCATTAAACTGCCAACACTTCCTCCATCACATCATTATCCCACCCCAATTCACATGCAATCACTAATCAGATATTTAAATGCACACAAAACATACATGCTTACACATCAGATCATGCTAACATGCTTTCAGGAGTTGCACATACAAAAGCAGAATAATAGAATTCATATTTAAAAGTCATACAAATCACATTACAAACCTTACGCAGAGGCTAACCTCGAAACTTACATCAACATGACCTTAAATTTTACGAAAAATGGGCCCACACATCCGTGTGGCCCACACAGCCCACTTTGTAACAGCCCATTTTTAGTGAAATCAGAACAGTGGTTTCGGGACCACAAATCTGAGTCAGAAAGAAAATTTATTTTAATATTATTGCATAGTCTGCATTATGATAGGAAAGACGTATGAAAATTTCGATAAGAAAATTTTACCGATTTCATGTTTAATTATAGAAAGGACCAAATTACATAAAATGCAAAAGTTAAGTTCTAGTAGCTATAGGTAGTAAATAGCTATGGAATTCAAAACTTGAGGTCCTTATATGGCAATTAGACCATTAAATGAAGTTAGTAGATAATTATAATGACTCATCCGTGGAAATTCAAGAAAAGAAAAGGACTAAATTGGAAAATGAAATAATTAAAGATGATAAAAATCTAATATCATCTTATTTCATCATCTTCCCCAATTTACTTTTATGGAAACCCTAGCTAAGAGAAAAGACATCAAGCAAGCTTAATTAGGTAAGCAATCTTGTCCCGTTTTTAGTAATTTTTACATTTCCGAGATCGTAATAACTTAATCTATCTATTTTGGGGATCAGTTTGCAAAGTTATCAAAGTTTTAAAATTCTACCATGAATGAGTACGCTGAAATTTTTAAATTTATGATAGAAAATGAAAGGTTGTTGATAGATAAACAACTTTTGTGAAGAGAATTTTGATGAAATTGTGATTTAAGGACTAAATTGTAAAGATGTAAAATTCATGGAAAATTTCTTAATTTTATGAATTACATGAGCTGTAAATGTTATGTAATAAATTTTTCTAGGCTTGGAATAAGGATTAAATTGCATGAATTTTATTTTCCGAGCCTAAGGACGAAATTAGAATTAATCAAAAGTATAGGGGCAAAATGGTACTTTTGCCTAAGATGTAAATTAGATTGAATTGAGTGTGAAATGTGTTAAATTGATGTTAAATTCGTTTATATAGATCCGAAAAGATTAAATAAGGAGTTAGATCGAGGAAAAGAAAAAGTATCGGATTAGTAGCCTACGAACACGAACAATTATCGAGGTAAGTTCGTGTAACTAAAATGTATATTTATATGTTTAAATTGAATGTTATGATTGTGAAATGTATGATTGCCATGTATAAACATAAATCACATATCCGATAATGCCTGACAAGTAATAAGTCCCGTTTGAATAGATGAAATTCGATGGATACAAGTTTTCCCGAATTGGTTGTGGTTTTGCATATGTTGCGGACACACCATAGCTCTTACGAGCATCCCGTTATAAGCTCTCTCGAGCTTCCTGTTATATGGTTCTTGCAAGCATCCTGATCGGTAGTGATCCTGCATGTGTTGCGGACTACCGCAGCTCTTTGTGAGCGTCCTGTTATATGATCGGTTGTGATCCTGCATATATTGTGGACACAAAAGCAGCTCTTTATGTGCGTCCTAATATAGGCTCTTTATGAATTTCCTGATACGACTCTCTTGAACTTCTTGTTATATAGCTATCCAGAGCTCCCTGATAATAACTCCTCGGAGTTACCTGTTAAGCTCAATGAGCTTCCTGTTTTAAACTCTTATGAGTTTCCTGTTATAGCCCGGATAAGCTTCCTGCTACATGGCTCACATGAGCATCCTGTTATATAGCTCGAGAGAGTGCTTCCTGATTATGTGCCCTAATGGGTACCCCTGAATATGAGTTTACGGATTACAGTTTTGTACACTTCGAGTGTACTACATGTGTATCCATTGATATTTGAAATAAATTCAATGGGTAAAGTTCTAACATAGTTAAACCAAACTTAAGATTATTTGTTATAGAAATGCACATGTTAAATGAAACTATGATATGAAAAGCATATGTATATGAAAGTTATTACATGATGAGCTAATCCTTGATTCTTGATGTTTACATGTAATACATGACTAACAAGTTTCTTGAGATTATATATGTTTAGGCAATTTGCCAAATTTTTGTGGATGAATTTTGTATGCTTACCTTAAATGTAAATGAGTGGTAAATAAATTTTCTGTTATACGAACTTACTAAGCATAATATGCTTACTCTGTTTTACTTCCTCTGTTTTATAGTACTCGGAAGCTCGTAAAGGTTGGAACTTAGTCGGAGACACATCACACTATCCCTTGGACTTTTCGGTATATAAAGCAAGCTAACTTTTGGTATAATGGCATGAATAAGCTAAGTTAGGCATAATGAGGAAATAATTTGCTTATAACTATCCATTAGAATGGCTAGTGTTAAGCATATTTTGATGTAGTTATATAAGGCCTTATCATGCTTGATGTGTGTATTGAAATGGTTGAATGATGGAAGTTACATAAATATATTAATGGTTGCATGAATGGGTAAAATATACTTATATGTTTATATGGCTAATTAGGTAAGATCAAATACTTGGATAAATGGGATGTTATGACATGTATTGAACTTGAAATTGGCTTGAATTGAATGTTCTATTGTGACTTGTAATGGTACAAACATTGGTTGGATTTGTTTATGCCAGGTTGGGTGAGAAATAAGGCTTGGAAATAGCCTTATTTTGTCCACACGGGCGTGTGTCTCAGCCGTGTGTGACACACAGCCATGCGCACGGGCGTGTGGTTTGGCCGTGTGCCCCCTGCATCTTAAAATTTTGGGAAACAGAATACTTCTATTTATTCACAGGGGCAGAGACACGGGCGTGTGTCTCAGCCGTATGTGACACACGGCCTAGCACACAGGCGTGTGTCTTGGTCGTGTGAATCCTACACCTAATTTTTGAAAATTAAATTGTCCACACGGCCTAGCACACGGGTGTGTGACTGGTCGTGTGACCCAAGTTAGAGAGTTACACGGGCATGAACACGGGCTAGGACATAGCAGTGTGCCTCACATTGAATGCCCACATGGCCTGGGACACGGGAGTGTCACTTGGCCGTATGAGCCACACGGCCTAGCCACACGGGTGTGTGTCCCCTGCACCTATGAAAAATTTTGAAATTTCGCGAGAAATTCTCTGAGTTCCCGATTTAGTCCCGACTTATTTCAAATGCATAAATTGGGCCTCGAGGGTTCATTTAAGGGACAATATGATTAAGTATGATTGGTTTCTGATATGAATAGTAATTGACATGAATTAATTGTATTTGTTCTGTAAACTCTGGTAATGCTCTTTAACCCTGTTCCGGCGACGAATATGGGTTAAGAGTGTTACACACTTGCCCAGCTCGTGTGGTGTCAATGGTGGTTTTTTGGATTTCGCACCGTTTAGTGATTTTTGGGATTATCGTTACACACCTGGTTGTTTTTCAATGCCAACGCAACAAAAACAATACCAACACCTAAAAGCGACATTCAGAATGAACTATTTAGCAAATGTCATACTAAATTCGACCAATAAATCAGTGGTAACGCTAAACATTCAAATTGATTGTTTTTTTAACACTAAGATTCGGCCTTAACAAGGCACCGATCATTTTCCCCAATGGAAGAGGAATTTCCTAACGCTTCCAATTTTTCGAAAGATTAACCACTTCCAATTCTTTACCAAAATCACATATTTCCAGTCATTCAAACTATTATCACCCAAAATAAGAATTCATATCCAAGCATGTGAAAAATAACTCCTTTACAGAATACGAGTCTTAAATCAAAATCCTTACCACCCATGACCAGCAATCAAGACTAAAAAGGACGTTGGTGCAAAGTAACTCAACAATAGAAGAGACAAAAATTGAAGAAACGGCAAGAGGACAGAACAATATACGACAGTAAAACAGTGGCAAAAGGCATCTTCAAAGAAAATGAAAAAGAGATTGGTTATGGAAAAGATGTGGAACAGAACAAAAGAAAAGAAAACAAACAAAGGAAAGAGTGGCAGAAACTTACTGAAAGCGCAAAAGAAGCTAAACATGAGGTGAAGAAGTGGACAGAGAGGGACAGTAGAAAGTGGAGAGATTTTAGGAATATTTTTGGGAAATTTAAAAAAAAAAGAAATTAGAAAATCTACCCATAGTGGATTTTTCCCAGAATTCGATTTCAACACCACTTCTATCTCCTTGGCGCCATAGGCAGAGGAAATTGCAAAAATATTTTTGCTTTGCACGCACAAGGGTTCAAACACAAGACCTCTAGGTAAGATAAAACCTTATCACTAAACCAACAAATTCATTCATATCAACAATTGAACGAAAATAATATATAAGTTAGATGTTCAAGGATAGGGGTTGGAAAAAATAACAAAAATTCAAGGGAAATGATTTGAACAGATGACCTTAGCACTTAAACAGAACACTTAATTAGTAAACCAAATTAATTTACTTGACATGATTTAACAAATAAAAAAATAAAAATTTTAAGACATTACATTTTGGGAATTAATTTGTAATAATTTAATAATTGTGATTACTCATATTTATTTTTGTAATTGTGTTACACTTAAAAAAAATATTAAAATGTAAATAACTAAACATAATCTACACATCATATTAGTCAGAAGCTATTTAAACAAATAATAATCAGAAGGGAGAGGACTTAAAAAGTTGATACCCACGGCTTACTTTGACTTGTTTTTCACAGTGGGGAGATTAATATCCCCCAAATTTGGTGAGATGAATTTGTTGAAGTCAAAATAACATATATTTAGGTTGCATGATGCTGTTTTTTTCCTTCTAAAACTAATCATTTATTTAAATTTGCCTGACAGCACATGTGTTTATAAATTTCCTAATGGATGATTGCGAAATAAGTGGCACTTGGAACATAAAAGACAAAACTATAAAATCTTAGTAAAAACTAAAAACCCTTTTTACTTTTTCCTTTTTCATAAACTGGTTAATTCTATTTTAAAACTTCATTAAAATAAATTATATATTTTATTAGATTATAAATTGAAATTCAAATAAACCTTCAAAAATTAAGGTTGAATTTTAAAAATGAGAAGTGTGTAAGTTGTTAGAAATAAAGAACTTTTTTTATATAAAAATCTTAAAAGATATAATTATTATTATTGAGTAAAAAAGAAAATTAAAGACTAACTAAATAATGTAGACCTACAACAATGAAGGGTGAGAGATGGAGTGTGAAGAAAGAAGAAACAGAGGGGATGAGATGGTTGGTTATAATTAATGAAAAAAATACCAAGTAAGCACAAAATTAAAGGAGACGGATAGAGCAAAAGAGAGGTTATTGGTGAAAGCAAGTATTTAGTTAGAACACGGATAAAAAGGGAGTTAGGAAAATTTAATTGAGGGAGTTAAGTGAGCGTTGAGTGATGCCACTGCTTCATTTATTCCTCTCATCTGCCCACTGACCCTCTCCCTCTTTGCTTCTTCCTTTTTGCCTTTAAATCCTCCCTCTCCTCTGCTCCGTTTATGTACCCACACCTCTTTTTCTTATCTTCTTAATTATTTCTCTATCTCTTGCAATATGCCTCCAGCCTCGCCCGATTTCTCCAGCTCTGTCAAGCTTAAGTATGTTAAGCTTGGCTACCAATACGTTGTGGATCATTTTCTTACTCTCTTGTTGGTTCCTGTCATGGTTGGGATCCTTACTGAAGTTGTTCGTTTAGGCCCTGAAGAGATTGTTAACCTATGGAATTCCCTTCATTTTGATCTTATTCAGATATTGTGCTCTTCTTTCTTCATCATTTTTATTGCCACTGTTTACTTCATGTCCAAGCCACGATGCATCTACCTTGTGGATTATGCATGCTACAAGCCTCCTGTGACTTGCAGGGTTCCTTTTGCTACTTTCATGGAGCACTCCAGGTTGAATTTGAGCAACAATCCTAAGAGCGTGGAGTTCCAGATGAGGATTCTGGAACGGTCTGGGCTAGGTGAAGAGACTTGTTTGCCTCCTGCTATTCATTACATCCCTCCAAAGCCAACCATGGAGGCCGCTAGAAGCGAGGCTGAGGTTGTTATTTTCTCAGCTATGGATTCTTTGTTCAAGAAAACGGGGCTGAAACCTAAAGACATAGATATTCTTATTGTCAACTGCAGTCTCTTCTCCCCCACGCCATCTTTGTCTGCTATGGTGATCAACAAATACAAGCTGAGGAGTAACATTAAGAGCTTTAATCTTTCGGGAATGGGGTGCAGTGCGGGGCTTATCTCCATTGATTTAGCTCGGGATCTTCTCCAAGTACACCCGAATTCTAATGCAGTTGTTGTCAGCACAGAGATCATCACTCCCAACTACTACCAGGGGAATGAAAGAGCTATGCTCCTTCCCAACTGTCTCTTCCGCATGGGTGGTGCAGCAATCCTGTTGTCGAACCGCCGCTCAGAGAGGCGGAGAGCCAAGTACCGACTTGTCCGCGTTGTTCGAACCCACAAAGGGGCTGATGACAAGGCCTACCGATGCGTGTTTGAAGAAGAAGACAAAGAAGGCAAAGTTGGCATATCATTATCTAAAGATCTCATGGCTATAGCTGGAGAGGCTTTAAAATCCAACATTACCACAATAGGGCCTTTGGTGCTTCCAGGGTCGGAACAACTCCTATTTCTTCTCACTCTGATCGGGCGTAAAATCTTCAACCCCAAGTGGAAGCCTTATATCCCAGACTTCAAGCTGGCGTTTGAGCACTTCTGCATCCATGCTGGAGGGCGAGCAGTGATAGATGAACTGCAAAAGAACCTGCAGCTGTCAGCAGAACACGTAGAGGCATCCAGGATGACATTGCACAGATTCGGAAACACCTCCTCCTCATCCTTGTGGTACGAGATGAGCTACCTTGAGGCAAAAGGGAGGATGAAAAAGGGAGATAGGATTTGGCAGATTGCTTTTGGGAGTGGATTCAAGTGTAACAGTGCGGTGTGGAAGTGCAATCGAACCATCAAAACACCAACAGATGGGCCTTGGGAGGATTGCATCCATAGGTATCCCGTTCATATCCCTGAAGTTGTCAAGCTCTAGACAGCTTCTTCATTCATGGCTTTCCTTCTCTGCCTTTAGTACTTTGCTAAAATCATCATCATCTACTTCTTATCCTACTTCATCTCTGCCCCTATATTTCTCCTTTGTATTTTTCTTAGCTGCTACTCATTTGTCTCTCCTCTTCCTTTTTCCATTTTCTCTTTTCAAGTCATGAATTCACATAGATACCAAATATGATCACATTTATGTGTTAATTAAATGTACCCCTTGCAAGGGAATGAAAAAACAGTGTGGAAACAGGTTGGATTAGCTCCTTGAAATAAACCTGGAATATTTAACAGAAAATGCTATACATATGCTTGATTGTACAAAGAAAAAAAAAAGAACGTTATAGCAAAATTTGTCAATCATAATAATAGTCTCTTTTTCCCTAATCTTTTTAATCCTTTTGGTGCTGTCCCTGTAGGGTCTCCTTATTAATGCCGGTTACCGTCTTTGTAGCTTTCAGCCGGTCCACTGATCGGCTGCTTGATTTACTAGTCATTAATAGGTCTTCCAGTAGGCGTGATCAACTCAAATTGAGTTCAATTAGTATAAAATTTCCAAGTTTGATGGAGTTTCGATTTTTAAAACTCAAGTTTTATTAATTCAAACCAAGTTTTATTTTTCTCACTCAAGAAATAAAGGAGTAAATGCCAGCCAAAAACACCTACATACTCTGCCAAACATCGGACGTTGTTCACTATTAATAAAAGGTAGCTTCAACACTTGGACCAAGTTGTCATTGTTGATAAGATTTTACTTCAATAACACATCTACCCCAAATAAACTAATCTCAGACCATAAACAGATAAAGATATATGATAATAAAAAAGAATTAATTTGGTTCTCATACCTACTAAATTTCAAATTCAAACTTAAATTTGTATTTTTATCATTAATTATATATATCAAAAACATAACTAATAAGTGTTGAGTGTAGTGGTACAGTATATTGTATTCTCAAGACGATATTGTTGAAAGAGACAATTACAAAAATAAAAAAACTTGAAACCAGATTCGAGTTCGATGAACAATTTATTTTTCTGTATTGTTTATATCCGTTTATCATAATTTGTGTATAATTAGTTTATTGTTAAATTATGCTATACTTAATAATAGTATTTTTATTTATGTATGTATGTTATAATCATTATTTTATATCTAAAGAGAAATTAAAAAATGATTTTTTTTGTTATTTGTTTATTGTTGACCAACAAGTTTTTAATTGATTGATAACATATTCATTCGTGAATAAATTCATTTAATTTAAGCAAATAATATGAATTCAAAAAATATTTATCCCAATAGAATATTTGTATACATTTGAGTCATTACAGCTATAAGAGAGAATCTAATTGTAACTAAACTTCATCAATAGAAGGGAATAATTGGCGTCAAAACAAAAGCATGAAACATAAGGAAAGAAGAAAAGGAAACTAATGTGAGCATAAAACGCAGATAAAATTCACTCATTACAGGCTTCAAAGTTTCTAACGAAGACTTTGTAAGAGTTAATGATGAAATTATCTAAGTTTGCAATCTTTGTGATGTAATAACTTACTACAAATGTCGGGTGAAGATGTCTATTTGATACGCACTCCCTTTAATTTGTTGGCTACGTTTATCGCGAAGGGTTAAATTCAAGTCAATTTACTGTTTTTGTTGACATAAAAGTTAATAAATGTAGTGAGAGAGAAAATTTACATTCTTAATTATTGTCTTAGGCATCTAACTAGTAATTAGATGTTGGTGTATTTACATATTGATGTCATGTTTAGAGGTAATCATTATAACTAATGAGTCTCATTGAATTGAGCGTAATTGAAACACTTCAGTTATGCTCTTCATTTCTTATAGGGGAAAGAGTGTCGGAGGCTCGATTAGACAACAAACGATACATTGATCGTTGGAGTGACAACTATTGATCTATCTTTCACGCATTTCACATAAAACAACATTCCATGCATTCATGATTGATTACAAGCAAAATAAGGTTTTATATCGGTTAAAAACATCATTTGGATGCACGTTTATGCAAACAACAACTTAGGTATCGATATCAAGGTCATGGGTATTAATACTTGGTCCAATACACTAGGGGTTGTACCAATACCTCACCTGGAGTACTAATGCTCAAGGTCGTAAATCGATACTTGTTTCACTTATTTCAAAATTTTGGCTTTTGTTTGCGAATGTATCGAAACCAAGGTTTTGAGTACTCATACTTAGGCCAAATTTTATCGATACTAGGACTTGAGATACCGATATTCAAGTTTAGAAATGCAAAAATTAGGGCAATTTAACACAACTTTACATGCACCAAAATGTACCAAAACATACTAAACATGAAGTCAAAGCATTATTAGCATATTTGACATTTCAATACGCATTATCATTTTTAGCCTTATATAGGGAGGTTTTGGATTGAGAGTGAGAGCATACAAGCTGTCCGATCTTTGTGGTTGTAATTATCCTTGGTGAACTTGGGTAGATTGGGTTGGTTAGCAAATCCGTAATGTGAAAAGTTTGTATAATGCGTTATCTAGGTAAGGCCTTGCAGAGGTATATTGTTGAAACGAATTGCATCAACGAATTCTCAATTTCCATCTTCGTTTATCTTACTTTTATTCTTTTGCCGCAACTATCAAAACCCACATTGCAACATCAATAATGTTTACTAACTAAAATTGTCTATAACCAAACTTAATCAACCTTTCAGAATTAAAGGACAGGATTCTAATTATCGAATCAAAGTTTCTCAACAAAAAAACTTAGAATTGTTGACATTCTCCTTCAATCTAACAGCATGTTTGGTTGGATGGAATTGCTATTCAATTCCGTCACTATTCAAATACTTTCAAGAGAGAAAAGATAGTTTGGTTCACTGTTTAAGTGATTCCACAGAATAGCTATTGCTGTGTTATTCCTTCAGCTCTTGTAATAGGTATTCAGGGGTTGGGGGTCTGAATGCCTTATTCAACACCACACTCGTAATACATTTTTACATTTTTGGACCAAAATAGCCTGCCTCTCTTCTTCCCAAAATTCTCTCCAGATTTCTTCCTCAACATTTATCCCCAAATCAAGCATCCATTCTCCATTCATCTTCATCTCCCCAAATACAGTAGGTACGTTTTTTTTATCTGATTCTTTTTGTAAATTTGATTTAGGGGTTTTTTTTTAAGATTACTGTTGCCTTCTATTTTGTTGGTGGTAGAACTGAGGTTGTGGAATCTTTTTCCCTTTATTCAGCCTTCTTGGTACTCCCCTTTGCAGGTTTCTTTGTAGTTGTCCCTTCTAATTTTTGATTTCCAGACTCCTTTTTTGTATTGACCTTTGAATCTACATTTCCTGCAAGTTAAAAGACAGGTTTATTTTTCAAAATCTATGCTTTTTTTTCTCTTTTGTAATAGTTGTAATAATAAAGCTAAAATATTTGTACAATTTTTAGGGTTTTTGTTATTAGTAGCTTTGCTTTTATATTTGTTGGTTTAAGTTCTGGAAACTGTTTTGAGTGTTTTGAATGGTTGTTGCATAAGATGTTTAAGAGCCATGCTAAGGTGGTTGGAACGCCTAAGCCTAATGCATGTGGCCATGATGAGAAGTCGAGCTGGGACTAAGAGCTTGGGCGGACTTTATTGGTTGCTTCGAATTTAGTTTTACATTTCTTTATGTTAAAGTCAAAGGTTCTCATTTCATTTTCTGAGTTCTCAATGTAAAGTACAACATATTTTCTTAATTTTCTGGTTTCTTTGAAATTTACGATTCGACTCTAGAATCTTCACTGTGGGTAATTTTATTAATTTTCAATTTGGAGTCTTAAAGTATTTGTTGATGTCATAATAGGAATAAGAATTTAATTTCTTTTAGGATTTTCAGCATCATTGCTTTGTATTTAGGGATTGATTTCTTCTCTGTTTTCTTTATTTATTTTTTCCTGTTCTCCTCAACTTTTTAAAATTAGAAAACTTTCAAAAATCCTAATCGCCTAGCAAAATTCTCATCTCTATCTTAAGAGTTAGATAAGCTGAATTAGGAGTTAGAGTGGTCTTGAGTAAGATACCATTCATGAGTTGAAAATTGGGAATTTAGTAGTGAGATGATGGTTCTTCATGGTAAATGATTTATGGTTTTAGGAAGAACCAGATTTATGGATGTTTAATTGAATGCATGTCCCTGGTTTAATTCAAGGGTTTGGTTTTCATCTGCTGCAACATAAAGCATGGCCTCGTAAAAGTTTAGGTTAGGAGAGGCAATTCCGGTTGCCATAGGCCTCATAGATAGATCACCCATCAAATGAGGTTGCTGCTCAGAGTACTGAAATTCTAGTGCAGACCCTAAACAGTCAAATAATGAACCTTTGAAGATATATCTCGTATCCAAATTTTTGGAAGGTATGTCATATTTCATAATAGCTATACTGGATATAGGTTTTTTTTTCTTTTTTTAAAAAAAGTTTCATAGTTAAATCTGATTTAGAATAAGAGATGAGAGATCATTTACCTTTTGCTAGAAATCAACATTTGCAAACCCCTGCATTACTTTGTTGCCTGTGTTTTTATATGTTTCCCTCTAATCATGGAGATGCATTGAATGAGTAGTTGAAAACTTGCAAACTTTGTTGCCTGTGTTTTTATATGTTTCCCTTTAAATTTTATTTCTGGTTTGTTTCTAAATTATCTAAGTGTTACAGTTATTGCCAGTTTGTCTCTCTCTGTTTTTGAGATTATTCTGCAGACATAACATTTATGCATTAATTTGTAGTGTTTTATTTATTGTTTGTATTATGTGTCATGTCTTTATATTCTTTTTGTTCATGGTTATATTCAGAATTAGATGATGAAGCCATTATTAGTTCTTGTGATTATTGCATTTCGGACTATTTGTTTTGAATAGTAATCTTGATCTATATTGCACAAATGGAACAGCAGCATCTCTGACTCGATTTATTTCTTGTTACTTTCCAGGCAGATGGACTCCATACAGAAGCAAGGGTTGCAGTCCCCGGTGAGCACTGGGGAATTCTTTGCGAACCTCACCTCTTCCGAATCCTTAAGCATTGGTTGAGGGCTCGCGTACCGGACCCTTTCTACAACCCAATAAATGATTATGTTATTTTACTGACAACATTCAAGATGGAAAGTCACCACGAGAAAGGCTTACAAGTTACTTCACTCAAAGAGGAATGGGAGATTGTCACCACAGATCAAGACGATCTCTACGACACAGTTAGTAGTAGAAAACCACTCGTCAGCTCGATTTCTGTTTTACAAGGGGGAAGTAATAAACATTCATCGAGGTCTGAAGCTCATGCTACCATTATTGTTCATCCACAAAATGAGGGTAAGCAACATGTCGAGCTAAATGCCATAATTGTGTCCTTTGATGCATAGAGATCGGTCTAATATCAATTATGCAAAACAATTTTATCTCGATCAGAACCATCTCACCCATAGAGAAATTGTAAGGTAATTCAATTCCTGTAACACCCGTAACCCAGCCTAGAAGTTTAGACCGAATCCCGGATGTCACATTAAACACCGAAGTGATCGTAAGTAAATTTTTACAAAGCAAGTTATTACGTCAAATAGAAACACTTAACTGATTAAAATTTAAACAGTAAAATTACAGTTAAGCTTAATACTTAATTAACTAAAATAAAATCGCATAAATCCTAAAACGGAATTTTAGCACAATTTTTATAAAACCTTACATTTCAAAACTGATTAACAAAGTAGCAACCAAAAAACCCAAACCGATAATTTATTTTCAAATGAGACTGTCCGAGACCTCCGCATACCGAGTCCAACGTCAGAATTCAAAAAGGGTACCTGAAAAGAAACACTAAGAGGGGGTGAGCTATTTGAGCTCAGTGTGAGTCCGAAACAAGTCTAAATTAGAATTACAGAATTCAAACAGTAGCACAATAGATTCTCAGTTGTGTCGCGAAGTCAGATCGCACACTTTGAACTAATGTCCTAACAGAACTAATCAACCAGAGCACATCAAATTCACATAAATACTCAGCTTAAAAGCCGATCAGACAAACAGATTACAGGCAACTAGTCTTGCAGTCAGAACACACAGTCAGATGCAGATGAAATACAGTCAGTTAAATAAGGAACTCAGAAGGCCCATCCAACCCTAAACTCTATATATGTGGACTCAGCCATTCAGATTATAATACGCAGCAGGGCTAGCGTATGTGTTGTACTGTGCAATGCGATAGACCGCGGTACAGGCCAAATCAGATAATGGTACGCAGCATAGCTGACGTACGTACAATACAGTGCAATGCAATAATCCACTATACAGTCATGTTGCAGTTAAACTGCCAGATCAGACAATAGTACGTAGCATAGCTAACGTACGTACGGTACAGTGCGATGCGGTAAACCGCTATACCAGTTAATTACAATTAAACTGCTAGTTCAGATAAAAGGTACGCAGCAGAGCTGACGTACATACAGGACAGTCTTCCTTCTCTTCACAACCCAACCCAAAATAGTTTATGTAAGTGCATGTATGCATCCAAGCTCACAGAACAGAGACAGTTACACAGTCAGTCAAACGGAACAAATAACAACACACTCCACAGACCAGATCCAAACTCACACATCACACGAAATCATCACAAATATCAAGTCATGTACACCCTCACTAACCTTAGCTAAGGGTTGGAGCACACACAAATACATTTTCGAGTCAGAAACACACTTGAAACCGATATAAGTGTCTTAAGACCATACGCCTGTGTGCTCTGGCCGTGTGGTAATGGCTAGGCCGTGTGAAAGATCAAAAGCCCGTATGAGGAAGGACACAGGGCCGTGTGACAGATGCACACATCCGTGTGGACTAAGGACATGCCCGTGGGAATAGGATGTGTAACTCTCTACCCATTTGCACTAAATTTGAGTACAGGGCTAACACGGCCGTGTAAGGGTCTCACACGCCCGTGTGCCCACCAGACACGGTCGTGTGTCCAAAACACACGCCCGTGTGCCCGGAGGACATGGCCATGTGAGAAACAATAAAAATTCCCAAATCGGCCACACGGTCGTGTGGCACCAAAATACGCCCAAAAACTATAATTCTCAGAGGCACACGGCCGTGTGAACTAGCACACGCCCGTGTGGAAACCCCAGTTGCCACGAAACCACTTCAGATCAGGCCAAAAAGTACCCTTCCAACCACCGTAACCGCCCCAACCTTCGCAATGACAGTAGAGGTTGGGATAAATTGTACTTCCCAAACCTTTTTCAGCCACTTACACCAAAATTCAACAGTTTAAAACCCAATTGAGAGTTGACAAAACGACAATTCATAAAAGTAAAAGTAGACAAGAATCGAATCCCACACCTTATTGCTATCCACGACGCCCCAAAACTCGCCCCGACGAACAGGAAATCAACAGCCCTTCGGAAGCCCCCATGCCCACGTTTCCAAAAAGAAAAGAAAAGAAAAAAGCAAGAGGAAAAAAAATAATAGGATGTTTTCCAGGAGAAAAAGAAAGAAAAAGTAAAATAAATAAAAATAAAAATAAATAAAATAGAACAAAATAAATAAAAATTATTAACATAAACAAAATAAATAAAATAAATAGCTCCTTCAAGCGCGCGCACGAGACTCGAACCCAGAACCTTGAGGCAAACTAACACTCCACCAACCAACAGACCAGCAGGCCCATTCTGTCCTTTAAACACACAACCAAACACAATAGCGTAACCTTTTCACTGACCCTAACCACAAAACTCCAAAACTTCTAGCCTCAAAATTTGGGGCATTACAATTCCCCAATCAAATCTTTTAATCAGGTTGCCTAATGTGTACCGGTGGCTCATTATGATATACTATATGGATAAACTACAGTTGGTTGCCTTGTTTCTTGTCTTGTTCTTCAGCTAATGATATACTATATGGCCGGCAACTACTGCAATTTATTTCTAATACTCGATTGAATTTCATCCTGGTCTGGAACCTATACTTTCTTTAATGATTTCAATATGTTTGAAGTTTGTGTAGCTGATGTATTATTTTGAGGGATCCATTTATAATGTTATCTTTAGTTTCAAGCTTTGTAAATGTGTATCAGGGATATAACATTGAATTTTTGAAGGAATTGTTCCATTTTCTTCTTTTGTTTTCTTAGTTTTCCTTTTTATCTTGAAATATCTACATAAAGCTTGATGGTCCACTGGTACAATCGTTGCTAATAGTGCTTGGTAATTTTCCTCAAATAAAATAACTCTCTCTACGATTGTTGTAATTTCAGTGCGCTACATGGATGACTATAGTTGTTCCGACCAGTATAACAGCATATCTTTATCTCTACTCTAATGGAGAAGTATCATTGGCTGCCTCCCAACCAGTGTAATAGATGTAATTTTATCATATATTAATTTTTGAGATCAAAATGTAATTTTATTATATATTAATTTGTAATTCCATCTTTTTTTAAGGTACTAAACATAATTTTTTAATATTTTTGGGGGCTAAAGTGCAATTTTACCATAGATCAATTTGTAATTTTATTCTTTCTAAAGGGACTGAATTGAATTTTTTTTATTTCAAAGACTATGAGTTTTGAATTTTTTATTTCACATATGAAAAGAACTAATGTAAGTAAAATTTAGTAATTTTTATGTAAAATTTGAAGGTTTTTATTTCACCAAAAGATTGCTATAAATAATTAATTTATTAAAGAGTATACCTTATAATTAATTATTATTATCATGTTATCATAAAGGATAAAATAAAATATAAATAATATGTTTTTTATTAAAATTGACTATTAAAATAAAATGTTATTAGAGGATTATCATATCGTATGTTAAACTCATTTTTATATTGGCGATTGTGACCTACGAGAACAGGTGAGAGGCTAGATTAAAGAAAATATATTAGGCATTGAAATATTCTTAATAATAATTTTATATTAAAATTATTATTAAATATTATTAATAATTATATTAAGAATTTTATTAAATTATATATTATTTTATTAAATTGTATTTAATAATAATTATGTTAAAATATGATTAAATTATTTATTTATATTTTTATTAAAATATATTTAACAATAATCTTATTAAAATTTAATAACAATAATCATCTACCTACAAAAATTCTGCTAAGGGTACTTGGTCATTTAAGCCTTTTTCCTTATACTATTACAACATCTATTCTATTCAACCAAACACAAGAATTATATTACAGCTCTATTAATTCCATTCAACCAAACAATTGAATTACTGATTACAGCTTTATTCCATTACAATTCTATTCCATTACAACTCTATTCAATTACAGCCATTTTCTATTATAGTGAACCAAACGTACCCTAAATATTTGATAGTGTCAAATATACCAAACATGAAGTCAAAGCATTACCAGCATATTTGACATCTCAATACGTATTATCAATTTTAGCTTTATATATTGAGGTTTTGGATTGAGAGTGAGAGCATACAAGCTGTACAATCTTTATGATTGTAATTATCCTTGGTGAGCTTGGGTAGATTGGGTTGGTTAGCAAATCTGTAATGTGAAAATTTTGTATAATGGACTCGTCATTTAGATAAGATCCCTCAGAGGTAGATTATTGAATCGAATTGCATCAACAAATTCTCGTTCTCCATCTTCGTTTATCTTGTTTTTATTCTCTTGTCGCAACTATTAAAACCCACATAGCAACATCAAGAGCGTCTACTAATTAAAATTGTTTATAACCAGACTTAATCAACCTTTCAAAATTGAAGTACATGATTCTAATTACCAAATCAAAGTTTCTCAAAAAAAAAAAAATTAGAATTGTTGACATTCTCCTTCAATCTAAGTATTTGATGGAAAGTTATGCCTCCATCGCTAGAACTCATCACCAAATCGAGCCTCCATCATCTCATCAAACCATAAAACTCCCTAGATTAAGAACCTAGTAACCCAACAACACATTAGTACATATCCTTTCTTCATTCATTCAAAATCCTAAAAATTCAACAACCAAAAAAATAGAAAAGATAACATAAAAAAAAAAGAATAAAGAATAAAGATCCTAAATACCCACAAGCCATTGTGGTCAGTTTTATTCAGTTCCTTTCCTTTCACGAGACTTTGGGACTTTATGCGAAGATCTGAACAGTGGGACCAAGGAAAACATCAAGAAGAAGCCATTGTTGAAGTTAGGCGATGATCCGACGATGGGTTTAGGAGATTGGAGTAGAAGTGCTTCAAAACCACCACTTTGATTTCATGTATTTAATTCCAATTTTAGAAAGTCGGGAAGGATAAAGGAGAAAGGGAGCGCTACCATTTGTTAATAGTTTGTAGTGTTAATAATCCTACGTTGTTAAGAAATAGTTAGTATATTGTAAATAATTTTTTTTTTTTTTATAATTTGAGTAATTGAGTTTAGTGCCTATCCCATTAAGTAGGTGGGTTTACCTTTTGGGTTATATATAAAGTCAAAAGATGAGACTTGGGCTTGAGTTTGATGGTGCAATAATATTTTAAATTATTAATTTTATTTTTTAAAAATAATTATAATAATTATTTTATCAAAAGTTGCATATAAATTAATATATTAAAATAACACAACTTTGCATAAAAATTTTATAAATGTACAAACATGATTTTTGATGGAGAGGTGTTATGTTATGAAAAAACACTTTATACCATAAGATTTTTAATATGTCATAAGATTTTTAAACTTCAAATCCAATTTTTAAGAAGGTTAGATTTTTTTTTTTTGTTAAATTTCTTGGTATAACATTAAAAAAAAAGACTCACTCAGTAACCATGTAAAAAAATGTTATTACAATGGACTTGAATTTAACATATCATTTTAATAGTATTAATAATTCTTAAAAGTTACATCAACATTTTAATCAAAACAAAGTATTTAAGCTAATTATATAAAAAAGTTGAAATATAAAGATTGAATCTTAAATTTGAGAATAACACGAAAATTAAAATTAAAATTTGACGTACAAGAAGTAAAATGGAAAATTTATGATTTTCTTATAATAAAAAAAAAAAAAGAAGGTATCCAGGTGTGAGCATGATATTCCTTTTATATAATTATTAATATAGATTAGTATTTTTTAAAAGTTATTTTATCTGAAATTTTTATTGTCATGCAATTGATTAGAACATAATAAAATGGGTCATGTTTAGTATTGTGAATGTCATGAGACAAAAGTGGATTAAGATACTTATGGTTATCGTGAGGTTGACTCCCTTTCTTTTACTTTTTTTTATTCTTTAGTTTATAAATGTGTAGTTACAAAAAATGTATTTAGTGTTCTTTTAGGAGATAATTAACTTCGGTTCAATTCGTGAGATTATATATGTATTTTAATTTTATGTAATTTTATATATTACATGTTAATTTAATTTAGTTTTTATTAATTATTAATATAATTATGATATAATATCATCGTATTTTAACATATTATATATATACACATAATTATTTTTATTTAATATAAAATAAATTGATATTTTAAAATTTTTAAATTTATATAGTTGAATCGAGATCAAAGTTTCATATATATATATATATATATATATTTGAGCTACAATTAAAGTTTCATGTGTATAATTTGTAACATCCTAGGAAGGGCCTATGCATTTTTCAGATCAATTGTATGAAATGACAAGTCTTAAGTATTATGAATAAATTTTTGATACTTTTGGAAACCTAGAAATGAATGAAAATGGAAATGAAAATGAAAATGGAAATGAAAATGGAGATGGAAATGAACATTTTTGGAAACTTAGACATTTTTGGAAACCTAAACATTTTTGGAAATGATCCAAAAATGGAAACTTGAACATTTCGGGAAACTTGGATATATGAGAGAAATAAAGGAGTTTTATTCACATAAATATGTGAATAATAAGAGATAAATAAAGGAGTTTTATTCACATAAATATGTGAATAATAAGAGAGAAATAAAGGAGTTTTATTCACATAAATATGTGAATAATAAGAGATAAATAAAGGAGTTTTATTCACATAAATATGTGAATAATAAGAGATAAATAAAGGATTATTTTCTAATGAGATAATTGAGGAGATAATTGATGGATTAAAGGCTTTTATCTTTTAAATAAAAGAGATAATATTATCAAAAAAGGAGTGGTGGCCAAGTAAAGGACTCCTAGGTGATAACTTTGGCTATAAAGGAGGACAGGAGAGGGCTACTCATCAACATTTGCTCCTCTTCCTCTCTGCCGAAATTCTCCCTAGGCAAAACCCCTCTCTGCCGAATTTTTATTAAGCAAAAATCCCTCTCTTTTTCTTCTATTAAGCTGAATCTTTGTGGATTCTAAGAAAGAGGGCAATCATCCACAACATCAAAAGGGGATTTTTCGGGAAATCTAAGGATCTAAGGTAAGGATTATAAATATAAATATGCGGTTAAAGATTATGATTCACGTTTTCAAAGTTAGATCTAATCTAACACGAAGTTATAGGATTTCAACAGGCTTATAAAGGAATCCTCTTCAGATTTGGAATCCCATCATAAGGTAAGGGATATTCGGCCAAGGCATAATTTGTTTAAGTGTTTTCCATTATTTCAAAAACCGAAAACTGACATGGTTACATACCTAGTATTAGCCGATTTCAAGGAAGAGGAATTCTAGCAACTGTTGGGACTTGATTAAATCAATTCGGCAACTAGGTAAGTAATTCTACTTCTAGTAGGATTTGGTTTTAAGACCAAATAGGTTTATTTATATGTTTTAATTAATGGCCGAATATAGGAGTGAAAGATCTAGATCGGTAGATCGCTCTACGGGAATTCACGGAAACTATTAAGCGAAAAAGGTGTGTACTCTTACTAACTTTCAATAAATTGCATGGCAATCATTAGATATGTAAATATGTAACAGATGTGAATGTGGCTAAGCACCACAAATGTGGTAAGGAGTACCCAGTGCGTTTCCTACTTTTGATAGGATTGTGAATGTGATATATTTTGAACATGTGATTAGTAACATGAATGAAAATTTAGTATGTGAAATATGTTATGAAATAATTGGGGCATTCGGGATATTTGTGGAGGAAGAAAGTGAAGGTGATGACTACGGTCTCACCAACGTAAAGTGGTGACTACGGTCACATAAAGTGAAAAGTGGTAACTTCGGTTACATCCAAAGAATACAATGTCTAATGACACAACATAAGTGGGCGATGAGCACGCCGATCGCAATGATCCTTCGATGGTGTGTAGCGGATGGAGGGTCGACTTAGTAGTCCCCGTGGTGTACAAAGTTGGTACGGGTGGTGTGTAGCGGATGGACAAATAGGTTTGGGTTTGGGTTGCATCATCCTTTATTTTGTATGAACATGATATTGATATGACTTGTATGCCTGATTTGTTGGAAATTAGTACTATGTACACATTGAGTCTCAGAGACTCACCCTGTTGGGAATTATTTTTCGTGTGATGAGCAAGAATGGACCGGGTCAACAGGAGCTAAAGGTGGCCATGCATCGCTTGAAGAAATTATTTGGAATTTGGACTTTATGAAATTTTAGTACTTTAAACTTTATTTTGGGTTTGAATGATGTAATAAGGCCATAAGGCCCAATTGGATTTTCTTTATTTCATTTATTTTTATTTGAATATGATACAATTTATGTTTGATTAAAGATAAGTAAATTTATTTCTTTTAAAATAATAAACCCAAAAATTATTTTGTCACCTTATTTAAGTTGGATTTCCAAATTTATTAAATAGGTTTCAAATTAAGCCCAACCTAAAACAATTTTTTTAAATTACACAAATTTTCTCTAAGTCATTTAGAACATTGAAAACCGATTTATTTAAGGAACATACCAGATCCTGTTCGTGCTCGTGGGCCGGGTGTGGGGTGTTCAGATTGGTATCGAGCCCGCTTTTAAAACTCTCGACTGTGGGCTCGTGCCCAAAACGTTTTCAATTCGAGCCCAAATGAATTTGTTTGAAATAAGCGTGTTTTATGGCATGGCACCTAAGTCTCGAGACCCCATGATCCACCAAGTAAGTACCTTTAACCATCCGTGTGATTATGTGAATTATGAATTGTAAAAGGGTAGCAAAGGCATGGAACGTAGAATAGTGTGATAGGAACTTGAACCCTAGGATTAGACTACTCAAACACTTGAAACTCATAAGACTTAATGAACTTAACAAACCTATGACTAAGTTATTAAGCTAGGGTGTGGCAACCCCTGTACGCATGTCTAGGATTGGATCCGAAGAGCCTGGTATTTAAGCAGTCCTAGTGACTCACCTCCTCTTCGCAGGTATCCTACCTGGTGCGTAGCTTCGGTTCGCCCTAACTCAGAAGGCTCAGTGGTGTGGCAACCTCTGTGCGCATGTCTAGAAAGGTCGGTGAGAGCTTGGTATTTAAGCAGTCCGCGTGACTCACCTCCTCTTCATTCGAATCCTGCCTGGTGCGTAGCTTTGGTTCACCCTGACCAAGAGGGCTCGGTCATAGGCTAAACACAAAGAATAAAACCCGAAAGGGACTTAGCCGTTTTTCTATATATAAAAAAAAATACCATTGGTTTATAAAATGACCAAACCACCCATAGTTTTAACAAAATTTCATTACTTTATCAAATGTTCAAAAACCCTAATTTGTAAAATATCAAACTATCTTGATTTTGGAAAATTACAAAATTGCCCCTAACTTACAAAATTACCAAAACGACCCTGATTTCCAAAATTTTTGCAATATCATTGCTTTGAAAAGTGTAACTCTCAAAGGAACCCTCAATGTTTTACAATCTTGGAAAATATCCCTAACTTAATAAATTTTACAAACTTACCCTGATTTTTGGAAAATTTACTAAAATACCCTCAGTAGGATAAAATTACGAAAATGCCCTGGGTAGTGGAAAAGCAAAATAACGAAAACAACAACAAGAATTACAACGTTTCTTTGAATGAACGAAAGTTCATATTTGTTGATGGATGAATGAATGAATGCAAGATCAGATGCATGTATGAATACGAAAGAACCACTCTTAAACTCTTCTTCATAAGATATCATCGCGTAATAAGTGAAACAAGAATACTAATACATAAAATTCCTTAATCGATCTCGCCGATAATGAGCTCAAGAGGACGTGGTCATCGTGGAAGAGGTAGAGGAAGGATGACCGTTAGATCGGGACAAGGTTCTCGACAATGAGATACCACCACCACCATCACCCCTACCGCCAATGTTGAGCAAAGAGGCTCGCATGGGAAGATGCCGTGTCGCATCGTGGCCGCGAGTTTTGGAATTGGTGGTCTGGTGCAGAAAACAATTCAGAAATCGTAAGTCCAGGCTCGAGCGGCTCGTGCTAATGGAGCCGAAATGTTTAGAGGAGTATCGGAGTGGCACCCAAAGACACCGTGCATCGGTTGGAAGCAACCGAGCGCATCATGGATGAGCTCGACTTGACCCCCGAGGAGAAGTTGAAAGGGATGACGCACTTTGTTACGCGATGAAGCGTATCAATGGTGGTTAACCGTTCGGGGCGGTGCCACGGCGGAAGATCTCGACTCGGGAATATGCTAAGGAAGCATTTCGTAAGAAGTATGTGGGAACCAGTATATAGATGAGCAAAGGAAGGCTTTTCCGGGGTTGGTACAAGGAAGTAAGTCCACACCGAATATGAAGCGGAATTCTTGAGGTTGAGCCGATATGCCCGAGGAGTAGTGGCGACTAAGCATGAACGCTCGTGTGTTCGTTTTGAGGACGGACTTATGGACGATTTGAGACTTTTGATAGCACCGCATCGTGAGCGGGAATTCTCCGCCTTGGTGGAAAAGGCTAAAGTGGTCGAGGGAATTAAGGACGCCACCAAGCGGTCGTGGATTGGTAAATAAGCCCAAAAGAGGTTTTGGGCCATCCGGAAAAGGCCACAAGAGGCCTAGAGTTGACAGCCACAAAGTCAACAGCCGGGTACGGCCGGCAATTTCGCCCTTGTGAACATTGTGGAAGGAAGCACGGGGAGAGTGTTGGAAAAAGGCGGACGATGTCTCAAGTGTGGGTCCAAGGACCATATGATTAAGGATTGCCCCAAGCTATTAGATGAGAGCCAACCAAAGACTCGAATGCTAACCAGCCGGTAGAGGCGCATGCCACCTCAAAGAGGTCGTGGGTCGCCAACGTAAGTAGTGGCAGAGGCCGTGGAGCTCGTGGCCGAGGTGCAACTAACGCCAAGCAAGGCAACCGGGTTTGGTTTACGCGGTTCACGGAGGAAGAGGGAGACGCCACTGGATGTTATAACCCTGTATGTTCTTTATTCATGACAAACCCTATTTTGCTCTTATTGATGTGGGCTCAACTCATTCCTATGTTGCATGTAGTGTGGTTGAAACACTAGGCCTAGACTCAACTTTCTGATAGGCGATAATCGTAGTAAGCCCTTTAGGCCAAACGGTGAGGATAGATAGGATCTTTCAATGTACCCCTAGAGATTCAGGAGCGAACTTTCGAAATGACTTAATGGAATTACCCTTCTGAGAGTTTGAGCTTATACTTGGAATGGATTGGCTAGTAGAGCATCGAGCCGTGTTGGATTGTGCGGCTAAACGTATGGAACTAAGAACCCCTAAGATGAGGTAGTAGTGATGATCGGAGAAAGGAGGAACTACTTGTCTAACGTAGTTTCGCAATCAAGGCCGAGAAAATGGTTAAGAAAGGATGTAAGGCATTCTTAGCCTTCGTGAGTGCGCCAAGAGGAGAAGAGGAAGGTGTTAAGGGAGTTAGAACAAAGAGGGATTTTGAGGATGTATTTCCTGAGGAGTTGCCTAATACCCCCGGATAGAGAAGTGGAATTTGGAATAGATTTGCTACCAGAATGCGCTCCCGTGTCAATCGCTCCCTACCGAATGGCACCAAAGGAGTTAGTGGAGCTCAAGGCTCAAATCCAAGAGTTGTTGGATCGTGGTTCATTCGACCCAGTGTGTCTCCGTGGGGAGCACCTGTTCTCTTTGTGAAGAAGAAGGATGGAACTATGCGGATGTGCATAGATTATCGCCGCTTGAACAAATCGACCATCAAGAACAAGTATCCTTTGCCAAGGATAGATGACTTGTTCGACCAACCGAAAAGGGGCAAACAGTGTTCTTAAAGATCGACTTAAGGTCTGGGTATCATCAACCGAAAGTGAAGGAGGCTGATATTCATAAGACCGCTTTTAGGACAAGGTACGGTCATTTTGAATTTGTGGTGATGCCGTTAGGGTTGACGAACGCACCGGCCGCGTTCATGGATATGATGAATAGGGTTTTCCAACCCTACTTGGATAGATTCGCCGTGGTGTTCATCGACGACATTTTGGTGTATTCCAAGACGGAGGAGGAGCACGATGAGCATCTCCGAGTTGTGTTAGAAGTGTTAAGGAAAAGAAGCTTTATGCCAAATTCAAAGAAGTGCGAATTTTGGCTCAAGGAAGTGGCGTTCCTAGGACATGTGGTATCCGCAAAGAATAAGAGTGGATCCTAGGAAGATCGAGCAGAGTGTTGGATTGGAAATCACCTAGGTCGGTGGTCTGAAATCGTAAGTTTCTTAGGCTTGGCGTGCTATTACGTAAGGTTCGTGGAAGGATTCTCAATAATAGCCGCACCTTTGACAAAGTTACTAAGGAAGGAAGTACCGCTTTGTGTGGACGGATAAGCAACAGAGAGCTTTGAAAAGCTTAAAAGGTGCCGGCGTAAGCTCGGTGTTAATTCAGCCGAGGCGTAAGGACTTCGTAGTATATTGTGATGCTTCGCATTACGTGGTTAGGCTGTGTGCTAATGCAAGAAGGAAAGGTAGTCGCTATGCATCCCGACAGCTTAAGGCGCGCATGAGGTGAACTACCCAACTCATGACTTGGAACTCGCGGCGATGGTTTTCGCCTCAAAGTTTGGAGGCATTACCTTTATGGAGAAAGGTCGATGAATTTACACGGACCACAAAAGCCTTAAGTATTTGTTGACTCGTAAGGAGTTGAACTTGAGGCAACGAAGGTGGGTGGAGTTATTGAAAGATTATGACTGCTCGATAGAATACCATCCGGCAAGGCGAATGTGGTAGCCGACGCCTAAGTAGGAAGGTTGTGTCGATTTAAGGGGCTTTGTTCGCTCACTTAAGTTTGTATCAAGACGAAGCCTGCTGGCGAGTTACAAGTCAAGCCAACCCGGTGAAGGAGGTGAAAGAGGGACAATTGGCGGATAAGGACTTAAGTACTAAGTTACAGCAAGTACGGCAAAGAGGATTAAAGGATTATGGCGCCAATGATGAAGGAGTACTGTGCTACAAGGAAAAGGTTTGTATGCCGAGGGATAAGGAGTTGAGGCAAAGGATTCTTCGGAAGCGCATGGTAGTCCTTATGCTATGCATCCCTGAGGCATCAAGTCAGATAGAGATCTAAGGGAACAATTTTGGTGGTCGACTCAAACGAGAGGTGACTGAATTTGTGGGGAAATGTTTGACATGTCGCTAAGTAAAGGTCGAACACCAAGTCCCATCAGATTGCTTCAACCAATTGAGATTCCCCAATGGAAGTGGGAAAGAATTACCATGGACTTAGTTAGTGGGCTTCCCTTACGCCCACTAAGAAGGACTCGGTATGGGTGATAGTGGACCGCTTGACCAAGTCCGCACATTTTATCCCCGTGAGGATCGACTATTCCTTCAAAAGTTAGCCAAGTTATATGTGGCGAGATCGTGAGGCTACACGGGGTACCAATGTCGATCATCTCCGATAGAGACCCAAGGTTTACGCCTCGATTTTGGAAAGCACTTCATCAAGCATTAGGCACTAAGCTAGACTTCACTACGGCTTTTCATCCACAATCGACGGGCACCGACGGGTTATACAAGTGTTGGAAGATATGCTAAGAGGTCGTGTGATGGATTTCCGAGGAAGTTGGGAAGATTACTTGCCTCTAGCCGAGTTCGCCACAACAACAAATTATCGTGCAAGCATTCGGATGGCACCATACGAAGCATTGTATGGAAGGAAATGTAGAACACCAACTTGTTGGACCGAGTTAGAGAACGCCGCTTTGGGTCCAGAGTTAGTGGCGAAACCGAGAGAAGGTGGAATTAATTCGGGCACGGTTGAAAGAAGCTTCGATGAAGGGTAAGTCGTCACGCAGACCTTAAGAGAAAAGAAATTGAGTTTGAAGTAGGAGACCAAGTGTTTCTAAAGGTCTCACCTTGGAAGAAGGTTATGCGGTTCGGTCGCAAAGGAAGCTAAGCCCAAGGTTTATAGGGCCCTATCAAGCATCAAGCAAGTTGGGCGATGGCATACCAATTGGAGTTGCCACCGAGTTGCATCAAATGCACTACGATTTCATGTGTCCATGCTACGCCGCTATCGATCGAATCCGTCTCATGTGGTACCCGTTGAAGAAGTGGAGTTAAGGCCGATCTATCCTACGAGGAGGAGCCGATTCGCATCTTGGAACGTGACGTGAAAGCACTACTGAAAGAAGTCGGTGCCTTTAGTCAAGGTGTTATGGCGCAATCATGGATCGGAAGAAGCTTCGTGGGAGCCGGAAGAGACAATGCGACAAAGAATACCCTCAATCATTTAGTTAGGAAATTTCGAGGACGAAATTTTATTTAAGGGGGTAGAATCAGAACATCCTAGGAAGGGCCTATGCATTTTTCGGATCAATTGTATGAAATGACAAGTCTTAAGTATTATGAATAAATTTTTGATACTTTTGGAAACCTAGAAATGAATGAAAATGGAAATGAAAATGAAAATGGAAATGAAAATGGAGATGGAAATGAACATTTTTGGAAACTTAGACATTTTTGGAAACCTAAACATTTTTGGAAATGATCCAAAAATGGAAACTTGAACATTTCGGGAAACTTGGATATATGAGAGAAATAAAGGAGTTTTATTCACATAAATATGTGAATAATAAGAGATAAATAAAGGAGTTTTATTCACATAAATATGTGAATAATAAGAGATAAATAAAGGAGTTTTATTCACATAAATATGTGAATAATAAGAGAGAAATAAAGGAGTTTTATTCACATAAATATGTGAATAATAAGAGATAAATAAAGGAGTTTTATTCACATAAATATGTGAATAATAAGAGATAAATAAAGGATTATTTTCTAATGAGATAATTGAGGAGATAATTGATGGATTAAAGGCTTTTATCTTTTAAATAAAAGAGATAATATTATCAAAAAGGAGTGGTGGCCAAGTAAAGGACTCCTAGGTGATAACTTTGGCTATAAAAGGAGGACAGGGAGGGCTACTCATCAACATTTGCTCCTCTTCCTCTCTCTCACAAATTCTCCTAGGCAAAACCCTCTCTCATTAATTTTTATTAAGCAAAAATCCTCTCTTTTTCTTCTATTAAGTCAATCTTTGTGGATTCTAAGAAAGAGGGCAATCATCCACAACATCAAAAGGGGATTTTTCGGGAAATCTAAGGATCTAAGGTAAGGATTATAAATATAAATATGCGGTTAAAGATTATGATTCACGTTTTCAAAGTTAGATCTAATCTAACACGGTTATAGGATTTCAACAGCTTATAAAGGAATCCTCTTCAGATTTGGAATCCCATCATAAGGTAAGGGATATTCGCCAAGGCATAATTTGTTTAAGTGTTTTCCATTATTTCAAAAACCGAAAACCGACATGGTTACATACCTAGTATTAGCCGATTTCAAGGAAGAGGAATTCTAGCAATCTGTTGGGACTTGATTAAATCAATTCGGCAACTAGGTAAGTAATTCTACTTCTAGTAGGATTTGGTTTTAAGACCAAATAGGTTTATTTATATGTTTTAATTAATGGCCGAATATAGGAGTGAAAGATCTAGATCGGTAGATCGCTTCTACGGAATTCACGGAAACTATTAAGCGAAAAAAGGTGTGTACTCTTACTAACTTTCAATAAATTGCATGGCAATCATTAGATATGTAAATATGTAACAAAGATGTGAATGTGGCTAAGCACCACAAATGTGGTAAGGAGTACCTGTGCACGTTTCCTACTTTTGATAGGATTGTGAATGTGATATATTTTGAACATGTGATTAGTAACATGAATGAAAATTTAGTATGTGAAATATGTTATGAAATAATTGGGGCATTCGGGATATTTGTGGAGGAAGAAAGTGAAGGTGATGACTACGGTCTCACCAACGTAAAGTGGTGACTACGGTCACATAAAGTGAAAAGTGGTAACTTCGGTTACATCCAAAGGAATACAGTGTCTAATGACACAACATAAGTGGGCGATGAGCACGCCGATCGCAAATGATCGCCTTCGATGGTGTGTAGCGGATGGAGGGTCGACTTAGTAGTCCCCGTGGTGTACAGGTTGGTACGGGTGGTGTGTAGCGGATGGACAAATAGGTTTGGGTTTGGGTTGCATCATCCTTTATTTTGTATGAACATGATATTGATATGACTTGTATGCCTGATTTGTTGGAAATTAGTACTATGTACACATTGAGTCTCAGACTCACTTCTGTTGGGGAATTATTTTTCGGTGATGAGCAAGAATGGACCGGGTCGCAGGAGCTAAAGGTGGCCATGCATCGCTTGAAGAAATTATTTGGAATTTGGACTTTATGAAATTTTAGTACTTTAAACTTTATTTTGGGTTTGAATGATGTAATAAGGCCATAAGGCCCAATTGGATTTTCTTTATTTCTGTTTATTTTTATTTGAATATGATACAATTTATGTTTGATTAAAGATAAGTAAATTTATTTCTTTTAAAATAATAAACCCAAAAATTATTTTGTCACCTTATTTAAGTTGGATTTCCAGAATTTATTAAATAGGTTTCAAATTAAGCCCAACCCAAAACAATTTTTTTTAAATTACACAAATTTTCTCTAAGTCATTTAGAACATTGAAAACCGATTTATTTAAGGAACATACCAGATCCGGTTCAGGCTCGTGGGCCGGGTGTGGGGTGTTTCATAATTACACCAAACCAAAGTTTATACATCAAATTGCATATTAAATTAAAATTCATGTACAGTTTTGATATTTTTCCTTTGGCTTAATTCATGATTTAGCCCCTCAAGTATCCTTTTCCCACTTTGATACCTAAAATTTTTTTTGTCCCAATTTGATACCTAAAGTATCAATTTCCTCTATTTTTGGTCCATTTTCTAACTAACATTACAAAAAAATTGTCGGGCAACTTTAGCCAATGAAAAAGTGTCATGTGGCATTTAGGTTTATTTAAAATAAAAATATTAATTTTAGTTAAAAAATAAAATTAAATATTAAAAACACTTTTGAATTTCATTGACTATTGACCAATGTTGACCAAGCATTGATCGTCCATGTGGCGCTATCGAACACGACACGTGTCCCTTTTATTTATTTTTTTAGTATTATATATTATTTGACTAAAAATGTAATATATATATATATATATATATAATATAATAATTTTAAAAAAAAAGTTTAATCTTTGAAATTCTAAAATATATAATTATAAATCCAAAAAATCGAAATAATATATAAAAATTGAAAATGTTATAAAAAGTAAAAGAAAATATTTAAATTTCAAGTAATTTGAAAAGAAAAAGTTAAAAATTAAATACTTTTTAGAATTTTAGAAGTATATTTTTTAGAATTTAATAAATTTTATTTCATTTTTAAACTTTTTTTAGTTTTTTTTTAGAATTTTTACAATTTTTAGAATTTTATAATATTATTATTAATTTCAAAAAAAATCTTTTCTATTATTTTATTTTTTTGTAAATTTTTATTTTTATAATTTATAGGTTTTTCTAGATTATATATATTATATATTTATTTCCATTTTTTATATATTTTTAATGTGTATATACATTTAATAAAAGAAAATATTTGTTTTTTTTTTACATAAAGATGTTACGTGGTACTTTGTAATTGGCTATAAGATTTTTATTTTATGTCTGTCAAAAAATAGATTAAAAAATATAACTGAGGCATATTTTAGGTACCAAATTAAAAATTTGAGTGTACTTTAGATACCAAATTGGTACAAAAAAATTTAGGTACCAGCATAAAAAAATAGGTATATTTTAAAAATCAAATTGTGAATTAAATTATTTTTTTTAAACTTTGTACTTTGGTTTTCATTTGGGCATCTCAAAATTAATTGGCACAACCATAATTTAATTTTCATAAGAATTATTTTTTAATGCTTAACTCATAAATTGGTACCTAAATGTTATCTTCTTTTCTTTTCTTTTTTGTTCTTTTTTTTTTCTTTTTGTTATGGTATCTAAGCTTCTTTTAGTCACAAATGGTACCTAAACTATTTTTTTTTTCAAATTGGTACCTCCATTAATCCAATCCTTAGTAAAATCGTTAAGTTTTTTTTAAAAAAAAAGCTTAACTCACAAATTAGTACCTAAGTTATATCTTTTTTCTCAAGTTGATACATAAACTTTTTTTGTCACAAGTGATACACAAATTATTCTTCCGTTATCAATTTTACAACAAAATATTATTTCCATTATAAAAAATTCTGAGGTAATAATAATCTACCACATCATATAAACTTTAAATAATAATTTGTTGATTCTTTTATTTTCTTACTTAAAAATATGATGAAAACTTATTTTTTTCCTAAAAATTTATAATTTGAGTTTTCTTTTATTCCGGAATTTCAACATGAAATTCATAGCCTCCCCTTGGATTTAAGTATAAAGTAACATCTAAAATTTGAATACTATTCTTCTTCAAGTAAATTATGCATATATAAACTAATGTAATAACCATAGTTTGGAGGTTATTCTATGAAGAGTAACATAGAGTTCGAGCAAACTTCGACAATTGAGTGGTAAAAGTATTATGAAAGTTCTTATATTTGAAATTAAATTAAATTTTATTCCCTCTACTTTAAAAATGGGCGTATTAGTCTATACACGTTAGATCAAAGAGTAAATTGATCATTTTGTTAAAAGTTTCATCCATTTTTACTATTAAAAACTGGTCCCTATACGTTAGAATGAGGTATACATAGCACAACACGCGTAATTGTCAAGTTATTCCGTCAGTCATACTAATTTTTAATAGTAAAAATTGATGAAATCTTTAATAAAAAGGACCAATTTACTTTTTAATTAAATATATGAAAATTAATTTACTTATATATTGAAAAAAAAATACCAACTTAATTTTTAATACAACGACATCCATTATACTTTTCCCACAATCGAGCGTATAGCTAATTTAGCAGATATGGTTGGATATATCAATCACTCAACAACCAACTACACTTGTGGCTCTATAATTTTACTTAACCTTATCCACCAAAACCTTCTCCATTTTCCAGCTGGCTACTTCGGTTCTAATCAACTCAATTGAAGACAAACATAGTAACAGCCCATCGACAAGCATGACGAAGGCCCAACACCTTTGTATTTATGGACCTAACAATAAGGCCATGTTGGCTAACCCCTCCAAGCAGAATTGGATTTTGGAGTCACGTGAAGACTCATCAGCACGACAGCATAACATATTCTAATTCTCCAAAATCTTAGAGCATGTCTTAAAAGCACTCTAGGTAAGGTAGTTAGTACCTATCGGTGGATGTATCATTTTTCTACTTTATCTTTCTCTTATTTTGGTATCATCGGGTATCTCAAATCCCAGTGAAACAGATGAAATTGATTGAAATATAATGGAACACTTGGTACCTGATGAAATTTACAGCTTTTCGGTTTTTTATAAAGACAATTTTTTTTACTAGTATAAGTGGTACTGGCATGACTTCCTTTCCCACAAAAGGCACGTGTATGACAAAGTCCCCCACCAAAAAGTATAAATAAATAGCTCATATTGACTTTCTTTGTCTTCACGAGACACTTTATTGATACTTTGCCAAACATCCAGCCTAACTTTAAAACATTTAATTCGACCAACACCACTGTACTAGACCTGATCATGAATCGAGTTAATCACTCATGCCTGAAGACTTAACCGAAAAGTGGAAGGGTTTGAGCAAAACTATAGGCCCAAAAAATAGGCTTGAACAAAAAATAAGGTACATTTTCTAAACGGGTTGGCCCTCGGGTAAGATTTTTGGCCCGGGATCGACTTGAATTTGCCTAAAAAAATTTTCACTGCTGTTTGTTGCCATTTTGATTTTTTTTGGTCATTTTGCTATTATATTGCTACTATTTTGTTGTTATTATTTGGATATTGTATAACTCTTGTTTTATTATTAATTTTGCTACTATTTTACAGACATTTGCTGGTTGAGTTGTATCTATCTTAGTATTATTTAAGTATAAAAACTTCTTTAATGTATTTTTAATTTGTTGGGAAATTTATTTTAATGTTTTTAGTGTACTTGATGTATTATATTTTTTAAATTTACTTTATATAGAAAAATAATATAAAAAATTAATGTGGGCGGGTCAGGCAAGGATCGAGTTTAGCATTTTTGATCTGGATCAAATTTGGGTAAAATTTTAGGCCTATTTTTCGAATTTAGGGGCTCGAGTCTAAAATTTTGCATTGGCTCGACCTAAACCTGACCCAGCATGGCTTATGATCAGGTCTACACTATACCAACACCCATCTCTCATTTATACATCAACAAAACAAGAACATTAAATGTACATATAACTAAAACTTGAATAACAACTACACATACTAGAGGGGTTTGGATGAGTTTTATTTTATTTTGTATCGTAGGCTGTTGTGTACAGGCTATGATATCAATGCATGATTCACTGATGATAATTTAATATTGGTCCTCTTTAAGGTTCCTAGGCCTAATGATAATTTGACTCTATTTTCCAACAAAATTGGGAAATAGTAGGTCTTTTAGTGATGGACACTTGTTTGAACTTCCTTAATATGGGAAAGATGCTCAAGGAAATGAACAAGACATACATAGTTCTCGTCCTGAAAAGGAAGAACCTAGAGGAAGTGAATAACTACAGACCCATAAGCCTATGCAATGTAGCCTACAAGTTTATAGCCCAAATCCTAGTGAGACGACTTAAACCCATTTTGGATTTCCTCATCTTACCTTTCAAAAATGCTTTTATCGAAGGAAGACAAATTAAATTTCACTTGTATCTTTTGAGCTAAACCTGTTTAACTTATATCTTCGAGAACGCAACAAATGCTGGATCTCGGAATCATCAGAAATCAACCTATAACCATGTGTAGATACATTTACAAGTTTTATCGGGGTAATTCCATCATGTAAGTTCTTGTTTAACTCTTTTTCAATTTAACCCAAATCTCACCATTTAGTACTAAGTTACAATTAATTCAAAATTTAACAAAACATACATAGGTCCATAATATAACATTCACAAGGATTACAATATAATTACACCATATGAACTTATCTGGAAAAAATAGTAACCAATATGATGTCAGAGACTAATCCATAATTTTCCCTTTCCCGCAAATATCCTCCAATTGGTTTAAATCCCGATCTAAATCATAATTTAATTCAATTATCAATTCCAACCATCATTTAAAAGCATACTATAACTATATAACAATTCAATTTCATTTATTAGATATTCCCTCAAGTTTTTCATTTTATTCAATTTAGTTTCTAAAACTGAATTTGTCATAACTTTCAAATTTGAGCTTCGGTTTCAATAAAGATCTCAATTTCATCCTTATACAGCCCTTTAATATCTAAAATTACATAAATTTAATCTCAATTTTGAAATATTTACACTTTAGTCCCTATGTTCAAAACTAACAACTTTCACTTTACAAGTTAGTTCTTTTTCATATCTAAGCTCAAAATCTATCAATTTAGTGTAACACCCCATACCCGAGTCCGAGGCTTAGGCCGGATACGAGAAGTTACTATGCTTGAACTTGCTTAATCAAGTACTCACGGGCTATAAAATTTCGTTTCGAATTAAGAACTTATCTTTCTTAATCAACTTGTACTTTTCATGGGCCTACGAGGCCTTAAACTCATGTCTGTAAACTTTCGGAACTCAATCGAAAAATTTTCATTGAAACAGGGGCCACACGCCCATGTGAGTTGGGACACGCACGTGTAAACCTGAGACACGCCCATGTCTCCTAACCGTGCTTAAAACTTGAGCTTACTGCCAAACTTCACACGGCCATGGAATGCCAGTGGTCCTGGCCCGTGTGAAAAACCTTAGCATTCTGACTTATAACACACGGCCATGGCACGCCCGTGGACTTAGACCGTGTACTACAACTTGATATTCTGACTTAAGGTGCAATGGTGCAGGGTACACACGGCTTATACACACGCCCGTGTGTCCGACCGTGTGGGCACTTAGAGGCTATTTACCAAGCCAATTGCCACTCTGAAATCAAGAGCAAATTCATACTATCTCAACAACTCAAATCACTACAACTTTAATGAACAATACAACATGCTCCATTGATATCAATAACATACATACTTAGTCAATCTTGGCCAATCATTTAGCCATTTACAAAAGAATAATAATAAACTTGATAGCCCATGCTTTTGCCCTTTCTAAGATATATACTCAAAATGAAATGTTTCCTATACATGCCATACTTGCCTTGGTCTTACATGATAACTTGTTCAATGCCAAGCTTGCCTTGGACTTACATGATAACTTATTCAATGCCAAGCTTGCCTTGGACTTATATGATATCTTACTCAATGCCAAGCTTGCCTTGGACTTACATGATATCTTCCTTGCTTGCCGATGCCATGCCTCGGCTTAGTCTTATACGGACTTTCTTGTTTCATGTGGTAGATCGAGTATCCTAAGCTATTCAACTTCAATCGGGGCTTTCTAATGCTTGATTTCATTAATTTCTTTGTTTAACATAACATTGAACATTTTTCATAATAACATTATACATTATACTAAGCAATTTAACGATATAAATCATAAAGCTTAGAAATCATACAAACTTACCTCAATATACAAAATGTATGTAGATAGGCAATTTAGTCCTCGATTTTATCCTTGCCTCGGTTTCGATTCGGGCTTCGTTTTTCTTGATCTATAGTCATAAATAGATCATTTAATACTCACATTGACTAAATTGACTCTTAACTCATACTTTGGCAAAATTACTATTTTGCCCCTATACTTTCTAATATTTGCACTTTTGCCCCAAGGCTCGTAAAATAATTTTAATTCAACTTTCTTAGACTACATGCTTAGCTGATTCATTTTCTCTACTATAGCCATTATCAATTCTCATTATTTCTAATAGGTATGACTAATTTCAAAACTTTTACAAACTAGTCCCTATGCTCATTTTTCATGAAATTCACTTAGAAAAAGATGTTTATCTAACATCAAACTCTCATAAACTTCCATAAAACATCATTTAGCATGCATTTCATTCATGGGTAGATTTTTGAACATGCATCTTAGCTCATTTTATAGCTAAAAATAGCTAATTCATAATACGAGGACTTCAAAAACACGAAGAATATTAAAATCGGGACTAAGATGAACTTACTAGCAAGCTTGAAAGATGAGCAAACCCTAGCTATGGTTTCTTTGAAAATTTCGGTAATGAGGAAGAAGATGATAATGATTTTTGTCATCTTTTTCCTTTATTAATCATTTAATAGGTAAATGACCAAAATGCCTTTCTCTTAAAAATATCACCATTTACTAACTCATGTCCAATTTTGTCCAAAAATTATGATTTGGGAAAATTGCTATTTAAGGACTTATAATTGCTATTCTAGAGCTATTTCATACAAAATGCTTCTAGAAACTCACATTTTACAACTTTTGCAATTTGGTCCTTTTTGACCATTCAACTTCAATTTAGCAAAATTGCTTCATGAAACTTTCACACTAACATGCAAACATGGCATGAACCTTAAAAACTCATAAATTCACTCTCAGTTCGTGGTCTCGCACCACTATTCCGACTAGGCCCTAAATCGGGTTGTTACAATTCTCCCCCTTAGGATTTTCGTCCCCAAAATCTTACCAAAGAAAAGGTTTGGGTACTAGTTTCTCATACTCTCTTACGGTTCCCATGTGGCTTCTTCTATTCCATGTCTTTGCCACAATACTTTCACTAAGGCAATACTTTTCTTTCTTAGCTACTTCACTTTCTCGAGCTAATATCTTGACTGGTTCTTCACCATAAGTCATGTCGGGATGAATCTCTACCTCATTTCGGGAAATTACATGCGAAGGGTCCGATCGGTAGCGTCTTAACATTGACACGTGAAATACATCATGTATCTTTTCTAACTCGATGGCAAAGCCAATCTGTAAGCTACAGAGCCCAACTTTCTCAGTAATCTCATACGGTCCAATAAAACGTGGACTCAACTTGCCTTTTCTATTGGAATTTGAGAACTTTTCTCCAAGGTGACACTTTCAATAAAACTTTATCTCCAACTTGATACTCTATCTCTTTTCTTTTAAATCGAGTAGGATTTACATGCATGTCTGAAGCGACTTTTAAGCACTCTCGTATCACTCTTACTTTCTCTTCAGCTTCTCTAACCAAATCAACCCCGTGAATTTGGTTTTCTTTGAGTTCAGTCCAAAATAAAGGCGTTCTGCATTTACGCCCATATAAAGCCTCATAAGGCGCCATCTTTAAACTCGACTGAAAACTATTATTGTAGACAAACTCTACTAATGGGAGAAACTTTTCCCAACTGCCTCGGAATTCAAGAATACAACATCTGAGCATATCCTCGAGTACTTGAATTAACCTCTCGGGTTGACCGTCAGTTTGAGGATGAAAAGTGGTACTAAAGTTCAACTTTGAACCTAGGGCCTCTTGCAACTTCTTCCAAAATCTGGATGTGAATCTCGGATCTCTATCCGATATGATTGACATAGGAACTTCGTGAAGTCTTACTATTTCTGAAACGTACAAGTCTGCCAACTTGTCAAGTGAGTAATCAACTCGTACAGGTATAAAATGGGCTAATTTCGTGAGTCTATCAACTACAACCCACACGGCATCTTTCTTGCTCGGAGATAGTGGTAAACCCGTTACAAAATCCATAGTAATACGGTCCCACTTCCACTCCGGAACTAAAATGGGTTGAAGCAAACCCAAAGGTACTTGGTATTTCGCCTTTACTTGATGACAAATCAAGCATTTGGAAACAAAATCTGAAATATCTTTCTTCATTCTCGGCCACCAATACTGTTGCTTCAAGTCATTATACATCTTGGTACTACCTGGATGTACAGATAAACATCCATTATGGGCCTCATGCAAAATTTTCTGAATTCAGACTCAACATCTGTCTTTGAACATCAAACTTCCATTGGGACTAATTCGGAAGTCAGACTCAACATCTATCTCGCACTGATCTCTCTAAACTTGCAATTTACTATCCTCTTTTTGGGCTTCAATGATCTCTTGAAGGAAAATTGGTCTAGCTCTCAACTCAGCTAGAATAGAACCATCGTCGGATAAAGTCATCCATGAATTCATTGCCCTTAATGCAAATAAGGACTTTCTGCTAAAAGCATCAGCGACAACATTCGCCTTTCCTGGATGGTAGTCAATGACTAACTCATAGTCTTTTATCAACTCTAACCATCTCCTTTGCCTTAAATTCAACTCTTTCTGCGTCATCAAGTACTTCAGACTTTTGTGATCGGTGAAGATCCGACATCTCTCACCATATAGATGATGCCTCCATATCTTCAATGCGAAGACTATGGCAGCTAACTCTAGGTCGTGCGTCGGATAATTCTTCTCATTAGGCTTTAACTGTCTTGAGGCATAAGCAATCACTTTGTCTTCTTGCATAAGTACACAGCCTAATCCATTTAAGGATGCATCGCTATAAACTATGAACTCTTTCCCGTCTCAAAGTTGTACTAAAACCGAGCTTCACATCAATAATGCTTTCAATTTTTCAAACTTTGTTGGCATATTTTTGTCCACTCGAACTTCACATTTTTCTGTAACAACTTCGTCATCGGGGCTGCAATCATGGAAAACCCCTTGACAAATTGTCTATAATAGCCGGTTAGGCCTAGGAAACTTCTAACCTCAGAGATATTCCTCGGTGGTTTCCAATCCATAATAGCCGAGATCTTACTTGGGTCTACTCGAACCCCTTCTCCTGAGACAATATGCCCTGAAATCCTACTTCATTGAGCCAAAACTCACTTTTCTCGAACTTGGCATACAGCTAATTTTCTCGAAGAATCAGAAAACTATCTATAGGTGCTCAAAGATGCTCATTCTCATCTCGGGAATAAACCAGTATGTCGTCAATAAAACGACTACAAACTTGTCGAGGTATGTCTGAAGATGCGGTTCATTAAGTCCATGAATACTGCAGGAGCATTGGTCAAACCAAAAGGCATGACTAAAAATTCATAATGCCCATACCTTGTTTGAAAAGCGATCTTGGATACATCCGACTCCTTTACTCTTAACTGGTAATACCCCGATCTCAAGTCTATCTTAGAGAACACGGTGGCTCCTTTCAATTGATCGAACAAATCATCGATCCTTGGCAATGGGTACTTGTTCTTTCTGTCACTTTATTAAGTCGACGGTAATCTATGCACAATCTCATAGTGCCATCCTTCTTTTCACAAATAAAACCGGAGCACCCGGGGAGAACAACTTGACCTCGCAAAGCCTTTGTCTGTTAACTCTTGCAATCAGTATCTTCAACTCTTTCAACTCCGTTGGAGCCATTCTGTAAGGAGTAATAGATATTGGTACAAGATCTTGGGAGCTAGCTCAATCTTCGAACTCAACTTATCTGATTGGAGGTAATCCCGGTAATTCTTCTAGAAAAACATCCATGTGCTCACATACTATCGGTACGGACTCAATCTTTAACCCTGTTTCTTTATCATTTATCACAAAGGCCAAATATGCCTCATACCCCTTATAAATCTCTGTGCCGTCATATGAGAAATCAATACCGGCAATCCATTTTGTTCATCTGATTCTATATGGAGGATATCCCCATTCTCACATCTCATTTCAATATATTTCTTCCCACAATTAACTATTACATTATGGGCAGTTAACTAGTCTATACCGAGAATGAGATCAAACTCGTCAAATGGTAACAACATAAGGTTTGCTTTAAAACAATGATCTCTAATCATTAATGGACATTCTCTACATACTTCATTCACTAACACACTTTTGCCTAAAGGATTAGACACTCTAATCACAAATTCTGTAAACTCTATAGGCATACTCAAATCGGATACCAATTTCATGCAAATGTAAGAGTGTGTAGATCCGGGATCTATTAAAGCAATAACTTTAACATCATGAAGAGAAAAGGTACCCATGATAACATCATGGGAAGATGCCTCTTCGCGAGCACGAATGGCATAAGTCCGTGCAGGCGCCCTACCCTCGGGTCTCGCGGCCTGCTCTCTAGTGTTACCTCTTCCTCTTGCCCCACTTCCTGGGTTTCTCTGCGGTCTTCCTCTGACCATGCTCCCGGATCTCGGGTTCTGAGCTCTCTCTTCTTTCATTGTCTCTGGACAATCCTTTATGTAGTGGTCTTGGGAACCACATCTAAAACATGCATTTTCGTGCGCTCGGCATTCTCCAAGATGATGTCTGCCACACTGTGGGCATTCGGGTCTTTCAGATTGAAATTTCCCCACACTAGCGGCTGAAGTAGTCTGTGCTTTATTTCCCGAATACTGTTTACTCTTGTCTTTCTTTGAAAAACCGATGGAAGTAGCCGATTGGGTAGGTAAATCTCTTAACTTCTTATATAAGGATGGGAATGACTTATTCCACTGTCTCTTTCTAGAGTCACGAGACTCAATTTCAGACTTTCTCTTCTCCTTTACTAGCTCTTCGGCTTTACAAGCTCTCTCCACTAGCACAACAAATTCTTTCAATTCTAGTACAAAGAACAAAACGGTTTGATGTCCTCATTTAGCCCATCTTCAAATCTTTTGCTCATGATGGCCTCGATGGACACGCATTCTCGAGCGTATTTGCTGAGTCGCACAAACTCATGCTCATAATCGGTCACCGACATCTTGCCTTGCTTTAACTCTAAAAATTCTTTTCTTTTTTGATCTACAAATCTTTGGCTGATATACTTTTTCTTGAACTCTTCTTGGAAGAATTCCCATGTGATCTTCTCCTTGGTACCACGATACAAGGGTGTTCCACCATTGATAGGAAGAATCTCTTAAAAGGAGACTACACACTTCATGCTTTCCTCAGTGTGCATGATAGCTCATTAAATACCACGATGGTGTTTTCTAATCAAAACTCGGCTTTTTCCGATCATCTTCTCTTTTAGCGGAATTCTTACGCCCCATGTTTCCCGATCCTATCAACTGGAGGTTTCTCTCCTCTTACCACCTCTACTACTTGAGGGCTCTTGGAATAGGTTGTGGAACAGGTGGGGCGGAAGGGGGTTGTACATTTGGGTTCATACGAGCGAACTCTCGAATACCACGTATTCATCATGTGGAGGAAGGCTTCTCTAGCCCCTTCTCCTCATTCTTGACTCACCGTAATGGGTCTATTCTCATTCTCGTTCGGCACCGTCCCTTCAGCGAGAGCCGGCGTATTACATTCTACGTCATCCACCATATCTCTTTCAGGATCCATTTACTATATATATAAACATAATTTAAGTCGTCAGGAGTCGTCACACTATCATTATAAAAACATTCTTACGTATGGCATGTATAGCTAGACTCGTGCTCATGCTACGTTAGTCCTAAAACCAACTAAATCGTAGCTCTGATACCACTAAATGTAACACCCCATACCCGAGTCCGAGGCTTAGGCTGGATACGAGAAGTTACTATGCTTGAACTTGCTTAATCAAGTACTCACGGGCTATAAAATTTTGTTCCGAATTAAGAACTTATCTTTCTTAATCAACTTGTACTTTTCATGGGCCTACGAGGCCTTAAACTCATGTCTGTAAACTTTCGGAACTCAATCGAAAACTTTTCATTGAAACAGGGGTCACACGCCCATGTGAGTTGGGACACGCACGTGTAAACCTGAGACACGCCCATGTCTCCTAACCATGCTTAAAACTCGAGCTTACTGCCAAACTTCACACGGCCATAGAACGCCAGTGGTCCTGGCCCGTGTGAAAAACCTTAGCATTCTGACTTATAACACACGGCCATGGCACGCCCGTGGACTTAGACCGTGTACTACAACTTGATATTCTGACTTAAGGTGCAATGGTGCAGGGTACACACGGCTTAGACACATGCCCGTGTGTCCGACCGTGTGGGCACTTAGAGGCTATTTACCAAGCCAATTGCCACCCTGAAATCAAGAGCAAATTCATACTATCTCAACAAATCAAATCACTACAACTTTAATGAACAATACAACATGCTCCATTGATATCAATAACATACATATTTAGTCAATCTTGGCCAATCATTTAGCCATTTACAAAAGAATAATAATAAACTTGATAGCCCATGCTTTTGCCCTTTCTAAGATATATACTCAAAATGAAATGTCTCCTATACATGCCATACTTAATAAAAACAACTTGGCTATACCAAAATAGCGGTTGATAGTGTGATTCGAGCTCCGACTTCAACGATCCACAAGTTAGCTTATGGGACTACATAGAAAGAAATAATAAAAGACGTAAGCATTTAGCTTAGTAAGTTTGCATAATGCACATAGCAACATACTTGCTTAATATAAACCATTTGACATAAACAATAGCATCATAAATTTCAGCTATAAAGCTTACTTACTCATACTTGATTCTTACATATCTCATGAAACTTACTAGTCTCATACTTGAGAGGTAAACAATGTACCTGTATCACTAGATCACATTGATCAGCATACTTGAACATAATACTCATAATTTCTAATTCATCATTCATAATATGAATAATATTCTTTTTCACTTGATAATAACCTTACTTACTTAGCTCTCTTGTTATCTCTTTGGAGCTTAACTCGTTTGCCCGATGAATTTATATGAATAACCGAGAATACTAAATCTCATCTAAATTTCGAGGCCATGACTTAACATGGACTTATACGAAGTCTTTCTTGTTCTCACCAATGCCATGCCTTAACTTGGACTTATATGGGATCTCTTTCTCTTGATAACTTTTCAATGCCAAGCTTGCCTTGGTCTTACATGATAACTTGTTCAATGCCAAGCTTGCCTTGGACTTACATGATAACTTATTCAATGCCAAGCTTGCCTTGGACTTACATGATATCTTACTCAATGCCAAGCTTGCCTTGGACTTACATGATATCTTCCTTGCTTACCGATGCCATGCCTCGGCTTGGTCTTATACGGACTTTCTTGTTTCATGTGGTAGATCGAGTATCCTAAGCTATTCAACTTCAATCGGGGCTTTCTAATGCTTGATTTCATAAATTTCTTTGTTTAACATAACATTGAACATTTTTCATAATAACATTATACATTATACTAAGAAATTTAACGATATAAATCATAAAGCTTAGAAATCATACAAACTTACCTCAATATACAAAATGTATGTAGATATGCAATTTAGTCCTCGATTTTGTCCTTGCCTCGGTTTCAATCCGGGCTTCATTTTTCTTGATCTATAGTCATAAATAGATCATTTAATACTCACATTGACTAAATTGACTCTTAACTCATACTTTGGCAAAATTACTATTTTGCCCCTATACTTTCTCATATTTGCACTTTTGCCCCAAGGCTCGTAAAATAATTTTCATTCAACTTTCTTAGACTACATGCTTAGCTGATTCATTTTATCTACTATAGCCATTATCAATTCTCATTATTTCTAATAGGTATGACTAATTTCAAAACTTTTACAAACTAGTCCCTATGCTCATTTTTCATGAAATTCACTTAGAAAAAGATGTTTATCTAACATCAAACTCTCATAAACTTCCATAAAACATCATTTAGCATGCATGTCATTCATGGGTAGAGTTTTTAACATGCATCTTAGCTCATTTTATAGCTAAAAATAGCTAATTCATAATACGAGGACTTCAAAACACGAAGAATATTAAAATCGGGACTAAGATGAACTTACTAGCAAGCTTGAAAGATGAGCAAACCCTAGCTATGGTTTCTTTGAAAATTTCGGCAATGAGGAAGAAGATGATAATGATTTTTGTCATCTTTTCCTTTATTAATCATTTAATAGGTAAATGACCAAAATGCCCTTCTCTTAAAAATATCACCATTTACTAACTCATGTCCAATTTTGTCCAAAAATTATGATTTGGGAAAATTGCTTTTAAGGACTTATAATTGCTATTCTAGAGCTATTTCATACAAAATGCTTCTAGAAACTCACATTTTACAACTTTTGCAATTTGGTCCTTTTTACCATTCAACTTCAATTTAGCAAAATTGCTTCATGAAACTTTCACACTAACATGCAAACATGGCATGAACCTTAAAAACTCATAAATTCACCTCGGATTCGTGGTCTCGCACCACTATTCTGACTAGGCCCTAAATCGGGCTGTTACATTTAGTACCAAAAGCTTCAAGATTCAACAATGGAAACTTTTATGAACATTAATATTTTGCAAAATAGTCCCTAGGGTAACTAAATCAAGCTCCTGGGATCTCAAAAACATAAAAATTACAAGAAAATGACTAAATTAAGCTTACCAATTGAAGAACAAAGCTTGGATGAAGCCTTGGTCTTTCTTCAATGGTGGAATCGGTTCGAGAAGAAAAATAAAATGAAGATGACAAGTCCTTTTTCTTTGGTTTTATGTTTTATTTTGTTATAATTAATTAAATTACAAAATTTAACATTATTTACTAAATAAAATGTGTTTCAACCGTCCACCACTAATTTAAAATGGCTTAATTACTATTTTAGACCCCTAATAATAATTAACTAAGCTTTTTAGTCACTAAAAATCTATAGCGATTCACTTTTATCACTTTTAGGATTTAGTAACTATCAATTCAATAAAATTACTATACCAAAATTCAATATAATACTAAAATAGGCTAGTAAATATTAAATAACATTATTTACTGACTCGGTCATCGAAAAACGGGATTCTGAAACTACCATTTTAGACGTCACTGAAAAATGGGTTGTTACATTATATATACATGCCACAACCCTAGACTCAAAATGATTGCATAACTACCGGTTCGGTGATAGTGTGAGCTTTGAGACGATCCGGCTTGACAAGTTCTGCAAGGTGACGATCTACAAGGGAAAGAAAACAACTAAGGTAAGCATATAGATGCTTAGTAAGTTCATAGGTCTTAAACAAGACTTACATTATTCTTACCAACATTTTCAAGTTATTTTGTCTTGGCATAATATTTGGCTAGACATGGCAATCCAAATTCCAACATTATGAGCATTGGCTTATAATAAAAACCATATGATACCACAAGTACTTAACATCCCAATTCATGCCACTTTAGATACCTAATCTCAAAAACATATTCAATCAAGGAATAGTACAATCACATACATGCCAAAAACATTACTTAAATCAAAATTTTCATGCTCAATTCATTCAATGACCTTCCATTTGGATAACAAATTCATTTCATCCCATTTATATTTCTCAATTTCATATACATCGTTTCGCCTGATAAACCATGATAAACGGACTCTAATTCACAAGTAACTACACAACACCAATTGCTCATTCGAGTCAAATATATATATATATATATATATCAGGTTACCCGTACGGGCTAAACTTTTATAATGACACATCAGGTTACTCGTCCGAGCTAAACTTGTATCGCATAAATATCAAAAATCCGTAACAAATGTTGGATCTCAATAAAATTTGTAAGAAATCTCGTACAAACATGCACAACACCCTATTGGCATGCCAATCATATCCTAACCCTTTACTAAGTTCACACGGGCATCTTTTACACATTTAATTTAATATTTTTGATTCAGTTTAATCCTAGCCTTGCACATCAATCCACAATTAATAAATCTAATTTCAAACATATATAAATTAAATCAAATAGATAACATCCTAAAATAATAAATACCATATGAACTTATCTGTTCAAAACACCAAACGAGTTGATTCTTCAAGGACTAGTAAACAATTTTAGCTTTTTCTTGTTTAATTCCGCTTTGATCTGATTCTTGATCTAAACAATTATTTTATACAATCCATCAATACCAAACATTTTCATAATATGCCATGAAACGAATGAACCTATATTACCTCATTTTTTGTTACCCCTAAAATTTTACATTTTATTCAATTTGGTCCTTGAATTTAAAATAGCCATAACTTTTAATTTTAAACATTGGTTTAAAATCCAATTTTACAAACATTCATTAGGGACCTTATACTTTCTATTCCTACCAAAATTTTATAATAGTTTTGCATTTTATTCACTTTAATCCTTATGTATGAAACTAATAATTAAACGTTACAATCTAGTCCTTTTCATATTCTAAGCTTAAAATCTATCAATTTTAAATTAAATTCTTCAAGAAATCAGTAATGACAATATAGTGGCCCAAATTCATCCGACCCAAACAAAAACCAAAAAATAAATAAATAAAATAAAAAGTCCATTAATACTAAGTCCATTTACAAAAACAGATTGGCCCAAATACAAAAAGAAAGCCCGAAAGCCCAAAACCTTAAAAATTAATAGAAACCCTATCTCCCTCTTGCGCCGCAGCCTTGCCACGTCGGCAGGGTGCTGGCCCTCTGCCACCACCACCTATAAAATAGCAGAGAAATAAAAGCAAAAAGCAGAAGCAGAAGTAGAGAAAAGAAAACAAAAGGTAAAAATGATATACCTTGTAATATATCTGGCTATAAAAGTCGAAATCATCTTGTAATACATTTATCAAGAAAAATCGAATACAAAAGCCCACAAGTTTAGCAAGAGGTAGTTCATATGCTCGTTTGTCTTTTAAATTTCAAAATATAAAAAAGGTAAAAGTTACGTTTTTTTACCTATTTCACCGCGCCTTTGTCGTAAGGGCCCCTTCTCCGGCTTGAGAAGGCTCCGAATCTCTTGGGTTCATCGAAAACCCCGTCAAAAAATGGAGAAACTGAAAAGTTTCTTCGCCTATGGTCAGATTTTGGTCGAGTTTTTGGGGATTCTAACCCTAGATTCGCGTTTTACACGTTTAAAATATCTGTAACGCCCCAAAATTCTTACTTTTTTCTCGGTTAAAATGTTACACAATCGTGTATCTGTCTCACTAGTTAAGTGTTTTGGGTGTGTGTGAGAGGTCCCAAGTTCGAGCCTTGTCTCGGGTAAAATTTTATCTTTTTCTGAATAAAGCCTTAACTTTGCTAAAAGGGTTTAAGTTTAATTGGTTGTAGGTAAATAACAGAATGGGCCTACTGGTCTGGTGGTTAAGATGTGGGTAGGTGTGTTGGAGGTCTGGAGTTCGAATCCTTGCTGAAGCATAAGTGTTATTTTTGCGCGGTAATGGACAAGAATTTCGGTTGAGTGGGGATTTTGGAGTGGTTGTAGGTTAGTGGGATTGTGGGAGTGAATTTAAGGATATGGGCATTATCAAGATCATTTTTGACTGGTTCCTGATTCTTTTTGCAAATTTTCGGTTCTCCCCATCTCTTCTCAAATTTTTCTTGCGTCATTTCGCTATCTCTCCCTTATTTTTCTCCCTATTTTGTCTATTTGTTCTAAAACGCTACTACTCTCTTTGCTATTCATTCGTATTTACTCTTCCAAAGTTTGCTATCTTTTTTCATCGGTAGTGGTAAGTGATTTTGGTGCTTTGTAATCTCAGTTTTTAAGATATTAATTGGAAACCTATGTATACTATTTTGATAGCCAAGAATCGGGTGTAAGGGGCTGTCTAGTGCCGAATTGTAGTGGAAAACGTCTAGGGTTTTCGAGGTAAGCATTAATTGGATGTTCTAAATCTTTGATAGTGTGGTGGTTTCGGATTAATCGTGGTTTTAGGCTAAATTTTTGGGTGTTGGAATGTCATGTGTAGGTTTGGGAGTGCTCGTGGTTGTTTTAGCAGGATAAATGATACAGGTGTGTACCCAAAAATGCAGAAAGTGGGGTATCAGCGAAAGTCGAAAACCCCACTGTCGACGCCACACGGGCGTGTGATCGACAAGGCCAGGCCGTGCGCGTAAGACACGACCGTGTGATGGCCAGGTAGGCCATGTACAACACACAGGCTAGACTAATTTGGGCCGTGTGGCCACACGGGCGTGTGGGAATTTGGGCCAGGCTGTGTGATCCACACGGACCAAGGCCAATCTGGTGTTCTAAGGCTGTGTGAGCCCATTTAATTGAAATGTGTTCTAAGGTTGCACGGGTTGCCCAAGTCGACTGTGAACCTACTGTAGGGTCAGTAAGCACTACTTAGACCCTTAAATACGTGAACTATATGTATGATTATATGAATGAATACTAAACTGTATGTTTAACTGATAATCATGTATTAGCATGTCATATTCTGAATGTTGCATTGCATTGGGTTGGAATGTTGATATTTGGAGGAAGTGTACTGAAAGGCTCTTAAGCCTGCTATCTGGCAGCTCAGCTGCAATTTACTGATTATGTGCTGCATTCGGTACTACTTAGAGTGTTAGGATGGGTGGGTGTTTTAAACCCCACATGGAGTGTAGGGATAGACGAAGATGATATGTAGAGGCTGGTTAGGTAGGATTCTCTTACTGATAAATGTATATCTGATACTGTTAATGTGATGGGCTTAGGCCCTAATGCATATATGTTACTGAAACTGAAATGGATTAAGGCCCGAACTGCTACTGAAACTGAAATGGGCTTAGGCTCATACTGCATTTGACTGTTTGTTGTGACTGACTGTATCCATGTGATTTGTGAGGATTGCACACTGAGTTTACGAAAACTCACCCCTTTGTGTTTTATCTGTAAAGGTAATCCCCAGAATTAGACGGATCGGTGCGACAGAGGACTCTACGATGACCACATGGTTATTGGACTGATTTAATTTTATTTTTTTATTTTTTGGGGGTATTTTGTTGTAAATTAGACTTTTGGACTACCTACTTTCGTTTTGGTTTATTTTACTATTTTCTTGCACTTTTGAACTGCAACGAGAACTCGATTTTAATAAACACAACGTTTTCTTAAACGCGAACGATTTTCTCTAAATAACACGTTTTAAAAAGCTTCCGCTACAGAATATATTTTTAAATGAATCAAAATTAACGAGGAATTTATTTTTAAAATTGACGAGAGGTAAATAGATGCTAATAAACAGAAACGGCTTTAACTGGGTAAATTCAATTTCAAATCCCATTCCCTCTGACATCGCCAGATTTGACCATAACGTCTAGACCGAGTTTGGGGTGTTACATTTAGTGGTATCAGAGCCAGGTTGCAAAATTCGACTGTGGATTTTTGGTTTTAAAACTTAGTTTTTAAGAACTGATTTTCAAATGATTTGAAATAAAATGACTGAGAATGTGGTACACCGAGTCTCCAGCGTCGATCTTGTAAGTATTCTGATAAACTGTTATAAATAGCCTATTCTGAAAACACTTTAGTATTGTATACTGAAACTGTAGTGAAACTGAGACTGATAGAGACTTTACTTGCGAAAAACAATCTCTGAATTTATGATACTGCTTTTCATAAAATATCTGTTAATAAATACTGGAACTATAACTGATTCATAAAATTCAAAATATAAAAAATTCGAATAGATATGAGTGCTCGAGGTATCCGTGGACGTGGTACTAGAGGTCGAGGTAGAGGCCGTAGGAGGGCTCTAGCTGAGTCATCTTCTTTGGGCAGCATGCCGAACCTGGATACGAGTGAGATGCCAGTGTCACCTGTTACTGAGACTGGGTCTCAAGATCGCATGGATGGGGACGACACATTGTCCTAGGCTATGTTAAGGATACTGGAGAGGGTCGCTAGGCCCAACACTGAATCTGGGGGTTGAGAGTTGGTTACTGAACAACTCCGGTCCAATGAAGCTGAGTTATTTTGGGGTGTCATAGGAGTCGCCCCTAATGTGGCTGAATACTGGTTGGAGGCTACAGAGAGGATAATGGACGATTTAGACTATACCACAGAGTAGAAATTGAAGGGTACAGTCTCATTGCTTCGCGATGAGGCCTGTCAGTGGTGGCTGATCGTTAAGGAGGGCACCCAGCCCGATTGTCTGTCATGGGAGTTCTTTAAGTCTGCATTCCAAGGGAAGCAGGCAGGAGTCCGTTATGTTGATGCTAGGAGACGTGAGTTTCTGAATCTCACTCAGGAAGAATGATCTGTGGCCGAGTATGAGGCTGAATTCTTGAGGCTGAGCCGCTATGCTCGAGGCATGGTAGCAGATGAGTATGAAAGGTGTGTCTGATTTGAGGATGGGCTGAGGGATAACCTGAGGGTTTTAATTGCTCCACAGAGGGAGTGAGAGCTTACTGTACTGGTAGAGAAGGCAAAGATCGCTGAGGATGTTAAGCGCGCTGAGCGCCAGAACAGAGACCGTGAGTGGGGTAAGAACAAGAGGGATTCGGAGCCCTCGAGTTTGGTACAGAGGCCTAAGAAAAAGGCCAGGACTGATGGGCTGATTAGAGCTGGGCCCCCTATTATTCCTACTGGTTTGCAGCTGTGTGGGGATTGTGGTAGACGTCATCAGGGCGAGTGTTGGAGGAGGACTGGGGCATATTTGAGGTGTGGGTCATTAGAGCACCATATTCGGGAGTGCCCGTTGAAGGCCGATCAGATGCTAGCTTTGGGTTCTGATACTGTGCAGCCACAGAGGGTAGTTCAGCAGCCACCGAGGGGCCGTGGTCAGGCTAGGGGTGGTAACAGTATGGGCTGTGGACAGAGAGCACCAGACAGAGGTGCTGGGCAGACTGAGGCGAGGCACCCTGCTCTCATTTATGCTACTCGTCGTTGAGAGGACCAAGATGCTCCAGACGTCATTACCGGTATGTTCTTTATTTTTGATGTACCATATCTTGCTCTGATAGACATAGGATCTACTCATTCCTACATAGCCTGTTCCGTTTCTAAAAATTTGGTGTTATCAGTTGAGAGTACTACGAGTGAGGTCACTATACTGAGTCCGTTGGGGTAATCTATTCGGGTTAGCAAATTGTATAGAGATGTTTCACTAGATGTGTAATGATCGATATTTCTGGCTAATCTGATAAAACTTCCATTTGCAGAGTTTGATCTGATTCTGGGTATGGACTGGTTGGTCAAGCATCGTGTCAGTCTGGACTGTGCAACGAAGAGGGTCGTCTTGAGAACTGAGGAGGATAATGAGGTAGTCATGATTGGAGAACGTCGGGACTATTTGGCTAATGTGATCTCTGCACTGGTGGCTGAAAAATTGGTTCGTAAGGGGTATGATGCGTTCTTGGCCTATGTTAGTGTTTTCATTTCTAGGGACTCTACTGTAAAGGACATCAGAACGGTAAGAGATTTTTTGGATGTCTTTCCTGAGGAGCTACTGAGTTTTCCTCCGAATCGAAAAGTAGAATTTGGGATTGAGCTTCTTCCTGGTACAGCTTCGGTGTCTATCGCCCCCCATCGAATGGCACCGAAGGAGCTTGTGGAGCTTAATGCTCAACTTCAAGAGTTGTTGGACCATGGTTTCATCCGTCCGAGTGTGTCTCCGTGGGGAGCACCGGTCCTGTTTGTTAATAAGAAGGATGGGACCATGAGGATGTGTATTGATTATCGACAGCTGAACAAGCTGACTATTAAGAATAAGTATCCACTTCCAAGGATCGACAACTTATTTGATCAGTTTCGAGGGGCTTCGATATTTTCTAAGATAGATCTTCATTCTGGGTATCACCAGCTCAGAGTTAAGGATGTGGATATTCATAAGACTGCTTTTAGGACTTGTTATGGGCATTACGAGTTCCTAGTTATGCCTTTTGGGTTGATGAATGCACCGGCTGCATTTATAGATCTAATGAACCGTGTGTTTCAGTCTTATTTAGATCAGTTCATCGTAGTATTCATCGATGACATTTTGGTATACTCTAAGACTGAAGATGAGCACGATGGTCATCTTAGAGTTGTACTTCAGATTTTACGTGAGAAGCAACTCTATGCTAAATTCAGTAAGTGTGAGTTTTGGCTTCGTGAAGTCACTTTTTTGGGGAACGTAGTGTCTACTGAGGGGATTAAATTTGATTCCCGAAAGATTGAGGCTGTACTGGATTGGAAATAGCCTAAGAATGTGTCAAAGATTCGCAGTTTTCTGGGTTTGATGGGTTATTATCAGCGGTTTGTGGAAGGTTTCTCACGGATTGCAGCGCCCTTAACTAAGATGCTACGTAAGGGTGTCCATTTTTTCTGGACTGATACATATCAAGAGAGCTTTGAGAAGTTCAAGTCTGTTCTGACTCAGGCTCCTATTCTGATACAGCCTGAATCTGGAAAGGGGTTCGTAGTGTACAGCGACGCATCATATGTGGGTTTGGGTTGTGTTCTGATGTAAGATGGTAAGGTTATGGCATATACATCTCGTCAGCTCAAGACACATGAGGCAAACTATCCGACGCACGATTTGGAATTGGCCGCAGTAGTCTTTGCCTTAAAAATTTGGAGGCACTGTCTATACGATGAGAAGTGCATTATCTACACTGATCACAAAGCCTTAAGTACCTACTGACTCAGAAGGAGTTGAACCTTAGACAGCGTAGATGGATTGAGCTGCTTAAGGATTATGATTGTACCATCGAGTACCATCCTAGTAAGGCTAATGTGGTGGCCGATGCATTGAGCCGTAGGGCAATGACTGATTTGAGGGCGATGTTTGCTCGCCTTAGTTTGTTTGATGATGGGAGTCTATTGGCCGAGTTGCAAGTTAAGCCGACTTGGATTGAGCAGATTCGGGATAAACAGTTTGGGGATGAGTATCTAAGCTTGAGGTTTCGACAGATTGAGAGTGGTACTACTGTCGACTTTGGGTTAAACAGTGATAGTGTGTTGTGTTTTTGAGGATAGATTTGTGTACCGAACGATGTGGATCTGAGACAGTCGATTTTGAGAGAGGCGCATAGTAGTCCTTATATTATGTATCCCGGTGAGAATAAGATGTACCGAGATCTTCGAGAACTGTACTGGTGGCCGAGATTGAAATGGGAAGTTACTAATTTTGTGGCACGATGTCTGACATGTCAGCAGGTTAAGGCTGAGCATCAGTTACCTTCGGGTTTGCTGTAGCCGGTTAAGATCTTACTATAGAAGTGAGAACGAGTAACGATGGAATTCGTTAGTGGGTTGCCTCTAACACCCATTAAGAAGGATTTTGTCTGGGTCATCGTAGATCGATTGACCAAGTTTGTGCACTTCATTTCGGTTAGGACCGACTATTCACTGCAGAAGTTGGCGAAGCTCTACATTTTTGAGATAGTGAGACTGCATAGGGTACCAGCCTCAATCATTTCTGATAGGGATCCTCACTTCACGTCTCGGTTCTAAAAAAAGTTACATGAGGCTCTGGGTTCAAGATTGGACTTCAGTACTGCATTTCATCCTCAGACCAATGGTCAATCTGGGAGGGTGATTCAGATATTGGAGGATATACTAAGGAGCTGTGTTATCAATTTTTGAGACAGTTGAGAGGATTTTCTGCCGTTAGCTGAGTTCGCCTACAATAACAGCTTCCAATCGAGTATTCAGATGGCACCTTACGAGGCTTTGTATGGTCGTAAGTGTCGTACTCCTTTGTGTTGGACTGAGTTAGGTGAACATCGAGTGTTGGGTCCTGAGTTGGTTTCCGAGACTGAGGATAAGGTTCGATTGATTAGGAATCATCTGAATGTGGCTTTTGACAGACAAAAGTCTTATGCTGATCTGAAGAGACGTGAGATTGAGTATTCTGTGGGGGATTTTGTGTTTCTTAAGGTATCGCCATGGAAGAAGGTTCTGAGGTTCAGTCGCAAGGGCAAGTTGAGTCCTAGGTTTATTAGGCCTTACCGAATTCTGAAGCGAGTGAGACCGATCTCTTATCAGTTGGAGTTACCTCCAGAGCTAGACCGTATTCATGACGTATTCCACGCCTCGATGTTGAGGCGTTACTGCTCTGATCCTACTCATATTGTCTCTGTTGAGGAGATTGAGGTTAGGCCAGATTTGACCTTTGAGGAGGAGCCAGTTCAGATTCTGGAATGCGACGTAAAGGCTCTTCGGAGGAAGTCTATTCCGTTAGTGAAGGTGTTGTGGCGAAACCATAGTACTGAAGAGGCCACGTGGGAGCTTGAGGATGCGATGCGTCAGCAGTATCCTCATCTGTTCTGATCAGGTAAATTTCGAGGCCGAAATTTTCTTTTAGGGGGTAGAGTTGTAACGCCCTAAAATTCTTACTTTTGTTTCGGTTAAAATGTTACACAATCGTGTATCTATCTTAGTGGTTAAGTGTTCTGGATGTGTGTGAGAGTTCCCAAGTTCGAGCCTTGTCTTGGGTAAAATTTTGTCTTTTTTCTAAATAAAGCCTTAACCTTTCTCAAAAGGTTTAAGTTTAATTGGTTGTAGGTAAATAACAGAATGGGCCTGCTAGTCTGGTGGTTAAGATGTGGGTAGGTGTGTTAGAGGTCTGGAGTTCGAATCCTTGCTGGAGCATAAGTGTTATTTTTGCGCGGTAATAGACAAGAATTTAGGTTGAGTGGGTATTCTGGAGTGGTTGTAGGTTAGTGGGATTGTGGGAGTGAATTTAGGGATATGGACGTTATCGGGATCACTTTTGAATGGTTCCTGATTCTTTTTGCAAATTTTTGGTTCTCCCCCTCTCTTCTCAAATTTTTCTGGCGTCATTTTGCTATCTCTCCCTTCTTCTTCTCCCTCTTTTGTCAATTTGTTCTCAAACGCTACTACTCTCTTTGTTATTTGTTCGTATTTACTCTTCCGGTGTTCGCTCTCTATTTTCGTCGGTAGTGGTAAGTGATTTTGATTCTTTGTAATCTCAGTTTTTAAGATATTAATTGGAAACCTATGTATACTATTTTGACAGCCGAGAATCGGGTGTAAGGGGATGTCTAGTGCCGTATTGTAATGGAAAACGTCCAGGGTTTTCGAGGTAAGCATTAATTGGATGTTCTAAATCTTTGATAGTGTGGTGGTTTCGGATTAATCGTGGTTTTAGGCTAAATTTTTGGGCGTTGGAATGTCATGTGTAGGTTCGGGAGTGCTCGTGGTTGTTTTAGCAGCATAAATGATACATGTGTGTACCCGAAAACGCAGAAAGTGGGGTATCGGTGAAAGCTAAAAACCCCATTATCGACGCCACACGGGCGTGTGGTCACCCGTGTGGTAGGCCGTGTGCTATAACACGGACGTGTGATCGACGAGGCCAGGCCGTGCGTGTAACAGCCCGATTTAGGGGCTAGTCGGAATAGTGGTTTGAAACCTCTAATTCGAGGTTATAGAAAATTTATTTTATGATATTTTATGAGCTAGAGAATGATTATATGTGTACATGAAAATTTTGGTGCCTTAATTTTAGCGATTTCTTGCTTAATTGCGAAAAAGGACTAAATCGCATAAAGTACAAAAGTTCTATTTTATAAGCTAAAGGTACCTAATAGCCATAGAATATTAATTTGAAGACTTTAAAGCGCAATTAGCCCTTTTGTAAATGGTTGGCCGGCCATAGGGGATCATAGGAGACAAGAATTGACAAATTGGTCAAAGTTGGTAATAGTTGTTAACTAAATTGATAAATAGAACAAAATAAAGAAAAGATGATATCCATCTTTTCTCTCCATCTTTCTCCACCGAAAATAGAAAGAAAAATAGGGGTTTTGAAAGCTCAAAATTTCAGAAAACTCATCTCCATTCAAGTAATTGATTTTAATGATTTTTCTTGAAGATAATTGTACTTTTAGAACCCCTAGAGCTTAAGCTTTCAAATGAAGGGACTAGTTTGTAATATGGTGAAGGGTTTAGAGATTTTCCATGAGAGCTTTCGTTGTTATTTGCTGCATTTTTATGGAAGAAAATGAGTCTTGGTTGTTAGATTAACAACTTTTGTGAAAGGTGTTGCCATGAAAACACCTAAATGGACCTTGTTGTAAAGGTTATAAAGTTTGTAGTAAATGTGTGAAATGTTGGGTTTTGATGATAGCCATAAGAGAAATAAATGTTCACCTAGGCTCATTAAAGGTAGAAATTTGATTAGAATTAATTTCTGAGCCTAGGGGTAAAATGGTCATTTTGCCAAAGTCTAAGGGCAAAATGGTAATTTCGCCAAAGCATGATTTTTGAAACGCATTTATTAATGTGATGATAAAATGAGCTAATTTGCTATTATAGAGAAAGAAGAACCAAGAATCCACCTCGATCGGGGAAAGAATAAAGTCTTGGACTAGATCGACGATCTAGCTTATTTTGAAATCGAGGTAAGTTTGTATGTGATAAATTAACATTTATGCTAGCATGTTTGAGAATGGTTGATCTTATAACGAAATTCTATGAAATTGAATTTTGGTGTTGAATGAGAAAGATTATAAGAATTGAGATGTTGAAGTCCCGGTGGGACTAAAATAAGTGTGAAAATGCTATCATCAAGACATGATATGAATAAGGTCCCGTGTAAGACCATGTCTGGGACATGGCCTCGGCACCGAATTGAAATCCCGTATAGGACCATATCCGGGATATGGCTTCGGTATTGAGTATGAGAATCGTATAAGACCATATCCGGGATATGGCATCGATACTTAATGTGAGATTCCGTATAAGACCATATCCGGGATATGGCATCGGCACTCAGAGGTGACCCCACGTAAGACCACATCTGGGATGTGGCATTGGTTTCATTTTTTTATGCTAATGGTTATAAATATGCATCTTTGAGCATCCCTAGTGATTTATCGAGATGAATAAATCAGCTTAGAAATAGGAACGAGAATTTTACTAAATGTTATGTGATTGAGTTAACACAGGTACTCGTGAGTAATTCACGACGAAACACTTACAATGTGTGGCATGGTATGTGCTAAATAAGGGCAAGTATGAGTAAGTATGGCAAGAAGCCTAATACTTTGTGTATGGTTAATTAATTCCATGGATGAATTTTATCATGAGCTTATTATTGCTATTTATTTCCATGCAAACTTACTACGCTTTATGCTTACCCCTTTTTATCGCCCTTTTTCCTTGTAGTATTGCCTTGATAACTTGAGAATCGTGGGACGCAGGAGTTCGGAAATCACATTATCAACATCACTTTGGTATAACATTTTAGACTTATTTTGAGTATGGCATGTATAGGACTTGGGTACTTTGTTAGGTCGTAATTGTTAGCCAAAGTGTTGGCTATGTTTGTAATCAATGTCATTTTGTAAACGGTCATTGGAATGGGCCAACACTTGATAAGTTTATATATATATTCAATGTGATGAAATTATGAAGTTTATGCTTGCGTGAACGCTTTGAATTGAGTTCTTAGAGGTACCATATGATCAGCTTATGTATTGAATTGTTAGGTAGGAGTGTGAATGCTTGTTAGGGTGGCAAAAAGGCTTAGTAGATAGCCATATAATTGTCCACACAGGCAGACACATGGGCGTGTGCTCAGGCCATGTGAAGTCTGCACTTAAAATGTGGAATTTAATTCGACACACGGTCTAAGGAAATGGACGTGTGCCTCGACCATTTGACCATAGTGAGATGATGATGTCATAAACAGAATACCAAGGTTTTGGCACACGGGCTAGGGCACGGGCGTGTCAAGGCCGTGGGACGGACACGGGCCAAGGACACAGGCGTGTAGCCCCTGTTAGGTTAAAAAATTTCTAAATGCGTATTAGTTCTCGGTTTAATTTCAAAACCTTCCGGAAGTATGTTTAGGGCCTTGTAAGACCAGAATGAGAATGTTATGGGTTTAAATGGAAAGTCTTTGAGACGAAATGTCATGTTTAAGCAAGTAAAGTTAGGTAATGCCTCGTATCCGGTCCTGGCCTTGAACCCGGGTAAGGGGTGTTACAGTACGCGCAAGACACGGCCGTGTGATGGCCAGGTAGGCCGTGTGCGACACACGGGCTAGGCTGATTTGGGCCGTGTGGGCCACACAGGTGTTTGGGCCCACACGAGTAGTCCACACGGGCGTGTGGGAATTTGGGCCAGGCCGTGTGATCCACACGGGCTAAGGCCAATCTGGACGTGTAGGCCCACACAGACAGGCCATATGGGCGTGTAGGCCCATTTAATTGAAATGTGTTCTAAGGTTGCACGGGTCGCCCAAGACGACTATGAACCTACTGTAGGGTCGGTAAGCACTACTTAGACCCTTAAATGAGTGAACAGTATGTATGATTATATGAATTAATACTAAACTGCATGTTTAACTGATAATCATGTATTAGCATGTCATATACTGTATGTTGCATTGCATTGGGTTGGGATGTTGATATTTGGAGGAAGTGTACTGAAAGGCTCTTAAGCCTACTATCTGGCAGCTCAGCTGCAATTTACTGATTATGTGCCGTATTCGGTACTACTTGGAGTGTAGGGATGGTGGGTGTTTTAAACTTCACAAGGAGTGTAGGGATGGACGGAGATGGTGTGTAGAGGTTGGTTGGGTAGGATTCTGTTACTGATAAATATATATCTGATACTGTTACTATGTCGGGCTTAGGCCCTAATGCATATCCGTTACTGAAACTGAAATGGGCTAAGGCCCGAACTGCTACTGAAACTGAAATGGGCTTAGGCCTAGACTGCATTTGATTGTTTGTTGTGACTGACTGTATGCATGTGATTTGTGGGGATTACACACTGAGTTTACGAAAACTCACCCCTTTGTGCTTTATCTGTACAGATAATCCCCAGAATTAGACGGATCGGTACGGCAGAGGACTCTACGGTGACCACACGGTTATTGGACTAATTTAATTTTTATTTTTTATTATTTTGGGGGTATTTTGTTGTAAATTAGACTTTTGGACTATTTGCTTTCGTTTTGGTTTATTTTACTGTTTTCTTGAACTTTTGAACTGCAACGAAAACTCGATTTTAATAAACACAATGTTTTCTTAAACGCGAACGATTTTCTCTAAATAACACGTTTTAAAAAGCTTCCGCTACAGAATATGTTTTTAAATGAATCAAAATTAACAAGGAATTTATTTTTGAAATTGACGAGAGGTAAATAGATGCTAATAAATAGAAATGGCTTTAACTGGGTAAATTCGATTTCAAATCCCATTCCCTGTGACATTGCCAGATTCGGCCATAACGTCTAGGCCGGGTTTGGGGTGTTACAAGATCAAAAGGGCCCTTTTTGAGGAATTTTCGGCCACCGAAGGCAGCAGTCGCCGTTGCCAATGACCGGTGGCTATGGCAGACTGGCGATGCCCCATGGCCGAATAAGAGAAAGGGGTTGAGAGAGAAGAGAGAGTTTTTTTTTTTTAAAAAAAGGGTTACAAATGATTTTTTTTTAAAAAGATTTATTTACTTTTATAAGCCCCAAAAACGACATCGTTTTGGGCTTGGCTTCAGAAGCCCAAAACGGCGTCGTTTCAAAGTCGACTCGACCCCTTAGGATCCACGTGTTCTCGCATGGAGGGGCTAATTGCCATTTTGGTCCTTCCTCTTTTTTTCTCCTTTTTTATTTTGTCCTATTCATTTTTATTTGTTTTAATTTTTACCCTATAATTTTAATTTCTTTGTAAATCAGTCCCTTGACCCACTGTTGACGTACCAAGGAAATGACATGTATGCTGGGTTGGGGAAAATAACACCCTAAGTTCCTGTACTTTTTATTTTGTTTTGATTTAATCCTTTGTTTGCTTTTTTTTTTAATTTATGCTTAGAACTTCTTTTAGCTTTCAATTTAGTCATTTGCCTACTTATTTTTTTATTTGTTATTTTATTATTTTATTATTTCCGGCACTTTTATTTTATGATTATTTATATTTTTGCCTCTCTCTAAATTATGCAATTTTATGTACATCCTTGAGTAGTTTTTTTTGTCATTAGATATGATATTATTATTATTATCATGTTATAGTCATTTACTATTTTACCCTCATTACCTTTACTACAATCATTTTATTCTTTTATTATTATTTCATTATAATGTTTTTTCGTTTGTACCTATGTAGTTATTTTGTTTTTTGCCATTATTTTATTGTATATTATGCTTACATACACTCGTTCATTTGGTACCAAACTCAAACAAATTAATTGTACATCACATTAAATGTTATATTCACTTTTACCCGACGCATAGGAAATAATTAGAACCGAGACGATGTTCTTTAATTAGGGGATTTGAAAAATTGTACCCTAACTTACGGGGTTCAGCTTTTTCCTTGAACCGAAATAATCAAACATCCTTTTAAAATTCAATACACATAGGACTTAGGTAATAATTAAATGGCAATTATTCTTATTTTCGAGGATTCGAGACCTCGTGCCCTAACTTACGGGGCATGATCTTTTCTTCTTGATTAACTCAAAATAAGAAGGCTTTTTCCATAAAATTTAATTTAGTTAACAATATTTTAATCAAATAACATCATGCAAAAAACAAAAAAAAAGGATCGTACTTTAAATTTTCTTTGAATTCTCAGTTCTTGACATTAAGACATCAAGTAATCAACTAGGAACCAATATTGGGCGTTATGAGGGTGCTAATCCTTCCTCATGCGTAATTGACTCCCAAACCCATTTCCTGGATTTTATAAACCGAAAATCATCGTTTTAGAAAATCTAACCTTTTATTAAAATGATCAAATTATGAGGTGATCCGATCACACCTAATAAAAAGGATTGGTGGCGACTCCGTCTTCATTTTTTCTAAAAATAAAAAGTCGAGTTCCAAAAAGGTTTCGACAGACAACTTTCTAAAACTTTAACAATTTTACAAATTGGTACATGAGCTAACTAAATTAAGCTCCCATAACCTCAATTTTATAAAATTACTAGAAAATGACCTAATTTTGCTTACCTATTTATGGTCGAATGTACCAAGGAAAAAGGTTGAAACTTTGATGGTTTTTGGCTATGGAGGACGACACAAATGAAAGAGATGATAAGCATCCCACTAACTTTTCTATTTATAGTCTAATTAGCCTTTAATTAGTTTAATTTAATTAAGCTCAACCTTAATAATTCTTTATTAATTAAGCTAAAGAAAATTAACATCACCATCCACTATCTCAGGTTGAAAAATGGTTTATTTATCATTTTGGACCTTTTTCTAATTGTAATTTAAGTCCCTAAGTCTTTGGCGGATTAAAACCTATAGCAATTAAACTTTCACAATTTAGTCACTGGACCTACATTAACTATTTAATTGACAAAATTGATGGACTAAACATCAATATACTTTTATATCAACTCTGTAAATATTTATATTTGATATTTACGGACTCGATTTACGGAAACAGGGTTTCAAAAAATCACATTTTCCAATATCATTGAAAATTGGGTTGTTACATAGGTTGAATGAAAGATACTAAACTCCGTAGGATATCGATGGCCAAATTCTCATTTGTTGTACCTATGTTGTACTCATTGGTAATATTAGGAATCAACATTTTGTGGTTAACTCCTTCATTAAGGTTGAATGAAAGATACTGAACTCCATCGGATATCAATGGTTGAGTAGACTCAGACGGATATTCTAGAGATACATTAAGATCGAAATCTAAATCGCAAAATGATGATTGTCTCCCCTGCAATGTTGTTGGCACCTCCATGTATGGTTTGGACGAAATAGGAGTTTTAACGACTGCATTCCCTCACTCAACATCATCCAGCTCTGCATATAACTCCACAACATGATTTCTAGTGCAGAAATGAATTGGCAGAAATCTCATAGTAATAAACCATGAAATCTCATATTGTCCTTCCACAACGTGTTGCAATATCTTTTTTTGGCTAATCTTCATTTTCAACTCCTTAAGATTAATACTATATCTAAATCTCATACAAGTAAACTATGAAATCTCATATTGTCTTTCCATAACATTTTGTAATTTTTATTTTTTGGCTAATCTTCATTGGCTACTCCTCAAGATTAATACAAGATTAATACTATATCTAAATCTCATACAATGTCAACTTGGGTCTCACAAATTTGTCCATTGTAATAAACCATTACTACAAAATGATTGCTCATATTATACAATAAACCTATAGTATATTATATTGGAATAAACTTTTAGTTAAACTAATAAAAAATAGCTTCAAAAAAATACATATAGAAAATATAACATCTTAAAATAATTTATAACTTTAACCATAATTTTCGGTTGCGAAAAGTTCTTCAAACTCTAATTGCCAAAGTAACAATCGTTTTTTTAAAGTCAAGGTAAAAGTGTTTTGGTTAACAACATTTACACTTAATTTATAGATTCATTTTAACTTTTTTTAATGTTTGAATCTCAAAGAATTCGATTCTTGGAGAATATGGAATTCAATTCACTGAAAAGGGTTTGTGATTGCTGATGTGTCTAAAACTAACTATGACAACAATAAAGGCAAGCGCACCTATCGTTTAATAGTATAGTTATGGTAAGACCAGTTATATCGTATCCACAAGGACCAAGAGTACTAGTAGTTACTATTTTTTTATTATTTAGCCTAAGTAATGGAGTGATTCTTTTAAACTAAAACTTAATTAAAAACACGACAACAAAAGAATTGGGAAAATACTTTTAGACAACTTATGTGATAAGCAATACTTAAGGAAGAATCCACCTAGACTTCACTTATTACTTTTGATTCATATGATTTATTCACTTGACTTAATCCGTAGAAATCCCTGATTTATGTTAATATCTCTCTCGAGACTAAAAACAACTGACTCTAGGTTGATTAATTGAAATCTCTTTCTAATTAAAACCCCTATTGTCGCATTAACTCGATCTATGGATTCCTTTATTAGATTTGACTCTAATCCGTGATTTTAAATCGCCCTATGTCTAGGGTTGCAATCAACTCCGCTTAATTGTGTTGATCTACTCTTAAAAAGGGACTTTTGCTCCACTGAATAAGCACATTCGACTTGAATCAATAACCTGAGTTATCAAAAACAAGAATAAGAACTCACAATTAAGAATAAGAACAAGTATTTATCTTATAAATCAAATAGTAATAAGATCCGTCTTAGGTTTCATCCCCTTAGGTATCTAAGGGGTTTAGTTCATACTGATAGAAGGAAACATCATAGAATAAGGAAACCCACAAAACATAAAGAAACCCAAAAACTTCTAAAGAACTTGATGGGAGATCTTCAGTCTTGATGGAGATCCTTCCTCCGAGCTGCTTCAGACGGCTGTCTTCGAGTATTTTCTGCGTTCTATTCAGCGTCCTCTTTTAGGTCACCCCTAAGGTGTTTATATAGGCTTCAGAACGCCTTTCTTGGCCCACAAGTAACCTTTTCCAGATAGAATTACACTTAGGTATGGCAGGGACACGCCCGTGTGATACGCCCGTGCTCGATAGCCTTAGGCCGTGCTTGCTCCTGCTCACCACACACGGCCGTAGGGTCTACCCGTGTACGTTGGTCCAGGCCGTGTTTGATCCTGCTCGCAACACACGGCCGTATTTGATGGCCCAGGCCGTGTTGGATTCTAAGATAGGCCCATTTTGTCCCTTTTTGGCCCGTTTCTCGTTCTTTTCGACTCCTAAGCTCTCTTGAGGATAAAACATGAAATTAAAGGATTAGGAGCATCGAATTCATCAATTCTAATGAAAACTCATCCAAAAATAAGCTAAGCATGGGGTTAAAATATGTATAAATTATGGTTTATCAATTGCTGAAATCGATCCCCTGCAAACCGATTTATTGGCCCATTACTCTCATCCACGGAATCATCGATGTGAGTTGATGGCTAACCAGGTAGGAAATCGGTTTCTGCCAAACCAATTTCCTTTCCATATATTCCCCCTAGTCTGTCGTGGATGGGATGGAAATATAGTTGGAAATCTGGCCACTGAAGTCGACTCTTTGTCAATATTGACTGAGATCCTAACTTTAAATTTGATTGACACTGACATTGACACTGACACTGACACCGATACATATTATTTTATTTTTTTCGATTTTTACTAGAAACATTTTTGAGGGCCGACGAATGTCTATAAAAATGAGGAAAGGGATTTCTGTTTCCTCCTCCAAAATTTGTTCTAGCATTTTGCCATTTTTTAAAATAATTTTGATAAAAAAACCTGTTACAGCACTGTTTCAAAAAGCCACTATCAGCATCTTTTTTTTATATATATTAATATGGGAAATCGAAAGAGACTGTGTGTGATGTCAGTAGATGAAGCAATTGAAGGGGAATATTTAAACAAACAGATGAAGCTGGGAGAATATAAAAAAAAAAAACGTGCGTGCTTTAGCTTTAGCTTCAGCTGAATGGTTGTTAGCAAACAGTTAAGTAGTTGTAAGTTGTTCGTTTGTTATGAATCGTTAAACAATTGTGCTATAAATAGATGAGCTCAGTGTAGAGAGAAAGCAGTGATTGGAATTCAAGATTTTCTCAAAGATTTCATCTCTTTGTTTTACAAATTCAAGTGTTTCAGTAGAGTTTCTTCATGGTTTAGCACCTTTCACCTTTCTTTTCGCTTTGCTTCATGACTCAGTTAAAATCCCCTCACAGCACAAAGCTCGCGTAATATGGACGGTCGTTAATTACAAATAATAAAGGAAAATTTTATGTGGCATGAAATATCGACGTAACATATGAGGAAGAACAATCCTATGCATGAATCTAAGTCGGTGCAGCTGGAGCTTATTTAATTTGTTTATATAATTTTTATTTTCATCGTGTTCCCACACCGCAGTACCGCGCATCCAGTGCTACTTCTGCATGCCTACGAAAAGGAAGAATGGAAAACAGCAAGGGAAAACGTGTTGCCAGCTTCAACCCAAATTACAGACCTTTTTTCCCTAGAAAATTGAATGTAATAATAATAATAAAAGTATGTATTTTTAATAGAAAATATTTCACAAAACAAAGAGAGAGATATCCCTTTGACGGTAGAATATGTTTTGAATTTGTGTTTTCTCTTAGATTATGTTAGCTGTGAAAGCTGTATATAACATTAATTATTTATGCATTCCTATTCTAGTTAATGTCTACTACTCAGGTCTCAGGCAACGGATTTTGTGGAATCTATATACCGACCTTTCTTTTGATGACAAATGACACACCCACTATTACACTTACTTTATTTTATTTTATTTTTACAAAATCAACTCTCTAATATATTTAAATTTGATATTTAATCTCTTTTTTAGTTTCTATATTTTTAATTATTCAAAATACTTAATATCTTTAATTTTTCGATTAATACATTAAGTGATTATATATAATTTGAATACTTTCAAAGTAGTAGATTAATTATTTGAATTCCAATTTCTTTTAGGTTTCAATTAGATTTTTGACATTATAAGATAATGGTCAAATTTCAATTTTGGCTCCTAAATTATGTTGAGACTTGAGATTTAATCTATATGCATTAATTCTTGACATAATTTGGTTGTCTACTTTTATAATGTCATTAATTAATCTAAATAGTTAATATTGTTGACTATTTCAATCAAAATGTTAATATCATTTTTTTTCTTAAGAACACTATTAAACCAAAATATATTTATATTATTAGGACGAGTTCGAATGTGTGTTTCTAAGGAAAAATTCTAATAAATATTTTCAAAATTATTTTTTATTGTTACATGACTATCAAGTGAATATTTTTTCAATTTTAAAACGCCATGTGAAATAATTTAATAGAAGAATTTTAACGATGATAACGACTTGACTTGAATTTTTAAATCCGAAAAGTAAAAGATTATATTCATGAAAATAAAAGAAGAAATTAAATTCCAAAATAATGTTCAAAGTGTATATGAACTTAAAATATACTTTTAACCTTTAATTTTTTTACTTGGTAATTTAATATAAATAAATAACAAATCTAACGCGAAATGTTGGTAAAAAACCTTAGTAGAAGTGCAGCTTGAATTGGTGGTTGAATCAGACCGGCGGTGCACCACCATTGAAGTCTTTATTCTCACCAACCTGAAGTCATTTACGTGGTAGTTATGTTTCCGTGTTCAAAGATTGATTTCAAAGTAAACTTAGAGTTAAAAGGCAGGTGTATTCTTAAGTGAATATGTATGGTCTTCCCTACCCCCTCTCTCTCTCTTCCGTCTATCGCTTACTAGATTCAATTCAAAGCATGCTGAGACACCTACCACTTAACTCTGTATTTGTGTAATAACTTTTTTTGTATTTTATCTCTTCATAATTCTATTTAAAGCTTTTCATATGACAACAAAACAAAAATGAGGGAAGAGATGATGTCATTTCTGTTTTTTTAATTCAAGCCATAAGTTCATTGATTGAAGTAAATTAATTTATGTTTGAAACCAAAATTCGATCTATAGGTTTAACTTTATGATAGTACAGTGTGTACATGTATAAGTGTGTAAATTTGAATTTGTATTATATACCTTTTAAAACATTCATTTATTCATGTCCCATTAATTTAATATTTTTTCATATTATGTTTCAATTATTATTTTTTACTTATCATATTGGTAGTTATATCATGTATGATATTACTCTCCACCTACCACACCCCATTCACGTAATACTTCCTTTCCATGAAGTAGTGGGGCATCATGTCGTGTCTTTTAAGACCAAGTCCCACGTCTGTGTTGGGTCCCTTTATTTCGTAATGTAATGCCAATATCACTAGTTTTGGTCTTGTTTATATTTGATGTTGTGTTTCACAAGGATTCTGCTTTTACCTCTATTAATCAATTGAGAAATCACCTTGGAAGTGAAAATTGTCACACATTTGAAGAAAAAGGCAAAAACTATTTCATACACTTGAAGAAAAAAGTTAAGTAAGCATGCAAAAATGTAAATCCTGTAAGAATTGGATGAGGTTGAACCAAGGGTTTATTATTATTTCTTTTACCCAAACTAACATTATTACAAATTTTGTGGTTATTACGCACAAAATTCAAATCCTAAATCTAATATTTACCCATGTAAAATTTGCTTTAAAAAAAAAATACTAACATAAAATTTTGTTTTAGGATAAAATGTGCTATAAGTCTATTTACTCTTTGTAAATTTAGAATTTAGTCCATATACTTTTATTTTTAAGAATTTAATTCTTCTACTTTTTAGCTTTCAAAATTTAGATTCAACTGTTAACACTGTTAAAATTATTTTGTTAATTTCAAGTTCATTAAAGCTCCATGTTTTTAGTTATATGACTATCGTGTGAGTTCTTTTTTATTTCAAAATGTCATATCAATAAATTCAAAAAAAAAAACTTTAACCGTGTTAAAAATTGAAACTGAATTTTGAAATATAAAAAAATAAAGAAATTAAATTCTTAAAAATAAATATATAAAAACTAAATTTCAAATTTATAAAAATCACATGGAATTATAACAAATTTTAATCTTTATTTATTTATTTATTGAAAGCCTTTATTTTATTGCGGAACTAAGGGTTTTTAAATCTTGGTAAAATCGGTCAGTTGATTAGAAGTATAAACAAACTTGATTTTGACATTTAATAAGTATACAATCATTCTTTGGAAATGCGTCGGCTTAGGTGGGTAGACCCTTTTATCCGTATAATTGGGTGGGTTTTTTTTATTAATCTTAATTCGGCAGGTTTGATGGGTATAAATTAAGGGATTTTTTCATAGGTTAAGAGATTGATAAGTGGTATTAATTGATTTTAGAAATATAAAATTATATAAATGAGACACATGATTACATATATCCGTCTTTTAATCAGGAGTGGCATAAGGGGATAGAGAAAGGGCCCTAGTCCCTTAAAATTTAAATTTTACTTTATTTACTTTTGAAAATGTATAGAATTATAAATTAATAATAATTAAATAATTATAAGATTTTCATTTAATTTTTAAAAAATTGTAAAAGTATAGTGAAATTGTATTTTAATTATAACTTAATTCTGACCCCAAAAAAGTTGTCTCACTTTGCCTCTACTTTCAACTCGTCTTGTAGAGTTAAAAAACTTCACCGACTAAATATCAAATAATATTTTTTATGAAATAATTTAGGGGTTTAATAAAATATTTTCTTATCGAATTATTATATATTATTTTTTACTTTAAGTTTAATTATACAAATATAAAATTATTTAATGTAAAAAATGAGTTATTATTGATGTAATTATCATGATCACCTCTGGTTTGGACAATATAGAGTAATTAGGTGAAAGTTTAATTACTAAGGTAGTAATTGCTCTACTTTCTCTTGTAATTACAAAGAATTGTAATTCCCTAGACGTATTTGGTTGACAGGGTGCAATTACATTATAATTCCTTATGTCATGTTTGGTAGTACAAATTATAATTATGTAGTTACATAATTTATAATTTTAAAAATATTAATTACTTTAAAACATTACTAGTATAATAAAAATAATTTATAAACAAATAACAAAAGTTAAAATCAAATAATCATATGTATTATGTTAGTTTCAAAAAAGTAGTTCATAATATGATTACTAATAAAAGTAATAAGAAAAAAAATCATCATATGTAATTTTATCTATTTTTTCTAGTGCATATTTGTTGGATTATTCCCTCTTTAATATTTAACATATGCTCTTTATCATCCTCTGTTGGTCCTTGACCAAGTTCATCATCATATAATTTGAATCTGCATCATTAAGATTATCAAGATCTCCTTCTTCCATGTACGCTTTGAAACTCCAACTGTTGAAGTTATGAAATGTGCAACATGCTTGTAAATCTAACATCATCTACATCCAGAAAGCCCTATGCTTTGGAAGAAGCTTGTACAGTTTGGGAAGGGGTTTTGATTGATCGATCAAAAAGAAGAATCTACTTCAACTGATATGCCCTTAGGCACGGCCATACATAACATAGAAATCACACTTGGAAGGGGTGGACAATTAGCTAGAGCAGCGGGTGTTGTTGCGAAACTGATTGCAAAGGAGGGGAAATCAGCCACATTAAAGTTACCTTCTATGGAGGTCCGTTTGATATCCAAAAACTGCTCAGCAACAGTCGGACAGGTGGGGAATGTTGGGGTGAACCAGAAAAGTTCGGGCAGAGCCGAATCTAAATCAGGGGCGAAGCCAGAATAATTTTTTAAGGGGGCCGGATGAAATTTTAATTTTTTATAGTCTATATCTTTATAATTTGTAAAGGATTAAATTGAATTTTTATAATTTTAGGGGGGCCAAAGTGCAATTTTACCTTTATTAATTTAAAATTTTTAAAAAACTATAAGGGCCTAAATAGCAATTTTCCAGTTTAGGGGGGCCGGGGCACCTGCCAGCCCCCCTGGCTTCGCCCCTGATCTAAATGTTGGCTAGGTAAGCGTCCTATAGTAAGAGGAGTAGTTATGAACCCTGTAGACCATCCATATATGGGTGGTGAAGGGAGGGCTCCAATTGGTAGAAAAAACCCGCAACCCCTTGGGGTTATCCTGCACTTGGAAGAAGAAGTAGAAAAAGGAATAAATATAGTAATAATTTGATTCTTCGTCGACGGAGTAAATAGGAGAGATTATTTCTTTCTTTTTGAAACTCCAACTGTTGAAGTTATGAAATGTGCAACATGCTTGTAAATCTAACATTATTTTTGTATGCTATAGTCTGTTGTTAATATGGGAAATATTTTCTCTATTGCATTTCGAAGCCTTGAATGTCTTAAATTAAAAACTTCGCGAGTTGTTTATGGTGCTTGTGTCTAACACCGTTCTCTCAAATGGTATTATACCACATGATATAGTGTAAGAAAACTTATTCTATTTTTGCATAACTAATATCGACCTTTTTTTTATAATGATTATATATTGTAAAATTTTATATTAATTTTTTTACTTAATTTACATATTATAAAAATATATATACTCTAGCTTAATTCTTTCTCTACGTTAAATTTAGAAAAGCTTTTCTGATTAAAGCTATAGACTATTTGTACGGTGAACTCATATATATATGATAGATGTTAATTATACAAATACAAAAGGTTTTCTTTCCCCATATTGTGGGTATATGTAACACCCCAAACCCGACCTAGACGTTATGGCCGGATCTAGCATGTCACATCAAAGGTTGTTTAAAAGCTATGCGTTCAATAAAAACCCCTCCTCAAAAAAAAAAAAAAACTTTGTATCCTTTTTAAAACTCCGAATTTTGTTGCTTACAAAAACAAGATTTGCTCAAAGTATATTCTTGCAAAGATGTTATTATTATTGAAAACTTTGTTTGTTGCAGAAGTCTGACTTAAATAATTACGGAAACGTGATATTTTAAAAACAGTAGTTATTGTTTTAAAAACCAGTGTTTAATCGTTTAACGATTCATAACTAACAGAATTACCAAATGAAAGTTTAAAAAGAAAATCCCAATGGCCTTATTACATAAAATACTAACCCAAAAATAATATAAAATAAAATAAATCCAAAATTACTAAGTTTCGTTAAGAAGCAAATCCGACGTATGGCCACCTCTGAGTCCTCCATAGCTCCAAATCCTCTAACGCTGGGGATTACCTGCACGGTTAAAAGAAAGGGGTGAGTTACAAGAACTCAGTGTGTAATCCCCTCTAACGGTCATAGTCTAGGCCTGAGCCCATACAGTGTCGGTCTGAGCCTAAGCCTTATTCGGTAACAAGCTGGGCCTAAGCCCCAAATCATCTCAATGCAAATGGATAAGTGCCCACCCCAATCCTATCCAGCCTACTAACTCTCCACCCGTACCAACCAGCATACCATGTGGGGACCATGTCAACCCACCCAGCCAAAACTCTCCAATATTGCAGACAAGCTACTAATGACGGTATATGTGGCTGAGCCACTAAAACGGTATGTGGCGATGCCACTCGAACAGTATGTGGCAGAGCCACCAGAATGGTATGTGGTAGAGCCACTAAAACGAAACTTCCTCCAATCATCAAACCCAACCCATGCAACATGTTATGAATGCAGTGTATTACAACTATAAACAGATATATATATATATATATAAAATCACATACACGATATTTAACTACCATCAATGACATAACGGTCATTTTGTCACTTAGGGGTATAACGGTAATTTTACCCCTTGAGGGTATTTCAGTAATTTACCCTTCGAGGGTATTCCGGTAATTTACCCACTAAGGGTATTTCAGTAATTTACCCACTAAGGGTATTTCGGTAATTTACCCACTAAGGGTATTTCAGTAATTTACCCACTAAGGGTATTTCAGTAATTTATCATCCAACAGCCTTTTTGGAGGCCCACTGTCGCATCAAGCGACACAGGTTCCCTTTTGGGTCGCTACGGTATAATTGGGGCTAAAATCCAATTTTGGCCCAAACGGGCCCACACGCTTGTGTGGCCCATTCAACTAACTTTCGGACTCGGTTCTGCGGACTTTGCAGTCGCAGCAAAACAACCGGTACTTACCATCGATTTCCCTCATGTGGGCCCGTTATCCCATTGGGCCCACTTAGCCCACTTCGGCCCAACAAGGCCCATTACAGCCTCATTTCTCGAGAGCGTGCGTGACGCTCTCAACAGTCTATTGCCATCACTAGTGGCTCGGTTTATCACTACGAGCATTCGTACGCTCGAGTGCCTCAGTTGCCGATACTCTGGCTTTTCGGCATTTCGGCCTATGGCTAAATCACAGAACAGTACATACTATCACAAACAATGGTGTGAGATTACACACCTGTTACGGATTACGGTTCACAACGCTTTCCGAAGCACCTGAGATCACAGTTGACTATTAGTTAGTCTCTACCCTTGATAAACCAAGATATAGAAATACTTTATCCATTGTCTTTACTTACCAGAAACGACAACTCCTTGTTATGGTAGAGTATTCGGTTTACACCCTTTGATTAAGAAACCGAGTCCCTAGTGAAAAGAGCAAGTTAGCAACGTTGTTCCAAGACACCAAAAGAAACGGCCTTTCGGCCCTAAGAAACTCAAAATGATAAAGAGAAGCCAACCCCCCTATTCGGCCATAGTCACACTTACCAACCACTTCCCAATACCCGAATGCTGAATGATCAGAGAAGAAGGTATACTTGGACTCTAATAGATTCGGCCTACACCAAGGGGTTAAAGTTTAAGTGCCTCGGTTAAAGCTTTGCAAAGAGAGGGGACAAGAAAGATAAGAGATGAAGATAAGGTTGTATTCGGCCAGAGAGAAAAGAATAGTGTAAAGAGGAAAGAAAAGAAAGTGGAAGTAGAGGCTTACCTATTCGGCAATTAGCAGGAGGAAAGAAGGAGAAGGAAATGATGAAGAAGGGTGTATTCGGCAATTGACAAGAGAAAGTGCAAGAGAGAAAAGTTGAAGAAGAGATGCATGAGTGGTCAATTCACAAATAGATTCGGCAAAGACACAATTGAGAAAAGAAAAGAAGGGAGAAAAGAGTACCCAAAACGCCAAAAAGAAACACAAAAACCTGAAAAAGCTCCCAAAAACACCAAGGAAAATCCGGCACTCTCCCCTCTCCCAAAACTGAATACCAGCCAAAATTCCCTTAGTTAGCTTCCCACTTTCGGCCAACACTTCTCACACACATCCACTCCTTGATTTTCTCCCCTTTTTCCTCCTACAATTCCTCTCATTAATCCATTTGAACCGTTTGATCCATTTTCCAACTCCCATTGCAGAGTTTGATCCCAGCTCTGCTTCCTCCCCTCTCAAGCCACAAAATAAAATTCTTTATTTGCCACCTGAGGGATTCGAACCCCTTCCCTCCTTGCTCTCCACTTGACGCCACACCACCTTGCCACAAGCTCCACTTGTGTTAGCAAAAAACACTCAAATATACTTAAGTCCAACCTCAACCAGCCCTCTCCACTAAAGGGCCAAAAACCAAAATTTTTTCAAGGCTCAAACTCGAAACCAGGCCCTCCTAATACCCCTAAATACCCTCAATTAACCAGCTGAGCCAGCACAACATGAAATTATGCAAAAAAAATTAACAACTCCTAACTTTTAGGATGTTACAACTCTACCCACTTAAAGAAATTTCGACCTCAAAATTTACCTGATCAAAAGAGATGAGGGTATTGATGTCGCATTGCCTCCTCAGGCTCCCACGTGGCTTCCTCTGAACTGTGATTACGCCACAGCAACTTGACTAGCGGAACAGATTTCCTTCTCAGCACCTTAACATCACGGTCTAAAATCTGCACCGGTTCTTCTTCAAATGTCAGATCAGGTCTTACCTCGATCTCCTCCACCGGGACTATATGAGAAGGATCCGAATGGTAGCGCCTCAGCATAGAGACGTGGAATACATTATGGATACGACTTAACTCAGGAGGTAACTCCAACTGGTAGGCAACCGATCCCACACGTTTTACTATCCGATAAGGTCCGATAAATCTAGGGCTCAGCTTGCCTTTCCACCCAAACCTCAGAATCTTCTTCCAAGGTGAGACTTTCAAGAAGACAAAATCTCCCACCGAGTACTCGATCTCTTTACGCTTTAGATCTACATATGACTTCTGCCTGTCAGATGCTTCTTTTAACCTACCCCATATCAACTTCACCTTCTCTTTAGTTTTCAAAATTAGCTCTGGACCCAACAGTCGCCGCTCATCCAATTCTGTCCAACAAGTAGGGGTACGATACCTACGACCATATAACGCCTCGTACGGTGCCATCAGAATGCTGGATTGGTAGCTGTTGTTGTAATCAAATTCTGCCAAAGGCAAATAGTCCTCCCAACTTCCCTTGAAGTCAATCACACAGCTTATCAACATGTTTTCCAAAACCTGAATTACCCTCTCCGACTGACCATCAGTCTGAGGATGAAATGCCGTGCTAAAATCTAGCCTCGTACCCAAAGCTTTGTGTAATATTCTCCAGAATCGTGATGTGAACCTGGGGTCCCTGTCCGAGATGATAGACAATAGTACTCCATGCAACCTCACAATTTCAGCCACATACAACTTTGCCAATTTCTGCAACGAGTAATCGGTGCGAACCGGTATGAAGTGGGCAGATTTAGTTAACTGATCAACAATAACCCATATCGAATCTTTCTTAGTAGGCGTCAGAGGTAGCCCACTAACAAAATCCATGGTTACCCTCTCCCACTTCCAGAGTGGAATTTTCACCGGTTGCAGTAACCCAGAAGGTAGTTGATGCTCAGCCTTCACTTGCTGGCATGTCAAACACTTACTTACGAAGTTGGTAACCTCACGCTTAAGTCCTGGCCACCAGTACAGTTCACGCAGATCTCGGTATAATTTGTTTCCACCGGGATGCATAGCGTATGGGCTACTATGCGCCTCCCGTAGAATCGACTACCTTAACTCAGAGTCCCTCGGTACACAAACTCTTCCACGAAAACATAATACTGATAAACCGAAATAGTAACACATTTTAGGCCCACATTTAGTATGCTTTTGGATGAATTATCCCTTATTTTATGTAATTTGGTGCTCTTAATCCTTTCTTTTCATGTTATATACTTAGGAAAGCACCATGGGATGAAAAGAACGCAAAACGGGCTTAAAACGGGACAAATGGGCTAAAGCATGAAATCGACACGGCCGTGCCTCCTTAAAGATCTCGAACACGGCCTGGACCATGATTTACACGGTCGTGCCTCATTAAAGAAGTCCGAGCACGGCCTGGCCACGATCCACACCGGCGTGTGCCATGGCCGTGTCCCTGTCGCTGGAAAGAGCAATTTCACTCGGATTTGGATGCTTGGAGGCAAAGAAACACACTCCAAAGTCTAATTAAACCCCCAATTAGGAATTGCACTCAAATTAGGATACTTGGAGGCCAAGTAACACATCTCAAAGCCTATATAAACACCCTAGGGGGCAACTTAATCGTGGATTAGGGTGAAACCTAATATGGGAATCCATAGATCGATTTACTACTATTCTAGGGGGTTATTATAAGAGAACGAGAGTTCCACTAATTAACCTAGGGTTAGACATTATTTGCCTCGAGAGAGGGTTTAATATACGTTAGGGAGTCTTACGGATCAAACTAAGTGAATAAATCGTATGGTTCAGTGTTAGATAACAAGTGAAGTCTAGGTGGATTCTTCCTAGGGTATCGTCTTAATCAACTGAGTTTTTCCCAAGTTATTTTCCAAATTCATTCTTCTTTGTCTTAGAGTCTTTAGTTTAGTAGTTAATTAATTTAGATTAATAAACAACTTCACTTATTTTAGGCTAAATAATAAAAAGAAAGTTAGTATTAGTACTTTTAGTTCCTTTGGGTTCGATAATCCGGTCTTGCCTAAGCTATACTACTGTTCGATAGGTGCACTTGCCTCAATCGTTGTCAGAGTTAGTTTCCAGGTTCGATCATTCTTTTTATAAATTTTAAAGCTCTGATTCACAGCGATCAAGTTTTTAGCGCCGTTGCCGGGGAATTAAAATATTAAGAAAGCTCTATTTTTATTACTTTAGCCATTTTTTTATTTTTTGCAATTTATTTTTATTTTTATTTTTATTTTACTTTGCTAATTTTTCCTCTATTTTGCTTTTGGCAGATAATTTTAGTCTATAGAGAAGATGGCACGGAATAATTATCAGTGGAAAGCGATGAGGATAATTCCTACTAAAGCAGCCAGTGTCTTCAACCTCGACGTGGTCACCAGGTTATCTAATCAGTTAGAGATGATGAATAAAAAATTTGATGGTTTGAATAGTCTCTCGCAGGTACATCCAGAAATACATTATGATCCGAATTTAGGAGGCGTGACGAATCCTGAGTACCCACTCTACGGATATGGCATGGAAAACGAGCAAGCTCAATATACGGGTAACTATTCTAGACCACAAAATAATTTTTATGATAACACTTATAATGCATGTTGGAGGTACCATCCCAATTTCTCGTGGGATGATCAAAGTAGCCAAAGGCCGGAACTTCCTCCAAACTTTCAACAACCACCTCACCAACAGGAAGAGGAGTCGAACCTTAAAGAGATCTTGACAAAATTCATGGCAAACTGAGATAACCGTCTCCAAAAAAATGAGACAACACTTAATGACCAACAAGCATCGATCAAAGGGATCGAGAGCCAAGTTGGGGAACTTACTGAGTCAGTTGGGGAACTTACTAAGTCAGTTATACAACTTGCTAAGCTGATCTCAGAACTACCACAAGGAATCTTGCCAAGCAATATTGAAACTAACCCGAGTGAGCAAAATCAAGCCATTTACGATAGTGAAGGGTTAGACGAACCAAACTCAAGGGAAGAACCTGTGGTAAGTGAAGGTAAGGTTGAAGTGTGCCATGATATACCAAAACCGGCAATTACAAAGTACCAACCTCGTGTGCCATATCCCGATGCAATAAAGGAAGACCACACAGAGGAAGAAGTCGGTGAACTCACACTTCGTGTAGACGATGGAACAATCACTCTTCAAGCTCTTGACTCAGCTAGGACATCGAGTAATAAAGGTACGAACATTAATTCTATTGATAACCATTTGGTTCAACCTTCTTTACAGGAAGCATCACGAAATCACCTAGCTGAGCTAGATCTTAGACCTCGTACCCATAACGAAATAATTTATGAAGAACTAAGGCTTCAGGTCGATGAATTAGACAAGTGGAAAACACAGTTTAAAGAGAAACTAGGAATACGCGAAGTGAAACCAAAGGAAACCCCAGACGAGCTGATAGGAACAACAAATCACTTCAAAATAGGGGATCGGGTATTTTTGAATAAGGAAGACCCTCGAATCACCAATTCAGACCTCAAGACAAACGAAGAAATCACTTTTGAGGTACTTAATGTCTTCCTATACGGGCCAGTCGAGGCAAGCAATCCTAAATTCAGTACTTTTGAGGTAAACACTACTCGACTTAAATTTTATATCAAAAATCGAGTTGATCGCATGAGGAAGGATTTTCACCTTCTCAAACCACCATGACCATATGAATGAAAGGTAAAGTCTAGCTTAAGACTATAAACGAGCGCTTCTCGGGAGGCAACCCGAGCACTAACCTCATTTAATTTTCATATTTTTACTTTCATATTTTTATTTTTTTTACTTTTAGCATCTAACTACAAACTAACCGAATAAGTGAAACACGATTCCCATACCACACGGCCTTGCACACGGCCGTGGCCGTGGCCGTGTGGACACCACGAGTAGGCACATGGGCGTGGACCGTATCACAATTTACTTTTATTTTTATCTTTTTTTATTTTCATTTTCATTTTCATTTTCATTTTTATTTTTATTTATTTATTTTCATTTATTTTTAATTTTAATTTTTATTTTATTTATTATTTTCTTCTTATTTTTCGTACCATTTAGATTTAGCTTAGGATATAATAAAATCAAGCCGGCTACTTCGAGGATTCAAATTCAAACGGTTCAAGGCGCTTCCCCACATTCACCTCCAATCCGATCCGGTTTCTTTTCATTAACTTCATCCAAAATTCAGGAAGTTTCACTTCTCTCCCTATCTTTTGATTTTCTCACTATATTGCCATTTTATCTATCTTTGTACATTGAGGGCAATGTACATCTTAAGTGTGGGGGGGTTAACTATAGTATTATTTGAAAATCCCTGAATTATGCCTTATCCTAAAAGTAAGTTTCTCATATTATGATTAGAATGAAATTTCCCTTGAATTATGATTTTTATTGATATGTTTTAGATTAAGTCATTGATAATTGTGCATTGATAATTAAATTTTAAGATACTAGAGAATCAAGCATGATAAGTCTATTTTTCAAAATTAAAATTTTCTAGGTTGTTGAACTAAATCTGAATATTATCTTGAAGTTTGAAATTTACGAGGTTGATGTCAAAAATACCCATAAATTTTGTGAGATTTTGAGCCTTATAGAGCATATATTCTTTTTCTTGCTCACTTTATTGATTATGAGTGTGTCAACATTGATTTGTTATTCTAGAACTTGCATCGATTATACATATCGAGACCACATTTTTGATTTGATATACAGAGATGATAAAGGCACCTAGGTTTTAACCCACTAACTCCATTAAAAGCCTACCTTCACAAATTAACCCCTAGTGACCCCCTTTTAATCTTAACAACCCTATTTATTGACATAATCGCTAATATTAACCCAGAAACCCTTTGTTTTTGTTATCACCATTCCTTTTGACTACCCTTATATCGAGATTTGATTTGATTAGTTGCCTAATTATGAATTTTAGTAATTTATCCTTTATTATGTATTTAGTTTGTTCTTAAAAAAAACGACGAAGTATATTCATTATTAGTTATGTGATTAAATGAGCTTATACATTTATTTAAATTCTAAATATCGAAGAAGAAGCTCGTATTATTAGTATTATTAGTTTTCAATTGATGTAATAATTATTATTAGTTCATTAGTTCTTAGTTAGGTAATTTGTTAATTCAATCTCGATTCTAACCCTCTAATTCAACCTTATTCCACACTTAACCCTAGCCCCGTTACAACCCTAACAAAGACCTTTTGATTTGTGTTTCATATCATATTTCAGTGGTGGAGATTTGATTTTCATGCAAGCCTATGGGATTAACTCTTCATGTTTGACTTTTGAGTGCCTAAATTTTGAACCTTAAACACTTTGAGTGATTTGAGTGAATCTTTAGTGAGGATGTCAATCCTTGTCGATTTTAAATTAAAGGTAATTATTTAGATGAAGGGAAAACACCTATGTTTTGTGCTACAAAATATAAGGCTTATAGTGTTTGAATTTTTAGGATGCTTTGAGTTGAATTATCCATGTATAAATTATCTCTGAATTATGATGAGGCACTATTAATGACTATTATGAATTATAGGAAGTTCGTTTTAATTATGAGTTGAGAATTTTGCTTGAGGACAAGCAAAAGCTTAAGTGTGGGAGTATTTGATAAACCGAAATAGTAACACATTTTAGGCCCACATTTAGTATGCTTTTGGATGAATTATCCCTTATTTTATGTAATTTGGTGCTCTTAATCCTTTCTTTTCATGTTATATACTCAGGAAAGCACCAGGGGATGAAAAGAACGCAAAACGGGCTTAAAACGGGACAAATGGGCCAAAGCATGAAATCGACACGGCCTGGACCAAAGATCACACGGCTGTGCCTCCTTAAAGATCTCGAACACGGCCTAGACCACGATTTACACGGCCGTGCCTTATTAAAGAAGTCCGAGCACGGCCTGGCCACGATCCACACGGGCGTGTGCCATGGCCGTGTCCCTGTCGTTGGAAAGAGCAATTCCACTCAGATTTGGATGCTTGGAGGCAAAGAAACACACTCCAAAGTCCAATTAAACCCCCAATTAGGAATTGCACTCAAATTAGGATACTTGGAGGCCAAGTAACACATCTCAAAGCCTATATAAACACCCTAGGGGGCAACTTAATCGGGGAGTTCGGCAGAAGCCGGAGTCGACAAGAGCCCAAAGCCATCGTCTAGGGGCGTCGTGCTAGGCTAGAGAAGGCAGATTTGTGGGGATTCACTCAGGGATAGCCAGTTGATCCATCTCAAGAAGCCAGAATTATACTCAAGACGGAGGATCTCCTCTTCAATTCCTTCAGGGGGTTTTAGGGATTTCTTATGTTTTGTTTTATCTTTTCTCTTGAGATGTTTTCCTTCATTATTACGAACTAAACCCTTCTGATACCCGAAGGGGATGAAACCTATGATAAATCTTGTTATTGTTTTCTAAATTATATGATAAATTCTTAGTTTGTTCTTAATTATGTGAGCTTAATCCAAATTTAATGTGCTTAGGTGGAGGAGGAATAGACCCTGCCTAAGAGTAGATCCAACATAATTAAGCGGAGTTGATCGCACGCCTAGAGATAGGGTGACGAGATTTTTCCGGATTAGGGTGAAACCTAATATGGGAATCCATAGATCGATTTACTGCTATTTTAGGGGGTTATTATAAGAGAACGAGAGTTCCACTAATTAACCTAGGTTTAGACATTATTCGCCTCGAGAGAGGGTTTAATATATGTTAGGGAGTCTTACGGATCAAACTAAGTGAATAAATCGTATGGTTCAGTGTTAGATAACAAGTGAAGTCTAAGTGGATTCTTCCTAGGGTATCGTCTTAATCAACTGAGTTTTTCCCAAGTTATTTTCTAAATTCATTCTTCTTTGTCTTAGAGTCTTTAGTTTATTAGTTAATTAATTTAGATTAATAAACAACTTCACTTATTTTAGGCTAAATAATAAAAAGAAAGTTAGTATTAGTACTTTTAGTTCCTTTGGGTTCGATAATCCGGTCTTGCCTAAGCTATACTACTGTTCGATAGGTGCACTTGCCTTAATTGTTGTCAGAGTTAGTTTTCAGGTTCGATCATTCTTTTTATAAATTTTAAAGCTCTGATTCACAGCGATCAAATATTCCTTCGCTATTCAGCTCAAAATCCACAGTCTCTCCCTTCTTCACCTGTTGGAAACGAGAAACCAACGACTCATCCAACATCTGCTTCTCTTTAATATGACTAATCCAAGTCGGTTTTACTTGTAGTTCAGCTAACAAACTACCATCTTCAAACAGGCTGAGACGAGCAAATATTGCTCTCAAATCAGACACAACCTTACGGCTCAGTGCATCCGCTACCACGTTAGCTTTTCCCGGATGATACTCGATCAAGCATTCATAATCCTTCAGCAACTCTATCCATCTTCGTTGCCTAAGATTCAACTCCTTTTAGGTAATGAGATACTTAAGACTCTTATGGTTGGTGTAGATGATCGACTTTTCACCGTACAAATAATGTCTCTATATCTTTAGTGCGAACACCACCGCAGCTAATTCCAAGTCATGAGTGGGGTAGTTCACCTCGTGCGGCCTAAGCTGACGAGATGCATGTGCCACCACCTTCCCCTCTTGCATCAGCACACAATCCAAACCCGTGTGTGACGCATCACAATAGACAACGAATTTTTTTCCAGCCTCTGGTTGAATTAATACCGGAGCTTCAGTAAAAATCTTCTTCAGTTTCTCAAAACTCTCCTGCTGCTTATCAGTCCAAACAAACGGTACCCCCTTACGCAGTAACTTAGTTAGGGGTGCAGCAATCAATGAAAACCCCTCAACAAACCGTCTATAATACCCGGCTGGACCCAGAAAACTTCAAATCTCAGATACTGAATTTGGTGGCTTCCAATCCAATACAGCCTCAACTTTCCAGGATCAACCCTAATCCCCTCGGCAGACACAACATGACCCAAAAATGTCACCTCCTTCAGCCAGAACTCACACTTGCTGAATTTGGCATAGAGTTGCTTTTCTCTCAATATTTGCAGAACAACCCGGAGATGTGAATCATGCTCCTCCTCGGTTCTTGAATACACCAGAATATCGTCTATAAACATCACCACGAATCGGACTAGGTAGGGTTGGAAGACCCGGTTCATCATATCCATGAAAGCAGTTGGTGCATTTATTAACCCAAATGGCATGACTAGGAACTCGTAATGTCCATAACGAGTCCTGAACGCTGTCTTGAACACATCTGCCTCTTTAACCCTTAAATGATGGTACTCCGACCTTAGATCTATCTTAGAGAAAATCGAAGCTCCTCGCAGCTGATCAAACAGATCGTCTATCCTTGGTAGCGGATACTTGTTCTTAATCGTTAGCTTGTTCAATAGACGGTAGTCAATATACATACGCATTGACCCATCCTTCTTCATCACGAACAATACCGGTGCTCTCCACGGAGACACATTCGGTTGGATGAATCCTCGATCCAGAAGCTCTTGGATCTAAGCCTTTAATTCTACCAGCTCCTTCGGTGCCATCCTATAAGGGGCAATGGACACCGGAGCCGTTCCCGGTAAAATCTCAATGCCGAATTCGACCTCACAATTTGGAGGCAATCCCGAAAGCTCTTCAGGAAATACATTCGAAAACTCTTTTTCAATCCTGACATTCTCAACAGACGGTTCATTAACAACAGATGTGCTGACATAAGCAAGAAACGCCTCACAACCTTTGCGAACCAACTTTTCGGCCCTTAATGCTGAGATTACATTGGACAAATAGTTCCTCTGCTCCCCCATCACGATCAACTCCTCATCCTCTGAAGTCTTTAATACCATACGCTTAGCAGCACAATCCAAATTCGCACGGTGCTTCACTAACCAATCCATGCCCAGAATGAGATCAAACTCGCCAAACGGCAGTTCCATCAAATCCGCCGGAAATACAACCCCTTGATCCTCTAAAGGCACATCCCTAAATAGCTTATTCACTACAACAGACTGTCCTAAAGGACTAATCACCTACATTTCTCTATCAGCAAGTTCGAATTGTATACCCAAAGTTCCAGACACAGTATAAGCAACATACGAGTGCGTCGACCCAATATCAATTAAAGCAATACATGGTACATTATGAATGAGGAACGTACCAGTTATGACGTCAGGTGCGTCGCCATCCTCTCGACGCCAAGCAGCATAAACCAATCATGGCTGTCTTGCCTCTGTATTACCAGCACCTCTGCCCGGTGCTCCACAACCTCATCCTACCCCATTTCCCCCTCTGGGTGGATCACGACCTCTCGGTGGCTGTTGACCACCTCTCCCAGGCTGCACATAACCCCGATCGGCTCGCTGCGTCCCGAACAGGCTCCGAGGGCGGTTTACGAGCAGATGATCCTTGGACCCACACCTGAAACACCCGCCAGTTCTTCTCCAACACTCTCCTGAATGTGGTCTCCCATACTCAACACAAAGTTGCGGTCGACTGACAGCAACTGGAATCCCAACTCGGGCTGGCCCATCCAACCTAGGCCTCTTATTAAACCCACCTAAAGAACTTGAGGGCCAAAAATCCCTTTTACTTCTACCTCGTTCCTTCTCACGATTCTGTCGCTTAGAGCGTTTCACATCCTCGGCAATCTTAGCCTTCTCTACCAAGGCAGCGAAGTCTTTTCCCTCTGCGGAGCTATCAGTACCCGCAACTCATCCCGAAGACTATTCTCAAACCACACACAGCACTCGTATTCATTCGCAACTATGCCCCGAGCGTACCAGCTCAAGCGCAGGAACTCTGCCTCATATTCCGCAACGGACTTATTCCCCTGAACCAGATTCAAAAATTCCTTTCTCTGGGCATCCACATAACTTTCCCCGACATACTTCCCTTGGAAGGCCGCCTTAAAAAAATCCCATGTTAATCGGTCGACCTGAGTACCTTCCCTCATGGTAAGCCACTATTGATATGCCTCATCTCGCAGTAAGGACACTGCTCCTTTCAGTTAACGTTCTACCGTGCAGTCAAGGTCATCCATAATTCGCTCTACCGCTTCCAACCAATACTCTGCTACATTCGGGGCTACACCAGAGATGCCCCTAAAGATTTTCGCCCCATTTGACCGAAGCCGCTCAGAAATTGACCCTCGGGCCACCGACCTAGTACTCGCTCCAGCCACCCTTTCCAAAACCCGTAGCATCGCTTAAGACAAAGCATCATCCCCTCCAGCTCGGTCATGAGACCCCATTTCAGTCACCGGTGATGCCGACGCCTCCCTTTTAGGCATATGTCCTGATGCTGAGGAACCAAGCCCTAGCACCTCGGCCTCTACCACGGCCACGTGTACCTTTTTCGCGACCTCTCGCACTCATATCGGTGTAACGTATTAATCTGTTTAAGAGTTTTATGCGTCATCTTATCGTTCATGTAATTATTAACAAATGTTTTATGAAAAAAATAGTAATAAGAGTAGTTTTCGCAGATCGATTTTACTACAGTTTCAGTCTCTATAGTCTCAGTTTCCCTAACTAAGAGTTCGGTATACTACTACTATCCCTAGTAGTTTTTTAGTACAGTCGTTATAGCATATAACAAAGTATAAGATAAGGAAACTTACGGATTTGATGCCGGAGACTCGGTGTGCCATACTTCCAGTAACACTATCACTTTTTCTAAACCAAAGTTTAAACAGATTTGGAAAAATTTTCAAACCCGTTCCACAGTCAAGTTTTACAACTTAGCTCTGATACCATTAAATGTAACACCCCAAACCCGGCCTAGACGTTATGACCGGATCTAGCATGTCACATCAAATGTTGTTTAAAAGCTACGCGTTCAATAAAAACCCCTCCTAAAAAAAACTTTGTATCCTTTTTAAAACTCCGAATTTCGTTGCTTACAAAAATAAGATTTGCTCAAAGTATATTCTTGCAAAGATGTTATTATTATTGAAAACTTTGTTTGTTGCAGAAGTCGGACTTAAATAATTGCGGAAACGTGATATTTTGAAAACAGTAGTTATTGTTTTAAAAACCAGTGTTTAATCGTTTAACGATTCATAACTAACAGAATTACCAAATGAAAGTTTAAAAAGAAAATCCCAATGGCCTTATTACATAAAATACTAACCCAAAAATAATATAAATTAACTTAAATCCAAAATTACTAAGTTTTGTTAAGAAGCAAATGCGACGTATGGCCACCTCCGAGTCCTCCACAGCTCTAAATCCTGTAACACTGGAGATTACCTGCACGGTTAAAAGAAAGGGGTGAGTTACAAGAACTCAGTGTGTAATCCCCTCTAACGGTCATAGTCTGGGCCTGAGCCCATACGGTGTCGGTCTGGGCCTAAGCCCTATTCGGTAACAAGCTGGGCCTAAGCCCCAACTCATCTCAATGCAAATGGATAAGTGCCCACCCCAATCCTATCCAGCCTACTAACTCTCTACCCGTACCAACCAGCACACCATGTGGGGACCATGTTGATCGCTGTGAAGTCAGAGTTTTAAAATTTATAAAGATAATGATCGAACCTGAAAACTAACTATGACAACGATTGAGGCAAGCGCACCTATCGAACAGTAGTATAGTTTAGGCAAGACCGGATTGTCGAACCCAAAGGAACTAAAAGTACTAATATTAACTTTCTTTCTATTATTTAGCCTAAGAATTAATCGAATGGTTGTTTTAATCTAAATTAATTAACCACTAAACTTAAAGACTCTAAGACAAAGAAGAATGAAATTGGGAAAATAACTTAAGGAAAAACCAATTGATTACGACGACACCCAAGGAAGAATCCACCTAAACTTCACTTGTTATCTAACTCTGAACCATACGATGTATTCATTTGACTTAATCCGTAGGATTCCCTAATATATATTAAACCCTCTCTCGAGGCGAATAACGTCTAACCCTGGGTTGATTAATTGAAATCTCTTTCTAATTAAAACCCCTAGAATCGCATTAACTCGATCTATGGACTCCCATATGAGGTTTCACCCTAATCCGGCAACGCCTCGTCACCCTATCTCTAGGCGCGCGGTCAACTCCGCTTAACTATGCTAGATCTACTCTTAGGTAGGGACTTTTGCTCCTCCACCTAAGCACATCAAACTTGAATTAATATCCGCGAAATATCAACACAAGAATTAAGAACACATAATTAAGAACAAATCAAATATTTATCATATAGTTCAGCAAACGATAACAAGATTCATCTAAGTTTCATCCCCCTCAGGTATCTGAGGGTTTAGTTCATAACAATAAAAGAAAACATCTCAGAAGAAAAGATAAAACAAAACATACGAAATCCCTAAAACCCCCTGAAAGAATTGAAGAGGAGATCCTCTGTCTTGAGTATAATTCTGGCTTCTTGAGATGGATCGACTGGCTATCCCCAAGTGAATTCCTACAAATCTGCCCTCTCTGGCCTAGCAAGACGCCCCTAAACAGTAGCTTTAGGCTTTCGTCGACTCCCCCCTTTTACGTCATACTTAGGGTGTATTTATAGGCTTTTGGAATGTGTTTCTTTGCCCCTAAGTATCCAAATCCGATTGAAATTGCTCTTTTCTGCGGCAGGGACACGGCCATGGCACACGCCCGTGTGAATCGTCTCTAGGCCGTGTTTGAACTTTATTAATGAGGCACGACCGTGTGGTCTTGGGCCCAGGCCGTGTTAATTTTGTGCTTTGGCCCATTTGGCTCGTTTTAAGCCCGTTTCTTGTTCTTTTCATCCTCCGATGCTTCCCTGAGTATAAAACATGAAAAGAAAGGATTAAGAGCACCTTTTTACCTAAATCAAAGGATAAATCATCCAAAAGTATGCTAAATGTGGGATTAAAATATGTTACTTTTACGGTTTATCACATGTCAACCCACCCAGCCAAAACTCTCCAATATTGCAGACAAGCTGCTATTGACGGTATATGTGGCTGAGCCACTAAAACGGTATGTGGCGATGCCACTCGAACGGTATGTGGCAGAGCCACCAGAACGGTATGTGGCAGAGCCACTAAAATGGTACTTCCTCCAATCATCAAACCCAACCCATGCAACATGTTATGAATGCAATGTATTACAACTATAAACAGATATATATATATATATAATCACATACACGATATTTAACTACCATCAAGGACATAACGGTCATTTTTTCACTTAGGGGTATAACGGTAATTTTACCCCTTGGGGGTATTTCGGTAATTTACCCCTCGAGGGTATTCCGGTAATTTACCCACTAAGGGTATTTTGGTAATTTACCCACTAAGGGTATTTCGGTAATTTACCCACTAAGGGTATTTCGATAATTTATCATCCAACAGCCTTTCTGGAGGCCCACTATCGCATCGAGCGACACAGGTTCCCTTTTGGGTCGCTACGGTATAATTGGGCCTAAAATCTAATTTCAGCCCAAATGGGCCCACAGGCTTGTGTGGCCCATTCAACTCACTTTCAGACTCGGTTCTGCGGACTTCGCAGTCGCAGTAAAACAACCGGTACTTACCATCAATTTCCCTCATGTGAGCCCGTTATCCCATTGGGCCCACTTAGCCCACTTCGGCCAACAAGGCCCATTACAGCCTCAATTTCTCGAGAGCGTCCATGACACTCACAACAGTCTATTGCCATCACTAGTGGCTCGGTTTATCACTACGAGCATTCGCACGCTCGAGTGCCTCAGTTGCTGATACTCCGGCTTTTCGGTATTTCGGCCTATGGCCAAATCACAGAACAATACATACTATCACAAATAGTGGTGTGAGATTACACACCTGTTACGGATTACGGTTCACAACGCTTTCCAAAGCACCTGAGATCACAGTTGACTATTAGTTAGTCTCTACCCTTGATAAACCAAGATATAGAAATACTTTATCCATTGTCTTTACTTACCAGAAACGACAACTCCTTGTTATGGTAGAGTATTCGGTTTACACCCTTTGATTAAGAAACTGAGTCCCTAGTGAAAAGAACAAGTTAGCAATGTTGTTCCAAGACACCAAAAGAAACGGCCTTTTGGCCCTAAGAAACTCAAAATGATAAAGAGAAGCCAACCCCCCTATTTGGCCTTAGTCACACTTACCAACCACTTCCCAATACCCGAATGCTGAATGATCAGAGAAGAAGGTATGCTTGGACTCTAATAGATTCGGACTACACCAAGGGGTCAAAGTTTAAGTGCCTCAGTTAAAGCTTTGCAAAGAGTGGGACCAAGAAAGATAAGAGATGAAGATAAGGTTGTATTCGGCCAGTGAGAAAAGAATAGTGTAAAGAGGAAAGAAGAGAAAGTGGAAGTAGAGGCTTACCTATTCGGCAATTAGCAGGAGGAAAGAAGGAGAAGGAAATGATGAAGAAGGGTGTATTCGGCAATTGACAAGAGAAAGTACAAGAGAGAAAATTTGAAGAAGAGATGCACGAGTGGTCAATTCACAAATAGATTCGGCAAAGACACAATTGAGAAAAGAAAAGAAGGGAGAAAAGAGTACCCAAAATGCCAAAAAGAAACACAAAAACCTGAAGAAGCTCCCAAAAACACCAAGGAAAATTCGGCACTCTCCCCTCTCCCAAAACCGAATATGCACTCAAAACACCCCTCACCAGCCAAAATTCCCTTAGTTAGCCTCCCACTTTCGGCCAACACTTCTCACACACATCCACTCCTTGATTTTCTCCCCTTTTTCCTCCTATAATTCCTCTCCTTCATCCATTTGAACCCTTTGACCCATTCTCCAAATCCCATTGCAGAGTTTGATCCCAACTCTGCTTCCTCCCCTCTCAAGCCACAAAATAAAATTCTTTATTTGCCACCGAGAGGATTCAACCCCTTCCCTCCTTGCTCTCCACTTGACGCCACACCACCTTGCCACAAGCTCCACTTGTGTTAGCAAAACACACTCAAATATACTTAAGTCCAACCTCAACCAGCCCTCTCCACTAAAGGGCCAAAAACCAAAATTTTTCCAAGGCTCAAACTCGAACCCAGGCCCTCTAGGACCCCTAAATACCCTCAATTAACCAGCTGAGCCAGCACAACATGAAATTATGCAAAAAAATTAACAACCCCTAACTTTTGGGATGTTACAGTATAATACCATTTGAGAGAATGGAACTAGACACAAGTTGCCTAGCACCAGAGATGGTTCACGAACTCTTTAATTTGAGATATTCAAAACTTCGAAATGTGGTTGAGAGGACATTTGTTGTTCTAAAAATCTATTTCTCATATTAACAACATCACCCTAGGATAGCATAAAAAAAACAAGGTTGGATCATATTAACATGTTGCGTACTTCATAGTTGCTTTTATGGTGGATTTGGGATGATCCATACTTCAAAGAGTATATGGAAGAAAGAGATCTTGATGATATTAATGATACAGATTCAGATTCATATTTAGATGATGATGAACTCAGTTAAAGACCAACATTTGATTAAAGGAGCTTATGTTAAATATTAAAAAGGGAATAGCCCAATAAATATAGAACACAAGAAAAATTAGATAAAATCACATATATGTTTATTTTTCTTGTTATTTTTATTAATAATTGTATTATCAACTACTTTTTTGGACTAACATAATACATATGATGATTTGATTTTAATTTTTTTTTACTTGTCTAGAACTTTTTTATCATGCTAATAATTCTTTACAGTAATTAATATTTTTTAAAAATATAAATTATGTAACTGTATAATTACAATTTGTACTACCAAACATGACATAGGGAATTACAATGTAATTGCACCGTGTCAACCAAATATGTCTAGGGAATTACAATTCTTTGTAATTACAAAAGAGTGTAATTACTATTTTAGTAATTACACTTTCATTTAATTACTTTATGTTATCCAAATAGACCCTAAATCAAACATAAAGACTTATATAGGCTTAAGGTCTAGAACCATCATAGCATTTGTGCAATGGTGTTAAATTCTATGGGTATTTATACTTTGTGAAAGTGGTGGAATTAGTCCATGTATTTTAATTTGATCATTTTTACTCCCTGTACATTTTAAAATTTAAAATTTTAGTCATCACCAAATCATAACTATTAAATTCATTAAACTTTGTTATTTCCAAAATTTGATGCGGCAAACATATTATCATATGTATAATGCCATACAAGCTTGTTACTTCTAGATATTACTATCAGTATAATCGAGCCAAGCTGAGCTCAACTCAAAATTCAGAACTTGTACTCAGCGAACATCTATTTTCAAGTTCAAGCTTAGCTTGAGATATAATCGAGCTACTTGAGATTTAATTGAGCATTATGCTCTTTTACCAATTTTTGTACTCAAACTCAAATTCAAGTTCAGCTCGATAATTAAGCTTAGAGTTAATAATATATATTAAGGTTAATAATGCAATTTAATAATATAAAAACATGAAAAGATCAATAAGGCCCATGAGTTGTTCGAGTTGAGTATTACTAAACTTAAATTTGGGTTGATTGATAGCTTGAGCTTCTAGGCTGGATAATTACCGAATTGAGTTCAAAAAGAATTTCGATTCAAACTCGAATAGCTTGCGAGTACTAATGCATCATTTACACATCTACATATTACTCACTAAAAATCCAGTTAATGGATTAATGACTATCATTTGCTTTAAGACTGAAATTTCAAAGCTCAAACAATATAGGAACATAAAATGATCCAATTGGAGAATATGAACTAAATCCACAACTTTTTGTATAGTACATTACTAGTAATTGAATTTACCTAAATGAATTTAAATGCTACTGTTTGGATAAAGACTAAAATTTCAAAATCTAAAAAGTACGGGACTAAAATTGACCAATTCAAAAAGTATAAGGACTAAATTCACAACTTTCACAAAGTATAGGGACTAATAGAATAATTTAACCTAAATTTTGCTAATTTTATTTTCCTTTTACAATTTTAAATAATTTACTTTTATTAAGTTTTTAATAAAAATAAATTTTTGTTATGAATATCTTATTAAGTGGATGTCCATCAAGATCAAGATAAGTTTTGATGTACTTTAAATTCTAATAGTTATTAGAAGTAGATCTCTAGTTCATTTATACTTCTTATGCCTATAAATAGAGACTTTGGAGAAGTTTTGTATATATTCCGATTGATCAATAAAATACGCTCTCTCTTTGCTCTCTCATTCTCTTTGTTCTTTATTCTCTGTCTTTTATTTTATAACACGTTATTAGCAAGATTTTCTTTTAAGTGGATTAAATTAGCGACAACTTTGCAAACCATTAAGCCTCATCCATAATACCAAAACTCAACCTCCAACCACTAAAAATACTCTTATTTTTCTGTTTCGTTGGCTCATTTGCTTCTTCAAATGGCTATTTATTTCTGCTGGTTGCTATTCAAATTGAGCGCTTATTTCCCTGATTCTCCATTACTTACTGCCTTTCGCCTACTGTTGTTTGCAACTCTTTGCAGGAAGTTTTTACCTATTTAGTGTTTTATATCTAGATTAATTTTCAATTAAGTTAAATTAAATTGAGATTATTTCAATTAACTTGTTTTACTTCTTATTAAAGTTGGTAAAAGAGTATTACTCCGAATGGAAGGTTTTAGTATACACTAAGAGGCTCAACACCAAGATAGGCACTGCAGTCCATTGCTTTGGATGGTGAAAGTTTTTTTTTTTTATCTCAGCATGGATTTTGGATTTATAGAGCACAATTTAAATTGGTAAGGAGCTTCATTTTTTTTTAGGTATGATTATTATTATTTGTTTGTTTTAAGTCTAATCAAATTATTAAGTTATATTATTGAATATCGATGGGTTCATAAGGTTTACTAATAAAACTTTATAATATATTATTTTAAATGATTGTTTAAATATATATATTAATTGTCGACGCAAAATATAAGTTTTTGTGATATTGATCCCCTTTAAAGAGAATTTTTTTTGTTATTGATGAATGATTGGATTATACCTTTTAGATTGAATTATAAAGTACAAATAATTTATTAGAACATCATAAGATTGTATAAGTTATATGTAGTATGTTCTTATGAAAGCATAGTTATTTTAGTACTTGTAATAGTGCTCGTGATAATAGCCAAGGTGACGACAATGGTGTTAAAGATCTTCAAGTATATTTTACTATGATTTATGTATTGTATCATGTTTATTATAATTGGAGACTAATCATGACAAACATGAATAGATAGATTCTAATTTGAAATCCACATGTGTTTGCGATGATGATTATGAAATAAAGAATCAATAGAGGTGTTTAGAAGTCAGTCATACTAGATTTATTGCATTCTCCGAAGTGAATGCAAACATAAAGAAAATAAAATATATAATCATGGAACACTAAAAGTGGGAACCTAGTAATAAATAAGAGAACAAAGAGAGTTCTCAAGGTAACTCTTCAAAAAGTAAAGATAACTTATGTTATCAATGTAATATGAAAGATTATTGGCCACATATGTGGCGTATGCCCAAATATTTTGTTTCTGTTAATATTCTTTGAGGGAGGATATGAGAATGTAGTAATAAATTCTATCATTACAGATAGAACATATTTATCTTATTTGGTACTGAAACAAACAAATATTATTTCAATATTTGATAGTACAAAATTAGTTGAAAGCTCTAGATGAGCTAATATATCAATATCTAAAAAGCACAAAATTTGTGATGGTTAATGCATTAATTTTAAAAGATATTTATTATAATGGATATCATATTGAGATTGCAAATGAAGAAAATATTATATTTTATATGAATCACTATTGTTATAAATATATATTTTGAAAGGATGAAAAAAAGGGAAGATTGAGTAATTGATTACTCTTGTTATTAAACTGAATTGATTATTACTATATTTGTGATCTTCTTTTGTCATCAACCCCATTAAGTGGTTGAAAGGGTGAAAGATCTACTTATGAGTAATAGAATATGGTAATTCTATCTAAAGCTCGTTATGGTTGGATGCACCTGAAGTTGCAAGTTTTTTTAAAAAAAACTGAGTATAACTCTACATTATTCAGAATAAGTTCTCAATTAAAATTACGTGGAAAAATATTACCGATGAGAACTTGCAAGAGAGAAAACTTACGTATGAAAAGTCATTGGTTATACCTGTTGTGCACCTGGAAAATAAGATTCACTCTCAAAGTTTGCTATTAATAAATTTTGATTGGATTCAAAGTCTACTACTGGAGTTTAATTTGCTTACTACTTAATAAAATCGTCAAGACTCAACGCAGAAAAAAAAGGTATATCTGTAAATATTAAATCAACTTGATATATGGTTTAAATATTTGAGATGATCTTCTTTTTAAGTTTTGATTACATGGGTTACATATTGTTTTAAGCATCTAATTTGTTCATGAAAATGAATATTAACTGATTTATTTATGTCGCTATAGTAGGTTTTATAATTAAATAATATATTTGATTAAAAAAATATCTATTATGCAAATTTGTGTTAATAAACCAATGAATTTTATGGTTATTCAAATTTGATTTAGTTTAAAGAATTGTTAAAGGTAGTAGCTCATACGTTTTATTCCATGTGTTAATTATTTAGAGAAATGACATAAGCAATTGTAAATGAAAAGTTCTATGAGTATGAATGGTTGGATTTTAAATTAAATTTCATGCATGTTTATGATGATGGTTATGAAAGAAAAAAATTTGTTGTTTTTCATTATGTCATATTTTTATGTTTGAGATGTGACTTTTATTGATATATTTAATATAGGCTTGTTTCTATATATGACCTAGGCAGTTATTTTTTATAGTTAATTGATTATGCAAAACTCTTGTTAAAAGGGGTTTTAAAAGTATTTTGAATCGAACTCGGGACCTCTTGCACCCGAAGCGAGAATCATACCACTAGACCAAATGCCCTGCATTTGAAGATTTTGGCATATTCCCTAAAGTGAATATTGCATATAATTATTTGGAAAATATATTTATTGACTTAGTGGCATTATAGACTTCACATTGATTTAGACATATCCAGTAGTAAATGTCACAATAGTACTTATATATGGATACAAAGTAAAATGAATGACAGTAAAATTATCAATTTGTCACAATTTATATTGACATTATTAGTACAATTGAAATGCATGTTAAAGTAAACCAAAAGTTTACTGATACAAATGCATTTACTACTTGGCGTGACCAGTTAGTGTTGGAAAAAATGGGTTTGGAAAACGCAACCGAAAATAAATTTAGGGAAAAAATAGAGTTCTAATTTTTTTTCCAAAACAAGATCTTGGTTGTGATATCTAAAGTAATAAACACTTAATCAAAATTGTACCTTTTCGATTTGTCTAGGACGAGCGCTTCGACCGAGTAGTCTTCTCCACTATCTTCAAGCTCATGTCTGCTGAGTGTGGGCTCGCTTCGAATCAAAAAATTTTCACAAAAATTACCAGTGGGGTAATTTTGTAATTTCTCTAAACTTTTGGGTCAAGTTGTAAATTAGAAAAATATATCTAGAAATTTTCTAGAATAATCTCTTCAGAGAATTTTCTCTCTACAATTTTCTCTTGAATTCAAGTGTGTGTAAATAATGACCTAAGGCTCTCTTTATATAAGGAGAGTTTAGATAGTTCAACTATAATTAAACTTATTCACTTTAATATTAAATTGATATAATATTTATCAAGATAAATATTAGATTAAATTTAATATTAAATCTTATTAAAATAATAGAAATTTAATATTAAGATAATCATTTTAATAGTAAATTAATAAAATACTATTAAGATTAAGTATTAAATTAAACTTAATATTAAACTATTAAATAATATTGTTTTTGGAATAGATAATCTGAAATCAAATTCTCTGGTAGAGTCCATTAGGAGTGTAACTCTTCCACTGGTCAACCACTAATGACCAACTGCCATTGGCCACCGAGATGCCGTCGTCGCAGCCACCGGCACCGCTGTGTCCGGTGAAGCAAGTGCGACACCCTTATGGCACCCCGAGCTAGTTCAGCTGCAACTGGTTCAGCCTGGGTCAATGACGACCCGACTGGTCCGGTTTAGCCATCAGTTGGACCGTTGGCCCAGTTTCACATACCGGCCCGATTCGACCAGTTTTTGGGTCCTAGTCTCAGTTTTGGGCTCCCGGGCCGATATTACAATCTTAGGTCCAATTTTCAAGTTCAATTACCCATTAGGCCAATTGTCTGACTTGAAAATTAATTTCCAAAAATATCATATCATATTAAATTTAATTGATTTGATTAATTTAATTTTACTTGATTAAAATTAATTTTTTGAAAAATCACTTAGATTTTCCAAATTAATTTTTCAATAAAATTCTTTAATAAAACTCTCTAGTTGAACAATTCTTATGACCACCTAATATAATTTCACATCGAATAAATCGACTCAATTAAATTATTCCCAAAGTCGTAGAATTTTCTTCTGATTCAAATATAGTCTGATTGAGTTTTTGTTGAGCTAGCGGAGGTACCAATCAGACATATACAATTAGGCTCTAGTGATTGCAATTATGTCCAGAAGTATCGTTCCAATAATTCGCAATTACTTACTCATAGAGTTAGTCCACAAGAAGTACCATGATTGAAAACTTCTTATTGTATACTCTTTACGAAAGTAATTCATCTAATTGCTTTGTCCAATGACCTCGTCATGTGTGTGTTACTCTCATATGATATCCTTGATTCCTTTAAGTTAAACTCGTTCACTCAATACAATCTTATTTTATTTCATTGTCAACATTGTGTCTTTGTAATGATTAATGTGATCACTATCAACAAATGACTGTGATGAATTGCTCGTTCGAGAACAAGCAACCCGTGGCCACGTACCATATTTATCAATCCACACAATGCCAATGATAGGATATCATTAACTCTTTAATTGAGCTATGAATTCCACCGTTTCTAGTAAAGTTATACCATAAACAAGTCATGTACCCAACATATCGGCTATGGGCTTGATCATCTTAAAAGCATAAACCTCCACTTATATCAAAGCACATGAGTTGCATACGCATGATCAGTGACTAACTCAGGATTTAGGTAAATCACACCATGAATGTCACTGTAATAAGCCCATTTTGCCCAGGCCCGTGAAAACCAGAATGAAAACAAAAAGAAAATAATAAAAATAAAATGTCCATTTTACAAGTCCATTTAACAAAACTGAAACCCAATCCATTACAGTAGCCCAATACCCAAAACAAATTAACAACCCAATCCGTTACACCCCAAACCCAAATTACACACAGACCCACAACATTGACCCAAACTAATACCCAAAACCGAATGGCCCAATGGCCCAAATTCGGTTTCAGAAATCTGAAACCCTAGGAAACTCTCGCGCCGTAGCTCCCAGCACAGGTCCCTCAGTCGCACCGCAATCAGCATGGATAGCGCCCCACATCACCGCCGTGTTTTTCGTCATTCACCTGCAAAAGGAAAGAAGAAATGGCAGAAACAGAAAGAAAATATTTGTATTTATTTTTGATTTGTTTTTTAGGGTTATAAATAACCCTAATGGAAGACAGAGGAGAATACACACAATTTTTAGATACGAGAGCAATACCTGTTTTTTTTACGGAATCAATACGAATAGACGATCGAAAAAAAAATCAGTAAAGGTTTTTTTTTGTTGTTTTCATTTTTTTTCCTTTCTTTTTGAAACAGCATATATATACATATACAAATTTTGTTTTTTTTTCTTTTATATATATGTATAATATATATAATAACATAATATTAAAAAAAAGAAGAAAAAACTCACCTTATTGGACTCTCATGCTGCACGTGCATGAGCCAACAATGACATGACGCGGTGATGGTCCCACACGACGCGCGCAAGTGGGCTAAAAGAACCCTAGCAGAGCAAAAATTCTTCCCTTTTTTGTTTTTTTTTCCAAAACCCAGCAGAAATGAAGTTTTCAGCAAAAATTTTCCCTTTTAAAAGCCTTTAAGACGACGTCGTTTTAGGCTTGTTTAAGTTGCCTCAAAACGGTGTCGTTTTAAGACCTCAGACCCGCGCTTTGACCCGACCTGAAGGCAGGATCCGCGCGTTTTCCCTTTGATGGGATAATTGCGCTATAGGTCTTTCCGCTTTTTTTTATATCTTTTAATACAATTATTTTTTATTTTTCAATTTCGCCCTATAAATTTTCTTTTGTTCCAATTTAGTCCCGCACAAAGTGACTCGTTTTGGAGGGAAGGGATATTTACCATTTCGGTCCCTCCATTTCATTCGCGCACTGCAATCTGATCCTCCCTCTATCTTTTTATTCTCAATTTACCTCGAAATTTTATTTTCAAATTTAATTTGGTCCTTTTTCTTATTTTCTCTTATTATTTTTGCTATTGTTGTCATTATTTCATTATTGTTATTATTTTTGATATTAGTATTATTATTGTATTTATTATTATTACTTTTAATATTATTACTATTATTTTATTATTAATACTATTTTTATTTTTACTAGTTCTAATATTACTATTTTAATATTATTTTCTATTTTAATTTTTTCATTACTATTATTATTACTACTCATCATTACTGTTACTATTATTTTTGTTATTAATGCTACTGTTTATTTTAAATATTTTTTTCTATTATTTTCATTATTACTAATATTATTTTTATTATTATTTGTTTATTATTGTTATTATTGCATTTTTGCTACTGTTTTTCTTTTATTGCATATTATTTGTTTGAATTTTCATTTATTTTTGCTTTTATTATTGTAATTTATAGTATCTCTCTCGTTTCTACCCTAGTATGCATGTCTACTATAATTCGTCTTTCATTCTATTACGGCCATACCACATCTTATTCAAGGCATTACATTTTATCCGATTTTCAAAATAAGCAAACACTCCGCGTTCTAGGGTTTGAAAGAAATCGTACCCTAACTTACTGGGTTTCGATTTTTCTCTTCGAGTCCAAAGAACCTATTACTTTCTTTTTAAAAGTTAAATAAAAACTTATTCTCGAGAATTCAAAATTGTCGTGTCCTAACCCACTGGATATGACGTTTGGTTATCTCGGGATAAGGATTTCAGAAAACAAGACAATGTTTCGTGTTTGGAAGTTCGAGAAATTATACCCTAACGTGCTGGGTTTCGGTTTTTTTTCGTTCATCCAAATAACCAAATATCCTTTTAATCTCGTGTTTTGGGAAATTAAGGGACGATCTTAGTTTCGGGGGTTAAAATGTTGCACCCTAACGTACTGGATGTGGTATTTTATCCTTTTGGAACAAAGGAGTTTTAATATTCCAAAACGGGTTATACAAACATTCTTTAAAAGGAATTGTATTTTAAAATTTTTTCAAATTTTCGACATTAGGACAATAACTAATCAATCCGGTACCAATTTTGGGCGTTACGAAGGTGCTAATCCTTCCTTGTATGTAACCTTCTCCCGAACCTATTTTCTTGAATTTCGTAGGCCAAAATCAATGTTTTGAAATAAAACATTTTATAAGGTGATCCAATCACATCTAAGTAAAAAGGGATTGGTGGCGACTCCCTTTTTTTTATTTTTTTAAAAGTCGACCCCCGTTTTTATGAAAACTTAAAAATGGTTTCGACAGCTTGGCGACTCCGCTGGGGACATCTATAAGAGAGTCAAGCCGTAGAATTGATTATTTTTTGTCCTTTTAGCGAAAATTAAAATTTGATTTTGATTCTTTCACCGCATGAGTTTGTGTCGTGTCATATGCTTGTTATGATTTGAGTCTCGTAGGGTACTCTTGCATCACATTGCATGACCGTTGTGGTCACACCTTTTAAGTGGGAGTGAGAAACTATGCCTTCGTGAAGTTTTCACCTCCGCATAGGCTAGTGGACTGCTTCCGGGATACATCCGTACCTATGTCTTCGTGAGGTTTTCACCTCCGCATAGCCATAGGGAAATGTATTCCCCTGAACTGAACTCGGTCCGTATGAACCTATAATGGGTGAGGATCGAGGAATCTGCTGGTTCGGGTACCTCAACTTTAAAGCTAAACCACATGTAGAAAACCCAAGGGCTTACCCTAGGTAGAACTATGCCAAAACCCTAGTGGACACCTAGATAGGTGCCCTATTTTGTTATTTATTTCTTTTGTGCTAATGTGTTCTCTTTTGTTTTGATTGCATTGCATTCCCATCATAGAAAAGAGGTGTTGATTCAAATTCGATTACTAAATAGAAGAGTTTATCATGAGAAAATAGATTTCTTGATAAAGTGGATTATAATACGGTCGTTCGAATATGATCCAAGCAAACACAATGAGAGAAGACTGATAGTCCGTGAAGGAATACAAGACTTTATTACCCAAGGATTCAAGCTGACAAAGACTATTCGAGAATCACCACGTCTCGGCTTACTTGAAGAGGCTAACAAGCATTGCGAGGATAAGTAAGTAAGGAGTCGCGGTCCAAGCAAAAAGGAGCTAGTGGAGGCATCTATTAGAAGTTTGCAAGATTTGACCTTTGCGAAGAAGGGGATTGATGCTTTTGCTTGGAATATGAGGGCAAGGCCGCATATGTAATCCGTTTTATGTAAAGGAATTTATTTTCTAGAAAAGTTGTTCTAATGAAATTGAATTCAGAATCAACGCCTCTCTTTCTTTTTGCATTCATTTCATGCATTTGCATTACATCGCATCATATGCATTTAAATTTATAGAAGGACCCTAATTAGTTGAAATTATCAAAGAGAGATAAAGAATAAAAGGTTAATCTAGAAACTAAACACCGTTGCGGTACACGCGCTAAAAAAAAGGAAAGAAAAAACATGGATCAAAGACTCAAACAGTTCTAAAGAGACATGCAAGACTAGCTGCAAGAGCAGTTGGCAAAAATCCAACAAGATATGAGGGAACAAATGATGGAAGCCCAAAGGAATATGGTGGCTCAAATGATTCACTCTTCGAATGAGGCAATGGACAAGGGAAAAGGTCCCATGACTAATGCTGGAGAAGATAATGAGGATTACCCTCCGGGTTTTACCCCACCGCATGCACAACCTGAAGCATATCTGTTACAATTTGGCCTCAACAAGGTCAAGCTGATGCTGGGGTACCCATGAAATTCCAAGTTGGCTCAGGATCTGACCCAGGAGATAACCCTGCTGATCCTATTATCCCGATTTAGATATAGCAGAGAGATGGGCAGGGAACGAAGTTTCCAAGACCTTGCATACTTGGGAGTGTTTTGAATAATGGGACTGTGGAAGAGATCCCTATATTTTTAGAGCTAATCTAGAGTAATATTCAAAACACACTTGTTGCCTTAAGCCTAGAGGCAATAAGAATCCTTTTGTGAAATAGGCTTGTGTCCGGAATTTTTATTTCAATAAAATGCATCTTTTTGGGCAAATATTCTTTTATTTTTACCATTTCATATTGTACAAACAATTTTTTTTTTTGTTTGTTCTTTAGACTTTCTTTCAAGTATTCTTTCATTCTTTATGACCATACAAATAATCATTCTTTGAATTATTTATTCTTTGGAATCTTCCTTCGAACATACAATAGGTCTCTAGATATCAACGATGTGAGCAACGCCGCTACTGACTCAGAGTCTCCTTTTGAGTAAGATATGTGTTTAGGGGGATCTCAGGACTTGGAAGATGACAGAGATTGTAACCTATCTTCTGATTTGTTAGGAATGGTAGAACATGATGAAAGACAGATCCTACCTTACATAGGGTCAATGGACATTGCGAACCTAGGAAAGGGGTGAAGATCGAAGCCCAGTTCACCACAGAAATAAGGCAAGACATCATTGAGTTATTTTCAAGAATTAAAAGATGTTTTTGCATGATCATATCAAGACACGCCTGGGAAAATCTTAAAAGAGGTCTATAAGAGTGTTTAAAGAACATGATAATACTTCTACAAAAGCCAGGCTAATCATAAGGTCCGGGTACTATTGGTTCACCATAAAAGGGATATTGCTTCAGTTATATCGTAAATTCCATATTGAGGAATACAAGACTCATGTGCCTCATCTATTTCTTCAAGGATTTTTTTATATGTGGGGAATGGATATTATGGGGCCGATCTCGTTAAAAGCTTCTAGTTGACATCGATTCATCGTCGTGGTCATCGTCTACTTCACTAAGAGGGTGGAAGTAGCTTCATATGCCAATGTTACAAAGTCGATAGTCATCAAATTCTCAAAAAAAAAGAAAAAAGAAAGAAAGAAAAAAGATGAGAGGCCAAGGCGAAAACCCGCAAAAGGCGCTTTGAGACCAAAGGGGTTTTGAGCTGAAAACCCGAAAAGGGCGGCTCAAATTTTGATAAAAAATAGGGCATGTGGTAGTCTTGCTATGCCTGAATTAACAACGAGGAAGTATGTTACATCTTGGGGCATTGACAAAGTACTCCAGATCGTCTAAATACGTATTGAGCTCAAAATGGTCATCAAGAAGTTTGTCTGAGAGATGCTCAGTGCGATATCTCGGGGCACCTAGCTTCTATCTTACCCATTTTGAATTTGCTATCTTTGATTACTTTATTCTTTTCAAGATACACCCTACCAATTTTCTTTTATTGCCTTGGTTATCTTTGATTAACTTATTTGTTTCGAGCTATGCTCCTGATTAATTTATTTCATGTCCATTGTTGTGATCTTTTTCAAGCATTTTATATTGAAATAACGATTAATGGACTAATAATACTTTCATAAAAGGAGTTTCGCATATTACTCTGGAAGCTTCTAAATAATATGAGAATCAAAAGCAGACTATTGTTTAGAACTCGCCAAGCCTAAGGGTTGGAAATATTGAAAGATGATTATCTCTTCGGATTTTTATTGGATAAGACATTTCGTCGATGATACCATTTCGACAAATGACGAGCAATGTCAACCCAAATATAAGAGGGGATCATTCTTAGGAAAAGAAAAATGATACCCTGCATTCATACATCTGGTCATTACACTCAGGGAATGGGGTAACAGATCAAATTGATTAAATATGATACAAATTCTATACCTCTGAGTGGTAACAGGATGGATGGAAGAAACCAAATGTTATTCCCCTGAAGTTGCAGTAGGAGGTACAAACTTTATGTCCCAAAAGGTACAATGGAAGGGACTCTGAAATTACAACGGGGCAAGCTTGCTTTGAAAGAGAATATGATTGTTTCTTTGGGTTTTCTGTCAAAGATACCAAATGAGCGAAAGCATGGTAACGCATCGGTCATAGAACCTTGATGAACTATGAGCAATGACAACCCAAACATTAAAAAGGGATTATTCTCATGCATTTATATATCATTCATACACTTCCAATTAGGAGCATTTGATTCATTCCGATCATTGTATCCTAATCATTGTACATTAAAAAAAAGGGAGATCATTCTCATGACATTCTGCATTCATGCAAATGTCATCCCTAATATCATTTAGTTAGGAGCATTAGATTCATTCCGATCATTGCATCCTAATCATTATACAAATGGGATCATTCTCATGAAATTCTGCAAATGTCGTCCATAATACATTTAGTTAGGAGCATTAGATTCATTCCAATTTTAGCATCCTAATCATTTGGCATAAACATAAGCCTATAAAACCGAGTCTACAGGATATGTCCTCCAGAGGACGGTGTAGCAACATCGGTGAATTCACCAGTCCTATCTCCCTGATCAGTAGTGGAATTGGTCGAAGATTGTAGATCTTGTCACCCTAAGCAGTAGTGGAACAAGATCGAGCGACAAATCTTATCTTCCTGAAGTAGCAGTGAAGCAGATTGAAGCCACCAACCTTATCTCCCAGAAGATGCAGTGGAGCAGGTTGAAGATTATAGTCTTATCTTCCTCAGGTAGCAAGGAAGTAGACTGAAGACTGTAGATCTTATCTCCCTAAGCGGTAGCAGAGCAGATTGAATTTGGCGAATCTTATCTTCTTGATGTAGCAAGGGAGCAGATTTTAGCCACTAGCCTTATCTTCCTGATATAGCAAGGGAGCAGGCTGAAGATTATAGTCTTATATTCCTGAGGTAGCAAGGAAGCAGACTAAAGATTGTAGATTTTGTTTCCCTGAGATAGCAGTGGAGCAAATCGAAGACGGCGAATCTTATCTTCCTGATGTAGCAAGGAAACAGATTTTAGCCACTAGCCTTATCTTCCTGAGGTAGCAAGGGAGCAGGCTGAAGATTATAGTCTTATGTAGCAAGGGAGCAGACTAAAAATTGTAGATCTTGTCTCCTCGAGATAGCAGTAGGGCAGATCGAAGATGGCGAATCTTATCTTCCTGATGTAGCAAGGAAGCAGATTTTAGCCACTAGCCTTATCTTCCTGAGGTAGCAAAGGAGCAGGCTGAAGATTATAGTCTTATCTTCCTGAGGTAGCAAGGAAGCAGACTGAAGATTGTAGATCTTATCTCCCTAAGCGGTAGCAGAGCAGGTCGAATTTGGCGAATCTTATCATCCTGATGTAGCAAGGGAGCAGATTTTAGCCACTAGCCTTATCTTCCTGATGTAGCAAGGGAGTAGGCTGAAGATTATAGTCTTATCTTCCTAATGTAGCAAGGGAGCAGACTAAAAATTGTAGATCTTGTCTCCTCGAGATAGCAGTGGGGCAGATCGAAGATGGTGAATCTTATCTTCCTGATGTAGCAAAGGAGCAGATTTTAGCCACTAGCCTCATCTTCCTGATGTAGCAAGGGAGCAGGCTGAAGATTATAGTCTTATCTTCCTGATGTAGCAAGGGAGCAGACTAAAAATTGTAGATCTTGTCTTCCTGAGATTGCAGTGAAGCAGATCAAAGATACTAATCTGGCATCCCTGAGTTTGCGATGGAAGCGCGATTAAAAATAGCAGATCTGGCCTTCCTGATATTGCGGTGAAACAGATCGAAGATACTAACTCTGGAAGCCCCGAGTTTGCAAAGTGGAGCGATTAAAAATAGCGGATCCGCCTCCCGAGATTGTAGTGAAGCAGATCGAAGATACTAATCTGGCATCCCTGAGTTTACAGTGGAGCAGATTAAAAATATCAGATCTTGTCTTCCTGAGTTTACAGCGAAGTAGATCGAAGACATCAGATCTTGTCTCCCTGAGTTTGCAGTGGAGTAGATTAAAGATAGCTGATATTGCCTTCCTGAAGTTGCAGTGAAGCAGATTGAAGCCATCAGACTTATTTCTAAAATTGAAATCAAGATGAAGTTCCAATACCGTTGAAGTTGCAGTGGATTTGGAAGCCATTTGAAGAAGATGAGGACCAAGAAGTCAAGGCTCGGCAAAGACTGGGCAAAATTGGTCCTTTTATAGTCTTTGCTCTATTCTCGTTACACGACAATGAGCAAAGATGGCAGCTGTAATAAGCCCATTTTGCCCGGGCCCGTGAAAACCAGAATGAAAACAAAAAGAAAATAATAAAAATAAAATGTCCATTTTACAAGTCCATTTAACAAAACTGAAACCCAATCCATTACAGTAGCCCAATACCTAAAACAAATTAACAACCCAATCTGTTACACCCCAAACCCAAATTACACACAGACCCACAACATTGACCCAAACTAATACACAAAACTGAATGGCCCAATGGCCCAAATTCGATTTTAGAAATCTGAAACACTAGGAAACTCTCACGCCGCAGCTCCCAACGCAGGTCCCTCAGTCGTGCCGCAATCAGCGTGGATAGCGCCCCACATCGCCGCCGTGTTTTTCGTCATTCACCTGCAAAAGGAAAGAAGAAATGGCAGAAACAGAAAAAAATATTTGTATTTATTTTTTATTTATGTTTTAGGGTTATAAATAACCCTAATGGAAGACAGAGGAGAATACACACAATTTTTAGATACGAGAGCAATACCTATTTTTTTACGGAATCAATACGAATACACGATCGAAAAAAATCAGCAAAGGTTTTTTTTTTGTTGTTTTCATTTTTTTTTCCTTTCTTTTCGAAACAGCATATATATACATATACAAATTTTGTTTTTTTCTTTTATATATATGTATAATATATATAATAACATAATATAAAAAAAGAAGAAGAAACAACTCACCTTTTTGGACTCCGACTGCCGTGCACGGCGGAGCCAACGGCGGCAGACAGTGATGGTCCGGCGACGGCGCAAGTGGGCTAAAAGAACCCTAGCAGAGCAAATATTCTTCCCTTTTTGTTTTTTTTTTCAAAACCCAACAGAAATGAAGTTTTCAGCAAAAAATTTCCCTTTTATAAGCCTTTAAGACGACGTCGTTTTAGGCTTGTTTAAGTTGCCTCAAAACGGCGTCGATTTAAGACCTCAGACCCACGCTTTGACCCGACCCGAAGGCAGGATCCGCGCGTTTTCCCTTTGATGGGATAATTGCGCTATAGGTCTTTCCGCTTTTTTTATATCTTTTAATACAATTATTTTTTATTTTTCAATTTCGCCCTATAAATTTTCTTTTGTTCCAATTTAGTCCCGCACAAAGTGACTCGTTTTGGAGGGAAGGGATATTTACCATTCCGGTCCCTCCATTTCATTCGCGCACTGCAATCTGATCCTCCTTCTATCTTTTTATTCTCAATTTACCCCGAAATTTTATTTTCAAATTTAATTTGGTCCTTTTTCTTATTTTCTCTTATTATTTTTGCTATTATTGTCATTATTGTCATTATTGTTATTATTTTTTATATTAGTATTATTATTGTATTTATTATTATTACTTTTAATATTATTACTATTATTTTATTATTAATACTATTTTTATTTTTACTAGTTCTAATATTACTATTTTAATATTATTTCTATTTTAATTTTTTCATTACTATTATTATTACTACTCATCATTTACTACTATTTTTGTTATTAATGCTACTGTTTATTTTAAATATTTTTTTCTATTATTTTCATTATTACTAATATTATTTTTATTATTATTTGTTTATTATTGTTATTATTGCATTTTTGCTACTATTTTTCTTTTATTGCTTATTATTTGTTTGAATTTTCATTTATTTTTGCTTTTATTATTGTAATTTATAGTATCTCTCTCGTTTCTACCCTAGTATGCATGTCTACTATAATTCGTCTTTCATTCTATTACGGCCATATCACATCTTATTCAAGGCATTACATTTTATCCGATTTTCAAAATAAGCAAACACTCCGCGTTCTAGGGTTCGAAAGAAATCGTACCCTAACTTACTGGGTTTCGATTTTTCTCTTCGAGTCCAAAGAACCTATTACTTTCTTTTTTAAAAGTTAAATAAAAACTTATTCTCGAGAATTCAAAATTGTCGTGTCCTAACTCACTGGATATGACGTTTGGTTATCTCGGGATAAGGATTTCAGAAAATAAGGCAATGTTTCGTGTTTGGAAGTTCGAGAAATTGTGCCCTAACGTGCTGGGTTTCGATTTTTTTCGTTCATCCAAATAACTAAATATCCTTTTAATCTCGTGTTTTGGGAAATTAAGGGACGATCTTAGTTTCGGGGGTTAAAATGTCGCACCCTAACGTACTGGATGTGGTATTTTATCCTTTTGGAACAAATGAGTTTTAATATTCCAAAACGGGTTATACAAACATTCTTTAAAAGGAATTGTATTTTAAATTTTTTTCAAATTCTCGACATTAGGACAATAACTAATCAATCCGGTACCAATTTTGGGCGTTACGAGGGTGCTAATCCTTCCTTGTACGTAACCGACTCCCGAACCTGTTTTCTTGAATTTCGTAGGCCAAAATCAATGTTTTGAAATAAAACATTTTATAAGGTGATCCAATCACACCTAAGTAAAAAGGGATTGGTGGCGACTCCCATTTTTTTTATTTTTTTAAAAGTCGACCCCTGTTTTTATGAAAACTTAAAAATGGTTTCGACAGTCACAAGTGAATTAATTCACAAATGGATTTAGAATTAATTCATCTTGGGTTTAAACCAATGTATCATTCTTCCAATGAATACATCTATGTCTCTACTCGTGGAGTCAATTGCTCCGATAGCCAAGACTAGCCATCTCCCCAATTGGAATTGTAGATGACATAATAATCCTTTCAGTATTTGAATCAAATGCTCACTTTGATTCTTTTACGGGATTACAAACTCATTTAGATTATCTAGTGAAGTAAGTTGTCTTTCTCGCAATGTAAACGTTCTTTAAAATGCTATTTATCTTCAGTTTGAACTTTAGACAATCAATGAGCTAATATTTGCTTGTCAAAATTTCGCTATGTATGCAAAATATAAAAGACAGAAAAGACAAAAGACATAATAATGGAATGTGAAATTAATTTTATTTATTTATTCATCGTTCAAATAAATAGAAAATAGTTACATGTTTACTACAATATGAGCATATTTCTCAACAGTTAGACCATTCTAGATCACATATGATGCGAAAATTAATTAAGAATTCATATGAATATTCATTAAAGAACCAGAAGATTCTTTAATTTAAAGAATTCTAATTTGTTGCTTGTTCTCAATGAAAATTGATTGTTAAAACTCACTAGCTAAAGTTAAGACTTAAGGTCTTGTGTTTCTCAAATAAATATGGGCCTATTCATCCACCGTGTGGATGGTTTTGATATTATATGATTTTGGTAGATGCATCTATAAAATAATCACATATGTTATCAATTTGTAACCTGTTGTTTGCAAGATTGCTTGTTTAAATAATTAATTTCAGATTATGCAATTAAGACAATTCATATTACTAAAGCTGATGAGTTTATATCTCAGTCTTTTATTGATTGAGTTTGAAAAACTTTCGTAAAAGTTTGTTATTCATGCACATAATTGTAACACCCCAAACCCGGTCTATGCGTTAAGGCCAGATTAATAAATGTACATCTAGCCCTTTAAAGAAAATTTAATTAAAATTTCGATAAGATTTAAAAGAGTTTGAAAATAAAATTTGGAAGAACATTGTTAAGAGAAAATTTTCCGAGTTAAATTATTTAAGAAAGTTATTATGAAACCCTTTTTGCATATCCATTTGAGAAAAACATTTATTTAAATTTTTAGAAAAATCCCACTTGAAGTAATTTAAGCAAATTATAAAATCCATCCAACATTAAACAACATTAAAATTTATCCATAGGCCTTATTACAATTTAACTTAACATAGCAAAATAATTAAAAGTACTTAAAAGAAATCCGAATTTAAATAACCAATTATTCGTAGTATGGCCTCCACTGAGTCGTCCACGGCCCAAGTCTCCGTTACTGATCATTACCTGAGAAGGGTAAGGAAAACGGGGTTGAGTTACTAGAACTCGTGTGTAACCCACTTACCATTGTCCACTGGGCCAAAATCCAATTAAGCATTTATTGGGCCAAAGCCCATTTACAATTATAATACAATAATAACATATATAATATGAATATGATATGCAATTCCCAAACCAAACCTAATTTCCATCCGCTACACACCACCCGTACTAACCAAGACACACATGGGGGAGCTTTAGTCACCCACCCCACCAACACACCAAAATAGGCATTAAGCCGTTTATATTAATTTGTGGACAAGCCACCAGATTCACAGAGTTTACATGGCATTGCCATTTTTCAGATTTGTGGCAGAGCCACCAGAATTTTGTAGCAAAGCTACCAGAACTTCTCTTCATTAATATCCCATCCCATGCAATCCATGAATGTAATGCATATTCATTTACAACAATTCATTCAAATATTTATTACGAACAATAAGGCCCATTATAACAATTATCACAATCTGGCCCATATCACAATCCGGCCCATATATCAAATATCACAATTGGCCCATATAACCAATATTTCATTTTGGCCCATATAGCAAATATTACAGTTGGCCAATATATCAAATATCACAATTGGCCCATATATCAAATATCACAATTGAGCCATATATCAAATATCACAATTGGCCCATATAACCAATATTTCATTTTGACCCATATAGCAAATATCACAATTGGCCCATATATCAAATATCACCTTTATCGATTTGGCCCATTGAGGGCAATTTCGTAATTTTCACAGTCTTAATACCGATTTCATAGTCTTTACCAACATAGTGTTAATTATGCCATTTTACCCGATTTCACTAACATGTGATTTAATCAAGCGATTAACACAATATAATTATTTAACCCATGAATATAGTGTGAGATTACACACCTGATTACGGTAAGCACTACACTTTCCTGATCGTCGACACCTAAAAATATTTTTAACGCTTGATTAGATCATGTACACTTATAGTAAATCTACTCTAAGATAAACGGTCTAGGTTTTTACCCTCGGAATCGCGAACAACTACTATTTGCTTCGTTCTCCCGGTGTGATCCTACAACCCGGTGGAAAATCCCGAATCACTGATGCCTCACAATTGCGAACAACTTCGAATAGTTGATTCTCACCGGATGAGGGTCCACAACCCGGTGGAAAGTCTTGAATCACCGAAATAGCCCTTCGTTTGAATCTAGTAGGGATCGTAAATCTGCTCCTTTTTCGATCACCAATCACTACCCCTTTTGATTCGATCTTGTTTGCCTCCATTGAAAATAAATATTAGTCCAAACTAATATTACGTTATTATAAATGATTGATCTTAGGAGTGAAGTCGGCTTACCACAAAGATCCGTATGATCTTAAGATGAAAGATCAAACGATAGAGTCCCTATAATAACATCGATTAATCAACACTATCTTAATGAATAAAAAGTGATTATAGAGTCCTCGAAGAATCCTTACCTTAGAGACTTTTAGACCGAATCCTAGTGATTAGATGATGACTTCGGAAACTCCAAGTTTCGGCCTTCCACTATATTTCTATGGCAAAGAAAAGTGATTTCGTATGAGAGAAAGTATGGTGATGGTCTCAATCAATATGGCCATCCCACACCAAGGTATAGATTCGGCTCTAAGAGAAAGGATAAAATAAAATTACAAAAATGTTGTAATGGATCACTTACCGATTGATCGAAGTGTGAGTAGAAATATAGTTGAGAAGAAAATATGTATGAAGGGGAAGATTCGACTATAGGGAGATGATCAATGATATTCGGCCATGGTGAAAATATTAGAGAGGGAGTGATGTTTGAAAGTTCTTTGCAATAAGAAAAGAAGAAGGAAAAAGAAGTAGAAGATATGATGGTTAAGTTTCGGTTTTTCAAGGAGGAAAAATGAACAAGGAAATGGTCTCCAAGTTTGTATGCGTTCCGCAAAGAGAAAGAAAAGAAATGAATTATGCCTCTTCAAGGTTGCATGGTTTCAACACAAAGAAGAAAAGAGTTTGGGGAGAAAAGAAAATGATACCAAATTGGTCAAAAAGAAATGGCCAAAACAACCAAAAATTTACCTATTGCTATTGACCACCCAAACTTTCCAAAACATCACCCATGGAATAAGCCTTATGCTCCCCTTACATGCCATTTCCATTTGATTCCCTTCCTTAACTTCAATCTTTCCTTAATCCTTTAGCCATCTTGCCATAAAAATAAAAGTCCAACTTACCATAATTAGTTCTTGGCCGACACTATAAGGAAGGAAGCAAAAATAAAAAAAATCACAAATGAACATAAAGGGATTCGAACTCCTTCCCTCAAGGTAATACATATGGCGCCATCTCCTCTTCACTATTAACTCACTTATGCTAGCTATTTACCAATTTATTTCCTTAAGCTTTAAGGTCACTTACTCCATTACCTTAAAGTACTAAATGCCAAAATAGTTTACTAATTCCAAATAAATCCCGAGCCTTCTCAGGACTACCTAAACACACACATTGGATAGTTTAACTAGCTGAGCACCAAAATAATGCAACATATAAAAATTCAAATTTTAGAATGTTACAAAAATGGTTTAGAGAAATTATTGATTAAACGCCTATGATTAATGTCTACACCATTACTTATGAGAACTAAACTTCCTATTTCAACATGAGATTATATTGATTTATGTGTTGTACGCATCTAACCAATAAGTTATAAATACTCCCCATTACAATTATTTTTGGTAAAGAGCTAAATATTTCCATATTTGAACTTTTGTATGTGCGTATATATTTCAATTGATCCACCACAATGCACAAAGATGAGTGAATCCTTAAATAAAATTGAGAATATATATTAATTACAAGTCTCCTTGTATTATTATATGTTTTAAATGTTTTGGAGATTCAATTATTGTGATTAGTATTTTGATTCGATAGTTTTCTCGACATTAGGGGGAGAGAAATAATAACTTGTAATGAGTTAGGGGGAGAGTAATTTGAACCAAAAGTTCAACAAAGACAACTCAATACAAGTTCCAAATATGAAAATTATCATAAAAGAAAATAATTCTTCTAGATGGTTATATAGTGGAGGCGGGTGCTCCAGAAGAGACCCAAGATATAACTAAACTCTAGAAGATATTCAGGTACCTAAAACTGAAGATTAAAATAGTGAAAATAAAGAAATCTCGATAAGTTATGTCAATTTGAGAAACTGTCGAACCGATAATAAAAGTGGTCGATAATGGTTTTGCATGCAATATTATTGTTGAAATAATGAAATAAAGTGAGAATCTTGAATAAATCTATTGAGAAATATAGATATGGAATAAATTGGTCAAAATAGAAAGATGCAACTCAAGTACAATTAAATTTGTGGAGTTTTTGGACAAGTAGTCCAAATATCTAAAGGTATAAAGCTAGTAAAGGTGCAAATGAAGTAGTTTTGCAAAACGGAATAAAATATAAAGTTTTTGCTAAGTTCTGACATTGATTATGAAAAGATATAATATTTTTTTTGTGGTGGATAAATAACTTTTATATATATTATTAAACTAACGGTTCATAAAATATTTAACTTGCGTCTAATGGTTGTTGTTATAACCTTTCATGAATCACTATATAGTAAAGTTTATATTAAAATCCTTGAAGGATTTAGAATGCCAGAAGCATATTGAAATTATTAGGAAATAGTTCACTTATATGAATTGAAATAATTGAACATATGTGGTAAATTTGACTTTGTTAATTGTAGTTGAAAGAAGATTATAAAATGATCCAAAATGCCTATTTGTATTTTTATAGAAGAATCATGATTAAAGTTTGCTATGATATTGTTGAAACTCCTAAGGAGATCAAAATATATTTCCCCAAAATTTCCCTCACTCATGACTTTCAAAAGAATATTGATATAAATGCTTAGCAAATACTTTCAAATGGTCATTTGAAAAGCTAGTATTCAAGATTGAATACATAAAATATGAGATATTATGTGATATTTTCATGAGGGAGAGTAAATACTTGATGTACTCTTTTTCCCTTAACCGAAGTTTTCTCCCATTGAGTTTTCCTGTTAAGATTTTTAGTGAAACAATATATTATGCGTATTATAGATATGTGTACTATTTTTCCTTCACTAGAAATTTTTTTAGATAAGTTTTGATGTACTTTAAATTTTAATAGTCATTAGAAGTAGATCTCTACTTCATTTATACTTCTTATGTCTATAAATAGAGACTTTGGAGAAGCTTTGTATATATTCCGATTGATTAATAAAATACGCTCTCTCTTTTCCTCTCTCATTCTCTTTATTCTTTATTCTCTGTCTTTTATTTTATAACAATTTTAATATATGTATATTTATTGTTTGATATAAATATAAATAATAGTTATTTCTTTCAATGTAAATATATTTTTATATTGTCATTTATGCATTCTTTGCATGAAGGCAAAGTGGGAAAGTGAATACTAAATCTTTTTTAATAATTGATATTTGGTTCCATACATGATATACTACAAAACATTAGGAAATGTAAAGTGCCTATACAATGAAACTAATGAGTAAAACCCATTTTTTTTTTTTATTAAAATGGATTGATTTTTTTCCCCTTCCAAAGTGAGATAGCAAAGCCTCTTGCTTAATGTATCTAGATTGAATGTTGGGCTAGAGAGTATTGAAATGGCAAAAATCAAAATTAAATTTGATTGGGTTGTTTGAAGGAGAGAGAACAAAACCTCTTGTTTGATGTATCTAGATGGAGTATTGGCCAATATGGTATGGAAATGGTTAAAACTAAAAAACTCAAAATAAACATTTTCAAAACATTAAATTAAAAAGAGGGAAGCAAAGCATGTATGTAGATGGAATTGTTGACCAAGAGAGAAAGCATATGGTAAAAAATAAAAATGTTGAATAAATTGTAATAAGAAAGGTTGGTTGGTGGTAGGTAGGTATATTACAAACTAAAATAGGTAAAAAGTCCATGATCATGATGATCAACGAAGCTATAAATGACCAACACCAAATGAAAAACCCTATTGGTTTATTGTTTCTTAAAACACAAATATATTGGTTAGAGCAGAAATAACAACCCAAACCTTTTTATTACCAGCGCCAACAAAGCTTTGCTCTTTCTCCATCTATCTAAGAACACACAACTCTGCATCATACACAGACGAAAAGAAAAAATATGGGTTTTGAGAAGGGAGCTTCATTGTTGGAAGATTTGATAGAAAAAGCTGGAGGCTGTGCTGTGATGGATGGGGGTTTTGCTACTCAGCTTGAGAGTCATGGTGCTTCCATTAATGACCCACTTTGGAGCGCTCTTTGCTTGATCAAAGACCCTCACCTTATCAAGCAGGTACCTTTCGGTCTTCTTTCTCAGTCAACTTTGTTGGAAAATATGTACATTGCTGTTCTGCAAATGACTCCATGTCAAAAACAGGGTATAAAGTTTGAGACTTGGTTTTAGATTTTGAATCAACGTGGAGTGTTAATATGTGCAGGTTCATCTGGAGTATTTGGAGGCTGGTGCAGATATCTTGGTTACTTCATCTTACCAGGTTTGTTTATTAGTGTTTTTCAGATTCAGCCGAATGACTTGATTTGTTAGGCTAATATGTGATCTTCTGCCTTTCATATATTCACAATATGGATCTGGTGAAAAGGATAGGAGCTAAATGCTTCCTTTTTCTATGCAATAGGTCCACCACTTTCTTGTGAAAATTCATGGAAAATATTCTGATTTTTCCCTAAGTTTGGCTTATTAACGAACCAGACAGAAAATAATGTAGTTATCATCTGTATATGTTCATCTGCAATGATTGATTCCTTGGAAACAAGCAACATATCTTTGTAGAAACTTGCCTGCCTTCATATTAGGAAGAGTAATTTATTTGAGATTATATGGTAAATGATAAACCCAATTTTAATTATAATTATTCACACATTCCAGATTTGAAGGCTGAAGAAAACAATTGTTATCTTCTTGAAATTGATTATGATCTGCTACCAAAAAACAACTGGAGTTTATCAGTTGACCTTGAATATCCTGTTTTTCTCCTAATTTTCTATCTCATAGTTTCCTTCAATTTATATTACAGGCTACCATTCCTGGATTCCTTTCCCGGGGACTATCCCTTGAAGAAGGGGAGTCATTACTAAAGAAGAGTGTCAAATTGGCAGTGGAAGCCCGTGATAAGTTTTGGGATGGTGTCGGATGTGTTCCTGGGAATAGCTACAACCGAGCTTTGGTAGCAGCCTCAATTGGAAGTTATGGAGCATATCTGGCTGATGGATCGGAATACAGGTTCGGGGAATTTGTATAACTTGTAAAGATTTTCAAAATCTTTTAGATATCACACATCTTTCATTTGCTTAACATGATTACATTATCTGCATGTGCTCTGTCTTTTCCTTCAGTGGGTGCTATGGACCAGGAGTAAACCTGGATAAGCTGAAAGATTTTCACCGGCGCAGATTACAAGTTATTATTGAAGCAGGTCCAGATTTGCTAGCCTTTGAGACCATTCCCAATAAACTTGAAGCTCAGGTTTGTTCTTCCTCATGTTTCATTTCTTATGTATACTTTACATGTAGGAAGTTACATTCTTCATTAGTCTTTCAAGTTTCTAGTGATCACTGATCCATTCCTAATCAAAACTGAGCAGCGACAAGTGGTGCATGTATAATGCACACTGGCTGCAAAGGTTAATTAGCAATCCGTGATCCATGACTGAACGTTGCACGCATTTTGTTTGAAATTTTCATTCAGAGTGTAGAAATCTAATTTTACCTCCCTCTTATCAAGCTGCGGTAGAGTGTAAAATGCCTTTGTGTTCTAATGCTCTTAACAATGTTCTATATCCATTTTCCTTGGCTGGATTTTTCCTTCACAGTGTGACAGCTTCTTTCTGCCTCCAATTGCAGGCCTGTGTTGAGTTGCTTGAGGAAGAAAACATTCAAATTCCATCATGGATCTGCTTCGGTTCTGTAGATGGTGAGAATGCCCCATCTGGAGAGAGTTTTAAGGAGTGCTTTGAGATATTAAACAAGAGCAAGAAAGTGAATGCAGTTGGAATAAATTGTGCATCTCCCCATTTTATTGAAAGCCTTGTCTGCAAATTTAAGGAGGTAAATTCCTTCAAGCAACAGTCAGATAAATCTTAGAGAAAGTATAAACTAATGATTCTAATTGTAACTGCACGCTGTTCCAGTTGACAACCAAGGCAATCGTCGTTTATCCAAATAGCGGGGCCATATGGGATGGTAGAGCAAAGAAATGGCTGGTAAGTCCATTAGTTTACACATGCTTTAGCAGTCACTCTCTGCAATTATTAGTTAAAGCAAAAACATGTTGCATCCATGCAGCCATCAATGTGCTTTGGTGATGAAGAATTTGAGTTATTTGCACCAAGATGGCGCAACCAAGGAGCTAAAGTTATTGGGGGATGCTGTCGGACAACTCCATCCACAATTCGAGCCATATCAAAGGCTCTGAAAGAAACATCTTAGCAAGTTAACAAGGGTCGTTGATTTCATAGCTTTGGGACTAGGTGCCAGTTTATACATTCAGCCGCTGCTGGTTTATAATTTAAACGTCGTTGCCTGCAATATCATTTGTTTTCCATTTTGCTCTATAATAGATGCAGAAGGCATCCTTGTCCTTTTTCCTGGCTAACGTCTTTTGAGTTTTGACTTAAGCCAAAACATTAAGAAAAAACTTACAGATAACAGTACTTGTAGAGGTTTGTAGAAAACCGAAAATAAGCATAGCCTAAATGCACCTGACTTTGCCAATGCCTTGGCCAACACATTTGATTGTCTAAATACAAAAGAAAAGTTCACAATTCCAATTTCAGAAGCTAAGTTATCAATTTGAGGGTAGACTGGTACTGCTATCCAAGGCCTGGCAAGCATATCAGAGCATCAGAGCACGTCATCTTTGAATCAGATTCGATTGTAAGTCCTACCTTGGCAAAGCCCTCCAGTTCCATTTTTATGGCCATTGATTTAGCTAAGCTTGAGTCCACCACCACCAACGGGCCATAGAAAATAGCTAATATATTATCTCCAAGTTCCTCAGCGCTCCACCGCGTCGAAAGGATTGTTGCAAGATTTGTTGTAACAACCAAAAAAAGCACTTGGATGTAAATCTGTATATGAAATTTTACTCAGAGCTGAATTAATACTAAAATAGAATACAAATTATGATTTAAGCCTATTTAATCACTTTATTAATGAAGCCTCACTCTATGATCTCATTCACTCAATCAAACTTTCATATCGAAGATTATAACAACTCCCAAACAACAAACGCTTCTTGAAAAGGAAAATAACAATAGAATTTTATCAAGCAAAACCATTCTTATAGAGTAGATTTGATGCTTTTTAGTTCCTACTCTTTATGGAGGACTGTAGACTACATTCATATATAGATATTCAACAAAATAATCTTCCATATCTTCAAAATTAATGAAAGGAGCATGATAGTCCCTTTTAAATCAACAATCTTCAAATTTTCCACACAATCTTTATCAATAAATGATCAAATCCCACTAATAAAGAAGTCCCTATTATCTAATTTCAATAATAAATACAACCATTATATTTGCTCCCACTAAAACTTGAAATAAATAATAATACTGACGATTATAAGAAAAAAAACCAACTTCTTTACAGCACTGCAAATATTACGCAACCAATTATTTTTATTATTTTTATTCCTGTTATTACAAACATATAATTGTAACATTCACTGCAACAATTTTGCACCAACAATATCCTCTCTATTTGGTGGCGTTCTTTCTCGTTTTGAACCAATCCTACTGATCAGTAGCATTTAAGGCTTCCTTTATAACAATTTAACGTAGTGCGATGGAATTAGCTTTGCCAAAATCCAAACGCATTGATAACAAGATTTCGGATGCTCATTTCACTGAGCTCTTTTCTCATTGGTGTAATAGGCCCATTTTGCCCGGCCATGTTTTTTAAAACTAAAACAGAACAAAAATTAAAAACCAAAAAAAAGCAAAAATAAAATAAAATAAAAGTCCTTAAAAGTCCTATAACAATCTTTTAACAGTTCATTACAATCCAAAAATATACAAGCCCAATACATAACTCACTACCCAACAGGCCCAACTAAACTGTTAGCCCAATAGCATAACCCGATTTACAAAATAACCCTAGCCCAATTCTGAAGTTGGCCCAAATGGCCCGATGTATTTGACGTTTCGGAAACCCTAGAGAATTCCAGAGGGTTCCAGCAGCACGCGCGCCACCACGCGCGCGTCGCCACGTCAGTGGTCCTTCCTGCGCGCACCGTACCTCCGCCATCCGCAACAACCTCCGTGCACGCAAATCGAGCACGAATGAAAGCGCGCAGAGAGAAATAGGACAAAATAGCAAAAACTTGTATTTTTTGATTTTTTGAGGATCGGCTATAAAAGAGCCCAATGTAAACAGTAAAGGGGATCGATTTTTTTTTTGTATTTCGCACACTATTGACTACGCATACAGAATATATCAGAAACAAAAAAAAGGTTTCTCCTTTTTCCGATTACTGATTTTATCGCATATTTCCTCTTTTTGAATCAACGTTCGCCATTTCCTTTTTTATTTCGATACATTAACAAAAAGGGGGGAATCCGTTTTTCGTTTTTTTTTTAATATGTTCTTGTGTTCGTGTGAAATAAGAGAAAGGAAAGAAGCGTACCTTTGTGAGTATCCTTGTTTTCTCCGTCGCGATCGGAGTTAGACGAGGGTGCTAGATGTACCATCGTTCGTTTTCTCTGTCGAAATCGGAGGTAAACGAGAGAATGGTCAGAGAACAAGGTTCTAAGATCTGCGTTACAGAAGCAAATCGAACCTCAGGTGATGCTATTCGCCGTTCATAGTGGCGTTTTAGTGGCTCGAGGGGAGGGTTTCGGCTTGCGGCTGGAGACAAAATGAAAGGGGGGCTAGGGTTTGTTTAAAACAATACTTAAACATTTTTTAATTAGGTTTGGTTCATTAGAAAAAAACGGCGCCGTTTGGCTTATGACAATAGCCTTTAAACGACGCCGTATCCATCTATGCCCGATGACCCGACCCATATTCACAAGATCCGCGCGTTTCAGTCCATGGAGGGATATTTGCACTGTCGATCCTTCCCTGTTTCGTCGCATTTTAATTAAGTCATATATATCTTTTTTTATTTTCTTAATTTCGCACTCAAATTTTGTACGACATTTCAATTTAGTCCCTATTTAAACGCTGCAGTCAATAATTTGGGCAAATTGCGCTTTTAATCCCCTACAGTTTACGCGCATGTTATTTTAGTCCTTTTATCCCTTTTTTTATATTTTCGTTTTTGCCCATTCACCTTTTATTTTAATTTAATCCTCTTTTATATTTTTATTTTCTTTAATTATTTTGCTATTTTGCTATTATTTAAATATATGTTATTTTTATTAATATCATTATTGTTATTATTTTTAATATTATATTGAATATTATTTATACTTATTATTTTGTATGCAATTAATTTTGATTTCCTTTTTACATGTGATTTCCGAACTTATGTATATACAATTTGTTGTTTGTAGAATAATGATTTCAAATATTTTATTTTTATATATTATTTGTTCATTTTATTTGTCTTAAAATTGGTGGCATTTTATTTGTATTAAGTTACTTGATGTTTCTTTCTAAATTGTTTTTTAATTCATTAGTTTTGAATATTAATATTTGTAAAGTTTATGTTGTATTGCCATCGTATGTGCATTAATTTGGTTCTTTTTTTTTTTTGATATTTTCATATGATTATGTTCCTTTATATGTTATTGTTACCATGTATTATTATTCTATGCTTGATACTACGTTTTTGTTTCTCATTATTTAGTGATTCAATAAAAGTATTTTGAGTAATTTTTAAGCACTTATTTAAAAGTTTTAAACCAAGGTAATATTCGTGCGTTTGGAAATTCGAAGAAATCGTGCCCAATCGTGCTGGGTGTGGTTTTTTGTTTGACCAAATAAACGAATATCCTTTCAAATTTTGTCCATATTTTCAAAATAAGGTAATATTTGTGCGTTTGGAAATTCGAAGAAATCGTGCCCAATCGTCTTTGGGTGTGGTTTTTTTTGTCCAAATAACTAAATACCCTTTCAAAATTTCAATACATGTGCTTGGAGAATTTTGGGGATGATCCTGAATTCGAGGACTCAGATTGTCGTATCCAATCGTGCTGGATATGATACTCTATTCCTTCGGAACAAGGGAATCTCAATATTCAATCAAGTTATTTAAAATTATAGAAAAAAAAAGGAACAGAATTTCAAAATCATTTCAAACTTTTCAACGTTAGGACATCAATTAATCAATTTGGTACCAATTTTGGGCGTTGCGAGGGTGCTAACCCTTCCTCGCACGTAACCGACTCCCGAACCCGTTTTCTTTTGGAAATTCGTAGACTAAAATATTTTTATAGGTGATTCGGTCACACCTAAACAAAAAAATGATTGGTGGCGACTCCATATTTTTTAAAGTCGATTCCCGTTTTCCAAAACTGCGATAAAAAATGGTTTCGACAGCTTGGCGACTCCACTGGGGACTGGTTGAGAGTCAGGCCATAAATTGATTAATTTTTGTCCTATTGATTGAAAATTTGAAAAATTATTTTTCCTGATGCATTTTTTGGGGCTATGATGTCGAGTTTTATAAAATACTTTGGCATCGCATTGCATGATCGCTGTGGTCACACCTTTAAGTGGGAGTGAGAAACTATGCCTTCGTGAGGTTTTCATCTCCGCATGGGCTAGTGGAATGCTTCCGGGATACATCTGTACCTATGTGCTTCGTGAGATTTTCATCTCCGCATGGCCATAGGGAAATGTATTCCCCTGAACTGAACTCGATCCATATGAGCCTATAATGGGTGAGGATTGGGGAATCTGCTGGTTCAGGTACCCATTCCTTAGAACTAAACCACATATAGTGAACCCTAAAAGTCTACCCTAGATAGAGCCACACCAAGCCCTAGTGGTCACCCGGTCAGGTGTTCTATGTTGATTATTTCTCTAACATGTTGTCTTTTGTTTTGAGTGCATTGCATTGCATTCATTCCATGCATTTGCATTGCATTACATCATATGCATTAGATTTCATGAGAAGACCCTGATTGGTTGAAATTATTTCAGCATTAACCTGGACACCGGTAAAACCAAACATCCCTACGGTACCCGAATCAAGATGAAAGATATGGATCAAAGATTAGAGAAGCTTGAACAACTCCAAAGGGAGATGCAGGATAAACTTCAGCTGCAAATACAAGAGTAGCTTGCTAAGATCCAGCAGGATATGATAGACCGAATGATAGAATCACAAAAGAGTATGATGACTCAATTAACTCAACTACTGGTGGGAGGAATAGACAAAGGAAAAACCCCCATGGTTAACACTGTTGAAAATAGTTTTACCCCGACACATCCTGAAGTGCATCCACAAAAGACATCCGTCACAATTAAACGTCAACAATTTCAAGAAGATGTTTCGATACCGGCCAACTTCCAAACGGGATCGAGTTCTAACTTAGGGGATCATCCAATTAATGTTGTTATTCTTGACTTTGATGAGGCAGCAGAAAGAGAAAGGGCAATGGCTGAATTGCCAAAATAGTTAGAGGAGCGATGCAAATGGTTGGAAGACAAATTTAGAGCCATGGAAAGCGCTGATATGCAACATGGAATCGACGCTAAAGATCTAAGTTTGGTGCCAGATCTAATACTTCCCCACAAATTCAAGGTGCCAGAATTTGAAAAATACAATGGGGCTACTTGCCCAGAGGCTCACATAACTATGTTTTGTTGGAGAATGACTGGGTACGTTAACAATGACCAACTGCTAATTCATTGCTTCCAGGACAGTCTGGTGGGAGCAGCATCTAAATGGTACAATCAGTTGAGCCGTACCGAAATTGGTTCTTGGAGGGATCTAGCACAGGCATTTATGAAGCAGTACAGTCACATAACTGACATGACCTCTGATAGAATCACCTTGCAAAACATGGAGAAGAGATCAAGCGAGAGTTTTCGGCAATATGCACAAAGGTGGAGAGAGGTTGCCATACTAGTCCAGCCACCTCTTCTGGAGAAGGAAACCACAATGCTCTTTATCAATACACTGAAGGCCCCGTTTATCACTCATATGCTAGGGAGTGCTACAAAGAGATTCTCGGACGTCGTAATGACTGGAGAAATGATTGAGAATGCCATAAAGAGTGGAAAGATAGATGCTGAAGAAAGTGCCAAAAGATCAGCCCTAAGAAAAAAAGAAAATGAGGTAAACAATGTGGGAGCATACAGTAAAGGTTATTCAAAGCAAGTTACTGTGGGATCACCAAGGACGACAACTACTAGTCTTCAGACTCCTTCAAGGAATGAATCTAGTCAAAGGACGAACATAAAAAAGCTTCAGTTCACTCCTATTCCAATAACATACCAAGAGCTATATCAGAGATTGTTTGACACACAAGTGGTGTCCCCTTTCTACCTGACACCATTGCAGCCCCTGTACCCCAAGTGGTACGACGTAAATACCCAATGTGACTATCATGCAGGAATTTCGGGGCATTCAATAGAAAATTGCACTACCTTTAAGAAAGTCATGGAAAGGCTTATTAAGATAGGGGTTGTGAAGCCCGATGAGCTAAACGAAGCAGTAAATTGAAGGAGGGGGCAAGAGAGTTGCGATTCCTTGAAGAAGTCATCAGAAGCCTAGAAATCGGGAAGCCAGAACACCAATGGCATATCTAAAGAGTGAACTAAGGAATAAAAGTTTTCCAAGCATCGGCCTTTATATACTCGGGAGCGTTTTGGACAATCGGACTGCGAAAGAAATTCCTGTAGTATTTAGAGCTTACCGAGAGTAATGTACAAAATGCACTTGTTGCTTTAGGCCTAGAAGGAATAAGATTTCTTTTGTGAAATAGGCTTGTGTCCAGAGTTTTTATTTCAATAAAATGCATATTTTTGAGCAAATATTTTTATTCTTTACATCTCATACTGAACATTCTGTGGTTTTTTTAGAATATTCTTTCATTCTTTTTTCATGACCATACCCTACAAATAAATCATCCTTAGAATCATTTATTCTTTGGAATTTTCCTTTGTACCTACAATAGGTACCCAGATATCAATGACATGAGCGACGCTGTTACTAACTCCCTTTTTGAATGAAATAAGGGTCTAAGGGATCGCATGACTTTGAAGATGACAGAAATTGCAACATATCTTCTGATTTGTTAATACTTGATGAAAAATAGATCCTATGTCGTGAGCCAAGGAAGGAGATGAAGATCAAAGCCTGGCTTAATGCAGAAACAAGATTTCCTATATGTGGGGCATGGATGTTACCAAGACAGTCTCATCAAAAGCTTCTAACCAACATCGATTCACTTTCGTGGATGTCGGTTACTTCACTAAGATGGTAAAAGTCGCTTCATGAGCCAACATTACAAAGTCGATAGTCCTCAGAACAAAAAAAAAACAAAAAAAATACCGAAAAAAGGGGAAAAAATGTCGAAAAGATCATATTTAACCGCACAATGTCAAAAGTTTGCGGTCTGTTCAATGATCAGGTGCCACATCATAGTGCAATAAAGGCAGCCAAAAAGAAAAACCAAAGATCAAAAAGACCGAGACTTGTAAATATTGGCATACAGAAGTTACTATCTACCTTCTATGCTTATCAAACATTGGCCAGGACTGTCACCGGGGCAACACATTTCTCATCGGTTTCGTCCATTGAAGTCGAAATTCCTTTTTCTAAGTTTTATCAGAACTGAAGTTGGATGAGGCAAAATGGATCCGATCCCGATATGATCAATCAAATTTGTGAGGAAAAGTTAATAGCTATCCGTTATAGTCAGATTATGCGGGTTTGCGACAAAGAGGTTCATCCTAGAAAATTCTCAAAAGGGGGACCTGATATTGACGAAGATACCTCATATACAAAAGAATTTCAGCAAAAAAATAGAGGCCAAACTAGAAAAGACTTTATGTAGTGAGGAAGTCTGTTCTGGAAACATTGACCAAATGGATAGCAGGGATATGCCCAATCCGGTGAATTCAGTCGAGAAGTATGCAAAAAAAAAAAAAAAAAAAAATTCAAAAAAAAATCAATCAAAAAAAGAAAAAAATTTTCAGCAAAAAAAGAAAAAAATAAAAAGGAGAGGCCAAGGCGAAAGCCCGCAAAGGGCGCTTTGAGACAAAAGGGGATTTGAGTTGAAAACCCGAAAAGGGCGGTTTAAATTTTGATCAAAAGTGGGGCATACAGCAGTCTTGCTATGCCTAAATTAATAATGAAGAAGTATGCTACGACTTGGGGCATCGACAAAGTACTTTGGATCCCTTAAACACATATTGAACTTAAAATGGTCCTCAAGAAGTTGGGACAGAGAAGCTCAGGCTGCGATATCTGGGGCACCTAGTTTCCATTTTACCCATGCTAAATTTGTTATTTGTGATTATATTATTCTTTTCAAAATATGTTCACAATAAATTTCCTTCTTGATTGCGATTTCTATCTTTGCTTAACTTATTTGTTTCGAGCTATGCTCCTAATTAATTTCCTTCCTGTCCATGGTTATGATCTTTTTCAAGCATTTCGCATTGAAATAACGATTAGTGGACTAATAATACTTTCATGAAAAGAAGTTTCGCATATTACTCTGGAAACTTCTGAATAATACAAGAAACTAAAATAGGACTATTGTTTAAAACTCACCAAGTGTAAGGGATGGAAATATTGGTGGAGGAAGAGTTTAAACTGAGATTTTCTCTCCGGATTTTTATCAAAAATGGTGGTTGAACAAACAAAAAGATATTGCGTTAGTGATACAATCTTGACGAAAAATAGGTAATGTTAACCCAGGTGTAAAGGGAAATCATTCACAAGAAAAACATGATATTTTGCACCCATGCAAATATCATGTATACACATTTGGTTAGGTTACCTGGGGAGCGATCAGTTGATTGAACAAGTTACAGTCCTCTACCCCTGAGTTGTAGTGGCATGGATGGAAAATGATACAAGTCCTGTACCCTTGAATAGTAATGGGATGGATGGAAGAAGAAACAAATTCTAAATTTTGGAGTTGCAGTGGATGCGATTCAGATCTTTTACCCCTAAGTCACAATGAGATGAACCCTGAAGTTACGGCGAGGGCAAATCTGTTGGGCAAGGTATAATCGTTTTCTCGGGTTTTCTGTTGAGAATACCAGCCGAACAAGATGGCGACATAATACATCAATGACAAAGCCTTAATAAACAATAAGCGATGACACCTGAAACTTTAAAAAAAAGGGGGGGGATCATTTTCATGAAATTCTGCATGCATGCAAAACATATTTAGTTAGGAGCATTTGATTCATTCCGATCATTACATCCTAATCATTGTAAGAAATCATTCTCATGACATTCTGCATTCATACAAATGTCATCCATAAGACACATCTATTTAGGGGCATTTGATTCATTCCGATCATTGCATCCTAATTTTTGTTAAAAGACTATTCTCATGACATTCTGCATTCATACAAATGTCATCCATAATACATTTAGTTAGGAGCATTAAATTCATTCTGATCATTGCATCCTAACCATTTTGCATAAGCATAAACACAAAATTGATTTTATAGGACAGGTCCTCTAGAGGATGTTGTCGCAACATCGGTGAATTCGAAGATCTTGCCTTCCTGAGCGAAGCAGATTGAAGATAGCAAATCTGGCAATCCTGAGTTTGCAGGAGCAGATTGAATAGCAAATCTGGCAATCCTGAGTTTGCAGGAGCAGATTGAAGATAGCAAATCTGGCAATCCTGAGTTTGCAGGAGCAGATTGAAGATAGTAAATCTGGCAATCCTGAAGTTGCGGGAGCAGATTAAAGATAGCAAATCTGGAAACCCTGAGTTTACAGGAGCAGATTGAAGATAGCAGATCTGGCAATCCTGAGTTTGTAGGAGCAGATTGAAGATAGCAAATCTGGCAACCCTGAGTTTACAGGAGCAGATTGAAGATAGCAAATCTGGCAATCCTGAGTTTGTAGGAGCAGATTGAAGATAGCAAATCTGGCAATCCTGAGTTTGCAGGAGCAGATTGAAGATAGCAGATCTGGCAATCTTGAAGTTGTAGGAGCAGATCGAAGACATCAGATCTTGCCTTCCCGAGCGAAGCAGATCGAAGATAGCAAATCTGGCAATCCTGAAGTTGCAAGAGCAGATTGAAGATAGCAAATCTGGCAATCCTAAAGTTGTAGGAGCAGATTGAAGATAGCAAATCTGGCAATCCTAAAGTTGCAAGAGCAGATTGAAGATAGAAAGTCTGGCAATCCTGAAGTTGCAGGAGCAGATTAAAGATAGCAGATCTAGCAATATTGAAGTTGCAGGAGTAGATCGAAGCCATACAATTCTTATCACCTCGAAGTTCCAGTGGAGCAGAGTGAAACTACGAATCTCTTCTCCCTAAAATTACATCGGAATTGGATTGAAGCGCTAGTTCTCAGGCCCCTAAAGATGTAGCGGGATGGAACGAAGCTACTCGAAGAAGAAAGGCACTGAAAGAAGTCCAAGATTCGAAGACCGGGCCAAAATGGTCCTTTTTGAAGTCTTTGCTCTATTCTTGTTACACGACAATGAGCAAAGAGGGCAGTATAATATAGGCCCATTTTGCGGCCCCATGTTTTTAAAACCAAAACAGAACAAAACTAAAAACCAAAAAGAGCAAAAATAAAATAAAACAAAAGTCCTTAAAAGTCCAATAACAGTCTTTTAACAGTCCATTACAACCCAAAAATATACAAGCCCAATACATAACTCACTACCCAACAGGCCCAACTAAACTGTTAGCCCAATAGCATAACCCAATTTACAAAATAACCTAGCCCAATCTCGAAGTTGGCCCAAATGGCCCAATGTATTTGACGTTTGGAAACCCTAGAGAATTCGGAGGGGTTCCAAAGAAGACGCGCGGCACCACGCGCGTGTCGCCATGTCAGTGGTCCTTCCTGCACGCACCGTACCTCCGCCATCCGCAACAACCTCCGTACCTGCAAATCAGAGCACGACAGCAACAAACGCAGAATAGAAATAGGACAAAATAGCAAAAACTTGTATTTTTTGATTTTTTTGAGGATCGGCTATAAAAGAGCCCGATGTAAACAGTAAAGGGGATCGGTTTTTTTTTTGTATTTCGCACACTATTGACTACGCATACAGAATATATCAGAAACAAAAAAAAGGTTTCTCCTTTTTCCGATTACTGATTTTATCGCATATTTCCTCTTTTTGAATCAACGTTCGCCATTTCCTTTTTTATTTCGATACATTAACAAAAAGGGGGGAATCTGTTTTTCATTTTTTTTAATATGTTCTTGTGTTCGTGTGAAATAAGAGAAAGGAAAGAAGCGTACCTTTGTGAGTATCCTTGTTTTCTCCGTCGCGATCGGAGTTAGACGAGGGTGCTAGATGTACCATCGTTCGTTTTCTCTGTCGAAATCGGAGGTAAACGAGAGAATGGTCAGAGAACAAGGTTCTAAGATCTGCGTTACAGAAGCAAATCGAACCTCAGGTGCTGCAATTCACCGTTCATAGTGGCGTTTTAGTGGCTCGAGGGGAGGGTTTCGGCTTGCGGCTGAAGACAAAATGAAAGGGGGCTAGGGTTTGTTTAAAACAATACTTAAACATTTTTTAATTAGGTTTGGTTCATTAGAAAAAACGGCGCCGTTTGGCTTATGACAATAGCCTTTAAACGACGCCGTATCCATCTATGCCCGATGACCCGACCCATATTCACAAGATCCGCGTTTGAGTCCATGGAGGATATTTGCACTGCTGTCGATCCTTCCTGTTTAAATCGCATTTTAATTAAGTCATATATATCTTTTTTTATTTTCTTAATTTCGCACTCAAATTTTTTACGACATTTCAATTTAGTCCCTATTTAAACGCTGCAGTCAATAATTTGGGCAAATTGCGCTTTTAATCCCCTGCAGTTTACGCGCATGTTATTTTTGTCCTTTTATCCCCTTTTTTATATTTTCATTTTTGCCCAGATTCCTGCTTTTATTTTAATTTAATCCTCTTTTATATTTTTAAAATTTTGCTATTTTGCTATTATTTAAATATATGCTATTTTTATTAATATCATTATTGTTATTATTTTTAATATTATATTGAATATTATTTATACTTATTATTTTGTATGCAATTAATTTTGATTTCCTTTTTACATGTGATTTCCGAACTTATGTATATACAATTTGTTGTTTGTAGAATAATGATTTCAAATATTTTGTTTTTATATATTATTTGTTCATTTTATTTGTCTTAAAATTGGTGGCATTTTATTTGTGTTAAGTTACTTGATGTTTCTTTCTAAATTGTTTTTTAATTCATTAGTTTTGAATATTAATATTTGTAAAGTATATGTTGTATTGCCATCGTATGTGCATTAATTTGGTTTTTTTTTTGATATTTTCATATGATTATATTCCTTTATATGTTATTGTTACCATGTATTATTATTCTATGCTTGATACTACGTTTTTGTTTCTCATTATTTAGTGATTCAATAAAAGTATTTTGAGTCATTTTTAAGCACTTATTTAAAAGTTTTAAACCAAGGTAATATTCGTGCGTTTGGAAATTCGAAGAAATTGTGCCCAATCGTGCTGGGTGTGGTTTTTTGTTTGACCAAATAAACGAATATCCTATCAAATTTTGTCCATATTTTCAAAATAAGGTAATATTTGTGCGTTTGGGAATTCGAAGAAATCGTGCCCAATCGTGCTGGGTGTGGTTTTTTTGTCCAAATAACCAAATACCCTTTCAAAATTTCAATATATGTGCTTGGAGAATTTTGGGGATGATCCTGAATTCGAGGACTCAGATTGTCGTATCCAATCGTGCTGGATATGATACTCTATTCCTTCGGAACAAGGGAATCTCAATATTCAATCAAGTTATTTAAAATTATAGAAAAAAAAAGGAACAGAATTTCAAAATCATTTCAAACTTTTCAACGTTAGGACATCAATTAATCAATTTGGTACCAATTTTGGGCGTTACGAGGGTGCTAACCCTTCCTCGCATGTAACCGACTCCCGAACCCGTTTTCTTTTGGAAATTCGTAGACCAAAATATTTTTATAGGTGATCCGATCACACCTAAACAAAAAAATGATTGGTGGCGACTCCATATTTTTTAAAGTCGATTCCCGTTTTCCAAAACTGCGATAAAAAATGGTTTCGACAATTGGCACTCCCATTTTCAACAGGAGGGTAAAGGTCCAGTTAGCAACTGGACCCTCCAGTAGGGTTTAAAATGATCTTTTCTTAAAATGACTTGGATGGTACGCGGCACTTTCCCGCGTGGGGCTTTAGTCAGCTCATTGATTGATGGGCATAGGTAGAATGTGTGCGGTAGTTATTTCAACCGAGTGAAGCGGATAGTCCCATCGCCCCTTTGTGCTTTGAGGGATGCTTTAATGCGGGGGCACTCAACGATGGGGGTATATTCAACTAAAAACGATTACTCTTAGCTTTTGATAGAATCGTTGGGGTATGGCCTGCATAGAATTCTTCCAACTTTTGCTAAGATTGCTGCCTTCTGTGACCCCCTTAACCCCGTGTGTAGGCGATGTGGAAATAAGCGTGAGACAACCTTGCATGCGTCGAATGCCACGCTTAGACTGACAGGTATTGATGATTCATTAATATCTTTTAATGCATTTTCTTCTGTTGGTTGGTTAGACTTTGCCTTCAGAAAGTTAGGTAGGGTGCCATGTCAAGCCTATGCATGCTTTTGTGGGAACTATGGAACATTCACAATAATGAAGTCCTCAATGGGTGCCTCACCCCGCCACATATAGCGCTTAATTTCGCTCGTTCCTTGCATGAGGAGTTTAGACTTCATAATCTTCTCAACTTACCTATCTTGCCAAGACAACCGAGAGAAGAGCGTTGGTGCGTGCCAAGCATGGGGACGGTGAAGATAAATGTGCATGCGGCTTGAGATGCGGGAATGCAAGAGACTAGTCTTAGCTGTATAGTGCGCAACGAGGATGGCTTGGTCTTAAGGGGCCTTGCGCGGCATGTTTCCGCATGGTGGGGAGCATCATGGGCGGAGGCCCATGCTATACAGTTGGGGCTTGAGTTTGCGAGGGGTATGAACTTTATGGATATTGTTTTTGAATCTGATGTTGGCTTTGTCATTTCGAAATTTTTATATGATACTCTAGACTTAACTCATTTGTGCCAATTTGTTTCTGGGCTCGTATTTTCCGTTCGAACTTTAATTCTCTAGATTTTCGATTTGTTAGTAGGGCAACTAATAAAGTTGTCGATATGATTAGCTACATGGGCTTATTATCTATACATGAGACCCGTTTTGGTGCGGATTACCCCCACAAGTTCCAGGATCTTGCAATTGTAGACACTAAGATGAATGAAACTTCCCTTTGTGGCGTTTACTTTAATATATATATATATTTAACCTTTTTCTTCTAGAATATCTAGAACTACCATAATCGCTCTCCAATCTTTAAATAGGAGGATAAACGTGGTTCAACGCACTGAAAGCCACGTCCTTCTACATTAACAACAATGTTAATACCAATTGAGCTAAGACTCAATCCACCATTTTAACCTCTCTCTTTTTGACATTCTAAGTATTTTTAATTTTTAGTTATTTTAATTTTATTCATTTATATGTTTTTGGATTAAATATGTTTAACTCATTATTTTATTAATTCTAAAATTTTCTTTTTAAAAAATCAAGTTATATATTTATTTAATATAAAAATATTTTTTTTAAAATTACATATTTAATTAATAAAAAATTAAATAAATTTATAAAATAAAATATATTATAATTTTAAATATTATATATATATGAAATTTAACTACATCTTTAAATTGGTATCTTTAAAGGTAATTTTTTTTTTTTCATCTCATCACTACTATTGAGTTTGCATCCAAACACATATATCACCTCTGATTTCAATTAGAGTTGAAAAAACAAGCTCGAGCCAAAAAGCCCATGTAACACTTCACTCCCAACTCGACCATCGGATTCGAGAGGTGAGATGTCATTTTCTTTGCCAAAGCAACAATAATCCCATTACAACATCCAAAAGAAGAATCATAGGAACGACTTAAGTTAAATCATGCATTCAATGAAATAAATGAGTTTTAAAACTTCTAAAAGTATTATTAATTCAAACATGGGTTCTAAGTAAGCTTACAAAAGCTCTCATGAATCACCGATAACAAAAGAGGGACCAAAATGCAAAAAACAACTAAAATAGGGGTTTTATTGTGACATTGAAGGATGTATGCGTGACACTAAGGATAGTTAACCCTTGGTGTTGTGACTTTTCCAAGGTATATCGCGACTTTGAAAGCAGTAACATGATGTTTCGACTTCAGCAGGGAAATGTCGCAACTATGGAGACAACAACTTGATGGTTGCGACTTCAACATGGGAATGTAGCGAGTTGCGACTTTGGAGACAATTTTCTCAATATTACATCATTTCTTACAAACGTGCCAAACACCAATTCCATTTGATCTAATGTGACCCAAAAACTCATCTCATCACATCATGGGACATTATGCACAAAGTCCAATTACCATTCTTGGCATATCTAAACATCTATAAACATATGATCACAAGTATATACACATGCATTATAGGTTCATGCATCATACTCTTCTACTTGGCATGCAAACAATATCTCAATTACAAGCATAACATAACCAAAATAAGCAAGCAAAACATTATATCACTAGTTTAATACATATACATACCACCAAACATATATGGTCACCTTCAAAATGCAACATTTCCTACTATAATTATGAAAACAATAGGATGAACCTAAGGATCAATTCAAGACACTAGGTACATGCCACTTACTACAAGTACATAGAAAACTATACAAACTTTGTTAAGTCAAAAATTGAATATTGGATGCTGTCGAATACCTTGAAACTTCGAGATCTAATATACCTACACACGAAAATAAATAAAATCGTACACTGAGTAATAGGGCTCAGTGGTGTTAATATGATTTAAGGCATTAATCTAATATAAGCAAGATACCAAATACATTTAATATGAAATTCAAATACTATCTAAATCATAATTTCATTTCTTGTCTCATAAACTTAACATCATGTTTTATGCTATTTTACATGTCATATACCAATATTTAATCCCTATACAATTACATTTCAATCATATATATTATAGCATATCACAAGGACCATTTCACTTTCTCATTACTTTCTTAAATATACTGATTATTTTATAACCATATTGGCCCTAGGGCTCATATTAACTGGATTATATGGTCTTTCACATGCCATCTTTTATTACTTCAACATTAATATACAATTACACAATTCAATATCCAATGTCAATAAGCAAATTACATGTTTCATAATCCCCATTAACCAGACACGGACTCAAGACAGATACACAGATGATCCAACCATCACACCAATATATCCGCCACTCAATGCCTCATCGGTACGTCCTAAGTATAACACACGTTCCGTGCCTCATAGATATAAACTGAAGTAAAATATATAAATACGTTTAGCACCTCATTGGTATGTTTGAAGTAAAATATGCGCTCCATGCATCATCGATATAAACCAAAGTAAGATCCCGTACACTGATCCTATGGCATGTCAACTATACCCAACTCTATTTGAGACCATTAATAGCGTATTCAATGTTTCAAATATATATATATATATATATATATATGGTTCAAATATCATAGTCTAATACATAACAAATTCACATCATGCTCAAACCAATTTCTACCATTTCATATAATCATATGCACTATTATCACATTTTTTACAAGTTACCAACTATTTCATACTTACCTATTTACGAGACAAATAGATTCATTACCTTACACAAGCTAATTGCAACAACCATATATATAATTTGAATTCAAATCATGAAAGCTCGAACCGGAATAGGCTACTCGTCTATGAACTTTGTCTTTCCTTTATCTCGAGACAATTCAACATCGACTTTAGTTACGTACGATGAATTTGATAGCAAAAAATAATACCTTTTTTACAAAACACATGAAAACACAAAAATTTAACATTATTTTATTTTATTCATTTTAGTTCCTATATTTGAAATATTCGTATCTTTTGGTATTTAGTATCAAATCAAAATCCGATTTCACATTCCTTCATTAGGGACCCCAAACTTTTGATCTATAACATAATTTTCTAACATATTTCACTTTATTCAATTTAGTCTCTAATGTCATAAAATTAATTATAAGGCTTAGTTGAATTTCTAATCAAATACATCACTTTTTACTATTAACTTAATTCTAACATGATTTTAACTCATTATTTGTAACACCCCCAACTCGTATCCCTTGTCAAAACTGGGTTAAAGAGCATTACCGGAGTTTACAGATCAAACATACAGAAATTTCAAACATTTCATATCATCAAAACAAGTTATCAAAGCATCATTTTAATCCAAATTATAAACATATCGAATCCAAATCAATTTTGCCTAGTTCATGAGCACTTAAACATAGAATTAAATTCACATGCACCTATCTAGATTTAGTTCAATTTACCATGCCATAATATGGCTTCAAAAACAAACACATATTTTTATGTATAAAACCAACCAAAAGTAAACTTATAACCTCATTTACAATCAAACCACAAAATAACTATTATTTAGACACCTTAGGTACATGCCGGCACAAAGGATAAACATCACCACATTTGAGTTCGGGATCGTTGTTGGATGCTGAATCGGCGATCAAAAGTTAAGTACCTAACCTGCGCATGGGAAACAAAACCGTACGCTGAGTAAAACTCAGTGGTATTTCTATAATTCGAATATTTAAAGACAAAATAATATATAGGCACAATTAAATATTAAGCACAATTGAATAATTAAAATTCACATTTATTTATACAATAGCATTAACCATTCAATACTCAAATCATAAATACATCATTTTATATCATACTCAATTCTCATTATTTGCCATAAAATAACTTCTCACAATATATTACACATTTCACTTAAACAACAATAATGTTCATTCCATGTCTAATTCATGAATACACAATTCATGTGTCTCAATCCATATTTCAATTCACAGTCCCATTTTCATTTCACATATAATATCATCCAACATTGATCATAATGTCATTTTATTTAATTACCCCTATTAACACGACTTGGACTCGGACGGATACACGGATCCAACCAAAACACACTAGTTTGGTACCCAGTACCTCATTAGATAATTCGAAGTAATAAATTGACATCCAGTGTCTCATCAGCTAAACCGAAGTAAATTGGCACCCAGTGCCTCATTGAATTAATCTGAAGTAGTAAATTGGCACCCAGTGTCTCATCAACTCAAAGTCGAAGAAATCCCTGAACTCTTCCAATCTTATGGCATGCTATTTATATCCGACTTAGCCCGATATAGTTAATAGGGTTTCAATTCACTTTTCAAATACAACCAATATTCATTTCAATTCAAATAATCAATATATTCAATATATATATACCAATTCAATCAATATAAATTCAATAAATTTATCACATACTAAATCAATCCATTTCAATTGCAAAGCACAATAATTCTCACCTCAACACTTATCATATACATTAAATTGAATTATAACAATTAACAACTAAATTCAGATTATAAAAATACAAACCAGAAATTTCGAGCTATTCCTCGTCGACTTTATCTTTCCCCTTTTTAGTCGAGGATTCCGGTACGATGTTAGCTACGGAATTAAAACAATTAAAATTTATCAATACAATACAATTTAAATTTCATATTGAATATTTCAACTTTTTACTCAACATTTGTCTAAATTCTAATTTAATCCTTAGACCGAGACTAATTTTATTTCTTCACAATCAATTCTAAATTTTCATTCAATTTCCATTTTAAACTAGATTTAACTCTCTAATTTCACTTAAATCCCTAAATTTCAAAATTTTCACAATTTAGTCCCTATTACTCAAAATTTACAATTTATTCTACAATTCAATCCTTTTTCACTTCTAACTTAAAAATCTATCAATTTAATCCCTAATACTCAAATTATTCAATATAGACAACATTTAAAAACTCAATAATTTCTAAAATTTTGACATGGGTTGGGTAGTATTTAATACCGAGACTCCAAAAACATAAAAATTACAAAAAAAAGGACTAAATTGACTAACCAATTGAACTTAGAAACTTTTGAAGCCTTTAGCCCTTCGTCTTCTTCTTTCTCCCTTTTCTTTCTTTTTTTTTTCTGTTTTTCGTTTTGGCTTTCTTTCTTTTTTTATTTCTTTTATTACTTATTTATTTTATTATTATTATAATATAGTATACATATACTTACATATTAAGTAAATATATATTTTATACAATATATATTATATTACAACTTATGCCGCCTCAGCTAAAGGCAATGGCATAATTGTTTCTTTAGTCCATTTAATTTTTCTTTAATCTATAATTCAACTTTCACCCTTTATGCAATTTAGTCCTTATACCTAATTACTCTTAATTTATGCAAATTCACCTAACCAAAACCTAATTAACTACACAACTAGCTTCGTAAATATTTATTAAAAATATTTTCGAGTCTAATTTATGGGAACGGAGTCACGAGAATGCAGTTTTTTTTAATTTGGTCCTTTTTAATTAATTAACTATTGAAACGTTAAAATTTCTTAACGAAACTTTAATACCACCTTAATGACACTCCGTAAATATTTATAAAAATATTTACGGCTCAGTTTATAAAAATAAGGTCCCGATACCTCATCTTCTAAAACCACTTGACCTTAATAAATCACTTATATAGCATAAATTATCAAATAAAAAACCTTTTTTTTAAAAAAAATCACATTTGACTCGTAAATATTAAATAATAATACTTACGAACTTACTCGTCGGATTTGGTGGCCCCGAAACCACTGTTTCTGACACCACTGAAAAGCGAGCTGTTACATCATCCATATATTCATTATCTTCGAGCTCAAAACCATGAAAAATCACTAATGATATGTAACGCCCCAAAATCCTTTATCAATTATTTTCGTATATTGTTGTTACATAAATACATGTCTGCTTCAGTGGTTAAGTGTTCTGGAATGTGTCTGAGAAGTCTTAGGTTCAAGCCTTAGCTTGGGCAAAATTTTGTTTTTGTTTGAATAAAACCACATCTTTAGACAGTAGGCTTATAATTAAATGTTAGTAAAAAAATGTCAGAATGGGCTTGCTGGTCTAGTGGTTAAGTGGAGTGTTAAGTGTGCTGAAGGTCTTGAATTCGAGTCCTAGTATGCGCAAGTGAGAGTTTTATTTTGCTACCAGTACCATGTGCATGTTCTAGCTTAGCCAAAACACTAAAGAGTTTAAGTGGGATTCAAATTGGAGGGTTGAGAGATTGGAGGAGATTTTTGAGGAGTGGATCAAGGGATGTGGGGAGTAGTGGTGCCGAAATTAATTTCCTTCCCAAAATTCGGCTTCCTCTGTCGAAATCTCTTTTCCCCTTTTCATTTTTCTTTTCCCTCTTCTTTCTCTCCCTCAAGCCTTGTGCTGCCAATTTCCTAATTCTGGTCACTATCGAAAGTTCCTTTTCGCTTCTCATTTGTTTTGAAAATCCATTCCTCTTCCTCTGTCGAATTGACTTTGCTCCTTTTTCTCTTATACGTTTTTGAGCCTCCATCTTGTTCAACGATTAACTGCACTTTTTCGGTAAGTGATAATGGTGCTTGAAGTTTCGGCTTTTGAGTTGTTAAATTGTGGTTTTTGTTTAACTATTTTTGACAGCTATAAATCAGGGGTGAGGGGCTGTGCTAGTGCCGAATTCCTTCTATTATTCGGTTCTCTTGCTCTCTTTCGGTAAGTGCTATAGATGAAATCCTTATTCCCTTTCTTCTTTTGCCTTTAAGTTGGTGACTAATGGCAATTGTTATGGAAGTTAAGGAAGGATTTAGGAAACTCCTAATCAATCGCTAGAGATTAAGATTCGTGGAAATCACAATGGTTCATTTGAAGGTAACTCTACACTGTTCTATGAATGGATTGTTGGTTTCGAGTTTTCTTTTAACCGTAAAGTAGGACTGATAGTGGTGTTTGATTGGTCAAATTTAGGTTCGTGAGGGCTCGAGAAACTGTTCGTGGTGAATCGAAATAAGGTGTGTGTAAACACTGTTCTGCAATCGAAAATCGGTAAAAAGCCGAAAAGTGTGAATCGTCGACGCCACACAGGCTTGCGGCTACCCGTGTGGTAGGCCGTGTGACTAAACATGGCTGTGTGATCGACGAGGCCGACCATGTGCGATTTCATGGGCCGAGCTGAACTAGGCCATGTGGGCCCACACGAGCAAATTGCACGGGCGTGTAGAAATTATTGGGGCAGGCCGTCCATTTCACACGGCCAAGGCCATTTTGGGTCGTGTGGGCTAGCATCATGGGCTCGTAGGCCCATTTTCACTGTTTGACTGCTAAGGTCGTACGGGTCGCCCGAGTCGACTGTGGACCTACTGATTGGGTCGGTAAGCTTACTTACACCCTTAATTGACTGAATGACTGTTATGCCCCTGTGTGATATTTTTGTATATATGTACATGTAAGGCTATATCTTAGCATGCTATGTAGACTGTACCGAATACATACACGATACTATGACATGATTGCATGATACATTGCATGGGGATGGGTTGTTATTGATCAGAGGAAGTGTACTGAAAGGCTTCGAGCCTAAATTACTAGCAGCCCAGCTGCATATCACTATATAGTGCCGCATTCAGTACTCTCTGGAGTGTAGGGATAGGTGGGTTGATTATATCCCCACATGGAGTGTAGGGTTGGACGGAGATGGAGTGTAGAGGCTAAATGGGTAGGACTTTATACTGTTTCATATGTTACTGCACTGATTAATGTTACTATAATGGGACAGGGCCCAAGCACATGAGTGTTTTGTACTGAGATGGGCCAAAGCCCAAACTAAAATTGATACTACTACCGTAAATGGCTTAGGCCCAGTCTGTTACTGCTTGCATTTGACTGTATAATTGCATGGGGATCACACACTGAGTTTTTGTAAACTCACCCCTTTTGTTTTACTGTACAGGTAATCCTCAACCATAGGCGAATTGGTGTAGCGAGGGACTCAGAGGTGGCCACACGTCCACGTATATTTTCGTACTTGATTATGTTTTTAAGTATTATTATTACTTGGGGTATTTTTACTGTAAATGGCTATTATGGGTTTTTACTTTAATTTGGGATTTTTATTTTGATTAATAACTGCTAGTAATGGAGACAACTAAGTTTTCAAAAAAATTAGACCTTTTTAACAAATTATACACGAAAACGCAAACTATTTTAAAAGCTTTCGCAATAAATGATGATTTGAAAAAATAATAACGTTTTTAAAAAAATATATAAATAACTTTTCAATGATTCATACTTTAAAAATGAGCGACCCGTTTTTGACTCATCATTGAATAATACAAAGTGATTAAATATAAATGAGGGTTTCAACGATAACATATTTTACGAAAACACTTCAATGTGACATCGCCAGATTCGGCCATAACATCCAGGCCGGGTTTGGGGTGTTACATTTAGTGGTATCAGAGCCAGGTTGGAAAACTCGGCTGTGGATTGGGTTTTAAAAAATTGAAATTCCTAAAGAACTATTTTCAAATGATTTGAAGTGTTTTGAAAGGTTTTACTGAATGTGTGGTACACCGAGTCTCCTTCGCCGATTCTATATGTTCTCTCTGAAAATTATATTATGATTTGAATTAAAACTGCTATAAGTATGATTATCGAGACTACTGTAGGTAGTATACCATACTGCAAAAATCTTAGTAGTGTACACTGAGACTGTAGCAAAAAAGATATATACTGCGCTCTACGAAAATGAATATTGAATTACTGATACATTTTTACATAAAACTTTGTTAATAATTATTGAAACTGTAAACTGATCTACATAAAACTGTTAATTTAGATAAACGCGAATAGACAGTGAGCACTAGAGGTACTCGTGGGCGGGATACAAGAGGCCATGGTAGAGACCGTAGAGGTGCTCGAGTTGGGTCCTCGTCTTCTAGCCACATACCTAATTTGGAAACCAGTGAGACACCGGCTTCACCTGTGACTGAGACTGGGTATCATGATCGAACGGCTGGGGACGACGCACTGTCCCAAGCCATGTTAAGAATTCTAGAGAGGGTCGCTAGGACTAATACTGGAGCTGGAGGCCACAGGTCAGTTACGGAACGACTCCGGTCCAATGGAGCTGAGATTTTTAGGGGTATTACTGGGGTTGCCCCTAATGTGGCTGAGTACTGGATAAAGGCCATAGAGAGAATTATGGACGACCTGGACTGCACCCCTGAGCAAAAATTAAAGGGTGCTGTATCGCTACTACGAGATGAAGTATATCAGTGGTGGCTCACTGTAAAGGAGGGCACTCAGCCCGAATGAATAACCTGGGAATTCTTCAAATCTGCCCTCTAGGGAAAATACGTGGGTGCCAGTTATATGCCCAGAGGAGAGAGTTTTTAAATCTGGCTCAGGGGGACAGATCAGTGGCTGAATATGAGGTCGAGTTCTTAAGGCTGAGCCGCTATGCGAGAGGTATGGTGGCGACTGAGTACGAGCGATGTGTTCACTTCGAGGACGACCTCAGAGATAGCGTAAGAGTTCTTATAGCTCCATAGAGGGAGCGAGACTTCGCTGCATTAGTGGATAAGACAAAGATCGCCGAAGAGGTTAAGCGCACTGAGCGCCAGAACCGAGAGAAAGATAGAGGTAAGAACAGGAGGGATTTGGAGCCCTCGAGTTCCATTCAGAGGCCTAAGAAAAAGGCTAGAGTGGATGGGCTGGTCAGAGTTGGGGCCCCTATGGTTGCTATTGGTCAACAGTCTTGTACCGATTGTGGGAGACGCCATCAGGGCGAGTGCTGGAAAAGAATTGGGGCATGTTTAAGGTGTGGTTCATTGGAGCACCGTATCAGAGAATGTCCACGGAGGCTTGATTAGATGCAAGCTCCTGGCATGGGTACTGCACAATCGTGGAGGGGCGTTCAGCAGCCACTGAGAGGCCGCAGTCAGGCTCGAGGTGGTAATGGGTTGGGCTGTGGACAGAGAGCACCGGGTAGAGGTGCTAATCAGACTGAGGTGAGGCAGCCGGCTCTTGTATATGCTACACGTCGTCGAGAGGAGGGGATGCTCCGGATGTCATCACGGGTATGTTCTTAATTTTTAATGTACCTTATACTGCATTGATAGATATAGGATCCACTCATTCCTATGTTGCCTACTCTGTTACTAAAAACTTGGGGATTTCGGTTGAGAGTACTCCGAGTGAAATTACGGTATTAAGTCCATTGGGGCAGTCCATTCATGTAACGCCCCATTTTTTTTTAAATTCAACTTTTGGTAATTTTGACATGAATGAGTGTCTGGTTCAGTGGATATGTGTTCTGGGTGTGTATGGTAGGTCCGAAGTTCAAGTCTCAACTTGGGTGAGTTTTGGTATTTTTATGAATAAAGCCCAAACCCTGGTTAGTAGGCTTATAAGTTAAAGTGTGTAAGTAATTAACAGAATGAGCTTGCTGGTCTGGTGGTTAAGTGGAGTGTTGGAGATGTTGGTGGTCTTGAGTTTGAATCCCTGTGTGAACATTATTTTCGGCTATCACGCCCAAAGAGTTTGTGTTTGATTGAAAATCTGACAGTAAGGAGAGATTTGGGGAGATGATAGGGGAAATATTAGAAAATCTGTTCAGTTTTGCCCTCCCCAACAAAAACAAAATTTCGACATTCTCCTTTTCCTAAATTTCTCTACCGTTTCCCTTCTTTTTCCCTAGCTTACTACCGTTTTTCCCTTTTCCCATCGACACCGCACATCCCTATGGTTAGTGTGTATTCGGAAAGTTAAGAGGTACGTTATGATTCGTTTTGGGTATAGTAATGGAGTATTAAAGGTTTACTTTTTTGATTAGGGGGCAATCAAGGAACTGTGGACGACTTTTCGGGGTTTTAGCAGTGGGAAACCATTGTCGTTCGTTAAAGGTAAGGTTGTCGGTAAGTTTCGGGAAATTTCCTGTTAATAACAACTGAGGTTAAGTGACTAAATCGGGGCTTTAATTTGCCGAATATATGTGCTGAAGTGCTTGGGAGTCGTTTTAGCTACAATCAAAACCAGGTGTGTACCCGAAAATACAGAAAACGAGGTTCTGGCGAAAGTCGAAAACCTCACTGTCGATGCCACACGGGCGTGTGGTCGCCCGTGTGGTAGGCCGTGTGCAAGACTGTTAGTCACCACACTGCCGTGTGATCGATGAGCTAGGTCGTGCGCGAGTGACATGGCCATGTGACGGCTGGGCAAGGCCGTGTGCGACACACAGGCTCGACCAATTGGGCGTGTGGGCCACACGGGCGTGTGGGCCCACATGGGTGAACCACACGGGCGTGTGAGATTCTGGGCCAGACCGTGTGATCCACACGGCCAAGGTCAATTTGGGCCGTGTGGGCCACACGGGCATGCCACATGAGCGTGTGAGCCCATTTTTCTGTAATGTTCTGTAAGGTTGCACGGGTCGCCCTAGTCGACTGTGGACCTAATGTAGGGTCGGTAAGCTTTACCTAGACCCCTAATTATGTGACTTGACTTTCTGATTTTTGTACCGAGCATGAATTTTGATATCTGAATGTATGAACTGTGTTTGCATAATAGCATGACATGTTATGCATGTTGCATTGCATCGGGGTGGGTTGATGATTCAGAGAAAGTATCTGAAAGGTTCTCAAGCTCATTATCCGCAGCGGCCAGTTTGCAACTTTACGATTATGTCTTGCATTTGGTACAGCATGGTGTGTAAGGATGGGTGGGTTGATTTTATCCCCACATGGTGTGTAGGGTTGGACGGAGTTGGTGTGTAGAGGCTGGTGGGTAGGATTCTGCTATTCCGTTTGATCTGTTTATTATGACTGAAATGGGCTAAGGCCCTAGACCATATCTGATTCTGTATCTGAGTGGGCTAAAGTCCACACCATTTCTGTAATGGGCTCAGACCCGAACTGTGAATTGATGTATGTTATCTGTTATTACTATGTGCATGTTTTCTGTGGGGATTACACATTGAGTTTGCGAAAACTCACCCTTTTCTGTTTAATCTATTCAGGTAATCCTCAGCAGTAGACGGATCAGTGCGGCGGAGGACTCAGAGGTGACCACGGTTCTGGACCTGTATGGTTTTTGCTTTTATTTATGGTTTTGATTATATTTAGGAAGTTTTATGTAACTATGGCCTTTACGGATTATCGTTTAAATTTGGGATTTTTATTTTATAACTGCTAGTAGTAGGATAAGATGCTAATTTTCACAATAAACAAATGTTTTATCAAATACATCCGAATTCACAAATTATTTTAAAAGCTTCCGCAATGTGTATTGTTTTTGAAAATGGATAATGAATGAATAAACGACACATTTTTTACGGTAACCTAAGATATCGAAAATAGCTTTATTGCATTTACGTTTTCTAAAGCACTATCATGTGACATCGCCAGATTCGGCCATAATGTCTTGGCCAAGTTTGGGGTGTTACATTTAGTGGTATCAGAGCCAGATTGCAAAACTCAGCTGTGGATTTGGGTGTTAAAAAATTAGGTTTTTCGAAATGAATTTATTGTATGATTAAAATATTTTTGACCGAGTATGTGGTACACCGAGTCTCCGGCGCCGATCCTGTAAGTGTTCTGAATTCTGTGTAAATTTGTCTGAAATACTATTTGCATGCTTGAAACAGCCTTAGGTAGTATACTGTACTGAAAACACTTTAGATAGTGTAAACTTAAAACTGTAGCGAAACTGGATATCGTAGTCAAACTGCAATTCGCGATAACGAACTCTTAACTTTAGATACTATTTTGCATAAAACATTTGTTAACAAATATTGGAACTGTAACTAATGCATAAAACTATTAATCCAGATAAATTCTGAAATTACAATTAGTGCACGAGGTATCCGCGGACGGGGTACTAGAGGCCATGGTAGAGGCCGTATGAGGGCTCGAGTTGGGTCCTTCACATCTGAAAATCTGCCTAATCTGTATTCGAACGAGACACCGATCTCACCTGTTATAGAGACTGGGTCTCATGATCGTGAGGATGGGGATGATGCACTATCCTGAGCCATGTTACAAATTTTAGAAAGGGTCGCTGGGCCCAACACCGGATCTGGGGACCGTGGGTCGGTTACGGCACGACTCCGGTCCAATGGGGCTGAATTATTTAGGGGTGTCACGGGAGTTGCCCCAAGTGTGGCCGAGTACTGGATGAAGGCCACAAAGAGAATCATGGATGATTTGGACTTTACTGCTGAGCAGAAGCTTAAGGGGCCTGTCTCTCTACTTCGCGATGAAGCGTATCAGTGGTGGCTAATTGTTAAGGAGGGCACTCAGCCCGACCGTTCGATGTGGGACTACTTTAAGGCAGCTTTCCAGAGTAAGTATGTGGGAGCCAGCTACAACGATGTTAGGAGGCGTGAGTTTCTTAATCTCACCCAAGGAGACCGTTCAGTGGCTGAATATGAGGCCGAGTTTTTGAGACTGAGCCGTTACGCCCAGGGCATGGTGGCGACTGAATATGAGCGATGCGTCTATTTCGAGGATGAACTCAGGGACAGCCTACGGGTTCTGATAGCTTCGCAGAAGGAGCGTGATTTTTCTGCTCTAGTGGAAAAGGCGAAGATCGCCGAGGAGGTTAAGCGCGCTGAGCGCCAAAACCGCGAGAAATGAAAGAATAAGGGGGAATCAGAGCCCTCGAATTCTATGGTGAGGCCTAAGAAAAAGGCCAGATCTGATGGGTCAGTAAGAGCTGGGCCTCCTGTTGAACCTACTGGGTTGGCGCTTTGTGGGCACTGTGGTAGACGCCATCCGGGCGAGTGTTGGGGGACGACTGGGGCATGTTTGAGATGTGGGTCGACTGAGCACCATTTTCGGGATTGTCCATTGAGAACTGATTAGGTGCGAGCTCACAGTATCGGTCTTTGCCACACCGCAAGGGCGATTCAGCCCGACCACCTAGGGGCCGAGGACAGGCCAGGGGTGGTAATGGCATGGGCCGAGGACAGAGAGCACCGGGCAGAGGTGTGGGACCGACTGAAGTGAGGCAGCCTGCACTAGTTTATGCTGTACGTCGCCGAGAGGATGGTGATGCTCTGGGCGTCATTACGGGTACGTTCTTAATTTTTGATGTACCATACACTGCATTGATAGACATAGGCTCTACACACTCTTACGTAGCTAGCTCTGTGTCTGAAACTTTGGGGATTTCGGTTGAGAGTACTTCGAGCGAGATAACTGTTGTGAGTCCGTTGGGGAAAACTATCCGGGATAGTAAATTGTTTAGAGACGTTCCGCTAGAGGTTCAAGGGACAGTATTTTTGGCTGATCTGATGGAGCTCCCATTTGGGGAGTTCGATTTGATTTTGGGAATAGGCTGGCTGGTCAAGCATCGGGTGAGTCTGGACTGTGCTACAAAAAGGGTTAGTCTGAGAACTGAGGGGGATAGCGAGGTAGTGGTGATTGGGGAATGTCGGGATTATCTGGCGAATGTGATTTCTGCGTTGGTGGCGGAAAAGTTTGTACGAAAAGGATGTGAGGCATTCTTGGCCTACATCAGTGTTTTGAATTCTGGGGACTCTTCGGTTAGGGACATCAGAGCCGTAAAGGACTTTCCGGATGTTTTTTCTGAGGAACTACTGGGTCTGCCTCTGAGCCAAGAGGTAGAGTTTGGAATTGATCTCTATCCTGGTACAGCTCCGGTGTCCATCGCCCCTTATAGAATGGCACCGAAAGAGCTTGTGGAGCTTAAGGCTCAGATTCAATAGTTACTGGATCGTGGGTTCATCCACCCTAGTGTGTCTCCATGGGGAGCACCTGTGCTGTTTGTGAAAAAGAAGGATGGATCCATGCGTATGTGTATCGACTACTGTCAATTGAATAAGCTGACCATTAAGAACAAGTACCTACTACCGAGAATAGATGATTTATTTGACCAGTTCAGAGGGGCTTCTGTTGATCGTTATGTCAGAGTCTTAAAATTTATATAATGAATGATCTAGCCTAGAAACTAACTGTGACAATGATTGAGGCAAGCGCACCTATCGAACAGTAGTATAGTTTAGTGGCAAGACCGGATTGTCAAACCCAAAGGAATGAAAAGTACTAATACTAACTTTCTTTCTATTATTTAGCCTAGGAATTGAAGTGAATTATTGTTTAATCTAAAATTAACTATTTACTAAGCTAAAGACGCTAATACAAAGAGAATGAATTGGGGAAATACTTGTGGGAAAAACCAATTGATTAAGACAATACCCAAGGAAGAATCCACCTAGACTTGATTTGTTATCTAACTCAACGCACGATTTTTATTCACTTGACTTGATCCGTAGGATTCCCTAATGTATATTAATACCTCCGTCGAGGCTACTAACGTCTAACCCTAGGTTGATTAATTGAAATCTCTTTCTAATTAAAACCCCTAAGGTTGCATTAACTCAATCTATGGACTCCCATATTAGGTTTGACCCTAATCTGGCAGATTTTCGTCATCCTATGTCTAGGGTTGCGATCAACTCCGCTTAACTATGCTAGATCTACTATTAGACAGGGAATTTTGCTCCACTACCTAAGCACATCAATACTTGAATCAATACCCTGAAATATCAAAGCAAGAATTAAGAACACACAATTAAGAACAAATCAAGTATTTATCATATAGTTCAGAAAACAATAACAAGATCCGTCTTAGGTTTCATCCCCCTCAGGTATCTGAGGGTTTAGTTCATAATTATAAAAGAATACATTTCAGAAGAAAATATAAAACAAAACATAAGAAAACCCTAAAACCCCCTGAAGGAATTGAAGGAGAGATCTGTCATCTTGAGTATGATTTCGGCTTCTTGAGATGAATCAACTGGCTTTCTTCGAGTAAATCCCACGATTTTGACCTCTATGGCTCAGCTCATTGGCCTCTATGGACGGCCCCTGACCAAAAGCCCTCTAGGGTGTTTATATAGGCTTTTGGAATGGCTTTCTTTGCCTCTAAGTACCCTATTCCGAGTGAAATTCCTCTTTGTCACGGCAGGGACACGCCCGTGTGGCACGCCCGTGTGAATCGACTTCAGGCCGTGTTCGAGCCTGCTAAAGGGGCACGGCCGTGTGGTTTGGGCCCAGGCTGTGTTGATTTCCTAATTTGGCCCATTGGCCCGTTTTAAGCCCGTTTTCTGTTCTTTTCATCGTCCCATGCTCTCCCGAGTATAAAACATGAAATTAAAGGATTAAGAGCACCAAATTCCATAATTCAAGGGATAAATCATCCAAAAGCATGCTAAATGTGGAGATAAAATATGTTACTATTACGGTTTATCAAATACCCCCACACTTAAGCTTTTGCTTGTCCTCAAGCAAAAATCTCAACTTACAATTAAAATAGAATTTCCTCAATTCATAACCTTCATCAACAATGTTTCATCATAATTCATAGGTAATTCATACATTGATAACTTAACCAGAAAGTTCCTAAAGATTCAAACAATCAAAGTCATTGTTTTTATAGTACGAAAAATAGGTGTTTCCCCTTACCTAAATAATTACCTTTAATTCAAAATCGACAAAAATTGACATCCTCACTAAAGGTTCACTCAAATCATTCAAAGTGTTTAAGGTTCAAAATTAAGCACTCAGAAGTCGAACATGAAAAGTTAATCTCATAGGCTTGCATGAAAATCAAATCTCCACCACTGTAAAGTGATATGATACACAAATCAAAAGGTCTTTTATGGGTTGTAACAGGGCTTGGGTTAAAGGTGTGGATAAAGGCTGAATTAGAGGGTTAGAATCGAGACTGAATTGACAAATTACCTAACTAAAAAGTTGTACTTAATAATTACATCACGGAAACTTAATACTAATAACCTGAGCTTCTTTTAAAGATAATGAAATTAACAGTTTGAGCTCAAATAACATAGAAATAAAAATGAATATACTTCTTTTTTTGAAGAACAAATCAAGTCACATACAATAATAATAAGATAGAATTTAACAACTGATATAAAGAAAATAGTTAAGTAACCGACCAAATCAAATCTCGATATAGGGGTAGTCAAGAGAAATGGTTATAACAAATGCAAGATGGGTTTTGAGTTAATATTAGTGGGTGAGTCAATAAAAGGGTTGTTAAGATCAAAGGGGTTCACTAGGGGTTAATTATGGAGGTAGGCTTTTTGGGAGTAAGTGGGTTAAAACTTAGGTGCCTTTATCATCTTAGTATATCAAATCAAAGGTGTGGTCTCAACATGTATAATCGAAGCAAGTTCTAGAATAACAAATCAATGTTATCACACTCATAATCAATAAAGTGAGCAAGAAAAAGAATATGCTCTGAAAGGCTCAAAATCTCACAAAAATTACGGGCTTTTTGATATCAACCTTGTAAATTTCGAACTTCAAGATAATCATTAGATTCGGGTAGACAACCTAACAAAAATTTTTAATTCTGAAAGATAGACTTATCATGCTTGATTCTCTAGTCCCCTAAAGTTTAAATCATCAATGCACAATTAACTATGACTTAATCCAAAGCATATCAATGAAAATCATAAATCAAAGGAAGTTTTATTTTAATCATAATATGAGAAAATTATTTAAGAACAAGATATAATTCAGGATTCGAGAATAATAAAAAAAGTTAGGCACTTTCCTGAATAAATTTCACCCCCCACACTTAAAATGTACATTGCCCTCAATGTACAAATATAACAATTATAATAAGAAAAGCACAAGATAGGGAAAGAATTGAAACTTCCTGAATTTTGGATAGAGTCAGAGAAAAAAAAATCTGGAAAGTTCGGGCCGCGTTGGAGGACGACATTTCTGTAGAGGTGGATACTAGGGTCGTGGTGGTGTGATTCCCAAGCAGCCTGAAGAACCTAAAACCAAAAAACTAAAATAAAATAAATTAAATTGAGCATAAGAGAGTTAAAGAGAAGGAAAATAAAGGAGAAGAGAAAAGACAAATAAAAACTAAATGGCCTCAAATGTCCTCGGCTTGTCTAGTGAATGAAGCGGCCGGCATGAACTTATGTAGATCGGTCTCCCACGGGGAGACTGTGCTAGGATCCTTCCGCTTCTTCGACATAGGTAATGTTAAAACTGCGGAGATTTTGGGGCGGAGAATGAGAGAAAATGGAAAGGGGGAGAGTGTAAAGGGTATGGATGAAAGGGAATGGGTGAGAAATGGAACAAGGGGTGTTTTAAATAGAAGTTTCAAATCTGGGTACATCCTCACGCGCCCGTACCATGGGCGTGTTAGGTCACATGGCCGTATCGCACGGCCGTGTTATGCTTTGTTCGTTTTTCCCACACCCGTTTCGTGGTCACCATGCCCATGTTTGATAAAACAGTGTCGACCACGGCCGTATCGCACGGCCGTGGTGTTTAGTCGGAGACTTTGTGACTTCCCTCGGTGTCGGCCACGGCTATATCGCACGGCCGTGCCCATTTATAATCGTCCGTGATCTTGGGAATCTTTCATCATTGGCTCATACTACCTCTGCCATGTCAGTACAGATGTCCGTAGTATCCACACGGCCACGGCCACGGCCGTGTGCAAGGCCGTGTGATATGGAAATCTGCACTTTTTGTTAGTTAATAGTTAAATGCTAAAAAAGGAAAAAAATTAAAAGTAAAAATAGAAATGAAAAAGAATGAACGGGGTTAGTGCTCGGGTTGCCTCCCGAGAAGCGCTCGTTTAGAGTCTTAAGCTGGACTTTCCTCTCGTTTGCAAAATCAAGATGGTTTGAAGAGTTGAACATCGCCTCTCACGCTATCAATTCTATTATCATGATAAAGTTTGAGTCGAGTGGCGTTTACCTTAAAAGTGCCGAATTCAAAGTGAGTTACCTCGACCGTTCCATATGGGAAGACATTGCATACCTCGAGAGGGACTTCTTTGTTTGTATTCAGGTCTGATGTGTTGATTCGAGGGTCTTCCTTATTCAACAATACCTAATCTCCTATCTTGGAATAATTTGCTATTCCTAATAGCGCGTCTGGGGGTTCCCTTGGTTTTGCTTCGTGTGATTTTGCTTTCTCCTTGAAATGTGTCTTCCACTCGTCTAGTTCATCAATAGGAAGCCTTCGTTCCTCATGGGTTATTTCTTTGTTGGCATGAGGTATCAGATCTGGCTCAGTTGTGTTGTGCCGTGGTGCTTCCTGAAAAGAAGGTTTAACTGAATGGTCATTAATAAAATTAATTTTCTCACCTTGATTACTTGATTTCCTAGCCGAGTGAAGAGCTTGAAGAGTGACTGTCTCGTCACCTACGCGAAGTATGAGTTCACCTGTATTAATGTCAATTTTTGTTCTAGCAGTGGCTAAAAAGGGTCTTTCCAAAATTAAATGGATCGTATTGTCCTCATACATGTCTAAAACGACAAAGTCTACCGGGAATATGAACTTATCAATTTTCACGAGTACATCTTCGATTATACCCCTAGGAATTCTAATAGTTTTATCAGCTAATTGAATGCTCATCCTAGTTTGTCTGGGTTTCCCTAGACCTAGCTGTTTAAACATTTTATAAGGCATGACATTTATACTTGCCCCTAAATCAGCTAAAGCATTATCAACAGGTAAACTACCAATTAAGCACGGAATTGTAAAACTCCCTGCATCTTTTAATTTCTGTGGTAGTTTGTTTTGTAGAATCGCTGAGCACACTGCATTTAGCTTCACATGCGATGCCTCGTCTAACCTCCGTTTGTTTGTCAAAGGCTCTTTTAAAAATTTCCTTGAATCTGGCATCTGCGAAAAAGCTTCAAGAAACGGTAAGTTAATATGTAATTTCTTTAGAAGTTTAAGAAATTTACCGAATTGTTCGTCTGTGTTGTCTTTCTTCATCGCATTAGGATATGGCACACGAGGTTGGTACTATTTAATTACCGGTTTTGGCTTATCATGACTTACCTCGACCTTACCTTCCTCTACCACATTCTCTCGCCTTAATTTGGGCTCATCTAACCCTTCACTATAATGAGCGGTTATGGCTTGAAGTTGCTCATTTGGGTTAGTTTCAGTGTTGCTTGGCAAGCTACCTTGTGGTCGTTCTGATATGATCTTGGTAAGTTGTCCTAACTGATTCTTGATCTCTTGAATCGATGCTTCTAGCTTTTTGAGTGCTGTTTCGGTGTTTTGGAAACGGGTTTCTGACACCACGATGAATTTTGTTAGCATCTCCTCAAGGTTCGGCTTTTTCTCTTGTGGGTAGGGCTGCTGTTGGAAGCCTGGGAGGGGTTGTTGTCTTTGATTTCCTTGGCCACCCCATGAGAAATTGGGGTGGTTCTTCCAACCCGGATTATAAGTATTACTATAAGGATTATTTTGAGGTTTAAAATTGTTACCCATATAGTGAGCTTGCTCGTTTTCAGTGTTCAGGTTGTAAAGTGGATATTCTGTGTTGCTCATTCCTTCTCCATTTGTATCGCACTGCATAACTGGATGTACCTGTGAAGAAGCACAAAATCTATCAATCTTTTTATTTAACATCTCTACCTGGTTTGATAGCATGGTCACTGCGTCGAGGTTGAAAACACTGGCGGCTTTTGTTGGCCTTGTCCTCGTGACTTGCCACTGATAATTATTCAGTTACATCTCTTCAATAAACTCGTAGGCAGCCTCAAGTGTTTTGTTATTCAAGGTTCCGCCATGAATCAATCAATCAACTGCGGTTGAAGGGTTTACACCATTATAAAGGTTTGGACTTGTAGCCACAAGGGTAATCCATGGTGTGGGCACCTTCTCAATAGATCTTTGTATCTCTCCCATGCATCATAAAGTGTCTCTAAATCCATCTGCACAAAAGAAGAGATATCATTCCTTAACTTAGCCGTTTTAGCCGTGAGAAAATATTTTAATAAAAATTTCTCGGTCATTTGATCCCATGTAGTGATTGACCTCGTGGAAGAGAATTCAACCACTATTTGGCTTTATTCCTCAAAGAAAAGGGAAATAATCGAAGACGAATGGCATCATCGAAACGCCATTTATTTTGAAGGTATCACGAGAATTCAAGAAAATTCGCTAAGTGTGTGTTAGGATCCTCATCCTACAAACCATCAAACCCGAACAAACTGTTGTATCATCTCGTATAGTGTTAGGTTTCAATTGAAATTATTTGCAGCAATAGTAGGTCTAACAATACTTGATTCAGTACCAACTAAACTAGGCTTAGCATAATCATACATAGTACGAGGAGCAGGATTTTGATCCATCGGGTTTGTGGCAATTACAGGTGGTAGCGGATTGTTATCAGCCATCTCTTCGGTCGTATTGGTTTCGTCTTCTTGCTATTCTTCTATGTAATTTAAGCTTCGCCTTATTTCTCTATAATTTTTGCGAACGGTACCTTCAATATCACTGTCGTAAATTAAGGGTCCTGTCGGGTTCCTTCTAGTCATAAACTAGAGGTACCTGCAAGGAACAAATAAAAGAAAGAAAATTAGCAATGTCAAAAACAAAATAAAATTAAATTGCAAAAATTAAAAATGGCTAAAGTAATAAAAATTAAGCGTTCTTAATATTTTGGTTCCCCGGCAACGGCGCCAAAAACTTGACCGTTATGTCAAAGTCTTAAAATTTATATAATGAATGATCTAGCCTAGAAACTAACTGTGACAATGATTGAGGCAAGCGCACCTATCGAACAGTAGTATAGTTTAGTGGCAAGACCGGATTGTCGAACCCAAAGGAACCAAAAGTACTAATACTAACTTTCTTTCTATTATTTAGCCTAAGAATTGAAGTGAATTATTGTTTAATCTAAAATTAACTAATTACTAAGCTAAAGACGCTAATACAAAGAGAATGAATTGGGGAAATACTTGTGGGAAAAACCATTTGATTAAGACAATACCCAAGGAAGAATCCACCTAGACTTCAGTTGTTATCTAACTCTGAACCAGACGATTTATTCACTTGACTTGATCCGTAGGATTCCCTAATGTATATTAATACCTCCGTCGAGGCTACTAACGTCTAACCCTAGGTTGATTAATTGAAATCTCTTTCTAATTAAAACCCCTAAGGTTGCATTAACTCGATCTATGGACTCCCATATTAGGTTTGACCCTAATCCAATAGATTTTTGTCATCCTATGTCTAGGGTTGCGATCAACTCCGCTTAACTATGCTAGATCTACTCTTAGACAAGGACTTTTGCTCCACTACCTAAGCACATCAATACTTGAATCAATACCCTGAAATATCAAAGTAAGAATTAAGAACACATAATTAAGAACAAATCAAGTATTTATCATATAGTTCAGAAAACAATAACAAGATCCGTCTTAGGTTTCATCCCCCTCAGGTATCTGAGGGTTTAGTTCATAATTATAAAAGAATACATCTCAGAAGAAAATATAAAACAAAACATAAGAAAACCCTAAAACCCCCTGAAGGAATTGAAGGAGAGATCCACCGTCTTGAGTATGATTTTGGCTTCTTGAGATGAATCAACTGGCTTTCTTCGAGTAAATCCCACAATTCTGACCTCTCTGGCTCGACTCCTTGGCCTCGCTGGACGCCCCCTGACCAAAAGCTCTCTAGGGTGTTTATATAGGCTTTTAGAATGGCTTTCTTTGCCTTTAAGTACCCTATTCAGAGTGAAATTCCTCTTTGTCACGGCAAGGACACGCCCGTGTAGCACGCCCGTGTGAATCGACTTCAGGCTGTGTTCGAGCCTGCTAAAGGGGCACGACCGTGTGGTTTGGGCCCAGGCCATGTTGATTTCCTACTTTGGCCCATTTGGCCAGTTTTAAGCCCGTTTTTTGTTCTTTTCATCCTCCTATGCTCTCCTGAGTATAAAACATGAAATTAAAGGATTAAGAGCACCAAATTCCATAATTAAAGGGATAAATCATCCAAGAGCATGCTAAATATGGAGATAAAATATGTTACTATTATGGTTTATCATCTGTTTTCTCCATGATCGATTTGCGATCTGGATACCACCAACTAAAGGTGAAAGAGACCGATGTGCATAAGACGACATTTAGGACTCGGTACGGCCATTACGAGTTCCTGGTGATGCCATTTGGATTGACTAATGCACCAGCAGCTTTTATGGATCTGATGAACCGAGTGTTCCAACCCTATCTAGATCGGTTCATTGTAGTCTTCATTGACGACATTCTGGTGTACTCGAAGACTGAGGACGAGCACGATGAACATCTCCGAGTGGTATTACAGACTCTGCGTGAGAAACAGTTGTACGCAAAGTTTAGTAAGTGTGAATTCTGGCTCTGAGAAGTAACCTTTCTAGGGCATGTAGTTTCTGCGGAGGGGATTCGTGTTGATCCGGTAAGATTGAGGCTTTGTTGGAGTGGAAATAGCCGAAGAATGTGTCTAAAATCTGCAGCTTTCTAGGGCTGGCAGGTTATTATCGACACTTCGTAGAAGGGTTCTGTTTGATCGCAGTGCCATTGACCAAGCTTCTGCGTAAAGGAGTTCCCTTTGTCTGGACTGATAAGCAACAAGAGAGCTTCGAGAAGCTCAAGTCTGTTTTGACTCAGGCTCCGGTTCTGATACAACCTGGATCTGGGAAAGACTTCGTCGTATACAGTGATGCGTCGCATGTGGGTCTGGGTTGTGTTCTGATGCAGCATGGTAAAGTGGTAGCTTATGCGTCTCGTCAGCTCAAGACGTATGAGGCTAACTATCTGACGCATGATTTGGAGTTGGCAGCGGTGGTCTTCGCTCTAAAAATCTGGAGGCACTATCTGTATGGTGAGAAGTGTACTGTCTACACTGATCACAAAAGCCTCAAGTATCTCCTCACCCAAAAGGAGTTAAACCTTAGGCAGCGTAGATGGGTTGAAGTGCTTAAGGATTATGACTGCACCTTTGAGTACCACCCTGGTAAGGCTAATGTGGTGGTAGATGCGTTGAGCCGTAGGGCGATGATTGATCTGAGAGCGATGTTCGCTTGACTCAGCTTATTCAACGGTGGAAGTCTGTTACCAGAACTTTAGGTTAAGCCCACATGGATTGATGAGATCAGAGGTAAACAGATGGAGGATAAGTCACTTGAGTTGCGGTTCTGTCAGATTGAGAATGGCGATATTACTGATTTTAGGGTTAACAGTGATGGTGTACTTTGTTTTCGCAGTCGGATCTGTGTGCCGAATGATGAGGATTTGAGATAGTCGATTCTGAGGGAGGTGCATAGTAGCCCTTACGTTATGCATCCCGACGGGAATAAAATGTACCGAGATTTACGAGAGTTATACTGGTGGCCAGGGTTGAAGCGAGAGGTTACTGACATCGTTGCTCGTTGTCTGACTTGTCAACAGGTTAAGGCTAAGCATCAGTTGCCTTCGGGGTTGCTACAGCCGGTAAAGATTCTGATATGGAAATGGGAACGAGTAACGATGGAATTCGTTAGTGGGTTGCCCTTAACACCCACTAAGGAGGATTCTGTCTGGGTCATCGTGGATCGATTGACCAAGTCTTCTCACTTCATTCCGGTTAGGACAAACTTTTCTCTCCAGAAGTTAGCTAAGCTCTATGTATTTGAAATTGTGAGACTGCATGGGGTTCCTGTCTCGATCATCTCCGATAGGGATCTTCGCTTCACATCTTGGTTCTAGAAGAAGTTGCGTGAGGCTCTGGGTTCAAGGTTGGACTTTAGTACTGCTTTCCATCCTCAGATAGATGGTCAGTCGGAGAGGGTGATTTAAGTACTGGAAGATATGTTGAGGAGCTGTGTTATAAATTTCTGAGGTAGTTGGGAGGAGTATTGCCGCTGACTGAGTTCGCCTATAACAACAGCTATCAGTCTAGCATCCATATGGCACCGTACGAGGCACTGTATGGTCGTAAGTGTCGTACTCCCTTATGTTGGACTGAGTTGGGGGAGCGACGGGTACTGGGTCCGGAATTGGTTTCTGAAATTGAAGACAAGGTCTGATTAATACGGGATTGTCTGAAAGCGGCATCTGATAGGCAGAAATCGTACGCTGATCTGAAGAGAAAGGATATTGAGTACTCCGTGGGAGACTTAGTTTTTCTCAAGGTCTCGCCATGGAAGAAAGTTCTGAGGTTCGGTCGCAAGGGTAAGCTGAGCCCTCGGTTTATTAGACCGTACCGTATTCTGAAACGAGTGGGGCCAGTCGCATATCAGTTAGAGATTCCTTCGGAGTTGGATCGTATTCATGATGTGTTCCACGTCTCGATGTTGAGACGCTACCGCTCTGATCCCACGCATGTTGTTCCTATTGAGGACATTGAGGTTAGACCAGATCTGACATTTGAGGAGGAGCCGGTTCGGATTCTGGAGCGCGACATTAAGGTTCTACGAAGGAAATCTATCCCCTTAGTGAAGGTGATGTGGCGAAATCATAGCACTGAAGAGGCCACTTGGGAGCCAGAGGATTCGATGCGTCAGCAGTATCCTCACCTCTTTTGAGCAGGTAAAATTTTGAGGACGAAATTTTCTTTTAGGGGGTAGAGTTGTAACGCCCCATTTTTTTTAAATTCGGCTTTTGGTAATTTTGACATGAATGAGTGTCTGGTTTAGTGGATATGTGTTCTGGGTGTGTATGAGAGGTCCCAAGTTCAAGTCTCAACTTGGGTGAGTTTTGGTATTTTTATGAATAAAGCCCAAACCCTGGTTAGTAGGCTTATAAGTTAAAGTGTGTAAGTAATTAACAGAATGGGCCTGCTAGTCTGGTGGTTAAGTGGAGTGTTGGAGATGTTGGTGGTCTTGAGTTCGAATCCCTGTGTGAGCATTATTTTTGGCTATCACGCCCAAAGAGTTTGTGTTTGATTGAAAATCTGACAGTAAGGAGAGATTTAGGGAGATGATAGGGGAATATCGTAAAAATGCATTCGATTTTCCCCTCCCCAACAAAAAAAAAATTCGACATTCTCCTTTTTCTTAAATTCTTCTGTCGTTTCCCTTCTTTTTCCCTAGCTTGCTGCCGTTTTTCCCTTTTCCCATCGACATCGCACATCCCTGTGGTTAGTGTGTATTTGGTAAGTCAAGAGGTACGTTATGATTCATTTTGGGTATAGTAATGGAGTATTAAAGGTTTACTTTTCTGATTAGGGGGCAGTCAAGGAACTGTGGATGGCTTTTCGGGGTTTTAGAAGTGGGAAACCATTGTCGTTCGTTAAAGGTAAGGTTGTAGGTAAGTTTCGAGAAATTTCCAGTTCATAACAACTGAGGTTAAGTGACTAAATCAGGGCTTTAATTTTCCGAATATAAGTGCTGGAGTGTTTGGGAGTCATTTTAGCTACAATCGAAACTAGGTGTGTACCCAAAAATACAGAAAACGAGGTTTCAGCGGAAGCCAAAAACCTCACTGTCGACGCTACATGGGCGTGTGGTCGCCCGTGTGGTAGGCCGTGTGCAAGACTGTTAGTCACCACACGGCCGTGTGATCAACGAGCCAGGCTGTGCGCGAGTGACACGGCCGCGTGACGACTGGGAAAGGCTGTGTGCAACACATGGGCTCAACCAATTGGGTCATGTGGGCCACACGGGTGTGTGGGATTCTGGGCCAGGCCGTGTGATCCACACGGCCAAGGTCAATTTGGGCCGTGTGGGCCCACACGGGCATGCCACATGGGCGTGTGAGCCCATTTTTCTGTAATGTTCTGTAAGGTTGCACGGGTCGCCCTAGTCGATTGTGGACCTAATGTAGGGTCAGTAAGCTTTACCTAGACCCCTAATTATGTGACTTGACTTTCTGATTTCTGTACCGAGCATGAATTCTGATATCTGAATGTATGAACCGTGTTTGCATAATAGCATGACATGTTATGCATGTTGCATTGCATCGGGGTGGGTTGATGATTCGGAGGAAGTATCCAAAGGCTCTCAAGCTTTGTTATCTGCGACCAGTGTAACTTTACGATTATGTGCCGCATTCGATGCAAACATGGTGTGTAGGGATGGGTGGGTTGATTTTATCCCCACATGGTGTGTAGGGTTGGATGGAGTTGGTGTGTAGAGGTGGTGGGTAGGATTACGCTGTGCATGCGATCTGCTTTATTATGATGGTGAAATGGGCTAAGGCCCTAGACCATATCTGATTTTGTATCTGAGTGGGCTAAAGTCCACACTGTTTCTGTAATGGGCTCAGACCCGAACTATGAATTGATGTCTGTTATCTATTATTATGTTTTCTGTGGGGATTACACACTGAGTTTGTGAAAACTCACCCTTTTCTATTTAATCTATTCAGGTAATCCCCAGCAGTAGATGGATCGGTGCGGTGGAGGACTCGAAGGTGACCACGGTTCTAGACCTGTATGGTTTTTGCTTTTATTTATGGTTTTGATTATATTTGGGATGTTTTATGTAACTATGGCCTTTATAGATTATCGCTTAAATTTGGGATTTTTATTTTATAACTGTTAGTAGTAGGATAAGACGCGAATTTTCACAATAAACAAATGTTTTATCAAATACATCTGAATTCACAAATTATTTTAAAAGCTTCCGCAACGTATAATATTTTTGAAAATGGATAATGAATGAATAAACGACACGTTTTTGACGGTAACCTAAGATATCAAAAATGGCTTTATTGCATTTACGCTTTCTAAAGCACTATCATGCGACATCGCCAGATTTGACCATAACGTCTAGGCCGGGTTTGGGGTGTTACAATTCGGGTTAATAAGTTATTTAGAGACGTCTCTTTAGAGGTACATGGAATTACTTTTCTGGCCGATCTAATGGAACTTCCTTTCAGAGAATTCGATCTGATACTGGGCATGGATTGGCTAGTTAAATACCGAGTGAACTTGGATTGTGCCATTAAACGGGTGGTATTGAGAACGGAGGAGGACAACGAAGTAGTTGTAAATGGGGAACGTCGGAACTACTTGTCGAATGTGATTTCCATATTGAGGGCCGAAAAGTTGGTTCGTAAGGGATGTGAGGCATATCCGCCTACATCGGTGTTTGGTCTCGGAGATTCTTACATTAGAGAAATCGAGACGGTTAAAGACTTTCCGGACGTCTTCCCTGAAGAGCTACCTGGGTTACCTCCAAACCGTGAAGCTGAGTTTGGGATTGAGCTCTTTCCTGGTGCAGCTCCGGTGACCATCGCCCTTTATAGAATGGCACCGAAGGACCTTATGGAGCTTAAAGCTCAGATTCAAGAATTACTAGATCGTGGGTTCATTCACCCTAGTGTGTCTCCGTGGGGAGCACCAGTTCTATTCGTGAAAAAGAAGGATGGATCCATGCGTATGTGCATCGATTATCGGCAACTGAACAAGTTGACCATCAAGAATAAGTACCCCCCGCCGAGGATAGATGGCCTGTTCGATCAGTTCCGAGGAGCTTCGATTTTCTCTAAAATTGACCTCCGATCTAGGTACCATCAGTTGAGAGTTAAGGAGGTTGATGTACACAAGACTGCGTTTAGGACTCACTATGGGCATCAGAGTGTTCCAGCCCTATCTGGATCGGTTCGTGGTAGTCTTTATTGACGACATTCTGGTGTATTCGAAGACTGATGATGAACATGATGAACATCTCCGAGTGGTTTTGCAAGTTTTGCGGGGAAACAACTGTACTCCAAGCTCAGTAAGTGTGAGTTTTGGTTAAAAGAAGTAACATTTCTGGGCCATGTGGTATCTGCTAAGAGGATTAGGGTCGATCCTCGAAAGATTGAAGCTGTCTTGGATTGGAAGCAGCCTAGGACTGTATCAGAGATTCGCAGTTTTCTGGGACTAGTTGGGTACTATCGACGATTTGTAGAGGGCTTTTCTATAATTGCAGCACCCTTGACTAAGCTGCTACGTAAGGGTGTGCCGTTTAACTGGACTGTTTCACAACAAAAGAGCTTTGAGAAGCTCAAGACCGTCTTGATCAAGCCCTGTTACGTCTGACCGAGTGCACGGAAAAGAGTTTACTGTGTACAGTGATGCATCACATGTCAGTTTAGGATGTGTGTTGATGTAAGAGGGTAAGCTGGTTGCGTACACGTCTCGATAGCTTAAGACTCATGAGGTAAATTATCCGACGCATGACTTGGAGTTGGCCGTAGTGGTATTCGCACTAAAAATCTGGAGACATTACTTGTATGGTGAGAAGTGTATCATTTACACTGATCACAAGAGTCTCAAATATCTCCTCACTCAGAAGGAGTTAAACCTTAGGCAGCGTAGATGGATTGAGCTGCTAAAGGATTACGACTGTACGATTGAATACCATCCTGGTAAGGCCAATGTGGTGTCCGACGTACTGAGCTAAAGGGTTATGACTGATTTGAGAGCGATGTTTTCTCGTCTCAATTTATTTGATAATGGTAGTATGTTGGCTGAACTCCAGGTTAAACCGGTGTGGATCGAGCAGATTAAGGGTAAACAGTTGGAGGATGAGTCACTGGGTCTTCGAATCCGACAGATTGAGAGTGGTAAAACATCGAACTTTGGACTGAATAGTAAAGGGGTACTCTATTTTAGTGGGAGAATCTGTGTTCCAAAGGATATTGATTTGAGGCAGTCCATATTGCGAGAGGCGCATAGTAGCCCTTATGCTATGCATCCTGGCAGAAATAAGATGTACCGAGACCTTCGTGAGTTGTACTGGTGGCCAGGTCTTAAGCGAGAGGTTACTGATTTTGTGAGTAAATGTTTGACATGCCAACATGTTAAAGCTGAGCATCAGCTACCCTCGGGTTTACTGTAGCCAGTTAAGATCCCACTCTGGAAGTGGGAGAGAGTGACTATGGACTTCGTTAGTGGGTTGCCCTTAACGCCCACTAAGAAGGATTCTGTATGGGTCATCGTGGATCGATTGACCAAGTCCGCCCTTTTCATACCAGTTCATACTGGCTACCCTCTGCAGAAGCTGGCTAAACTGTATGTGTCTGAGATAGTGAGACTGCATGGGGTACCAGTTTCGATAATATCTGATAGGGATCCTCGATTTACGTCTCGATTCTGGAAGAAGCTACATGAAGCTCTGGGTACAAGGTTGGACTTCAATACTGCGTTCTATCCTCAGACAGATGGTCAATCTGAGAGGGTGATTCAGATACTGGAGGATATGTTAAGGGGTTGTGTAATTGACTTCCTAGGCAGTTGGGAGGAGTTTTTGCCGTTGGCTGAGTTCGCTTACAAACATTGCTACCAGTCTAGCATATAGATAGCACCTTACGAGGCCCTATATGGACGTAAGTTTTGTACTCCATTGTGTTGGACTGAGTTGGGCGAGCGCCGTATTCTGGGTCCTGAACTGGTTTCTGATACTAAGGATAAGGTCAGGTTGATTCGGGATCGACTTAAGGAGGCATCTGATAAACAAAAGTCGTATGCAGATCTGAAGCGTCGAGAGATAGAGTATTCTGTGGGGGGCTTCGTGTTTCTCAAGGTCTCACCTTGGAAAAAGATAATGAGATTTGGTCGTAAGGGCAAGTTGAGCCCCAGATTCATTGGACCTTATCGCATACTGAGGCGTGTGGGACCAGTTGCCTACCAGTTGGAGCTACCTCCGGAGTTGGAGCAGATTCATGATGTTTTCCACGTCTCGATGTTGAGGCGCTACCGCTCTGATCTTACACATATTGTTCCTGTTGAAGAGATCGAGGTTAAGCCAGATCTGACCTTCGAGGAGAAGCCGGTACAGATATTGGACCACGATGTTAAAGTTCTGAGAAGAAAGTCCATCCCACTGGGTAAGGTTCTTTGGCATAATCATAGTTCTGATGAGGCCACGTAGGAGCCTGAGGATGCGATGCGACAGGAATATCCTCATCTTTTCCGATCAGGTAAAATTTTGAGGCCGAAATTTTCCTTAAGGGGGTAGAGTTGTAACGCCCCAAAATCTTTTATCAATTATTTTCGTATATTGTTGTTACATAAATACATGTCTGCTTCAGTGGTTAAGTGTTCTGGGAAGTGTCTGAGAAGTCTTAGGTTCAAGCCTTAGCTTGGGCAAAATTTTGTTTTTGTTTGAATAAACCCCATCTTTAGACAGTAGGCTTATAATTAAATGTTAGTAAAAAAATGTCAGAATGGGCCAGCTGGTCTAGTGGTTAAGTGGAGTGTTAAGTGTGCTGAAGGTCTTGAGTTCGAGTCCTAGTATGCGCAAGGGAGAGTTTTATTTTGCTACCAGTACCGTGTGAGTGTTCTAGCTTAGCTGAAACACTAAAGAGTTTGAGTGGAATTCAAATTTGAGGGTTGAGAGATTGGAGGAGATTTTTGAGGAGTGGATCAAGGAATGTGGGGAGCAGTGGTGCCGAAATTAATTTCCTTCCCAAAATTCGGTTCCTCTGCCAAAATCTCTTTTCCTCTTTTCATTTTTCTTTTCCCTCTTCTTTCTCTCCCTCAAGCCTTGTGCTGTCGATTTCCTAATTCTGGTCACTGCCGAAAGTTCCTTTTCCCTTCTCCTTTGTTTCGAAAATCCATTCCTCTTCCTCTGCCAAATTGACTTTGCTCCTTTTTCTCTTATACGTTTTTGAGCCTCCATCTTGTTCAGCGATTAACTACACTTTTTCGGTAAGTGATAATGGTGCTTGAAGTTTCGGCTTTTGAGTTGTTAAATTAGGGTTTTTGTTTAATTGTTTTTTGATAGCTATAAATCGGGGGTGAGGGGCTGTGCTAGTGTCGAATTCCTTCCATTATTCGGTTCTCTTACTCTCTTTCGGTAAGTGCTATAGATGAAATCCTTATTCCCGTTATTCTTCTGCACTTAAGTTGGTGACTAATGGCAATTGTTATGGCAGTTAAGGAAGGATTTAGGAAACTCCAAATCAATCGCTAGAGATTAAGATTCGTGGGAATCACAGTGGTTCGTTTGAAGGTAACTCTACACTATTCTATGAATGGATTGTTGGTTTCGGGTTTTCTTTTAACCGTAAAGTAGGACTGATGGTGGTGTTTGATTGGTCAAATTTAGGTTCGTAAGGGCTCGAGCGACTGTTCGTGGCGAATCAAAATAAGGTGTGTGTAAACACTGTTCTACAATAAAAAATAAGCAAAAAGCCAAAAAGTGTAAATCGTCGACGCCACACGGGCTTGCGGCTACCCGTGTGGTAGGCCGTGTGACTAAACATAGGTGTGTGATCGACGAGGCTGGACATGTGCGATTTCATGGGCCGGGCCGAACTGGGCCGTGTGGGCCCACACGAGCAAACCGTACGGGCGTGTAGAAATTATTGGACCAGGCTGTGCATTTCACACGGCCAAGGCCATTTTGGGCCGTGTGGGCCGCACGGGCGTGTAGGCCCACATGGGCTAGCATCATGGGCTCGTAGGCCCATTTTCACTGTTTAACTGCTAAGGTCGCACGGGTCGCCCGAGTCGACTGTGGACCTACTGATTGGGTTGGTAAGCTTACTTAGACCCCTAGTTGACTGGATGACTGTTATGCCCCTGTGTGATATTTTTGTATATATGTACATGTAAGGCTATATCTTAGCATGCTATGTAGACTGTACCGAATACATACACGATACTATGACATGATTGCATGATGCATTGCATAGGGATGGGTTGTTATTGATCGGAGGAAGCGTCTTCAAAGGCTTGAGCCTAAATTCTCGCAGCGGCCAGTGCATATCATCAGATAGTGCCGCATTCGGTACTCTGCGGAGTGTAGGGATGGGTGGGTTGATTATATCCCCACATGGAGTGTAGGGTTGGGCGAAGATGAAGTGTAGAGGGCTTTTGGATGGGTAGGACTTGTATCTTGTTTCATATGTTCTTGCCAGATTAATATTCTTGTAATGGGCGGGGCCCAAGCACATGACTGTTCTATACTGAGATGGGCCAAAACCCAAACTAAAATTGATACTGCTACCGTAAAGGGCTTAGGCCCAGTCTGTTACTACTTGCATTTGACTGTATAATTGCATGGGGATCACACACTGAGATTTCGTAAACTCACCCCTTTTGTTTTACTGTACAGGTAATCCCCAGCCATAGGCGAATCGATGTAGCGAAGGACTCAGAGGTGGCCACACGTCCGCGTATATTTTCGTACTTGATTATGTTTTTAAGTATTATTATTACTTGGGGTATTTTTACTGTAAATGGCCATTATGGGTTTTTACTTTAATTTGGGATTTTTATTTTGATTTATAACTACTAGTAATGGAGACAACCGAGTTTTCAAAAAAATTAGACCTTTTTAACAAATTACACACGAAAACACAAACTACTTTAAAAGCTTCCGCAATAAACGACGATTTGAAAAAAACTAATAACGTTTTTAAAAAAATATATAAATAACTTTTCAATGATTCATGCTTTAAAAATGAACGACCCGTTTTTGACTCATCATTGAATAATACAAATTGATTAAATATAAATGAGGGTTTCAACGACAACATATTTTACGAAAACACTTCAATGTGACATCGCCGGATTCGACCATAATGTCCAGGCCGGGTTTGGGGTGTTACATGATAACTTGGATTTATCTTCACAAATTGAAAACCTAAAGCATGGGTGTGTTGAATTATGCTTAGATGATGAAGATTTCATAAAAAAAATCATTAAGAAAACTTATTTACTTGATTCAATTGAATGACCAAATGCTAAGATAACAAAGAAGGTTTTTCTTATTTTCTTTCAAGCTTGGACGACACTAAATGAATAAAATGGCTTGCTTTTTTCTCATCCACTTATGGTAGTATATAAACCATTACTAATATATATTATTATAATGTGATTAATAGTTAATGAACTTAATCATTCCAACCTTTCAACATAGATTTGGTCAAATTATTTTATAGTCCCTCACTTTGTAACACCCCAAACCCGGCCCATACGCCACGACCGAATTTAGAATGCCACTGCGGAAAACGTTTGAAAAATATTTTGACTTAGAGTGAAAACATAAAAATTTATTGTCTTTAATAAAACATTGTATATTTATAAATACAAATAAAATCAAGTTGTTACAAATCCTTCGATTTGTAATTTTAACATATATCTTTAAGATATGAGTTGCTAAAAATATAACATTTTCAGATAATAATATAATCGTCAATCCACTTTAAAACATAATAATAAACTTCAAAACCTTTAAATGGCCCTTATTACAATAACCAAATATTCGCAAATTCTGAAAATATATATAATATATAAAATAAGGAAAATAACTTCTGCATGGGCCACCTCGTATCCACTCCATTAAATAAACCATACTAAAAAAAATTATTCTAACTTCCTAAATAAAATCAAGCCTTCACAAGACTATGCTAACACACAAAATTCCTACCCGAGCCAACACAAAAATAATACTCAAATTTTTCCTAAAGCTCAAGGCCCAATCCTACTAGGCCCAATTTCGGGATGTTACAAATCTACCCTCCTTAAAGAAATTTCGTCCTCGAAATTTCCAACTAACTAACAGTCGTATATCCTATCTCGCCACACTACGTTCTTGCTGCGCACTCTGATCTTAATAAAACCAATATACTTTCTAAATCACAGGTCTCTAAGTTCACACTCAGGGTTCTAGATACTTCACTAGCGATGGTTCCGACACAGCCATTTTGCTTCTACCGCGTCCACTACAACCACGTCCCCTAGAACTCATATCTAACATCGCGATTTAATCTGATTAAGAAGTTTTATGCATTAATACTTTTGTTCCACTTGTTTATGCGCGAACTATTTTATGAAACAAAGTTTTCAGAAGTTGTTCTTTCGATCAATCAAAATTTCTAGTTCAAGTTCACTATTCTAATTCAGAGAATCACACTCACATTCATCCACATTCAACACATCATTATAGGTATTTCTGACCATTCCCGACCCAGGGGTAATTTCGTAAATTTAAAACTAAGATCTTTATAAAACAATATGGCTAGTCCCTTTCGGGTTTTAGTTATCGGGTTTAGCCCGTGAATAGGTCCTCTTGGTTAGGGTGAACCGTAGCTACGCACCAGGTAGGATTCGAGTAAAGAGGAGGTGAGTCACTCGGACTGCTTAAATACCAAGCTCTTACTGAATCCACTCCTAGACATGCGCACAATGGTTACCACACCCTAGCTCGATGACTTAGTCACAGGTTTGTTCAATTGTTCTTTAAGTCTTATGCATGTGTTTGAGTGCACTAGCCCTACGGTCCAATAGTCCTAATATTCTAATCTACGAGCCCAAATAAGCCCATAACATTCACATATATAAATCACTTCAATAGTCAGAGATACTTACCTGGTGGACTTCGAGTTGGAGATAAAGGTGCCATGCCAGAATAAACCTGAAAAATTTATGAAAGCCCAAATCTTTGAAAAGCCCATCTAAAAAAATATTTTTGGGCCCAAAACCCTCAAAGCCGAGTTTTTGAACCAGGCTCTCGATACTAAATCAGAACACCCCAAACCCGGCCCATACGCCACGGCCGAATTTAGAATGCCACTGCGGAAAACGTTTGAAAAATATTTTGACTTAGAGTGAAAACATAAAAATTTATTGTCTTTAATAAAACATTGTATATTTATAAATACAAATAAAATCAAGTTGTTACAAATCCTTCGATTTGTAATTTTAACATATATCTTTAAGATATGAGTTGCTAAAAATATAACATTTTCAGATAATAATATAATCGTCAATCCACTTTAAAACATAATAATAAACTTCAAAACCTTTAAATGGCCCTTATTACAATAACCAAATATTCGCAAATTCTGAAAATATATATAATATATAAAATAAGGAAAATAACTTCTGCACGGGCCACCTCGTATCCACTCCATTAAATAAACCATACTAAAAAAAATTATTCTAACTTCCTAAATAAAATCAAGCCTTCACAAGACTATGCTAACACACAAAATTCCTACCCGAGCCAACACAAAAATAATACTCAAATTTTTCCTAAAGCTCAAGGCCCAATCCTACTAGGCCCAATTTCGGGATGTTACACACTTAATTTCTAACTAAATCATTTTTTATTTTCTGAATTAAAACTTCAATAGTGGTTATACTTTTGCAATTTAGTCTTTATACTATAATTAAATTTTTTTCTCGGTTTAATAACTCAACAGACCACTAGTATAATTTCATATTAAATACGTAAATCTTTCTATTCATAATTTCACAAACTCGGTTACAAAATTAGGTTTTGAAACTGTATTTTTTTGACACCAGCTAGAATCAGATTGTTACAATATATTGATCCAAGCCTATAACGATCCGAGTATGAGAAAGCCCAAGCCTATAATGGTCCGAACTTGAGAAACCCGAGATCAAGAAAATTCAAGACAAAAAAAATTTAATCCCATAAGGATCTAAGTTCAAAATCGATTAGCTTGACCTCGAGATAAATCCGACCCATAGTCCGAAAAAGTCTGAATTTATAACTAAACCGGTAGAACATGCGATAATAATTGTTATGATATGTATAAATCTTAGACTATAATTTAGGATTATAATACCTATATAGTAGCCTGAAAATTAGGAGAAATAAAAATGGAAATTTGCAATCTTATATAGGATTACCTAAAATATAATGGAAAAATGAGTTTATGTTTTTGGACTTTTTTGAAGCCCGTCAATGAAAATAAACCATTCGGTCATAGTGAACATGTTAAGTTGTGACATATTGAACGAAATTTCTTGAAATTTTAGCGGGGGTAAAATCGTCAAAATTTTACACGAGTAAAATTGAGATGAGAAAATTATTTAATATGTAAATATTAAAGTTTATTTTGAGAAATAGAAAAACTAAATCGGGTTGGATCATTTTACAGAGTATTGGGTCAAAAAGGCCCAAGAAGTACTTGTAATTGGCCCCGATGTGAGAGAGGCCCAAAACCCCTCATATAACATGAAGGTAGGGGTGTTCAGAAAGTTAACTGATCGGTTAACCGAACCAAACTAGTTTTAACCGAATTAACCAAACATTTTAATCCATTAACTGTTAATTGAATTGAATTTTTTTCGAAAAAATTAACCGAACCGAAATATTTCGATTAATTCGGTCGGTTAACCGAATTAACCAAAATTTATGTGTTTTATTTTTTATTAAAACAAGTATAAAACATATAAAAAATAAATTTATAATGTTCTTTTGAACGAATTAATCGATTAACCGAATTAACTGAACTAGTAATAGCCTAATACATATAATATATAATATATAACATTATTCATTAAGTTTGATTAATTCGGTTAATTACTCGATTTCGAACCGAATTAACTGTTAACTGAAATTCCAAAAACCCATTAACCGACCTTAGACCAAACTAGATCGGTTAACTGACCAATTAACCGAATTAAATCAGCTTAGCCGGTTAATTCGATTTTAACTGAAGTTTGAACACCCCCACATGAAGAGGGCGACAACCCTAGTAGAAATACAAGGGTGAGTCGTTCACCCCTCTCCTACTCTAAGTACGATATTTTTCTATTTAAAATAAACTTCTACAACTCTACAAGGGTTCTACCTTCTCTTCCTATAAATAGATGACACCGATAGAGCTATTAACACAACTTTTGAGAGATTGTTATTCTGCCAAAAACTAGAGAGAATTTATTCTCAACTTATAAACATATTTTTCAGAATAACAATTTTACCGGTTTCTACTAAAGAAGAGAGAATTTCTATTTTCACCCCAAAAGGAGAACTTTTTTTTAGTTTTGTGTTTTGATTCAATTGGTTTGAGCCCACACTTGAAGCAGTTCGTGGTACGGAAATAGCGGAGAAGATCATTTGGTAGAAAGCCAGAAAACATCAAGGATCCACTTATCCAAAAACACATGTACAAATTCGGTTAAGGTTTATTGCTATAAATATCACAAACTAGGTCGGTTTTTAAAATTTTAAATTTCCACTATGCAAGAAAATCATTTTTCAAGCTGGATTATTTTCCAACACATAGCTCGGCTATGAGAACACAGAGAGTCTGTCAGGACATGAAACATGGGGTAAGATGTGTAAGACCATAGATTGGCTATGGCAGCATATGGAGTTCATTGGGATAATAAACGTTGGGTAGTCCACTAAGACAGTAATCATAGAAAATCATGCAATCGAGGAAAAAAAGGTTAGAAGAAAACTACAAGTGTCGGTAAGTGACAGCTAGCCAACGGGTTTGAGGAATCTACTGAAAAAGTAATAAAAATGGGAAAATTCTACCAAAACGGTAAACATGGAAGCCGGTTGGGCATATTGTGGTAACCCAGCAGGGGTCAAATATGGGAATGACGTGACAGTAATGCCTTGTATATAGGCAAACGAAAGAAGATTTATCCATGGATTGCAGATAAGGATCCGCCATTAAGAACTGCCAGAAAGTGCTCCAAGAAACTCTGTATGTTAGAGGAAGGTCTTGTAAAAGTAACGAGAGATTCACTCCCAGTATAAAGCTTCATTAAAATCGTAGTTTATACGGGGAGGTTCAATGTAACACCCCAAAATAGGGCCTAGGAATTTTAGGGGTATTTTAGGAATTTTAGCCTTAGAGTGTTCAGAATTTTGCGACATGATATACCGATAATTTTTTCAATTATTGTTTTTAGAAAATTAAATCAATTTCTGAAAATTAGTTCTAAATACCTTTAATTTTGAAAAAAGGATTGATTTGTAAAGGAGTCAAAACTTAGAGGTTTTAAGAGGCAATTAAACCAAACTTCAAAAATCAACCTATTTTCCCTTCCATCATTATAAAACCCACCATAGTTCCTCCCATCCTTTATGTTTTGCCATCCCTTGCTCCTTCACACCCCAATCACTCAATTTTGATTCCCAACATTCATTCTATTGATTTCTTTCTTTCCTATAACATTAAACCTTCATAGAATTTCAGGAAAACACCCAAAAACACTATAGTTTTCTCCATTGTCAAGCTTTCAAGTTTTTAGGGTTTTCGATCAAACGCTCAGTTTTTCGTCAACTAAGGTAGTGATTCATCTTCCCATTAGTTTTAAATGTTATTTAGCCATTGAAACTAAGTTTTTAGCCATTAAATCGCATGTTTTAAATAAAAGTAAAAAATTGGGTCGTTAATGGTGGATTTCAGGATTTTGCATAAAAACGTGGTTTCAAAGTGTTTTTCAATTAGTTTTAACATGATTAGAAGGTTTCTAAACTTATTTTTAAGTTTCATTAAAGATTTCTTGAGTTCTAATGAATTTTCGTAAAATAGCCATAAAACATGTCGAAAAAGTTGGTATCTTGAATTGAGTAGTTTTGTAACACCCCTAACCCACATCCGTCAACGGAATAGGGTATCGGAGAATTACCGATCAAACAAACATAATTTCAAAACATTTCATATAATATAATATTCAAGTCAAAATCAATCAACCTCATACATATTGTCCCTTATTCGAGCCATCGAGGCCCAAAATACGTGATAGAAACAAGTCGGGACTAATTCGAAAACTCAGACAATTTTTTTCGCAAAATATTAAAAATTTTCAAAGCTACAAGGTTCACACGGCCGTGTGACTCACACGATCAGGAGACACACCCATGTTTCAAGCCGTGTGGGTATTCTAGATAGGGACACACGGCCGTGTCCTAGCCCGTGTAACTCTGTAACTTGGGTCACACGGCCAAGCCACACGCCCGTGTGCCAGACCGTGTGCCCTTTGGAATTGGCCTCGCACACTCGTGTGCTAGCTGTGTGTCTCACACGGTCCAGTCACACGCCTGTGTGTCTGGCCGTGTAGACTCAAAATGTACCTTAATCAACAAGTGTACCATTCTCTGCAAGCTTGGACAATAAGCAACTCAAAAATTATTCATTTAACCAATTCAAAACACGATCAAACACATCCAAAACATGTCAAAACAATCATCCTAGGTACCTAACCAATGTACCCTCATTGGTACCACAATTATATCATCAAAAACATATCAATAAAACATCAATCAAATTCAATATGTAAACATGTCAAATTCAATCTATTTTGCCTAAATCATGTTCATTCAAACATTAACTTAAACATGCCATAATATGACCTCAAACATAAACACATATTTATATGTATATAACCAACCAATATTAACTTATAATCTTATTTACAATCAATCCAAAAAATAACTATTAATTAGACACCTTAGGTACATGCCGACACAAAAGGATAAACATCACCACGTTTGAGTTCGGGATCGTTGTTGGATGCTGAATCGGCGATCAAAATTAAATACCTAACCTGCGCATGGAAAATAAAACCGTACACTGAGTAAAACTCAGTGGTATTTCTATAATCCCGAATATTTAAAGATAAGAAATTACAAATATACAATTGAAATATAAACACATATTAATATTTAAATATTACGACAACCATATCATATTTCATTTGTTTCACAAATATCTCAATTCTCATACTTGCTATATAAATAGCTTTTCACAATTTATTTCACATTTCATTATATAATTGCATTATGCATTCGATATTCATTTCATGAGTATATAACTCATATATTCCATATATTTGCAACATATTTCACATTCTATTTTCAATTCACTATTTCACTTCCATTTCTCATACCAATCCATTTCAATATCAATTATAAAACTTTATTATTCATTTACCCCTATTAACACAACTCGGACTCGGACGGATACACGGATCCAACCAAAACACACCAGTTTGGGACCCAGTGCCTCATCGGATAATTCGAAGTAATAATTTGACACCCAGTATCTCATCGGCTAAACCGAAGTAAATTGGCACCCAGTGCCTCATCGAATATATCCGAAGTAATAATTTGACACCCGGTGTCTCATTGAATCGAAGTCGAAGAAATCCCTGAACTCTTCCAATCCTATGGCATGCCATCTATATCTGACTCAGCCTGATACAGTTAATAGGGTTTCAATTCACTTTTCAAATACAACCAATATTCAATTCAATTCAAATAATCAATATATATTCAATATATTTATACCAATTCAATCAATATAAATTCAATAAATTCACCACATACTAAACCAATCCATTTCAATTGCAAAAAACAATAATTCTCACCTCAACACTTACCATATACATTAAATTGAATTATAATAATTAACAACTAAATTCAGATTATAGAAATACAAACCAAAAATTTCGAGCTATTCTTCGTCGACTTTTTCTTTTCCCTTTTTAGTCAAGGGTTTTGGTACGACGTTAGCTACGGAATTAAAACAATTAAAAATAACCAATACAACACAATTCAATTTCATATTGAATATTTAAATTTTTACTCAAATATTACCTAATTTCCAATTTAATCCCTAAACCGAGACTAACTTTTATTCTTCACATTTAATTCTTTATTTTCATGCAAATTCCACTTTAGACTAAATTCAACTCCCTATTTTCACATAAATTCTTAAATTTCAAATTTTTCACAATTTAGTCCCTATTACACAAAATTTACTATTTGTTATACAATTTAATCCTTTTTCATTTCTAGCTTAAAAATCTATCAATTTAATCCCTAATACTAAAATTATTCAACATAGACAACACTTAAAAACTCAATAATTTCTAAAATGTTGACATGGGTCGGGTAGTATTTAATACCGGGATTCCAAAAACATAAAAAAATACAAGAAAAAAAGGGGCTAAATTGACTAAATTGAGCTTGAAACTTTGAAACCCTTAGCTTTGGTCTTTCTCCTTTTCTTTCCTTTTTCTTTTTTTTTCCCTTCTGTTTCGTTTGTTCTTTCTTTCTTTTCTATTTCTATTTCTTTTATTTTATTATTATAATATAATATATATACTTAAACATTAAGATTTAATATTATATAATATTATAATATATATATTTTTACTTTAAATTTTATAATAATATACACTTATGCCGCCTCATTTATGAGAAATGGCATAATTACTTCTTTAGTCCTTTTAGTTTTTCTTTAATCTATAATTCAACTTTCACCTTTTATGAAATTTAGTCCTTATACCTAATTACTCTTAATTCATGCAAATTCACCTAACCAAAACCTAATTAACCACACAACTAACTTCGTAAATATTTATTACAAATATTTATGAGTCTAATTTACGAAAATGGAGTCTTGGAAATACATTTTCCGACACTCGTGACTATCGGGTCGTTACAATTCTCCCCCTTAATAAATTTCGTCCCCGAAATTTACCTGAAAAGTGGTGGGGGTACTGAGATCTCATTTTTTCTTTCGGTTCCCAAGTTGCTTCCTCAACACTATGACTACGCCATAATATTTTCACTAACGGAACTCGCTTATTACGCAATTCTTTCACTTCTCGTGCCAAAATTTCAACTGGTTCTTCTTCGTACGACAAATCAGGTTGAATTTCAATATCCTCTATCGAAATAACATGAGATGGGTCCGATCGATATCTTCTAAACATTGAAACGTGAAAAACATCATGAATTTTCTGTAATTTTGCATGCAAAGCTAAACGATGCGCAACTGGTCCCACTCTTTCCGTTATCTCATACGGTCTAATAAAATGAGGACTCAGTTTTCCTTTTCGACCAAATCTCAAAATTTTCTTCCAAGGGAAAACTTTAAGAAATAATTTATCGCCAATAGAATATTCAATATCTCAACTTTCAAATCTGCATATGATTTCTGTCTGTCAAAAGTTGCCTTAAATCTATCTCGAATTTTCTTAACAATGTCTTCCGTTTCTTGAATTAATTCTGGCCTGATCATTTTTCTTTTACTCAATTCCATCCAAAAAATAGGTGGTCGACATCTATGACCATACAAAGCTTCATACGGAGCCATTTGAATACTTGATTGGAAACTATTGTTGTATATAAATTCGGCCAAAGGTAAGTAACGCTCCCAACTTAATTCAAAATCAATAACACAAGTACGAAGCATATCTTCCAAAATCTAAATAACACGCTCAGATTGTCCATCAGTCTGTGGATGAAAAGCTGTACTAAAATTAAGTCGCGTACCAAGAGATTCATGCAACTGTTTCCAAAATCTCGAAGTGAACCGTGGATTTCAATAAGAGATTATCGACATAGGAACACCGTGTAATCTCACAATTTCTTGAATATAAACTTCAGCAAGCTTTTGAAGTGTCCAATCAGTCCTGACTGCAATTAAATGAGCCGATTTCGTAAGTCGATCAACAATCACCCAAATAGCATTTTTCTTACTTGCCGATAAAGGTAACCCCCTTACAAAATCCGTCGTGATACAATGCCAATTCCATTTAGGAATACTAATAGGCTGAAGTAATCCAGTAGGAACCTGATGTTCTGCCTTAACTCGCTGACAAGTTAAACATTTAGCCACATACTCGACCACATCTCTTTTCATTCTTGGCCTCCAATAAGATTCTCGTAGATCGCGATACATTTTTGTTCCTCCAGGATGCAAAGCAAAAGGACTGTGATGAGCTTCATGAAGTATCAACTCTTTTAATTCAAAAACATCTGGAACACGGATTCGGTTATGAAATCTCAAACAACCATAATCATCAATGCTAAAATTTTCTAATGTACCATTCTGAACCATTTCTCTTTTCTTTGCCAACTTGTCATCTTCTAACTGCGCTGACTTGATCCGATCAAACATCACCGGTTTGATTTTTAATTCAGCCAATAAGCTTCCATCATCATTGATACTGAGCTGAGCAAACATTACTCGCAATTCAATTGCTGCTTTTCTACTTAACGCATCAGCTACAACATTAGCTTTACCAAGGTGGTAATCAATAACACAATCAAAATCTTTCAGAAGCTCTATCTAACGACGCTATCTCAAATTCAACTCCTTTTGAGATAGAAGGTATTTGAGACTCTTATGATCGGTATAGATATAACACTTATCACCGTACAAGTAGTGTCTCCAGATCTTTAAAGTAAAAACCACAGCAGCTAACTCTAAATCGTGAGTTGGATAATTACGTTCATGCATTTTCAGCTAACGAGACGCATAAGCAATCACTTTCCCGTCTTGCATCAAAACACAACCAAGACCGCTCAAGGAAGCATAACTGTAAACAACAAAATCCTTTCCTAATTCTGGTAAAGTCAAAACTGACGCTTCAGTCAACATCTGCTTCAATTTCTCAAAACTTTTTTGACACTGATCATCCGAAACGAACTGAACATTCTTATGTAACAACTTTGTCATCGCCAAAGCTATCTTCAAAAATCCATTTACAAGTCTTCGTTAATAACCAGCTAATCCAAGAAAACTACGAACCTCTGACACATTCCTCGGTGCTTTCCACATAACAATTGCCTCTATCTTTTTCGGTTCAACTCTAATTCCATCTGCTGAGATAACATGACTCAAAAATACAACCTCTGATAACCAGAATTCACATTTACTAAGCCTCTCGTATAATTGTTTCTCTCGTAACACTTGCAAAACAATTCTGAGGTGTTGCTCATGCTCGGATTTAGATTTCAAATAGTCCAAAATATCATCAATAAAAACCACCACAAATTGATCCAAATACGATTGAAAGATACGATTCATGAGATCTATAAATGTTGCCGGAGCATTCATCAATCCAAAAGGCATCACTAAGCTAATTACAGTGGTCCAATATTGAACAGGCCCGAGTGACCCAAAATCAATTAGGGTTTCAAAAACCCTAAAGGTTTCTAGAACCTCCTGGCGCCGCAGCCCCCATGTCAGCCATGCATTCGAGCCTCCACGTCACCCCACGAATGGCCCCTTCCTCCGTACGGTGGTTTCGCCTAAAAAAAAATAGCAGCAGTACGTAAGAAAATGGCCAAAAAAATGCATAATCGAGGGCTTTTTGTATTTTCTTTTTATTATTTAAATAGGCTATAAAAAGAGGCCGGAGGAGATCTGTAAAAAAGGTTACGATTTTTGCGAATACACAAGAAAAATCAACCAAAAATTGAGTAAAACTTTTCAAAGGTGATTATCTTTTATTTTGATCGGCATTTTCTCTTTTTATCTTTTCTTTTCTATATTTTTATGTGCGAAAATAAAAAGAAAAAAAACTTACCTGAATCGCCCCGCAGTCCCGTCGTCGGAGGTCCCTTCTCCGTTGTCGGAATCGGACCTAAAGGGGGGCTACACTATTTTCTGTTTGTATAAACCATTTCTAAGGTTTTTTTAAGGGGAAAAGAACGAGGGTTTAAAAAGGGGCCTAAAACCTAGTTTTTATGAAGCTCCAGCCACTGCCTACGGCGGAGCCACGGTAGAGGCTAGCCAGAGACCCGATCGGAGCTGGGACTTGCCTAAAGGGAATTTCAGAGAAAATGGGGTTTTTTTTTAAAAAAAAAATTGGTTCCAAATGTTTTTTTCTGCGTTTTGTTACTTAAATAGTGCTCCAATACGACGCCGTTTTGGAGTTCATCTTCAAAGCATAAAACGACGCCGTTTGCCCCTAAAGATCCGCACGTTGACCCGACCCGCATGCAGGATTCACGTGTTTTCTAATAGAAGGGCTAATTGCACTTTTAGCCCTTCCGTTTTTTTATTGTTCTGCAATTAAGTTTCTTTTTGTTTTCTAATTTGGCCCCATAATTTATTGCGATTTCAATTAGGTCCATATTCGAACGAAGACGTTTTGGAGGGCGGGGGTTAATTTCCCTATTGGTCTCTCCTTGTTATTCGTGCGTTCAATGTGGTCCTTTCTCTTTTTATTTATTTTAAATTTGCCCCCAAATTTCTGTTTTAAGTTCAAATTAGTCCTTTTTGTTATTTTTGCTATTAAATTAATTAATTTTAATTGTTATTATAATTACCATTATTAGTATTATTTTCCTTATTATTATTATTATTATTAATATTATTATTACTATTATTATTTTTATTATTACTACTATTACTTTTATTGTTACTAGTATTATTATTTTTATTTTTATTACTATTATTTTTAATATTAATATTACTATTATTATATTCATTTATCATTTTATTACTTATTTATTTATATCTTCCTATATATTTTTAAAACCTCAAAATTTTTTTTTTATTAATGCCACCATCATTATTATTAACATTATGATTTTTAATTTGCGTTACGCTATACTTGTTTATATATTTGTTTAATATTAATCCTTTAGTTCTAAATTTTTAGTTCTTTTTAATTATTATTTTACGTGTATTTTGGCTTGTTATTTTATCCTCGTCCTTTATATTGTCATGCATTAATACATTTATTATTAGCCTGTTATGCATATTAGTACCGTAATTCATTTTTTTTTACATTTTATCGTGTTACATTAATCTTTGTCCGATACAAATTTTTTTTATTAAGCAATTTTTTTTGTAATTCGAGATTCGAGAAATCGTACCCTAATTTATTGGGTTTCGATTTTTTCTCGTCGAGCCTAAAGAACCGATTATCTTTTCTAAAAATCAAAGCGTATAAGTTAAATAAAATCTTATTCTCGGGAATTCAAAAATGTTGTGTCCTAACTCACTGGATATGACATTTTGTTATCTCGAGGTAAGGATTTCTAAAAAAATAAAGGCAATATTCTGTATTTGGAATTTTGAGAAATTGTGCCCTAACTTACTGGGTTCCGATTTTTCATTTGACCCAAATAACCGAATATCCTTCTTAAACTTAAATACATGAGTTTTAAAAGTCAAAAGACAAGCTTAGTTTCGAGGATTTGAAATGTCGTATCCTAACTCACTGGGCGTGACATTTTACTTATTCGAAATAAGAGGGTCTTAGCATCCAATTTAATTTATTCAAGTTTTCTTTTAAAGAGGATCGTATTTTAAAATCTTTTCAACTTTTCGACATTAAGACGTTAATTAATCAATTATGTACCAATTTTGGGTGTTACGAGGGTGCTAATCCTTCCTCGTGCGTAACCTACTCCTGAACCCGTTTTCTCGAATTTTGTAGACCAAAATCATTGTTTTAATAAATCAAAATGTTTTAATGATCAATCTCAAGGTGATCCGATCACACCTCAAAAAAGATTGGTGGCGACTCCATTTTCGTTTTTAAAGTCGACCTAATTTTTTCTATTTTTTTTTCAAAAAAAATGGTTTCGACAGTAATGGTACCATAGTATCATAAATCTTTACAGTTCAAAACCAAATGTAAAAACTAGAAAACACAAATTGCTCAATTGTTGTTCACAAGCCTGTCCGAGACCTTCGCGTACTGAGCCCAACTACAGAATCCAGAACTATACCTGAAAGGGAAACAGAAGAGGGGGTGAGCTACTCGAGCTCAGTGTGAGATCAAACCAGCTATACTACCGAAGCAGAAACAGAGAACTAGAGGCAGTTCAAAACCAGAACATACTTACAGACAGATAACAGTTAAGCGAGTTCGCCCAACATCAAACACACACCATATGTACCTTACGATCATATGGAACAAACAAACACACCTAACCTCACATGCTATTCAAATACGATAGTAACGGTTCACAAGTCAGTCACACTATCACAATAACAGTTCAGTCAGACATTTATAAAGAAAGTCTACAGAAATCGCATAGGCACACGTGCCTTTCAGTCGATCAGTAACACATTCAATCATATTATCACACTCAGTCATAGTATCACATTCAGCCAAATTGATCAATCAGACATTTTAGTCAAATAGTACAGTCACATTCAGTCACATAGATTCATTCAGATGCATATGAGTGCAAATGAGTTATAAAATAACCCACCCATCTAGCCAACACACCATCTCCGTCCAACCCTACACTTACTGTGGGGATTTAATCAACCCACCCATCCCTGCACTCCGAGTAGGACCTCGAAAAGCCCATCCAACCTTATACTCCATAGGATGTCATCCCGGGTTGCCCGACAATGATGATCATCAGCATTGTCCTCGACCCTCAGGGAATTGGGACCGCCCTCGACCCTCTGAGAATTGGGGCTATCAGTGTGCAGATAGACTGCCAGTCTCATATAATACTGTAACAACCCGAACCCGGCCCAAACATTACGACCGAATTTGGTTTGTTACGGAGAAAAACCTTTTGAAACCATTTTTTTAACCAATTTAAGTTTTGTTGAAAACTTCTCGTTTTTGGTTATCTTGCCGAAACCATACTTAGATTTAATTTGGAAATTTAATTGAGTCAGCTTATTATACAAATTTCAAATGTGCCCGATGGCACGATAAAACATTTTCGTGTTAATTTAAGAAAAACATGTGATTTTAATGCAGTTTTAATAATATAGTTTAAAACAAAGTATCCAACATATAAGAAATAACAAAAGTAAAGTTTATGGAGGCCTTATTACATCCAAAATAAAAATAAACCAATAATAAAATAAAATAGCTAAGTTTAAAGTTCAATTTATTCAAGTCCACTGCATGGCCACCTCGAGTCCAACCGGCCCCTCAACTGCCATCTACGAGTCACCTGAAAAATGTTAAAGGAGAAGGTGAGTCACCAAGACTCAGTATGTAACCCTTCCCCCGTTTTAAAAGAACATTTCCATACACAACATATAACAGTTAATATGCAGAATATTATGTGCCCCCAACCTAGCCAACCAAACGCCTTTGTCTACCCCATGTGGTACCAAACCACTGGTGACCGTAGTCACAATGTGTTACCAAAACACTGGTGGTGCCAAACCACTGGTGACATATAGTCACGATGTGTTACCAAAACACTGGTGTCCGTAGACACAAATCGGGTGATGGGGCCAACCCATCGTCTGATACCAAATCACTGGCAGACGATCCCATATCTCAAGTGGGGCCAACCCACGGTGGTGTTAACCACCAGGGACGAGTCGCTATAAGGTACCAAACCTCGGAGGTACCAAACCTCACGGTGACCGTAGTCACGGTGTGTTACCAAAACACTTGGTGCTCGTCGACACAAAATATCACTGCCCCCTCCACTCATTTAACCCACAATAGCCAAATAATCATGAATAGATCTCATACATTTATCACATGTAACATATGAACCATGCTTCCCAAAAGCATCAATAACACATTCATATTAACAGGTACTTACCTGAATCACCACTCATACCGTTATGGTATTAATCCGATGCTACACAAATCAGAGTTAGCATACAAAACACTCAGCACATTTAAATGATTATATGTGTGTATGTACACACCTGTCACCACTGAATAGACTAAATCCCGAAAAGAAAGTTGGTCTCCCTAGATCTCCCTGCACCTATATTCGGCCAACTATGGGATTAGTACTATGGCCTATTCGGCCAAATCAAATAAATCTAAAGGGGTTACCGATTGAACCCAAACCTCACCTATTTGCCTCTAAGTACTCACTTCGGCACCTGGTTCACAAATCTGCTTCACTTTCTACAATCGGCCATCATCATTATTAGTAGCCCTTGGCTTAATCGAATCCCAAAAAGAATAGATCCTTACCAAAACCGATTTACAGGGACTGAGGCTTGGATCGAATACTTCAAAATCCCGGGTACCTAAATAGAACCGATTCTATCATTGTTTAGCCAAAAATAATTCAGCTTTTCTATTAACCAAGTCGTCAGAGAGAATGGGACATGGAAAAGAGTTTCGGCATACTTACCCTTGCTTTAATATTCGGCCAAGTCTTGAAAATAGAGGAGGGAATTTCGGCAACCAAAGGTGTGGTTTTGGCTATTGGAAAAAGAAGAATAAAAACAGTGGGAGAAGAAGATGGAGTTTCGGCAACCAGAGAGGGAATATTCGGCCAAAGAGGTTAAAAACATGAGAAAGGAATTCGGCACTTCCAATGGGTATATCGGCAGGCAATGATGGAGAAGAAAAGGAGAGAAAGGAGAGGGTAGGTGTTTTGGTCGGAAATCAAAAGTAGAAGAAGAGGAAGATGGTGATGTAGAAATCGGTTTTGAGAAGGAATGAAAGAAAACAAGAGAGGTGATTGCTTAGCCAAAAATTAGGAGGAAGAAACTAGCAAATTCGGCACATCCCCCTCTTTTACTTGCCGTCCACTCCTCCAAAGGAGTTCAAATCTCGGCTAAACTCCTTTGAAAGTATTCAAAATAGTTTGAATACCCAAATGCCTATTTTTCCTCTGCCCACTCTAATTAATCCCATGATAATCCATGAATAAAATAGCCTCCTTATTATCCTTAAAATTGAACAAATAAAAATCTAATTTTAAATGCTCATATTATCTCTTATTATTAATAATAAAAGAGTTTAAAGGAGGAAGACTCTCCCACTTGTGCCGTCCAAACATAGTGCAAAAAAGAAAGGGAATTTTGTGACTCGAACCAGGGATCCCCTTGCTTGATGTGGCGTCACATGTTAGCTCTTAAGTGGGCTTACTTTGCCACTTATTCTAGGCTCATCTTATGTCTAAATTATCCCCATTTATTCTTATAACACCCTCCTGCTAAGGCTCCCTGCCTTTAAAGTTAAAAACTGAAATTTTCCACCAAACCGTACCAACTCAAAGCCTTAATTAAGCTCTATTATTCCATAAATAATATCACAAAGAGCTCATAATAAGAAAAATAATTAAATTCCAAATAACCCCATTTTTGGGATGTTACGGTTCTACCCCCTTAAAATAAATTTCGTCCTCGAAATTCCTTGATCAAAAGAGATGGGGGTATTGCTGCCGCATCACCTCTTCGGGCTCCCACGTAGCTTCTTCCACTCCGTGGTTCCGCCATAGCACTTTCACTAAAGGCACTGCCTTCCTACGTAGAACCTTCACATCTCGATCTAAGATCTGAACCGGTTCTTCTTCAAAAGATAAATCCGAGTTCACCTCAATCTGCGCTCTTGGCACAACGTGCGAAGGATCTCGACCAATACCGCCTCTCGGCATTGATACATGAAATACGTCATGAATCGATTTAGTTCTGCACGGCACTCTAGGCGATAAGCTACCGGTCCTACTACGCTTTTACAATCAGTATGGCCCGATGAACCTTGGGCTTAGCTTCCTTTTCGTCCAAATCTCAACACCTTTTTCCAAGGCGACACTTTCGAAAGACCTTGTCTCCCACAAAGATACTCCATTTCCTTGCGTTTGAGATCGGCATAAGACTTCGCCTATCTCGATGCTTCCTTGAGACGAGACCTAATCACCTTGACTTTGTCTTCGGTCTGCTGTTACCAATCTGGACCCGAACTTGTCGTTCCCCCAACTCCGTCCAACATGTAGAGTACGGCATTTTCGTCCATATAGGGCCTCGTATGGAGCCATCTCGAATACTCGCTTGATAACTATTGTTATAAGCGAATTCCGCTAATGGTAGGTACTCTTCCCAACTACCACTAAAATCCAAGACACAACCTCTTAACATGTCTTCTAAGATCTGTATCACCCTTTTCGACTGTCCGTCAGACTGTGGATGGAAAGCCGTCTTGAAATCTAACCGTGTACCCAAAGCTTGATGCAACGCTTTCCAGAACCTCGACGTGAATCTGGGATCCCTATCCGAGATAATCGATACTGGCACACCAAGCAACCTCACTATTTCACCCACATACAGCTTCGCTAGCTTCTAGAGTGAGTAATCCATTCTCACCGGCATGAAGTGAGCTGATTTAGTCAGGCGATCCACAATTACCCAAACTGCATCCTTCTTGTTGGGCGTAAGGGGTAGCCCACTAACGAAATCCATGGTGATCCTCTCCCATTTCCATTGAGGGATCTTTATCGGTTGAAGTAGTCCCGATGGTAATCGATGTTCACCTTAACTTTCTGGCATGTCGACACTTCCTACGAACTCGGTTATCTCACGCCTCGGCCCGGCCACGAGGCTGCTTCGCAAATCTCCATACATCTTGCTTCCTCCCGGATGCATAGCATATGGGCTGCTATGTGCATCGTGGAGAATTTTCCGCCTCAACTCTTCGTCCTTCGGCATGCATGCTCGCCCTTGAAAACATAGCACTCCATCCCTAGACAGACCGTACCCTTCCAAACCACCATCCTGCACTTGTACCCTCTTAGCGCTCAAGCCTTCATCCACTAACTGCTTTTCCTTGATCTCCTCAATCCATGTTGGCTTTACTTGGAGTTCCGCCAAAAGACTCCCATCATCATATAGACTCAACCGAGCGAACATTGCTCTTAAGTCCGTCACCACCTTCCGGCTCAACGCGTCAGCTACCACATTAGCCTTACCCGGATGGTACTCGATTGAACAATCGTAGTCTTTTAGTAGTTCAATCCACCGACGCTGTCTCAGATTCAGATCCTTCTGAGTCAGAAGATACCTCAAGCTTTTGTGATCCGTGTAGACTATCGACTTCTCCCCATACAGGTAATGTCTCCATATTTTCAGAGCAAAGACGACTGCCGCTAACTCCAAGTCGTGCGTTGGGTAGTTAACCTCATGCGGTCTTAACTGACGGGATGCATAGGCTACTACCTTCCCATCCTGCATCAACACACATCCCAAACCGGTGTGAGATGCATCACAATAGACTGTGAATAACTTTCCTGCTTCAGGCTGTACCAAAACCGGAGCTTCCGTCAAAATTTCCCTTAGCTTATCAAAGCTTCCTTGCTGCTTCTCCGTCCATACAAATGGAACACCTTTCCTTAGTAATTTGGTTAATGGCGCTGCTATTAGAGAGAATCCTTCCACGAATCTCCGATAGTACCCTGCTAAACCCAGAAAACTTCGTATTTCAGCCACCAACCTAGGTGGTTTCCAATCCAATACTGCTTCAATCTTGCGAGGGTCTACTCTAATTCCTTCCGCCGACACCACGTGCCCTAAGAAAGCCACTTCCCTCAGCCAAAATTCGCACTTACTGAATTTGGCATATAACTGCTTCTCCCTCAATACTTGCAGAACTATCCGTAAATGCTTGTCATGCTCCTCTTCTGTCTTTGAATAAACCAATATATCGTCTATGAACACCACGACGAATTGGTCCAAGTAATCTTGTTGAAATACCCTATTCATTAAGTCCATAAATGCCGCGGTGCATTGGTCAACCCGAATGGCATCACTAAGAACTCGTAATGCCCATACCGAGTTCGAATGCCGTCTTGTGAACATCAGCCTCCTTCACCCTTGATTGATGATAACTGACCTAAGGTCAATCTTTGAGAATACCGACGCACCTTTCGGTTGGTCAAACAAATCATCGATCCGAGGCAACGGGTACTTGTTTTTGATCGTTAACTTGTTTAACGACGGTAGTCGATGCACATCCGCATAGAACCGTCCTTCTTCTTGACAAACAACACAGTGCTCCCCACGGAGATATACTTGGTCGAATAAACCCTCTATCCAAGAGCTCCCGAATTTGAGCCTTTAGCTCCACCAATTCCTTTGGTGCCATTCGGTATGGTGCTATAGACACAGTGCCGCCTGTTCGGTAGCAAGTCTATACCGAATTCGACTTCCGATCTGGAGGCGGACCGGAAGCTCTTCCGGGAACACATCAAAGAAATTCCCCAACCGTTCGGACCTTTCCAACTACTAACCCCTTAGCTTCCAAAGCACGATTTGAACCAAATCGCCTCACAACCCTTCCCGACCATCTTTTCACCTTCAAGGCGGACACTACATTGGATAGGTAATTCCTTCTATCCCCTATCATAACCACTTCATCACCTTCACCGTCTTAAGAACCATGCGCTTAGCCGCAAATCCAAATTCGCTTGATACTTAACCACCATCCATTCCAAGCATCAAATCGAACTCCCCAAACGGTAGTTCCATTAGATCAGCCACAAATACTACCCCTTGGAGTTCTAGGGGTACGCCTCTATAGAGTTTGTCTACCACTACAGAGTGACCTAAAGGGCTAACTACAGTCATCTCCCTAGAAGCAGTTTCAGAGTTTAGGTCCATAGTTCCTACCACACTACTAGCAATGTACGAGTGCGTCGAGCCCACATCAATCAATGCAACATAAGGAAAACCAAAAATTAGAAACGTACCGGTTATGACATCCGGTGCGTCACCTTCCTCGCGACACCTCGCTGCGTAAACTAAGCCAGGCTGCCTAGCCTCTGTGTTGCCTGAACCTCTGCCTTGAGTTCCACGACCTCGGTTAGGACCGTTGTTTCCTCTGCCATTACCACGACCCCTCTGTGGTCCCACACTTCTATTCTGAGTACGATTCTGCCCCTCCGACTGATTCTTAGCTAGTTTCTGGGGACAATCTCTGACACGATGCTCCAAAGACCCACACTCAAAACATCCTTTATCACCGGTCCAACAACCTCCCCAATGGGTCTTTCCACACTGTTACACCGAGTCGGCCTCGATTAGTAGTCGTGGGCCTTGCCGCCTGATTTGGCCCACTTGGCCTAGCCTTTTTCTGAACACTACCGCTTGATCCAGCTGACCCAAATCCTCTCTTCTGATTATTCCTACTATAACTTTGCCTCACAGCCTCCTTGATCCCTTCGGCTACCTTAGCCTTTTCCACTAGAGATGAGAACTCACGAACCTGCTGTGGGGCAATCAGTAACCTCAAATCATCTCGGAGTCCGTCCTCAAAGCGGACACAGCGCTCATGTTCGATGAACACGATGCCTCTCGCATACCTACTCACCCTTAAAAATTCGCCTCATATTCCGACACGGACTTAGTTCCTTGCACTAATCCCGGAAAAGCCTTTCTCTGCTGCTTGCGTCGGTGTAGCCGGTGCCCACATACTTTTACGATAGGTGGTTACGAAATACTCCCAAGTCAAATCATCTGCTGTAGCCCCATCTCGAACCGTAAGCCACCACCGATCGCTTCATCCTTTAGAAGCGACACTCGCCTTTCGGCTTTTCTTCCTCGGTCAAAGTCAAGGTCATCCATGATTCTTTCGGTTGACTCTAGCGATGATTCTCACAGACTGGTGCCACTCCCGACACACCTCGGAATACCTCCGCTCCGTTAGATCGGAGTCGCTCGGGACAGATTTACGAGCTCCCACATTTCCACCAGCCCCACCACCATCTCCAAGACTCGCAAAAGCGACTTGCGATACCGCCTCACCACCACCGGTCGATCCGGCTCTTGACTCTAAAAGTAGGAGGTGGTGGTGGCAGTGGTACCTCATTTTCAGAACCTTGTCTTGACCTGACGGGTTCAGACACCGTCATCCTACCCCTACCACGTCCACGGCGTCCACGTCCTCTAGAACTCATTCTTATCTACCGCGCTTTTAATCTGATTAAGAAAAATTTTATGCGTTAGCATTTGTTCCACTTTCTTATTCACGAAAAAATTTTATGGATAGAGTTTTAATCAGAGATTCTTTCGAGCAAACAAGGTTTCAGTTTCCTATCCTAGTTCGTACAAAGAAGTTCATGCATCCATTCCTTAATACTTTCCATACCTATTCGCTCATCGGACATTTCTGCCCATTTCTAACCCAGGGGTATTTTCGTCTTTTTCCTACAGGGGTATTTTCGTAATTTTTCAGAACCAAAATATTTTATTGATGATTTTTCAAGCAGGGTTGAATATTTGAGAAGTAATTGAAATTTTTGAGCAAAACCATTGAACTGATATTTTATGAACCGAGGGCATTTTAGTAATTTTCCACCATCAAGTTTTGAAAACATTAGGGTTTTTTTTTTTTTGAAAACATGGCTAATTCCCTTTTCGGGTTTTAATCATTGTGTTTAGCCTATGACCGAGCCCTCCTGGTCAGGGTGAACCAAAGCTACGCACCAGGCAGGATTCGAGTGAAGAGGAGGTGGGTCACGCGGACCGCTTAAATACCAAGCTCTCACCGAACCTTTCTAGACATGCGCACAGAGGTTACCACACCACTGAGCCCTCTGAGTTAGGGTGAACCGAAGCTACGCACCAGGTAGGATACCTGCGAAGAGGAGGTGAGTCACGAGGACTGCTTAAATATCAGGCTCTTCCGGATCCAATCCTAGACATGCGTACAGGGGTTACCACACCCTAGCTCATTGACTAAGTCATAGGTTGGTTTAATTCCTTAAGTCTTATGCTTCGTTTGTGTTTGAGTAATCTAACTTTAGGGTCCAAGTCCTATAAGTCTATCTACGTTCCATGCTTCCTACCCTTCCACAGAATATAATTCACCAAGAGGTTTAGATGTACTTACCTGGGCGGATTGGTGCCGGAGACTCGGGCCATGCTGTTCAAAACCAAAAATCATTCCCTAAGGCCTACCAAAACATTTTTGGGCCTTGGGCCCCCACAGCCGAGCTTTGAACTGAGCTCTGATACCAATTTTGTAACAACCCGAACCCGGCCCAAACATTACGACCGAATTTGGTTTGTTACGGAGAAAAACCTTTTGAAACCATTTTTTTAACCAATTTAAGTTTTGTTGAAAACTTCTCGTTTTTGTTATCTTGCAAAACCATACTTAGATTTAATTTGGAAATTTAATTGAGTCAGCTTATTATACAAATTTCAAATGTGCCCGATGGCACGATAAAACATTTTCGTGTTAATTTAAGAAAAACATGTGATTTTAATGCAGTTTTAATAATATAGTTTAAAACAAAGTATCCAACATATAAGAAATAACAAAAGTAAAGTTTATGGAGGCCTTATTACATCCAAAATAAAAATAAACCAATAATAAAATAAAATAGCTAAGTTTAAAGTTCAATTTATTCAAGTCCACTGCATGGCCACCTCGAGTCCAACCGGCCCCTCAACCGCCATCTACGAGTCACCTGAAAAATGTTAAAGGAGAAGGTGAGTCACCAAGACTCAGTATGTAACCCTTCCCCCGTTTTAAAAAAACATTTCCATACACAACATATAACAGTTAATATGCAGAATATTATGTGCCCCCAACCTAGCCAACCAAACGCCTTTGTCTACCCCATGTGGTACCAAACCACTGGTGACCGTAGTCACAATGTGTTACCAAAACACTGGTGGTGCCAAACCACTGGTGACATATAGTCACGATGTGTTACCAAAACACTGGTGTCCGTAGACACAAATCGGGTGATGGGGCCAACCCATCGTGTGATACCAAATCACTGGCAGACGATCCCATATCTCAAGTGGGGCCAACCCACGGTGGTGTTAACCACAGGGACGAGTCGCTATGAGGTACCAAACCTCTGGAGGTACCAAACCTCTCGGTGACCGTAGTCACGCAGTGTTACCAAAACACTGGTGCTCGTCAGCACGAAATATCACTGCCCCCTCCACTCATTTAACCCACAATAGCCAAATAATCATGAATAGATCTCATACATTTATCACATGTAACATATGAACCATGCTTCCCAAAAGCATCAATAACACATTCATATTAACAGTACTTACAGAATCACCACTCATACCATTATGGTATTAATCCGATGCTACACAAATCGAGTTAGCATACAAAACACTCAAAGACATTTAAATGATTATACGTGTGTATGTACACACTGTCACCATGAATAGACTAAATCCGAAAAGAAAGTTGGTCTCCTAGATCTCCCTGCACCTATATTCGGCCAACTATGGGATTAGTACTATGGCCTATTCGGCCAAATCAAATAAATCTAAAGGGGTTACCGATTGAACCCAAACCTCACCTATTTACCTCTAAGTACTCACTTCGGCACCTGGTTCACAAATCTGCTTCACTTCCTACAATCGGCCATCATCATTATTAGTAGCCCTTGGCTTAATCGAATCCCAAAAAGAATAGATCCTTACCAAAACCGATTTACAGGATCGAGGCTTGGATCGAATACTTCAAAATCCCGAGTACCTAAATAGAACCGATTCTATCATTGTTTAGCCAAAAATAATTCATCTTTTCTATTAACCAAGTCGTCAGAGAGAATGGGACATGGAAAAGAGTTTCGGCATACTTACCCTTGCTTTAATATTCGGCCAAGTCTTGAAAATAGAGGAGGGAATTTCGGCAACCAAAGGTGTGGTTTTGGCTATTGGAAAAAGAAGAATAAAAACAGTGGGAGAAGAAGATGGAGTTTCGGCAACCAGAGAGGGAATATTCGGCCAAAGAGGTTAAAAACATGAGAAAGGAATTCAGCACTTCCAGTGGGTATATCGGCTCGGCAATGATGGAGAAGAAAAGGAGAGAAAGGAGAGGGTAGGTGTTTTGGTCAGAAATCAAAAGTAGAAGAAGAGGAAGATGGTGATGTAGAAATCGGTTTTGAGAAGGAATGAAAGAAAACAAGAGAGGTGATTGCTTAGCCGAAAATTAGGAGGAAGAGACTAGCAAATTCGGCACATCCCCCCCTCTTTTACTTGCCGTCCACTCCTCCAAAGGAGTTCAAATCTCGGCTAAACTCCCTTTGAAAGTATTCAAAATAGTTTGAATACCCAAATGCCTATTTTTCCTCTGCCCACTCTAATTAATCCCATGATAATCCATGAATAAAATAGCCTCCTTATTATCCTTAAAATTGAACAAATAAAAATCTAATTTTAAATGCTCATATTATCTCTTATTATTAATAATAAAAGAGTTTAAAGGGAGGAAGACTCTCCCACTTGTGCCGTCCAAACATAGTGCAAAAAGAAAGGGGAATTTTGTGACTCGAACCCAGGATCCCCCTTGCTTGATGTGGCGTCACATGTTAGCTCTTAAGTGGGCTTACTTTGCCACTTATTCTAGGCTCATCTTATGTCCAAATTATCCCCATTTATTCTTATAACACCCTTCTGCTAAGGCTCCCTGCCTTTAAAGTTAAAAACTAAAATTTTCCACCAAACCGTGCCAACTCAAAGCCTTAATTAAGCTCTATTATTCCATAAATAATATCACAACAGTTCATAATAAGAAAAATAATTAAATTCCAAATAACCCCATTTTTGGGATGTTACAAATACGCAGCCATGCTAGCGTATGAGCTGTATTGTGCAATGCGGTAAACCGCGGTACAGATATGCGGTGTGAACTGCCAAATTAGATAATAGTACGTAGCAGAGCTAACGTACATGCGGTATAGTGCAATGCGGTAAACCGCTATACCGATGGGTTACAATAAAACTGCCAGATCAGATAGTGGTACGTAGCGTAGCTAACGTATGTACTGTACAGTGTAGTGTGGAAAATTACAGTACAGTCAAATCGACCACGACCCTCTGGGTATTAAGACTTCAGTATACAGATAAACTGCCAAATCGTAAATCTCCCTTCACTTCAACATCCAAACCCAAAATACTTTATATGCAGATGTATGTATGCAAATGCATGTATGGAGATGCATGAATGCGGATGCACTATTTCAGAATTCAATTTCAGACAATCATCCAAAAGCAATCACTTACAATTAGTCATTTTGTTACAGAAATGTGTAAACTTATGCACTCAGATTTGGTACCTAACATTTCGTACAACCAAGCACGAATAACACTTAAAACAAAGTCATGGCAGAGTCATGTCAACCCTCAGTAAGCTTAGTCGAGGGTTGGAACACATAGAATGGCGATTGCACTTAAATCGCCTTATAATAAAAATTTGGCGAGTTAGGGCCACACGCTCGTGTGCTCCGACCGTGTGGAGCAATCCAGGCTGTGTGGGGATCCAAACGCTCGTGTGAGGAGTGGCACACGGTCGTGTGATGGAGGTACACACCCGTGTGGTGTAGGGACACGGCCGTATGAACAGGCCGTGTAACTCACTGTCCAATTTCATTAATTTAAGGTGCAGGGCCGACACGGCCGTGTGAAGGTGTCACACTCCCGTGTGGCCATCAGACACGGCCGTGTGTCTCATAACACACGCCCGTGTGGAAACCTTAGGCCCCAAATCGGTCACACGGCCATGTGTCCCGAAACACACGCCCGTGTAGAAGCCCTAATTTCCCCAAATCAGTCACACAGCTGTGTGACCAAGCCGTGTGACCCCAAAACTGAGAATCCCAAATTCCCAAATCCACACGCCCGTGTGCCCAAAGGACACAGTCGTGTGAAAATTGAAAAAATCCCTAAAATCGACCACACGACCGTGTGGCACCTAAAACTGGTCGAAAACCCTAGTTCCCAAATCCACACGGCTGTGTGCCGGCCATCGGGGCAACCACGAAACCTCTCAAAAATGACCCCAAAAACTCCATTTAAGCCATAATAACAGTCCCTAACCCTTACCCTATCAACATATATCAGAAAACAACGTTTTCCCTTCACTTTTAACACCTAAAAACTCAAAAAACGACGGGTTATTGCATAGTTACGAAAAGCCGAAGGAAAGGGATTCGCAACGTAAGATAACAATCGATTTAAGAGTAGAAGGTAATAACTAGATTAAAATCCCACACCTGATTTGACAGCGAAGAAGATTACTGAGGAGTGAAGTTCTAGAACCCACAAACCGCGATCGTTTTCAGAAGAAGAAAAAAAGCACAGAGAGAATAAAACCAAGAAACGTCCCAAAAAGAAAAAAATAAAAATAATATTCCACAACAATATCAAAATAATAATAAATAAAAACTAACATATATTAAACACATAATTTAATAATTGTAAATAATCATAATTATTACTTAAAAGAAACAAAACAAAATAAAAAGGTTCCCCCAAAATCGCATACCCCAATACTCGAACCCAGAACCTCAAGGTGCACTAACATTCACTCAACCACTAGACCAGCAGGCCCATTCTGACACTAAATTGCACAACTTAACTTATGTGTGCAACCTTCTCGCTGTCACTGCACTCAAAATCCAGAACTTCTAGGCCCAAAATTCGGGGCGTTACACTGTGGGTCTACCGTAGGGTTGGTAAGGGCTAACCAAACCCTAAAGTTAATTGATCTGATATTCTGATACTCTGCTCTAAGTAGGACACTATTATGCATGTCTAACTATTCTGTAAGTATATATATATGACATCTGTATATGAGCATGTTATGCATGATATTTCTGTGTCTGTTATTTCTGTATCTGTGACTGGGGTGGGTTTTGTATATGTGGAGGAAGTGTTCTGTATGGCGACCATCGCCTATATTCTAGCAGCTTGGCTACACATTTCTGATATGTGTCGTAATGTCACGATATGGTGTGTAGGGATGGGTGGGTGTTTTTAACCCCATATGGTGTGATGGGTTGGTCGGAGTTGGTGTGTAGAGGATGGGGGTAGAATTCTGTATATCTGTTCTGCATATCTAATTCTTTATCTATATCTATAAAGGACGTAAGTCCGAATCTGAATCTGAATCTGACTTTGTATGTGATAACTGTATGAATTGCAAGCTTATTTCTGTTGGGTTACACACTGAGTTTACGAAAACTCACATCTGTTTGTCCGTTCTGTTAGGTAATCCATAAACTTAGGCGGATCGGTGTGACGGAGCCTCATGGTGACCACGAGTTTGTAAACGGTTAAAGTTTATGGTTTTTATTTTAATTTAAGGATTATTTCTAGAGTTTATAATATTTGGACTCTCCGGACTATTTGGTTTAATTTTGGGATTTGGACTCTCGTTTTAACATTTTATTTACGACAGATATTTAAAACCATGGTTTTTACTACAACAAAGGTTTTCCAAAATTACGAAAGGGATTTTCAAAAACAACGTTTTCAAAAACCGCTGTAAATCTCATTTTGGTAAATAAAATAATTAAACAAAACTTTTGGCATTAGATATAAGCGAATATGAGTTATAAAGCTGGAATGATTTATCGTAATGACTCCGTTTTCAAAAACCTTCCTTGTGACATATCTAGATTCGGCCATAACTTCTAGGCTGGGTTTAAGGTGTTACAAGTGTTATGCTCGGGTTCATGAACATGAAGATGGATTGACGTTACTTGCTCGAACATGATTTTGTGATATTGAACTGTTAATTAGGTTGTTGAGTGATTATTTGTCAAAGTAATTGATGTATGATGTTGAGGAACTAAATTGGAATGGATTAATTGCTTAAGCATGCTACATTTTTTAGGTCTGGAGTAGAGGTACCGATAATCGGGTTTTAAAATTGGTACCTCTGTGTTTTGAAACATGCAGGAAGTCAGAATTGAGATTTGGTATCGATACATTTACTCGAGTATCGATACTCGGGGTTAAAGTATCGATATTTCATGACAAGTACCGATAATTTTCGAGACTTTGGGTTTTTAATCGAGAAACAGAATGCAAGTTTAGTATCGTTTTTCTAAGTGGTATCGATACCACTTTACAAAAATATCGATACCCTAGTGTTAGTATCGATACCTACGTGACAGTTTTGAGATTTTGTTAAATGGACCTTATGCATGTTTAATTATTATTTTAAGACCTTTTTATGTATATTCAACATGTATAATCGATAAATAAGAATATGTTCGATCAAGAACCTATACGAATGATAATATGAAAGACGTTTCGTTTAAAATGAGCTTTTACTTGTTCTGTATGACATGAGATGGTGGTGTGGCATCTGGATATTCGGGCTTGGCGATCAGGCCGGATATAAGGTGTTACATTCAATTGTACGTAACCCGGATAGTCTAATTTGTAAAGAGGGTTAGTTGGAACCTATTTATAGGAAAATGTATTAATAGGATTATCTAAGTGACAGTTATGTCTGTCAAGCCTATTCCTCTTTGAGGAGAACCTAATGCAAGTATATTCGCCATAGAGTTAGTTTCGAAGGGAACCATCATATAAGAGAAATCATAAACTTGAATGGTCGCTCAGATAGTAGTCTGCTAGATACTGTAGGCTAAATGGTCCACTACAAATGGACATGTTACACCTTAAAAATAAGGTATCGCAAATAGGGCAAACTACAAAGAGGTAATCCAAACAACTCTTCAACCCAAGTGTAGGATTAAATGAGATTAAGTCTGCCAGTGTAGCATGGGTTCTCATTAGTTAACCTGACTAATGGGATATCAGCAAGTCCTTTAGGACTATAGTAAGAAGAGGGAGTCTGCCAAGGACTAGTTAGATTTGGAATGTTTTGCCAATGAAGACATAACCAAAGGGTCCTTAGAATTAAAGTTTAGGAAGAAAACCTTATAAGTATATGGTAGAGAAGAGGAGCCATATTGGTAACCGACCATCAAACTTTGTAATTAAAGATTAAACATAAAAGTTACAAATAGATGGATACCCTGAATTGGGGATGGGTGAAAGAAATAATGTATGTGAATAAAAGACAAAGTCCGCGATTATGGCGAGACATCTAAGAAACCACCAAAACTAGTCTGATGGCTATATGATTGGCCAGGGGAAGATCGCTTGATGATCTATCTGCCAATAGATAAGTTCAGAAAATGAATCAGAGTCTGCCATCCCAAATTAAGAGAAATCGTCCTAAAATGATCAGGGAGTTAAACATGTTTAGTTTTTTTCATTTACTACCCTTGCAAGATGGGGTCTATTTTTGAGTAATGTAGTGGAGAAACTCGCTAAGTTCTTTTGAACTTACAAGATTTTGGCTTATGTTTGCAGGGCTCGTTGTGTGAGTAAAGAGCTAGTGGAGGGACCAAGCCAGACTATGTTAAATCAAGGATCATCGTCAGTAAGATGTCATGCACATGAAAGGGGTACTTTCAGAGGCTTTTCCTCGGGGATAGATATATTGTAATTAAGCAGTTTTCTTAAAATTAAAAGTTTCAATGTAGTCAAATTACATTTGGTTTAAGGTTCCTATTGTAAGAAATATTCGTAATGAAGTCTTTTGGCGAATTTTCTAATTAAAGTATTAGACCAAATCGGTTCAATTGTGACACTCCATTCCCAGACTCGACGATCAGGTTGGGTAAGGGCGTTACTATTTTAATATCTGAGCATGAAAAAGGATTGAGTTGTAAAATTTTTAAAACTTAGGAAATAGGAATCGATACTTTATGAAACTATATTTTGTAAAAAGTATAGGTACTTAGTGAAAAGTATCGATACTCTGTGCAAAGTATAGATACCTTGACCTGGTATCGATACCAAATTGGCATTATTTTGTCTGATAAATTGATTCAAATGGTCAAGTATTGATACCTATGCCAGGGTATTGATACATGTAGAAATTGTCAAAAACACCTTTTAAAGTTCTCATTTCATGCCCAAACTACAACAGTTGCAAGGATGCCTTTAAGCACAAATAGGGCTAACACAAAACTATTTCATAACACCTCAAAACATACTTTCTAAATCTAATTCATACCCACAAGTTACTATAGCACATTTAATACTCAAATACATCATTTTGTCATTCATATACTAACCATTTTTGTAACAACCCAAAAGTCAGTGATATTAAAAAGTGTGGTTTTGGGATTTTGATTCAGTAAATAGGACTCATAAATATTTTACGGGGTTATAATTTAAGTGAATTGAACTTCTGTTAGCTAATTTCATAAAATTAAAGCTTAATTTAAGTACAGGGACTAAATCGCAAAAGTGATAAAAGTGTAATTACTTAAAGAATTATTATTAGAACCTAAATTAAATGTCTTATATAGTAATTATACCCTTAGAACTTAGTTTTTGGTTTCTAATTGTGAGTATAATACAATTTTTGTTGAATTAAAATGAAAAACAAAGATTAAAGTATATTAAAATAAAATAAAAACATTAGTAATTAAAGAAGAAAGTGGGGAGAAAGAGAAAAAAAAAATGAAAATTTTCATGTTTCAATCGATTTTGGGAGAATAATAATGCTCAATGCACGACCGTAGGGTTTAAAAGTTTCAAGCTTCAATTGGTTAGTTCAATTTAGTCATTTTCTTATAATTTTTATATTTTCGAAATCTTGGTACCTCGAGCTAGCAGACCCATATCATATTTTTCGATATTGTTAAAGTTTGAGAATGTTACTATAGTTGAACAGTTGAAGTTTTAGGGATTAATTTGATAGATTTTAAGTTTAGAATTGAAAAAGGACAAAATTGTAAAGCCAATTGATGATTTTGTGCAATAGGGACCAAATTACGAAAATTTTGAAATCTTGGGGTAGAAATGAGAACTAGGGAGTTAAAATAGGTTTAGAGTGAAATTGTTATAAAAATTTGGGGTTAAATTTGGAAGTTATGTTAGTCCCGGTTTTGGAACTAAATTGAATAAAATGAAAAAGTTGTATAAATTAGAAATTGAATGTGAAAATGGTTGTAATTGATAATTTAATGTGTTGTTTTTAATCCGTAGCTAACGTCGACCCAAATTTTTCAAAAAAGAAAGGAAAAGATAAAATCGTCGACGAATAGCTCGGAGTTTACGGTTTGTGTTTCTATTCCAAACTACTTGTGAATTGTTGCACATTGAACTACTTATGCATGGTAAGAACATAAGGTGAGACAATTTGTGATGATGAGATGTATTTGGGTTGTTTCAAAATAATTGATGTTCTTGAGGACTAAATTGAATATATGTGAAAGATGCAAATATTTGTATAATTATGAAATTGAATGCATATTGAGACATTTGATGTTTTCATATTATTTAATAGATGAATTCATGATATAATTAAGGTAAAAATATATATTGGTTGTGTATGAAGTAAGTAATGAAAACCCTATTAATTGTTCCGGCTGAGTCAGATATAAATAGCATGTTATAGGATAGGAAGAGTTCAAGGTTACTTCGACTACGAGTCGATCAGGCACTGGGTGCCAATTTACTTTGGTTCAACCGATGAGACACTTGGTGTCAACTTATTTATAGGGCTAAGCACAACTATTTGCTTCGGATTTATCCGATGAGGCACTGGGTTCAAACTGGTATGTTGGTTGGATTTGTGTATCCATCCGAGTCCGAGTCATGTTAATAGGGATATAAATGATAAAATGAGTTACTTGATTTTGATATGTCAAAATAATAAGAAATGGAATTGAATGGGAAATAAAATGTGAAAGTGTGGGCTGATTTGTAAACATTGAAATATCATGTTCCATGTAAACATGAGATTAGAAATTGAAATGAAATGAGCCATTACAAGGATTGTGTTATAAAATAACCTGTGAAATTTGATATTCATGTACTAATATCATGGAAATGAATTGGTTTTGAATCTATGAATATTTGAATTGATATTTTGAATTTGTTAAGTTGCATAACATTTCGATTTTAACTCATACATTTTTATGATCTATGTTTTGCTTTTATGTTCAAATTTTAGAAATACCACTGAGTTATACTCAGCGTACGGTTTATTTTTCTCGTGTTCAAGGTAGGTACTTATCAGTTCAAGCGTCAACTCAGCATCCAGCAGCAATCCCAAACTCAAGTGTTAGTGATGTGTTTCATTTTGGGTCTTGGCATGTACCTAATAAGTATTATGGTTATATGATGTCCATTTTGGGTTATATTGGCATTTTGTGAATCATATGTAAATATTTGTGTGTGTGCTGGTAAAGTCATGCTAATGGTAACTTGTTAAGTAGTTGATGAGTATGTTATGTGATTATAAGTTATTTAGGTGATATACTAAGATATAGGCATGCAAAGATGATGATTATGCTATGCCATGTTTGAAATGATTTGTTAATTCTTGCATTTAAGTTATTAGGCTAATATGGAATCAATTGAAAGATGGTTTGAATGGTTGGATGATTGCATGTTAGGTTCAATGTTTTGAGGTGCCAATTGTGACATATTGGTTAGACAATTAGGTTGATTGTTCAAAGTGATATTTTTGACATATTGGAAATGAATAGAAATGTATTTAGTTGATGATTTTTATGTTATAATTGTGTTTATAAGGTACCATTTGAGTTTAGGTGTTTTTGGCATGAAATAGACATTTTAAAAATGAGATTTTACCATTTTTGAACTTAGGTATCGATATTTTGGCATTTGGTATCAATACTTAACCATATGAACAGTTTTAAAATAAACATAATGCCAAAATGGTATCGGTATTTATTTAAGTATTGATATTTTTTCATAAACTATTGATACCAGTTGATAATTATCGATACCATTGGTTTGAAAAGGAAACAGAAACGTAATTTGGTATCGATTTTTAAAAAGGTATCGATACAGTATCGATACCAACTAGAGGTGGTCATGGGTTAGGTGCGAGACGGGCCCAACCAAGCCCAAAAAATGGGCCTAAAATATTGCCCAAGCCCGACTCAAATAAAAATGCTAAAACCTAGGCCCGACCCGCTTGTATTAGTTTTATTATACTATTTTTTATATAAATTTAAAAAAAAACTATTATACATCAAAAATACTAAAAATATTAAAATAAATGTTTCCAAACAAATTGAAAATAAATTAAAAAAAAATATGTATACTTAAATAACACTATGATAAACTGTAAATTATACATATTTTAATCCCACATTTAGCATGCTTTTTGGATGATTTATCCCTTGACTTGTGGAATTTGATGCTACTAATCCTTTAATTTCATGTTTTATACTTAGGGAAGCATAGGAGGATGAAAAGAACGAAAAACGGGCTAAAAACGGACCAAATGGGCCAAAGTAGGAAATCAACACGGCCTGGGCCCAAGCCACACGGTCGTGTCCCTTTAGGAGTCTCGACCACGGCCTGGATTTGATTCACACGGGCGTGTTGCACGGGCGTGTCCCTGCCGTGACAAAGTGGAATTTCACTCGAAATAGGGTACTTAGAGGCAAAGAAAGACATTCCAAAAGCCTATATAAACACCCTAAAGGCCAACCTTGAGGGGGGCGTCCAGCTAGGCCAAGGAGCCAAGCCAGAGAGGTCAGAATTGTGTGATTTACTCGAAGAAAGCCAGTTGATTCATCTCAAGAAGCTGAGATCATACTCAAGACGGAGGATCTCTCCTTCAATTCCTTCAGGGGGTTTTAGGGTTTTCTTATGTTTTGTTTTATTTTTTCTTCTGAGATGTATTCTTTTATGATTATGAACTAAACCCCTCAGATACCTGAGGGGGATGAAACCTAAGACGGATCTTGTTATTGTTTTCTAAACTATATGATAAATACTTGATTTATTCTTAACTATGTGTTCTTAATTCTTGTTTTGATATTTCAGGATATTGATTCAAGTATTGATGTGCTTAGGCAGTGGAGGAATATTCCCCGTTTAAGAGTAGATCTAGCATAGTTAAGCGGAGTTGATCGCAACCCTGGAGATAGGATGATGAAAATCTACCGGATTAGGGTCAAACCTAATATGGGAGTCCATAGATCGAGTTAATGCAATCCTAGGGGTTTTAATTAGAAAGTGATTTCAATTAATCAACCTAGGGTTAGACGTTAGTAGCCTCGAGAGAGGTATTAATATAAATTAGGGAATCCTACGGATCAAGTCAAGTGAATAAATCATCTGGTTCTGAGTTAAATAACAAGTGAAGTCTAGGTGGATTCTTCCTCGGGTATTGTCTTAATCAATTGGTTTTTCCCACAAGTATTTTCCCAATTCATTCTCTGTGTCTTAGCATCTTAGATTAGTAGTTAGTTAATTTTAGATTAAACAACAAATCTCTTAATTCTTAGGCTAAATAATAAAAAGAAAGTCAGTATTAGTACTTTTGGTTCCTTTAGGTTCGACATTCCGATCTTGCCACTAAGCTATACTACTGTTCGATAGGTGCACCTGCCTCAATCGTGGTGATAGTTAGTTTCTAGGCTAGATCATTCATTTTATAAATATTAAGACTCTCGACATACGATCAAGTTTTTGGCGCCGTTGCCGGGGAACTAAAATATTAAGAACGCTCAATTTTTATTACTTTAGCCATTTTATTTATTTGCAATTTATTTTTATTTTTTATTTTATTTTAACTTTGCTAATTTTTCTCTTTCTTTGCTTCTGGCAGGTACCTCTAGTTTATGACTAGAAGGAATCCGACAGGACCCTTAATTTACGATAGTGATATTGAAGGTACCGTTCGCAGAAATCGTAGAGAAATAAGGCGAAGCTTGATAAACCGTAAAAGTAACATATTTTAATCCCACATTTAGCATACTTTTGGATGATTTATCCCTTGATTTATGTAAAAAGTGGCTCTTAATCCTTTCTTTTCATGTTTTATACTCAGGAAAGCACCGGAGGATGGAAAGAACGAGACACGGGCTCAAAACGGGCCAAATGGGCCACATCACGAAATCGACACGGCCTGAGCCCAAGACCACACGGCCGTACCTCATTAGTCGACCCAACACGGCCTGGCCACGATTCACACGGGCGTGTGCCATGGCCGTGCCCCTGCCGCAGCCAAGAGGAGTTTTACTCGGATTTGGATACTTGGAGGCAAAGAAACACATTCCAAAGTCTAATTAAACACCCAAATAGGAACTTCACTCAGATTTGGATACTTGGAGGCCAAGTAAGGCATCTCCAAGCCTATATAAACATCCTAGGGGGCAACTTAAGAGGGGAGTTCGGCAGAAGCCGGAGCCCAGTACCTTTGAAAGGGGCGGTGAGCTAGGCCAATGAGCCGAGCCGAAAAGGTCAGATTTGTGGGAAACACTCAAAGATAGCCAGTTGATCCATCTCAAGAAGCTGGAATTCTACTCAAGACGGCAGATCTCTCCTTCAATTCCTTCAGGGGGTTTTAGGGATTTCTTATGTTTTGTTTTATCTTTTCTTCTGAGATGTTTTCTTTTATTGTTATGAACTAAACCCTTCAGATACCTGAAGGGGATGAAACTTAGATGAATCTTGTTATCGTTTGTTGAACTATATGATAAATATTTGACTTGTTCTTAATTATGTGCTCTTAATTCTTGTGTTGATATTTCTGAGATATTGATTCAAGTTTGATGTGCTTAGGTGGAGGAGCAAAAGTCCCTGCTTAAGAGTAGACATAGCATAATTAAGCGGAGTTGATCGCGCGCCTAGAGATAGGGTGACGAGATTTTGCCGGATTAGGGTGAAACCTAATATGGGAGTCCATAGATCGAGTTAATGCAATTCTAGGGGTTTTAATTAGAAAGAGATTTCAATTAATCAACCTAGGGTTAGACGTTATTCGCTTCGAGAGAGGGTTTAATATACATTAGGGAGTCTTACGGATCAAGTCAAGTGAATAAATCGTCTGGTTCAGAGTTAGTTAACAAGTGAAGTCTAGGTGGATTCTTCCTAAGGGTATCGTCTTAATCAAATTAGTTTTTCCAACAGTATTTCCCCAATTCATTCTTTTTGTCTTTGCGTCTTTAGCTTAGTAGTTAGTTAAATTTAGATTAAATAACAACTTCACTTATTTTAGGCTAGATAATAAAAAGAAAGTTAGTATTAGTACTTTTGGTTCCTTTGGGTTCAACAATCCGGTCTCGCCTAAGCTATACTACTGTTCGATAGGTGCGCTTGCCTCAAATCGTTGTCATAGTTAGTTTCCAGGTTCGATCATTCTTTTTATAAATTTTAAGACTTTGACATCGCGAAAACAACGATCATGTTTCTGGTGCCGTTGTCGGGGAACTAAAATATTAAGAAAGCTCTATTTTTATTACTTTAGCCATTATTTTCCGCAATTTTATTTTTATTTTTTTTATTTTTATTTTGTTTTTAACTTTGCTAAATTTTTCTTTCTTTCTTTTCCAACGTAGGTACCTCAAGTTTATGACTAGAAGGAACCCGAGAGGACCATTAGTGTACGACAGTGATATTGAAGCTACCGCTCGCAGGAATCGCAGAGAAATTAGGCGAGCCTTAAATTACACAGAAAAAGAGCGAGAAGACAGATCCAATCCTACTGAAGGGATGGGCGAGAATAATCCACCACCACAAGATGTGGCAGAAAATAATGCTCCGCGTACTATGTATGATTATGCTAAACCTCATTAACAGGAGCAGAATCAAGTATTGTTAGGCCTACTATAGCTGCTAATAATTTTGAATTAAAGCCTAACACTATACAAATGATTCAACAATTTGTTCAATTTGATGGTTTACATGACGAAGACCCAAATGCTCATATAACTAATTTTTTAGAGTTCTGTGATACCTTTAAAATAAATGGCATTTCTGATGATGCCATCCGTCTTCGGTTATTTCCCTTTTCATTAAGGAATAAAGCCAAACCGTGGTTAAACTCGTTACCACGAGGGTCAATCACTACATGGGATCAAATGACCAAAAAATTTTTATTAAAATATTTCCCACCGGCCAAAATGGCCAAATTACGGAATGATATCTCTTCTTTTGTGCAGATGGATTTAGAGACATTATACGACGCATGGGAGAGATACAAGGATCTCTTGAGAAGGTGTCCGCACCATGGTTTACCCTTGTGGCTCCAAGTCCAAACTTTCTATAACGGTGTGAATCCCTCAACAGGCAACTAATTGATTCAGCCGCAGGTGGAACCCTTAACAACAGAACTTCTGAAGCAGCCTACGAGTTTATTGAAGAGTTGTCACTGAATAACTATCAGTGGCAGGTTACAAGGACAAAACCAACAAAATCAGCAGGAGTTTTCAACCTCGACGCTGTAACACCCCAAACCCGGCCCAAACATTACGACCGAATTTGGTATGCTACGGAGGAAAAACTTTTGAAAATCCCTTTTTAAGTCGTTTTAAATTTTGATAAAAGATATTGTTTTGATTTAAAACAGTTGAGGTGTTATGAAGAAAGCATTACTTAATGTCATTTAAAATATACTAAGTTAGGTTGTTACAGTTTCAAGTGTACCCGATGATACAATAAAACATTTTTACGAATTAATTTGAGAAAAACATGTGTACCCATTTTAATATCATAAAATAGTTAAGCAATTTATCAAAACATAAAATAATCCAAGTGCAAATTTTAGGAGGCCTTATTACATCTTAAACAAAATAAATCAAACCCATATTAAAATAAAAATAGTTCCCAATCCACCTAGTCCATATTTTCATTGCATGGCCGCCTCGAGTTCATCCGGCTCCTTATCCGCAACTACGAGTCACTGAAAATGTTAAAGGAAAAGGTGAGTCATCAAGACCCAATGTGTAACCCTTTTTCCCGGTTTAATGTAACATCATACACAAATCATAATTTATTTAATATGCACAAGTTTAATATGCACCCAACCTAGCCATCCGTGACGCCTTTCTACCCCCGTGGTACCAAACCACCGGTGGTGCCAAACCACCGTGACGTATAGTCACGAAATCCGTCAATATTGTGGTACCAAACCACTTTGGTGACTCGAAGTCACAATCAAATGATGGGGCCAACCCATCGTGTGATACCAATTCACCGGCGTCAATCCCATATCTCAAATGTGGGGCCAACCCACGGTGGTACTAAGCCACGGGGGCGAGACGCTATGAGGTGCCAAACCTCGGAGGTGCCAAACCTCGTGACCGTAGTCACAATGTGTTACCAAAACACCGTGTCCGCTGACACGAATATCACCGCCCTCCACTCATAAAACCCACATCAATCAATGATAGTTAATGAAATCATGCCAACATACTCATTTAGCAAAATATATAGGATTTACCAATAATCATTTATAAGTCACATATACCAAATATGTCATGCTTCCCAAAAGCATCAAATAGTAAATCATATTGTCAAGGACTTACCTGAAGCCTTGCTATACCTTTATGGTATTAAACTCAAATCTACACAAATCCGCTTAGCATACACATAATACTTTGCACGTTAATTAATTATAAAGTGTGTATGTACACACCTGTCACCAACGATAGTCTAAATCCCTAAGGAGACAATCGGCCACACAAGTTTCCCTTGCCCTATATTCGACCATTACCCAAAGTTAGTACCAAGGCCATTCGGCCAAACCAAAATAATCTCGAGGGGTTATCATTTGAATCCAAAACCTCACCTAATCGCCTTCGAGTACTAACTACGGCAACTTTGTCGCTAAACTTGCTTCACTTCCCTACAATCGGTAACCATTAATATAATAGCCTTCGCTTTTGAATAATCAAAAGAATAATCCCTTAAAATAAATCCTTACCACCTTCAATATTCGACCAAGATACTTCTAAATGGAAGAAGAGAGTTTGGCACACCCAAAGGAGTATATTTGGCTAATAAAGAAATTATTGAGAAGAAAGGAGAAATAGGGGATTCGGTTTTGAGAAGAAAAAAGTAGTAGATGAAAGATAATGGTGTAGGAGATTCGGCCAAAGTTTAGAGAAAGAAAGAATGGTTTTGGTTTTGATAAAATTTGAAAAGAGAATGAAAAGAATTGATCAAAGGAAGGAAAAGAGAAATGGAAGAAATGATATTCGGTCACCATAAACTTTACTAAAGAAGAAAATGCACAAGATGCAAAAATGTAGTTTGGTTCAAAAGACAAATGAGAGAAAGAAAGTGGTGTTTTGTTTCCAACAAAATGAAGTTGTCATCAAAATAAATATTTTTGCACCAAAAGTACCCTATACATTCGGCCAAAGATGAGAGCTTTTGGAGAGGAAAAACAAACACAAAATGATGCACAAAACAAAAGGTTGGTCAACATCCTCCAAGCTACCTACCAAAAATTCGCCACTCCCCTAGCCTTACATGCCGTCCACATTCATGCATTAAGGCATAGGATTTCTTTCCAAAACATCCCCACCTTCCATGCCTTTGTCCCTCATTATACCATAAACTCAAGATTCTTATCCCTATCTTCAAGCTTTCCATAACAAATTTTCAACTTACCAAAAGGAATAGTCCAACCTATCATAAATAAGTTTGACCGTCCATCAATGCAAGGATTCAAAATAAACCTTCAAAATGTTAAACATGCTACTCGAACCTCTAACCCCAAGCTATAAGTTCAAACACCATAACCACTTTGCCACTAAATCCTCATGTGCTTTAATTAACACTTAAATTAACTTAAGTGTTAAGCTCACTTAATCCACTTCATTAAATAAACCATACAAAAATTTATTCTACTAAACCGAACCTACTCAAAGTCCATAATTAAGCCTTACCACACCACAATTAATAACACAAAAGTTCAAACACATGAAAAATAATTCAATCACAAATAGCCCCGATTTCAGGATGTTACAGTTCTACCCCCTTAAAATAATTTCGACCTCGAAATTACCTGATCAGAAAAGATGGGGGTATTGCTGCTGTATCACATTCTCGGGTTCCCACGTCGCTTCCTCCGTACCATGGTTTCGCCATAATACTTTCACCAAAGGTACTGACTTCCTACGCAGAACCTTGACATCACGATCTAAGATCTGAACTGGCTCCTCCTCGAAAGATAAGTCTGAATTAACCTCAATCTCTGCCACAGGCACAACGTGCGATGGATCGGACCGATATCGCCTAAGCATTGACACATGGAAGACGTCGTGAATTTGCCTTAACTCTACCAGCAACTCGAGCTGATAAGCTACCGGTCCCACTCGCTTCAACACTGTATATGGCCCAATGAACCTAGGGCTTAGCTTCCCTTTTTTCCCAAATCGCAACACTTTCTTCCAAGGCGACACCTTCAGAAAGACTTTATCTCCTACCTCGAATTCCATTTCTTTGCGCTTGAGGTCGGCATAAGACTTTTGCCTATCTCGATGCCTCCTTGAGACGAGTCCGATTAACTTAACTTTATCTTCAGCTTCGCTACCAAATCTGGACCCAAGACATGTCGCTCCTTTAATTCCGTCCAACACGTAGGAGTACGGCACTTCCGTCCATACAAAGGCCTCGAATGGTGCTATTTGAATGCTCGCTGATATAACTGTTGTTATAAGCGAATTCCGCCAATGGTAGATACTCTTCCCAACTACCACTGAAATCCAAAACGTAACCTCTCAAATATCTTCTAAAATCAGATCACTCTTTCCGATTGTCCGTCGGTTTGCGGGTGAAAAGTCATGGCTTTGAAGTCCAATCTCGCTCCCAATGCCTGATGCAAAGCTCTCCAAAACCTTGATGTAAACCTCGGATCCCTATCCGAGATAATCGATACTGGCACACCATGCAATCTTTCTATCTCGGCTACATATAGCTTTGCTAGCTTCTGAAGCGAATAATCTACCCTTACTGGTATGAAATGCGCTGACTTAGTTAGTCGATCCACAATTACCCAAACCGAGTTCTTCTTACTAGGCGTGAGGGGTAATCCACTGACAAAATCCATAGTGATCCTCTCCCATTTCCACTGAGGAATCTTCACCGGTTGGAGTAACCCTGATGGCAACTGATGTTTAGCTTTAACTTGCTGACACGTCAGACACTTACCCACAAATTCAGTTACCTCACGCTTCAACCCAGGCCACCAAAACTGTTCCCAAAAATTTCCATACATCTTGCTACCTCCCGGATGCATAGCGTATGGGCTGCTATGTGCATCTTGGAGAATTCTTTGCCTCAACTCCACATCTTTCAGCATACAAGCTCGCCCTTGAAAACATAACACTCCCTCGCCAGACAAACTGTACCCTTCTAAACCACCGTCTTGAACTTGCAACCTCATTGCATTCAAACTGTCATCCAAAGAATCGCTTTCCTTAATCTGCTCAATCCAAGTCGGTTTAACTTGCGATTTCGCCAAAAGACTTCCGTCGTCGTATAGATCGAGATGAGCAAACATCGCTCTTAAGTCATCCACGACTTTTTCGGCTCAAGGCATCGCCACCACGTTAAGCCTTACCCGATGGTACTCAATCGAACAGTCATAGTCTTTTAACAGTTCAATCCACCGACGCTTCCTCAAATTCAAATCCTTCTGAGTCAAAAGATACCTCAAACTTTTATGATCCGTGTAGACTATTGACTTTTCCCCATACAAGTAATGCCGCCATATTTTCAAAGCGAAAACTACTACCGCTAACTCCAAGTCGTGCGTTGGATAGTTAACCTCATGCGGTCTTAGCTGACGGGACGCATAGGCCACTACCTTCCCTTCTTGCATCAATACGCATCCCAAACCAGTATGGGACGCGTCACACATGAAACAGTAAACAACTTTTCGCCTCAGTCGTACTCAAAACCGAGCTTCCGTCAAAATCTTCCTTAGCTTGTCAAAACTTTCTTGTTGCTTCTCCGACCATACAAATGGAACTCCCTTTCTTAACAACTTAGTCAACGGCACTGCGATTAAAGAGAATCCTTCCACAAACCTCCGATAATATCCTGCCAGACCCAAAAAGCTTCGAATTTCTGCCACTGACCTAGGGGGTTTCCAATCCAACACCGCTTCCACCTTGCGAGGATCTACTCTAATCCCTTCCGCTGACACCACATGACCTAAGAAAGCCACCTCTCTAAGCCAAAATTCACTTCACCGAATTTGGCATATAATCGCTTCTCTCTCGATTACTTGTAGAACTATACGCAAATGCATGTCATGCTCCTTCTCCGTCTTTGAGTAAACCAATATGTCGTCTATAAACACCACGACAAATTGATCCAAAATCTTCTTTGAAACACTCTATTCATTAAGTCCATGAATGCTGCTTGGTGCATTAGTCAACCCAAAAGGCATCACCAAAAACTCGTAATGCCCATACCTTGTTCGAATGCCGTCTTGTGCACATCACCTCTTTCACCTTGAGTTGATGATATCCCGACCTAAGATCTATCTTGAAAATATCGATGCACCCTTCGATTGGTCAAACAAGTCATCAATCCGAGGCAACGGATACACGTTCTTGATCGTTAACTTGTTCAATTGGCGTGTCGATACACATCCGCATTGAACCATCCTTCTTCCTAACAAACAACACGAGTGCTCCCCACGGAGATATACTTGGTCGGATAAATCCTCGGTCCAAAAGCTCCTGAATTTGAGCCTTTAGCTCCACCAATTCCTTTGGTGCCATTCGGTAAGGTGCTCTTGGCCACAGTGCCGTTCAGTAGCAAGTCTATACCAAATTCAACTTCCCGATCCGGAGGCGGACTTAAGTTCTTACGGGAACACATCAGTAATTCCATACTGTTCGGACCTTCTCAACCGCGACTCCTTAGCTTCCAAAGCACAAATTCAACCAAAAACACCTCGCAACCTTTCCCGACCATCTTTTCACCTTTCCAACGCAGACACTACATTAGATAGGTAATCTCTTCTATTACCTATCATGACCACTTCATCACCCTCACCCATCTTAAGAACCATGCGCTTAGCGATGCGGTCCAACCTTGCACGATACTTAACCAACCAAATTCCATACCAAGGATCAAATCGAACTCCCCAAACGGCGGTTCCATCGGATCGACCACAAACACGACCCTTGGAGTTCTAGAGGTACATCTCTATATAGCTTATTAACAACTACAGAGTGACCAAAAGGACTAATTACGGTCATCTCCTAGAAGCGATCTCAAGTCTAAGTTCATAGTCTCTACCACACCACTAGCAACGTATGAATGCATCGAACCCACATCAATCAAAGCTATATATGTAACACCAAAGATTAAGAACGTCTGGTTATAACGTGCAGTGCGTCACCTTCCTCTCGACGCCTCGCCGCATAGACTAGACCAGTGCCTTGCTTCGTCTTTGCTGTACCTCCGCCCCAAAATTCCGCGACCTCGATTAGATCCATTTCCTCCTCTACCATTACCACGACCCTCCGTGGTGGTCCTACATTCCTAGCCCGAGCACGGTTCGACCCTCTGACCGATTCTTGGCTAACTTCCGAGGACAATCCCTTACGGTGGTCCAAAGACCCACATTCAAAGCAACCCTTCTCACCGGTCCAACAACCTCCCCAATGCGATTTGCCACAGCGATTCTGGTGAGCCGGTCTCTAGTTAGCGACCATGGGCCTTCCCGCTGATTCGCCCACTGCCTTCGCCCTTTCTCGAACATTACCACCCGATCCGGACGACCTAAATCCTCTTTTCGCTTATTCCTATCATAATTACGTCTCACGGACTCCTTGACCCCTTCGACTACCTTAGCCTTTTCCACCAAGACAAAGAAACTCACGCTCCTGCTGCGGAGCAATCAGCAACCTTAACTCATCCCTAAGTCCGTCTTCAAAGCGGACACAACGATCATGCTCCGTTGACACTATACCCTGAGCATAGCGGCTCAACCTCAAGAATTCTGCTTCATACTCCGACACAGACTTATTTCCTTGTACCAACCCCAGAAAAGCTTTCCTCTGTGCATCAATGTAGCTTGTGCCCACATACTTCTTCTGATAAGCAGCTTTGAAGTATTCCCAAGTCAGATCATCTGCCGTAGCACCATCTCGAACCGTGAGCCACCATCGATATGACTCATCCTTGAGAAGCGACACCGCTCCTTTCAGTTTCTCCTCATTCGTCAGATCTATCTCATCCATGATTCTTTCGATCGATTCTAGCCAATACTCAGCCGTATTGGGTGCTACCGGACACACCTCGGAAAAATTCAGCTCCGTTAGCTCGAAGTCTCTCAGGTACCGACTTCCGAGCTCCTCCACCTCCACCCATTCCAGCTACTCTCTCTAGAACCCGCAGCATCGCTTGTGACACTGCGTCATCACCCGTCTGATCCTGCTCCTCAGCTCCAAAGGTTGGGGGTGGTGGTGGCGGTGGTACCTCATTCTCAGATCCCTGACCCGATCTGACAGGTTCTGACACGGTCATCCTACCCCTTCCGCGTCCACGACGGCCACGTCCTCTAAAGCTCATTCTAACTATCGCGCTTTAATCTGATTAGGAAATTTTTATGAATTAGTACATGTTTCACTTGGTTATCCGCGAAGAAATTTTATGAAAAGAATTTAATAGAGATTCTTTCGATCAATCAAAGTTTTAAGTCTTCTGTCCTAATTTACATAGAAAAGTACATCCATTCCCTATACCTTTCATACCTATGCACTCTTCGGCATTATCATCCGCTTTCTATCCTGGGGGTATTTTTCGTAATTTTGCCACTAGGGAAATTTCAGTAATTTTGGTAAGTTGAAGAATATTTTGAAAATTTTCCGAAAGTAAATTTTTGCTGCTATTGAAATGAGTATCATAACGATTTTTAAAACTTAGAGCTTTCACAAAACAGGGTTAATCCCTTTTGGGTTTTATTTAACGTGTTTAGCATATGACCGAGTCCTCTTGGTTAGGGTGAACCGAAGCTACGCACCAGGTAGGAATCCCGCGAAGAGGAGGTGAGTCACGAGGACTGCTTAAATACCAAACTCTTCCGGATCCAATCCTAGACATGCGCACTAAGGTTACCACACCCCAACTCAAATGACTTGGTCACGGGTTGGTTTTAATTAGGCCATTAAAGTCTTATGAGTTTTGTTGGGGTGGACTAGTCCTAAGGTTCAACACCTATCACACTAACTACGTTCCCTACTTACCCTTCTATAATAATAATCCATACAAAAGTTAGAGGCACTTACAGGCGGATCGGTCTTGGGAGACTCGGTGCCATGCTTATTCAAAACCAAAATATTTCAAATAGACCTACCAAAACATTTTTTGGGCCTTGGGCCCCCACAGCCGAGCTTTGAACTTGCCTCTGATACCAATTTGTAACACCCCAAACCCGGCCCAAACATTACGACCGAATTTGGTATGCTACGGAGGAAAAGCTTTTGAAAATCCCTTTTTAAGTCGTTTTAAATTTTGATAAAAGATATTGTTTTGATTTAAAACAGTTGAGGTGTTATGAAGAAAGCATTACTTAATGTCATTTAAAATATACTAAGTTAGGTTGTTCTGAGTTTCAAGTGTACCCGATGGCACAATAAAACATTTTTACGAATTAATTTGAGAAAAACATGTGTACCCATTTTAATATCATAAAATAGTTAAGCAATTTATCAAAACATAAAATAATCCAAGTGCAAATTTTAGGAGGCCTTATTACATCTTAAACAAAATAAATCAAACCCATATTAAAATAAAAATAGTTCCCAATCCACCTAGTCCATATTTTCATTGCATGGCCGCCTCGAGTTCATCCTACTCCTTATCCGCAACTACGAGTCACCTGAAAATGTTAAAGGAAAAGGTGAGTCATCAAGACCCAATGTGTAACCCTTTTTCCGGTTTAATGTAACATCATACACAAATCATAATTTATTTAATATGCACAAGTTTAATATGCACCCAACCTAGCCATCCATACGCCTTTCTCTACCCCGCAGTGTGGTACCAAACCACTGGTGGTGCCAAACCACCGTGACGTATAGTCACGAAATCACAATATTGTGGTACCAAACCACTTTGGTGACCCAAGTCATAATCAAATGATGGGGCCAACCCATCGTGTGATACCAAATCACCGGCGTCAATCCCATATCTCAAATGTGGGGCCAACCCACGGTGGTACTAAGCCACGAGGGACGAGGCGCTATGAGGTGCCAAACCTCTGGAGGTGCCAAACCTCCGGTGACCGTAGTCACAATGTGTTACCAAAACACCGGTGTCCGTCGACACACGAATATCACCCCCTCCACTCATAAAACCCACATCAATCAATGATAGTTAACAAAATCATGCTAACATACTCATTTAGCAACATATATAGGATTTACCAATAATCATTTATAAGTCACATATACCAAATATGTCATGCTTCCCAAAAGCATCAAATAGTAAATCATATTGTCAAGGACTTACCTGAAGCCTTGCTATACCTTTATGGTATTAAACTCAAATCTACACAAATCCGCTTAGCATACACATAATACTTTGCACGTTAATTAATTATAAAGTGTGTATATACACACCTGTCACCAACGATAGTCTAAATCCCTAAGGAGACAATCGGCCACACAAGTTTCCCTTGCCCTATATTCGACCATTACCCAAAGTTAGTACCAAGGCCATTCGGCCAAACCAAAATAATCTCGAGGGGTTATCATTTGAATCCAAAACCTCACCTAATCGCCGAGTACTAACTACGACAACAACCGTGCGCGAAACTTGCTTCACTTCCCTACAATCGGTAACCATTAATATAATAGCCTTCGGCTTTTGAATAATCAAAAGAATAATCCCTTAAAATAAATCCTTACCACCTTCAATATTCGACCAAGATACTTCTAAATGGAAGAAGAGAGTTTCGGCACACCCAAAGGAGTATATTTGGCTCATAAAGAAATTATTGAGAAGAAAGGAGAAATAGGGGATTCGGTTTTGAGAAGAAAAAAAAAGTAGTAGATGAAAGATAATGGTGTAGGAGATTCGGCCAAAGTTTAGAGAAAGAAAGAATGGTTTTTGGTTTTGATAAAATTTGAAAAGAGAATGAAAAAGAATTGATCAAAGGAAGGAAAAGAGAAATGGAAGAAATGATATTCGGTCACCATAAACTTTACCAAAGAAGAAAATGCACAAGATGCAAAAATGTAGTTTGGTTCAAAAGACAAATGAGAGAAAGAAAGTGGTGTTTTGTTTCCAACAAAATGAAGTTGTCATCAAAATAAATATTTTTGCACCAAAAGTACCCTATACATTCGGCCAAAGATGAGAGCTTTTTGGAGAGGAAAAACAAACACAAAATGATGCACAAAACAAAAGGTTGGTCAACATCCCCTCCAAGCTACCTACCAAAAATTCGGCCACTCCCCCCTAGCCTTACATGCCGTCCACATTCATGCATTAAGGCATAGGATTTCTTTCCAAAACATCCCCCACCTTCCATGCCTTTGTCCCCTCATTATACCATAAACTCAAGATTCTTATCCCTATCTTCAAGCTTTCCATAACAAAATTTCAACTTACCAAAAGGAATAGTCCAACCTATCATAAATAAGTTTGACCGTCCATCAATGCAAGGATTCAAAAATAAACCTTCAAAATGTTAAACATGCTACTCGAACCTCTAACCCCAAGCTATAAGTTCAAACACCATAACCACTTTGCCACTAATTCCTCATGTGCTTTAATTAACACTTAAATTAACTTAAGTGTTAAGCTCACTTAATCCACTTCATTAAATAAACCATACAAAAATTTATTCTACTAAACCGAACCTACTCAAAGTCCATAATTAAGCCTTACCACACCACAATTAATAACACAAAAGTTCAAACACATGAAAAATAATTCAATCACTAATAGCCCCGATTTCAGGATGTTACAGACGCAGTAAACATGCTATCAACACCGATAGAGATGATGAATAAAAAGCTTGATAGTTTGTGTTCTTCGCAGGTACATCCAGTAATGCAGTGCGACGCAAGTGGAACTGTGGCGAATCCTGAGTACCTACCCTACCAACCGGGCATAGAAAGCGAACAGATGAATTATATAGGTAATAATTTCAGATCTAATAATAACTCTTATAGTAATACTTATAATCCAGGTTGGAGGAACCACCCAAATTTTTCATAGGAAGGACAAGGAAATCAAGGAATTCAAAGACAACAACCTCCTCAAAATTTCCAAAATCAGCCCCTATCCATAGGAAAAGAGGCCGAACCTTGAAGAGATGCTGACAAAATTCATGGCAGCCACAGACAACTGTCTCCAAGACACTGAAACCACCCTTAAGAATCAATAAGCATCGATCAAAGGGATCGAGAATCAAGTCGGGGAACTTACTAAGACAGTTGGACAACTTGCAAACTTAATTTCCGAACGACCGCAAGGGCGTCTACCAAGCAATACTGAGATTAACCCAAAGGAGCAAATTCAAGCCATAACAGCTCAAGAAAGTGAAGGGTTAGACGATCCCAATTCAAGGCAAGAGAATGTGATCAAAGAAGATAAGGTTGAGGTAAGTAATAATAAGCCAAAACCGGTAATCAAAAAGTACCAACCTCGTATTCCTTATCCCGAAGCATTAAAGAGAGACGACACAGAGGAACAGTTGTAACACCCCAAAACCCGGTCAATACACCACGACCGAATTTGGCATGTCACGAAGGAAAACATTTCGAAGAAAATTGAGTTAACGATTAAATTTTAGTGAAAATTTCTTTATTATTCTATGTTTGTAGAAATCCAGTATAATAAGTTAAAAACTGATAATTTACTTTGAAATTTCGTAAATAAGTCTTTAATACTTAGTTGCAGATCCATAGATTAGAAAACCTTTTATAATTTTAAAAGAAACCCAAGCGATTATTTTGAAAACTGTTTCTAATTGAAACTTGGAAACTTAAGTTTTGGAAAAATAGTATGAGTTATCTAAAACACTTAAATTGTTAAAAATTTATCAAATGATTTATATTAATCGATGGTAACGTTTTGAAAACCATTGCATTTTGTAGTTTAGAAAACTTTGTGCTCAAATTATTATATCAACCATGTATTTTATAAGCCATTTTAAAATAAAATCCAAAGCATATAAATAATCCATAAAATAAATAACATAATTAAAGAGGCCTTATTACAATTTCAAATAGAGATGAAAAACCAAACTTAAATAAAATATAATACCCAAACCAAAATCCGTGTAAATCGAATTTTTATTGCATGGCCTCCTCGAGTCTATCCGGCTCCTCATCTGCGGTTTACGAATCACCTGAAAAGATAAGGGAGAAGGTGAGTCACCAAGACCCAGTGCATAATCCTTCCCCCGGTTGATGCAACATACTTACACAATTATAACCAAGCAATATATATAATGCACCCCAAACCTAGCCATCCATAACGCCCTTTTCTACCCCGTGTGGTACCAAACCACTGGTGGTGCCAAACCACCGTGACCCAAAGTCACGATATCCAATAATGTGGTGCCAAACCACTGGTGACCCAAAGTCACGAATAATAAAGTTGTGGGGCCAACCCACGTGTGATACCAAATCACTGGCGTCAATCCCATAATATCAAATGTGGGGCCAACCCATTGTGGTACTAAGCCACCGGGACGAGACGCTATGAGGTGCCAAACCTCCGTGTCCCAAAGACACGAAATAATATGTGGTACCAAACCACCGGAGGTGCCAAACCTCCGGTGTCCCAAAGACACACGGATATCAAATCCTTCCCCCTCCTCTCATATCACCCAAACCAATGTATTACGAGTGTAAATCATTCCATCATACTTTGATATGAACATATAACGAATATATATCGTAGATCATGATATTAAACAACATATAACAACATCATATTGAAACGGACTTACCCGAATCTTTGCTCATACCCATCAAGGTATCATATCAAGATCTCACGCTTTTCGGCTTTAATAACATGATTAGTTTATTAATAAATATATATTACCGAATTATAAAGTGTGTAAGATACACACACACATCACTAACGAAAGTTCTAAATCCCAAGACCCGATCTACCGAACTAGATCTCCTTGTCCTACATTCGGCCAAACCACAAAACCATTAACAAGGCCATTCGGCCATACCAATAAATCTTAGTCTCATTAACCTTTGGTTTTTCTCAACGACTTAAAGAATATTGAACCAACATGAATCCTTACCACTTGACTTACCAACTTCGATTGCAAAAGAAATAGGGCTTAGATCGATTGCTTCCAAAGTCCCAAAGAATCTAGAAGAAAATCGGTTCCCATGAATAGTTAGAATCTTGCTAACAAATGCCCAAAAATTCGGCCTTTGCCTCATGAAAAACAACAGAGAAGAAAAATATAAGGAGATTCGGCCAAGACACTTACCTATCTTCAACACCGATTAGAAAAGAACCTAAAGAGAATCTACCCTTGTTGATATTCGGCCAAGACAAATCAAAAGGGAATGAGAAGTTTCGGCTATGGTTTTGAAAGAAGAAAATAAATGATATGTGGCTAAAAAGAAATGAAGTACGAGAGTGGCAAAGAAAAATAAAGAGGAGAGATAGAATTCGGCTTTAGCAAACAATGGAAGAAAACCAAGAGAGATGGGGAAGAAGAAGAAGGTTCGGCCAAGAAGAAAGTAAAAGAAGGATTGATCAAAGAGGCTAAATGGTTTCAAGTTATGAAAGGAATTGAACAAAGAAAAAGTTTTTGATAAAGGTGCACATTCGGTCAAGTAAGAAAAGGATGAAAGAAAATGCCTTCAAAAGAAATAATATTTCGGTACCAAAAAGAAAGAAAAGCTTGAGAGGAAAAGAAGAAAAAGGAATACCAATATTGTCAAAGATGATAGCCAAAACAAAACAACATTTTCACCTAATGCACAAGGCAAATTCGGCTAAGGAGAAAAATTTTGGAGAAAAGAGAAAAAGATGCACAAAATGCCAAGAATTTGGCCAACTATCTTCCCCTAATCCCATACAATATTCGGCCACCCCTAGCCATCTATGCGTCCACATTCATGGTCAAAATGACCATAAAAACATTTCCAAAACATCTCCCATACATCAAGCCTTATGTCCCCTTATCCTTCCATAACATCTTGATTCCATACCTTAACTAATAACTTGCCTTATTCCTTAGTCTACTATCCATAAAAGACAATAGTCCAACCTTACCTTAATTAGAGTTTGACCAACACATGCCATATAAATGCAAAAATAAAAGTCACCTAAAGTCCATCCATGGGATTCGAACCACTCCCCTCAAGCAACCATTCATGCGCCATAACCACCTTGCCACTAACTCCTCATGTGCTAAAATTTAACACTTAAATTAACTTAAGTGTCAGGTTCACCTATTCCTCTTCACTATATTTTCAATACTAAAAATCATTCTAGCTTAGCTAATAATTCCAAGCCTTCATATGTAACACCCCAAACCCGGCCCAAACATTACGACCGAATTTGGTATGTCATAGAGAAAACCATTTTGAAAATCCCTTTAGCCGATTTGAGTTTTGATGAAAACATCTTCATTTTCAATTATCTTGCTAAAACCATACTTAGTCTATTTTAAAAATATTTATTAAGTCGGGTTATTATAGATTTTAAATGTACCCGATGGCACTTTAAAACATTTTGCGTTTGATTTGAGAAAACATGTGCACCCATTTTAATATTATTAAATAGTTTAAACAAAATATTCAAAACATGTAAAAATAATAAAAATAATCCTAGGAGGCCTTATTACAACTTGATTAAAACAAAACCAACAATAAAGTATAATAAACTAAAATTTAAAGTTCATTTAATTCAAATATCCACTGCATGGCCACCTCGAGTCCATCCGGTTCCTCATCCGCAATCTACGAGTCACCTGAAAAATGTTAAAGGAGAAGGTGAGTCACCAAGACTCAATGTGTAACCCTTCCCCAATTTAGTGCAACAACATACACAATTTATAACAAATTAACATGCACTAAATCATGCACCCAACCTAGCCATCCAAACACCTTTCTCTACCCCGTGTGGTACCAAACCACCGGTGGTGCCAAACCACCGGTGACGATAGTCACAAAATCCGTCATATTGTGGTGCCAAACCACTGGTGGTGCTAAACCACCGGTGACCCGAAGTCACAAATCAAAGGATGGGGCCAACCCATCGTGTGATACCAAATCACCGGCGTCAATCCCATAATGTAAACGTGGGGCAAACCCACTCGTGCTAAGCCATCGACGAGACGCTATGAGGTGCCAAACCTCTGGAGGTGCTAAACCTCTCGTGATCAGTAGTCACAATGTGGTACCAAACCACCGTGTCCGTCGACACGAATATCATCGCCCTCCACTCATATATCCCATATCAATCCATGATACACAATGATTTCATGCCAACATATATTTAAATCACATATACCAAATATGCCATGCTTCCCAAAAGCATCAAATAGTAACTCATATTGACAGAGACTTACTCGAATCATCGCTTATACCGCTACGGTATTAAATCCAAAGCTACATAAACCAGATTTAGCATATACAACATTTAGCACAGCTTAATTAATCATAAAGTGTGTATGTACACACCGATTCTAACGCTAACTCTAAACCCCAAAGAGTCAATCGCCACCCTTGCTTTCTTGTCCCTATATTCGGCCAACCACAAGGTTAGTGCTATGGCCTATTCAGCCAAACCAAAACAATTGAAAAGGGTTCCTTGTGAACCCGAAACCTTACCCAAAACATCTTTGGATACTAGCCACCACCCTCAAAGTGCTTCTGCTTCCCTAAATCGGCAATCATTAAGTTAATAGCCTTCGGCTTAATCGAATACCAAATAAAAATAGATCCTTACCACCTTACCCTAAAACCGATTGATCAGAGATGATGGACTCACTTGCTCGCTTCCAAATCCCGAAGGCCCTATGACATATCGGTTTCAACATGTGATTAGCACCCTTAACAATAATTGCCGAAACCAACTCTTACCTTTGTAAAAGTCGACAGAGAACAGAGAGGGAAGAAATAGCCATTCGGCTAACACACTTACCTACCCAAACCGATTTGGAAAACACTGAAAAGGGATCACCCTTGATTTGATATTCGGCCAAGGCTACACCAAATAGAGGAAGGAAAATTCGGCACACCAAGGGAGTAGATTCGGCTATGATTGTTCAACACAATCAATCAAGGTTCGGCTTGTATGGAAAAAGAGAAAGTAAGAGAGTGAAATAAGAGTTTCGGCTAAGGGTTTGAGAAGAGAAAAGAAAGAAATAGATGGGAGATTAAGGTATAGGAGATTCGGCCAAGGTTTTAGAAGAAGAGAAGGGTTTTCAGTTTTGAGAGAATGAAAAAGGAAAAAGATGGAGACTAGCCGAAATTATGAAGAAAAATTACTAAGAAAATTCGGCTTCTCCCCTATGCTTGCTTCAGTCACTCCTCTCCAAGGAGTTTAAAATTCACCAACTCCTTAACTCTCTCTTGGCCACTAATTTAAAATTATTCAAAATAATTTGAATACTCAAATGCCTATATTTTCTCTTTGCCACTTAATAAAGATTAATCAAATAAAATCCATTAAAAAAAATGCTAATATTATCCTTATTATCTAAAAGAGTTTAAAGAGAGAAAATCTCTCCCCTATGCCGTCCCAATTAAAGATACCATGTGCAAAGCAATTCCTTCTCTCCCTTTTCACGCCAAAGATTGAAAAATAAAAACCCCAATTGCACCTCCTTGGTTCAAACCTAGAACCTCACCAGTCGCATGACTCTCTCTTTCAACGCCCTGTGCCACTCTTCCCAATTGACTTTCATGTCATAAAACCCCATCATTAAATTTTAAGGCCTTCCAATTTAAGCCCATCACCGCATATATAAAAAAATAAAACGCAAAACTCTGCTCCAGCCATTCGAACCTGCGCCCATCTTCACCTCCAACTCCTAAGTGGCGCATGGAAGCCACTTTACCAAGGCTTGTGTTATGTCCAAAAGCGCTTATAACTTCTCTTAAGACCTCCCTGGCCCAGCTTCCCTTCCTAACGCAAAAAGGAAAAATAAAATGTTCCCATGCCATCCTCAAGACTCGAACTCAAGACCCTCGTTGGCGTCATTCCCAGGCCTTAAGTGGCGTCCTTAAGCCACTTTACCAAGGCCCCTTTCATGACCCAAAATGCCCACAAATTATTCTTAAGGCCTCCTCAGCCTAATTTCCTCTTTTTACACTTAAATCCAAAATTTTTCCAAAGCTTTCACCCTCATTCTAAAGTTCTAAAAACTCTTAAAACATCTCCAAATACCCTTAAAGGCCACTAGCACTTGGGTTATGCTCCAAACGTATAACCCCTAATCTAGGATGTTACAGTTCTACCCTCCTTAAAAATATTTCGTCCTCGAAATTACTTACTAACGAATAATCGTGACATCCTAACTCACCGCACTACGCTTATGCTTGCGCACTCTGATCTTAACAAATCTAACACATCCCCTAGAACTCACTTCTAACGTCGCGATTTAATCTGATTAAAAAGTTTTATGCATTAGTATTTGTTCCACTGTTTAACTGCGAACAATTTTATGAAAAGAATTTCTAGAAGTGGTTCTTTCGATCGAACAAAGTTTCAGTTCAAGTTTACTATTCTAATTCGTAGAATCACATTCACATTCATCCACAACATTCACTTCACCACTTTGGGCATTTCTCGATCATTCCCTACCTGTGGGTAATTTCATCATTTTTCCTATAGGGTATTATTTTGTTAATAAATCGAGGTCACCAAAAATAATCTTTACAAATCAAGGCATTTTGAAATCTCCAAGTTTCGAGGGTATTTTTGAAAATATTTTTCAAATCAAAGGTATTGCTTGAAATTTCAAAAATCGGGTTTATTTTGGTAATTTTGGAAGTCAGGGGCATTTTAGTAATTTTCCCAAATCAGAGTATCTTGGTATTTGTAAAATATGGTTTTTGAATACTTTTATAAAGTAGGAAAATTTTATTAAAAATGAGGGTAATATGGTAATTTTAGAAACCAAGGGCATTTTTGTAATTTTACCACTAGGGTATTTTTGTAATTTTCATAAATCAAAAATTTTCTAAAGGTTGTAAAAATAGTTCCCACAAGTAAAAAGGAGAATTTTAAGAGTTTTAAAACTAGGGTTTTTATAAAAAAATACGGCTAGTTCCCTTTCGGGTTTTAGTCAGTATGTTTAGCCTATGAATAAGTCCTCATGGTTAGGGTGAACTGAAGCTACGCACTGCAGGATTCTGCGAAGAGGAGGTGAGTCACTAGGACCGCTCAAGTACTGTGCTCTTCCGGATCTAATCCTAGACATGCGCACAAGGGTTTACCACACCCTAACTCGGCGACTTAGTCATAGATTTGTTTAATTAAGCATTTAAAGTCTTATGTCTTTTGTTGGAGTGGGCTAGTCCTAAAATTCAAACACCTATCATACTTTCTACGTTCCATACCTACCCTTCTACCAATAATAATTCATACAGAAGTCAGAAGTACTTACATGGGCGGATTGGTGCAGAAGACTCACGCCATGCCATCTTTTCTAAAACAAAAACCATTTTCACAAGGCCTACTAAAACATTTTGGGCCTTGGGCCCCACAATGAGCTTTGAACTGGCTCGATACCAATTTTGTAACACCCCAAACCCGGTCCAAATATTATGATCAAATTTGGTATGTCACAGAGAAAACCATTTTGAAAATCCCTTTAGCCGATTTGAGTTTTGATGAAAACATCTTCATTTTCAATTATCTTGCTAAAACCATACTTAGTCTGTTTTAAAAATATTTATTAAGTCGGGTTATTATAGATTTTAAATGTACCCGATGGCACTTTAAAACATTTTGCGTTTGATTTGAGAAAACATGTGCACCCATTTTAATATTATTAAATAGTTTAAACAAAATATTCAAAACATGTAAAAATAATAAAAATAATCCTAGGAGGCCTTATTACAACTTGATTAAAACAAAACCAACAATAAAGTATAATAAACTAAAATTTAAAGTTCATTTAATTCAAATATCCACTGCATGGCCACCTCGAGTCCATCCGGCTCCTCATCCGCAATCTACGAGTCACTTGAAAAATGTTAAAGGAGAAGGTGAGTCACCAAGACTCAATGTGTAACCCTTCCCCAATTTAGTGCAACAACATACACAATTTATAACAAATTAACATGCACTAAATCATGCACCCAACCTAGCCATCCAAACACCTTTCTACCCCGTGTGTGTACCAAACCACCGGTGACATATAGTCACAAAATCCGTCATATTGTGGTGCCAAACCACTGTGGTGCCAAACCACTTTGGTGACCCAAAGTCACAAATCAAAGGATGGGGCCAACCCATCGTGTGATACCAAATCACCGGGCCGTCAATCCCATAATGTAAATCGGGGCCAACCCACTGTGGTGCTAAGCCACTGGGACGAGACGCTATGAGGTGCCAAACCTCCGAGGTGCCAAACCTCGTGACCGTAGTCACAATGTGGTACCAAACCACCGGTGTCCGCTCGACCACGAATATCATCGCTTCTCCACTCATATATCCCACATCAATCCATGATATACAACAGATTTCATGCCAACATATATTTAAATCACATATACCAAATATGCCATGCTTCCCAAAAGCATCAAATAGTAACTCATATTGACAGAGACTTACCTGAATCATCGCTTATACCGTTACGGTATTAAATCCAAAGCTACATAAACCAGATTTAGCATATACAACATTTAGCACAGTTAATTAATCATAAAGTGTGTATGTACACACCTGATTCTAACGCTAACTCTAAACCCCCAAAGAGTCAATCGGCCACCCTTGCTTTCTTGTCCCTATATTCGGCCAACCACAAGGTTAGTGCCATGGCCTATTCGGCCAAACCAAAACAATTGAAAAGGGTTCCTTGTGAACCCAAACCTTACCCAAAACGTCTTTGGATACTAGCCACCACCCTCAAAGTGCTTCGCTTCCTAAATCGGCAATCATTAAGTTAATAGCCTTCGGCTTAATCGAATACCAAATAAAAATAGATCCTTACCACCTTACCCCAAAACCGATTGATCGTGAGATGATGGACTCACTTGCTCGCTCCAAATCCCGAAGGCCATATGACATATCGGTTTCAACATGTGATTAGCACCCTTAACAATAATTGCGAAACCAACTCTTACCTTTGTAAAAGTCGACAGAGAACAGAGAGGGAAGAAATAGCCATTCGGCTAACACACTTACCTATCCAAACCGATTTGGAAAACATCAAAAGGATCACCCTTGCTTTGATATTCGGCCAAGGCTACACCAAATAGAGGAAGGAAAATTCGGCACACCAAGGGAGTAGATTTGGCTATGATTGTTCAACACAATCAATCAAGGTTCGGCTTGTATGGAAAAAGAGAAAGTAAGAGAGTGAAATAAGAGTTTCGGCTAAGGGTTTGAGAAGAGAAAAGAAAAAAATATATGGGAGATTAAGGTATAGGAGATTCGGCCAAGGTTTTAGAAGAAGAGAAGGGTTTCGGTTTGAGAGAATGAAAAAGGAAAAAGATGGAGACTAGCCGAAATTATGAAGAAAAATTACTAAGAAAATTCGGCTTCTCCCCCCCTATGCTTGCCGTCCACTCCTCTCCAAGGAGTTTAAAATTCAGCCAACTCCTTAACTCTCTCTTGGCCACTAATTTAAAATTATTCAAAATAATTTGAATACTCAAATGCCTATATTTTCTCTTTGCCACTTAATAAAGATTAATCAAATAAAATCCATTAAAAAAAATGCTAATATTATCCTTATTATCTAAAAGAGTTTAAAGAGAGAAAATCTCTCCCCCCTATGCCGTCCCAATTAAAGATACCATGTGCAAAGCAATTCCTTCTCTCCCTTTTCACGCCAAAGATTGAAAAATAAAACCCCAATTGCACCTCCTTGGTTCAAACCTAGAACCTCACCGTCGCAGCCTCTCTTTCCAACGCCCTGTGCCACTCTTCCCAATTGACTTTCATGTCATAAAACCCCATCATTAAATTTTAAGGCCTTCCAATTTAAGCCCATCACCGCATATATAAAAATAAAAACGCAAAAACTCGCTTCTCCACCCATTCGAACTGCGCCCATCTTCACCTCCAACTCCTAAGTGGCGCATGGAAGCCACTTTACCAAGGCTTGTGTTATGTCCAAAAGCGCCTATAACTTCTCTTAAGACCTCCTCGCCCACCTTCCCTTCCTAACGCAAAAAGGAAAAATAAAATGTTCCCATGCCATCCTCAAGACTCGAACTCTGCACCCTCGTTGGCGTCATTCCCAGTGCCTTAAGTGGCGCCCTTAAGCCACTTTACCAAGGCCCCTTTCATGACCCAAAATGCCCACAAATTATTCTTAAGGCCTCTCACCCTAATTTCCTCTTTTTACACTTAAATCCAAAATTTTTCCAAAGCTTTCACCCTCATTCTAAAGTTCTAAAACTCTTAAAACATCTCCAAATACCCTTAAAGGCCACTAGCACTTGGGTTATGCTCCAAACGTATAACCCCTAATCTAGGATGTTACGCTTCTACCCTCCTTAAAAATATTTCGTCCTCGAAATTACTTACTAACGAATAATCGTACATCCTAACTCACCGCACTACGCTTATGTCTGCGCACTCGATCTTAACAAATCTAACACATCCCCTAGAACTCACTTCTAACGTCGCGATTTAATCTGATTAAAAAGTTTTATGCATTAGTATTTGTTCCACTGTTTAACCGCGAACAATTTTATGAAAAGAATTTCTAGAAGTGGTTCTTTCGATCGAACAAAGTTTCAGTTCAAGTTTACTATTCTAATTCGTAGAATCACATTCACATTCATCCACAACATTCACTTCACCACTTTGGGCATTTCTGATCATTCCCTACCTAGGGGTAATTTCGTCATTTTTCCTATAGGGGTATTTTGTTAATAAATCTAGGTCACCAAAAATAATCTTTACAAATCAAGGCATTTTGAAATCTCCAAGTTTCGAGGGTATTTTTGAAAATATTTTTCAAATCAAAGGTATTGTTAAATTTCAAAAATCGGGTTTATTTTGGTAATTTTGGAAGTCAGGGGCATTTTAGTAATTTTCCCAAATCAGAGTATCTTGGTATTTGTAAAATATGGTTTTTGAATACTTTTATAAAGTAGGAAAATTTTATTAAAAATGAGGGTAATATGGTAATTTTAGAAACCAAGGGCATTTTTGTAATTTTACCACTAGGGGTATTTTTGTAATTTTCATAAATCAAAAATTTTCTGAAAGGTTGTAAAAATAGTTCCCACAAGTAAAAAGGAGAATTTTAAGAGTTTTAAAACTAGGGTTTTTATAAAAAAATACGGCTAGTTCCCTTTCTGGTTTTAGTCGAGATGTTTAGCCTATGAATAAGTCCTCATGGTTAGGGTGAAACTGAGCTACGCACTGTAGGATTCTGCGAAGAGGAGGTGAGTCACTAGGACCGCTCAAGTACTGTGCTCTTCCGGATCTAATCCTAGACATGCGCACAAGGGTTACCACACCCTAACTCGGCGACTTAGTCATAGATTTGTTTAATTAAGCATTTAAAGTCTTATGTCTTTTGTTGGAGTGGGCTAGTCCTAAAATTCAAACACCTATCATACTTTCTACGCTCCATACCTACCCTTCTACCAATAATAATTCATACTGTACAGTCGTCAAGTACTTACCGGGCGGATTGGTGCCAAGACTCACGCCATGCCGTCTAAAACAAAAACCATTTTCACAAGGCCTACTAAAACATTTTGGGCCTTGGGCCCCTGACCGAGCTTTTTGAACTGGGCTCGATACCAATTTTGTAACACCCCAAACCCGGTCCAAATATTATGATCAAATTTGGTATGTCACAGAGAAAACCATTTTGAAAATCCCTTTAGCCGATTTGAGTTTTGATGAAAACATCTTCATTTTCAATTATCTTGCTAAAACCATACTTAGTCTGTTTTAAAAATATTTATTAAGTCGGGTTATTATAGATTTTAAATGTACCCGATGGCACTTTAAAACATTTTATGCTTTGATTTGAGAAAACATGTGCACCCATTTTAATATTATTAAATAGTTTAAACAAAATATTCAAAACATGTAAAAATAATAAAAATAATCCTAGGAGGCCTTATTACAACTTGATTAAAACAAAACCAACAATAAAGTATAATAAACTAAAATTTAAAGTTCATTTAATTCAAATATCCACTGCATGGCCACCTCGAGTCCATCCGGCTCCTCATCCGCAATCTACGAGTCACCTGAAAAATGTTAAAGGAGAAGGTGAGTCACCAAGACTCAATGTGTAACCCTTCCCAATTTAGTGCAACAACATACACAATTTATAACAAATTAACATGCACTAAATCATGCACCCAACCTAGCCATCCAAACACCTTTCTCTACCCCCGTGGTACCAAACCACTGTGGTGCCAAACCACCGTGACATATAGTCACAAAATCCGTCATATTGTGGTGCCAAACCACCGGTGGTGCTAAACCACCGGTGACCCAAAGTCACAAATCAAAGGATGGGGCCAACCCATCGTGTGATACCAAATCACCGGGCGTCAATCCCATAATGTAAATCAGGGCCAACCCACTGTGGTGCTAAGCCAACTCGGGCGACGAGACGCTATGAGGTGCCAAACCTCTGGAGGTGCCAAACTCTCGTGACCGTAGTCACAATGTGGTACCAAACCACTGGTGTCCGTCGACACGAATATCACTGCCCCCTCCACTCATATATCCCACATCAATCCATGATATACAACAGATTTCATGCCAACATATATTTAAATCACATATACCAAATATGCCATGCTTCCCAAAAGCATCAAATAGTAACTCATATTGACAGAGACTTACCTGAATCATCGCTTATACCGTTACGGTATTAAATCCAAAGCTACATAAACCAGATTTAGCATATACAACATTTAGCACAGTTAATTAATCATAAAGTGTGTATGTACACACCTGATTCTAACGCTAACTCTAAACCCCCAAAGAGTCAATCGGCCACCCTTGCTTTCTTGTCCCTATATTCGGCCAACCACAAGGTTAGTGCCATGGCCTATTCGGCCAAACCAAAACAATTGAAAAGGGTTCCTTGTGAACCCGAAACCTTACCCAAAACGTCTTTGGATACTAGCCACCACCCTCAAAGTGCTTCTGCTTCCCTAAATCGACAATCATTAAGTTAATAGCCTTCGGCTTAATCGAATACCAAATAAAAATAGATCCTTACCACCTTACCCCAAAACCGATTGATCGTGAGATGATGGACTCACTTGCTCGCCTTCCAAATCCCGAAGGCCATATGACATATCGGTTTCAACATGTGATTAGCACCCTTAACAATAATTGCCGAAACCAACTCTTACCTTTGTAAAAGTCGACAGAGAACAGAGAGGGAAGAAATAGCCATTCGGCTAACACACTTACCTATCCAAACCGATTTGGAAAACACTGAAAAGGGATCACCCTTGCTTTGATATTCGGCCAAGGCTACACCAAATAGAGGAAGGAAAATTCGGCACACCAAGGGAGTAGATTTGGCTATGATTGTTCAACACAATCAATCAAGGTTCGGCTTGTATGGAAAAAGAGAAAGTAAGAGAGTGAAATAAGAGTTTCTGGCTAAGGGTTTGAGAAGAGAAAAGAAAAAAATATGGGAGATTAAGGTATAGGAGATTCGGCCAAGGTTTTAGAAGAAGAGAAGGGTTTTCGGTTTTGAGAGAATGAAAAAGGAAAAAGATGGAGACTAGCCGAAATTATGAAGAAAAATTACTAAGAAAATTCGGCTTCTCCCCCCCTATGCTTGCCGTCCACTCCTCTCCAAGGAGTTTAAAATTCAGCCAACTCCTTAACTCTCTCTTGGCCACTAATTTAAAATTATTCAAAATAATTTGAATACTCAAATGCCTATATTTTCTCTTTGCCACTTAATAAAGATTAATCAAATAAAATCCATTAAAAAAAATGCTAATATTATCCTTATTATCTAAAAGAGTTTAAAGAGAGAAAATCTCTCCCCCCTATGCCGTCCCAATTAAAGATACCATGTGCAGGCCAATTCCTTCTCTCCCTTTTCACGCCAGCATTGAAAAATAAAAACCCCAATTGCACCTCCCTTGGTTCAAACCTAGAACCTCACTGTCGCAGCCCTCTCTTCCAACGCCCCAGGCCACTCTTCCCAATTGACTTTCATGTCATAAAACCCCATCATTAAATTTTAAGGCCTTCCAATTTAAGCCTATCACCGCATATATAAAAAAATAAAACGCTAAACTCGCTCCCACCATTCGAACTCGCGCCATCTTCACCTCCAACTCCTAAGTGGCGCATGGAAGCCACTTTACCAAGGCTTGTGTTATGTCCAAAAGCGCCTATAACTTCTCTTAAGACCTCCACGGCCTAGCTTCCTTCCCTAACGCAAAAAGGAAAAATAAAATGTTCCCATGCCATCCTCAAGACTCGAACTCTGCACCCTTGTTGGCGCTATTCCCGTGCCTTAAGTGGCGTCCTTAAGCCACTTTACCAAGGCCCCTTTCATGACCCAAAATGCCCACAAATTATTCTTAAGGCCTCCTCAGCCTAATTTCCTCTTTTTACACTTAAATCCAAAATTTTTCCAAAGCTTTCACCCTCATTCTAAAGTTCTAAAAACTCTTAAAACATCTCCAAATACCCTTAAAGCCCACTAGCACTTGGGTTATGCTCCAAACGTATAACCCCTAATCTAGGATGTTACAGTTCTACCCTCCTTAAAAATATTTCGTCCTCGAAATTACTTACTAACGAATAATCGTACATCCTAACTCACCGCACTACGCTTATGTCACGCACTCTGATCTTAACAAATCTAACACATCCCCTAGAACTCACTTCTAACGTCGCGATTTAATCTGATTAAAAAGTTTTATGCATTAGTATTTGTTCCACTGTTTAACCGCGAACAATTTTATGAAAAGAATTTCTAGAAGTGGTTCTTTCGATCGAACAAAGTTTCAGTTCAAGTTTACTATTCTAATTCAGAGAATCACATTCACATTCATCCACAACATTCACTTCACCACTTTGGGCATTTCGATCATTCCTACCAAGGGGTAATTTCGTCATTTTTCCTATAGGGTATTTTGTTAATAAATCGAGGTCACCAAAAATAATCTTTACAAATCAAGGCATTTTGAAATATCCAAGTTTCGAGGGTATTTTTGAAAATATTTTTCAAATCAAAGGTATTGCCGAAATTTCAAAAATCGGGTTTATTTTGGTAATTTTAGAAGTCAGGGGCATTTTAGTAATTTTCCCAAATCAGAGTATCTTGGTATTTGTAAAATATGGTTTTTGAATACTTTTATAAAGTAGGAAAATTTTATTAAAAATGAGGGTAATATGGTAATTTTAGAAACCAAGGGCATTTTTGTAATTTTACCACTAGGGGTATTTTTGTAATTTTCATAAATCAAAAATTTTCGGAAAGGTTGTAAAAATAGTTCCCACAAGTAAAAAGGAGAATTTTAAGAGTTTTAAAACTACGATTTTTATAAAAAAAATACGGCTAGTTCCCTTTCGGGTTTTAGTCAGTATGTTTAGCCTATGAATAAGTCCTCATGGTTAGGGTGAACTGAAGCTACGCACCAGGTAGGATTCCTGCGAAGAGGAGGTGAGTCACTAGGACTGCTCAAGTACCAGGCTCTTCCGGATCTAATCCTAGACATGCGCACAAGGGTTACCACACCCTAACTCGGCGACTTAGTCATAGATTTGTTTAATTAAGCATTTAAAGTCTTATGTCTTTTGTTGGAGTGGGCTAGTCCTAAAATTCAAACACCTATCATACTTTCTACGTTCCATACCTACCCTTCTACCAATAATAATTCATACAGAAGTCAGAAGTACTTACCTGGGCGGATTGGTGCCAAGACTCGCTGCCATGCTGTATCTAAAACAAAAACCATTTTCACAAGGCCTACCAAAACATTTTGGGCCTTGGGCCCCCACAGCCGAGCTTTGAACTGGGCTCTGATACCAATTTTGTAACACCCCAAACCCGGTCCAAATATTATGATCAAATTTGGTATGTCACGGAGAAAACCATTTTGAAAATCCTTTAGCCGATTTGAGTTTTGATGAAAACATCTTCATTTTCAATTATCTTGCTAAAACCATACTTAGTCTGCTTTAAAAATATTTATTAAGTCGGGTTATTATAGATTTTAAATGTACCCGATGGCACTTTAAAACATTTTGCGTTTGATTTGAGAAAACATGTGCACCCATTTTAATATTATTAAATAGTTTAAACAAAATATTCAAAACATGTAAAAATAATAAAAATAATCCTAGGAGGCCTTATTACAACTTGATTAAAACAAAACCAACAATAAAGTATAATAAACTAAAATTTAAAGTTCATTTAATTCAAATATCCACCGCATGGCCACCTCGAGTCCATCCTATCCTCATCCGCAATCTACGAGTCACCTGAAAAATGTTAAAGGAGAAGGTGAGTCACCAAGACTCAATGTGTAACCCTTCCCAAATTTAGTGCAACAACATACACAATTTATAACAAATTAACATGCACTAAATCATGCACCCAACCTAGCCATCCAAACACCTTTCTCTACCCGTGTGGTACCAAACCACCGGTGGTGCCAAACCACCGTGACATATAGTCACAAAATCCGTCATATTGTGGTGCCAAACCACCGGTGGTGCCAAACCACCGTGACCCAAAGTCACAAATCAAAGGATGGGGCCAACCCATCGTGTGATACCAAATCACCGGCGTCAATCCCATAATGTAAATCGGGGGCCAACCCACTTTGTGGTGCTAAGCCACTGGGACGAGACGCTATGAGGTGCCAAACCTCTGGAGGTGCCAAACCTCTGGTGACCGTAGTCACAATGTGGTACCAAACCACTGGTGTCCGTCGACACGAATATCACTGCCCCCTCCACTCATATATCCCACATCAATCCATGATATACAACAGATTTCATGCCAACATATATTTAAATCACATATACCAAATATGCCATGCTTCCCAAAAGCATCAAATAGTAACTCATATTGACAGAGACTTACCTGAATCATCGCTTATACCGTTACGGTATTAAATCCAAAGCTACATAAACCAGATTTAGCATATACAACATTTAGCACAGTTAATTAATCATAAAGTGTGTATGTACACACCTGATTCTAACGCTAACTCTAAACCCCCAAAGAGTCAATCGGCCACCCTTGCTTTCTTGTCCCTATATTCGGCCAACCACAAGGTTAGTGCCATGGCCTATTCGGCCAAACCAAAACAATTGAAAAGGGTTCCTTGTGAACCCGAAACCTTACCCAAAACGTCTTTGGATACTAGCCACCACCCTCAAAGTGCTTCTGCTTCCCTAAATCGACAATCATTAAGTTAATAGCCTTCGGCTTAATCGAATACCAAATAAAAATAGATCCTTACCACCTTACCCCAAAACCGATTGATCAGAGATGATGGACTCACTTGCTCGCTTCCAAATCCCGAAGGCCATATGACATATCGGTTTCAACATGTGATTAGCACCCTTAACAATAATTGCCGAAACCAACTCTTACCTTTGTAAAAGTCGACAGAGAACAGAGAGGGAAGAAATAGCCATTCGGCTAACACACTTACCTATCCAAACCGATTTGGAAAACACTGAAAAGGGATCACCCTTGCTTTGATATTCGGCCAAGGCTACACCAAATAGAGGAAGGAAAATTCGGCACACCAAGGGAGTAGATTCGGCTATGATTGTTCAACACAATCAATCAAGGTTCGGCTTGTATGGAAAAAGAGAAAGTAAGAGAGTGAAATAAGAGTTTCGGCTAAGGGTTTGAGAAGAGAAAAGAAAAAAATATATGAGAGATTAAGGTATAGGAGATTCGGCCAAGGTTTTAGAAGAAGAGAAGGGTTTTCGGTTTTGAGAGAATGAAAAAGGAAAAAGATGGAGACTAGCCGAAATTATGAAGAAAAATTACTAAGAAAATTCGGCTTCTCCCCCCCTATGCTTGCCGTCCACTCCTCTCCAAGGAGTTTAAAATTCAGCCAACTCCTTAACTCTCTCTTGGCCACTAATTTAAAATTATTCAAAATAATTTGAATACTCAAATGCCTATATTTTCTCTTTGCCACTTAATAAAGATTAATCAAATAAAATCCATTAAAAAAAATGCTAATATTATCCTTATTATCTAAAAGAGTTTAAAGAGAGAAAATCTCTCCCCCCTATGCCGTCCCTGTAACACCCTGGTTTAGGGGCTGTGCATATGGGGTATAAATCAAGTGTTAGTAGGTTTTTGGGAGTGCTTGGTTGAGTTTTAGAGGCTCTAAGAATGTTGGGATGAGAAGGGAAGGCTTTGGAAAATTTAGATTTTTAGGGTAAAAAGGAATTGGGCCTAGGAGAATTGAGCCCAATGGGCCTTAGGCGTAGTAGCGTTTAAATTTTTGGAGAACAAGAGACCGGCTTAAATGCAAGTTGGACCTATTGGATAAGTGATTTTGGAAGGTTAGAAGGCTTCTATGAAGTCCCGGATCAAATATTAGCTTTGGGGAAATTTTGGTTTTAGGTGAAAAAACCTGGAAGTTGGCGGTAGGCCTTAAGAATAAAATGTGGGAAAAATAACACAAGTAGAGTGTGTGGTGTAGTGGCAAAGTGACGCCACATAAGAGACAAGGGGTGACACCACAAGGGAAGGAAGGAGGTCCATGGTTCAAGTCTTGGCTTTTGCATTTTGGTTTCTTTTGCTTGGACCTTAGAATTTGGCTATAGTTTATATTTAGTTGCGCATGGTTTAAGACACAAGAGGAGCTTGTGGCCAAGTGGCTAGCAGCGTGGATTATGTTGCAAGGGAGCCCAGGTTCGAATCTCATGAGAAGCAAGGGAGTATTTATTTTGCAGTGCAGACGGGAAGAGTTTCATTGAATTTAAACTCTATCGACGAAAGGGATCCCACATCGGAAAGATACAAAGAATGAAGGTGAAGAGCTAGCTATATAAGGAGCATCCTAGGAGGAGAGAAAACACATCTTGGAGGCGTTTGGGCACAAGAGTGATCGGGCGCGGATTAGCCCCAGAGTCCTATCGGTGTGTAACTCTCTCTACTCTAGTTGTAGAGCGGCAAATGCCGAAATGCCGGTCACACGGCATTAGTAGCCACGAGCGTGCGGCGCGCGTGTGGGGGGCTTCACGCGATAGTTGAGGCCATCGTGAGTATTCTCGTGGGTTGGGCCGCTTGGGCCTCGATGGTAGAAGTGGGCCCAATGGGCCCGTGGGCCCATATGAGTAAATTGCATGATTGGTTAGTATATGTTGAACTAGACTAGGTGAATCTCATAAACGTGGCTAGATTTGTGTTAGGTGGGCCACACGAGCGTGTGGGCCCGAATGGGCCGAAATTGGGCTTTAGGCCCAATAGTCCATTTCGACCGAGAAATGGTAGTTGGGTCGCTTCGGGGCGACATCGGGCCTTTGGAAAGGCCATTCCAGTGCACGAATTACCGATATACCCTTGGTGGGTAAATTACGAAAATGCCCTTAGTAGGTAAAATTACGATTATACCCTTAAAGGTTGATTAGCATGATTATGTTGTTTAGTTTTGGCGAATGGCCTAAGTGTTCATTGTTTTTATGCCAAGGCCGATTGTAGGGAGAAGAGCCTATCATTGGGAACCTTTTGTAAGTCCGTTAGTCTGCGGTGCGAAGCGATATAGCGTTTGGGTTTTGGTATCATTTAGGTGCGTAATCATCGCACTATTTACGTGGTTTGGTTTGCTAACATGTTTATGTGTGTATTATGTGTAATAGCCATTTATAATGGCATAAGTGATGAATAATCGGTGATGGTAAGTTAATCTTGATATACATTTATATATGTACAATGTGGTAGTGATAAGTGATAAATACTCATTCTATATGATATTCTTGCATGATTTATTGACACATGGGCATGGGATTGGATTGAAGAAGGAAGAAGTGTACACAGGGATGTACGTGGTCTAATGATAGCTCGAGGCTACATTAGCGCTTGAGGGTTAGCTTTGTGCTACCTCAAGGAGGTGTTGGCTAGGTGCCCATCTCGGCGGTTGATTGCTATGTGCATCACCGTAGACGATTACGATATTTGGATCACTTTGGTTGATCGGTGGCTCAACCACGGCCTCGGCAAAATGAATGCCGAGGTAAGATTTATGGATCACGATGTGATCGGTGGCTCACCCACGGCCTTGTGCGATGGGTCCGCCGAGGTAACATATGTGGGATCACTCGGTTGTGATCGGTGGATTAGCCACGGCCTTAGGCGAGTCCGCTAAGGTTGGTGTCACGGTTGGATAGTAGGTTGGGTGAGATGCATTCTTGCATGATTTGTTTCGATGGTTGTGTGGGTATGGGCCAAGCCCATACGGATGGAAATATGTGTTGTGGTTATGCACCGAGTCGGTGGACTCACTCTTTTCATTAACCATTTCGGGTAGTGCATAAAGTCGGACCGGATCGGAGAGGACAAGGTGGCCCATGCCGAGGATGATGTTCAATTATTCCATGCTTAATTTTGATATAAGTACTTTATTTGAATTGTTGGGTTGTAATAAAGGCCATTTTATGTTTTTGGTATTACTTTAACTATGGTTTATTTAAATTAAATTGCTACGTGAAAATGATTTATGGTTTGCAACCTATTTATTCAAATTGGATATTATAAACTAAAGTTTTAAAAATGAATGAGTTTTATAGCAAAGTTTTATTCCAAAGATATGTTTTCCAAAATTCAGCAAACTACGATGTTTTATTTTAAGATTTTCAACCGTCTTTTCCCGTGACATAACCGTGATTCGGTCGTAGTGAATGGGCCGGGTTTGGGGATGTTACGATTTAATATCGAGCCAGTTCAAAACTCGGCTTTGAGGTTTTTGGGCCCAAAAACATTTTTAAATGGGTTTTCAAAGATATGGGTTTCGTGAAATATTTTTCAGTTTTTTCCGGCATGGCACTGTACCTCAACCGAAGTCCACCGTAAGTACCCTTACTATTGCTTGTGAGTTATTGATGTGATCGGATGATTGCAATGGTGGATTAATTTAGAAACCGAAACTTTGATTGCTCGAAAGAACGACTTCCGAAACTTCTTCATAAAATTTGCTCGTGGATTAAATAAAGGAACAAAATTTCTAATGCATAGAACTTTTAATCGATTAAATCGCGACGCTAGATATGAGTTCTAGGGGCGTGGTCGCACTTCTCGTGGACGTGGTAGAGCGCGCTTTTGGTGATCGCTTGTTTTGTTGCTCGTAAAGTATGTTAACTCTTGGAGATCGAGTGCGCAATGATAGCGTAGTGGAGAGAATTGGACCATTAGTTTAGACAAGTAATTTCGAGGACGAAATTATTTTAAGGAGGGTAGAATTGTAACACCTGGTTTAGGGTCATGCATATGGGGTATAAATCAAGTGTTAGTAGGTTTTGGGAGTGCTTGGTTGAGTTTTAGAGGCTCTAAGAATGTTGGGATGAGAAGGGAAGGCTTTGGAAAATTTAGATTTTTAGGGTAAAAGGAATTGGGCCTAGGAGAATTGAGCCCAATGGGCCTTAGGCGTAGTAGCGTTTAAATTTTTGGAGAACAAGAGACCGGCTTAAATGCAAGTTGGACCTATTGGATAAGTGATTTTGGAAGGTTAGAAGGCTTCTATGAAGTCCCGAGGATCAAATATTAGCTTTGGGGAAATTTTGGTTTTAGGTGAAAAAAACCCGGAAGTTGGCGGTAGGCCTTAAGAATAAAATGTGGGGAAAATAACACAAGTAGAGTGTGTGGTGTAGTGGCAAAGTGACGCCACATAAGAGACAAGGGGGTGACACCACAAGGGAAGGAAGGAGGTCCAAGGTTCAAGTCTTGGCTTTTGCATTTTGGTTTCTTTTAGCTTGGACCTTAGAATTTGGCTATAGTTTATATTTAGTTGCGCATGGTTTAAGACACAAGAGGAGCTTGTGGCCAAGTGGCTAGCAGCGTGGATTATGTTGCAAGGGAGCACAGGTTCGAATCTCATGAGAAGCAAGGGAGTATTTATTTTGCGGTCTGGGCGGGAAGAGTTTCATTGAATTTAAACTCTCATCGACGAAGGGATCCCACATCGGAAAGATACAAAGAATGAAGGTGAAGAGCTAGCTATATAAGGAGCATCCTAGGAGGAGAGAAACACATCTTGGAGGCGTTTGGGCACAAGAGTGATCGGAGCGCGATTAGCCCCGAGTCCTATCGGTGTGTAACTCTCTCTACTCTAGTTGTAGAGCGGCAAATGCCGAAATGCCGGGCCACACGGCATTAGTAGCCACACGAGCGTGCGGCGCGCGTGCGTGTGGGGCTTCGACGCGATAGTTGAGGCCATCAGTAGTATTCTCGTGGGTTGGGGCTGCTTGGGCCTCGATGGGCCGAAGTGGGCCCAATGGGCCCGTGGGCCCATATGAGTAAATTGCATGATTGGTTAGTATATGTTGAACTAGACTAGGTGAATCTCATAAACGTGGCTAGATTTGTGTTAGGTGGGCCACACGAGCGTGTGGGCCCGAATGGGCCGAAATTGGGCTTTAGGCCCAATAGTCCATTTCGACCAGAAATGGTAGTTGGGTCGCTCGGGGCGACACTGGGCCTTTGGAAAGGCCATTCCAGGTACGAAATTACCGATATACCCTTGGTGGGTAAATTACGAAAATGCCCTTAGTAGGTAAAATTACGATTATACCCTTAAAGGTTGATTAGCATGATTATGTTGTTTAGTTTTGGCCGAATGGCCTAAGTGTTCATTGTTTTTATGCCAAGGCCGATTGTAGGGGAGAAGAGCCTATCGCTGGGAACCTTTTGTAAGTCCGTTAGTCATGCGTGTGCGAAGCGAAGCGAAGCGTTTGGGTTTTGGTATCATTTAGGTGCGTAATCATCGCACTATTTCTGTGGTTTGGTTTGCTAACATGTTTATGTGTGTATTATGTGTAATAGCCATTTATAATGGCATAAGTGATGAATAACTGGTGATGGTAAGTTAATCTTGATATACATTTATATATGTACAATGTGGTAGTGATAAGTGATAAATACTCATTCTATATGATATTCTTGCATGATTTATTGACACATGGGCATGGGATTGGATTGAAGAAGGAAGAAGTGTACACAGGATGTACGTGGTCTAATGATAGCTCAGTTACATTAGCGCTTGAGGGTTAGCTTTGTGCTACCTCAAGGGAGGTGTTGGCTAGGTGCCCATCTCGGCGGTTGATTGCTATGTGCATCACCGTAGACAGATTACGATATTTGGATCACTTTGGTTGATCGGTGGCTCACCACGGCCTCGGCGGCGAGAATGCCGAGGTAAGATTTATGGATCACGATGTGATCGGTGGCTCACCCACGGCCTTGTGCGATGGGTCCGCCGGGTAACATATGTGGGATCACTTTCGGTTGTGATCGGTGGATTAGCCACGGCCTTGGCGGGAGTCCGCTAAGGTTGGTGTCACGGTTGGATAGTAGGTTGGGGTGAGATGCATTCTTGCATGATTTGTTTCGATGGTTGTGTGGGTATGGGCCAAGCCCATACGGATGGAAATATGTGTTGTGGTTATGCACCGAGTCGGTGGACTCACTCTTTTCATTAACCATTTCGGGTAGTGCATAAAGTCGACCGGGATCGGAGAGGACAAGGTGGCCCATGCCGAGGATGATGTTCAATTATTCCATGCTTAATTTTGATATAAGTACTTTATTTGAATTGTTGGGTTGTAATAAAGGCCATTTTATGTTTTTGGTATTACTTTAACTATGGTTTATTTAAATTAAATTGCTACGTGAAAATGATTTATGGTTTGCAACCTATTTATTCAAATTGGATATTATAAACTAAAGTTTTAAAAATGAATGAGTTTTATAGCAAAGTTTTATTCCAAAGATATGTTTTCCAAAATTCAGCAAACTACGATGTTTTATTTTAAGATTTTCAACCGTCTTTTCCCAGTGACATAACCAGATTCGGTCGTAGTGAATGGGCCGGGTTTGGGGATGTTACAGTCCCAATTAAAGATACCATGTGCAGGCCAATTCCTTCTCTCCCTTTTCACGCCAGCATTGAAAAATAAAAACCCCAATTGCACCTCCCTTGGTTCAAACCTAGAACCTCACTGTCGCAGCCCTCTCTTCCAACGCCCCAGGCCACTCTTCCCAATTGACTTTCATGTCATAAAACCCCATCATTAAATTTTAAGGCCTTCCAATTTAAGCCCATCACCGCATATATAAAAAAATAAAACGCATAAAACTCGCTCTCCACCATTCGAACTCTGCGCCATCTTCACCTCCAACTCCTAAGTGGCGCATGGAAGCCACTTTACCAAGGCTTGTGTTATGTCCAAAAGCGCCTATAACTTCTCTTAAGACCTCCCTGGCCCAGCTTCCCTTCCTAACGCAAAAAGGAAAAATAAAATGTTCCCATGCCATCCTCAAGACTCGAACTCCAGACCCTTGTTGGCGTCATTCCCAGGCCTTAAGTGGCGTCCTTAAGCCACTTTACCAAGGCCCCTTTCATGACCCAAAATGCCCACAAATTATTCTTAAGGCCTCCTCAGCCTAATTTCCTCTTTTTACACTTAAATCCAAAATTTTTCCAAAGCTTTCACCCTCATTCTAAAGTTCTAAAAACTCTTAAAACATCTCCAAATACCCTTAAAGGCCACTAGCACTTGGGTTATGCTCCAAACGTATAACCCCTAATCTAGGATGTTACAGTTCTACCCTCCTTAAAAATATTTCGTCCTCGAAATTACTTACTAACGAATAATCGTACATCCTAACTCACCGCACTACGCTTATGCTGCGCACTCTGATCTTAACAAATCTAACACATCCCCTAGAACTCACTTCTAACGTCGCGATTTAATCTGATTAAAAAGTTTTATGCATTAGTATTTGTTCCACTGTTTAACCGCGAACAATTTTATGAAAAGAATTTCTAGAAGTGGTTCTTTCGATCGAACAAAGTTTCAGTTCAAGTTTACTATTCTAATTCAGAGAATCACATTCACATTCATCCACAACATTCACTTCACCACTTTGGGCATTTCTGATCATTCCCTACCCAGGGGTAATTTCGTCATTTTTCCTATAGGGGTATTTTGTTAATAAATCGAGGTCACCAAAAATAATCTTTACAAATCAAGGCATTTTGAAATCTCCAAGTTTCGAGGGTATTTTTGAAAATATTTTTCAAATCAAAGGTATTGCCGAAATTTCAAAAATCGGGTTTATTTTGGTAATTTTGGAAGTCAGGGGCATTTTAGTAATTTTCCCAAATCAGAGTATCTTGGTATTTGTAAAATATGGTTTTTGAATACTTTTATAAAGTAGGAAAATTTTATTAAAAATGAGGGTAATATGGTAATTTTAGAAACCAAGGGCATTTTTGTAATTTTACCACTAGGGGTATTTTTGTAATTTTCATAAATCAAAAATTTTCGGAAAGGTTGTAAAAATAGTTCCCACAAGTAAAAAGGAGAATTTTAAGAGTTTTAAAACTAGGGTTTTTATAAAAAAATACGGCTAGTTCCCTTTCGGGTTTTAGTCAGTATGTTTAGCCTATGAATAAGTCCTCATGGTTAGGGTGAACTGAAGCTACGCACCAGGTAGGATTCCTGCGAAGAGGAGGTGAGTCACTAGGACTGCTCAAGTACCAGGCTCTTCCGGATCTAATCCTAGACATGCGCACAAGGGTTACCACACCCTAACTCGGCGACTTAGTCATAGATTTGTTTAATTAAGCATTTAAAGTCTTATGTCTTTTGTTGGAGTGGGCTAGTCCTAAAATTCAAACACCTATCATACTTTCTACGTTCCATACCTACCCTTCTACCAATAATAATTCATACAGAAGTCAGAAGTACTTACCTGGGCGGATTGGTGCCGAAGACTCGCTGCCATGCTGTCTAAAACAAAAACCATTTTCACAAGGCCTACCAAAACATTTTGGGCCTTGGGCCCCCACAGCCGAGCTTTGAACTGGGCTCTGATACCAATTTTGTAACACCCCAAACCCGGTCCAAATATTATGATCAAATTTGGTATGTCACAGAGAAAACCATTTTGAAAATCCCTTTAGCCGATTTGAGTTTTGATGAAAACATCTTCATTTTCAATTATCTTGCTAAAACCATACTTAGTCTGTTTTAAAAATATTTATTAAGTCGGGTTATTATAGATTTTAAATGTACCCGATGGCACTTTAAAACATTTTGCGTTTGATTTGAGAAAACATGTGCACCCATTTTAATATTATTAAATAGTTTAAACAAAATATTCAAAACATGTAAAAATAATAAAAATAATCCTAGGAGGCCTTATTACAACTTGATTAAAACAAAACCAACAATAAAGTATAATAAACTAAAATTTAAAGTTCATTTAATTCAAATATCCACTGCATGGCCACCTCGAGTCCATCCGGCTCCTCATCCGCAATCTACGAGTCACCTGAAAAATGTTAAAGGAGAAGGTGAGTCACCAAGACTCAATGTGTAACCCTTCCCCAATTTAGTGCAACAACATACACAATTTATAACAAATTAACATGCACTAAATCATGCACCCAACCTAGCCATCCAAACACCTTTCTCTACCCCGTGTGGTACCAAACCACTGGTGGTGCCAAACCACTGGTGACATATAGTCACAAAATCCGTCATATTGTGGTGCCAAACCACTGGTGGTGCCAAACCACTGGTGACCCAAAGTCACAAATCAAAGGATGGGGCCAACCCATCGTGTGATACCAAATCACTGGCGTCAATCCCATAATGTAAACTGTGGGGCCAACCCACTGTGGTGCTAAGCCACGACGGGACGAGGCGCTATGAGGTGCCAAACCTCCGGAGGTGCCAAACCTCCGGTGACCGTAGTCACAATGTGGTACCAAACCACCGGTGTCCGCCGACACGAATATCACTTTGCCCCTCCACTCATATATCCCACATCAATCCATGATATACAACAGATTTCATGCCAACATATATTTAAATCACATATACCAAATATGCCATGCTTCCCAAAAGCATCAAATAGTAACTCATATTGACAGAGACTTACCTTGATTCTTGGTTATACCGTTACGGTATTAAATCCAAAGCTACATAAACCAGATTTAGCATATACAACATTTAGCACAGTTAATTAATCATAAAGTGTGTATGTACACACCTGATTCTAACGCTAACTCTAAACCCCCAAAGAGTCAATCGGCCACCCTTGCTTTCTTGTCCCTATATTCGGCCAACCACAAGGTTAGTGCTATGGCCTATTCAGCCAAACCAAAACAATTGAAAAGGGTTCCTTGTGAACCCGAAACCTTACCCAAAACATCTTTGGATACTAGCCACCACCCTCAAAGTGCTTCTGCTTCCCTAAATCGGCAATCATTAAGTTAATAGCCTTCGGCTTAATCGAATACCAAATAAAAATAGATCCTTACCACCTTACCCCAAAACCGATTGATCAGAGATGATGGACTCACTTGCTCGCTTCCAAATCCAAAGGCCCTATGACATATCGGTTTCAACATGTGATTAGCACCCTTAACAATAATTGCCGAAACCAACTCTTACCTTTGTAAAAGTCGACAGAGAAAGAGAGGGAAGAAATAGGCCTTCGGCTAACACACTTACCTACCCAAACCGATTTGGAAAACACTGAAAAGGGATCACCCTTGCTTTGATATTCGGCCAAGGCTACACCAAATAGAGGAAGGAAAATTCGGCACACCAAGGGAGTAGATTCGGCTATGATTGTTCAACACAATCAATCAAGGTTCGGCTTGTATGGAAAAAGAGAAAGTAAGAGAGTGAAATAAGAGTTTCGGCTAAGGGTTTGAGAAGAGAAAAGAAAGAAATAGATGGGAGATTAAGGTATAGGAGATTTGGCCAAGGTTTTAGAAGAAGAGAAGGGTTTTCGGTTTTGAGAGAATGAAAAAGGAAAAAGATGGAGACTAGCCGAAATTATGAAGAAAAATTACTAAGAAAATTCGGCTTCTCCCCCCTATGCTTGCCGTCCACTCCTCTCCAAGGAGTTTAAAATTCGGCCAACTCCTTAACTCTCTCTTGGCCACTAATTTAAAATTATTCAAAATAATTTGAATACTCAAATGCCTATATTTTCTCTTTGCCACTTAATAAAGATTAATCAAATAAAATCCATTAAAAAAAATGCTAATATTATCCTTATTATCTAAAAGAGTTTAAAGAGAGAAAATCTCTCCCCCCTATGCCGTCCCAATTAAAGATACCATGTGCAGGCCAATTCCTTCTCTCCCTTTTCACGCCAAACATTGAAAAATAAAAACCCCAATTGCAGCTCCCTTGGTTCGAACCTAGAACCTCACCGCTGCAGCCCTCTCTCTTCCAACGCCCCAGTGCCACTCTTCCCAATTGACTTTCATGTCATAAAACCCCATCATTAAATTTTAAGGCCTTCCAATTTAAGCCCATCACCGCATATATAAAAAAATAAAACGCAAAACTCTGCTCCAGCCATTCGAACCTGCGCCCATCTTCACCTCCAACTCCTAAGTGGCGCATGGAAGCCACTTTACCAAGGCTTGTGTTATGTCCAAAAGCGCCTATAACTTCTCTTAAGACCTCCCCCGCCCAAATTCTTCCCTAACGCAAAAAGGAAAAATAAAATGCTCCCATGCCATCCTCAAGACTCGAACTCCAGACCCTCGTTGGCGTCATTCCCAGGCCTTAAGTGGCATCCTTAAGCCACTTTACCAAGCCCCCTTTCATGACCCAAAATGCCCACAAATTATTCTTAAGGCCTCATCAGCCTAATTTCCTCTTTTAACACTTAAATCCAAAATTTTTCCAAAGCTTTCACCCTCATTCTAAAGTTCTAAAAACTTTTAAAACATCTCCAAATACCCTTAAAGCCCACTAGCACTTGGGTTATGCTCCAAACGCATAACCCCTAATCTAGGATGTTACATCATAAAACTATACTAAGCACATAATAATAATCATACTCGAGCTAACACAAGTAACAAGATGATACTCAAATTTTTAGGATATTACAATTCTACCCCCTTAAGAAAATTTCATCCTCGAAATTACCTGCTCAAAAGAGTTGAGGAAACTGCTGTCTCATCACATCCTCCGGTTCCCACGTAGCTTCTTCTACGCCATGGTTCCGCCATAAAACCTTCACTAAAGGAACTGACTTCCTACGCAAAACTTTCACATCTCGATCTAGAATCAGCACGAGTTCTTCTTCTATCACAAATCTGGACTCACCTCTATTTCCTCTCGCCACAACATGCGATGGATCGAACGATAGCGTCTAAGCATGGAGACATGGAACACATCATGTCGACTCGACTCACTGATGGCAACTCGAGTGGGCTCACTGGTCCCACTCGTCTCAACACCTTATACGGCCCAATAAACCTTGGACTTAACTTGCCTTTTCTCCCAAATCTTAACACTTTCTTCCATGGCGAGACCTTCGGAAAACCTTGTCACCCACAAAGAAAAATCTATATCCTCCGCTTGAGATCGGCATATGATTTACGCCTATCCGGCTTCCTTGAGACGAGCCTGAATCATCTTAACCTTATCCTCAGTCTCTGTAACCAACTCCGGTCCTAACATCTGACGCTCACCCAACTCTGTCCAGCATGTAGGTGTGCGACACCTCCTACCATACAACGCCTCATATGGTGCCATCTTAATGCTTGCTTGATAACTATTGTTGTATGCGAATTCACTTAACGGCAAAAACTCTTCCCAGTGCCTCTCAAATCCAAAACACAACCTCTCAACATATCCTCTAAAATCTATATAACTCTTTCCGACTGCCCGTCAGACTGTGGATGAAATATCGTACTGAAATCCAACCGCGTACCCAAAGCTTGATGTAACGCTCTCCAAAACCTCGACGTAACTCTAGGATCTCTGCATGCGAGATGATCGACACTGGTACACCGTGCAACCTCACTATTTCCGCCACATACAACTTAGCTAACTTCTGAAGCGAGTAATCCACCCTTACCTGAATAAAATGAGCTGACTTAGTCAAACGATCCACAATCACCCAAACTGAGTCCTTCTTACTTGGCGTAAGGGGTAATCCACTGACAAAGTCCATAATGATCCTTTCCCACTTCCACTGTGGAATCTTCACCGGTTGAAGTAACCTGCACGGCAACCGATATTCGCCTTGACCTGCGACACGTCGGACATTTACCCACAAACTCGCCACCTCCGCTTGCACTGCCACCAAAATCGCTCTCTTAAATCCCGATACATCTTGCTACCTCCGGGATGCATAGCGTATGGGCTGCTATGTGCGTCCCCGAAGAATCCTTTGCCTCAACTCAACATCCTTTGGCATACAAGCTCTTCCTTTAAAACACAATACTCTATCCTCGGACAAACTATAATCCTCTAAACCACCATTCTCGAACTCGCAACCTCGATCATTCAAACCATTATCCTCTAACTCGTTTCTCCTTGATCTGCTCTAACCAAGTCGGCTTGACTTGCAATTCGCCAAAAGACTCCCATCGTCATATAAGCTAAGACGAGCAAACATCGATCTTAAGTCCGATACAACCTTACGGCTCAATCGCGCGCCACCACGTTAGCCTTGCCCGGATGATACTCAATCGAACGATCGTAGTCCTTCAATAACTCAATCCATCTACGCCGCCTTAAGTTCAAATCCTTCGAGTCAAAAGATACTTAAGACTCTTGTGATCCGTGTAGACTATCGACTTCTCTCCATACAAATAGTGTCTCCATATCTTTAAAGCAAAAACCACTGCAAACTAATTCCAAGTCATGCGTTGGATAGTTAACTTCATGTGGTCTCAACTGTCGAGATGCATAAGCCACTACCTTCCTTCCTCAGCATCAAAGACACACATCCCAAACTAGTATGTGATGCATCACAATGAAACCGTGAATTCCTTGCACGCCTCGAAGTTGAATCAAAATCGAGCTTCAATCGATTCTTCTTCAACTTGTCGAAACTTTCTTCTTTGCTTCTCACCCACACAAATGGAACTCCTTTCCTCAATAACTTAGTCATAGGTGCTTTGCTATCAAAGAAAATCCTCTACAAATCTTCTGTAATACCCCGCGGACCTAGAAAACTCGAATCTCACCACTAACTTAGGCGACTTCCAATCCAACATCGCCTCAATCTTCCGAGGATCCACTCTAATCCCCTCACCGATACTCGTGACCCAAGAAAGTCACCTCCTAAGCCGAACTCGCACTTACTAAATTTGGCATAAAGTCGCTTTTCCTCGAATCTGCAACACTACTTGCAAATGCGCATCATGCTCCTCCTCGACTTTGAGTATACCAAAATATCGCCTATAAATACTACGACAAACCGATCCAAAATCTGGCTGAAATACCCGATTCATCATGTCCATGAATGCTGCCCGACGTTAGTCAACCCAAACGGCATTACGAGTAAATTCGTAGTGCCCATACCGAAAAGCGCGAATGCCGTCGTTTATGGATATCGGCCTCTTTCACCTTCAGCTGATGATATCCAGACCTTAAATCAATCTTGGAGAAAACCGCTGCTCCCTTAAGCTGATCAAACAAGTCATCTATCCTCGGCAAAGGATACTTGTTTTTGATCGTCAGCTTATTCAACTGGCGATAGTCTATACACATCCGCATCAAACCATCCTTCTTCTTGACAAAAAGTACCAGCGCTCCCCAAGGCAAAACACTTGGTCGGATAAAACCTCGATCCAACAATTCCTGAATCTGAGCCTTCAATTCCACTAATTCCTTCAGCGCCATCCTATACGGAGCAATAGACACTGGCGCAGTTCTGGGTAACAGATCTATACCAAATTCAACTTCACAATCCGGAGGCAATCCCGGAAGTTCTTCTAGAAATACGCCAACATATTCCTTTACCGTTCGGACATTCCCCACAGTAGACTCCTTAGCCTCCAACGCACACACATAAACCACAAATGCCTCACAGCCCTTCCAGACCAACTTCACAGCTTTCAACGCAGATACCACGTTGGATAGATAATCTCTTCTATTACCTATCATAACCACCTCTTTGCCCTCAGCTGTCTTCAAAACCATGCGCTTAGCAGCGCAATCCAAACTTGCTTGATACTTGACCAACCAGTCCATCCCAAGAATCAGATCGAACTCCTCAAACGGCAGTTCCATCAGATCAGCTACAAACATTACCCCTTGGAGTTCTAGGGGTACATCTCTATATAGCTTATTTACTTCTACACCTAGAGGGCTAAGTACTGTCATCTTCCTAGAAGTAGTCTCAGAGTCTAGATTCATAGTCTCTACTATGCTACTAGCAACATACGAATGTGTCGAACCCACATCTATCAAAGCAGTATATGGTACACCAAAGATTAAGAACGTACCGGTTATAACGTCCGGTGCGTCACCCTCCTCTCGACGCCTCATTGCATACACCAAACCAGTGTGTCTTGCCTCGGTGTTGCTGCACCTGCGCCTGATGCTGCTCGCGGCCTCGACGTAACCATTACCTCCTCTACTATTACCACGACCTCTCTGCGGTGACGGTCCTCATTTTTGAACCGAGCACGACCTTGACCATCGACCGATTCTGGCTAGCTTACGTGGGCGGGTCCCTCACATGATGATCCAAATGAGCCACACTCAAAACATCCTTTCCCTCCGGTCCAACATTCGCCCCAATGAAATTTTCCACATCGGTTACACTCGTGTTGGTCCCCGATTAGCGATAATAGGCCTCCCGATTGATTCGCCCACTCGCTAACCCTCTTCTGAGAATTACCGGCTGACCCGGATGATCCAAAACCTTTCTTATGTTTATTCTTATCGTGCCTCTGCCTTACCGATTCCTTTATCCCTTCAACTATCTTAGTCTTTTCAACTAGCGTAGCAAACTCTCGCTCCTGATGTGGAGCAATCAGCAATCTCAGCTCGTCCCTCAATCCATCTTCGAACCGGACACATCGCTCGTGCTCCGAAGCGACGATACCTCCAGCATACCGGCTCAATCTTAAAAATTTTGCCTCATATTCTAATACGGACTTACTTCCCTGGACGAAACTCAGAAATGCCTTACGCTACGCATCAATGTAACTAGACCCAACATATTTCTTCTGATACGCTACCTTAAAATAATCCCAAGTGAGATCCTCCGCTGCAGCACTATTCCGCACCGTGAGCCACCACTGATATGACTCATCCCAAAGAAGCAACACTATCCCTTTCACTTTTCCTCGGCATTCGGATCCAAGTCATCCATGATTCGCCCGTCGCCTCTAACCAATACTCACCCGTCATCGGGAGCCACACCGAAACACCTCGAAATACCACAAACCATTGGCTCGGAGTCGCTCAGGTACAGATTTCTGAACTCCCGCGCCTCCACCTATTCCAGCTACTCTCTCAAGAACTCGCAGCATCACCTGAGACACTGCGTCATCCCCCGTTTGATCCTGATGCTCAATTCCAACCACTGGTGGTGGGGTAGTGGTACCTCATTTTGGATCCTTGACCAGGACCTCACCGGCTCAGACACAGCCATCCTACCCCGACCGCGTCCACGAGCAATACGACCTCTACCTCGAGTACTCATGTCTAAAGTCTCGACTTATCTTATTTAAAAGTGTTTTGCATTAGTCATTATTCCACTTTCTTTAAAACACAGTTTTATGAATAATTTTAATAAGAAGTTGTTTCGCGAGTACATTCAACCTATAGTTTGGGTCTCTAAAGTAGTTTCTACTACTAATCAGTCATGCCATCATCATTATAATCATATCATCAAAAGCAATAGTTTGAGATACTTACCCGGGCAGATCGGTGCCGGAGACTCGGTGCCATGCCTTTCCAACCATATAATTTTAAACAAAAAATTTTAAGACCATACTTTAAATCATTTTGGGCCTCGGGCCCACAGCTGAGCTTTTGAACTTGGCTCTGATACCAATTTGTAACACCCCAAAACCCGGTCAATACACCACGACCGAATTTGGCATGTCACGAAGGAAAATGTTTCGAAGAAAATTGAGTTAACGATTAAATTTTAGTGAAAATTTCTTTATTATTCTATGTTTGTAGAAATCCAAAGATAATAAGTTAAAACTCGATAATTTACTTTGAAATTCCGTAAATAAGTCTTTAATACTTAGTTGCGAGATCCATAGATTAGAAAACCTTTTATAATTTTAAAAGAAACCTAAGCGATTATTTTGAAAACCGTTTCTAATTGAAACTTGGAAACTTAAGTTTTGGAAAAATAGTATGAGTTATCTAAAACACTTAAATTGTTAAAAATTTATCAAATGATTTATATTAACCGATGGTAACGTTTTGAAAACTATTGCATTTTGTAGTTTAGAAAACTTTGTGCTCAAATTATTATATCAACCATGTATTTTATAAGCCATGTTAAAATCAAATCCAAAGCATATAAATAATCCATAAAATAAATAACATAATTAAAGAGGCCTTATTACAATTTCAAATAGAGATGAAAAACCAAACTTAAATAAAATATAATACCCAAACCAAAATCCGTGTAAATCAAATTTTTATTGCATGGCCTCCTCGAGTCTATCCGGCTCCTCATTCGCGATTTACGAATCACCTGAAAAGATAAGGGAGAAGGTGAGTCACCAAGACTCAGTGCATAATCCTTCCCCCGGTTGATGCAACATACTTACACAATTATAACCAAGCAATATATATAATGCACCCCAAACCTAGCCATCCATAACGCCCTTTTCTACCCCGTGGTACCAAACCACCGGTGGTGCCAAACCACCGGTGACCCAAAGTCACGATATCCAATAATGTGGTGCCAAACCACTTTGGTGACCCAAATTCACGAATAATAAAGTTGTGGGGCCACCCCGTGTGATACCAAATCACCGGGCGTCAATCCCATAATATCAAATGTGGGGCCAACCCACAGTGGTACTAAGCCACTTGGGACGAGACGCTATGAGGTGCCAAACCTCTGGTGTCCCAAAGACACGAAATAATATGTGGTACCAAACCACCGGAGGTGCCAAACCTCGGTGTCCCAAAGACACGGATATCAAATCCTTCCCCTCCTCTCATATCACCCAAACCAATGTATTACGAGTGTAAATCATGCCATCATACTTTGATATGAACATATAACGAATATATATCGTAGATCATGATATTAAAAAACATATAACAACATCATATCGAAACGGACTTACCCGAATCTTTGCTCATACCCATCAAGGTATCATATCAAGATCTCACAGTTTTCGGCTTTAATAACATGATTAGTTTATTAATAAATATATATTACTGAATTATAAAGTGTGTAAGATACACACCTGTCACTAACGAAAGTTCTAAATCCCGAAGACCCGATCTACCGAACTAGATCTCCTTGTCCTACATTCGACCAAACCACAAAACCATTAACAAGGCCATTCGGCCATACCAATAAATCTTAGTCTCATTAACCTTTGGTTTTTCTCAACAACTTAAAGAATATTGAACCAACATGAATCCTTACCACTTGACTTACCAACTTCGATTGCAAAAGAAATAGGGCTTAGATCGATTGCTTCCAAAGTCCCAAAGAATCTAGAAGAAAATCGGTTCCCATGAATAGTTAGAATCTTGCTAACAAATGCCCAAAAATTTGGCCTTTGCCCTAATGAAAAACAACAGAGAATAAAAATATAAGGAGATTCGGCCAAGACACTTACCTATCTTCAACACCGATTAGAAAAGAACCTAAAGAGAATCTACCCTTGTTGATATTCGGCCAAGACAAATCAAAAAGGGAATAAGAAGTTTCGGCTATGGTTTTGAAAGAAGAAAACAAATGATATGTGGCTAAAAAGAAATGAAATACGAGAGTGGCAAAGAAAAATAAAGAGGAGAGAGAGAATTCGGCTTTAGCAAACAATGGAAGAAAACCAAGAGAGATGGGGAAGAAGAAGAAGGTTCGGCCAAGAAGAAAGTAAAAGAAGGATTGATCAAAGAGGCTAAATGGTTTCGGTTATGAAAGGAATTGAACAAAGAAAAAGTTTTTGATAAAGGTGCACATTCGGTCAAGTAAGAAAAGGATGAAAGAAAAATGCCTTCAAAAGAAATAATATTTCGGTACCAAAAAGAAAGAAAAGCTTGAGAGGAAAAGAAGAAAAAGGGATACCAATATTGTCAAAGATGATAGCCAAAACAAAACAACATTTTCACCTAATGCACAAGACAAATTCGGCTAAGGAGAAAAATTTTGGAGGTACAGAATCTCCGTACTGACAATGGTAGAAGAGGTACAAGTCAGAAAGAATCAAATCTTTAGAGTCACGGACTCCAACCACTATCCCACGGGCACCGACAAAACGCCACGGCCGTGCGACACGGCCGTGGACGACACTGACTTATCACCAACGGGCGTGACAACCAGAACATGGGCGTGGGAGAAATGATACGACGCATAACACGACCGTACGAGGCGGCCGTATGAATCAACACGCCCATGGTACACGGGCGTGGGAATGTACCTGACTTGAGAATTCTATTTAAACCACCCACCCCTCCCTCTTCTCACCCATTCAGCCCATTCAGTTTTTCTTTTCTTTCTCAACCCTCTCCCTACTTTTCTTCTCCAATGCATTCCCAAAACCCTTGAGCTACACCAAATGCCGAAGAATCAGAAGGAATCAAGCATAGTCTCCTCAAGGAGACCGATCTATATAAGTTCATGCCAGCCGCTTCAATCACTCGCCAAGCCAAGGGTCTTTGAGACCATTTAGTTTTTCTTTTACTTTTATATTCTCCTTTATTTTCCTTCTTTTTGACTATCTTATGCTTAATTTAGTTTATTTTAATTTAGTGTCTTAGTGTCAGGTTCTTCAGGCTGCTTGGGAATCACGCCATGTGCCACACACGCCAAAGACTCCTCATGCCTTTAGAGGTCACACCCACCTCACGAACCATCCAACAATAAGGACCCCTCAGTCCATCCATCTTTTCTTTTAATTTTATTTTACTTTCTGTTTTCTTTCTCTTTATCTTTCTTGTCTTTAATTATATATTTAGTTTATTTTAAATGTGTTTTAATAATTCCTGGCTAATCCTCCATGAGCTACCCAATTTCTTCATCTAGCGCAGCAATAATGGGAAACCACCACACCATGACCACTGCCAAATCCAGCTCGGGCTGAAATTCCAATGTATTTTCCACATCCTCCAAGGATTTCATCCATAATTCAGGAAGTTTCACTTCTCCCCATATCTTATGATTTTATTATTATTGTCTATATATATATCTTCAATGTACATCTTAAGTGTGGGGGGGTGAACAACCTAAAAAGGTGCCTAACTTTTTTCATTATTCTCAAATTCCTGAAATTAAGTGCCAAACTTTTTGCATTGTTCTCAAATACCTGAATTATGCCTTGTCTTAAAGTAAATTTCTCATATTATCATTAGAATGAAATTCCCATGATTGATGATTTTTATTGACATGTTTTAGATTAAGTCATTGATAATTGTGCATTGATAATTAAATTCTAAGATACTAGATAATCAAGCATGATAAGTCTATTTTTCGGTATTAATTTTTTTTTCTAGGTTGTTAACCTGAATTTGAATATTACTTTGAAGTTTGAAATTTACGAGGTTGATATCAAAATACCCATAATTTTTGTGAGATTTTGAGCCTTATAAGAGCATATATCCTTTTTCATGCTCACTTTTTTATTATGAGTGTGTCAACATTGATTTGTTATTCTAGAACTTGCATCGATTATACATGTTGAGACCACATCTTTGATTTGATATACAGAAATGATAAAGGCACCTAGGATTTAACCCACTTACTCCATAAAAAGCCTACCTTCATAATTAACCCCTAGTGAACCCCTTTGATCCTAACAACCCTTTTTATTGACTCACCCACTAATATTAACCCAAAACCATTTGTATATGTTATCACCATTCTTCTTGACTACCCTTTTTGTCGAGATTTGATTTGACCAGTTGCCTAACTATGTTCTTTATTTCAGTTGTTAAAGTTCTTTATTATTACTTGATCTAAAAAAAAATCGAAGTATATTCAGTATTAGTATGATGAAAAGCGAGCTTGTACAGTTAAAGTCTATTTATTGAAGAAGAAGCTCATATTATTAGTTTCAAAGTTTCAATTGATGTAATTACTTTTATTCAGTTCATTGTTTCTAGTTAGGTAATTTGTCAATTCAATCTCGATTCTAACCCTCTAATTCAGCCTTTATCCACACCTTTAACCTAAGCCCCGTTACAACCCTGATAAAGACCTTTTGATTTGTGCATCATTTCATATTACAATGGTGGAGATTTGATTTTCATGCAAGCCTATGGGATTAACTCTTCATGTTTGATTCTAAACCTTAAACACTTTTAGTGATTTGAGTGATTTTTTAGTGAAGATGTCAATCCTTGTTGGTTTTGGACCAGAGGTAATTATTTAGATGAAGGGAAACACCTATGTTTTTGTGCTACAAATGTATGACTTAGACTGTTTGAATCTTTAGGACTCTTTGAGTTAAATTATCCATGTATAAATTATCTATGAATTATGATGAGACATTGTTGATAGGAATATTGAATCATGGAAAGTTTGTTTTAATTGTAAGTTGAGAATTTTGCTTGAGGACAAGCAAAAGCTTAAGTGTGGGGGGTATGTGATAAATCTGTAAAAGTAACATATTTTAATCCCACATTTAGCATACTTTTGGATGATTTATCCCTTGATTTATGTAAAAGGTGCTCTTAATCCTTTTTTTCATGTTTTATACTCGTGAAAGCACCGAGGATGGAAAGAACGAAAACGAACTCAAAGCGGGCCAAATGGGCCATCATCACGAAATCGACACGGCTGAACCCAAGACCACGCGGTGCGTGCCTCATTAGTCGACCCAACACGGCTTCTAGCCACGATTCACACAGCGTGTGCCATGGCCGTGCCTGCTGCGCGCCAAGAGGAGTTTTACTCGGATTTGGATACTTGGAGGCAAAGAAACACATTCCAAAGTCTAATTAAACACCCAAATAGGAACTTCACTCAGATTTGGATACTTGGAGGCCAAGTAAGGCATCTCCAAGCCTATATAAACATCCTAGGGGGCAACTTAAGGGGGGAGTTCAGCAGAAGTCGGAGCCCAGTACCTTTGACAGGGGCGGTGAGCTAGGCCAAGGAGCCGAGCCTGTAACAGTCTGGTTTTGGGGCTAGTCGGAACAGTGGTTTCGAGACCAAAAATTTGAGGTCGAGGAAAATTATTTTGACGTTAATTTATGTGCTGTAGCATGATTATATGGATGCATGAAAATTTTGGTGTATTAATTTGAGTGATAGCATGCTTAATTGCGAAAAAAGGACTAAATCGCATAAAATGTGAAAGTTCTATTTTTCATGGTAGAGGTGTCTAATAGCCAATGAATGTAATTGGGAGGATTTTAAAGTGCAATTAGGCCATTTATCTAGTGATGGCCGGCCATGTGCATAGGGGAGACAAGGGCATTTAATTCTGGGTCAAAATTTGGGTGAATTAGGTGAGAAAAGATGAATAAAATATGGTAAAGAGAAAAGCTATCATCTTTCACTATTCACTCTTCCTCTCCATCAAAAATTTCCAGTTTAGAGGGGTTTTGAATGCTTTAAAATTTCAAAAACTCATCTTCTTCACAAGTAAGTGATTTTAGAGATCTTTCTTGATGATTTTTGTATTTTTGGAGTCCCCAAAGCTTAAGCTAGCTAATAAGGGGACTAATTTGTCAAATGGTGGAAGGTTTAGGGACTTTCCATGAGAGATTTTATGTTTTTAACTGAGTTTTTATGGAATAAAATGAATGTTAGTGAGATGAGAAACAACTTTTGTGAAAGGTGTTAGCATGAAAGCACCTAAATAGGACTTAAATGCAAAGATTTAAATTGTGTCATAAATGCATGAAATAGTTGTAATGGTGAGTAGTTGTAAGAGAAATAAATGTTCATCTATGCGTGTTCATTGAGAAAATGTGTTGAAAAATAAATTACGAGCCTAGGGGCAAAATCATAATTTTGCCAATGTACAAGGGCAAAATGGTCATTTTTACCCAAGTGTAGAATTTGAAGTATTATGATCATAGAATGATCTAAACGAATAAATTTCATTGTTATAGATCAAGAAGAGCGCGGAATCAACCTTGACCGAGGAAAAGGCAAGGTGACGGATTAGATCGTTGGTTATCATGTTTTGCACCGAGGTAAGTTTATGTGTAAACAATGCATGATTGTGTAAATATTGTGTGGTTAACTAGTGTCTGGCAAGATCGAGAACATGTGTGGTTAAAATGGATTGAATGTGGAAATTGTTGAATGATTACTGTATGAATGATGAAATAGTCATATAAATATTTAATGTCGACACTTTTTGGTGGGCTAAGTGCGATACCACTTTGTTGCTTAATTTACGATGGGCTATGTGCGAAACCATCGTCTAAAATCTTTTGGTGGGCTAAGTGCGATACCACCTTGTTGCTAATTTACGATGGGCTATGTGCGATACCATCGTCTATTCATCTTTTGGTGGGCTATGTACGATACCACCATAACTAATTTTTTGGTGGGCTAAGCGCGAAACCACCGAGTGGCGTGACTGTGTGAAATGGAATTAGAAATAGTGAATGTTGTATTATGTGACCTTGTGATACTAAGTGCAGGGAAACTCTTAATGAGTGTGGGCATTAAGATGTGAGATGGTTGAAATGTGGGAATGGAGAAAATGAGTAAGCATGTCATGAATGTAAATTGCTTCTTGCTTAGTACGTGATGCTATGTATTTGTTCAATACTTGTTATAATGTTATGTTGTTTAGATGTAAACTTACTAAGCTTAAAGCTTACTCCCCCTTCTCTTTTTCCCTTGTTTTATAGAGTTTAAGAGCCGAGCCAGGATACGCAGCTAACCGGAAGACCGCCCACACTATCAGCTCCTCTTGGTATACCTAGACTTAATGATCTTTAAATGGCATGTATAGGGGCTAGACTAGTTAGATTATTTTGTTATTTTGGCCAAAGGTGTATTGGCTCTTGTTAAGACATTTAATTTTGTAACTTGCCATGCATGATGCCTCATTTTACCATGTATGAAATTACGAGGTTATCTATGGGAGTTCATGATGAAAAATTATGAGATGTTTATTAGCATGTTGAACGGATTCATGTAATGTAAGCTATAGGGGTGCTAAGAGCTTGGCAAACAGCCTTGTTCTTGTCCACATGGGTAGGCATATGGACGTGTGTCTAGGCCATGTGAGACACATGATCAAGCCACGGCCATGTGCCCAGGCCGTGTGAAGTCTGCACCTTGAAATTGGAATTTGAATGGTCGCACGGTTAAAGCACACGGGCGTGCCTAGGCCGTGTTGACAAGTCAGTATATTAAGGTATGGCACACGGTTTAGGCCCACGGGCATGTCAAAATCGTGTGTGATTAGTCAGTGTAGACCACGGGTGGAAGGCACGGACGTCTAAAAGGGTACACGGGCGTGTTCCCAAACCGCATGGGTGTGTGCCTTACATGTGGGCATTTGGCAGAATGCTTGGGTTTTTAGGCATGGCCAGGGGACATGGGCGTGCGTGTCTATGCACGGGCGTGTCTAATCTTGCACGGGCGTGTAAGACCTGTTTTGAAAGGAAAAATTTTAAGATTGGAAAAAGTTCTGGATTAGTCTTGAGAGCCCTCGTGTGTATGATTGAGGCCTCGTAAGTCGAGAATGAGGTTATAAAGAGTAATTACGTTAAGCTTAAGTGGCGATCCAGTGGTTTGAGTTTGGTATCGCCTCGGGCCCGGTTCCCGATGTAGAACCCGGGTAAGGGGTATTACATTTAGTGGTATCAGAGCTATGATTTAGTCAGTTTTAGGACTACCATAGCGTGGGTAGGAGTCTAGCTATACATGCCATAAGCGTATGATGATAGTGTGGTTGCTTCTGATGATTTTAAACTTGTTTATTGTAGCATATGGATCCCGAATAATCGGCTGCAGATGACGCAGCTAGTAATACGCCTGCTCCTGCGCAAGGGACCACGCCTGTGCAGAGTAGCCCCGAGATTAGGGGTCAAGGAGAAGAGGCTCGGGAAGCCTTCTTCAAATGATGGATAACTGGTACACTGAGTATGTACGAGCAAACCCCAATGCTCAACCTCCTCCACCCCCACCTATACCTCAGCCAATTCCTGTGGCTCCCCAAGGTATAGAAATGGTGAGGACGGCTAAGCCCCCGGTGGACAAAATTTGAAAGCAAGGGGCTGAAGATTTTCGAGATAATATAGATGACGACCCTGAGCGAGCAGAGTTCTGGCTTGAGAACTCAATAAGGGTTTTTGATGAACTCTTCTGCACACCTGAGGAGAGTTTAAAATGTACTGTGTCTTTGCTGAGGGATTCGACATACCATTGGTGAAAAACATTGACATCAGTGGTTCCTAAAGAGAGGGTAACGTGGGACTTCTTTTTGGAAGAGTTTCAAAAGAAGTATATAAGTCAACAGTTTGTAGACCAAAAACGGAAAGAATTCCTTGAGTTGAAGTAAGGAAAAATGACTGTGGCAGAATATGAGCGCGAATTTGTTAGGCTCAGCAAGTATGCTCAAGAATGTGTATCCACGGAAGCTACCTTATGCAAGAGATTTGAAGATGGGTTGAATGAAGATGTCAGACTCTTAGTCAGAATTTTAGAGCTAAAAGAATTTGTGGTATTGGTGGATAGGGCTAGTAAGACCGAAGAATTGAGTAAGGAAAAGAGGAAAGCCCTGAGTGAGGCTCGAGATGCGAAGAAGAGGCCGATAAGCAAATCATACCAAGCTCAATCGAAGAGGTCCAGGGAAGTGAGCCCACGGACAACTACATCAGTCGGGTATTCGCAGAGAGAGCGAGGCAACATGTATTCGGGTTCAAGAGTTCAAGCTACCTCAACGGTAAGTATGGGCAATCCAAGGCCCAAACCAGAGTGCCCGAGTTCTGGCAGACATCACACTGGGGAGTGTTGGGGAAATAATCGAAATTGTTATAAGTGTGGATCCCCCGCCCATCTCATCCAAAATTATCCTGAAAGGGATGACAAGGAGAGGAAGCAAGGGATAAGATCAAGCAGTGCATCCTTTAGAGGTAGGCCACAAAAGAACCCGGGAGGCAGAACTAGTGGTAGAGGTGTATCACGAGACACCACTGTGAGGCCAGAGGGTCGAGCGCCAGCAAGAACTTATGCTATTCGCACTCGAGAAGAGGCGTCATTACCGGATGTAATAACGGGTACATTTTCTCTCTATGACACCTCTGTTGTTGCTTTAATTTACCCGGGATCAACTCATTCTTATATTTGTATGAGACTAGCATCTAGTTTGAGTATGGCTGTTGAGTCTACTAAATTTGTAGTAAAAGTGTCAAACCCACTAGGTAAACAGGTGTTAGTTGACAAGGTGTGTAGGAACTGTCCTATGATGATTAAGGGTCATTGTTTCCCGGCAAACCTTATGTTGTTACCGTTTGATGAATTTGATTTGATTCTTGGTATGGATTGGTTGACTGCCCATAGTGTTTTAGTGAATTGAATTGTGAAAATGGAGATGTTATTCGGGTTGAATCAGGTGAGTCAGATAGCTTACCGGTGATGATCTCTTCCATGATAGCTGAGAAATATTTGAGAAAAGGGTACGAATCTTATCTCGCTATTGTATTAAACACTCAAGAATCTGAAGTTAGAATTGAAACAGTACCGGTTGTATGTGAGTATCCAGATGTATTCCCGGAAGAGTTGCTTGGATTACCCCCAGTTAGAGAGGTCGAGTTTGGAATTGAGTTAATTCCGGGAACAGCACCCATTTTGATTGCTCCGTATAAGATGGCCCCACTAGAGTTGAAAGAACTAAAAGTTCAGTTGCAAGAATTGATGGATAAGGGTTTTGCAAGACCGAGCTATTCACCGTGGGGTGCCCCAATACTCTTTGTAAAGAAGAGAGATGGGTCGATGAGATTGTGCATAGACTACAGACAGCTCAACAAAGTAATTTTTAAGAACAAGTATCCTTTGCCGAGGATAGATGATTTATTTGATCAACTGAAGGGAGCTACGGTGTTCTCCAAGATTGACCTGAGGTCCGGCTATTACCAGTTGAGGGTTAAGGAGCAAGATGTACCGAAAACGGCATTTCGGACGAGGTATGGCCATTATGAGTTTCTGGTCATGCCATTCGGTTTAACGAATGCTCCTGCAGTTTTTATGGATTTAATGAACCGTGTCTTCTGACCGTATTTGGAAAAGTTTGTGGTTGTCTTTATTGACGACATATTGGTTTATTCTCGAGATGAGAGTGATCATGTAGAACATCTGAGAATTATCTTACAGACCTTAAGAGACAAGCAGTTATATGCTAAACTTAGTAAGAGCGAGTTTTGGCTTCGAGAAGTAGGGTTTTTAGGACACATTGTGTCAGGTGAAGGTATTAGAGTAGATCCGGGAAAGGTCTCGACTATTGTGGAGTGGAAACCGCCGAGGAATGTGTCAGAAGTTAGAAGCTTTCTGGGTTTAGTAGGGTACTATAGGCGGTTTGTGAAGGGATTCTCTATGATTGCTACTCCAATGACGAAACTATTACACAAGGATGTTAAATTTGAATGGACTGAAGAATGCCAGTAGAGTTTCGAGAGATTGAAAATGTTGTTGACAGAGGCACCGGTTTTGGTACAACCTGAGTTGGAAAAGGATTTTGTAGTCTACAGTGAAGCGTCATTAAATGGTCTCGGTTGTGTGTTGATGCAAGAGGGTAAGGTGATCGCTTATGCCTCGAGACAACTAAAACCACATGAGAAGAATTATCCGACTCATGATCTGGAGTTGGCCGCAATTATTTTCGCGTTAAAGATTTGGCGCCATTACCTATATGGTGAGAATTACCGAGTCTTTACTGATCATAAGAGTTTGAGGTACTTGATGGATCAAAAGGAATTAAATCTAAGGCAACGACGGTGGCTTGAATTATTGAAGGACTACGAGCTAGTGATCGATTTCCACCCGAGGAAAGTGAATGTAGTTGCAGATGCTTTAAGTAGAAAATCCTTGTATGCTTTGAGAACTATGAGCACGAATTTGTCATTGTCTGATGATGGTGCTATACTGGCCGAGCTGAGAGCTAGACCACTATTTGTTCAACGAATGTGTGAGGCTCAAAGGAATGATAGTGAGATACTAGCTAAAAGAGCTAAGTGTGAATCAGGAACTAATTCTGAATTTCGGGTGAGTTCGGATGGTTGCTTAATGTTTCATGATAGAATTTGTGTGCCTAAAGATGACGAGTTGATCGAAGAAGTTTTACGGGAAGCACATAGTAGTTATTTGTCAGTACACCCGGGCAGCACGAAAATGTATAATGATATAAAGAAATTTTATTGGTGGCCGGGAATGAAAAGAGACATCTCAGAGTATGTAACAAGATGTTTGATTTGTCAACAAGTGAAGGCGGAGCATCAAGTGCCTTCGGGATTGCTTCAGCCAGTGATGGTCCCCGAGTGGAAATGGGATCAGATTACCATGGATTTTGTTAAGGGCTTGCCTATGACTCCGAGAAAGAAAGATGTTGTGTGGGTTGTCGTAGATAGACTAACGAAGTCGGCTCACCTTATTCCAGTACATGTTGATTATTCACTGGATAAATTAGCTGAGTTGTATGTAACAGAGATAGTAAGATTGCATGGTGTGCCTGTATCCATTATATCGGATAGAGACTCGAGATTTACTTCGAGGTTTTGGAAGAAGTTAAAGGAGGCCTTGGGTACGAAGTTGAATTTAGTACTGCATTTCATCCTCAAACCGATGGTCAGTCCGAGAGAGTAATCCAAGTTCTTGAGGATATGCTCTGATGTTGTGTGTTAGAGTTCGAAGGTAGTTGGGAAAAATGCCTACCCTTGGTCGAATTTGCTTACAACAATAGTTATCAGTCGAGCATACGGATGGCACCGTATGAAGCCTTGTATGGTCGTAAATGTTGGACCCCTTTGTATTGGACCGAGCTGAGTGAGAAGCAAGTTCATGGGGTTGATTTTGTTAAAGAGACCGAGGAGAAAGTGAAAGTTATCCGGGATAGTCCAAGGTCGCTTGGATGGCAAAAAGTCATATCACGATTTGAAAAGAAAAGAAATTGAATTTCAAGTGGGCGACAAGGTATTTCTCGAAAGTGTCACCGTGGAAGAAAATATTGAGATTTGGTCAAAAGGTAAATTGAGCCCGAGATTTATAGGGCCGTATGAGATTACCGAGAGGATTGGGCGATGGCATATCGGTTGGCTTTACCGTAGAGTTAGAGAAAATTCATAATGTGTTCCATGTATCAATGTTAAGGCGTTATCGCTCCGATCCTTTGCATGTGATTCCTCCAACAGAAATCGAAATACGACCAAATATGACATATAAGGAAGAGCCGAATAAAATTTTGGCTCGAGGGGTGAAACAGTTGAGGAACAAGGACATAGCCTTAGTAAAAGTGTTATGGAAAAAGCACGGTGTAGAAGAGGCTACTTGGGAACCGGAAGAAGCTATGAGGGAGCAATATCCAAACCTCTTTACCGGTAAGATTTTCGAGGGCGAAAATCCCTAAAGAGGGGGAGAGTTATAACAGTCTGGTTTTGGGGCTAGTCGAAACAGTGGTTTCGAGACCACTAATCTGAGGTCGAGGAAAATTATTTTGACGTTAATTTATGTGCTGTAGCATGATTATATGGATGCATGAAAAATTTGGTGTATTAATTTGAGTGATAGCATGCTTAATTGCGAAAAAGGACTAAATCGCATAAAATGCGAAAGTTCTATTTTTCATGGTAGAGGTGTCTAATAGCCAATGAATGTAATTGGGAGGATTTTAAAGTGCAATTAGGCCATTTATCTAGTGATGGCCGGCCATGTGCATAGGGGAGACAAGGGCATTTAATTCTTGGTCAAAATTTGGGTGAATTAGGTGAGAAAAGATAAATAAAATATGGTAAAGAGAAAAGCTATCATCTTTCACTATTCACTCTTCCTCTCCACCGAAAATTTCCAGCTTAGAGGGGTTTTGAATGCTTTAAAACTTCAGCAACTCATCTTCTTCACAAGTAAGTGATTTTAGAGATCTTTCTTGATGATTTTTGTATTTTTGGAGTCCCCAAAGCTTAAGCTAGCTAATAAGGGGACTAATTTGTCAAATGGTGGAAGGTTTAGGGACTTTCCATGAGAGAGTTTATGTTGTTAATTGAGTTTTTATGGAAGAAAATGAATGTTAGTGAGATGAGAAACAACTTTTGTGAAAGGTGTTAGCATGAAAACACCTAAATAGGACTTAAATGCAAAGATTTAAATTGTGTCATAAATGCATGAAATATTGTAATGGTGAGTAGTTGTAAGAGAAATAAATGTTCATATAAGCGCGTTCATTGAGAAAATGTGTTGAAAAATAAATTACGAGCCTAGGGGCAAAATCGTAATTTTGCCAATGTACAAGGGCAAAATGGTCATTTTTACCCAAGTGTAGAATTTGAAGTATTATGATCATAGAATGATCTAAACGAATAAATTTCATTGTTATAGATCAAGAAGAGTGCGGAATCAACCTTGACCGAGGAAAAGGCAAGGTGACGGATTAGATCGTTGGTTATCACGTTTTACACCGAGGTAAGTTTATGTGTAAACAATGCATGATTGTGTAAATATTGTGTGGTTAACTAGTGTATGGCAAGATCAAGAACATGTGTGGTTAAAATGGATTGAATGTGGAAATTGTTGAATGATTACTGTATGAATGATGAAATAGTCATATAAATATGTAATGTCGACACTTTTTGGTGGGCTAAGTGCGATACCACCTTGTTGCTTAATTTACGATGGGCTATGTGCGAAACCATCGTCTAAAATCTTTTGGTGGGCTAAGTGCGATACCACCTTGTTGCTAATTTATGATGGGCTATGTGCGATACCATCGTCTAATCAACTTTTGGTGGGCTATGTGCGATACCACCATAACTAATCTTTTTGGTGGGCTAAGCGCGAAACCACCGAGTGGCGTGACTGTGTGAAATGTAATTAGAAATAGTGAATGTTGTATTATGTGACCTTGTGATACTAAGTGCAGGGAAACTCTTAATGAGTGTGTGCTTTAAGATGTGAGATGGTTGAAATGTGGGAATGGAGAAAATGAGTAAGCATGTCATGAATGTAAATTGCTTCTTGCTTAGTACGTAATGCTATGTATTTGTTCAATACATGTTATAATGTTGTGTTGTTTATATGTAAACTTACTAATCTTAAAGCTTACTCCCCCTTCTCTTTTTCCCTTGTTTTATAGAGTTTAAGAGCCGAGCCGGGATACGCAGCTAACTGGAAGACCGCCCACACTATCAGCTCCTCTCGGTATACCTAGACTTAATGATCTGTAAATGGCATGTATAGGGGCTAGACTAGTTAGATTATTTTGTTATTTTGGCCAAAAGTGTATTGGCTCTTGTTAAGACATTTAATTTTGTAACTTTCCATGCATGATGGCTCATTTTACCATATATGAAATTACGAGGTTATCTATGGGAGTTCATGATGAAAAATTATGAGATGTTTATTAGCATGTTGAATGGATTCATCTAATGTAAGCTATAGGGGTGCTAAGAGCTTGGCAAATAGCCTTGTTCTTGTCCACATGGGTAGGCACACAGGCATGTGTCTAGGCTGTGTGAGACACACGATCAAGCCATGGCCGTGTGCCCAGGCCGTGTGAAGTCTGCACCTTGAAATTGGAATTTGAATGGCCGCACCGTTAAAGCACACGGGCGTGCTTAGGCCGTGTTGACAAGTCAGTATATTAAGGTATGGCACACGGTTTAGGCCCACGGGCGTGTCAAAACCGTGTGTGACTAGTCAGTGTCAACCACGGTGGAAGGCACGGACGTGTAAAAGGGTACACGGGCGTGTTCCCAAACCGCATGGGCGTGTACCTTACCCGTGGGCATTTGGCAGAATGCTTGGGTTTTTAGGCACGGTCAAGGGACATGGGCATGCGTGTCTATGCACGGGCGTGTCTAATCTTGCATGGGCGTGTAAGACCTGTTTTGAAAGGAAAAAAATTTAAGATTGGAAAAAGTTCCGAATTAGTCTCAAGAGCCCTTGTGTGTATGAGTGAGGCCTCGTATGTCGAGAATGAGGTTATAGAGAGTAATTACGTTGAGCTTAAGTGGCGATCAAGTGGTTTGAGTTCGGTATCGCCTCGAGCCCGGTTCCCGACATAGAACCCGGGTAAGGGGCGTTACATTTGGCCGAAAAGGTCAGATTTGTGGGAAACACTCAAACATAGCCAGTTGATCCATCTCAAGAAGCCGGAATTCTACTCAAGACGGTGGATCTATCCTTCAATTCCTTCAGGGGGTTTTAGGGATTTCTTATGTTTTGTTTTATCTTTTCTTCTGAGATGTTTTCTTTTATTGTTATGAACTAAACCATTCAGATACCTGAAGGGGATGAAACTTAGATGAATCTTGTTATCGTTTGCTGAACTATATGATAAATATTTGACTTGTTCTTAATTATGTGTTCTTAATTCTTGTGTTGATATTTTCGGGATATTGATTCAAGTTTGATGTGCTTAGGTGGAGGAGCAAAAGTCCCTGCTTAAGAGTAGATCTAGAATAATTAAGTGGAGTTGATTGCGCGCCTAGAGATAGGGTGACGAGATTTTTTCGGATTAGGGTGAAACCTAATATGAGAGTCCATAGATCGAGTTAATGCAATTCTAGGGGTTTTAATTAGAAAGAGATTTCAATTAATCAACCTAGGGTTAGACGTTATTAAGCTTGAGAGAGGGTTTAATATACATTAGGAGTCTTACGGATCAAGTTAAGTGAATAAATCATCTGGTTCAGAGTTAGTTAACAAGTGAAGTCTAGGTGGATTCTTCCTAAGGGTATCGTCTTAATCAACTGAGTTTTTCCAACAGTATTTCCCCAATTCATTCTTTTTGTCTTTGCGTCTTTAGCTTAGTAGTTAGTTAAATTTAGATTAAATAACAACTTCACTTATTTTAGGCTAGATAATAAAAAGAAAGTTAATATTAGTACTTTTGGTTCCTTTGGGTTCGACAATCCGGTCTTGCCTAAGCTATACTAATGTTCGATAGGTGCGCTTGCCTCAAATCATTGTCATAGTTAGTTTTCAGGTTCGATCATTCTTTTTATAAATTTTAAGACTTTGACATCGCGAAAAAAACAATCAAAGCTTAAATTTCATAGAAGAAGAGCAAGAAGATGAAACCAATACCACCGAAGAGATGGCTGAGAATAATCTGTTACCTCCAGAGGTGGCCGAAAATCAGGCTCCTCGAACTATGTATGATTATGCTAAACCTAATTTAATAGGAACTGAGTCAAGAATTGTTAGACCTGCTATTGCTGCAAATAATTTTGAACTGAAACCTAACACAATTCAGATGATACATCAATTTGTTCAGTTTGATGGTTTGCAGGATGAAGATCCAAATAATCACTTGGCAAATTTCCTAGAATTTTGCGATACTTTCAAAATAAATGGCGTTTCTGATGATGCCATCCGTCTTCAGTTATTTCCCTTTTCTTTGAGAAATAAAGCAAAACAGTGGTTGAATTCTCTTCCACGAGGGTCAATCACTACATGGGATCAAATGACTGAAAATTTTTTGTTAAAATATTTTCCACCGGCCAAAACGGCCAAGTTGAGGAATGATATCTCTTCTTTTGTGCAGATGGATCTAGAAACACTATATGATGCATAGGAGAGATACAAGATTTGTTGAGAAGGTGCCCTCACCATGGGCTACCTTTGTGGCTTCAGGTTCAAACCTTCTACAACGGTGTGAACCCTTCAACAAGGCAACTAATCGATTCAGCCGCCAGCGGAACGCTGAATAATAAAACTCCTGAAGCGGCCTAGGATTTTATAGAGGAGATGTCACTGAATAACTATTAGTGGCAAGTTACAAGGACAAGGCCAACAAAAGCAGCCGGAGTTTTCAACCTCGACACAGTAACCATGCTATCAAATCAGGTAGAGATGTTAAACAAAAAGATTGATGGTTTGTGTTCTTCGCAGGTACATCCGGTAATGCAGTGCGAAACAAGTGGAGGTGTGGCGAATCCTGAGTACCCACCCTACGGACACGGCATGGAAAACGAACAGATAAACTATATGGGTAACAATTTCAGATCTCAAAATAACCCTTGTAGTAATACTTATAATCCAGGTTGGAGGAACCACCCCAATTTTTCATGGGGTGGTCAAGGAAATCAGAGACAACAACCCCCTCCAAACTTCCAACAACAGCCTTAGCCACAGGAAAAGAAGCCGAACCTTGAGGAGATGCTGACAAAATTCATAGCGGTGTCAGAAACTCGTTTCCAAAACACTGAAACAACACTTAAAAATCAAAAAGTATCGATTCAAGGGATCGAGAACCAGTTAGGGCAACTTGCTAAGGTGATCTCAGAATGACCGCAAGGAAGCCTACCAAGCAACACTGAGACTAACCCAAAGGAGCAAATTCAAGCCATAACAGCTCATGATAGTGTAGGGTTAGATGAGCCCAATTTAAGGTAAGAGAATGTGGTAGAGGAAGGTAAGGTTGAGGTGAACCATGACAAACTAAAACCGTTAATTAAAGAGTACCAACCTCGTATACCATACCCCGATGCGATGAAGAAAGACAACAAAGACGAACAATTCGGTAAATTTCTTAAACTTTTAAAGAAATTACATAATAACTTACCATTTCTCGAAGCTCTTTTACAGATGCCAGATTCAAGGAAATTTTTAAAAGAGCTTTTGACAAACAAGCGAAAGTTAGACGAAGAGTCGCATGTGGAACTAAACGCAGTGTGCTCAGCAATGTTGCAAAATAGACTACCACAAAAATTAAAAGATCCAGGGAGTTTTACAATTCCATGCTTAATTGGTAGTTTATCTGTTGATAATGCTTTAGCTGATTTAGGGGCAAGTATAAATGTTATGCCTTATAAAATGTTTAAATAGCTAGGTCTAGGGAAACCCAAACAACCTAGGATTAGCATTCAATTAGCTGATAAAACTATTAGAATTTCTAGGGGTAGAATTCCCAGTAGATTTTGTCGTTTTAGACATGGATGAGGGCAACACGATCCCTTTAATTTTAGGAAGACCCTTTTTAGCAACTGCTACAACTAAAATTGATGTTGGTACAGGTGAACTCATACTCCGTGTAGGTAACGAATCAATCAGTCTTCAGGCTCATGACTCGGATAGGACATCAAGTAATCAAGGTGAGAAAATTAATTTTATTAATGACCATTCAGTTAAACCTTCTTTTCAGGAAGCACCACAGAACCACACAACTGAGCCCGATCCTAGACATCATGACAACAAAGAAGTAATTCATGAGGATCAAAGGCTTCATATTGATGAACTAGACGAGTGGAAAACACATTTCAAGGAGAAACTAGGAACACACAAAGCAAAACCGAGGGAACCCCCAAACAAGCTTAAAGGAACAGCGAATCGCTTCAAAATAGGAGATCAGGTATTGTTGGATGAGAAAGACCCTCGAGTCGCTATCTCAGACCGTAATACAAACGAAGAAATCCTTTTACTGATGATGAATGTCTTCCCATACTAACGATCGAGGTAACTAATCCTGAATTCAGAACTTTTAAGGTAAACACTACTCGACTCAAACCATACATTGTTAGAATTGATAGCAGGAAAGAGGAGTTTCAACTCGTCAAACCACCATGATCGTGCGAATAAAAGGTAAGTCTAGCTTAGGACTTTAAACAAGCGCTTATCGGGAGGCAACCCGAGCACTAACCCCCTTTATTTTCATATATTTGATTTTAGTACCTAACTAATGACTAACCAAAGTAAATAAAGCATAGGTTTTCGTGCCACACGGCTTTGCACACGGGCGTGGCCGTGGCCGTGTGGGCATCACGGTTTTACACACTGGCATGGCAGAGGTTGTACGAGCCAAGGACAAAAAATCCCCAGATCACGGACGGCTATAAATTGCCACGGCCGTGCGATATGGCCGTGGCTGACACTGAGGAAGTCACACGGGTATGAGACACACCCGTGCTTTGAGGCCGTGGCCGACACTGAGAAAGAAACATGGGCATGGAAACCTCTACACAGGTGTGGGAGAAAGGAACGAGCCACCACACGGCCGTGCGATACGGCCGTGTGACTGAACACACCCACAACACACGGGCGTGGGCAGCACCAGGTCCTTGTTTCTTATTTAAGACCCCCCTTCTTCTCACCTTCTCCCCAAATCCCTCTTCCACCAACTCCCAGCTACCAACCCCTTTTTCCCTTCTCACTATACTTTCCCTTCATTTTCCCCTTCCCCTTCCCCTCATTCCTTTTCTTTCACCATCCTCACCACCATCCCCATGCCGAAGAAGCGGAATGACCCTAGCACAGTCTCGCCGTGCGAGACCAAGCCACATAAGTTCATGCCGGCCGCTTCATTTACTCGCCAAGCCAAGGACATTTGAGTCCATTTATTTTACCTATGTTTTTTCTCTTCTCCTTTATTTTCCTTCTCTTTATCTTCCTTGTCCTTAAGTACATATTTAGTATACTTTGAATTGTTCTTCTTATTTCCTGGCTATTTCTTCACAAGTTACCCAATTTCTTCATCTAGCGCAGTGATTGTTGGCGGCCACCATACCACCGCTAGAGATGCCTCCTCCAACTTATCTTTTACCTCCGAATCAAGTTTCCACACTTCCAACTCAAGGATCCATCCAAAATTCAGGAAGTTTCACTTCTCTCCCTATCGTTTGATTTTCTGTATCTATATCTATCTTTTTACATTGAGGGCAATGTACATCTTAAGTATGGGGGTGAATCTTAAAAGTGCCTAACTTTTTGCATTATTCTCAAATCCCTGAATTATGTCTTGTTTTTAAGTAATTTTCTCATGTTACTATTAGAATGAAATTTCCTTTGATTTATGATTTTTATTGATATTTTTTGGATTAAGTCATAGATAATTGTGCAGTGATGATTTAAACTTTAAAAGACTAGAGAATCAAGCATGATGAGTCTACTTTCAAAAATTTTGTTAGGTTGTCTATCTGAATCTAATTATTACTTTGAAATTTGAAATTTACAAGGTTGACATCAAAAGCCCATAATTTTTGTGAGATCTTGAGCCTTTTAGAGCATATATTCTTTTTCGTGCTCACTTTATTGATTATGAGTGTGTCAACATTGATTTGTTATTCTAGAACTTGCTTCGATTATACATGTCGAGACCACACCTTTGATTTGATATACTAAGATGATGAAGGCACTTAGGTTTTAACCCACTTACTCCATAAAAAGCCTACCTTCATAATTAACCCCTAGTGAACCCCTTTTGAGACTAACAACCCAATTTTTGACTCACCCATTAATATTAACCCAAAATCGACTTTGTATTTGTTATCGCCATATCTCTTGACTACCCTTATATCGAGATTTGATTTGATCGGTTACTTAACTATTTCCTTTATTTTAGTTATCAAATTTTATATTATTGTACTTACATATTTGTTCTTAAAAAAAATGTTAGAAAATCTATTCATTATTACTTCTTTGTTATTGGAGCTTAAGCAGTTAATTTTATAATTTGAGAAGAAGCTCGTGTTATTAGTATTAAGTTTTCAATCGATGTAATTATTCAGTATTAGTCTAACTTTCTAGGTAATTTGTCAATTCAGTCTCGATACTAACCCTCTAATTCAGCCTTTATCCACACCTTTAACCCAAACCCCGTTACAACCTATAAAAGACCTTTTGATTTGTGTATCATATCATTTTACAGTGGTGGAGATTTGATTTTCATGCAAGCCTATGGGATTAACTTTTCATGTTCGACTTCTGAGTGCTTATTTTTGAACCTTAAACACCTTGAGTGATTTGAGTGAACCTTTAGTGAGGATGTCAATTTTTGTCGATTTTGAATTAGAGGTAATTATTTAGATGAGGGGAAACGCCTATGTTTTCATGCTACAAAAATATATGACTTAAATTGTTTGAATCTTTAGGAACCTTCTGGTTAAATTATCAATGTATGAATTACCTATGGATTATGATGAAACATTATTGATGAGGGTTATAAATTGAGGAAGTTCTATGTTAATTGTGAGTTGAGGATTTTTCTTGAGGACAAGAAAATTCTTAAGTGTGGGGGTATTTGATAAACCGTAAATTATACATATTTTAATCCCACATTTAGCATGCTTTTTGGATGATTTATCCCTTGACTTGTGGAATTTGATGCTCCTAATCCTTTAATTTCATGTTTTATACTTAGGGAAGCATAGGAGGATGAAAAGAATGAAAAACGGGCTAAAAACGGGCCAAATGGGCCAAAGTAGGAAATCAACACGGCATGGGCCCAAGCTACACGGTCGTGCCCCTTTAGCAGGCTCGACCACGGCCTGAAATCGATTTACACGGGCGTGTTGCACGGGCGTGTCCCTGCTGTGACAAAGTAGAATTTCACTCGGAATAGGGTACTTAGAGGCAAAGAAAGACATTCCAAAAGCCTATATAAACACCCTAAAGGCCAACCTTGAGAGGGGCATCCAACTAGGCCAAGGAGCCAAGCCAGAGAGGTCAGAATTGTGGGATTTACTCGAAGAAAGCCAGTTGATTCATCTCAAGAAGCCGAGATCATACTCAAGACGGAGGATCTCTCATTCAATTCCTTCAGGGGGTTTTAGGGTTTTCTTATGCTTTGTTTTATATTTTCTTCTGAGATGTATTCTTTTATGATTATGAACTAAACCCCTCAGATACCTGAGGGGGATGAAACCTCAGACGGATCTTGTTATTGTTTTCTGAACTATATGATAAATACTTGATTTGTTCTTAACTATGTGTTCTTAATTATTTTTTTTGATATTTCAGGATATTGATTCAAGTATTGATGTGCTTAGGCAGTGGAGGAATATTCCCTGTTTAAGAGTAGATCTAGCATAGTTAAGCAGAGTTGATCACAGCCCTAGAGATAGGATGACGAAAATATGCCGGATTAGGGTCAAACCTAATATGGGAGTCCATAGATCGAGTTAATGCAATCCTAGGGGTTTTAATTAGAAAGAGATTTCAATTAATCAACCTAGGGTTAGACGTTAGTAGCCTCGAGAGAGGTATTAATATAAATTAGGGAATCCTACGGATCAAGTCAAGTGAATGAATCGTCTGGTTCTGAGTTAAATAACAAGTGAAGTCTAGGTGGATTCTTCCTCGGGTATTGTCTTAATCAATTGGTTTTTCCCACAAGTATTTTCCCAATTCATTCTCTATGTCTTAGCATCTTAGCTTAGTAGTTAGTTAATTTTAGATTAAACAACAAATCTCTTAATTCTTAGGCTAAATAACAAAAAGAAAGTCAGTATTAGTACTTTTGGTTCCTTTGGGTTCGACATTCCAGTCTTGCCACTAAGCTATACTACTGTTCGATAGGTGCACTTGCCTCAATCGTGGTGATAGTTAGTTTCTAGGCTAGATCATTCATTTTATAAATATTAAGACTCTCGACACACGATCACACTAAGATAGGTGCAACTTAACAAGCAAATGCCTCTAAAATAGTAACAAAATTAATAATAAAATAAGAGTTATACAATATCCAAACAATAACAACAAAATAGTAGCAACATAATAGTGAAATGGTAGCAAAATAGTGAAAATACAACAAGAAAATAACAACAAAACAGTAAAAAATAGCAAGAAAATAGTAAAAAATAGTAAAAAAAAAAAAATTTGCATATTCAGGCCAAGCTTGGGGCGAAAAAAGCCTTACCCGATGCCTGGCTTGTTTTCTAAACTGGCTTTATTTTTTATCGAAGCCCATTTTTTGGGCCTATATTTTTACCCAAACCCTCCCACTTTTCAGGCGAGCCTTCGGGCCCATGAACAGGTCTAATACCAACTATGAATTTTGATATTAACTTTAAAACTTGAAATTTTACAATCTAATCCCATCTCATGTCTAGATTTTCATAACTAGGTCCTTACTAATCTCAATTTACTATGTATATATGGTATGTGATTTGTAATGATTATAAAATTGTATTTAAATTTGAATGTTCTTGATGTGGATTGCTTTTGCAAAGAATGTGACATTCCGTTATTCGGATCCGGTGACCAGGTTGAGTAAGGGGTGTTACAATTTCATTCAATACCATATTAAACCATTCAAGCACTATCTAACCTTATCAATTCACTTCTATAACATCAATCAACTAAGGGTGCTTACTAGCCTACTTGTTCATCATCTAAGTATTCTCAAACATGTTTGTGCATTCATACCTAAACAACATAATCTTCTCAAATATGTATGTTTAACCCATTCAACCATGATTAGTTCATACGTAGCACATATCCACAACATTTTCCATACCAAGCATCATCAAAACATTCAACCAATCTCCACATAGATATATATATACATATATGATTCATGTCATAACCAAAAACATTAACATATACACATACTCTAACAAAATACCAATTCATCCTTTTAACTTCACGTGTTATAAATATAAGACTCTCATAAGTAGATGCCCTAACTAGAAAAAGAAATTAATTGAGATTTATGAGTTCGAGATTCTTGGTGGATGCTGAAAGTCGTTGTTCAATAGTCCAAAACACTTAACTTGCAAGTGCAAATAAATTCGTATGCTGAATGTAAATCAGTGGTATTTCTATATTAGAATAATAGAACATAATATACCAAACCCGGCCTAGACGTTATGGCTGTATCTGGCAATGCCACACGATAGTGTTTTTGAAACCTCGTTGTTACGATGAAAACATTCCATGTTATTATCTTTAGTAAACCTTTGTTAGAACTTAGGAAGTCGTCTTTATCATTTAAAACATTTGTTTTGAAACATCCCTCGTTGCGGAAGCTTTAATAAAACTAGGTGATCATGCGTTTAGAAATTACTTTAAACTTTTGAAAACCGAATTTCCTACGACTAGCAGATGTAAATCCATAAAGTAAAATAAATAAATAAATAACCAAATTTAAAACCAAAGTCCCAGAGGGTCCTTAAATTACAACCCAAATAATCAATAATACTCAAATCATAAATCGTAAATTGAAAACCATAAAGTCCAAAAATTACTGTGGTCACCGCTGAGTCCTCCGTAGCACCGATCCGTCTAAGTTTGGGGATTACCTGTGCACATTAAACAAAAAGGGTGAGTTTACGTAAACTCAGTGTGTAATCCCGTAGAAACAAACAAACAATTAGTATTCACGGTACAGCAGTTGAATGTCTTGGGCCTAAGCCCTTTTCAATGATCGATGATGATTTGGGCCTTAGCCCATCTCAAGACATGTCAAAAATGCAGAGGGCCTTAGCCCATCACAATATCGATGCGATATGATTATGCAATAGCACAATCCTACCCAACCAGCCTCTACAAACCATCTCCGTCCAACCCTACACTCCGTGTGGGGATATAATCAACTCACCCATCCCTACACTCCAAGTAGTACCAAATGTGGCACAATCTGAGAGTTTGCACTGGTGCCACATGAAATTAGGCTTAAAGCCTTTCAGTACACTTCCTCCGAATAACAACCCCCAACCCAATGCAATGCAACACACAATGGATGACATGCTATTATGCAATTTCAGTACATATATTCAGTTCAGATATTAACATGCCCAGTACATATATCATTCAGTCAATTTCACATATTTAGGGGTCTAAGTAGTGCTTACCGACCCTACAGTAGGTTCACAGTCGACTTGCGCGACCCGTGCAACCTTAAAAACATTTCGGTAAAAATAGGCCCACACGCCCATGTGATATGCCCGTGTGGGCCCACATGCCCGTGTGGCCCACTCGGCCCAAATTGGCCTTGGCCGTGTGATCCATTTTTAAAGTAACCCATGCTAGCTCAATACTCATATATGTTTTCACTATTTCCTTATATGTTCATTCAAAGCTGTCTACTTGAGTCATTATCACTAAATTATTTATATCTTGAGCTAAAGAATTCCAAATTAAGATCCGCTTGATGTTTTTGAAACTAGGCTCAAATATATTTCTACCATAAAATTTTTAAAATTTATAGTTTATCAAATAAGTACAGTAAAATCTTTAAAGTTATCCCTATTCTGCTATTTGACAGCTTCATCCTTTCCTTACTAAAAATTATTTATCTCTTTGTATGGAATTTAGATGATGTTTCTGTTTGTTTCTCTTGAAAATAAACTCATTAAGGATTTAATCATATACATTTACGCCCCTAATTATTTTTTACAATTTTTGATGATTTTCCTAAGTCAGAACAAAGGAACCCAAAATCATTCTGACCTTGTCTCACAAAATTTATTATATCTCATGATTTACAATTCCATTGCTTACACTGTTTGTTCCATGAAAAACTAGACTCAATAAAATTTAATTTCATATTTTATTCAACCTCTAACTAAATTCCGACTATTTTTGATGATTTTTCAAAGTTAGACTATTGCTGTTGTCTAAAACTATTTTAGTGCAAAATGTTGATTTCCAAGTTTATAACACCCTTATTTCATTTCTCTACAATTTTTCGCATCATTTTCTCTTATTTCTCTTATTTCTCGACTGCAAGCAAATTTGGCTTTTCACCGAATCCCGTTTTCGCATTTCTGTAAACACTGTATCGCTTTACGATGCGTAAGCACTCCTAAGCCTCCGAAACTAAAAATCGACCAACATATCTCCAGATTAATCACTTAATTCGTTTTTAATCAACCAATTTCAGAAGGAACTCGACTAAAAACCTAGAAAAACCCTTACCTTGCTTGAGCAATCACAACTTCGAACAATCACAGCGTCGATTCAAAACCACCAGCCCCTTGATTAACTCCTAAACACCAAAAAAGAATCCCCCTTTTAGAGATTAACCAAGAATGATTAACAATAGACAAAACCGTTACTTACCGAACACGTGCAACCAACAATGAACAACCGAATAAATTGGAAAAAAAAGAGAAAGAAACGGAAGGGGAAAAATAATGTAAATTTCGGCAGCCACTAGGGGAAAGAATTGGCAGAGGAGGGAAAAAAAGAAGAAGAAGAAAATGTCAAAAAAAGTTTGGGGAATTGGAGAGAAAACCGAAACTCTACTTTTTTTTGCAACAAAAAGATAATCAAATTATTTTCTGATAACCTCTCCCCAATTATATCCTAAAATCACTCCCTATTAACCCACTAAAACACAACTACTCAAAATTTTGCCCCAACACAACTCTTAGCCGAAATTGGATCAAAAAAATTGTCTCCACACCATCACAGGGAATTGAACACAGGACCTCCAACACTCCAACACTCCACTTAACCACCAGACTAGCAGGCCCATTCTGATATAAACTTACCAATAATTAAACTTAAGCCCTTTGCACAAGGTTAAGGCTTTATTTATAAAAAATACCAAAATTTGCCCAAGTAAGGCTTGAACTTGGGACCTCACACACACACCCAAAACACATAACCACTGAAGCAAATCAACATTGTGTGTTACACATACACGAAATCAAAAATTAAAATTTTAGGGCATTACAAATCATGTAATGCATAAACCAACAAAGAAAAATGAATATGCAAATTAATATGTCAATCTACAAGTCCTAATACATCACTTGATTATACAATTTATTTTGTATATATTAAATCAAGCTATCATACTTGCAATATATACATTTTCCCATACATCAACCGAATCAATTAAATCATGCAATATCAAATTCACATTTCCAAACTTATAATATGATATCCACTACCCACCCTTATTTCAGTTTCATATATTGTAACACCCCAAACCTCGGCCTAGACGTTATGGCCGAATCTGGCGATGTCACATAATAGCCTGTTGAAACTAAGTTGTTACGATAAAGTCGTTTTCATTTATTTACTCTTGTTGACTCCAAAATCGCTTACTTACTTAATCGATTGTTTTAAAACACAATTCGTTGCGGAAGCTTTAGAAATCATTTATTTTATGAAAAACCGAGTTAATTAGGTAAATCCGTCCATCTTAGAAAAACCCCTTTGTTTTAGAGAAAATCGTTTGTTCGTTGAGTTTGTACAGTTTTTAAATCCACGAAAACAATCTAAAATCCGAAATAAAAGCAAACAGCCCAAAAAGTTCAATTTACATAAAAAATAACCCATAAAATAATTAAGAAATAAATACCAAAACTGAAATTAAAACAGTTTAAAATATGTGTGGCCACCTCGAGTCCTCCGCTACACCGATCCGTCAAGTCTAGGGATTACCTGTGCACATTAAACAAAAAGGGTGAGTTTACGTAAACTCAGTGTGTAATCCCGCAGAAACAAACAAACAATCAATATTCACGATTACAGTTGAGCATGTCTTGGGCCTAAGCCCTTTTGATGTCGATGACATTTGGGCCTTAGCCCATCTCAATCTGATGTCAAAATGCGGTAGGGGCCTTAGCCCATCACGATGACGATGGCAGAACAATTATGCAAGAGAAAAATCCTACCCAACCACCTCTACACACCATCTCCGTCCAACCCTACACTCCATGTGGGGATATAATCAACCCACCCATCCCTACACTCCAAGTAGTACCGAATGCGGCACAATACAGTAGTTTGTAGCTGAGCTGCTAGTAAATTAGGCTTAGAGCCTTTCAGTACACTCCCTCCGAATAATAATCCCCCAACCCAATGCAATGCAACACACAATGGATGACATGCTATTATGCAATTTCAGAACATATATTCAGTTCAGATATTAACATTCCCAGTAAAGATATCATTCAGTCAACTCCACACATTTAGAGGTCTAAGTAGCGCTTACCGACCCTACAGTAGGTTCACAGTCGACTTGGGCGACCCGTGCAACCTTAAAAACATTTCGATAAAAATGGGCCCACATGTCCGTGTGATCTGCCCGTGTGGGCCCACACGCCCGTGTTGTAACAGCCCGGTTTAGACCCTAGTCAAAATAGTGGTTTTGAGACCACAAATCTGAGGTCAAAATAATATTTTAATGTTATTTTTGATGTTTATTACATGAGACATAGTCTGTGTGAAAATTCTGTGTGGTAATTTTGTCGACAGTGTGCCGAATTAAGAGAAATGACTTAATCGCGTAAAGTGTAAAAGCTGTGTGCTGATTGATAAAGTGTCTAATTGTTGTTGGCTTTGAAATGGGAAGCCTTTAATAGGAAAATAGCCCATTAATAAGATGAGTGGGTGGTAATGGTCAAGAATGACCTTGCATTATATGTTGTATATATTTATTAGTAAAGGTTAAAATTGTAAAATGATAATTAAGTTATTATTTCATGAAACATAAAAGAAATAAGCATGATAGTGGATTTTCTTCATAAATCTATCACTGAAATTATAAAAGAGGAAGAAAAGAGAAAGCAAAGCTAGGTTTCAGCTCTTGTCTTCCTTGATTGAGACCAAGAGAGAAGAGGTCCGGATTGAGATCGAGGCAAAGATAAAGTGCTAGATTGATCAACTGTTTCGGTAGTTTGACGTTCGAGATAAGTTCAGATATAGTACAAGTTGTTAATTTATGTTCTATGTGATGTGAATTGAATGAATATCTATATAATTATGAAATTAGAAATGCTATGTGCTGAATTGAATTAGAAGGCACTAAGTGTGCGAAATTAGAAATGGGATAGAAATGATTAGCACTGTGTGTGCGAGATGACAGAAGCTTCGGCTTATTGAATTGGCACTGTGTGTGTGATACCGATGTAAGCTTGGTTTAATGTATTGGCACTAAGTGTGCGATGATGACTATGTTTTGTCTATGAATTGGCACTAAGTGTGTGAACAAAGCAAGAGAAAAGCAAAGGTTGATCGAAGTGTAAAGTTGAGTGGTTGAGTAGCATGGTTGATGAATAGCTAAGTGTTGGCAAAGGTATGTATAAAACCTATGTGGTTGATGAAATTGAAAGTAGATGAAAGGAATGCTATGTGGGTATTGGATATGTTTGGAATTGTGTGACATTGATAAATTATCTATGTGATGGTATAATGTGTATATTGATTTGATTCAATGAATTAGTTGTATTGTACTTTGAACTTACTAAGCTTTGTAAAGCTTACTGTGTGATTTGTTTCTCTACTTTACAGTGTCAGTGAAGCTAGCTCGGATCCGGGGATCGTCAGCATATCAATCACACTATCGGTAATCTATTTTGGTATTTTTGGAAAGATGTATATAGATGGAATATGGCATGTATAGGCTAGAAGTTATGGTATATTTTGTGATGTTTAATTCTTGCCATGTGATTTGGCTTGGAAGTGGGATAATGTTGAGTTTATGAATGAGTTAAGAAAATGGTATATTTCTTGATTGTGTGGTTGATGAAAAGATGTGGATTGAAGATGGTTTATGTTATGGATTACATGATGTTTGATATGTACATGCTTTGATATGTTGTTACTTTGAATGGATTTATTGTGATGACATTAGGTATGGCAGTAAATGGTAACATTAATGGTTATTGAGTACATGAAATGGTATGTTTGAGTGCATTTAAAAGCATGAATTGGCATTGTTATGAAGCTTGTTGGTAGACCCTTGTATGGGTGGCAAATTGGCCTTGCAAATGGCCTGTTTTGCCTACACGGTTATGGCACACGGGCGTGCCTAGTGACCGTGGGATAAAGTCAGTAGCTAGCCTAAGTATGCACGGCCACGGTACACGGACGTGCCTAGTAGCCGTGTGAATAAGTCAGTATATTGCCTAAGAGTACACGGCCTTAGCACACGGGCGTGCCTGGTGGCCGTGTGAAGAAGTCAGAATACATGCTCTGCTTTGACACGGCTTAGACACATGGGTGTGTCTGGTGATCGTGTGAGGCACACGGCTTGATTGCACGGGCGTGTGACCTCAACATTGTTGAAGAATATTTGAAATTATGAAAACTATTGTAAGTGTTCGGTTTAGTCCCAAACCCTTCCTAGCATGGGTTTAAGGTCTCGTGGACCTCAATAAGAAACTATATGATTATGTTTTGATATGTTTTAATGATGATTGACTTTGTCTAGTTAATTGGATGTGAAATGTTCTGCTTGTTTGGTAATGCCTCTTAACCCTATTCTGGCGACGATTTCGGGTTAGGGGTGTTACATTTTATTAGTATCAGAGCTACAATTTAGTTGATTCTCGGACTAAAGTAGCGTGTGTGAGTCTAGCTATACATGCCATATATGAAATTGCGATAGTGTGATGAATCCTGACAGTTATAAATGTGTTTTCGTATAGCAAATGGATCCCGATCGAGCTGTTGCTGAAGATGTAGAGAGTAACGCGCCTGCTCCTGGTCAAGGGACAGCTCCGGCCACATCTAGGCCAAATGAAAGTAGTGAGGGAGGAGAGGCTAAGCAAGCTTTCTTTTGTATGATGAGTGAGTGGTTTTCAGAGTTCGTTCGAATGAATCCGGCTGCTCCACAACCTCCACCCCCACAAGTACCTGTTCTGCCACAAGTTGTAGATCCGATCAGATTGAATAAACCTCCGGTGGATAAGATTCGAAAGTACGGGGCCGAAGAGTTCAGGGCCACAATAGATGATGATGCCGAGAGAGCTGAGTTTTGGCTCGAGAATACAATTCAGGTATTCGATGAGATGTCGTTGACCCCTGATGAATGTATAAAATGTGTTGTTTCGTTGTTGAGAGATACTACGTATAACTGGTGGAAAACATTGATATCTGTGGTTCCGAGAGAGAGAATCACCTGGGATTTCTTTCAAGCTGAGTTTAGAAAGAAATATATCAATCAATGATTCATTGATCAGAAACGTAAAGAGTTTTTAGAGCTGAAACAAGGCCGTTGGTCAGTTACTGAGTACGAGTGGGAATTTGTGAGACTGAGCCAGTATCCACGGGAATGTGTTTCGACCGAAACTACTATGTGCAAACGCTTCATAGAGGGATTGAATGAGGACATTAAATTGTTGGTTGGGATACTTGATATAAACGAATTTGTTGTATTAGTTGAAAGAGCCTGCAAAGCTGAGGAGCTCAATAAAGAAAAGAAGAAAGCTGATTTTGAAGCTCGTGATGAAAGAAAAAGATCGATGAGTAAGTTTTCTCAACCTACGATAAAGAGATTTAGAGATGCAAGCAACAGGTCAAATACTTCATTTGGACATACGAATAGAGACCGCACAAGACTAAGTGTTGGTCCGAGAACTCAAGCTCCAATAGAATCAAGTGTTGATAGTGCCAAAAATAACAAACCTGAGTCCAGACAGTGTGGAAGACGACATGTGTGAGAATGTTGGGGCAAGTACAATAATAGAGTTTGCTATAAATGTGGATCACGAGATCACTTCATTCGAGATTTCCCAAAGATGGCTGAGGAAGAAAATGTTCAAAATGTAAGATCGAGTAATGTGATGATTAGGGGTAGACTACCCAGAAATGTCGAGAATGTGAGTGGAAGTCAAAGAGGGACTACCGATACAGCTGTGAGATAAGAGGCGAGAGCACCTGCCCGAGCTTATGCAATACGTGCACGAGAGGAAGTATCATCTCCAAACGTCATCACTGGTACTTCTACTCTATTTGATACTGATGTGATTGCATTAATAGATCCGGGTTCAACTCATTCCTATGTGTGTGTGAATATAGTATTGAATAAGACTCTACCTGTTGAGTCTACTGAATTTGTGATTAGAGTATCGAACCCCTTAGGCAAGTGTGTCTTGGTGGATAAGGTGTGCAAGAATTGCCTATTGATGTTTCGTGATATATGTTTTTCGGCTAATTTGATGTTGCTACCGTTCGATGAATCTGATATAATTCTGGGTATTGATTGGCTCACTCTGCATAATGCCATTGTGAATTGTAAAAGGAAGAGTATTGAATTGAGAAGTCAGAATGGTGAGATAGTTTGAAAGGAATCCAGTGATATGAAAGGGTTACCAGTTGTTGTATCCGCGATGAAAGCTATGAACTATGTGAGAAAGGGTTGCGAAGCCTATCTGGCATATGTGATTGATATAAAAGTGTTAGAAAAGAAAGTTGAATATGTGCCTGTGGTTTGTGAGTTTCCAGATGTGTTTCCTGAAGAGTTACCGGGATTACCTCTGATTTGAGAAGTTGAATTTGGTATTGATTTGGTACTGGGAACAACTCCTACCTCGATAGCACCGTATAGAATGGCACCAACAGAGTTGAAAGAGTTAAAGTCACAGTTGCAAGAGTTAACTGATAGAGGCTTTGCAAGACTGAGTTTCTCGCCCTGGGGTGCTCCTGTGTTATTTGTGAAAAAGAAAGACGGTACTATGAGAATGTGTATTGATTACCGACAATTGAACAAAGTGACGATAAAGAACAAATATCCATTGCCTCGTATCGATGATTTGTTTGATCAGCTGAGAGGAGCTACAGTGTTTTCTAAGATAGATTTGAGATCGGGTTACTATCAGTTGAGAGTCAAAGAATCCGATGTGCCGAAAACTGCTTTCAGAACAAGGTACAGACATTATGAATTCTTAGTGATGCCTTTTGGACTAACGAATGCTCCCGCAGTGTTTATGGATCTGATGGTTTGGATATTTAGACCATATTTAGATCGCTTTGTTGTGGTGTTCATTGATGATATTTTGATTTATTCCTGTGATGAGACGCAACATGCCGAACATTTGAGAATTGTGCTTCAGACTTTACGTGAGAAATAGTTGTATGCTAAGTTTAGCAAATGTGAATTTTGGTTAAGTGAGGTTGGTTTTTTGGGGCATATTGTATCAGCTGTGGGAATACGAGTTGATCCGAGTAAGATTTCAGCTATTTTAGAATGGAAGCATCCGAGAAATGTGTCTGAAGTCCGTAGTTTTCTGGGACTAGCGGGATATTATAGATGATTTGTGAAAGGCTTCTCGATAATTGCAACTCCGTTGATGAAGTTGCTACAGAAAGATGTTAAATTTGAGTGGTCTAAAAAGTGTCATCAGAGTTTTGAGCAATTGAAAGCGTTGTTGACAGAGGCACCTGTGTTAGTTCAACCTAAATCGGGCAAAGAATTCATAATTTATAGTGATGCATCGTTGAGTGGTTTGGGCTGTGTGCTGATACAAGAAGGCAAAGTTATTGCTTATGCTTCGAGGCAGCTAAAGCCGCATGGAAATAACTATCCGACGCACGACCTTGAATTAGCAGCAATTGTGTTTGCATTGAAGATTTGGTGTCACTATCTATTTGGTGAGAAATGTCACATCTATACTGATCATAAGAGTTTGAAGTACTTGATGACTCAGAAAGAATTGAATTTGCGACAGAGAAGATGGTTAGAATTGTTGAAAGATTATGAACTTGTGATTGATTATCATCCGAGCAATGCTAATGTTGTCGCTGATGCTTTGAGCCAAAAGTCTATATGTGCTTTATGAGTAATGAATGCTCAGATAGATCTGTGTGACGATAGTGTGGTTTTGGCCGAATTGAAAGTGAGACCGATGTTTGTACATCAGATTCGTTATGCCCAAAAAATTGATGATGAAGTGATAGCAAAACGAGCTCAATGTGATTTGAATTCGGATTCAGAATTTCGAGTTGACAATGATGGTTGTTTGAGATTTAGAGATCGGATTTGTGTTCCGAAGAATTCAGAATTGATTCAGTTAATTCTGAACGAAGCTCATAATAGTCGTTTGACTATGCATCCGGGGAGTACGAAAATGTATAACGATCTGAAACAGTTTTATTGGTGGCATGGTGTGAAAAGAGATATTTCTGACTTTGTGTCGAAGTGTTTAGTTTGTCAACAAGTTAAAACCGAACATCAAGTTCCATCCGGTTTGTTACAGTCGATCATGATTCCTGAGTGGAAATGGGAGAGAATTACGATGGACTTTGTGTAGGGATTGCCTTTGTCTCCGGGAAAGAAAGATGCAATTTGGATGATAGTTGACAGATTGACGAAATCAGCTCATTTCGTTCCGGTGAGAATAGATTATTCACTCGATAGATTGGCTGAATTGTATATTGCTGAGATTGTGAGATTGTGAGATTGCACGGGGTGCCATTATCTATTGTGTCTGACAGGGATCCGAGATTTACCTCGCGATTTTGGAGGAAATTGCAAGATGCGTTAGGCACAAAATTGCATTTCAGTACTGCTTTTCATCCGTAAATGGATGGTCAATCCGAGCGGATCATTCAGGTTCTCGAAGATATGTTGAGATGTTGTATTTTGGAATAGAAAGTACGTGGGAAAAACATCTGCCGTTGATTGAATTCGCGTATAATAACAGTTTTCAATCTAGTATCAAAATGGCACCATATGAGGCTCTTATGGTCGAAAATGTCGAACTATATTGTTTTGGACTGAGATAAGTGAGAATAAGATTCGCGGGGTTGATCTTATAAAAGAGACTGAGCAGAAAGTGAAAGTGATACGTGACAGTTTGAAAGCGGCCTCAGATCGTCAGAAGTCTTATGCTGACTTGAAACGAAAAGATATTGAATTCGGAGTTGGCGATAAAGTGTTTTTGAAAGTGTCTCCGTGGAAGAAAATACTTCGATTTGGCCGGAAAGGCAAGCTGAGTCCGAGGTTCATCGGGCTGTATGAGATCATTGAACGAATAGGGCCGGTTGCTTATAGAATGATGCTGCCACCTGACTAGAAAAGATTCATAACGTGTTTCATGTGTCAATGCTTCGACGATACCGATCTGACTCGTCTCATGTGATTGATCCTACTGAGATTGAGATTTAGTCAGACTTATCGTACAGTGAGAAACCGGTTTGAATTCTGGCACGAGAGACTAAAGAGTTGAGAAACAAAAGAATTTCCTTAGTGAAAGTGTTGTGGCACAAACACAGAGTAGAAGAGGCTACGTGGGAGCCTGAGAACGTTATGAAAGAGCAATATCCACACTTATTCACTGGTAAGATTTTTAGGGACGAAAATTCCTAAGGGGGAGAGTTGTAACAGCCTGGTTTAGACCCTAGTCAGAACAGTGGTTTTGAGACCACAAATCTGAGGTCAGAATAATATTTTAATGTTATTTTTGGTGTTGATTAAATGAGATATAGTCTGTGTGAAAATTCTGTGTGGTAATTTTGTCGACTGTATGCCGAATTAAGAGAAAGGACTTAATCGCGTAAAGTGTAAAAGCTGTGTGATGATTGTTAAAGTGTCTAATTGTTGTTGGCTTTGAAATGGGAAGCCTTTAATAGGAAAATACCCATTAATAAGATGAGTGGGTGGTAATGGTCAAGAATGACCTTGCATTATATGTTGTATATATTTATTAGTAAAGGTTAAAATTGTAAAGTGATAATTAAGTTATTATTTCATGAAACATAAAAGCAATAAGCATGATAGTGGATTTTATTCATCCATCTATCACCGAAATTATAAAAGAGGAAGAAAAGAGAAAGCAAAGCTAGGTTTTGGCTCTTGTCTTCCTTGAGTGAGACCAAGGGAGGAAGGGTTCGGATCGAGATCGAGGTAAAGATAAAGTGCTCGATTGATCGACCGTTTCGGTAGTTCGACGTCCGAGGTAAGTTCGGATATAGTACAAGTTGTTAATTTATGTTCTATGTGATGTGAATTGAATGAATATCTATATAATTATGAAATTAGAAATGCTATGTGCTGAATTGAATTAGAAGGCACTAAGTGTGCGAAATTAGAAACGGGATAGAAATGATTAGCACTGTGTATGCGAGATGACAGAAGCTTCGGCTTATTGAATTGGCACTGTGTGTGCGATACCGATGTAAGCTTGGTTTAACGTATTGGCACTAAGTGTGTGATGATGACTATGTTTTGTCTATGAATTGGCACTAAGTGTGCGAACAAAGCAAGAGAAAAGCAAAGGTTGATCGAAGTGTAAAGTTGAGTGGTTGAGTAGCATGGTTGGTGAATAGCTAAGTGTTGGCAAAGGTATGTATAAAACCTATGTGGTTGATGAAATTGAAAGTAGATGAAAGGAATGCTATGTGGGTATTGGATATGTTTGGAATTGTGTGACATTAATAAATGATAAACCGTAATAGTAACATATTTTAAAGCCCACTTTTAGCATACTTTTGGACGATTTATCCCTTGAATTATGTAATTTGGTGCTCTTAATCCTTTAATTTCATGTTTTATACTCAGGAGAGCATAGGAGGATGAAAAGAATGGAAAATGGGCTTAAAACGGACCAAATGGGCCAAAGAAAGAAATCCACATGGCCTGGGCCAAATCCACACGGCCGTGCCTCATTGATAGACTCGAACACGACCTGGCCACGATTCACACGGGCGTGTGCCAAGGGCGTGTCTCTGCCGTGACAAAGAGGAATTTCACTCAAATTAGGATACTTAGAGGCAAAGAAACACATTCCAAAGTCTATATAAACACCCTAAGTATGACCTAAAAGGGGGAGTTCGACAGAAGCCCTTTGTTGGGGCGTCCAGCTAGGCCAAAGAGCTGAGCCAGAGAGGTCAGAATTGTGGGATTCACTCGAAGAAAGCCAGTTGATTCATCTCAAGAAGCCAGAGTCATACTCAAGACGGAGGATCTTCTCTTTAATTCCTTCAGGGGGTTTTAGGGTTTTTCTTATGTTTTGTTTTATCTTTTCTTCTGAGATGTATTCTTTTATAATTATGAACTAAACCCTCAGATACCTGAGGGGGATGAAACCTAAGATGAATCTTGTTATCGTTTGCTGAACTATATGATAAATACTTGATTTGTTCTTAATTATGTGTTCTTAATTCTTGCTTTGATATTCCAGGATATTGATTCAAGTATTGATGTGCTTAGGTGATGGAGCAAAAGTCCCTGCCTAAGAGTAGATCTAGCATAGTTAAGCGGAGTTGCTCACGCACCTAGAGATAGGGTGACGAAAATCTGCCGGATTAGGGTCAAACCTAATATGGGAGTCCATAGATCGAGTTAATGCATATCTAGGGGTTTTAATTAGAAAGAGATTTCAATTAATCAACCTAGGGTTAGACGTTGATCGCCTCGAGAGAGGGATTAATATACATTAGGGAATCCTACGGATCAAGTCAAGTGAATAAATCGTCTGGTTCAGAGTTAGATAACATGTGAAGTCTAGGTGGATTCTTCCTCGGGTATTGTCTTAATCAATTGGTTTTCCCCACAAATATTTTCCCCAATTCATTCTCTTTGTCTTAGCATCTTTAGCTTAGTAGTTAGTTAATTTTAGTTTAAACAATAAATTCTTTAAATATTAGGTTAAATAATAGAAAGAGAGTTAGTATTAGTACTTCTGGTTCTTTTGGGTTCGACATTCCGGTCTTGCCACTAAACTATACTACTATTCGATAGGTGCGCTTGCCTCAATCGTTGTCATAGTTAGTTTCTAGGCTCGATCATTCTTTATATAAATTTTTAAGACTCTGACATCGCACATGAAGTTTTTGGCGCCATTGCCGGGGAACCAAAATATTAAGAACGCTCAATTTTTATTACTTTAGCCATTTTTTTTATTTTTGCAATTTACTTTTATTTTGTTTCTAACTTTGCTAATTTTTATTCTTTTATTTGTTCCTTGCAGGTACCTCTAGTTTATGACTAGAAGGAACCCGACAGGAACCCTAATTTGCGACAGTGATATTGAAGGTACCGTTCGTAGAAATCGTAGAGAGATAAGGCGAAGCTTAAATTACATAGAGGAAGAACAAGAAGACGAAACCAATACCACCGAAGAGATGGCTGAGAATAATCTGCTACCTCCAGAGGTGGCCGAAAATCAGGCTCCTCGAACTATGTATGATTATGCTAAACCTAATTTAACTAGAACTGAATCGAGTATTGTTAGACCTACTATTGCTGCAAATAATTTCGAATTGAAACCTAACACTGTACAGATGATACAACAGTTTGTTCAGTTTGATGGTTTGCAGGATGAGGATCCTAACACACACTTAGCAAATTTTCTAGAATTCTGTGATACCTTCAAAATAAATAGCGTTTCTGATTATGCCATACATCTTCGGTTGTTTCCCTTTTCGTTGAGGAATAAAGCCAAACAGTGGTTGCATTCTCTCCCCCGAGGATCAATCACTACATGGGATCAAATGACCGAAAAATTTTTATTAAAATATTTTTCGCCGGCCAAAACGGCCAAGTTAAGGAATGATATCTCTTCTTTTGTGCAGATGGATTTAGAAACACTCTATGATGCATGGGAGAGATACAAAGACCTATTGAGAAGGTGTCCACACCATGGATTACCCTTGTGGCTACTGGTCCACACCTTTTATAACGGTGTAAACCCTTCAACTGAGCGATTGATTGATTCACGCCACGAAACCACGAATAATAAAACACCTAAAGCAGCTTATGAATTTATAGAGGAGATGTCACTGAATAACTATCAGTGGCAAGTCACGAGGACAAAGCCCACGAAAGCTGCCAGTGTTTTCAACCTCGACGCAAAGAAACCATGCTATCAAATCGGTAGAGATGTTAAATAAGAAGTTTGATGGTCTATGTGGTTCTTTGCGGTACAACCCGTTATGCGATTACAAAAGCAAGTGGCGGTATGGCGAATCCTGAGTACCCACCCTACGGACATGGCATAGAAGGCGAACAAATGAACTATGTAATTAATAATTTTAGATCTCAAAATAATCCTTATAGCAATACTTACAACCCAGGTTGGAAGAACCACCCCAATTTCTCATGGGGTGTTTAAGGAAATCAAAGGCAACAACCCCCTCCAAACTTCCAACAACAGCCCTTCCGACAGGAAAAGAAGACGAACCTTGAGGAGATGCTGACAAAATTCATAGCGGTGTCAGAAACTCGTTTCCAGAACTCCGAGACAACACTTAAAAATCAACAAGAATCGATTCAAGGGATCAAAAACAAGTTAGGGCAACTTGCTAAGCTGATCTCCCAACGACCGCAAGGAAGCCTACCGACCAACACAGAAACTAACCCAAAGGAGCAACTTCAAGCCATAACAGCTCAGGAAAGTGTAGGGTTAGATAAGCCTAAGGTAAGCCAAGAGAATGTGGTAGAGGAAGGTAAGAACGAGGTAAGTCATGATAAGCTGAAACCGATAATTAAAGAGTACCAACCTCGTATACCATACCCCGATGCGTTGAAGAAAGACGACACAGAAGAACAGTTCGGTAAGTTTCTTAAACTTTTAAAGAAATTACATATTAATTTACCATTTCTTGAAGCTCTCTCATGATGCCCGATTCCGGAGATTTTTAAAGGAGTCATTGACAAATAAATGAAGGTTAGACGAGGCATCGCATGCGTGGAACTAAACGCAATGTGCTCAAAGAATTCTACAAAATAAATTACCACAAAAATTAAAAGATCCAGGAGTTTTACAATTCCATGTTTAATTGGTAGTTTATCTATTAATAACGCTTTAGGCGATTTAGGGGCAAGCATAAATGTTATGCCTTATAAAATGTTTAAACAACTAGGTCTAGAGAAACCCAAACAAACTAGGATGAGCATTCAATTAGCTGATAAGACTATTCGAATTCCTAGGGGTATAATCGAAGATGTGTTAGTAAAGATTGATAAATTCGTATTCCCAGTAGATTTTGTTGTTTTAGACATGGATGAGGACAATAGTATCCCCTTAATTTTAGGGAGACCCTTTTTAGCAATTGCCAGAACTAAAATTGATGTGGGTACAAGTGAACTCACACTCCGCGTAGGTGACGAATCAATCAGTCTTCAGGCTCTCGACTCGGCTAGGACATCAAGCAATCAAGGTGAGAAAATAAATTCTATTGATAACCAATTAGTTAAACCTTCTTTTCAGGAAGCACCACGGAACAACACAACTGAGCCAGATCCTATATCTCATGCCAACAAGGAAATAATTCATGAAGATCGAAGGCTTCATATTGATGAACTAGACGAGTGGAAGACACACTTCAAGGAGAAACTAGGGATACACGAAGCAGAACCCAAGCCACTCTATGGGACTAACAAATTCAAAATCGGAGATCAGGTATTATTAGATTAAGCAGACCCTCGAATATCTCCTCCTGACCCAAATACAAACAAAGAAATCCCTTTTAGGGTAATCAATGTCTACCCATACGGAACAGTCGAGGTAAGTAATCCTATTTTCGGCACTTCTAAAGTAAACACTACTCGACTTAAACTTTATCATGATAATAGGACAGATAGCATGAGGAAAGAAGTTCAACTCTTCAAACCACCCTGATTATGCGAATGAGAGGTAAATCTAGCTTAAGACTTTAAACGAGCGCTTCTCGGGAGGCAACCCGAGAACTAACTCCGTTACTCTTTACATTTTAGTTTATTTTATTTTTACTTTTATTTCTCCTTTTTAGCAACTAACTATTAACTAAACAAGGTGTAGATTTCCATACCACACGGCCTTGCACACGGGCGTGGCCGTGGCCGTGTGGATACTACGGACTCCCGTACTGACATAGCAGAGGTAGTACGAGCCAATGACGAAAGATTCCCAAATCACGAACGACTATAAATTGCCACGGCCATGTGATATGGTCATGGCCGACACTAAGGGAAGTCACACGGGCTCCGACTAAACACCACGGCCGTGCGATACAGCCGTGGTAGACACTGTTTTATCAAACATGGGCATGGTGACCACGAAACGGGCGTGGGAGAAACGAACGAAGCACAACACGACCGTGCGATATGGCCGTGTGACGCAACACGCCCATGGTACACGGGCGTGGGGATGTACCAGACATCAAAACTCTATTTAAACCACCCCCTTCTTCCCAACTACTCCCTATTCCCCTTCCTCCATACATTCTCAGACCCCCCTTTCTATATTCTCCTTCCTTGGCCCTTTTCCAAAATACACCATATCCATGTCGAAAAAGCGAAAGGATCCTAGCACAGTCTCCCTCTGCGAGACTGACCTACATAAGTTCATGCCGGCCGCTTCATTAACTCGACAAACCAAGGACATTTAAGGCCATTTAGTTTTTATTTTTCTTTTCTCTTCTCCTTTTGTTTCCTTATCTTAACTTATCTTCCACTAAATTTAGTTTATCTTACTTTAGTTTCTTAGTTTTAGGTTCTACAGGCTACTTGGGAATCACACACCACGGCCTTAGAAAACACGCCCACCTCGCGAACCATCCAACAATAAGGAATTTTCAGTCCATTTATCTCTTCTTTTAATTTTACTTTACCTTCTATTTTCTTTCTCTTTATCTTTCATGTCTTTAAATATATATAATTAGTTTATTTTAAATATGTCTTATTATTTCCTGGCTAATTCTTCATGGGCTACCCAATTTCTTCATCTAGCACAGCAATAGTGGGTAGCCACCACACCACCACTCCTCCAACTTATCTTTCACCTCCAAATCAAGTTTCCACACTTCCAACTCAAGGAATCCATCCAAAAATTCAGGGAGTTTCACTTCTCTCCCTATCTTTTGATTTTCTATTATATTGTTTACATATCTTTGTACATTGAGGTCAATGTACATCTTAAGTGTGGGGGGTGAATCTTAAAAGTGCCTAACTTTTTTTATTATTCTCAAATCTTGAATTATGTCTTGTTTCTTAAGTAATTTTCTCATATCATGATTAGAATGAAATTTCCTGTGATTTATGATTTTTATTGATATGTTTTGGATAAGTCATAGTTAATTGTACATTGATGATTTAAACTTTAAGATACTAGAGAATCAAGCATGATAAGTCTATTTTTCATAATTAAAAAGTTGCTAGATTGTCTACCTGAATCTAATTATTACCTTGAAGTTTGAAATTTACAAGGTTGATATAAAAAACCCATAATTTTTGTGAGATTTTGAGCCTTATAGAGCATATATTCTTTTTCTTGCTCACTTTATTGATTATGAGTGTGTCAACATTGATCTATTATTCTAGAACTTGCATCGATTATACATGTCAAGACCACACCTTTGATTTGATATACAGAGATTATAAAGGCACTTAGGTTTTAACCCACTTACTCCACTAAAAGCCTACCCTCACAATTAACCCCTGGTGAACCCCTTTTGATCCTAACAACCCTTTTTATTAACTCACCCTCAACATTATCCCAAAACCAACTTTGTATTTGTTATCACCATTTCTCTTGACTACCCCTATATCGAGATTTGATTTGATCGGTTACTTAATTATTTTCTTTATTCCAGTTATTAAATTCTATCTTATTATTATTGTACTTGATTTGTTCTAAAAAAATGAAGTATATTCATTATTAGTTCTATGTTAATTGAGCTCAAACTGTTAATTTCATTATCTTTAGAAGAAGCTCATATTATTAGTATTAAATTTCCGTGATGTAATTATTTAGTATTAGTACAACTTTTTAGTTAGGTAATTTGTCAATTCAGTCTCGATTCTAACCCTCTAATTCAAACTTTATCCACACATTTAACCCAAGCCCCGTTACAACCCATAAAAGACCTTTTGATTTGTGTATCATATCATTTTACAATGGTGGAGATTTGATTTTCATTCAAGCCTATGGGATTAACTTTTCATGTTCGACTTCTGAGTGCTTATTTTTGAACCTTAAACACTTCGATTGATTTGAGTGAATCTTTAGTGAGGATGTCAATTTTTGTCGATTTTGAATCAGAGGTAATTATTTAGGTAAGGGGAAACACCTATGTTTTGTGCTACAAAAAACAATGACTTTGATTATTTGAATCTTTAAGACTCTTTGAGTTGAGTTATCAATGTATGAATTACCTATGAATTATGATGAAACATTGTTGATGAAGGTTATGAATTGAGGAAGTTCGTTTTAATTGTGATTTGAGATTTTTGCTTGAGGACAAGAAAAAGCTTAAGTGTGGGGGTATTTGATAAACCGTAATAGTAACATATTTTAATCACACATTTAGCATGATTTTTGGATGATTTATCCCTTGACTTGTGGAATTTGATGCTCCTAATCCTTTAATTTCATGTTTTATACTCAGGAGAGCATAGGAGGATGAAAAGAACGGAAAACGGGCTTAAAACAGACCAAATGGGCCAAAGAAAGAAATCAACACGGCCTGGGCCAAATCCACACGGCCGTGCCTCATTGATAGACTCAAACACGGCCTGGCCACGATTCACACGGGCGTGTGCCAAGGGCGTGTCCCTGCCATGACAAAGAGGAATTTCACTCAAATTAGGATACTTAGAGGCAAAGAAACACATTCCAAAGTCTATATAAACACCCTAAGTATGACCTAAAAGGGGATTTCGGCAGAAGCCCTCTGTCGGGGCATCCAAACTAGGCCAAGGAGCCGAGCCGCAGAGGTCGTCAAATTATGGGATTCACTCAAGAAAGCCGGTTGATTCATCTCAAGAAGCGGAGTCATACTCAAGACGGAGGATCTTCTCTTTAATTCCTTCAGGGGGTTTTAGGGTTTTTCTTATGTTTTGTTTTATCTTTTCTTCTGAGATGTATTCTTTTATAATTATGCACTAAACCCTCAGATACCTGATGGGGATGAAACCTAAGATGAATCTTGTTATCGTTTGCTGAACTATATGATAAATACTTGATTTTTTCTTAATTATGTGTTCTTAATTCTTGCTTTGATATTCCAGGATATTGATTCAAGTACTGATGTGCTTAGGTGGTGGAGCAAAAGTCCCTACGTAAGAGTAGATCTAGCATAGTTAAGCGGAGTTCCTCACGCGCCTAGAGATAGGGTGACGAAAATCTACCAGATTAGGGTCAAACCTAATATGGGAGTCTATAGATCGAGTTAATGCAATTCTAGGGGTTTTAATTAGAAAGCGATTGCAATTAATCAACCTAGGGTTAGACGTTGGTCGCCTCGAGAGAGGGATTGATCGCTGTGAAGTCAGAGTTTTAAAATTTATAAAGAGAATGATCAAACCTGGAAACTAACTATGATAACGATTGAGGCAAGTGCACCTATCGAACAGTAGCATAGCTTAGGCAAGACCGGATTGTCGAACCCAAAGGAACTAAAAGTACTAATACTAACTTTCTTTCTATTATTTAGCCTAAGAATTAAGCGAATGGTTGTTTAATCTAAGTTAATTAACTACTAGACTAAAGACTCTAAGACAAAGAAGAATGAATTTGGGAGAATACTTGAGGAAAAACAAATTAATTAAGACGACACCCAAGGAAGAATCCACCTAAACTTCACTTGTTATCTAACTCTGAACCAGACAATTTATTCATTTGATTTGATCCGTAGGATTCCCTAATTTATATTAAACCCTCTCTCGAGGCGAATAACGTCTAACCCTAGGTTGATTAATTGAAATCCCTTTCTAATTAAAACCCCTAGAATTGCATTAACTCGATCTATGGACTCCCATATTAGGTTTCACCCTAATTCGGCAACGTCTCGTCACCCTATCTCTAGGTGCACGATCAACTCCACTTAACTATGCTAGATCTACTCTAAGCCAGGGACTTTTGCCCCTCCACCTAAGCACATCAAACTTGAATCGGTATCCGCGAAATATCAACACAAGAATTAAGAACACATAATTAAGAACAAATCAAATATTTATCATATAGTTCAGCAAACGATAACAAGATTCATCTAAGTTTCATCCCCTCGTATCCGAGGGTTTAGTTCATAACAATAAAAGAAAACATCTCGTAAGAAAAGATAAAACAAAACATAAGAAATCCCTAAAACCCCCTGAAGGAATTGAAGAGGAAATCCTCCGTCTTGAGTAGAATTCTGGCTTCTTGAGATGGATCAACTGGCTATCCCCGAGCGAATTCCCATAAATCTGCCTTCTCTGGCCTAGCAAGACGTCCCTAAACGGTAGCTTTAGGATCTCGTCGACTCCCTCCTTTTAGGTCATACTTAGGTGTATTTATAGGCTTTTGAAATGTTTTTCTTTGCCCTAAGTATCCAAATCCGATTGAAATTGCTCTTTTCCGTGGCAGGGACACGGCCATGGCACACGCCTGTGTGAATCGTCTTTAGGCCGTGTTCGGACTTCATTAATGAGGCACGGCCGTGTGGTCTTGGGCCCAGGCTGTGTTGATTTTGTGCTTTGGCCCATTTGGCTCGTTTTAAGCCTGTTTGTTGTTCTTTTCATCCTCCGGTGCTTTCTTGAGTATAAAACATGAAAAGAAAGGATTAAGAGCACCTTTTTACATAAATCAAGGGATAAATCATCCAAAAGTATGCTAAATATGGGATTAAAATATGTTACTTTTATGGTTCATCACATACCCCCACACTTAAGCTTTTGCTTGTCCTCAAGCAAAATTCTCAAGTTACAATTAAAACGAACTTTCCATTGTTCAATATTCCTATCAACAATGTCTCATCATAATTCATAGATAATTTATACATGGATAATTTAACTCAAAGAGTCCTAAAGATTCAAACAATCTAAGTCATACATTTGTAGCACAAAACATAGGTGTTTCCCCTCATCTAAATAATTACCTCTGATTCAAAATCTACAAGGGTTGACGTCCTCACTAAAGTTTCACTCAAATCACTCGAAGTGTTTAAGGTTCAGAATTAAGAACTCAAATGTCAAACCTGAAAAGTTAATCCCATAGGCTTGCATGAAAATCAAATCTCCACCACTGTAATATGAGATGATGCACAAATCAAAAGGTCTTTGACAGGGTTGTAATGGGGCTTGGGTTAAGGTGTGGATAAAGGCTGAATTAGAGGGTTAGAATCGAGATTGACCTGACAAATTACCTAACCAGAAACAACGAACTGAATAAAAATAATTACATCAATTGAAAACTAATAATACTACTATTGATAATACTCTAATACGAGCTTCTTCTTCAATAATTGGGATTTAAACGTATAAGCTCACCTAATCATAAATCTGATGATGAATATACTTCGTTTTTTTTAAGAACAAATCATAAATACATAACACAGGATAAATTACTGAATAAAAAACATAGTTAGGCTATTAATCAAATCAAATCTCGATATAATGGTAGTCAAAAGGAATGGTGATAACAAAAACAAAGGGTTTCTGGGTTAAAATTAGTGGGTGAGTAAATAAAAAGGGTTGTTAGGCTTAAACCGGGTTCCCTAGGGGTTAATTATGAAGGTAGGTTTTTAGTGGAGTAAGTGGGTTAAATCCTAGGTGCCTTTATCATTTCTGTATATCAAATCAAAGGTGTGGTCTCGACATGTATAATTGATGCAAGTTCTAGAATAAAAAATCAATGTTGACACACTCATAATCAATGAAGTGAGCAAGAAAAAGAATTTATGCTCTATAAGGCTCAAAATCTCACAAAAATTATGGGAAATCGATGTCAACCTCGTAAATTTCAAACTTCAAAGCAATATTCAAATTTAGGTAGACAACTGATCGTTGTATTTCAGAGTTTTAAATTTATAATGATCGATCCTGAAACTAACTATAACAACGATTGAGGCAAGTGCACCTATCGAACAGTAGTATAGCTTAGGCAAGACCGGATTGTCGAACCCAAAGGAACTAAAAGTACTAATACTAACTTTCTTTCTATTATTTAGCCTAAAATAAGTGAAGTTGTTTATTAATCTAAATTAACTAATTACTAAGCTAAAGACGCAAATACAAAAAGAATGAATTGGGGAAATACTTGGGAAAAACTCAGTTGATTAAGATGATACCCTTAGGAAGAATCCACCTAGACTTCACTTGTTATCTAACACCGAACTGCACAATTTATTCACTTGACTTGATCCGTAGGACTCCTAATTTATATTAAACCCTCTCTCGAGGCGAATAACGTCTAACCCTAGGTTGATTAATTAAAATCTCTTTCTAATTAAAACCCTAGAATAGCAATAAATCGATCTATGGACTCCCATATTAGGTTTCACCCTAATCCGAAAAAATCTCGTCACCCCCTATCTCTAGGCGCGCGATCAACTCCGCTTAATTATGCTAGATCTACTCTTAAGCAAGGACTTTTGCTCCACCACCTAAGCACATTCAAATTGAATTAATATCCGCGAAATATCAACACAAGAATTAAGCACACATAATCAAGAACAAATCAAGTATTTATCATATAGTTCGAAAACAATAACAAGATTCATCTAGATTTCATCCCCTTCGTATCTCAAGGGTTTAGTTCATAATAATAAAGAAAAACATCTCAGAAGAAAAGATAAAACAAAACATAAGAAATCCCTAAAACTCCCTGAAGGAATTGAAGGAGAGATCCTCCGTCTTGAGTAGAATTTCGGCTTCTGGAGATGGATCAACTGGCTATCCCTTGAGAGTTTCCCACAAATCTGACCTCTTTGGCTTGGCTCCTTGGCCTAGATAACCGCCCTCTTTTAGGTTATACTTAGGGTCTTTATATAGGCTTTTGAAATAGGTTTCTTTTCCCCTAAGTATCCTTTTCCAAGTGAAATTACTCTCCTCCACGGCAGGGGCACGGCCATGGCATACGCCCGTGTGAATTGTGGCCAGGCCGTGTTGGACTCCGTTAATGAGGCACAGTCGTGTAGATCGACATCAGGCTGTGTTCTAGTATATTTGAGGAGGCACGGCCGTGTGGGATTTAGTCCAGGCCGTGTCGATTTCTTCTTTGGCCCATTTTGGTCCGTTTTGAGCCCGTTTCTCGTTCTTTTTATTCTTGGGTGCTTTCCTGAGTATAAGACATGAAAAGAAAGGATTAAGAGCACCTTTTTACATAAATCAAGGGATAAATCATCCAAAAGTATGCTAAATGTGGGATTAAAATATGTTACTAATTCGGTTTATCAAATACCCCCACACTTAAGCTTTTGCTTGTCCTTAAGCAAAATTCTCAACTTACAATTAAAACGAACTTTCTATAATTCATAATTCCTATCAACAATATCTTATCATAATTCATAGATAATTTATACATGGATAATTCAACTTAAAGAGTCCTAAGGATTCAAACAATCTAAGTCATAGATTTGTAGCTTGAAAATATAGGCGTCTCCCCTTATCTAAATAATTACCTTTAATTCAAAACCGACAAGGATTGACATCCTCACAAAAGATTCACTCAAATCACTCAAAGTGTTTAAGATTCAAAATTTAGGCACTCAAAAGTCGAACATGAAAAGTTAATCCCATAGGCTTGCCTGAAAATCAAGTCTCCACCACTGTAATATAAGATGATGCATAAATCAAAAGGTCTTTAATTAGGGTTGTAACGGGGCTAGGGTTAAGGTGTGGATAGAGGCTGAATTAGAAGGTTAGAATTGAGATTGAATTGATAAATTACCTAACTAGAAACAATAAACTGAATAATTACATAATGGATTGAAACTTTAAACTAATAATATGAGCTTCTTCTTCAATAAATAGACTTTAACTGTACAAGCTCGCCTTTCATCATACTAATACTGAATATATATATATATATTTATATATAATACATCTATTCATATGCTAAGATGAAATAATTAGGTAGCTTAATAAAATCAAATCTCGATATAAGGGAAGTCAAAAAAGAATGGTGATAACAAATACAAAGGGTTTTGGGTTAATATTAGTGGTTATGTCAATAAAAAGGGTTGTTAGGATTAAAAGGGGTTCACTAGGGGTTAATTGTGAATGTAGGCTTTTAATGGAGTTAGTGGGTTAAAACCTAGGTGCCTTAATCATCTCTGTATATCAAATCATATGTGTGGTCTCGATATGTATAAACGAGGCAAGTTTTAGAATAATAAATCAATGTTGACATACTCATAATCAATAAAGTGAGCATGAAAAAGAATATATGCTCTATAAGGCTCAAAAACTCACAAAAATTATGGGTATTTTTGACATCAACCTCGTAAATTTCAAACTTCAAAGTAATATTTAAATTCAGTTCAACAACCTAGCAAATTTTAATTGAAAAAAATGGACTTATCATGCTTGATTCTTTAGTATCTTAAAATTTAATTATCAATGCACAATTATCAATGACTTAATCTAAAACATATCAATAAAAATCATAAATCATTAGAAATTTCATCCTAATTAGTAATATGAGGAATTTACTTAAAAACAAGACATAATTCAGGATTTTGAGAATAATGAAAAAAGTTAGGCACGTCTAAGATTCACCCCCCACACTTAAGATGTACATTGCCCTCAATGTACAAAGATAGATAATAGCAAAATAAAATCATACGATAGGGAGAGAGGTGAAACTTCCTGAATTTTGAATGAAGTCAATGAAAAGAAACCGGATAGGATTGGAGGTGAACGTGGGGAAGCGCCTCGAACCGTTTGAACTTGAATCCTCAAAGTAGCCGGTCTGATTTTATTGTATCCTAAGCTAAATCTAAATGCCATTGAGAAAAAGAAAAATAATAAAGGAAGTAAAAATAAAAATAAAAATAAAAATAAAAATAAAAATAGGAATAAAATTAAATAGAGATACGGTCCACGCCCATGTGCCTACCCGTGGTGTCCACACGGCCACGGCCACGGCCGTGTGCAAGGCCATGTGGGTGTGGAAATCTACGCCTAAATATGAAAAGAAATAAAATGAAACTACTTAGTAGAGTTAGTGCTCGGGTTGCCTCCCGAGAAGCGTTCGTTTATAGTCTTAAGCTAGACTTTACCTCTCATTCGTGTGGTCATGGTGGTTTGAAGAGGTGAAAATCCTTCCTCATGCGATCAATTCAGTTTTTGATAAATAGTTTAAGTCGAGTTTTGTTTTCCTCAAAAGTGTCGAAATTAGAATGTGTTACCTCGACCGTTCCATCTGGGAAGATTTTGAGTACCTGATCTCCTATCTTAAGCTGGGTTGTCCCATTATTAAGTTCGTCGTGGAGTTGCCTCGTCTTTGCTTCGTGTGTTTTTAGTCTCTCCTTGAAGTGTGTCTTCCATTCGTCTAGTTCATCGATCCAAAGCCTTTGTTCCTCATGAATTTCTTCTTTATCGACACGAGGTCTAGGATCTGGCATCTGCGAAAGAGCTTCTAGAAATGGCAAGTTAATAAGAAATTTCTTTGAAAGTTTAAGAGACTTACCGATTTGTTCCTCTATGTGGTCTTTCTTTAATGCTTTGGGATATGGTATGCGAGGTTGGTACTCTTTCATTACCGGTTTTGGCTTATTATTACTTACCTCAACCTTACCTTCTTTGACCACATTCTCTTACTTTGAATTGGGCTCGTCTAACCCTTCACTTTCTTGAGCTGATATGGCTTGGATTTGCTCCTTTGGGTTAATCTCAGTGTTGCTTGGTAGACGCCCTTGTGGTCGTTCGGAAATTATCTTTGCGAGTTGTCCAACTATGTTAGTAAGTTGTCCAACTGTCTTAGTGAGTTCCCCAACTTGGCTCTCGATCCCTTTAATTGATGCCTGTTGATTCTTAAGGGTGGTCTCAGTGTCTTGGAGACGGTTATCTGTGGCTGCCATGAATTTTGTCAACATCTCCTCGAGGTTCGACTCCTCTTCCTGTTGGTAAGGTGGTTGTTGAAAATTTGGAGGAAGTTCCAGTCCTTGGCTACTTTGATCATCCCACGAGAAATTTGGATGGTACCTCCAACCTGCATTATAATTGTCATTATAAAAATTATTTTGAGGTCTAGAATAGTTACCCATATAGCGGACTTGTTCGTTCTCTATGCCATATCTGTAGGGTGGGTACTCAGGATTCGCCACGCCTCCGCTTGTTTCGTACTGCATAACTGGATGTATCTGCGAAGAACACAAATCATCAAACTTTTTATTTAACATCTCTAACTGGTTTGATAGCCTGGTTATTGGGTCGAGGTTGTAGATATCGGCTGCTTTTGTTGGCTTTGTCCTCATAACTTGCCACTGATAGTTATTCAGTGCCATCTCCTCTATCTGCCAAAATCAAATAAAAGAAAATTTAGCAAAGTAAAAAATAATAATAATAATAATGGCTAAAGTAATAAAAATAGAGTTTTCTTAATATTTTAGTTCCCCGACAACGGCGCCAAAAACTTGATCGTTGTATTTCAGAGTTTTAAATTTATAATGATCGATCCTGGAACTAACTATAACAACAATTGAGGCAAGTGCACCTATCGAACAAAGAGTATAGCTTAGGCAAGACCGGATTGTCGAACCCAAAGGAACTAAAAGTACTAATACTAACTTTCTTTCTATTATTTAGCCTAAAATAAGTGAAGTTGTTTATTAATCTAAATTAACTAATTACTAAGCTAAAGACGCAAAGAAAAAAGAATGAATTGGGGAAATACTTGGGAAAAACTCATTGATTAAGACGATACCCTTAGGAAGAATCCACCTAGACTTCACTTGTTATCTAACATTGAACCAGACGATTTATTCACTTGACTTGATCCGTAGGACTCCCTAATTTATTTTAACCCTCTCTCGAGGCGAATAACGCTCTAACCCTAGGTTGATTAATTGAAATCTCTTTCTAATTAAAACCCCTAGAATAGCAGTAAATCGATCTATGGACTCCCATATTAGGTTTCACCCTAATCCGGCAAAATCTCGTCACCCTATCTCTAGGCGCGCGATCAACTCCGCTTAATTATGCTAGATCTACTCTTAAGCAGGGACTTTTTCTCCACCACCTAAGCACATTCAACTTGAATTAATATCCGCAAGATATCAACACAAGAATTAAGCACACATAATCAAGAACAAATCAAGTATTTATCATATAGTTTAGAAAACAATAACAAGATTCATCTAGATTTCATCCCCCTTCAGGTATCTGAAGGGTTTAGTTCATAATAATAAAGAAAAACATCTCAGAAGAAAAGATAAAACAAAACATAAGAAATCCCTAAAACTCCCTGAAGGAATTGAAGGAGAGATCCTCCGTCTTGAGTAGAATTCCGACTTCTGGAGATGGATCAACTGGCTATCCCTTGAGAGTTTCCCACAAATCTGACCTCTTCGGCTTGGCTCCTTGGCCTAGCTATCCGCCCTCTTTTAGGTTATACTTAGGGTCTTTATATAGGCTTTTAAAATAGGTTTCTTTTCCCCTAAGTATCCTTTTCCGAGTGAAATTACTCTCCTCCACGGCAGGGGCACGGCCATGGCACACGCCCGTGTGAATCGTGACCAGGCCGTGTTGGACTCCGTTAATGAGGCACAGTCGTGTAGATCGAAATCAGGTCGTGTTCTAGTATATTTGAGGAGGCACGGCAGTGTGGGATTTAGTCCAGGCCATGTCGATTTCTTCTTTGGCCTATTTTGGTCCGTTTTGAGCCCGTTTCTCATTCTTTTTATTCTCGGGTGCTTTCCTAAGTATAAGACATAAAAAGGAAGGATTAAGAGCACCTTTTTACATAAATCAAGGGATAAATCATCCAAAAGTATGCTAAATGTGGGATTAAAATATGTTACTATTTCGGTTTATCAACAACCTAGAAAATTTTAATTTTTGAAAAAATAGACTTATCATGCTTGATTCTATAGTATCTTAAAGTATAAATCATCATTGCACAATTAACTATGACATAATCCAAAACATATCAACAAAAATCATAAATCAAAGGAAATTTCATTCTAATCATAATCTGAGAAAATTACTTAAAGGAACAAGACATAATTCAGGGATTTTCAAATAATACTATAGTTAACCCCCCCACACTTAAGATGTACGTTGCCCTCAATGTACAAAGATAGATGATAGCAAAATAATAAATTCATAAGATAGGGAGAGAAGTGAAACTTCCTGAATTTTGGATGGAGTTAATGAAAAGAAACCGGATAGGATTGGCAGAGGTGAACGTGGGGGAGCACCTCGAACCATTAGAACTTGAATCCTCAAAGTAGCCGGTCTGATTTTATTGTATCCTAAGCTAAATCTATATTCCATTGAGAAAAAGAAAGAATAATAAAGGAAGTAAAAATAAAAATAAAAATAAAAATAGGAATAAAATTAAATGGAGATACGGTCCACGCCCATGTGCCTACTCGTGGTGCCCACACCCACCACGGCCACTACCGTGTGCAAGGTCAGTGTGGGTGTGGAAACCTACGCCTAAATACGAAAAGAAATAAAACAAAACTAATTAGTAGAGTTAGTGCTCGGGTTGCCTCCCAAGAAGCGCTCGTTTATAGTCTTAAGCTAGACTTTACCTCTCATTCGTATGGTCATGGTGGTTTGAGGAGGTGAAAATCCTTTCTCATGCGATCAATTCGATTGTGGATATAAAGTTTAAGTCGAGTAGTGTTTACCTTAGAAGTGCTAAATTTAGGATTAGTTACCTCGACTGTTCCATCTGGGAAGATTTTGAGTATCTGATCTCCTATCTTAAGCTGGGTTGTCCCATCGCTAAGTTTCTCGTGGAGTTGCCTCGTTTTTGCTTCGTGTGTTTTTAGTCTCTCCTAGAAGTGTGTCTTCTATTTGTCTAGTTCATCGATCCAAAGCCTTCGTTCCTCATGAATTTCTTCTTTATCGACACGAGGTCTAGGATCTGGCATCTGCGAAAGAGCTTCTAGAAATGGCAAGTTAATATGAAATTTCTTTGAAAGTTTAAGAGGCTTACCGAGTTATTCCTATGTGTGGTCTTTCTTTGTCGCATCGGGGCATGGCACACGGGGTTGGTACTTTGTAATCACCGGGTTTGGTAAATCATGGCTTACCTCAACCTTACCTTCACTTACTATAGGCTCTTGCCTTGGGTCAGATTCCACTAACCTTTCACTGTCATGAGCTGTTACGGCTTGAATTTGCTCTTTTGGGTTAGTTTCAGTGTTGCTTGGCAAGCTTTCTTGTAGTTGTTCTGAGATTATCTTTGTAAGTTGTCCAACTGTGTTAGTAAGTTGTCCAACTGTCTTAGTAAGTTCCCCAACTTGGCTCTCGATCCCTTTGATTGATGCCTGTTGATTCTTAAGGGTGGTCTCAGTGTCTTGGAGACGGTTATCTGTAGCTGCCATGAATTTTGTCAGCATCTCCTCAAGGTTCGACTCCTCTTCCTGTTGGTGAGGTGGTTGTTGAAAATTTAGAGGAAGTTCCGGTCTTTGGCTACTTTGATCATCCCACGAGAAATTGGGATGATACCTCCAACCTGCATTATAAGTGTTATCATAAAAATCATTTTGAGGTCTAGCATAGTTACCCATATAGTTGACTTGTTTGTTCTCTATGCCATATCCGTAGGGTGGGAACTCAAGATTCGCCACGCCTCCGCTTGTTTCGTACTGCATAACTGGATGTATCTGCAAAGAACACAAATCATCAAACTTTTTATTTAACATCTCTAACTGGTTTGATAGCCTGGTTATTGGGTCGAGGTTGTAGATATCGGCTACTTTTGTTGGCTTTGTCCTCATAACTTGCCACTGATAGTTATTCAGTGCCTTCTACTCTATCTGCCAAAATCAAATAAAAGAAAATTTAGCAAAGTAAAAAATAATAATAATAATAATAATAATGGCTAAAGTAATAAAAATAGAGCTTTCTTAATATTTTAAGTCCCCGGCAACAGCGCCAAAAACTTGATCACTGTGAAGTCAGAGTTTTAAAATTTATAAAGAGAATGATCGAACCTGGAAACTAACTATTACAATGATTGAGGCAAGTGCACCTATCGAACAGTAGTATAGCTTAGGCAAGACCGGATTGTCGAACCCAAAGGAACTAAAAGTACTAATACTAACTTTCTTTCTATTATTTAGCCTAAGAATTAAGCGAATGCTTGCTTAATCTAAATTAATTAACTACTAGACTAAAGACTCTGAGACAAAGAAGAATGAATTTGGGAGAATACTTGAGGAAAAACCAATTAATTAAGACGACACCTAAGGAAGAATCCACCTAAACTTCACTTGTTATCTAACTCTGAACCAGACGATTTATTCATTTAATTTGATCCGTAGGATTCCCTAATTTATATTAAACCCTCTCTCGAGGCGAATAACGTCTAACCCTAGGTTGATTAATTGAAATCTCTTTCTAATTAAAACCCCTAGAATTGCATTAACTCGATCTATGGACTCCCATATTATGTTTCACCCAAATCCGGCAACGCCTCGTCACCCAATCTCTAGGCGCGCGATCAACTCCGCTTAACTATGCTAGATCTACTATTAGGCAGGGACTTTTGCTCCTCCACCTAAGCACATCAAACTTGAATCGATATCCGCGAAATATCAACACAAGAATTAAGAACACATAATTAAGAACAAATCAAATATGTATCATATAGTTCAGCAAACGATAACAAGATTCATCTAAGTTTCATCCCCTCGTATCTCGAGGGTTTAGTTCATAACAATAAAAGAAAACATCTCAGAAGAAAAGATAAAACAAAACATAAGAAATCCCTAAAACCCCTGAAGGAATTGAAGAGGAAATCCTCTGTCTTGAGTAGAATTCCGGCTTCTTGAGATGGATCAACTGGCTATCCCCGAGCGAATTCCCACAAATCTGCCTTCTCTGGCCTAGCAAGACGCCCCTAAATGGTAGCTTTAGGCTCCCGTCGACTCCCTCCTTTTAGGTCATACTTAGGGTGTATTTATAGGCTTTTGGAATGTGTTTCTTTGCCCCTAAGTATCCAAATCCGATTGAAATTGCTCTTTTCCGCGGCAGGGACACGGCCATGGTACACGCCCGTGTGAATCATCTTTAGGCCATGTTCGGGCTTCATTCATGAGGCACGGCCATGTGGTCTTGGGCCCAGGCCGTGTTGATTTCGTGCTTTGGCCCATTTGGCTCGTTTTATGCCCGTTTCTTGTTCTTTTCATCCTCCGGTGCTTTCCTGAGTATAAAACATGAAAAGAAAGGATTAAGAGCACCTTTTTACATAAATCAAGGGATAAATCATCCAAAAGTATGCTAAATGTGGGATTAAAATATGTTACTTTTATGGTTCATCAGGGATTAATATACATTAGGTAATCCTACGGATCAAGTCAAGTAAATAAATCGTCTGGTTCAGAGTTAGATAACAAGTGAAGTCTAGGTGGATTCTTCCTCGGGTATTGTCGTAATCAATTGGTTTTCCCCACAAATATTTTCCCCAATTCATTCTCTTTGTCTTAGGGTCTTTAGCTTAGTAGTTAGTTAATTTTAGTTTAAACAATAAATTCTTTAAATCTTAGGTTAAATAATAGAAAGAGAGTTAGTATTAGTACTTCTGGTTCCTTTGGGTTCGACATTCCGGTCTTGCCACTAAACTATACTACTGTTCGATAGGTGCACTTGCCTCAATCGTTGTCGTAGTTAGTTTCTAGGCTCGATTATTCTTTATATAAATTTTTAAGACTCTGACACACGATCAATAAATTATCTATGTGATGGTATAATGTGTATATTGATTTGATTCAATGAATTAGTTGTATTGTACTTCGAACTTACTAAGCTTTGTAAAGCTTACTGTGTGATTTGTTTCTCTACTTTGTAGTGTCAGTGAAGCTAGCTCAGATCCGGGGATCGTCAGCATATCAATCACACTATCGGTAATCTATTTTGGTATTTTTGGAAAGATGTATATAGATTGAATATGGCATGTATAGGCTAGAAGTTATGTATGTTTTGTGATGTTTAATTCTTTCCATGTGATTTGGCTTGGAAGTGGGATAATGTTGAGTTTATGAATGAGTTATGAAAATGGTATATTTCTTGATTGTGTGGTTGATGAAAAGATGTGGGTTGAAGATGGTTTATGTTATGGATTACAGGATGTTTGATATGTACATGTTTTGAGATGTACAATTGTTACTTTGAATGGATTTATTGTGATGACATTAGGTATGGAAGTAAATGGTAATGTTGATGGTTATTGAGTACATGAAATGGTATGTTTGAGTGCATTTAAAAGCATGAATTGGCATTGTTATGAAGCTTGTTGGTAGACCCTTGTATGGGTGGGAAATTGGCATTGCAAATGGCCTGTTTTGCCTAAACGGTTATGGCACACGGGCGTGCCTAGTGACCGTGGGATAAAGTCAGTAGCTAGCCTAAGTATGCACGGCCACGGTACACGGACGTGCCTAGTAGCCGTGTGAATAAGTCAGTATATTACCTAAGAGTACACGGCCTTAGCACACGGGCGTGCCTGGTGGTCGTGTGAAGAAGTCAGAATACATGCTCTATTTTGACACGGCTTGGACACATGGGTGTGTCTGGTGATCGTGTGAGGCACACGGCCTGATTGCACGGGCGTGTGACCTCAACAGTGTTGAAGAATATTTGAAATTATGAGAACTATTGTAAGTGTTCAGTTTAGTCCCGACCCCTTCCTAGCATGTGTTTAAGGTCTCGTAGACCTCAATAAGGGACTATATGATTATGTTGTGATATGTTTTAATGATGATTGACTTCGTGTAGTTAATTGGATGAGAAATGTTCTGTTTGTTCGGTAATGCCTCTTAACCCTATTCCGGTGACGGTTTCGGGTTAGGGGTGTTACACGTGTGGTCCACTCGGCCCAAATTGGCCTTGGCCATGTGATCCATTTTTAAAGTAACCCATGCTAGCTCAATACTCATATATGTTTCCACTATTTACTTATATGTTCATTCAAAGCTGTCTACTTGAGTCATTATCACTAAATTATTTATATCTTGAGCTACAGAATTCCAAATTAAGATCCGCTTGATGTTTTTGAAACTAGAATCAAATAACTTTCTACCATAAAATTTTCAGAATTTATAGTTTATCAAATAAGTACAGTAAAATCTTTAAAGTTATCCCTATTCTTCTGTTTGACAGCTTCATCCTTTCCTTACTAAAAATTATTTATCTCTTAGTACAGAATTTAGATGATGTTTCTGTTTGTTTATCTTTAAAATATACTCATTAAGGATTTAAACATATTTGTTTAAGCCCCTAATTATTTTTTTTACAATTTTTGATGATTTTCCAAAGTCAGAATAGGAGAACCCAAAATCATTCTGACCTTGTCTCACAAAATTTATTATAACTTATGATTTACAATTCCATTGCTTACACTGTTTCTTCCGTGAAAGACTAGACTCAATAAAATTTAATTTCATATTTTATTCAACCTCTAACTAAATTTACACTATTTTTGATGATTTTTCAATTTTAGACTACTGCTGCTGTCCAAAACTGTTTTAGTGCAAAATGTTGATTTCCTAGTTTTTAACGCCTTTATTTCCTTTCTCTACAATTTTTCACATCATTTTCTCTTATTTCTCTTATTTCTCGACAGCAAGCAATTTTGGCTTTTCACCGAACCCCATTTTCTGTGTTTTGGGTACACACTTGGTATCGTTTTGATGCCTAATCACTCCCGAGCACTTCAAGGCCTAAAATCAAGATACTCAACATCAATTTAACGGATTTACAAGCGAATTGACAACCAATAAAGAATATAAACCCAACTTACTGCCAATGATAACCCTCCGTTTAACTATTGTTAAGACGAGAACACTGAATTCACCAGTCCGAGCCTCCCCCTACGCCCAAATCGCAGAGAAAAAACATTACCACTTCAGTCGCTAAGAGATTCATGACAGAAACAAAGAGAAACACTTACCGAAACTAAGCGAGCACTAACCGCGTGCGAAAACGAAGGAAAATAAATGGATTAGGGAAAAAATCAAGAAGAAGAAAAGAAGAGAAAGATGGAAAAACTCAGAGAATTTCAGCAAGAGGAGAGGGAGAAGAATAGACGGAGATTTTTTTTTGGAAAAGGGAGCCAAAATTCGGTTATGGAAAAAAAATTCTCGATAACCCCCAAAATCCCTTAACCTTCTCCCCTAATTCCCACTTCACATCCACTACTCAGAATCCCCCTATTACACAACTCTATCCCGAAATCTGAGCAAAATAATAATAATAATAATACCTTTGCTTGCGCAGGGATTCGAACACAAGACCTCCACCATAATAACACACCACTTAACCACCAGACCAGCAGGCCCATTCTAATGTAATTTACCCAACATTTAAACTTTAGCCCTTTCCACAAGGCTAAGGCTTTATTTATAAAAATACCAAAATTTTCCCAAGTAAGGCTTGAACTTGGGACCTCTCACTCACACCCAAAACACATAACCACTAAAGCAGATAGACATTGTGTGTCACACATACACGAAATCAAAAATTAAAATTTTGGGGCGTTACATATATATAATAAATTTCTCAATTCCACATATGTGACAACTTATTTCATCACAAAACTGATTCAATTGCACATTTACAACAATATACAATATTTTTAAAACTATCCAATTGTAACACCCCCAAACCCGGCCCACAAGTCCCGACCGAGTCTGGTTATGTCACTGCGGAAAGACGGTTGGAAATCTTTGACTTTAGAACAAAACCTGAAAATTCATTATCTCCGAAAATAAATTGTCCATTTAAAAATTATTAAATAATACAAGCTTGTTGAAAACTTCCGAATTAAAACATGGTTATAAATTACTATAATATGAACCTTGTGAAAAAAATGTTTCTGAATATAATGTAAACTTCAACCAAATTGAATAGAGTACTTTAAATAAAAAGGGGCCCTTATTACATCAAATAAAAGTCCAAAATACTGATAATATAATATACTTAAATAGAGTAAAACATCTTCTGCATGAAAATCTCCTTCTGCATGGGCCACCTTGTATCCACTCCAACCCGTCCACTAGTCACGACTCACCTGCGATGATTAAAAAGTTGGGTGAGTCATACAGACTCAATGTGTAAGTTAACCACCAAATCCACCCACATGCTAGCCACATAATATCCCAATTATCAAATGCAACAAGTAATATATATTCATTTTAACAATTACCACAATCTGAGCTTGGCCCACATTCAACTCATACTCAAATACTGGGCTAGGCCCATTTCTCAATAAACCACATATCAACTGGGCTTGGCTCATTTCCACGTATGTTCCCAAAACATACCTAACCACATGTCATATTGGGCTTGGCCCATTTCCATATTATTACAAAAATAATGCAACATGATTCCCAACCCAACCTAGGGTCCATCCGCTACACACCCCCTTATCCAAATTTACCACACACTGTGGGGACTATCGAGTCACCCTCTCCTTTTCCCTCCATAAAGGCAACCAATGCCATCCACGATGTAGCGTATAGCTAACATCAAACCAGGATGGAGCACACAAAGAATCCATCAAGCCACGATATGGCATAAAGCCCATATCAATCAAGGTAACCACGCGAACTAAATCGCAAAGATCCACAACGCGACCTCGATCGGCGCCAATCCATGATGTAGCACAAAGTGACATCAACCACGTACTCAAGTACACCCGCACCTTCTTTTCATATCCCACCCATGCACATGCCACATAAAATATATTCATGATAATGCATGCACATGCTTATTAATGTCCATAAACATACTCATAAACAAATAATCACACCGCAAATAGATCCGATACTAACTCGATCATCGCTATACCCTTTAGGGGTATATATATGGCACACTTATTACTGCACTTGTTAGTAAAACATATAACACATAAAACCCGAAAACAGTGGGTTAGTTACACACCTTATTACTAGGAGTTCTAGACTCTCGATCCTCGACGCTATCGTCTAGCGAAACTACGGCTTTTTGCCTAACATTTTCTGCTGTTGGCCCACACCCTGGTGGCCAATCTCGAACAGCAGAAACGGATCTCTTCTTGAACTTTGGGATGGGAACTTTCCTTGCCCACTTTGATCTAGTACTCGCATCCACGTCCATCGTAATCACTTAATCGTAATCCTTTGGTTAAACGTTATAATACAAGATCTCGAGCGAATAACTACAATTTAACTTACTTACAAACGATCTAAAATCTCAAAGGCTCCTCAGTACTCACTCACGATTTGCCCTAAAAAGAACATAGCCACTCTCCCAGTCAACACAATATTACATAATAAGGCCTAAGGCCGAATACCTTACCACTCTTACCTTGATGAGTCCAAACCACTCGAGATCTTCCTTTAGACTCCTTGGCGCTGGCTACAAACAAGCAAAACACAACACTTATAACCTATAGAGCATTCGGCCAACCAACACTAAGGCCAACCATTCGGTTTTGGCCACCAAAACAAAGAGCTAGAACACTTACCTCCAAGCTCTAAATGTCGACAGCACTACTCCTCACAGGTTCGGCACCGAGCTTGGCTAAATAAAAGAGAAAAGGTTTCGGCTTCACTACCAAATGAAGTTGGAGCATTCGGCCCACACAAGGTGCTGTTATGGGGTTTTGAAAAGAGTTTGAGAAAGGAATGGGGGTTCGGTCAAAGCGCAAATAGGGAAGGGAAAGAAGAAAACAAAAGAAATATTTGACCACAAAGGCCAAAGGAGAAATCGGCACACCAAGAGGGAGAGGCAAAAGACTTGATGAATAATTAGCACTCTACCCTCCCCTATTTATAGCATTCGGCCAACCCCCCTAGAAGACTCCCAGATTCGGCCAACACCTTCCTAGCCACTAATTCAATTCCATTTGAATTAGTTCAATTCAAAAACAAATTGAATTGCTCCACCATTATCCCATTTATCAATAAAAAAAAACAAATAAATAATAATTATCCCATACTTCTAAATAACTAAATAGATAAAAAAAAACATAATCCTCATCTAAATCAAAGTCTTCTAGCCGTCCAACACCTTCCAATTTGCTGCCCAAAATATTAAAAAAAAAATCAAAACTCCAAATGCCACACACCAGGTTCGAACCTGGGACCAATTGCCGCACACCTTGCCCCCAACGCCCAGGCCACTCAGCCACATTGAATTTCATGCTAGAAACCCCCAACATTTTATTTTAAACCCTCTCTAATCAAGCCCATAACCACCAACAAAAATTAAAACGCCAACTGCAGCTCCAGGCGCTCGAACCCGCGCCTTATCACTCCTCCAGCGCCTAAGTGCCGCACGAGCACCACTCCACCAGCCCATCTTTCTTGTCCGAATTCCTCACCATATACCTTTAAGGCCTTACAAAGCCCAACGCCCAAAATAAAACGCCAAATGCTTCTTCGGCCCCTCGAAACCGCGACCTCTCTCCCCTCCAGCGCCTAAGTAGCGCCCAAGAGCCATTCCGCCAATTGGACTTCCATGTCCATCAACTTGGACATTTATTTTTAAGGCCTACTTAGCCCAGTCCCTTGACGCAAAAATAAAACAAAATCGCTGCCGCTTGGACTCGAACCCTGGCCCCCCTTGCACCTTGAGGCGTTACCTTCCAAGCTCTAAAGTGGCGCCTCCCTTGCCACTCTGCCAAGCCATTTCTTGCGTCTTAATCCCCCAAATATTTCTTTTAAGACCCCTATAGCCCAGCTCCCCTTTTTAACACTAAAAATCAAAAATTTCCTAAGTCATCCCTTACCTTCTAGGGTTCTCCAACTCCTTAAAATCCATCCAACTTTACCCTAAGCCTGCTAAACACTCGAGTTATGCTCCAAACGCATAACCCCTAAATCAGGGTGTTACAATTCTACCCTCCTTAAAAATAATTTCGTCCTCGAAATTACTTTACTAACAAACGTCCATACAACCTATCTTACCACCTTACGCTTATGCTGCGCACTCTGATCTTACTAAGGCTATCGTACCTACACAATCTCTAAGTTCATGCTCAAAATTCGAAACACCTCTCTTAGCATCACAGAAAAGGCTAACTCATAAGCAAACAAAGTAATTAAAGCATGTACCAAAGCAAAGGAGCTTACCTAAAATCACATCCTTGGTTGACTCCGACTAGAACCATTTCTTCCATGACTTGAACCACGACCCATCGTCGCTCGAGGACAATTCTTAACTAAATGTGCCTTAGATCCGCACCGAAAACATTCTTTACTATTTCCCCAACACTCTCCTGTGTGAGGTCTTCCACATCGAGCACAGGTATGATTCCGATCCACTGGTACAAGTGCATGCACAGGATTCTCGATCCTTGGTCTTTTCTGGGCATTACCCAACGATACTGATGGTCCAATATTTCTCTTATTCTCGTTCCTATTCTTTTCTCGGTTTTCTCTTATAGTCTTCTTAACTTCTTCAGCTATACGAGCTTTCTCCACTAGCACCGCTGAAGTCTCTCTCCCTGCGAGAGCAATCACCATTCGAAGTTCATCTCGCAATCCGTCCTCAAACCGGACGCACCTCTCATGTCGGTGGCCACAATTCCCTTAGCATACGGGCTTAACCGCACAAATTCCGCTTCGTACTCATTATCGACTTACTTCCTTGTACTAGATTTAGAAACGCTTTCCTTTGCGAGTCCAAATAACTGGCTCCTACGTACTTTCCTTCAAACTTTTCCTTAAAGAAATCCCAATCCAGTCGATCTGCCGGTACACCTTGTTTGACAGTGAACCACCAACGATAAGCTTCGTCGCGAAGTAATGAAACAACACCTTTCAGCTTTTCTTCGTTGGTACAGTCCAAATCGTCCATGATTCTTTCGACTGCTTCTAGCCAATATTCCGCTACGTTCGGAGCTACTCCAGATACCCCTCTAAAGATCTCAGCTCCGTTCGATCTAAGCCTTTCCGACACTGACTTTCGAGTTCCATTTCCCCTACTAGCTCTTGCCACTTGCTGTAGCACTCGTAGCATGGCCCGCGATACTGCGTCATCTTCTGCTATCTGATCTTGCTCTTCTACGTCCACAGCTGGCGGCACTTCACTTTCTGACTCATGGCCAGACCCTACGGGTTCTGAAGCTGCCATTCTACCTCTACCGCGTCCCCTAGAGTTCATCTCTATCGTCGCAATTTAATCTGATTAACAAGTTTTATGCATTAGTATTTGTTCCACTGTTTAACCACGAACAATTTTATGAAAAGAATTTCTAGAGGTAGTTCTTTCGATCACACAAATTTTCAGTTCAAGTTTACTACCCTAGTTCAAGAATCACATTCACACACACATCCGTTCATCAACAAGAACACATTCCTCCCTCATAAAAGGCACATTCTGTAACACCCTGAATTAGGGGTTATTTGTAAATTAAATAAATTTCATGTGGACTTCAAGAAATAAATAAATATTATTTTATTTAGCATGATTTAGGGTCTAGAAATAACCCTGATTTAGGTCGAATTTGGGTTAAAAAAAGAATTAAATTAAAGTACTTAAAAGGAGGAGCTAGGTGGAGATAGGGTTTAAATAAAAATTGAGGAAACATGACACAAGAATGCATTTGGTGTAGTGGTGGGGTGCGTCTAAGGGAGGGTTACAAGGGAGGAGGTTCGATCCGTGGGCGTGACAAGGGAATTGTTTTTGGCGTTAAAGGAAGGGCCCGGTAAGGAAGGCCTTAAAGAAATTTTGGGTAAGGTTCATGGCATGAAAGTTTAATGAGGAGAAGTGGCAAAGGGCGTTGGAGAGTGAGGGTCGCAGTGAGGACTCGGTTCGACTCATGGTAGGCGCAATGACGTTGTTTTTTAGGCTTTGGCGTTGAAAGGAAAAAGGGCCCAGATTATAAAGGCTTTATAAAAATGGAGAAGGGATTTGACATGAAAGTCGGGTTGGAAGAGTTGGTTTGGGGCGCTTAAAAGGAGGTTCTTTTCTCTTCTTTGTGGGTCAGTCAGTCATTGGTTCGAATAATACCAAAGAAAGATCTTGGATTTTTTTATTTTTGTATTTTTTTCTTCTTCCTTCTTTGTCTTTGGCGTATAAAGGGGAATTTGGTTCAATTTAGGACTCCTAATTAGGCATATTTTTATGTCATAATTAGTCGGAAGAGGGGGAATTTTAGTGTTTTATTTGCTATTAAATTGTTGAGGGGATTAGGAGATTAAAGCTAGATTTATTTTGTGATAATTCAAGGCTAAAAATTATCACAAAATAAAGAGAATTTGGCCAGCTTTGGGACTCAGTAGGGTCATCCATAATTATTTTACAGCAAAGAAGGGCCAAAAGTTCTTTAATTTTTCTCTTCTCTTTCTCACTTGTTACTGCCAAAATTCCCCTAAGCAATTGCTCAATTCTCCAGCTTCTTTTCTTCTTCTTTTACAAGCCGAAAACCCCCTTGAACGCCTACCACCTTGCTTTGCCAAAATCTCCCCTGGACAAACCGCCCAAAATCTCTCAAAATTCCAGCATCATCTCTTGTTTTCCTTAGCTGAATCTACTCCCCTATTTGGTGCGCTTTTGCCGAACATCAAAGCAAAGGGTGCTCTTTTTCTTCAATCGGTTAGAACAGAGGAAGCTTTAGGGAATTATTTTTCAAGGAAAGTCGGTAAGCACATTCGGCTAAAGGCCTTTCAATTAAAAATTCTATGATTAAATGCCGAAACTAACGTATGCCATGGATTTAGGGACTAAGTTAGGCTTCGGGATTTGATTGGAAATCAAATCCATTCAAGGGACAAAAATCTAGTGTTGTAGATCGGATCTTCGGGATCTAGGAATTTCGGTATAAAACAGGTGTGTAAACTCTTTACACACTTTATTATTAAACTTACAATATTATTGTCTTGTGTATGAATTTTGGTAGTGACCTATGATATGCTTGTGGGCTTAATCATGGATTCCGGGTAAGTCCCCTAATTTGTGATTTTGATATATGATTTGTATGCCATCACATGATGATTAAATGCTATGATATGATTTATGAAATTTTTATTAAAGCATGTGATGGTGGGATTGATGAGAGGAGGGGGATGAAATATGGACTGTCGTCAGTGGTTTTGACCACAAGATGGGTTGGCCCCATCAGATTATTTGTGACCTATGGTCATCAGTGGTTTTGACCACAACGATTGAATATTTGCGACTAAGTCCCAGTGGTTTGGTACCACCAGTGGTTTTGACCACACTTTGATATTTTGTGACCTATGGTCATCGGTGGTTTTGACCACACGCGATGGGTTGGCCCCATCATCGATTTGTGACTCTAAGTCATCGAGTGGTTTTGACCACCAAAGGGTTTTGACCACACGGGGTAGAAAAGAAGTATGGATGGTTAGGTTGGGTTGCATGTGCATGTTTATTAATGACTTGTGTATGAGTTACTTTACCGGGTGGGGATTACACACTTGAGTCTTGGTGACTCACCCTTTCCCTTAACATTTTGCGGATGAGTAGACCATGCGGAGATGGAGCCGGATGGACTCGAGGTGGCCATGCAATGGACATTTTAATAGATGAACTTGGATTTTGTTTTATCTTATTTTTATGGTTGGTTTTGTCTTAATTAAGTTGTAATAAGGCCTCCTAGAATTATTTTATTATTGTTACATGCTTTGAATATTTGTTTAAACTATTTAATTATGTTAAAAATGAATTCACATGTTTTTCCCAATCAAACGTAAAATGTTTTAAAAATGCCATCGGGCACATTTGCAATCTATAAACAACCCGACTTAATGAATATTTCTAAGCAACACTAAGTATGGTTTTTAACAAGAGACTTGAAAACACAAGGTTTTCAACAAAACTTAAATCGGTTTTAAAATGGTTCTCAAATTGTTTTCTCGTAGCAAACCAAATTCGGTCGTAGCGTTTGGGCGGGTTTGGGGTGTTACAAATGGTATCGAGCCAGTTCAAAGCTCTATTGTGGGGCCCAAGGCCCAAAAATGTTTTAGTAGGCCTTTTGAATTGTTTTTGGGTTTTTAAGCGGATGGCCCGAGTCTCCTGCACCAATCCGCCCAGTAAGTACATCTAAACCTTTTTGTGAAATATATTCTGTAGAAGGGTAGGAAGCATGGAACGTAGATAGACTTATAGGACTTGGACCCTAAGGCTAGATTGCTCAAACACGCATGAAGCATAAGACTTAAGGAACTAAACCAACCTATGACTTAGTCAATGAGCTGGGGTGTGGTAACCTGTGACGCATGTCTAGGATTGGGTCGGGAAGAGCACAGTATTTAAGCAGATCCTCGTGACTCACCTCCTCTTCGCAGTATCCTACCTGGTGCGTAGCTTTGGTTCACCCTGACCAGGAGGGCTCTCACATAGGCTAAACACAATGATTAAAACCCAAAAAGGGAATTAACCATGTTTTCGAAATAGAATGAAACAACAAACCCTAATGTTTTCAAAACTTGTGCAATAACTTTCTCAAATCCTAGAACATTACTTTTACAACGTTTTTCTCGAAAAACTTGACTTGTGAAAAATTACAAAAATACCCTTAGGAGTAAAATTACCAAAATGCCCCTGACCCATAAAATATTAATTCAATAGTTTTGCCCAAAAATTTTAACTATTTTACAAATATTCAACAACTTAGCTTTGGAAATCATCAGCAAAATATTTTGGTTCTAGAAAATTACGAAAATACCCCTGTAGGAAAAAGACGAAAATACCCCTGGGATAGAAATGGGCAGAAATGTCCGATGAGTGAATAGGTATGGAAAGTACTAAGGAATGGATGCATGAACTTCTTTGTGTGAATTAGGATAGGAAAGAAGACTGGAACATTGTTTGCTCGAAAGAATCTCTGATTAAATCTTATCCATAAAATTTCTTCGCGAGTAATAAAGTGAAACAAATGCTAACGCATAAAATTTTTCTTAATCGATTAAAAGCGCGGTCGATAGAATGAGTTCTAGAGGACGTGGGCGCCGTGGGCGTGGTAGGGGTAGGATGACGGTGTCCGAACCCGTCAGTCGTGGACAAGGTTACGAAAATGAGGTACCACCGCCACCACCACCTCCTACTTTTAGAGTGAGGAGCCGGATCGCACCCAGGTGGCGAGTCGGTATCGCAAGTCGTGTGTTGCGAGTCTTGGAGATGGTGGTGAGGCGGGTGGAAATGTGGGAGCTCGGAAATCTGTTCCCGGCGACTCCGATCTAACGGAGCGGAGGTATTCCGAGGTGTGTCGGGAGTGGCACCTAGTGCGCAGAATCATCAAGCTAGAGTCAACCGAAAGGATCATGGATGATCTTGACTTTGACCGAGGAAGAAAAGTCAGAAAGAGCGGCGACGCTTCTAAAGGATGAGGCGTATCAGTGGTGGCTTACGGTTCGAGATGGGGCTACAGCAGATGATTTGACTTGGGAGTATTTCAGAACCACCTATCAGAAGAAGTATGTGGGTACTAGCTACGTAGATGCACAAATGAAAGGCTTTCTTGAACTGGTCCAAGGCAATAAGGCGTTGGCGGAGTATGAGGCCGAATTCCTTCGGTTGAGTAGGTATGCTCGTGGTATTGTGGGTACCGAGCATGAACGCTGTGTTAGATTCGAGGATGGGCTGAGAGATGAGCTGAGGATGATGATAGCTCCACAACAGGAACGAGAGTTTGCTGTTCTTGTGGAGAAGTCTAAAGTTCTTTGAGGAGTAAGACAGTCCATTGCGGAACCAAGAACGGAATTGGAATAAGAGAAGCTCGGAACCTTCAAGGTTCTTGGGTAATGAATGAAGAGGAGGCGAAGTTTGATGGGTCGGATCAAATCGCTAGGCTCGCTGCTTAATACCCAATGGCCGCCACAATGTGCTCGGTGGTGTGGCAAGCCTCACAAGGGTGAGTGTTGGAGTGGTAATCGAGGGTGCTTTGAGTGTGGATCATTCGATCACCGTAAGGGATTGTCCTCGAAAGTTAGCTAGGAATCAACCGAGGGTCGAACCGTGCTCAGGTTAGAAACGAAGGACCACCACAGAGGGGTCGAGGTGCAGCTAGAAATAATGATAATGTTAGCAGGCATGGTCGAGGTGCTGACGGTGCGGCGAGGCAACCAAGGTTGGTTTATGCGGTTGGTCGTCGCGAAGAGGAAGATGTGCGGACATGACAACGGGTAAGTTTCTTATTTTTGGAATACCCTCAATTGTCTTGGTTATGGTCACGTTAGTTCATTCTTAAGTTGCTAGTAAAGTGTATGAAACTTGGATTATGAACGTAGGGAATGTTTCTAGAAAGTATGATAGATTATTAAGATCAGAGTGCGCAAAGATAAGCATAGCACGGTGAGTAAAGATGTACGGTTATTCGTTAGTAAGTAATTTTGAGGACGAAATTATTTTAAGGGGGGTAGAACTGTAACACCCTGAATTAGGGGTTATTTGTAAATTAAATAAATTTCATGTGGACTTCAAGAAATAAATAAATATTATTTTATTTAGCATGATTTAGGGTCTAGAAATAACCCTGATTTAGGTCGAATTTGGGTTAAAAAAAAGAATTAAATTAAAGTACTTAAAAGGAGGGAGCTAGGTGGAGATAGGGTTTAAATAAAAATTGAGGGAAACATGACACAAGAATGCATTTGGTGTAGTGGTGGGTGCGTCTAAGGGAGGGTTACAAGGAGGAGGTTCGATCCGTGGAAGCGACAAGGGGAATTGTTTTTTTGGCGTTAAAGGAAGGGCCTGTAAAGGAAGGCCTTAAAGAAATTTTGGGTAAGGTTCATGGCATGAAAGTTTAATGAGGAGAAGTGGCAAAGGACGTTGGAGAGTGAGGGTCGCAGGTGAGGACTCGGGTTCGACTCATGGTAGGCGCAATGACGTTGTTTTTTAGGCTTTGGCGTTGAAAGGAAAAAGGGCCCAGATTATAAAGGCTTTATAAAAATGGAGAAGGGATTTGACATGAAGTCGGGTTGGAAGAGTTGGTTTGGGGCGCTTAAAAGAGGTTGCTCACTCACTGCAGGGACAGTCATTTCGGTTCGAATAATACCAGCAGCATCTTGGATTTTTTTTTTTTTTTTGTATTTTTTTTCTTCTTCCTTCTTTGTGCTGGCGTATAAAGGGGGAATTTGGTTCAATTTAGGACTCCTAATTAGGCATATTTTTATGTCATAATTAGCTGGAAGAGGGGGAATTTTAGTGTTTTATTTGCTATTAAATTGTTGAGGGGATTAGGAGATTAAAGCTAGATTTATTTTGTGATAATTCAAGGCTAAAAATTATCACAAAATAAAGAGAATTTGGCCAGCTTTGGGACTCCGTAGGGGCTGTCCATAATTATTTTACAGCAAAGAAGGGCCAAAAGTTCTTTAATTTTTCTCTTCTCTTTCTCACTTGTTACTGCTAAAATTCCCTAAGCAATTGCTCAATTCTCCACTTCTTTTCTTCTTCTTTACAAGCCGAAACCCCTTGAACGCCTACCACCTTGCTGCCAAAATCTCCCCAGACAAACTGCCCAAAATCTCTCAAAATTCCAGCATCATCTCTTGTTTTCCTTAGCTGAATCTACTCCCCCTATTTGGTGCAGTTTTGGCCGAACATCAAAGCAAAGGGTGCTCTTTTTCTTCAATCGGTTAGAACAGGGAAGCTTTCGGGAATTATTTTTCAAGGAAAGTCGGTAAGCACATTCGGCTAAAGGCCTTTCAATTAAAAATTCTATGATTAAATGCCGAAACTAACGTATGCCATGGATTTAGGGACTAAGTTAGGCTTCGGGATTTGATTGGAAATCAAATCCATTCAAGGGACAAAAATCTAGTGTTGTAGATCGGATCTTCGGGATCTAGGAATTTCGGTATAAAACAGGTGTGTAAACTCTTTACACACTTTATTATTAAACTTACAATATTATTGTCTTGTGTATGAATTTTGGTAGTGACCTATGATATGCTTGTGGGCTTAATCATGGATTCCGGGTAAGTCCCCTAATTTGTGATTTTGATATATGATTTGTATGCCATCACATGATGATTAAATGCTATGATATGATTTATGAAATTTTTATTAAAGCATGTGATGGTGGGATTGATGAGAGGAGGGGATGAAATATGGATCGCGTCCGATGGTTTTGACCACAAGATGGGTTGGCCCCATCAGATTATTTGTGACCTATGGTCATCGGTGGTTTTGACCACAACGATTGAATATTTGCGACTAAGTCCCAAAGTGGTTTGGTACCACCAAAGGTTTTGACCACACTTTGATATTTTGTGACCTATGGTCATCGGTGGTTTTGACCACACGATGGGTTGGCCCCATCATCGAGTTTTGTGACTCTAAGTCATCAGTGGTTTTGACCACCAGTGGTTTTGACCACACGGGGTAGAAAAGAAGTATGGATGGTTAGGTTGGGTTGCATGTGCATGTTTATTAATGACTTGTGTATGAGTTACTTTACCGGGTGGGGATTACACACCGAGTCTTGGTGACTCACCCTTTCCTTTAACATTTTGCGATGAGTAGACCATGAGATGGAGCCGGATGGACTCGAGGTGGCCATGCAGTGGACATTTTAATAGATGAACTTAGATTTTGTTTTATCTTATTTTTATGGTTGGTTTTGTCTTAATTAAGTTGTAATAAGGCCTCCTAGAATTATTTTATTATTGTTACATGCTTTGAATATTTGTTTAAACTATTTAATTATGTTAAAAATGAATTCACATGTTTTTCCCAATCAAACGTAAAATGTTTTAAAAATGCCATCGGGCACATTTGCAATCTATAAACAACCCGACTTAATGAATATTTCTAAGCAACACTAAGTATGGTTTTTAACAAGAGACTTGAAAACACAAGGTTTTCGACAAAACTTAAATCGGTTTTAAAATGGTTCTCAAATTGTTTTCTCTGTAGCAAACCAAATTCGGTCGTAGCGTTTGGGCCGGGTTTGGGGTGTTACACATTCAGTGGTATCCTCCACACACATTCACTATTCGGGCATTTCTGCCTGTTTCTACCCCAGGGGTATTTCCGTCATTTTGTCCTACAGGGACATTTTCGTCATAAACCAGAGTGATTCAAAGACTTTAATAAGTCAGGATCTTTTTGAAATTCCAAAATTGAAGAGTATTTTCGAAAATTTCACAAATTGAAGGTATAATAGGTTTTTGGTAACCAGGGGTATTTTGGTAATTTTGTCAATCAGGGTAATTTTGTGAATTTCCAAATTCAGGGTTATTATTTTGAAATACAGAAAATTGGATGCTTTTGCAATGTAAGAAAATTTTATTAAGTTTGGGGTTAAACCAGAAATTTTGAAAGTCAGAGGCATTTTAGTAATTTTCAACATAGGGGTATTTTTGTAATTTTGCTGCTAGGGCATTTTGGCAATTTTGGGTAAATCGAGACAATGTTGTTCAAAACCAGATTTAGGGTTTACAAACCAAAAAGGGTAAATTTGAAAATTTTAAAACCCAGAATTTTTAAAACAGCTAGGCTAATCCCTTTCGGGTTTTAATAATTGGTTTAGCCTATGAACAAGTCCTTTTGGTTAAGGTGAACCGTAGCTACGCACCAGGTAGGATTCCAGCGAAGAGGAGGTGAGTCACGAGGACTGCTTAAGTACCAGGCTCTTCCGGATCCACTCCTAGACATGCGCACAATGGTTGCCACACCTTAACTTGGCGACTTAATCACAGGTTTGTTTATTAGGCACTTTAAATCTTATGCGCGTGTTCGAGTAGACTAGTCCTAGGGTCCAATAGCCCTATCATTCTATTCTACGAGCCCAAACTAAGCCCATAACAGTTCATATAACAAGCTACTTCACAAGTCTGAAGTACTTACCTGGTGGACTCGGGCCGGAGGTACAGGTGCCATGTCAGAATAACTTGAAAAATTTCTTAAAAGCCCACTTTGAAAATGTTTTTGGGCCCAAAACCCTCAAAGCCGAGTTTTGAACCGGGCTCTGATACCAAACTGTAACACCCCCAAACCCGGCCCACAAGTCCCGACCGAGTCTGGTTATGTCACTGCAGAAAGACGGTTGGAAATCTTTGACTTTAGAACAAAACCTGAAAATTCATTATCTCCGAAAATAAATTGTCCATTTAAAAATTATTAAATAATACAAGCTTGTTGAAAACTTCCGAATTAAAACATGGTTATAAATTACTATAATATGAACCTTGTGAAAAAAATGTTTCTGAATATAATGTAAACTTCAACCAAATTGAATAGAGTACTTTAAATAAAAAGGGGCCCTTATTACATCAAATAAAAGTCCAAAATACTGATAATATAATATACTTAAATAGAGTAAAACATCTTCTGCATGAAAATCTCCTTCTGCATGGGCCACCTTGTATCCACTCCAACCCGTCCACTAGTCACGACTCACCTGCGATGATTAAAAAGTTGGGTGAGTCATACAGACTCAGTGTGTAAGTTAACCACTGAAATCCACCCACATGCTAGCCACATAATATCCCAATTATCAAATGCAACAAGTAATATATATTCATTTTAACAATTACCACAATCTGAGCTTGGCCCACATTCAACTCATACTCAAATACTGGGCTAGGCCCATTTCTCAATAAACCACATATCAACTGGGCTTGGCTCATTTCCACGTATGTTCCCAAAACATACCTAACCACATGTCATATTGGGCTTGGCCCATTTCCATATTATTACAAAAATAATGCAACATGATTCCCAACCCAACCTAGGGTCCATCCGCTACACACCCCCTTATCCAGCCTACCACACACGAGGGGACTATCGAGTCACCCTTTCCTTTTCCCTCCATAAAGGCAACCAATGCCATCCACGATGTAGCGTATAGCTAACATCAAACCACGAAGGAGCACACAGCAATCCATCAAGCCACGATATGGCATAAAGCCCATATCAATCAAGGTAACCACGCCAACTAAATCGCAAAAGATCCACAACGCGACCTCGGTCGCCGCGCAATCCACGATGTAGCACAAAGTCGACATCAACCACGCACTCGAAGTACACCCGCATTCTTCTTTTCATATCCCACCCATGCACATGCCACATAAAATATATTCATGATAATGCATGCACATGCTTATTAATGTCCATAAACATACTCATAAACAAATAATCACACTGCAATAGATCCGATACTAACCTGATCATCGCTATACCCTTTAGGGGTATATATGGCACACTTATTACTGCACTTGTTAGTAAAACATATAACACATAAAACCCGGAAACAGTGGGTTAGTTACACACCTTATTACTAGGAGTTCTAGACTCTCGATCCTCGACGCTATCGTCTAGCGAAACTACGGCTTTTTGCCTAACGTTTTCTGCTGTTGGCCCACACCCTGGTGGCCAATCTCGAACAATGAGAACGGATCTCTTCTTAAACTTTGGGATGGGAACTTTCCTTACCCACTTTGACTCGGTACTCGCATCCACGCCCATCGTAATCACTTAATCGAATCCTTTGGTTAAACGTTATAATACAAGATCTCAAAGCGAATAACTACAATTTAACTTACTTACCAAACGATCTAAAATCTCAAAGGCTCCTCTGTACTCACGTCGATTTGCCCCTAAAAGAACATAGCCACTCTTCTGGTCAACACAATATTACATAATAAGGCCTAAGGCCGAATACCTTACCACTCTTACCTTGATGAGTCCAAACCACTCGAGATCTTCCTTTAGACTCCTTGGCGCTACTGGCTACAAACAAGCAAAACACAACACTTATAACCTATAGAGCATTCGGCCAACCAACACTAAGGCCAACCATTCGGTTTCGGCCACCAAAACAAAGAGCTAGAACACTTACCTACAAGCTCTAAATGTCGACAGCACTACTCCTCACAGGTTCGGCACCGAGCTTGGCTAAATAAAAGAGAAAAGGTTTCGCTTCACTACCAAATGAAGTTGGAGCATTCTGCCCACACAAGGTGTCATTATGGGGTTTTGAAAAGAGTTTGAGAAAGGAATGGGGTTCCGGTCAAAGCGCAAATAGGGAAGGGAAAGAAGAAAACAAAAGAAATATTTGACCACAAAGGCCAAAGGAGAAATCGGCACACCAAGAGGGAGAGGCAAAAGACTTGATGAATAATTAGCACTCTACCCTCCCCTATTTATAGCATTCGGCCAACCCCCCTAGAAGACTCCCAGATTCGGCCAACACCTTCCTAGCCACTAATTCAATTCCATTTGAAGTAGTTCAATTCAAAAACAATTTGAATTGCTCCACCATTATCCCATTTATCAATAAAAAAAAACAAATAAATAATAATTATCCCATACTTCTAAATAACTAAATAGATAAAAAAAACATAATCCTCATCTAAATCAAAGTCTTCTAGCCGTCCAACACCTTCCAATTTGCTGCCCAAAATATTAAAAAAGAAATCAAAACTCCAAATGCCACACACCAGGTTCGAACCTGGGACCAATTGCCGCACACCTTGCCCCCAACGCCCAGGCCACTCGGCCACATTGAATTTCATGCTAGAAACCCCCAATATTTTATTTTAAACCCTCTCTAATCAAGCCCATAACCACCAACAAAAATTAAAACGCCAACTGCAGCTCCAGCGCCGAACCCGCGCCTTATCACTCCTCCAGCGCCTAAGTGCCGCATTTGAGCACCACTCCACCAGCCCATATTTCTTGTCCGAATTCTCACCATATACCTTTAAGGCCTTACAAAGCCCAACGCCCAAAATAAAACGCCAAATGCTTCTCCTACCCCTCGAACCGCGACCTCTCTCCCCTCCAGCGCCTAAGTAGCGCCCAAGAGCCATTCCGCTAATTGGACTTCCATGTCCATCAACTTGACATTTATTTTTAAGGCCTACTTAGCCCAAATCCTTTGACGCAAAAATAAAACAAAATCGCCGCCGCTTGGACTCGAACCCCAGCCCCCTTGCACCTTGAGGCGTTACCTTCCAAGCTCTAAAGTGGCGCCTCCTTGCCACTCTGCGCCAAGCCATTTCTTGCGTCTTAATCCCCAAATATTTCTTTTAAGACCCCTATAGCCCAAATCTCCTTTTTAACACTAAAAATCAAAAATTTCCTAAGTCATCCCTTACCTTCTAGGGTTCTCCAACTCCTTAAAATCCATCCAACTTTACCCTAAGCCTGCTAAACACTCGAGTTATGCTCCAAACGCATAACCCCTAAATCAGGGTGTTACACCAATTTAGTCCTTATCATTAACAATCAATTCAAACAACCTCAATTCAGCTCATTTTATCATTTCCAACTTACCTTATGATCTTACCATGCAACACAGTTCATAAGCGCAACAATTGAAAAGGTTTGAATTATAGAAATACAAACCGACGACCTTATTCTTTCCCTTCTTTTTCGAGGAATCCAAGTTGTCGTTAGCTACGGATTAACATAAATATACAAAATCGTCAATATACAGTCAATTCTACACTCAATTGTAAATTTACACAAATGTTACATTTTATTCAATTTAGCCCCTAAAAAAACTAGCCTAACTTTCAATTTAGAACTCAAAACTTCACCCCGATTTCACTATATTCCAATTTGGACCTCTTATTCCTCGTTTCTAGCACCAGTTTAAGAAATCATCAATAACATCTCTTAAAAACTTTAACAGTTTTAAGAAATAACACACGGGTCAACTAGATTAAGCTCCCAGGATTTTAGAAACATAAAAATTATAAGAAAAAGACTAAATTGCACTAACCAACTGAAGATCAAAGATTGAAACCCTTAATAGCCAAAACTTTTCCTCTCTTTTTCTTGTTCTTGTTTTTTTTGCATGAAAAAGATAAGAAATGTGTTTTGTTTCTCCACTATCTTTGTTTTATCATATTTCATTATTAAGTTTTATTTAATTAATTAAAATTTATAACATTCATCCTTACAAAACCTACCACCATCTACTTTCATTTATGTAGTGTTATAATTGCCACTTAAGTCCCTTATTAAAGTTCTAATTAAAGATTCTCTAGCAAATTTTGAACTTTTACCGCGTTTACAATTTAGTCTCTACACCTTAAATAATCACTAATTTGATAAAATTACCTATCCAAAATTCAATTCACCTATAAAATAGAATTTTGTAAATATTTTTAAATATTTTACGGGTTCGATTTAAGGAAACGAGGTCTCAAAACTGCATTTTTTGACACCATTAACTTTAGGATCGTTGCACTTATACCATAATTAACTATCAATTAAATAACATTACCATACCAAACCTTAATATATTTCTATACTAGCCTATACAGTTTACTGAAATGGCATTTCAGAATTGGAGTTTCCAACACCACTGGAAATCGAGTCGTTACATGTCCCTTTCAATCACTGACACTACCACCGCCACTTTTTACGGTGATCTAAGGCCACCAAAAGGTAGTCAGCACCGTACCAATAAGCGTACCATTTTTGTCTCGATATTGATACATACCAATGTCAATGTGTTTCGGTGTACCATTTTTGTAACACCTCGTACTTAACCCGATCGCAGAATCTAAATGTATGGCATCACATTACGTTGTCGAATCAACTCACACTAACTTTTATTTCATTTATCATTGTGATAGGAAATCAAAGAAATTAAATCTCATACATTTCAAACTATACAAATAAATATGTTCAATGATCGTCAAATAAAGTCATTTAATGCATTTAGGAATTGAACATAATCAAATTTGAAGTTAAGTTTCAAATTTAAACTCTAAATGACAAAGTCCAATAGTGTATTTCGAGACAATGACACTATGTCTCGAGACAGGTTTTTCCAATTTCATTATTTTTGCTTTAATGTGGATATGTCTCGAGACACTGGGTTCATGTCTCGAGACTAGATCTTCCATGTCTCAAGACAGGGCTAGAGACACAAATCCTCTATTTTATTAATTTAGCTTCAATGTTTGGATGCCACGAGATAAGGGGTTCTTGTCTCGAGGCCTGGAACATGGAAAATCTATTTTAGCTCCAATGTTCCCTTGTCTCGAGACATAAGTCACCTATTCTCAAGACCTAAAGCAACGAAATGCACCAAATGATCACTTTTATTCTTGTGGTCTCAAGACATGTTAGTGCTATCTCGAGACACTAACGCAAAATGGCCCAAAATGTACATTTCCAAGCATGAAACTTACCACCTATTACACATTTAACTTATGTCATTATATAACCAAATACATAAACATCAATTTGACATATTTAAACATAATCACATATACTTCCTAATAGGACAATTAATGTATCATATCCTAGCCAAGTAAATTACACACTAGCACTTATAAACATACATATTCATCAACTAATTGAGCATAGAAATCCATCATTTTAAACTTTATAAAGTCAATTACCAAAACATACCAATCCATCAAAATAATGCATTAAGCCACAAGATTCAACTTAGGTACATGCCATTAGTTATGATTATACCAACAAAAGAACGCGAACTTGACCCGAGTTAAGTTAAGCTAAGCTACTAACCTTGGATCCTTTACTACTTTAATCTATTAGGAACCTGTCCTAGACCTATGCACGGAAAACAAACATAATCATATGCGGAGTATTGAATGCTCATAGGTGCTAACATAATTTAAATTAAATATATTTAAATAATGAAACATAATTAAGAAACACCTATTTATATAAAATCAATCCAATTAACCTGTAACAGTCCGGTTTATACCTTAGTCGGAACAGTGGTTTCGAGACCACAAATCTGAGTCCGCATAATATTTTAATATTATTTTCTGTGCCTATGATATATGATAAAGCATGTGTTAAAGTTTCGTAAGTTAATTTGTCCGTCTGTGTGTTTAATTTGACGAAATGATTAAATTATATTAAATGTAAAACTAGCATGCTATTTGTTAAAGTACCTATGTGTTGTGGCTTTTTAAATAAGGAAGCCTTATGTGGTAATTTAGCCAATTACAAGATAGTGGGTAATTAAATGACAAAATAACCTTATTGTTATTTGTCTTATATGTTTAATGAATGGATAAAATAGTAAAATGCATAATAATATGTTTGTAATAAAATAAACAAATGAAAAGATGAATGTTATCATCTTTGGGGGTGCCGAAAATCAAACAAAAGAAAAATAAAGAAGAAGCTGGGGCATTCGATACTCATTAAGCAAAATTAAGGTATGTGTTGAGTATGATTTTTGATGATTTTTATGTTTTTGAGATTGTTGCTTAGTCTACTATCAAGCCCATGTTGTAATTTGAAGAAATGATAATGTTCATGAAATGTGTCATTGATGTAATGGTGAGCTTTGTGATGAGTTTAGGTGTTAAATGAAAGATATGTGTTAAATGAACATGCTTTGTTCTTGAAATTTTGATGAATTTAGCTAATTAGGGCTAAATTGAGAAAATAGCAATTTTAGGGACTAAATTGTGAATTTGACGGAAAATATGGGCTTGTATGATATTTATAAGCATTTGGCTAAGCATGGTTAAATGATGATTTTGTATAATTGATGTTTTGAGAAAAATAGACTAATTTGATAAAATGTGCAAATGTGAGGGCTAATTTGCAAATTGCCCTAAATATGTGTTTTTCGAGTGAATTGAATGTGTTGATAAATAAAAGGGTTAAATTTGAATATGTATAGATTAAGAGCCGAAGAAATCGGACTTAGATCGCGGGAAAGCGAAAGTAACCGAGTAACCGTTTCCATTTTCGTTAAACCGAACTCGAGGTAAGTCAATATACAAATAAACATATCTGTATTGAATTATGAATGTCCATATGATTATTGACAATGGTGAATGCATATGAGACGATGTATACATGAATTTTGAGATAGAATCGACATAGTGTCAATGTCCGAGAAGTCCCGTTTGAACCTAGGAATAGATAGGATAGTATATGTCATGACATAGGTGTCTGTTCTAAGATATCAAGTAAGACCACGTCTGGGACGTCAGCGTTGATTTGAGATTTCATGTAATACCACGTCTGGGACGTTGGCATTGATACAAGATTTATGAGTAAGACCATGTCTGGGACATTGGCATCGTATTGGTTCGTGTTAGACCCTGTCTGGGACAGTGGCATCGATATCTTAGTACATGTAATGTAACAGCCCGATTTAGGGGCTAGTCAGAATAGTGATCTCGGGATCACTAATCCGAGAATTTGAGAAATTTATTTTCATGATATATTATGAGTTACAACATGATAGCATAGGTACATGAAAACTTTGATGCTTTAATTTTAGCGATGTTGTGTTTAATCGTGAAAAAGGACTAAATCGCATAAAGTGCGAAAGTTCCATTCTATAATATAAAGGTGCCAAATAGTCTAAGAATTTTAATTGGAGGTATTTAAAGGGCAATTAGACCCCCAATATGTGCTTGGCCGGCCATAGACTAGATGGGAGACAAGGATGGACATTGTTGGTCAAAGTTGGTGATAGTTGGTGACTTATTTGACCAATATTAATAAAATAAGGAGAGAAAAAAATATCATCTTTTTCTCTATTCATCTTCCACCGAAAATTAGCAGCCAAATAGAGGTTTTGAATGCTCCAAATTTCAGCACACTCTTCTCCTTACAGGTAAGTGTTCTAGTGACTATTCCTTAATAAAAATTGTACTTTTGGAACCCCTAAAGCTTAAGCTTTCTAAAGAGAGGATTATTTTGTTAAATGGTGAAGAGTTTAGAGTTTTTCCATGAGAGATTTTAAGTTAGTTGCTACACTTTTATGGAGGAAAATGAGTATTAGTTGTTAGATGAACAACTTTTGTGAAGGTTGTTGCCATGAAAACACCTAAATGAACCTTTTTGTAAAGGTTGTGAAATTTGTAGTAAACATGTGGAATGTTGGGTTTTGATGATAGCCATAAGATAAATAAATATTCACCTAGGCTCATTAAAGGTAGAAATTTGATTAGAATTGATTTCCGAGCCTAGGGGTAAAATGGCCATTTTGCCAAAGTATAAGGGCAAAATGGTAATTTTGCTTAAGCATGGTTATTGAAATGCTTGTATTAATGTAGTGATTAAAATGAGCTAATTTGCTATTATAGAGCAAGAGGAGACGAGAATCCGCCTCGAACGGAGAAAGAATAAAGACTTGGACTGAACCGAAGAAACTAGCTCATTTTGAAAACGAGGTAAGTTGTATGTGACTTAAACAATATTCATATTAGTATGTTGAGAAATGGTTGGAAATTATATTAAAGCATAATGCATTACTAAATTGAGTAGTTAATGTGAATGAGATGTTGGAGTCCTAATTGGGCCACGTTGATTATAGAAACGCTATCATTGAAATATGGAACCAATAAGGTCCCGTATAAGACCATGTCCGGGACATGGCCTCGGCACCGAGTTGAGATCCCGTATAAGACCATATCCGGGATATGGCTTTGGTGATGAACATGGAAATCGTATAAGACCATATCTGGGATATGGCATCGTACATGAAGAGTAATCCCATATAAGACCATATCCGGGATATGGCATTGGTACCTAGAAGTAATCCAATATAAGACCACGTCCGGGACATGGCATTGGTACTTAGAGAAGACTCCATGTAAGACCACCTCGAGGACGTGGCATTGACTTTATATTTATAGTAATGGCTATAAACTTATGTCTCTGACTAACCCTTGTGAGTGGTGGGATAAGTAGATGAAATTTTAGAAGTGGAGAAGTGAATGATATTTAAGTCATGTGAATTAGTGAATACAGGTACTCGTGAATGAGTCACGAAGAATGGTCGCGATGTGTGGCACGGTATGTGCCAAATAAGGGCAATTGTAAGTAAGTATGGCAAGAGGCCTTGAGTTCGTGTATGTTTAGATAATACCGTGAATGGATCATTTTTTTATGGGTATTATGAATTGCTATTTATTTCCATGCAACTTACTAAGCTTTATGCTTACCTCTTTTTCATTGCCCTTCTTCCTTGTAGTATTGCCAAGGTAACTCGAGGATCGTGACTGTAGGAGCTCGAAAATTCACACTATCGACAGCAATTTGGTATAACAATTTTCGTCTTGTTTTGAGTATGGCATGTATAGGACTCAAGTATTTGTCAGGTTGTAATTGTTAGTTAAAGTGTTGGCTATGTAAGTCATTTTGTAAATGGCCCTATGAGTTAGACAAGTTCTTGGCAAACTCTTTTGTTTAATGAAGATGAAATTCATGAATTGTGTTCATTTTAATATTGTGTATGTTGGATGAGTTTTTAGACTTGCAAAAGGGTTAGGAGTTGTATTTTTTTGAATGAAGGTATGTATGTGTACACTCTAAGGTGTCAATGGCTTGGTAGTTAGCCTCTAAATGCCCACACCCGACATCGCACGCGCGCGTGTGTCTAAGCCGTGTCCCGCACATTAGTTGTTCAAGTCAATTTAGACCACGGGCTAATCACACTACCGTGTGTTTTAGGCCGCAGTGTGTGACACACTCGTTAGCACTTGGCGTGTGCACCGCCGCGTGTGAAGTATGCTCCTTACTCATAAAATTATAAATTCCCCATGGCCATGTTACACGGGCGTGTCCAGGCCGTGTGGATTTAGTCAGTGTCGACCACGGTTGGGAAGCACGGGCATGCCTTAGCCGTGGGTAAATTGGCAGAATACTGGGTTTTTAGGCACGGTCCGGGGACATGGGCGTGTATACCTATGCACGGACGTGTCTAACCTTGCACGGGCGTGTAAGACCTGTATAAAAGAGAAAAATTTTAATAATCGCAAAATTTTTGGATTAGTCTCGAGAGCCCTTGTGTGTATGAGTGAGGTCTCGTAAGTCGAGAATAGGGTTGTAGAGGTGATTTAAGAGAGTAATTACGTTAAGCCTAAGCAGCGACCATGTGTTCGAGTTCGGTAACGCCTCGGGTGCGATTCCGGTGTAGAAACTGAGTAAGAGGTGTTACATTTAGTGGTATCAGAGCTACAGTTTAGTCAATTCTAGGACTAACGTAGCATAAGTACGAGTCTAGCTATACATGCCATATGTAAGAGTGTCTGAGTAATGATAGTGTGGTGACTCCTGATGTATAAATTTGTGTTTTATGTAGTAGATAGATTCCGATCCAGACCGAACTGCAGCCGATGATGCTGCGAGTAATGCACCGGCTCCCGCTCAAGGGACCGTGCCAGTTAATAGTAGACCTGAGACTTTAAGTCAGGGGGAAGAGGCTCGAAAAGCCTTTCTCCATATGATGAGCAACTGGTATACTGAGTATACCCGAGCAAACCCTAATGCTCAACCCCCTCCGCCCCCACCAATTCCTCAACCCACTCCTATAGCCCCTCAAGTAGTTGAGGTGGTGAGAAGAGAAAGGCCTCCAGTGGATAAGATCCGGAAGCAAGGAGCCAAATAATTTCGGGCAAATAAGGATGATGACACGGAGAAAGCAGAATTCTGGCTCGAGAATACCATTCGGGTATTCGATGAGTTATCCTGCACGCCTGAAGAGTGATTAAAGTGTGCAGTGTCTCTCCTGAGAGATTCAGCCTACCGATGGTGGAACACCTTGGTGTCGGTGGTACCGAGGGAGAGAGTTAGCTGGGAATTCTTCCAAGAAGAATATCGGAAGAAGTATATTAGCCAGAGGTTCATCGACCACAAGAGAAAGGAATTCTTGGAGTTGAATCAAGGCCGTTGTCGGTGACCGACTACGAACGGGAGTTCGTCAGACTTAGCAAGTATGCACGAGAGTGCGTGTCTACCGAAGCCATCATGTGCAAGAGGTTTGAGGACGGATTGAATGAAGATATCTGCCTATACGTGGGAGTTCTTGAATTAAAGGAGTTTGTAGTGTTGGTGGATAGGGCCTGTAAAGCCGAAGAGTTGGCTAAAGCGAAGAGAAGAGCCGAATACGAGTCTTGTGACTCGAGGAAGAGACAATTGAACAAGTCTCACATATCCTCATCTAAGAAATCGAGGGATTTCACTACTCGATCAGCCACTTCAGAGGGGTTTTCAACCCGAAATAAAAGCAAGCGTCCCTCAAGATCAAAAGGGCACACTACATCAGTTGCTCGTATGGGCAACGTTCGACCAAATAGACCGGAGTGCCCTCGGTGTGGCAGGCACCATTCTGGTGAGTGTAGAGCTAATGAGAAAGCTTGTTTCAGATATGGGTCCTTAGACCATTTTATCAGAAACTGTCCCGAGGTGGACAAGAAAGAAAGGCCTCAGAATGTGAAATCGGGAAGTACCACAAGGGGAAGACCATTGAAAAACCCGGGGATTGAGATGGGAAACAAAAATCCAATCGTAGAGTAAGTCGCTAAAGTTGAGGGTAGAGCACCAATGAGGACATATGCCATTCGTGCTCGTGGCGAGGCATCTTCCCCGACGTGATCACGGTATCTTTTCTCTCCATAATACTCGTGTTATAGCTTTAATTGACCCAGGATCTACTCACTCATACATATGCATGAAATTAGTCTCTAGCATGAACTCATCTATAGAGCCTCTCCAATTCGCTATAAGAGTGTCTAATCCCTAGGCAAGTGTGTGTTGGTTGATAGAGTTTGCAAAGGGTGCCCTTTGATGATTAAGGGTCATTGTTTCCCGGTCGATCTTATGTTATTACCGTTTGACGAATTTGATGCCATTCTCGGGATGGATTGGTTAGTTACCCATAGTGTAATTGTGAACTGTGGGAAGAAGCATATCGAGTTGAGAGATGAAAATGGTAATTTTATTCGTCTTTGAATCGATAAGCCCGATAGGTCACCGATAGTGGTATCGACCTCACTCACCGTAAGTACCTAAGGAAAGGGTATGAGGCTTATCTTGCCTTTGTGTTGAAAACTAAAGAGAATGAATTGAAAGTTGAGTCAGTACCCATTGTATGCAAATACTTAGATGTTTTCCCAGAAGAGTTGCCTGGACTACCACCGGATAGAGAGATTGAGTTTGGGATTGAATTAGCTCAAGCATCGCCCCCTATTTTTATCGCTCCCTATAGAATGGCCCCAACCGAACTAAAAGAGTTGAAAGCACAGTTGCAAGAATTAACGGATAAAGGTTTTGCGAGGCCGAGTTTTTCTCCGTGGGGAGCACCCGTCCTATTTGTGAAGAAGAAAGATGGTTCCATGAGACAATGTATAGACTATCGGTAACTCAACAAGGTGACAGTGAAGAATAAATACCCGTTGCCGAGGATCGACGATCTATTTGATCAATTGAAGGGAGCTACAGTATTTTCTAAGATAGACCTGAGGTCAGGGTACTATCAGTTGAAAGTCAAGGACTCTGATGTGCCGAAAACCGCGTTTAGGACTAGATATGGCCATTATGAATTTTTGGTCATGCCTTTTGGCCTAACGAACGCCCCTGCTATCTTTATGGATTTGATGAATTGCATTTTTCGACCGTACTTGGATGGGTTTGTGGTGATCTTTATCGATGACATACTGAATTACTCTCAAGATGAGAACGAGCATGCAGAGCATTTGAGTATGGTTCTACAAGTTCTGCGAGAAAAACAATTGTATGCCAAATTCAGTAAGAGTGAATTTTGGCTCAAGGAAGTGGGATTTTTGGGGCATATTGTCTCTGGAGAAGGGATTAGAGTTGACCCGAGTAAGATTTTGGCAATTGTTGAATAAAAATCACCGAGGAGCGTAACTGAAGTGAGGAGTTTTCTAGGCCTAGCATGTTATTATAGGCGTTTTGTCAAGGGGTTTTCCATGATAGCTACCCCGATGACGAGACTTTTGCAGAAAGATGTAAAGTTCGACTCGACGGAAAAGTGTCAACGAGTTTTGAGAAATCAAGACACTGTTGACTGAGGCTCCTATTTTGGTGCAACCAGAACCAGGAAAAGAATTTGTAGTTTATAGTGATGCGTCCTTGAACGGGTTGGGTTGTGTTCTTATGCAAGAGGGTAAAGTGATTGCATACGCCTCTAGACAATTGAAGTCGCATTTGAGAAGAACTACCCGACTCATGATTTGGAGTTGGCCGCAATTGTGTTTGCGCTGAAAATTTGGAGACATCATTTATATGGTGAAAGGTGTCGATTTTCACCGACCACAAAAAAGCCTAAAATATTTGATGACTCAAAAAGAATTAAATTTGAGGCAACGAAGATGGTTAGAGCTGATTAAAGATTATGAGTTGGTAATAGACTACCATCCGGAAAAGCCAATGTAGTCGCCGACGCTTTGAGCGTAGAAAAATCTTTGTTTGCATTAAAAGCCATGAATACTCGAGATGACCTTGTTAGATGATGGTTCTGCTTTTAGCCGAGTTGAGGGCTAAACCATTGTTTCTCCGTGAGATTTGTGAAGCTCGTAAGAATGATAACAGCTTTGCAAGCCAAGAGAGTTTTATGTGAGTCGAGCGTTGATACAGACTTTCGAGTAAATCTTGATGGATGTCTAACATTTCGAGATCGAGTCTGTGTACCCAGGAATGATGACCTTATCCGCAAAATTTTGCACGAAGCACATAATGGATGTTTGAATGTACACCCAGGCAGTACGAAGATGTACCATGATTTGAGGAAATGGTACTGGTGGCTTGGTATGAAGAGAGATATTTTCGAGTTTGAATCGAAATGCCTAATTTGTCAACAAGTGAAGGCTGAACGTCAAGTACCTTCGGGTTTACTTCATCCCATTATGGTTCCTGAATGGAAATGGGACCGTATTGCTATGGACTTCGTGACGAGTTTACCATTGACTCCAAAGAAGAAAGATGCAGTATGGGTAGTGGTTGATAGACTCACTAAGTCAGCCCGCTTTATACCAGTGCGAGTCGACTATTCGCTCGACAAATTGGCAGATTTGTATATGTCTGAGATAGTAAGACTTCATAGTGTACCGTTGTCGATCATTTCAGATAGAGATCCGAGATTCATGTCACGGTTTTGGAAAAAGTTACAAGAAGCATTAGGCACGAAATTGAGTTTCAGTACAGCTTTTCATCCACAAACTGATGGACAGTCAGAGAGGGTAATTCAGATACTAGAAAACATGCTTCGATGTTGTGTTTTGGAATTCCATGGTAACTGGGAGAAATACTTACCATTGGTGGAATTTGCCTACAATAACAACTTTCAATCAAGTTTGAAGATGGCACCTTATAAGGCATTGTATGGGCGTAAATGTCGAACGCCCCTGTATTGGTCAGAACTCAGAGAGAAATAGATACACTGGGTTGACTTGGTTAAAGAAATCAAGATAAAGTAAAAGTGATACGTGATCGCTTGAAAGTCACCTCGGATAGACGTAAGTCCTATTCGGATTTAAAAGGAAAGAAATAGAATTCAAAGTTGGTGATAAAGTGTTCTTGAAAGTATCACCTTGGAAGAAAGTCCTTAGATTTGGCCGAAAGGGCAAGTTAAGTCCGCGCTTTATTAGGCCTTATGAAGTTACCGAAAGGATAGGACCGGTAGCTTATCGGTTAGCCTTGCCACCTAAGCTGGAAAAGATTCACGACGTCTTTCATGTGTCTATGTTGCACCAATACCGTTCAGACCCTTCACATGTTATAGAGTCGACAGATGTAGAGATACAACCGGATTTCACGTATGGTGAAGAACCAGCTAGAATTTTGGCTCGTGAAGTCAAGCAGTTAAGGAATAAAAGTATAGCCCTAGTAAAAGTCTTATGGCAAAGGCACAGTATACAAGAGGCTACATGGAAGTCTGAGGAATCGATGAGAAACCAATACCCCAATCTTTTCACCGGTAAGATTTTTGAGGACGAAAATCCTTAAGGGGGGAGAATTGTAACAGCCCGATTTAGGGGCTAGTCGGAATAGTGATCTCGGGATCACTAATCCGAGAATTCGAGAAATTTATTTTCATGATATATTATGAGTTAGAACATGATAGCATAGGTACATAAAAACTTTGATGCTTTAATTTTAGCGATGTTGTGTTTAATCGCGAAAAAGGACTAAATCGCATAAAGTGCGAAAGTTCCATTCTATAAGATAAAGGTGCCAAATAGTCTTAGAATGTTAATTGGAGGTCTTTAAAGGGCAATTAGACCCCCAATATGTGCTTGGCCAGCCATAGACTAGATGGGAGACAAGGATGGACATTGTTGGTCAAAGTTGGTGATAGTTGGTGACTTATTTGACCAATATTAATAAAATAAAGAGAGAAAAAGATATCATCTTTTTCTCTATTCATCTTCCACCGAAAATTAGCAACCAAATAGAGGTTTTGAATGCTCCAAATTTCAGCACACTCTTCTCCTTACAAATAAGTGTTCTAGTGATTATTCCTTGATAAAAATTATACTTTTGGAACCCCTAAAGCTTAAGCTTTCTAAAGAGGGGATTATTTTGTTAAATGGTGAAGAGTTTAGAGTTTTGCCATGAGAGATTATAAGTTATTTGCTGCACTTTTATGGAGGAAAATGAGTATTAGTTGTTAGATGAACAACTTTTGTGAAGGTTGTTGCCATGAAAACACCTAAATGAACCTTTTTGTAAAGGTTGTGAAATTTGTAGTAAACATGTGGAATGTTGGGTTTTGATGATAGCCATAAGAGAAATAAATATTCTCCTAGGCTCATTAAAGGTAGAAATTTGATTAGAATTGATTTCCGAGCCTAGGGGTAAAATGATCATTTTGCCAAAGTATAAGGGCAAAATGGTAATTTTGCTTAAGCATGGTTATTGAAATGCTTGTATTAATGTAGTGATTAAAATGAGCTAATTTGCTATTATAGAGCAAGAGGAGACGAGAATCCGCCTCGAACGGGGAAAGAATAAAGACTTGGACTGAACCGAAGAAACTAGCTCATTTTGAAAACGAGGTAAGTTGTATGTGACTTAAACAATATTCATGTTAGTATGTTGAGAAATGGTTGGAAATTATATTAAAGCATAATGCATTACTAAATTGAGTAGTTAATGTGAATGAGATGTTGGAGTCCTAATTGGGCCACGTTGATTATAGAAACGCTATCATTGAAATATGAAACCAATAAGGTCCCGTATAAGACCATGTCCGGGACATGGCCTCGGCACCGAGTTGAGATCCCATATAAGACCATATCTAGGATATGGCTTCGGTGATGAACATGGAAATCGTATAAGACCATATCTAGGATATGGCATCGTATGTAAAGAGTAATCCCATATAAGACCATATCCGGGATATGGCATTGGTACCTAGAAGTAATCCCATATAAGACCACGTCCGGGACATGGCATTGGTACTTAGAGAAGACTCCATGTAAGACCACCTCGAGGACGTGGCATTAACTTTATATTTATAGTAATGGCTATAAACTTATGTCTCTGACTAACCCTTGTGAGTGGTGGGATAAGTAGATGAAATTTTAGAAGTGGAGAAGTGAATGATATTTAAGTCATGTGAATTAGTGAATACAGGTACTCGTGAATGAGTCACGAAGAATGGTCGCGATGTGTGGCACGGTATGTGCCAAATAAGGGCAATTGTAAGTAAGTATGGCAAGAGGCCTTGAGTTCGTGTATGTTTAGATAATACCGTGAATGGATCATTTTTTATGGGTATTATGAATTGCTATTTATTTCCATGCAACTTACTAAGCTTTATGCTTACCCCTTTTTCATTGCCCTTCTTCCTTGTAGTATTGCCAAGGTAACTCGAGGATCGTGACTGTAGGAGCTCAGAAATTCACACTATCGATAGCACTTTGGTATAACAATTTTAGACTTGTTTTGAGTATGGCATGTATAGGACTCAAGTATTTTTCAAGTTATAATTGTTAGTTAAAGTGTTGGCTATGTAAGTCATTTTGTAAATGGCCCTATGAGTTAGACAAGTTCTTAGCTAACTCTTTTGTTTAATGAAGATGAAATTCATGAATTGTGTTCATTTCAATATTGTGTATGTTGGATGAGTTTTTAGACTTGCAAAAGGGTTAGGAGTTGTATTTTTTTGAATGAAGGTATGTATGTATACACTCTAAGGTGGCAATGGCTTGGTAGATAGCCTCTAAATGCCCACACAGACAGACACACGGACGTGTGTCTAAGCCGTGTGTCCCCTGCACATTAGTGGTTCAAGTCAGTTAAGACCACGGGCTAATCACACGGCTGTGCGTTTAGGCCGTGTGTGACTCACGGTTAACACTTGGGCGTGTGCACTGGTCGTGTGAAGTCTGTACCTTACTCATAAAATTATAAATTCCCCACGGCCATGTTACACGGGCGTGTCCAGGCCGTGTGGATTTAGTCAGTGTCGACCACGGTTGGGAAGCACGGGCGTGCCTTAGCCGTGGGAAAATTGGCAGAATATTGGGTTTTTAGGCACGGTCCAGGGACATGGGCGTGTGTACTTATGCACGCACGGGCGTGTAAGACCTGTATAAAAGAGAAAAATTTTAATAATCACAAAAGTTTCGGATTAGTCTCGAGAGCCCTCGTGTGTATGAGTGAGGTCTCGTAAGTCGAGAATGGGGTTGTAGAGGTGATTTAAGAGAGTAATTACGTTAAGCCTAAGTAGTGACCATGTGTTCGAGTTTGGTAACGCCTCAGGTGCAGTTCCAGCATAGAAACCGAGTAAGGGGTGTTACATGTAAGACCTCATCTGGGATGTTGGCATTGTATGACTATTCCGAGTTTTCTGAGTATCCTATTAGATTCTGAACGGTTCAACGGGCAAGTCTGTGATACGAATGGCTATGTGAATCGTAAATCCATTTCAGGTACGTTGGTTTGTACACTAAGTGTGTATGAAAGGTAAGTATCAATATGAACTTACTATGATGATTAGGTATGTTGGAATTATGAAATGATATATGAAAATATGTGTAAAAGAGCCATGTATATATGAGACTGTTGAGTTGATGAATGCGGCAAGATGTGGCCTAGTACATGGATCAAAGAATACATGTGATAAATTTGCTATGAGAATTAATTATACCAATGTTCCTATATGATTATATGTTTTCGTGCTAAGTTTATTTGTATATGGCTTACTAAGCTTTTGGAAAGCTTACTCTGTGTGTGTGTTGTTCTATTTTATAGATCGTCAAAGCTACTGAAGGCTTGGGAACTGTCGAGGATCGTCATCACACTACTCAACTTGTTTTGGTACATTTTGGAAATGTATATAGCTAGATATGGCATGTATAGGCTAGTTATTTGTATAAGTTGAGAGATGAACTTAGCCATGTGATTTGGCTAGTTATGTGTTGATAATATGCATTAATGAATATGTTACATGATGAATGTTTTAGTATGGTTTGATAGCATATGAAATGGTTAAGTTGATGGTAAGTATATGGATGAAATTTAAGCATATATGTTTGAACAAAAGAATGAGTTCATGGAAGGTAAATAGGGATGAATTATGCTTGTATATACTTGAGTTTTTGTTGTGTGAATTGGTATGTTTGGAAATGGATTCGAATATAGAGATTGAATGGTTAATTTGATATGTTTTTGGTTGTCAAATGTGCATGAGTTGCATTGGTAATTTGCTTGTATGTTTGACCCTATGTGGGTGGCATTTTGGCCTTATAAATGGTCTATTTTACCTACACGGTCAAGGCACACGGGCGTGCCTAATGACCGTGGGAGTAATTCAGTAGCTAACTAAGTGTACACGGCCTTGGCACACAGACGTGCCTGGTAGCCGTGTGGTTTAGTCAGGATCGACCACGGCCAAGGTACACGGGCGTGCTTGGTGGTCGTGGAGACAAATCAGGCTCGACCACGGGTAAGACACATGGGTGTGTCTAGCAGCCGTGGGAGGCACACAGCATGCCCACACAGGCGTGTGTCCTGTATAACTGAGAAAAGTTTTAAATTTCTGAGAATTTCTGTAAGAGTTCGGTATAGTCCCTGCCATACTCTAAAGCCTGATTAAGGTCTCGTTGACCTATAGATGGGACATGATGATGGTGATTAATGATTTATATTACGAATTGTCTGAATAAGTTTCTGATCTGTCTAGTAACTCCTTTAACCCTAATCCGACGACGGATACGGGATAGGGGTGTTACATAACCATTGAGTTTCCTTGTTATTACCATAATAATGCATCATGAGGGTATTCAATTTACACAATTGATATCTACAATGTTGTCTGTCTCGATTATATAACATATTTCATCATGAATTATTCATATTTTACTTATAATCATTTATCATTTATATTTCACATTCATTTAATTATTTCAACCCTTATTAATTGACTTAGATTTGAGGATGGATACATGGATCAATCTACCAATACACCAAAATATGCATAGAAGTGCTAATTGAGCATAATGCATCGATCTCGCCCTCAGGGAACTGAGTTGAATCAAGTATAACACACATAAAGCACTGAATCAAATATAACACACATAAAGCATTGGATCCATATAACACGCATAAAGCGTTAGATCTCCCGCCTGTCAAACGGACCCTATGGCATGCCAACTATACCCATAACTCTATTTGAAACTATTAATAGGGCATGTTTTTCTTTATCAATAATTCATTAAAACATATTGTAATCAAATAACTTACCATTATCATCATAAGATACCAAAATTTCAAGTATAAAAAATATAAACATATCTTGACATAACACAGTTGAGCTTAAGTAGTTACATTCGTATATACCTCAAACTACATTTGATATTCTATTGTATGATAGAACTTATATCCTACTAGATAGTGATTAGATATCACATAGTAAGAATATACACATCCATTAAACATATCTCAAACATATCGAGTAGTCTATAATGCACATACTTATTTAATATACCTCATACATGTCAAGGAGTCAAGGATATAGATACCTTTTAAACATGTTCACCATCGTTATCTTTCTAATTTCATCTAATTTGATATATTTTCTTTCAAGGTATCACATATATATATAATTCTCTCATGCTTAACTATCAACTTATTCTAGTTTCTCTTATAATTCATAATAAAAAATAATTAATATTAATAATTTCACAAGCCAAATATTTTTTATATGGTTTTATTAACATTTGATTCTTGGTTAAATAATCATTTAAGTCCTTGTTCAATTCTAAATTAATTTCTACTAATTTAATACACCATCAATTTAATTCTTGTATTATTTAATATCCCATTTAATTATTTACTAAATAAGTTCATTTCTAATTTAATTACTAATATTTTTAATGCATAATTTCATACTTGCTTCGTAACCGCTCGATTAAAAATTTTGGATGGCTCGATTTAACAATTTTGGTCCCACAACTAACTTTTTTCATACCGTCAAAAATCAAACTGTTACGCATTTTGAGTTTATTGGTATTTTTATTTTCACATATATGCATATATTTATAGTCTAATTGTAACAACCCGCCTGGCATAGATCATATCGATATGATGTTGGCGTATAATTGAGTAAGCTAGAGTCGTAATGGGGTGAATTATCAGTTAAAGTGTTGGGTTTGGTGGACTCTTTTATGAAACGATCTCCCAACCCTAGATGTTCTGGGCAAACTTGTAAGTTCGCGGAACAATAGAATTATTTACGTGAAAATGATAGCTCGGTGAATATCGTTAAAGTTTAGTTGAAATCTAGTTGGAATTGAACTAGATACTGTAGATGACAGCTTGATATGTTTAGGTAACTAAATGATCTATTTAGTTGGTTGTTTAAGTGTACAAGCAATGTTTTACCCCTCTGATTAGTGGTAGAAGTTGTGTTTGGTAAAAGATTAGATTTCAAATCTAATTAAGCAAGCCTAGTCTCAAAATTTCAGGGCAATAGTGGGATTTTTTACCTTCCCACTAAACTTATTTCTCGCTATCTGTGCTATATAAGGATGCCTATAGCTAGCATGTTTCACCTTTGTTTCTTTGCGTTCTTCCATACGTCTCTAAAATTTTTAGTTAACTGTGTTAGAGGAGATGAGAAAGGTTTCCAGAAGTTTGTCAAACGCCATTGATAGTACTAGCTGACTGCTCAAGAAGCTAGCGAAGGTCTGAACAATCGAGGCAAAGGACCAATAGTGTAGATTCTATCCTGAAGTTCATGGTGAGTTCCTTCTTGCTTCCTTTGAGTAATGAAAATTCTATGATATGTGGGTTATGAAAGGTAAGTTGTCCCTACTGAAGATGGGTTGGTGTGTCTTGTATTGACAAGTGTGTAATAAGTCTGTTTTGTGTGTGTGAGCATGGCCATAGTCGAGGTAAAAATAATCACCTTGTGTGCGAACCCAGTGCTAGACTGTTTGTGATATGTGAAAATGTGGAAAGAAGATTTATTTGTGATGCCTTCGGTAGGGCAGCTTTATTGCAAACCGGACAAGTAGATCACAGCTTGACCTTGCGGGAGAACACATGTTCAATCTAACAAGGAATATGAAAATAATTATGATTTGGCTGATATGTGATTTTGGATTCTAATAATGGACCTGAGGCTGGCACAAGGTTATTGTTAGAATTAAGTGACCCGAATCCTTATTTAAATAAAATACAATGGTAAAATAAAATAAAAGAAGAATCCCTATAGAACTACACTTCTTTTATTTTATTTTAAATAAGGTTTTTTAAACCTTATTAAACTCCATCTATTGGATATTGATTAGAATAAGGAGTTTCAATCTTACTACACTCCTATTAGAATATGGCTTTACAAGCCTATAAATAGACATAGTCTATTCCTCTTGTAAACTGATTCGAATTCGACATAGTGAATTTTCTTCTCCTCTGCCCATGGTTTTTTCCCGAAAGGGTTTCCACGTAAAATCTGTGTGTTCTTTATTTTTGTTTTTCTTTTCTTTGCGATATATTTGTCATTACCGACGATATATTTTTCACAAATTGGTATCAGAACTTCCGGGTTTTTCATCTCGATCACGGTAATGGCGTCCTTGAAGTATGAAATTTCGCTGTTGGATCGCAACACCAGATTCGCGTTGTGGTAGATAAAGATGCAGGCAGTTCTTGCACAAATGTATTTAGAGGAAGTCTTGCTAGGGATAGATAAAATGCCTTCGACATTGACGGAGGAAGAGAAGAAGCGCAAGGATCGAAAGCGTTAACACGCTTACATCTACATTTGTCTAACGAAATTTTTGCGAGGATGTGATGAAGGAGAAGACCATTGATTATTATGGAAGAGGCTAGAATAAATATGTATGTCAAAAACTCTAACCAAAGAAGTTACACATGAAGCAACGCCTTTATGCTCATCGTTTGGAGGAAGGTGCGTGCGTACTTGCGAACACTTAATGATGTTTAAAGAAATTCTTTCAAACTTGGAGGCCATGGAGGTTCGAAGATGATAAGGAAGATCTAGGGTTGATTTTACTTTGTTCGTTGCCCCCGCCTTATTCAACCTTTAGAGACACGATTTTATATAGCCGCGAGTCTCTCACGCAGTTGATGAGGTTTATGATTCTTTGACCTCCTATGATAAGATGAAGCATCTTGTGGTTAAAATCGACTCTCGGGAGAGGGGTTTCATTGTTCTGAGAGACAAGATCGGAATACTGATGATGATCGTGGAAGGACACAGGAACGGAATCCTCGCGGTAAATCTAAGGGTAGATCAAAGTCTTCAAACAGAGGTAAAACTTGTAACTTCGCAAGAAGAAAGGGCACATTAAATCTGAAAGCTATAAGCTACAAAATAAGATCAAAAGGAGGGTCGCGAATCAAAAGGAAAACAACTGAAAAATTTTGGTGAAGCTGATGTTGTAGAAGACTACAACGATGGTGAACTTCTAGTCGCTTCTGTCAACAATTCTAAAGTGAGTGAGGAGTGGATACTTGATTCAGGCTGCACCTTCCACATGAGGCCCAATCGAGATTGGTTTACAAATTACGAAACAGTGTCTGAAGGTGTTGTTTGATGGGAAATAATGCTTCGTGTAAAATCGCAGGTGTTGGAACAATTAAAATTAAGATGTTTGATGGAGTTGTCAGAACACTTAGTGACGTACGGCATGTTCCAGAATTGAAGAGAAATTTAATTTCATTGAGTACTCTTGATTCAAGAGGGTACAAATATACAGCTGAAAGTGGGATTTTAAAGATTTCCAAAGGTTCCTTCGTTGTGATGAAAGGGCAGAGAAAGACTGCCAAGTTATATGTTTTGCATGGTTCTACTGTTATTGGTGATGCAGTTGTCGCTTCCTCTACCTTGTCAGATGATGATATTACTAAACTTTGGCATATGCGCCTAGGGCATATGAGTGAGAATGGCATGGCAGAATTGAGTAAAAGAGGACTTCTTGATGGGTAAGGAATTTGCAAACTGAAGTTCTGTGAGCATTGCGTTTTTGGGAAGCAAAAGAAAGTTCGATTCACCAGAGGAATCCATAACACGAAGGGAACATTGGAGTATATTCATTCTGATTTGTGGGGGCCATCAAGAGTGCCTTCAAGAGGTGGAGCTAATTATATGCTAACTTTTATTGATGATTTTTCCAGAAAAGTTTGGGCATTCTTCCCGAGGTAAAGCGATGTGTTTTCCCGCATTTAAGTCTTGGAAAACTATGATTGAAAAAGCAGACAGAAAACAAATAAAATACCTCCGCTGACGGACAATGGCTTAGAGTTTTGTTCGATGAGTTTAATAAACTGTGCAAGTCAGAAGGGATCGTGAGACACTTGACAGTTCGTCATACTCCACAACAAAACGGCATTGCAAAACGAATGAACAGAACGATCATGGAGAAAGTTCGATGTATGTTGTCAAATGCCAACTTACCAAAGTCGTTTTGGGCGAAGCGACCTCATCGCATGTTTTTGATCAACCGATCTCCATCCATTGCCATTGAGAAAAAGACTCCACAAGAGGTATGGTATGGTAATCACATTAATTATTCCGATTTAAAGATCTTTGGGTGTCTGCGTATGCTCATGTTGATAATGGAAAATTGGAACCGAGATCCATTAAATGTGTTTTTCTTGGTTATAAACCGGTGTAAAAGGGTATAAGTTATGGTGTCCTGAAAATAGAAAAGTTGTGATTAGCAGAGATGTTGTTTTTGATGAAACTGCAATGCTACCTAACTTATCTCTTAAAGACTCTTCCAATAAAGAAAATCAAAAGCAGGTGGAGCATCAGATTAATACAGAGTCAACTCCTCAAGCCAGTAAAAAATTGAGAATAGAGTTGCTTCTTCACCACAATACTCTATCGCCAAAAACAGAACTAGAAGAGAAATTAAACCTCCAAAGAAGTATGCCGAAGCTGATCTAGTTGCTTATGCTTTAAATGTGGCTGAAGATATAGATGCAAACCAAGAGCCGTCTAATTATTCTGAGGCGGTTAGCTGTGAAGACTCGGAAAAGTGAATGTTTGTTATGCAAGAGGAGATGGAATCACTCCATAAAAATAGAACATGGGATCTTGTGAAACTTCCTAAAGGTAAAAAGGTTGTTCGCTGTAAATGGGTGTTTAAAAAGAAAGAAGGGACTCCAGGAGTTGAAGAACCCAAATATAAAGAAAGGCTTGTTGCAAAAGGTTACAGTCAAATTCCAGGAGTGGACTTTACAGATGTGTTCTCCCCAGTTGTGAAGCATAGTTCGATTCGAGCTTTGCTTGGTATTGTGGCCATGCATGATTTGGAGCTTGAGCAGTTAGATGTAAAAACTGTATTTTTGTATGGAGAACTTGAGAAAGATATTTACATGCAACAACCAAAGGGTTTTACAGTCTCAGAAAAGGAGGACTATGTTTGCTTGCTGGAAAAGTCCCTTTACGGTTTGAAACAGTCACCAAGACAGTGGTACAAGAGGTTTGATTCCTTTATGACTTCTCATGATTTTAAAAGAAGTAGTTTTAACAGTTGAGTTTACTTTAAGAAAAACAGTGATGGTTCTTTTGTGTATCTACTTCTTTATGTTGATGACATGTTGATAGCAAAGAAAAGATAAAGGAGAGATAAGAAAGGTCAAAGCCCAACTAAGTGAAGAATTTGAGATGAAAGATTTGGGACCAAAGAAGAAGATACTTGGTATGGATATTCTCGAGAGATAGAAAAGCAAGTAAATTGTACCTAAGTCGGAAGGGTACATTGAGAAAGTTCTTTGCGAGTTCAATATGCAGAGTGCTAAGCTGTTAGTACTCCTTTAGCAGCCATTTCGGACTTTCATCGGCTTTGTCTCCACAATCGATGATGAGATTGAGTACATGTCACATGTTCCATACTCTAGTGCGATGGGTTCTCTCATGTATGCTATGGTTTGTTCACGTCCGGATTTATCATATGCGATCGGTCTGCAGCTTAGCGGATACATGGCGAATCCCAGTAAAGAACATTGGAAAGCGATTCAAAGGATTTTAAGATACTTACGAAGTACTCACGATGTTTGCTTACGGTTTGGAAGAACTAGAGATGGAGTCATTGGGTATGTTGATGCTGATTTTGCTTTGGAGACCTTGATAGAAGAAGATCTCTCACTTTGGTTATGTCTTTACAATCGGAGGTTGTGCAATCGGTTGAAAGCTACTTTGCAAACTACGATCGCTTTGTCTACCACTGGAAGCCGAGTATATGGCGATTCGAGAGGCTTGTAAAGAAGCTATTTGGTTGAAGGGACTCTTTAGTGAGCTCAATAAAGACCTTCAAATCAAAGACAAAGATTTTGTGACAATCAGTGCCATCTTCCTTACAAAAGATCAAATGTTTCATGAGAGAACAAAACACATTGATGTTCGGTATCATTTTGTTTGTGATATTATTGCTCGTGGTGATATTGTTGTGAGCAAAATTAGTACTCATGAAAATCCTGCAGATATGATGACTAAGTCACTTCCTATAACCAAGTTTGAGCATTGCTTAGACTTGGTTGGTGTTCATTGTTGAAGTTAAACCCTTAAGGGGTTTTATGGAAGAGGTGTAGAACTTGTTCGTTGAGAGTTCGCGATGAAGAACTTGTTTATTTAGAATTCGTGTCAAGGTGGAGATTGTTAGAATTAAGTGACTCGAATCCTTATTTAAATAAAATACAATGGTAAAATAAAATAAAAGAAGAATCCCTATAGAACTACATTCTTTTATTTTATTTTAAATAAGGTTTTTTAAACCTTATTAAACTCCATCTATTGGATATTGATTAGAATAAGGAGTTTCAATCTTACTACACTCCTATTAGAATATGGCTTTACAAGCCTATAAATAGACATAGTCTATTCCTCTTGTAAACTGATTCAAATTCGACATAGTGAATTTTCTTCTCCTCTGCCCGTGGTTTTTTCCCGAAAGGGTTTCCACGTAAAATCTGTGTGTTCTTTATTTTTGTTTCTCTTTTCTTTGCGATATATTTGTCATTACCGATGATATATTTTTCACAGTTGGGTTATAGGTAAACATACATGTCTGTAAGAAGTGCGTATAAGCTGGCGGCATGTGTCCGCCAGGGATACCGTGTGCTTTGTTTTGACTAAGTGTCATTATCAGAAAACTGTACTGCCAACTTGGCATAATGTGTCTATAAGATTGAGTCTTGAAAATATCTTTATTTTTGGGTCGATTATCGGTAATTCGATAAACAATATTTGTCTACCTGGAACTCACTAAGTTCAATTGAGCTTACTCTATTAGCTTTCTTTCTCAGGCAATTGATTAGTAGAATAAGATCCGTAGAAGGGGACTGCGCCAAAGCTGCATCTGCAAGTGAGTCACTTGTCTGTTTTGTATCATGCATGACTGATTGACGGATGGCGTATACATACGTTTTGTATTTAACTTTTGCTTTTACTTCGCAACTGTATTATTTTGTCATATAAAGTGAAATTGTCCCAAATTGTAAAGGGTGAACACCAAACTCCTCTGATTTGCAGTTTACAAATCAGTCTTTTCTTAAGTGTATTCACCTTTGATGGCAGGGTTTGATTAATAGGTCGTTTATATTAATTCTTATTACTTTCCTGATGGGCTAAGGGGTGTTACACTAATTTTTAATTTTTTTCATAAATTATATATAATATATGCATACAAATATATCTTAATTATTAATATTTAGTTTTTTAATAAATTACATTAATGTAAATATATTTATATACAAATATAAATTTTAAAATTATTAATCAAGTTCAATAACTTTAAAATGTTTTAGATCAAAAAAAAATTAGGTTTAAAATATCAAAATTATGTATCAATTAGTATGGGCTGATGTGCACCAATACAAGCTAGTATTGTCTGAAATGAGCCAAAAACACATCAATATGGTCAAAACACATTGAAATCTTGATTGTAACAAAACCTAAATTATTTGGTATTGATTGAGAAACAACTTGGTACATACTGGCCAATACGATACCAACTATCATTATCTCTATTAAATATATATAATTTATGCTTTTTTTATGACGAATTTGGATTGCATTATCAAATATAAAAATAAAATGAATTATTATGATTAAAATTTTCATATTTTAAAATTATTTAAATCTGTCAAAGTCTATCTTACCAGGGGCGAAGCCAGGACAATTTTTTAGGGGCGGATGAAATATTATTTTTTTATAGTTTATATCTTTCTAATTTGTAAAGGATTAAATCGAATTTTTATAATTTTAGAGGGGGCCAAAGTGCAATTTTACCTTTACTAATTTAAAATTTTAAAAAAATTTCAAGGGCTTAAATAGAAATTTTACCTTTTAGGGGGGCCGAGGCCCATACCATCCCAGCTTCGCCCCTGTATCTTACCCAAAGTAATCTGAAGTAAAAATTAAAAAATCTAAAATATCTAAGCTTGAAAATATTCAAGCCCGAAAAAACTTGAGTCCAAAATATTTAAGCCTAAATTGATTCAAGCTCGAAAGAATATGAATCCAAAAAAACCCGATTCAAACCTGTCCGTACGTCTCCTTAAAAAAAATTAATCTTACTCCATTAGTATCTAATCTAATCTTACCATAACTGGTTTTTGAATCTAACCAAAATCAATTTTATCCAAACGAAAGCAAGTTTATTTTTGTTCCCACGTGTGAGAAACATATGCAAAGCAATAATACTAGGAAACTCCCAAACACCAAGAACCGGTGCATGAGGAGCAGCTGTCCGAAACTGTAAACGCACAAGTCTACGTGGAATGACCCCACTGCCTTGGAACCCTGTGGTGGCCACCATGCTCAAAGGCTCCTGTCTTGCCTTCTGCCCGAGACTCTAAAGCGTTATTTCCTTTTAATGAATAGAGCGTTATAAAATATTGATGAATATCTTTGTTTAATGTTTCTGAATATATTTATTTGGTTTTAATAAAAAAAATGTACCTAATTTAAAAGAGTACGAATAGAATTTTAGGTTAAAAAGATAAACAAATGAACAAATAAATTGAAGCCTACAACTTACAGCAGCAAGCACCAAGAAGAATCTAAATTGGGGTGCCACTGCCAGTCATATTTTCTTATTGCAGCCTTGTCAGCATCGTGATAACCTACTCATAAATCAAAACCTACAAATTTAAACAAACCCATATATGGAAAGTATATCACACCTAACCATATCACCAAACTAGAAAGCACCATTCAATAATTCTATCAACTTCATATAGCTGTCTTTAAAATAAAAAGAACCCATCAACATTTGTTTTTGACCCAAACAGAAACGAAACAAAGTTTAAAATACTTGCAGCATTCTAATATTCTATCATACGATGAGGTTTAAACTAGAGGTGATAGTTATATAGCCGCCAAAATTTCTTCAATCTATAATGAAAGAAGCAAAAAAAGGAGGATTCATTTTTTGCTTAAGGGTGGATTATTTCATCCTAAGTGCGTCGCCTCAGGAAGCAAAGCAAGAGTGAGTTCTAAGCCAACATTACTACTATCCTCAAACTTCAAGATAGGACCCCTTTTGGCGTGGTTTACCAGCGATCCCTCCACGGTCTCCACAGAGAAGGTGCTCTCATCTTCTTTGCTGTCACCATTTCCGAGTTGGCTCATCCACGAGTCAACCACCTGTCGCTTGGAGCGAGTCCTGGATCGCTTGAAACGAGTGCGGGTCTTGACCTTGTCGATGTCGATGTCTGCTGCTGCAGCTGGTTTGGTGTCCTTGAAGACATGGCGGATGTCGTAGGTCTTGAGAGGGGAAATCGGTTGCTCTTCTTCAACTGATTCCAAAGATGATGAAGTTTGGGTTATGGGGGAGCCTTTCAGCACAGCATCAACGGCTGCTTGGCACTCACCCCAGTTCCCGGACCAAAGCATCCCAATTGACCCATAAACTGGATTTACCACACGCCCACAGGCCTCGTATAAAAGTGACCTAAAAATAGCTACAAACAAAATGCATATAAAAAAAGTTAAAAGCAATTAATGAAATCTTGTTTTTGGTTGGGTGGGGTTAATGAAGTACGTACCAGGGCGAAGGTTTTCAGGGCCGGCTTCAATTAGGTTGAGGAGACCAGCTCGGCCATAGAATTTGGCAAGGAAGAGAGTAGCATTGGCTTGAGAATCAGAGGACTTGATCCATTGAAGACAAGGTCTAATGGTGCAGTTTTCGGTGCAGCCCTTACGCAGGACCCTGCAGCCATTACAGCTCATCCTCATCGTAATTATATTTCAGAGAGAGATCGAGGAAGAAGGAGGAGAAGGAGAAGTGAAAGATTAAGGTTAATATAAAGGTGGGCAGCGCAGTGGTTTCCAAAGGAGTAAAAGACCTGAAAACCGGGGGTGAGTGAGGAGTGTGTTCTTTAATTTCCCTTCTTCTTCTTCTTGTTTAGGTAAAGTTGGGGACTGCCCCTCTTTGGTAAATGAGATTGGTTTTGGCGCTTTCCTCCTTTTCCAAACAACCCTACATGCACGATTTTATTACATAATCTACCATCCATCTTGCTTTTAACTCCTTAATTAAATATCAATTTGTACTCTTTCCAAATTTTATATTAACTTCATACTCAATCATTTATTTTATTTCTTTTTAAATTTGCAAAGCTTTACTTCTTCATTTCTTATATTATATACCATTATTACCCATTAGAGTTTTTTTCTTGATTATAGGATCATGGAATTTTCTACAAATAAATTATTATGTCTTCTAATTTATGCTGTAATTTGAGAAACAAAGAGGCCAAAATGCCAATAATATATATATATATAACTCTACAACCTTTATTTTCTTCTTCTTTTTTTTTTTTTTTGTACACATTGAACAATTCCTTAATATTTTAACCGGTAAATAAGTAATTTATGTCCAAATAAATGTTGAATTTGTTAGGAGTTTTATTAAGAATAAGGATTTATTGAAATACAAATAAAGGGAAAAATACAAAAACAGAAAGAGGACAGCAGTTGAGAAGTGGAAGCCATGCAAGCAAGCAAAAGGGAAGAGAGAGGCAGAAAATCAGCAACAGATGCACGTGCCAAGCGCAAGCTCCCTTTATCTTAGAACTGCGTGCATCTCGCCACATCTCATTGCGAGCTCTACCCAGAAACCATCTTATAATATATACCTCCTGGTTTTCAGGAGTCCGTCCGTACAAATGACCTACCTGGGTCTTATTTTCACTTCAAATCACTCAGTAATTTATTCTTTTCTTTTTACTTCTTGCTAATTCTTCTACTATATATCAGACTGGGTATTTTCTAAAATGCTATTTTTTTTATTACAAATTTTGAATAATATCCCTACGCAATCCTAAAATAATCGGTATTTTTTTCTATTTTCTATACATTTTATTTTATTTTTCCTTTAAAGAAAAAGGGGGAGGGGGGAATCAGTTATGTCCAGTATTTTATGTAAGACTGTGGGCGCCTAAAGAGATACTGCCTGTGGTTTTAACAAATAGCCTGATTTCTATTTTGATTTTATCTCTAGTCTCCTTTGGTATCAACACAATATATACAATCACACCAACATAAAAATGTATACTCTTCATTCGTAGATATAGAAAAAAAATTATTTTTAATTCCGGTGTGAGTTAATATTTATAACAATAAAATTAAAATACAGCTAAACATTTTAACAAAAAAAAAAAATACAGCTAAACATAACCCTAATGAGGTATAAAGAGTTGTTGCAAAAAATGTGCACATCCTGGAGTGGTTAAAAGGTATAATAAACATTCCACCTTTTCTATGAGATGGCTTTTGAATGATCATTTTTCCGTCGGACACAAGTACCCCACATTGTGCTTAAAAAGGAAGCTGATGGGGATATGGGCATTAATTGAAACAGAGAATTGGGTTTTAATGATTAAGGCCTAATAGGAGCTCATGCACGTTCAATTGTACTTTGGGCCCTCCTTTCACCATCCGTGTAATTACCTTCCAAAATGGTACATCACCTTGTCCTTACATTACCATCTTATTTGCATAAAATACTACTATAATTTAATTTTGTTTTGTTCATGATATTTAAAATTATAAATACATCGAATTGTAAAACTGTCAATTTCTTCACTAATATTATCGTTGGATTCTGTTTTAACCACTAATGTTATTGTTCAACTATTCTTTTACTTCATGATCTTGAAAAGTTGAGCTTAGTTCCAGAACCATTAGAAGAAATGATGCTTGGTTCTTTGTTAATTTCTACCACCATAGTTAATCAAGTACCTTTTAGAAAAGGAAGTAACTGACATAACTCAAAAATTACTTTGCACCCCTCGTCGATGACTTAATGGGAGGTCTTCCTGTTCCTTTTCTTACTTTATTTGTATGTGTCGTTGACTTAAAGGTATTATTATATTAATTAAATGTCATTATTTTCGTTACTAATTTAATGGAGGATGATCAAAACAGAAACAAAACGATAAGTTTATATATATTTTTTAAATTAATGATCAAAATATATACACATTAATAATTAGGTGACTATTTATTATATTTATTTCAAAATGTTGATTGTGGTTTGGATGGTGGATTAGAGTTTAGCTAGCTGGTTGGGCCGCCTAAAGGTAGTGAGGTTGGCAAACGTGTAAAGCCATTAGCCCTACTCCAAACACTGTAAAGATTTGTAGCAAAACACATTTGTTGGGTTTGGGTTGGGTTGGGTTGGGTTGGGATGGGATGGGGTATAGTTGCATTATTAATAATTTGTCGGTCCCATTTGAGGATACAAGCCTGGCACCACAACTCAAATTTCATATGGCAAATCAAACCCAAGCATTCTGTCTTTTCTTATTAATAGGGAACATGGTTAGGTAATTGATATACCTACACTTATATAATTCAGTTGATATATGAGTTATAATAAGTTTTTTTAGAAAATATTCCTACATTCAAAACGGATAATATGGATTACACTTATTGAGGAAGAAATAGAGGAAAAGAAGAGAGAGGGCAAACTTGCATGCATTGGTGAGGTGAGTTGTCTTGGAGTGAATTTGATTCCAAATCCAAAACACTAGCAAACAAATCACCACGGCTAGGAAATGAAAAGCAGCTTTTTTAACTGCCCATTTTCAAACATCAATTTCCATGCTTTATTTTTATTATTTTCCTTTTTTCTCTTTGTTAAAATGCTTTTATATTTTTTTATAACTTGATAAAACAACACTAAATACAAAGATGCACTATAAAATGGAAGAATACCCAAATTTAAAAAGAAAATAATTTCTTCAGTCTGCACTCGATTATGGATTGTCTTTTACCCACTTTATCCTCAACAAGACAAATTTCAAACTGCAGGAAGCAATAAAAATTTGCATATGTTTCCAAACTATACTAGTATCCAACCGCTACACTCCATCTAACATTCAAAACTTTCACAAATTTTTCTGTACTCTGATTGAGGACATCTTTGTTGCCATATATATTGCTCTTTTTCTAATACTTCATTTTCCCCCTTTTTTATTATTACTTAACTAAGTTAAAACACCTTTCTAGGCCTTGTATGTAAGTTATAACAGTGACATTCCAAATGGTGCAGAAAGAATTAAAAGACGCAAGAAAAAGCTGTGAACTTTTTAAAGATCCTCTCTGTTATATTGTTCCATGCCTTTCAGCTTTCTTTTTTTGATTTCCCCTTTTTCTATATTTGTGTGGAGTCAACCATTGGGTAGTGAATTTTAAAGTCTTATGGATCTGCCGGCTACATTGTTTCTTTTTTTTTTTTTTAATGGTAATTAGTAAAACTTTCAAGAAATTTCTAAGCTAGATTTAGTAAAGCTTTCAAATCAAAATCTATATAAAACTTCTTTCTTTCTGTTAAAAAGGTAAGAAGCACAAGTTGAACCAACAATATTCAGTATTTACTATGTTTATGATGCATCTCCACAGTGACGAAAATAAAATGGGAAATCTTTGTATTGTTGGAGTGAGATGACATGGATCTCTGATCTGCTCTTACATTTTTATTTACCACTCTTTTCTTTCTTTTTCTTCTTCTTTAGAGAAATGCTAAGTAATTTTTTTTTCTAGAGAAAAAGGATCCAAAAGGAAGTACATATAGAAAATCTAGACATTCAGTGTTTGATTGTAATAACTATAAAACTGAATTCTCTGCTACTACTATATATACACTTGCCACTCCTGGATCCTCCTCCACTCAATCAAAAGAACTGAAACAGAAGTTCTAAAACTGCAAAATACCATCGTTTTTCCACCAAAAATCATTCAAAACACTAGCACTGTAATGATGAGAAAAACGTGGGTATTTTGGATACCATTAATTAGGGGAGAAGAAGCGAAAAGGCTTTTGTAGCAGGCTACTAGTTGTGGAGAGGATCTGGGCAACTGGGAACTCTTCGTTTGCTATCTTCAAATCCTTTATCGCTTCCCTTGAAACTGAAAGATGTTCCATTGAAGTAGGTTTGAAACAACTCCTGCCTCTCTATCATCTTCCTCATTTCATTCCCTGGAAAAACCCTTATGGCTCCCGCTCGGCAATCACTGCAAATCCAAATCTGTAAGACGGAGATAATCAACATCACCACCATAGAAGAATTCAAAACTCTCCTGCTGCTGAAAAACCACATTCCCATACAAAAATCAACATAAACATGTATGCCTCCTCCTCTCCTCTTTAATTTCCTTGAAAAACTATTGGGAGAAAAGTTGAAGAAAACCCACTCTTTTCGAAATCTAACAACAACCAAAAACTGTTTCTGTAAAGAAAGTTGAGGTTGGTTTTCTTAGGGCAGCTGTGTGTCTCTGTTTTCTCTGGAGGAGGAGTATAAGATATGAATGGAAAGGGGCTAATTTAGGTAAGAGAACAGAGAGAGGGAGAGATAGATAGATAGAAGGATGGACGGAGCCATGGATGGTTCATGCAAGTCGCAGTGGCCCACGTGATGAGAGAATACAATAGCAATCTATAGTCTCTCTACAATCACCACACTATTCACTCACTGTCGTACCTAGCTATCGGGGGGATTAAACTTGAGAGGATTATTATATACTGATACCGTTTCAGCCATGTAGCCAGATTAGCACAATTATATTTCTGATCTGTTCGTTTGACTTCGGTCGTTCATCCTAATTAAATTATTTAACCTTGTAGCTAGGGCCCAAAATAACCAAAAATAATAATACTAAGTGGCATGAGTTGATTCTGTTAAAAAAATCTGCATGTCGGTGACTAAGTTTGAGGCATCTTTTCTTTCATTAGTAGAAAGTAGAAACCTAACCTACATTAGATTGTCGGATACTCGTTATATGGTAAAAAAGTATTTAAAATAATAGTGAGTTGTAGTTGAAATGTTATGCTTACACCGTAAAACAGTCTAGCATATTTATACTATGTTTAATATGAGTATTGCTTTTTATAAACGTTTTAGTATATAAGTTATTAATAAATTAATTTAATTGGTAATATTTAATTACTTCGGTGACATATTTTTAGAAAAGAGAAAAGAAATGTTTTTTGCTTATTTTAAAAATGTTTTATTTTTTACAATAATTTTTACTGATCTTCTTAATTTCAAGTTTAAATTTGTACTAACTATTCTTTATTTTATTTTATAGCTAACTATCGCAATACATATAGAATAAATAAACTTCTTTTTTATGTTATTACAACAGTTACTAACCGAGGCATTATGGTTATAAAAAATAAAATAAAGTTCGGTGTTTAAAGAATTTTATGTTTTACATTCAACTCTCATTATACATGTCAACAATCTCTTGGCCTAGCGGTAAAAGTATTATGTTGTAAGCATGAGAGCTTGGATTCGATCTCAAGTAACCATATTTCCCTCCCCAATTTTTTTTTAAAAAAAAAATCTCTCATTATGTATACATTAACTTGATATCCTATGAGTAAAGGCGGTGCCAAGAAATTTAGATTTGTTGAATCAATTTTTTTTTTAAAATTAAAATGTTTATAAAAGTTATATAAACTAATACATAATATTAATCATGAATAAACCAATGTATTTGGTCAAATGGAAGACTATTACAAAACTATTAAAACAATAACTAAAAAAAATGTAATCAAATAAATATGAATAACATGTGCCTTTTTTTATAATTATCCACACGCTTTTTGATATGTTAAAACTATTGAATTTTCTTTTCATTGTCAATGTTTGTTAAAAATATATTTCTAAACATATGTAATCAAACAATTATTCATCCATTGATCTCCAATTCAATTCTTTAAAGATTTTTCACAACTTCATTGCAAAAAGTACTCTTTCCACACTTGTAGCAACTAGTAAAATCAACGCAAGCCAACATTTAGAACAAATAAATTGAAGCCTTTCTTTTAGAAAATACTCTACTTTACTATTAGACTTTCTTTTAAAATATTTCTTCATTTCTGTTAAACATTTAGAACAAATAAATTTAAGTTTTAAACACAAAGGTTATCACGAACCTAACATAGAACTGGTAATTTTCTTTTACAAAAATAAAATTTTCAAACACAAGATTCACAATAATCGCACCAGCAACAACTATTTCTGAAAAAAGGATAAGTTTCTAATCAATATTAAAAAAATTCAAGATTATAAATACAATTTAATCAACCTCTAAAAATTATTGCACAATCAAGATGTTAGGAATCTCATACAAAATCAACATTCCACTCTTTTGATAAATGAAAAACTAAATCTTGCATAAAAATCCTAATCTATCACAAGAAAAAAACATAATCCTAATTTTCTAAGGGTTAGCTACAATCCTAATATTCTAGAGATTATGTAACAGTCCGGTTTAGACCCTAGTCGGAATAGTGGTTTTGGGACCACAAATCCGAGTCAAAAAAATATTGTAATATTATTTTTCGTGCCTATGATATATGATTAAGCATGTGTGAAAGTTTCGTGATTTAATTTGGTAATTTGTGTGCTTAATTTGAGAATAGGACTAAATTGCATTAAATGCAAAATTAGCATGCCATATGTTAAAAGCACTTATGTGTCATGTCTTTACAAAGGTGAGGTCCTTATAATGCAATTGAGCCATTGGAAATATGGATGGACATTAATGCCTAAAGTTAGTGGAAATTATAATGTTTAAATAAAGGTTAAAAATGTAAAATAGTAAATATGTTATAATTAAATAAAACAAAACATGAGAATTTGTGATTCATTCATCCATTCTTGACCGAATATACCAAAGAAAAAGAAAAGAAAAAGAAAGCTAGGTTTCCGCTAAGTCTAAGCTTGATCCAAGGTATGTTTTGCTTCGGTTTTTGATAATTTCTACGTTTTTGTAATCGTTGCTTTGTGTTCTTCAAAACCCATGCTTAAATTTTGTGAATTGATGATGAATTTGAAATATGCCATGGATGAATTCATGAGCTTTGTGAAGTTTTATGATGAAATATGAAATATATGTGTTAGATTAACATAGTTTATCTTTGAATTTTTGATGATTTTGAGTAATTTGGACTTAATTGTGAAAATAAAATTATGAGGGACTAAATTGTGAAATAAATGAAATGTATGGACTTGTATGGACTACATGAATATTCGGCCAAGCATGGGTAATATGAAATTTTGTGTATTTTGTGATTTTGTGAAATAGGGACTAAAATGTCAAAATGTGAAAATATGAGGGCCAATTTGTAAATTGCCCTAAATATGTGTTTTTGGACTGAATTGAATGAATTAGTGAATAAATGAGTTAAATTTGAATATGTATAGATCAAGAACTGAAGAAAACGGACTTAGATCGCGGGAAATCAAAAGTAGTTGAGTAGCCGAGTTCGTTTTTTTTATCCGAATCTGAGGTAAGTCTATATACAAATAAATGTATTTACATTGATATATATATATGTTCACATGGAAATTTATAATGATGAATGTATATGAGATGATGAGTACATGAAATCCGAGATAGTATTGACATAATGTCAACATCCGAAAAAGCCCCGTACGAACCTAGGAATAGATAGGATTACATATGTCATGACATAGGTGTCCGATATGTAATATCGTGTAAGACCACGTCTGGGATGTTGGCATCGATTTGAGATTTACGTGTAAGATCATGTCTAGGACATTGGCATCGTATTGATTCGTGTAAGACCCTGTCTGGGACAATGGCATCGATATCTGGTTACATGTAAGACCACGTCTGGGACATTGGCATTGTACGACTATTCTGAGCATTCTGAGTATCCTATTTGATTCCAAACGGTTCAACGGGCAAATCCGAGAAATGAACGTCTACATGAAATGTATAAACGAATCGAGTATGTTTGAATTGTACACTAAGCAAGTGTATGAAAGGTAAGTGTTTATATGAACTTACCTAGATGAGATATGTGAATAGATTTGATAGGGTAAAATGTATTATATGTGTGAATGAGCTATGATCTAATGAAGTGCAAGGTGATACATATATGTTGGTAAGCAAATGGCTAATCAAATGAGCCAAGGAGAATTATGAATGTGCAAATGAGCTATTAGTGATCTTATATTTGAGATGAATAATGAATGCTTATATGTTAAGTTTATTTGTATATGGCTTACTAAGATTTTGAAAGCTTACTTTGTGTGTGTTTGTTCTATTTTATAGATCGTCAAAGCTATGAAAGGCTCGGGGATCGTCGAGGATTGTCATCACACTACTCAATCCTATTTTGGTACCTTTTTGAAAGTGTAAATATTAAGTATGGCATGTATAGGCTAGTCACTTTGAATTATGTTTGAGATATGTATATAGCCATGTGATATGGCTAGGTAAATGGTTGTGATGTGTATGAGTAGTCAAGCTATATAATGCCTAGTTTTGTATGGTTTGTTAGCTAATGAAATGGTCAAGGTAATGGTAATCTTGTTGATGCAAAATTGGTATATATTTGATGAGTAGATGTCATCTTGTAGTGGTAAGTTGTGGATGATTTATGCTTAGAAATGTTTGTGAATAAGTTGAGTTAAATGGCATGTAAGTTGGTATGTTTGAAGAGTACTTGAATGAGTTGAAAAGGATGACCATTTGGTATGTTTTTGGTTGCCAATTGTGTTTGGTATGATGCTTGTATCTGCTTGTATGGAAGACCTAAAGTGTGGGTGGCAATTTGGCCTTGTAAATGGCCTATAATTGCCCACACGGTTGAGCACACGGGCGTGTAGCTCAACCGTGTCTTTCGTGGTTGTATTTTAAAACAAGTCAGGCTCGACCACAGGCTGGACACACGGGCGTGTGACTGGCCGTGTGGTGCAAGTCAGCCTCAACCACGGGTGAGGCACACGGGCGTGTCCACGGCCGTGTGGACAAGTCAGTATGTATGCCCTGTTTTGACACGGCTTAGACACACGGGCGTGTCTGAGGCCGTGGGAGGCACACGGCCTGCCCACACGGGCGTGTGACCTCTGTAACTTAGAAAAATTTTTAAATTTTCGAAAGTTTCCATATGTATTCGGTTTAGTCCCGGGCCTTTCTTAAAACATACTTGAGGTCTCGTAGACCTATTTAAGGGACACTTTGATGGGATTTGATGAATTATATTATGAAATGTCTATAAAAGTTTCCAATTTGTAAAAGTTTCCGATTCGTCCGGTAACGCCTTTAATCCTAGACCGACGATGGATACGGGTTAGGGGTGTTACAGATTAGTCAATAAAGACTGAAAAGAAAGGAAGAGTTGTTATCAACTTAAGGAGACTCACTTGAAAGTATTAAAAGATTGGACCTATCTTGTAAAAGTTCTAGAGAATGTGTGTGAGAGAATAAGAGAAACTTTAAAGAAAAGTGATCACTATTGAAGGAAAATAAAAGGATTAGGAATTTTTGGAATTTAGAAGTGCAGAGATATTCATTTATTTTTATATAAAATTATTCTTTTTCAAAAATTTTGGTGGGTCATTTTCAAATTTTTTTAAGATCAATTCACCAATTTTATATATTAAAAAAATTATAGGTATTTTTTTTTACTTTTTCAATTGACCCCAATTTCTCCTATGTGGCACTGTGAGTAGAAAATCTTAATTCCAAAAACAATGTTCAAATGCCATCACATATCTCAATCTTTTAAATACTTAGTTTTTTTTACTACTACCTAAAAGGAGCTAAAAGGAGTATGTGTCACCCTTTTATTCTATTTGTGGAGTTAAATTTGTGCACAAGTAGTGTATTAAATAATTTCAAATTTGTTTAAGTGAGATATTTTAGGGTCTATTTAGAAGGGGTAGTAAGATTGAAAATAATTATTGTACTTGTTAAGTATAACTCCTATTTCAGTCAAATTTGAGAAATAATCTTCTAGTTAAACTCTGTTTATTTGTTTCAATCAAACATTGATTAGTTTAGATTATTTTATTATTATTTGACCTATGAATTTAGCCTATAAATAGACTCTTTTACAACCTTATAAATACACCCTTTAGATATTAGAACTCATAACACATTTAGAGAATTTTGTGTTTACATTTTGAGGGTTCTTTGTTTTCGGGTCTTCGGGGTTTAGTTTTTATCTCCATCTTTTGTACTCTTCGTTCTTTTGCCATTATAATAAAATTATCTTTTCCCATGGTTTTTATCCTCTTTGGAGGGGTTTTTCCACATTAAATTTGTGTGTTCAATTTCTCAATTTATTCTGCTATTTTTTTTACTTGTTGCTTAATCGGGTCGATCCCAACAAGTGGTATTAGAGCTAGTTCAATTTTCATAGATCAGCCCGTTCAGAGATGGCAGCAATAAGGTTTGAAATTGAGAAATTCGATGGTGAGACAAATTTCAATTTGTGCCAAGTTCGGATGATGGCAATTCTAGTTCAAACCGGCTTAAAAAAGGTTGTTACCGGGAAAAAGCCTGAGAATCTAAATCAAATAGAATGGGAAGAGCTTGATGAAAAGGCCTTGTCTGCAATTCGGTTGTGCTCCGCGAATATGGTATTGCAGGAGGTATTGATGGAGGAGACCTCATTCGCCTTGTGGAAAAGGTTAGAAACTCTTTTTGCGTCTACGTCTCTGGCTAACCGTTTAGTGTTGAAACAACATCTATTTACGTTTCGCATGAATGAAGGTGAGTTTATTAGAGATCACATCAGTCAATTCATTACTCTTTTAAATGATTTAAAGAATGTTGAGGTTCATATTGACGATGAAGATCAGGCTATGCTATTATTGTGCTCTTTACCTCTTTCATACAAGTCTTTCAGGGAGAACCTGATTTATGGCAGAGACAAACTCTCGTTCGAAGATGTAAAGGGTCATTTGTTGAGTAGAGACAAACTTGACAATGAGTTTGGTTTGGGTAGCAAGGCAGATAAGCAAGCTTCCGTTTGGTAGCATCAAAGAAACGAGACAAAAGGTGTCGCTATTGTAAAAAGTTAGGTCACGTCAAAGCAGATTGTTATAAACTACGAAATAAAAGAGCTGCTGAGAGTAAAAAGGAAGATGTAGCTGGTGCTAATTTGGCTGATGAAAGCGGTGATGATTTCTTGTTAGTGTCAACGAGCGATAACTCCAAGCTCACGTCCGAGTGGATCCTAGATTCGGGATGTTCTTTCCACATATGTCCCAATAAAGAATGGTTCTCCACATATAGTTCGGTTGAAGGTGGAGTTGTGTGCATGGGAAATGATTCATCTAGTAAGGTAATTGGTATTGGTACTGTTAAAATTTGGATACACGATGGGTCGATTAGGACACTCTCAGATGTCAGGTATGTACTTGATTTACCAAAGAATCTCATCTCATTGAGTATTTTAGACTTGAATCAATCAAACACTGATTAGTTTAGATTATTTTATTATTATTTGACCTATGAATTTAGCCTATAAATAGGCTCTTTTACAACCTTAGAAAATACACCCATTAGATATTAGAACTCATAACACATTTAGAGAATTTTGTGTTTACATTTTGAGGGTTCTTTGTTTTCGGGGTTTAATTTTTATCTCCATCTTTTGTACTCTTCGTCCTTTTTTCCATTATAGTAAAATTATCTTTGCCCGTGGTTTTTTATCCTCTTTGGAGGGGTTTTTTCACGTTAAATTTGTGTGTTCAATTTCTCAATTTATTTCGCTATTTTTTTACTTATTGCTTAATCAGGTCGATCCTAACAGTAATAATGAGATTGAATATTACGGTGGTGAGCTTAAAATCAATGATGAGATATATGTTTGTTATAACACTAAGGTTACACTAGGTTATGAAAATACATCAAAGATGATTCACAGTGTATGAAGTGTATAGAGCCACTAGAGTAGGCAAGGTTCAAACCATGAATGGTGCGAAGAACCGTCAGATTTGATGGTTGGAGAAGTTTGAGGGATACCAGAGCAGAGGTTTTGTACTTAGTTCTAGTTTATGCCCTTCTTCTTGGAGGAAAATGGTATTTATTGGCAGAGAAAAGCCTGAGTGGACCCTTATCTCATGATTACCTCATTGTAAAGTCCAATTTAGGGCGAGTTTAGGGTGTGGGTCAAATTTGACATCTTTAAAGTTTGGTAAGCCTAGGAAGTTGGAATCATTAAACGAGATTGGGTTTGATGTGTCGACTATTCTTGATGGCATTGCGATGATATCACTTAAAAATTCGTCATGGCATGGGAGATATCTTGTCGTAGGGGAATAACAATGGGCATCAACAACTCCTTCTTGTTTCATGAAGGCTTTCTTTTTTGCTTCAGATATGGTAGGAATATCATCCCATTGTCACTTCCCCCTCCCCCTACTAGATTTTGCAAATGGAGTCACCATGGTTATAATGTAAAAGAAAAAAGGAAAAAGCAAACAAAAGAGATCCAACGAGTAACAAAGAGCAAAGCAAAAACTTACTAGAAAAAAGGAAATGTTAATGAACTTTGAAAGTAGAGAGAGCAAACACGATAGAAAGGACCCTCGGAGCACAAGAAATATTCAAAAAAAAAAGACAACCAAGATGCCTTTTAAGGAACCTAAGTCTATTTTAGATGAAATAGCGATAGGACGGTGAAATAAAAAAAAAATGGCCTCAAGAGCAAAATAACTGTTCTCCAAGGAACCATTGCCCTAAAATAATATCAGAGAAGTTTGTAAACTTCTAACTTCTCTATGACTAGGGGTAATTGTAACACCCTTATGCTAGGATACCTCGCATGCCAGATCCCTCACTATGAAAAATGCTTAAAAGACATCACCACGTGATCGCTGTGAATCAGAGTTTTAAAATTTATAAAAAGAATGATCGAACCGGAAAACTAACTCTGACAACGATTGAGGCAAGTGCACCTATCGAACAGTAGTATAGCTTAGGCAAGACCGGATTATCGAACCCAAAGGAACTAAAAGTACTAATACTAACTTTCTTTTTTATTATTTAACCCTAAAAATAAAGAGAGATTGTTTATCTAATCTAAATTAATTAACTACTAAACTAAAGACTCTAAGACAAAGAAGAATGAATTTGGAAAATAACTTGGGAAAAACTCAGTTGATTTAGATGATACCCTCAGGAAGAATCCACCTAAACTTCACTTGTTATCTAACACTGAAACCATACGATTTATTCACTTAGTTTGATCGTAAGACTCCCTAACGTATATTAAACCCTCTCTCGAGGCGAATAACGTCTAACCCTAGGTTAATTAGTGGAACTCTCGTTGTCTTATAATAACCCCCTAGAATAACAGTAATTCGATCTATGGACTCCCATATTAGGTTTCACCCTAATCCAGCAAAATCTCGTCACCTTATCTCTAGGCGTGCGATCAACTCCGCTTAATTATGTTGGATCTACTCTTAGGCAGGTTCTATTCGTCCTCCACCTAAGCACATTAAATTTGGATTAAGCTCACATAATTAAGAACAAACTAAGTATTTATCATATAATTCGAGAAAATAATAACAAGATTCATCATAGGTTTCATCCCTTCTGGGTATCAGAAGGTTTAGTTCATAACAATAAAGGAAAACATCTCAAGAGAAAAGATAAAACAAAACATAAGAAATCCCTAAAACCCCCTGAAGGAATTGAAGGAGAGATCTGCCGTCTTGAGTATAATTCTGGCTTCTTGAGATGGATCAACTGGCTATCCACGAGTGAATCCCCACAAATCGCCTTCTCTTCCGCTGTAGCACGGCGCCCCTAGGCGATGGCTTTGGGCTCCCCCTTTTAGGTCATACTTAGGGTGTATTTATAGGCTTTTGAAATACGTTTCTTTCTCCCTAAGTATCCTTTCCCGAATCAAATTGCTCTTCTCCACGGCAGAGACACGGCCATGGCGCACGCCCGTGTGAATCGTGGCCAGGCCGTGTTCGGATTTCTTCAATGAGTCATGGCCGTGTGAGTCGGGGTTAGACCGTGTTCTAGATGATTGACTTGGCACGACCGTGTAGGTCCAAGTCCATGCCGTGTCGATTTTTTCTTTGGCCCATTTTGGTCCATTTTGAGCCCGTTTCTCGTTCTTTTTATCCTTGGGTGCTTTCCTGAGTATAAGACATGAAAAGAAAGGAATAAGAACACCTTTGTACATAAATCAAGGGATAAATCATCCAAAAGCATACTAAATGTGGGATTAAAATATGTTACTATTTTGGTTTATCAAATACCCCCACACTTAAGCTTTTGCTTGTCCTCAAGCAAAATTCTCAACTTACAATTAAAACGAACTTTCTATAATTCATAATTCCTATCAACAATGTTTTATCATAATTCATAAATAATTTATACATGGATAATTCAACTCAAAGAGTTCTAAAATTTCAAACAATCTAAGTCATAGAATTTGTAGCTCGAAAATATAGGTGTCTCTCCTTATCTAAATAATTACCTTTAATTCAAAATCGACAAGGATTGACATCCTCACTAGAGATTCACTCAAATCACTCAAAGTGTTTAAGGTTCAAAATTTAGGCACTCAAAAGTCGAACATGAAGAGTTAATCCCATAGGCTTGCATGAAAATCAAATCTCCACCACTGAAATATGAGATGAAACACAAATCAAAAAGGTCTTTGTTAGGGTTGTAACGGGGCTAGGGTTAAGGTGTGGAATAATGCTGAATTAGAAGGTTAGAATCGAGATTGAATTGACAAATTACCTAACTAAGAAATAATGAACCAATAATAATTACATCAATTGAAAAATAATACTAATAATACGAGCTTCTTCTTTGATATTTGGAATTTAAATAAACGTATAAGCTCATTTAATCACATAACTAATAATGAATATACTTCATTTTTTTAGTACATAATAAATACATAATAAAGGATAAATTACTAAAATTCATAATTAGGCAACTAATCAGATCAAATCTCGATATAGGGGTAGTTAGAAAGAATGGAGATAACAATTACAAAGGGTTTTGGGTTAATATTAGTGGGTGAGTCAATAAATAGGGTTGTTAGGATTAAAAGGGATTCACTAGGGGTTAATTTGTGAAGGTAGGCTTTTAATGGAGTTAGTGGGTTAAAACCTAGGTGCCTTTATCATCTCTGTATATCAAATCAAAAGTGTGGTCTCGACATGTATAATCGATGCAAGTTCTAGAATAACAAATCAATGTTGACATACTCATAATCAATAAAGTGAGCAAGAAAAAGAATTTATGCTCTATAAGGCTCAAAATCTCACAAAAATTATGGGTATTTTGACGTCAACCTCGTAAATTTCAAACTTCAAGGTAATATTTAAACTCAGTTTGACAACCTAGCAAATTTTTAATTTCTGAAAAATAGACTTATCATGCTTGATTCTCTAGTATTCTTCAATTTTAATCATCAATGCACAATTATCAATGACTTATTCTAAAACATATCAATAAAAATCATAAATCATCAGAAATTTCATCCTAATTAGTAATATGAGTAAATTACTTAAAAACAAGACTAAATTTAGGGATTTTGAGAATAATGAAAGAAGTTTGGTACTACGTCTAAGATTCACCCCCCACACTTAAGATGTACATTGCCCTCAATGTACAAAGATAGATAATATAAATGTAATGTTCAGATCAGAAGATATAGGGATAAGTGAAACTCCCTGAATTATGGATGAAATCCTTGAGTTGGCAGTGGTCGTGATGAAAGATAAGTTGGAGGGCCGGTCTGGATGCCGATCCTGCGCTAGATGAAGAAATTGGGTAGCTCAGGATTAACCAGGATATACTAATAATAATTAAAACTATACTAATTAAATAATTAAGGAAAAGCAAGCTAAAGTGGAGAAAAATAAAGATGAAACTAAAATTAAAAGAAAAGATGGATGGACCGTAGAGTCCTTATTGTTGGATGTGATTTCTAAGGCTGAGGATATGGTGGTGGTCGTGGCGTGATTCCCTAGCAGCCTTTAGAACCTAAAATTAAGAAACTAAGATAAAATAAACTAAATTAAGCATAAGATTGTTAAGGGAATTGAAGCAAAAGAGAAAAATGAAATAAAAACTAGATAGCCTCAAATATCCTTGGCTTGTCGTTTGGATGAAGCTGCCGGCATGAACTCATGTGAATCGGTCTCCTTTGAGGAGACTGTGATTGGCCTTTTACGCTTCTTTGCCATGGATATGATGTTGTTGTAGCTCAAGAGTCTAAGGATTTATTAGGAAAAGGAAAAAGAAAGAGGGAGAACAAAAAGAAAGAAAGAAAGAAAGAGGAGAGAAGAAAGAAGGAAAGTGGGTTAAGAAGAGAAAGGAGAGGGGTATGGTGTTTAAATAAAATTTCAAGTCTGGCAATTTCCCACGCCCGTGGGTTGAGGGTGTGTCAATTCACACGGCCGCCTCGCACGGCCGTGTTCTAGGGCGTGTTGGTTAACCACGCTCGTGGCTAGCCTGTGTTCGACAAGTCAGTATGTTGGCACGGTTTTCAGGCATGGGCGTGTTCTGCTCGTGGTTGGAAAGTCAGTAGCTTCACACAGTCATGGGGCACGGCCGTGCCCCTTTATCGGTGCCCGTGGGGGAGTGGTTGAGTCCGTGAGTTCTAAATTTAGTTGCTCTGACTTGTACCGTCCTGCCATGTTAGTACCAAGATTCTTGAGGTACACACGGCCACGGCCACGCCTGTGTGTAGGGCCGTGTGGCCTGGAATTCTGCACCCCTTGTTAGTTTAAAGCTAGATATTATAAATAAAGGATAAGATAGAAATAAAATAAAAAGTTAATGGGGATAGTGCTCGGGTTGCCTCCCGAGAAGCGCTCGTTTATAGTCTTAAGCTAGACTTTACCTCTCATTTGCATCTTCAGGGTGGTTTGAGGAGTTGGAAGTCCTTCCTCATACTATCATTTGTGTCTTCGTGAAAAAATTTAAGTCGAGATGTGTTTATCGTAAAAGTACCAAAAATAGGATTACTTACCTCGACTGTTCCGTATGGGAAAACACTGGTTACCCTAAAAGGTATTTCTTTGTTTGTGTTAGGGTCCGGAGGAGATATTCGAGGATCTGCCTGATCTAACAGTACCTGGTCCCCTATTTTGAATTGGTTTGTTGTTCCTATTAGCTCTTTTGGGGGCTCCTTCGGTTTTATCTTGTGTGGTTTCGGTTCTTCGTTGTGTATCCTAATTTCTCCTTAAAGTGTGTCTTCCACTCGTCTAGATCATCGATCTGAATCCCTCGTTCCTCATGAGTTATTTCTTTGTTGGCATGGGGTTTAGGATCGGGTTCAGTTGTATTCTTTGGTGGTGCTTCCTGAAAATAAGGGTTAACCGAATGGTTATCAGTAGAATTTATGTTCTCACCTTGATTACTCGATGTTCTAGCTGAGTCGAGAGCTTTGAGGGTGACCGTCTCATTACCTACACAAAGTATGAGTTCTCCTGCATCAACATCAATTTTAGTCCTGGCAACCGCTAAAAAGGGTCTTCCTAAAATTAGGGGAATCGAATTACCCTTATCCATGTCTAAGACAACAAAATCTACTGGGAAAATGAATCTGTCAATTTTTACAAGAACATCTTCGATAATACCCCTAGGAATTCTAAAAGTTTTATCAGATAATTGAATGCTCATCCTAGTTTGCTTGGGTTTCCCTAGACCTAGTTGTTTAAATAATTTATAAGGCATGGCATTAATGCTTGCCCCTAAATCAGCTAACGCATTATCAACAGTTAGTCTACCAATTAAACATGGAATTGTAAAACTCCCTGGATCTTTTAGTTTTTGTGGTAGTCCATTCTGTAACATTGCTGAGCACACTGCGTTTAATTCCACATGTGGATCCTCATCTAACTTGCGCTTATTCGTTAAGAGATGTTTTAAAAACTTCCTCGAATCTGGCATCTGTGAAAGAGCTTCAAGTAGCAGTAAGTTAATATGTAATTTCTTTAAAAGTTTAAGAAACTTACCGAACTGTTCCTCTGTATCGTCTCTTGTTAACGCTTCGGGATATGGTATGTGAGGTTGGTACTCCTTGATTATCGGTTTTGGCTTTTCTTGTGTTACCTCAGCTTTACCTTTTTCTACCTCGTTTCCTTTTATTGGACTGGTTTCGTCTACTTCTTCACTTTCTTAAGCTGTTATGGCTTGGATTTGCTCCTTTGGATTAATTTCAGTATTACTCGGTAGACGCCCTTGCGGTCGTTCGGATAATAGCTTCGCAATTTGTCCGACTGACTGGGTAATTTCCCCGGTTGCCTTTGTAAGTCCTCAAACTTGGTTCTCGATCGTTTTGATCGATGTTTGTTGGGTGTCGAGTGTTACCTCAGTTTTTTGGAGACGGGCTTCTGTGGATGCTATGAATTTGTTCAACGTCTCTTCAAGATTCGGCTTCTTTTCTGTGGATAGGGCTGATTTTCGAAATTTTGAGGAGGTTTTTGTCTTTGATTTCCTTAATTTCCTTGACCTCCCCATGAAAAATTTGGGTGGTTCCTCCAACCTGGATTATAATTATTACTATATGGGTTATTATTAGATCTGAAATTGTTACCTATATAGTTCATCTGCTCGCTTTCGTGCTTGGTTGATAGGGTGGGTACTCGTGATTCGCCACGCTTCCACTTGCGTCGCCTTTGCATGACTCGGATGTACCGCAAAGAACACAAACTATCAAGCTTTTTATTCATCATCTCTACCTAATTTGGTAGCATGGTTATTTGCGTCGAGGTTGTAAACTCAGGCTATTTTTGTTGGCCTTGTTCTTGTAACTTGCCATCGATAGTTATTCAAATGACATCTCTTCTATAAATTCGTAGGTCGCTTCAGAGTTTTATTATTATTCGAGTTCCACCGTGGTGAGTCGATTAGTTGCCTCATTGAGGGGTTTACACCGTTATAGAAAGTTTGGACTTGGAGCCACAAGGGTAAACCATGGTGCGGACACCTTCTCAAGAGATCCTTATATCTCTCCCATGCATCGTATAATGTCTCTAAATCCATCTGCACAAAAGAAGATATATCATTGCGTAATTTGGCCGTTTTGGCCGGTGGGAAATATTTTAATAAGAATTTTTCGGTCATTTGGTCCCATGTAGTGATTGACCCTCGTGGTAACGAGTTTAACCACTGTTTGGCTTTATTTCTTAATGAAAAGGGAAACAACCGAAGTCGTATGGCATCATCAGAAATGCTATTTATTTTGAAGGTATCACAGAACTCTAAAAAGTTAACTATATGAGTATTTGGATCCTCGTCCTATAAACCATCAAATTGAACAAACTGTTGAAACATTTGTATAGTGTTAGGCTTTAATTCAAAATTATTAGCAGCTATAGCAGGCCTAACAATACTAGATTTGGCTCCTGTTAAATGAGGTTTAGCATAATCATACATAGTACGCGGAGCATTATTTTCTGCCACATCTTGTGGTGGAAGATTATTTTCGTCCATCCCTTCAGTAGGATTGGATCTGTCTTTTTGCTCTTCTTCCGTGTAATTTAGGGCTCGCCTAATTTCTCTGCGATTCCTGCGAACGGTAGCGTCAACATCATTGTCGTATACTAAAGGTCCTCTCGGGTTCCTTCTAGTCATAAACTAGAGGTACCTGCTAGGAAAAGAAAGAAAAAAAATTAGCAAATTTAAAATTAAAACTAAAAATAAAAATAAATTGTGAAAAATAAAAATAATGGCTAAAGTAATAAAAATAGAGCTTTCTTAATATTTTAGCTCCCCAGCAACGGTGCCAAAAACTTGATCGCTGTGAATCAGAGTTTTAAAATTTATAAAAAGAATGATCGAACCTGAAAGCTAACTCTGACAACGATTGAGGCAAGTGCACCTATCGAACAGTAGTATAGCTTAGGCAAGACCGGATTATCGAACCCAAAGGAACTAAAAGTACTAATACTAACTTTTTTTTATTATATAACCCTAAAAATAAAGAGAGATTGTTTATCTAATCTAAATTAATTAACTACTAAACTAAAGACTCTAAGATAAAGAAGAATGAATTTGGAAAATAACTTGGGAAAAACTCAGTTGATTTAGATGATACCATCAGGAAGAATCCACCTAGACTTCACTTGTTATCTAACACTGAACCATACGATTTATTCACTTAGTTTGATCCGTAAGACTCCCTAACGTATATTAAACCCTCTCTCGAGGCGAATAATGTCTAACCCTAGGTTAATTAGTGGAACTCTCGTTCTCTTATAGTAACCCCCTAGAATACCAGTAAATCGATCTATGGACTCCCATATTAGGTTTCACCCTAATCCGGCAAAATCTCGTCACCCTATCTCTAGGCGTGCGATCAACTCCGCTTAATTATGTTGGATCTACTCTTAGGCAGGGTGTATTCCTCCTCCACCTAAGCACATTAAATTTGGATTAAGCTCATATAATTAAGAACAAACTAAGTATTTATCATATAATTTAGAAAACAATAACAAGATTCATCATAGGTTTCATCCCCTTCAGGTATCCGAAGGGTTTAGTTCATAACAATAAAGGAAAACATCTCAAGAGAAAAGATAAAACAAAACATAAGAAATCCCTAAAACCCCCTGAAGGAATTGAAGGAGAGATCCGCCGTCTTGAGTATAATTCTGGCTTCTTGAGATGGATCAACTGGCTATCCCTGAGTGAATCCCCACAAATCTGCCTTATCTGGCCTAGCACGGTGCCCCTAGACGATGGCTTTGGGCTCCCCCTTTTAGGTCATACTTAGGGTGTATTTATAGGCTTTTGAAATACGTTTCTTTCTCCCTAAGTATCCTTTCCCGAATGAAATTGCTCTTCTCCACGGCAGAGGCACGGCCATGGCGCACGCTCGTGTGAATCGTGGCCAGGCCGTGTTCGGATTTCTTCAATGAGACACGGCCGTGTGAGTCGGGGTTAGACCGTGTTCTAGATGATTGACTTGGCACGGCCGTGTAGGTCCAAGTCCAGGCCGTGTCGATTTCCTCTTTGGCCCATTTTGGTCTGTTTTGAGCCCGTTTCTCGTTCTTTTTATCCTTGGGTGCTTTCCTGATTATAAGACATGAAAAGAAAGGATTAAGAGCACCTTTTTACATAAATCAAGGGATAAATCATCCAAAAGCATACTAAATGTGGGATTAAAATATGTTACTATTTCGGTTTATCACCACGACACCAACAAGTACAACTGTCACTTAAAATTCTATCTCATTTAATGATTCCAAGTTCCTATGCTCATCAGCCCCAAGGAGGTCACATCCACCCTCACCCTAAACTGGGCCTAAGATTGGACTCTACAAGGAGGTAATCATTATATAAGGGTTTACTCCAAGCCCTTTTTCTGTCTATAAATACCCCTTCCTCTAAGAATAAAGGCATAAGCTAGAACAAAGTACAAAAATTCTACTATAGCATCACTAAACCTTCTCCAACCACCAAACCTTACGACTCTAGGCATTATTCATAGCATGAACCACACATATTATAGTGGTTTTCCCCACACCATATGTGTAACACCCTATACCCGGCATGATCGTCGCATCCGAGCTATGGGATGTCACATTTGTTGCCATAGCAACTACGATCAATTAAATACATAATATGATCATATTAATATGCTTACAAATATATTACATGATTATAATATGATACATATTCATTTCCAGGTTTCATATGAGCTTATGAAAGCTCTTTTTTTAACCTGAGGTCGAATTAGAACTAAATCATAAAGTTTGCAAAATAACGAGTTGACGTCGCGACTTCGGGGGTTTCTCATCACAATGCAACTTACTGACTAGGTCTTGTCACGACGATAAGAGGTTGGCGTCGCGACATGACCGCCTATTTTCAAATAACTTAAAATGATACCAATTCGCACTTACCTAAAAAGCAATTCAACATTTCTAATGTATTTTTCCAGCCAAATACATATGTTCCAAAAGTTCAATTTTATACAATACTACCTTATTCACAATGTACAACTACCAATCAACCACTTCATAATTAACATACAGCATATAGGCTGACACAAACCATTCAAAACTTTTGACATGTATACCAACTCAATAAACCATAAATGTAACAACATTTTTTATGCCTTTCTAACTTTGTGACATATTTAAATTCATAAGCCAACCCTTTAGTCTACTTGGTATAAGGATACATGTCTATACATTTCTATACAAGTTAAAAACATATCAACAAATCATGAATTATCAAACATATGACTAACTCAAAATATCAATTCCAACTTCAAATGTACACAAGATTACATATTATACCAAAAACCGACTCAACCTAGGTACATGCCATATATTTAACAAAATGGGACTGTACAAACATTGTTGAGTCGAGGACCACTAGCTGGATGCTGGAAATCACTTCTCATAACTCAGGATTAAGATATACCAATGCACGGAGAAAACAAACCATATGCTAAGTAATAAAGCTCACTGTTACTTTCATGATACAATATATTAACTTAAACAATTAATCATAATAAGTACAAATACAATTCTACTCAATTTATATTCCTATCATGTCAAGCAATTTCACTATCAACTTTATATAGGAGTATACTTGTTGCAATTAACATCAAATCAATCCATTCATTATTGTAATAGAATTAACCAATTGATACTAGTTATCAAATGCCAAACTTTATATCATTTAACATTCCATTCCATTTATCAAACAAACATACATACCTTTAACATTAAGCCATCCAATTCTATGATCAATTAGTATCATTTAACCATTTAGCTTTCATATTCAACACCTATACATTTAATTCATTAACATTAAGTCACTTAAATCTCATGATTAATCCATATCATTTACCTTTATAACTTACCTTTCAATCCCTTTTTGGAATCTACCAACCTATTCGTACTCATTTCGGACCATAGGACTCGTTCCCAACCATTTTCATAAAATTTTTCATTCATTCTCTTTAGCATGAATCACATAGAATACAAGTCACATAAAAGCACACATATAGTTTCCATATACATTTATCAATTCACATATTTATAACATTTTCACATAATTCATTTCACTACCATATTTTCTTATCAATATATTTCATTACATTTTCAAGTTTCCGATTTCATTTATTATAATTCAGTTTCAGTATCAGTATCAGTCCAGTTTGGACCTTAGCCCATTTCAGTAACAGTATGCATTAGGGCCTTAGCCCATCACAATCTGATAATGATGAATGAGATATACAATCAGAAAATCCTACCCAGCCAGCCTCTACACTCCATCTCCATCCAACCCTACACTCCATGTGGGGATATAATCATCCCACCCATCCCTACACTCCAAGTAGCACCGAATGTTTTGGGGCGTTACAAAAAGGGGCAGCAATGAATCTTGAACATAAATCGTAAAATGGATATGAAGAATACTAAAAAAATATATATTAATATAGTAAAAAACTTTCAAATATAAATACTAAAAATTCAAACTCTTTGGCACTTAGCTATTGAATTTATCAAGTAGCAGCTAACTCAAATTTGGTTTTAAAAAATGTAGTTGTTATCTTTTACATATTAACGATTGGATGACATCTACGGTGAGAATTCTAAAAATGAGAACGAAATTGTTTTTAACCCTTAGATTAAAATGAATAAATATAAGCCTTAGATTTAAGATTTAATCTACGTCACTAAGTTAAAGAGCACAACAACCAATCTCTCCCCTTTTTCCTTTTCACCATATAAAAAAGTTTGGGTAAATTTTTTTTGGATACTCTCTTACTTTCAAATTTGATTTCGTTTTTGAAGAAAAAATTCAAAGCCGATTTACAATGGGATGGAAAGTAAGAGATTCAAGTTATCAAGATAAAGCAATTTCGGTATTCAATATTTATTTTTCTTTCCTGTAAAATTGTAGAGAATTTCACTCGAAAAAATTTCAATATTTAGTATTCGGTGCTTGATTGTATGCTTAAACTTGTTCGAGTAATTTTCATCAACCAAGAAAAAAAATGACAAATTATTTAGAGTGAAATGCTTTGCATTTTGTTAAGCAAGAAAAACAAATGTAAAATACTCAAATTGCTTAATTTTGATAACTTAATCTCTTACTTTCAATCTTTTTGTAAACTAAGAGATTATCCAATTTTTTTCGAACAAAAACTTGTAATAGGCAATGAGAGAAAAGATAGAATATTGTATTATTTATTTTAATGAAGTAGATTTATTTAGTTTAATCTAAAAAATAAAAACAATTTGATTCTAATTATGATTTATAATTTAAATAAATTTGTTTAAAAAGAATAAATGATTGAAAAAGTTAAGAAAAGTGAGATTTACAATTGTAAGAGTATAAATCTAATATTTGATGATATAATTAAAATAAAAAGGAAATTGATATTTTTAATGATGATACATCTATCAAACATAAATTAATTGTACAAACATGATTCATAAAATAAAAATTGTACTAATAAACTATTCAAAAAAAACTAAAAAATGGTGAAAACATGGGAGAAGCCGAGGAAGTTGACCGCGAATCTCGCCAAGGTGTTTGAAGGAAATGTCCGATTCTGAATATTGTCCGTACGATCAGATTATCAAACTTTGATGCAATCTTGTGATTTTGAACTTTGAAAACCAAAAATCAAACACCTTTTCCGTCTTGGTTAATTAAAAGTTGGAGATTGGTACCCACTTTCAATTTTTCATTTTTTACTTTTACTTTATTCCTAACAAATATTATAATTTAGATTAAATATAAATTTTAATCCAATGGTAAACCATTTAACAGTTTGAAATAAACAAATACTTATTTTGATACTTATACAATAAATGAATAATGTTGAATAAATGTAAATTAAAATAATTAAATTTAAAATATGAAAAAACTAAATTAAAATTAAATTTCGATATAAAAACTTAAATCATATTTTAATCTATCAATATTGCCGCTGACATCCAATTTTACCGATTAAACATTGAGGAATAAAATCCCAAATTTAATAAAAAAGCAGACAAGAAAAATTCAATGAAATTAGATGGATGTTAGTGATGTTACACTTTTACCTTATTGTACCAAATGCATGATGGATCCGTATCAGTCTTTATAAATAATTTTCTCTTCACTTCCGTCTATTTGGATCGTTTTAATGTGTTTTGCTTGCTTTCTTTTTTAAAACCGTTTCAATTGCTTAAGGAGATTTTGATTTTTTAATTTATATAATTACATTCATAAAATTAACTTATTTAACTTAATTAATAATTTTAAAATATTTCTATATAAACATATTCTTTTTCATATATAATTGAGGTATATTTGTATGTATATTAATATATATTTTGTTATGAAACTAAAAATTAGATTATAAATATTTATATAACAGATATTTTAAGATATCAATAAATCCAAAATAATAGACTGGAACATCTCAATACAAGTGCCACGGGGTTAGAACTTAAAGTTTGGCAAATCGCACAACCTTAGGCGATTTTTTTTTGCTTTAAATCCGTCTAAGTCAGTCATACTCTTTAATGAGAATTCACAATGGAATTTTTTCGAAGGGGCTGAAACAAAGCGGAAGCAAAACTCGAAGAGATAAAGGAACACAAATCGAACAGAAAAACCACAAGAAAACAATAGCACACCAAGGTGACGTTTGGTTGGATGGAATAACAAGTCCATTCCCCCTAATTCCGCCCGCTACAGTAGAGCATCCGTTTGGTTCACCGTTTAAGTGATTCCACGAAATAGCTATTACAACCTCATTCCCTCATCTCACCGTTTACCTTTTCAGGGGTTGGGGGTCTGAATACCCATTCAACACCACGCCGTTTACCCTTTTGGACCAAAATAGCCTGCCTCATTTCCATTCTCTCCAGATTTCTTCCTCTCCAAGCCCTTCATCTTCATCTCCCCAAAGATTGTAAGGGTACGTTTTCTTTTTCTTTTTTTTCCTGATTCCTTTTCACCTCTTTCAACTTTTCTTTCCCCCTTTCAATCCTTCGATTGAGACTTTTTCTGTTCAATCTTCTTTAATTTTTTTCCTCTTTTATGTTTTTTTTAAGCATGCTCGCAAGTCGGCACCGACAACCGGAGGCGTGAAGAAGCCTCACAGATATCGCCTTGGAACTGTAGCTCTCGGTTAGTCATCAAATCACCTGTTATTTTGGAAAGTTGTTTTTCCTTCGTTTTTGCCCAAGCTGTTGATTTTAGAAAAAGGGACTGGAATTTTTCTGTTATTTTATTGGGAAATACGAGGGTCGTTTCAAATTGGAAAATCAGTAATATGCAAATCTATCATCCAATAGAAGATGGAAGGGTAGGGAGAGAGTGTTAATTATAAGGCCTCCTTATTGCCATTGCCATTGCCATTGTTTTAAAATTTTGTTTCATTTGATCAAACAATTCCTTCTTTACCATTTGGTGAATGACCTGTTAAATTTAGAAACCCTAATTTTGCTGGGTTTAATTGACCAGGAATAGGGTTAAGAGTTGAGAGTTTTGTGTGTAAAGAAAATCAATTTGGTGGGTTAGGGTTTGAAGAACGTTGAAGAAGTGGGTTCTTTTTTTTTATTTCATTTTGTTTTCTGATAGTCATATTCACTATCGTTTTCTTCCAGAAGTACCAGAACTCCTCATCAGGAAATTGCCTTTCCAAAGGCTCGTTCGTGAAATTGCCCAAGATTTTAAGGTAGTAATTCCAAATTAATTTTACCAGACAAGTATAATTTTACCTTAGCACACCCTTGCTGCTTTACGTTGGCCATGGTATTTTGTATTATAGTACTTTCCCATCTAGAACAAAAGAAACAGGTTCCAGTAGTCTTAATATTAGTCACACTGGTCAATCTGACTCTTCTATTTTCTTGAAGTACCTATGTCTGACTCTTCTATTGTTCAAGCTTAGATGCACGAACCTAAAGTGAGGCTAATTGAAATTTATGCGTTGATTAAGCTGTTCCATGTGAATATAATTTTAGTCTTTGGGTAATACCTCGCTTTTCTAGAGAAAATGTTTACAATGCACATATTATTTTGTCAAGCTTTTTTAAAATTGGCTTTTTCACTCTTCGGAGTTTCGTTGTTCACCTTTTCAAATATATTTACATGGATGTACGAATTTTGTGGACATTGTTGCTTTCTGCTAGTTGTTTTGAATGTTATCTTACGAGTAAATTGTAACACCCCAAACCCGGCCTAGAAGTTAGGCCCGAATCTGGCGTGTCACATTGAAGTGTTTTTCGAGAACCATGTTTTCATTGAAAACCCTTCTTGTTTAAAGGCTTAAGTAAAATCCCAGTTACGTTAGTTTATTTTTAAAACGTGGTACATATAAAAAAAATTATTAGTTTTATTCCCAAAACATCTTTTCAGTTGCGGAAGCTGATTTTGAAAGTAACTGATTTACGAAAAAGATTAAGTCGCGAAACCAATTCAAAAATGTTGCGAAAATGTAGTGTTGTTTTAAAAACAGTTAACATTTTAGAAAACCGTGATTTGCTTCTAACGGATATAATTCAAAGTAAAGAAAGACCCAAAGTTAAAATCCAGAAACTTAAAGAGGCCTTATTTGTAACACCCCTTACCCGTGCCCGAAGTCGGGACCGGGATTGAGGCATTACCTAATTAATCTCACTTGACATCTTGAAACGGGCTATAAAATTTCTTTTAAACTCATCACTTGTACGTACTCAGCCTAAGAGGCCCCAAACATACCTCCGAGAGGTATCTGAACTATTTTGGGAGTTTTTACGAACTCGGGAACTTTTCAACAAACAGGGGCCACACGCCCGTGTTGGTCCAGGGACACGCCCGTGTGCCCCTAAGACATGTCCGTGTCATCCACCCGTGGTCGACCCTGACCAACTTCACACGACCTAGACACGCCCGTGTCTTCCACCTGTGGTCAATTCTGACTAACTTCACACGGCCTAGACATGCCCGTGTCTTCTACCCGTGGTCGATTTAAATTCCACAATTAATGTGCAAACTTCACACGGCCTGGGCACACGCCCGTGTCCCTAGCCCGTGGAGCACACTGACTTGCAAACCTAGTATGCAATGGGGACACATGGTATAGACACACGCCCCTGTGTCTATTCATGTAGACAATTAGATGGCTATCTACCAAGCCTTTCGCCACCCCACATTGCACACATGCAATTACCAATCTAACTTAACACAATTCACAACTCAAGGGCATATCCAAGTACTCAATTCAAAAATCGTACACGAGGGCATACACTTCAAACAAAAATCACTTTCTTTAATCATAAAAATTTCCCAAGTATCGGCCTAACTTAATAGACCATTACAAAAGGAGGTTTTGATGCCTTACAAAGCCAACACTTTGGCCAACAATTACGACCTAACAAAATACTCGAGTCCTATACATGCCATACTCAAAATAAGTCTAAATTGTTATACCAAAGTGGTGTCGATAGTGTAATTTTTGAACTCCTAAGTTCCCGATCCTCGAGTTATCAAGGCAATACTACAAGGAAAAAGAGCAATGAAAAGGGGTAAGCATAAAGCTTAGTAAGTTTGCATGAATATAAATAGCAACAATAAGCTCATAAAATAATCCATCCATGATATTAACTAACCATACACAAGTCATAGGCATCTTGCCATACTTACTCACAATTGCCCTTATTTAGCACATACCATGCCACATGTCGTAAACATTTCTTCGTGACTCATTCACGAGTACCTGTATTCACTCATTTATATGACCTTAGTGCAAATCTCATTTCAAATTCTAAACTCATCTACTTATCCCTTTAATCACTAGGGATAGTCAGAGACGTATATTCAATGTTGTTCATGTAGAGACGAAGCCAGTGCCACATCCCCGAGGTGGTCTTACTTGGAGTTACTTCTAAACGCCAATGCCATATCCCGGGATATGGTCTTATATGGACTTTCACATCAAGTATCGATGCCATATTCCGGATATGGTCTTATACGATTTTCATATTCATTACCGAAGCCATATCCCAGATATGGTCTTACACGGGATTTCAACTCAGTGCCGAGGCCACGTCCCGGACATGGTCTTATACGGGACCTTATCTATTTCATATCTCGATGATAGCATTTTCATAGTCACATGGTCCACTAGGACTTCAACATCTCATTCAACATCAATTTAATGGAGTGTCATGCATCAATATGATATCAAGTATTCTCGATTATGCTAACATAAATGTTGTATTAATCACATACAAACTTATCTCGATTTCAAAATGAGCTAGCTCGACGGTTTAGTCCGAGACTTTATTCTTTTCCCGATCGAGGCGGATTCTCAATCCTTCTTGCTCTATAATAGCAATTTAGCTCATTTTAATCATCTCATTAATAAAAGCATTCCAGAAAAAATCATGCTTAGATAAAATTACTATTTTGCCCCTAGACTTTGGCAAAATGACCATTTTACCCCTAGGCTTGGAAATCAATTCTAATCAGATTTCTACCTTCAACAAGCCTAGGTAAACATTTAATGCTTTTAAATCTATCATCGAAAATCAATATTTCACATACTTACTACATAATTTGTAACCTTTTTATCAAGGTCCTATTTAGTGTTTTCATGCTAACACCTCTCACAGAAGTTGTTCATCTAACAACTAAGACTCAATTTCTTCCATAAAAATGCAGCAAATAACAATGAAAGCTCTCATGGAAAAACTTTAAACCTTTCACCATATTGCACAATAGTCCCCTCATTTGAAAGCTCAAGCTCTAGAGGTTTCAAAAGTACAACTATTTTCAAGAAAAGATCACTAGAACACTTACTAATGAGGAGATGAGTGTGCTGAAATTTTTGAAGCTTTCAACCCTTATTTTCCTTGCAAATTTCAGTGGAAGAGATGAACAAGAAAGATGATATTTTCTCTTTCTTTAGTCTAATATTAATGTAACAGCCCATTTACGACCCTAATCAGAATGGTGGTTTCGGGACCACGAATCTGAATTAAAAAGGAGTAATTTTTATAATTTTATTATTATTTTTCATGTTAAATAAATATGCTTGAACATGTGCTAGTATTTCGTAAATTTAATTTATAGCTAATGTGAATATTTTAAGAGAGAGGATTAAAATTGCAAAAGGGTGATAAAGATAGCTTTTATTTAATTGGGTGGCTAAATTGACTTGTCTTTTTCATTGTGAGGATTAAATTTGCAATTATACAAATTGCATTTAGAGTGGACGGCATCATGCTCCACTGGCATCATGCTCCACTATGCATTTTAATTGAATTTTTTTTAGTTAGTGGAAGGAAGAATATCATAAAAAAATAAAAAAAAACACCATTTGCATGTTCATATTTTATCTCTTATTGCCGAAATCACTAGAGAAGAAGAAGAGAATAAGCTCTCTCATATTCGGCCTTCCCAAGTCAAAATTAGGTATGTGTGTTTTAGATTTTTTGATGATTTTTGCATTTTTGAGATGGTTATTAAGAGCTTTACATAGCCCATGTGGTAATTTGTGTTTTGGTTGTGATTTTCATGAGATGCCATTGATGGAAGCTTGATGTTTTTGTTGATTAATGGTGAAATATTGATGTTAGGTGATAGATTAGTAAGTTTTGTTCTTGCATTTTTGATGAAATTGAGTAAATTAGAAATTAAGGTTAAAATAAATAGTTGAGGGATTAAAATGCTAAATAATTAGTTTGTATGGACTTATATGGTCCTTAGGATGGTTCGGCCCTAAAGGATGTAAGTCCAATTTTGTGTAATTCGTGAGTATTTTATTAAGGACTAAATTGAATAGATTGTAAAAGTAAGGGGGTAAATTAGTAAATTTCTAAATTATGTGTTTATGATCAAATTGAATGAATATAAGTTTAAATGAGTTTAAATTGGAATTATTTAGATCAAGAACAAAAGGAAACCGCATTGGATCGGGGAAAAGCAAAATTAAACGAATAGCCGGGAAACGTAATTCGACAACTTTTGAGGTAAGATTTTAAACGATTGAGTTAACCCGAATGTCTTTTATATATGTAATTATGTTAATGATGTTAAATATATAGAATGGCACATGGCCGAATGAAATAGAGAATTTTGGTATATTGGTTGGATATTATAATTCTTGGAATTTGAATATGATTTCATGAAATGAATTTTTAAAGTGTAAATGTTATAATTGGTATGAGATATTGAAGTTGTGTTTATATATATGCTTATGCGCATAGTGGTGAATCGGATTTAGATAATTATATGGATATGTTTATATACATTTAAAACGAGTCACAGGTTTACAAAAGGTACTATGTGTATGAACTTATAACCGGGCACTATGTGTGCGAGACCGGACCAATGGCACTAAGTGTGCGGGAATGATAGGTAACGGCACTGAGTGTGCGATACGTTACCGGAAGAATTGGCACTATGTGTGCGGAAGCGATAAGTAACGGCACTGAGTGTGCGATACGTTACTAAAGTTTATATTCAAGTATACAGGTAAGAGGTTCGTTAAACAACCTTAATTGTTAATGTTATTATGTATTCGGAAAAGATCGGATAAAGTACCGTATATTATGCATGAATGGTTAAATCATGAAAGGTATGCAAATTTAAGGTATGTGATATATATATATATATATATATATATATTTATATACATATATTATTTTGAAATTTGTGGTAACTCGATATGGTAGTATAAGATTCGGAAATTTGAAAATGTGTATGCAAATTATCTATTATGTGATGGTGATATATGGAAATAGTATAAGTATGGTTGTAAACGTATAAATGATTTTATTATATGATGCTATGAATTCATTTTTAAATATTCGGCTATTCGACAAGAATATGACAAAAAGGGGATAGTCTTGAAATTTTAAATTATCTTATTCACATATGAATTGTTTAAATCTTACTAAGCTTTGGAAGCTTACTTTGAATGTGGTTGTTTATGTATTGTAGATCTCATTTTGGGTGCTCATCTCTTGCTTGGGAATCACAGCTGAAGCTCATCACATTATCATCAAAGTTTTGGTACTTCTTTTGTATATAAACCTAAAGTATATGGCATGTATAAGCTAGCTATGTTTTGGTAAAATTTTGGTGTTGTAATTACAAGCCATGCGAAAATGGCTAGTTATAATGCATTAAGCCTGTGCATATTCGATCATGGTATATATATATATATGAGATGTGTCTAATATGCTTTACAAGAAATTGATTGAGTTAATGATGGTTTAAACATGTTTCGATTGTAATATGCTTATATTATGTTGTAATATATGTTCGGTAGATCCTTGATGATATAGTCTTTAGATGTGGTTTGGTTAAATAGATTAAATGTCAAAATTTATCAAAGACTAGAGAATGGCCATTTCAGATAGGTGATACAAATATATGTGATGGCCATATATCTATGCTTGGGTCAAATTGATTATGCTTGAAGTAATGAATATATTTGTGCATTTTAGGTTTTGATATAAGTATGTTTTGGGTAAGTATGATTCGTGACTTCATATAGAGTATTTTTTTTATTTTATACATTTCGAATGAATGTTTCATGAATGTGTATATCAAATATTACTTTGATATAAAGGTGCATAAAATCTACTTATACGGTTAGTTAATTTAGCCTTAAGCAGGAGAGTAAATCATGATTGGAGTTCAAATATTTCGATGGTAGTTATTATGGTTAAACAAATATGTATATGTTTTCTTTTAAGGAATTCAATAAGTATGAATTTATAAAGTATAATTAATTAAATATCTAGTATGCTATATAGACATTTTGAACGATTTATAAAGCAAACCAATTTGTTTATGAAATGAATGGTTAGTTTATACATGTGGATTGGATTTGTTAAAGAAATTTTTGTAAGTCGAATATGCTATGAATTGTATCATGTATTCATTTTATTTGAAGAGCCCACAATAATTTGTTATATGCGCACATGGTGTTGTTATAATTTAAATTTTATGCTTGACCATTTTGGTGATATTTCTTCTACCGAGTGTGTTTGGATTTGTATGCTGTGAGCTATATACATATTGTCAGGTTCAATATATGAATGAATTGTCGTAATGGATTACATGATGCTTGAGATGCACGGAAACCTGTCTTGAGTTGTATTGGGTTAGTAATGCCCTTTTAACCCTAATCGGCGACGAATACGGGTTAAGGGGTGTTACAATTAAACTAGTCAAATTAGTCACCAACTCTTACTAACTTTGACCAAATTTTGTCCATCTTTTTCTCCCATCTAGTCTATGGCCGGCCAAGCAATTACAAGCGGCTAAATTGCCTTTTAAAGACCTCAATTTAACAATCTATGTGTAACACCCCGTACCTGGGTTCTACGCCGGGAACCGGGCCCGAGGCGTTACTGAACTCAAACCACTTGATCTCCACATAGGCTCAACGTAATTACTCTCTATACCCTCAGTCTTGACTTACGACACCTCACTCATACGTACGAAGGCTCTCGGGACTAATCCGGAACTTTTTCCAACCTTAAAAGTTTTTCTCTTCCAAACAGGTCTTACACGCCCGTGCAAGATTAGACACGCCTGTGCATAGGCACACACGCCCATGTCCCCAGACCGTGCCTAAAAACCCAGTATTCTGCCAATTTGCCCACGGTTAAGGCACATGCCCATGCATTTTGGGAACACGCCCGTGTACCCTGTCACACGTCCGTGCCTTTCACCCGTGGTCGACATCGACTAATCACACACGGTTTTGACACGCCGTGGCCCCCCAACCGTGTCATACCTTAGTATTCGACTTATTCAACACGGCCGCCATGCACGCCCGTGTACTTTAACCGTGTGACCATTCCAATTCTAATTTTAAAGTGCGACTTCACACGGCTTAGACACACGCTGTGTGCCTACCCATGTGAACTGTAACAAGGCTATTTGCCAAGCTCTTTGCATCCCTATAGCTTACACAACTTATACTCATCCATCACATTTATAATCACTCAAATTGAATTGCCATCCCACATGGATAAATACATCTTTTCATATAACAGAATAGCCAACAACTATGGCATTATACAATTATCCTATAACTCATATAGGCCAACACATTTGGCACAATAACAATGACATAATCAACCTCATATACTAGCCCTATACATGCTATGACTCATAATGACTTGATACCTCATACCAAGTGTCTCCTCAATAGTGTGAAAACATCTCCGGCGGTCTCCAACCCGAGCTAGCTAAATTAACCTATAAGAGATGAGAAAGAAAGAGGAGTAAGCAATAATGCTTAGTAAGTTCATATGCAATTAAGAATCAACTATCAATATTCATATGCTTATACTCAATCACAAGGTATTAGAATGAGTTTTACTCTTGAACTCACAGTTACCTATTCAATCATTCATAATGTTTACTCATTTCGTCTCTTACCACATTCTAACCATATCTCGGGCTTAATGCTCGCATTCCTTAACTTACCATGCCACAAGCCAATTCGCTCATTTAATTAGCATACATCCTGCACTGATCATCACAAGATCATATAAAACAACACATCATGCATTCTCAATAAACCACTCATACTACCAACCTCTCGGTAGCTACGCAATTAGCCCACCATTGAATCTCTTATAGGGTGGTATCGCACTCAGCCCACCAGTCAGTTATACTAATGGTGATTTCGCACTTAGCTCACCAATCCTTTATAAACGATGGTATCACACACAGCCCATCGATTTCTAATTAATCAGGTGGTAACGCACACAGCCCATTGATAATAATATAGTTGATGGTATTGCACACAGCCCATCAATTAATATATCGGGTGGTAACGCACACAGCCCATCGATAATAATATGGTTGATGTTATCGCACACAACCCATCACTAACCATTAATATGGTGATATCGCACATAGCTCACCATTATCATACATTCATGAATAGTCATCCACATGTAACTCTTTATTTCAAATGTTCATCCAAGAACATCCTCACACTACTATTCTTACTTAACTTTTCCATGATATTTATTCGCATTCACACAATACAACAATAAATCTAACTCATGCAACTAAGGTGCATTAATTACACTTATCCCACTAGGGTTTATCATACATTGAATTCATATCAATTCAATCGTAACACATACTTGCTCTTCTCATGATACAACCACATACATTTAACATGTCCATTGAATCACTCAAATTGTTAAATAACTCTCTTGAGACTCATGCACATAGTTCTCATTAACATCATACCCCCAACAGGGTCTTACATACATTAACATGTCGATGCCATGACCCCGACGAGGTCTTATACGAAATATCACATCGTTGCCATGTCCTTGACATGGTCTTATTTAATATCTCTCACCGAATCCATATTCCAATATGGTCTCACACGAAACCTTAACTAACATCATTTCATACTATTTACGTTTCTTACTATTCTTAGATTCAATTCTCTTAACAACTCATCGACAAATATTTAATACATTCATTGTATAATTATACATTCCATACAACTTTGGAATATTAAAATAACTCATATGTAATCACAACATTTGCACATGAACTTACTCTCGATGTCAAAAGGGCCAAAAGGACTTTTTACCCACATTTCTCTTTTCACCCGTTCTAGGTCCTAACTCGTTTTCTTTGATCTAGAATAATGAAATTCACTGATTTAATCACTTATAATTCATAATACACCTTAAGCTACACTTTAGGAAAAATTACTAATTTGCCCCTACACAGTAATTTTGCCCCTACACTTTGGCAAAATTACGATTTTGCCCCTAGGCTCGTAAATAAATTTTCATCACATTTTCTTGTTAAACAAGCCTAGCTAAACATTTAATCCTCTTATAACAATCCACAATTTCAACTATTTCATGCCTTAATGAACAAATTACAACTTTTGCATTTTAGTCCCAATTAGGTGTTTTCATGACAACACCTTTCACAAAAGTTGTTTATCATCATCCTAACATTCATTTTCTTCCATAAAAACTCATCCACCAGCATGAAATCTCTCATGGCAAGTCCCTAGACTTTCAACCATGTTGCAAAATAGTCCTCTCTTTAGGAAGCTTAAGCTTTGGGGACTCCAAAAGTACAAAAAGTATCAAGAAAGATCATCAAAATCACTTACTTGTGAGGAGAAATGCTTGCTGAAATTTTGAACTTCAAAAACCCCATTCTTGCTGCTCATTTTCGGTGGAAGAGGAGAAGAAATAAAAAAGATGATAGCTTTTCTTATTTCATCTTATTTTATTCTTTTTAATCACCTAACATGACCAACATTTAATGCCCTTGTCCCCTTAACTTCTTTGACCGGCCAACTCACTTAACAAGGCCAAATTGCACATTTGGGACCTCCAATTTATAATTCATAGCTATTTGGCACCTCTAGCAATTAAAATAGAACTTTCGCACTTTATACGATTTAGTCCTTTTTCGCAATTAAGCCATCAATCGCTAAAATTAAAGCACCAAAATTCTCATGCCTCTTTATAAACATTTAATAACACATAAAATAATATCAAAATATTTTTCTTCAACCTCGAATTAGTGGTTCCGAGACCACTTTTCCGACTAGCCCCTAAATCGGGCTGTTACAATCCTCCCCCTTAGGGATTTTCGTCCCCGAAAATCTTATCAGGAGGAGTTGCTGCCAACATTCTTAAAACGTTTCCATCTACTCTACAAAATCACGAGTCTACTTATCCTCAAGTTTCTCTTGCCAACAACTCTTAAGCTGTGATACACAAGGTCGAAGCACAATTTGAGACCTACATTACTCTGCCTCTCGGGCACATATACTCAGTAAACTTACAACTGTGAATTCAGCACATGCCGAAATGATTATTCGGATCGTTATCACATACTTCACTAAAATTCGGATGACATCCCTCTCCTTGGAAATCAAGTCACTTTAACTTTGAAAGCTATTGTATTTTATCTCACTTTATCACTAGGATAATCACCGACTGTAATAGTCTCAACTTTGAACACTCTTATAATTCAGCTATTACCGATCAACTACTTCCGAACTTAAACTCAATCACATCATGGAGTGTACTCAGTTGTCAAAAACATCTATGAATATATCTGCACCTTCTCTAATTCTTGTACGAGTAGACCTGTTACTATTAAGTCTCATTTCAAAATTTCTGCATAAGTTCTGAATTCATCCACATACAATTTCTATCTCAAAGTAACATCAACAACAGAAACCTTATCCAACCTGAATTTTAACATCTTAGACAAACTCATTCTAAGCTCATTTAAAATACCATTCACTATCTCCCTTCTGAACTTCTTTGTCTACTATCTGGGAAGTATTACAATAACTATATTCGCCATTGTAATAGTTCAAGTCGTTTTCACTATTTCATTTTCCAACAATCTTCTGCAGCATAAGATTCTCTAACTCATCAAAATCCAAAAGGCACATATCGGTTTGTCCATAAATCATTTCCTAACATTTAACTTACAAAACAGACACAAAAGTGATCATCTCAGGATAACCAACCTATCAACTCTTTTTCTCGATTCAAACTGAACTCAGCATTAGAACTTTCAATCAATAGCTCCCTCTATAGCTTTCAATTCAACTGTCACGGTTTAAACATTCCCATGAGCATGTCCTTGTATCATAGTCCCTACTCACGTACACACAGAATTTTATTCTCTTTATTGATTCATGCGTGAATATACATAGAACTCGAATCATATCTCAATACATTAATCTACTCTTTCACCACACTGAAAACATATTTCAAGCACACTCTCATCTGAGTTTTCCCTTGCTATACTAATCTAAAACCTTTACCATCATCACATCTCACAATAGCAGGTACAATCTTGATCAAATCAATAATTCTATTTGGCCTGTCCGAAAACCCATCACACGACGTGAAACTCATGATTTCACTCCTTATACTAGAATCATCTCCAGCTTCCCCCTCAAAACTCCCGAATAGGGTTACGAGGAGAATAAAGAACGTCAATTCTAGTTACTAAACCGACAACCATTTAATCTGATTACACAATCAGCTAACATTCTCGCACGATCTCGATTCGTGAGATAAACAACTACATCGCCCCTGAAAGGCAAAAGATATTAACACATAATACTTAGAGAGAGATCATTAAGACCCACGCAACTATGGTTATCATAATTGAACACTCTCACAATTCAAACATTGTTTCTTTAACCATTTCCGTCCTCAAAACTCCTTAAATATTCCTTTCATTAATGAACATCAATTTAAGAAGTTCTCGATAATCATAACCCTTAGGCTTCCTACTCACTTGAGTCAAATAGCCTAGGCTAACTTTTTCTTTGCTCTTAACATTGTATAATCAATACAATCATTAAAGCATTCAGACATACTTTCTTACAATTGCCTTTATTAAGCACATACCGTGCCACACTCTATACTCATACTCATTTCCTTGCGACTCGCTCACGAGTGCCTGTATTCACTTATTCACATGACCTTAGTACAATTTTCCTTTCTACCCCTAGACTCATCGATCTGTCCCAAAGATCACTAGGAATACTCAAAAACGCATAATATAATCATTGCACTAACCAAATGCAAACTTGCTCAACTTAACTCTCATAACATCTCGTCATAATTCAACAGTGGTAAGGGGTGAGGTCGTAGCGTCCCACAACTTGACTCTCGTGACCACATACGTATGATTTACTATTCATCATCAATAAAATATCATCATGGTCACACAACTCGTCACAAGTGATTTTTCACATTTATCACGCTACAATTGTCCCTATCACTTATACTTTTCGAACTCTGATTTCACTTACTCAAGTTCCACATTAATATCTACTCAAGTACTCAACATTTAACTCTACTTTCTCTTACTATGACTCATTAATCTAGAGAATGTCTTACGGGTTTTGGGCACGTCGTTTACTTGATTGCCATAGTCCAACTATGGTCTTACTCGTATCACAACATCATAGCCCAGCTATCTCTTTACATGTCATCACAAAGCCATAGCCTTGCTACGGTCTTACACGAAATCTCATATCAATACCAATGCTATACCCCTGATACGGTCTTACATGGAACTCATGTCATTGCCGATGCCATATCCCAGATATGGTCTTACACGATTCTATACCGAAGCCAGGTCCCAGACGTGGTCTTACACGGGATCACTATTTGTCACCAATGCCATGTCCCAGACATGGTCTTACATGGGATCACATGTATCGCCATGGTCCAACCATGGTCTTATTCATCATTTTATCATTGAACGACCGTACCTATCCCTGCTTTCTACTTAGTCAAACTTCTCAGTTTAACTCTCACACCATAATACTCGTAGTTTCGTACGGAGTCACGAAATAAAACATTATACATCATCCATTTTAATAGTCGCACATGAGATTCAACTATGTGGACATATTGATCATGCATCGTTCAAACAATTACACATACACATATACTCCATTCTCTGGGTAAATTTACTCACTATATGCACCCAACCCAATAGGTTGAGTATATAACGCCTTATGCACATCCAGCCAATGCAGATAAACTTCTCATTTCATGCATTATCACACACATGTCATATACTTCTACTCATACCTCTTCGAATCTCATCATTGCATAAGAGCATTTCAATTTCCCCATTATCACTTACAATATTATTGGATTTAGCTCGGTTGGGAACCATCACTGTTTTAACAAAGTAATTTCGTTAGAGCCGGGAGACATCACACTATCACGGTCCACATATGGCATGTATAGCTAGACTCTTACTCACGCTAGGTTAGTCCTAGAATCGACTAAACCATAGCTCTGATACCACTAAATGTAACACCCCTTACCCGAGTTCTACGCCGGGAACCGGGCCCGAGGCGTTACTGAACTCAAACCACTTGATCGCCACATAGGCTCAACATAATTACTCTCTATACCCTCAGTCTCGACTTACGAGACCTCACTCATACGTACGAAGGCTCTCGGGACTAATCCGGAAATTTTCCAACCTTAAAAGTTTTTCTCTTCCAAACAGGTATTACACGCCCATGCAAGATTAGACACGCCCGTGCATAGGCATACACGCCCATGTCCCCAGACTGTGCCTAAAAACCCAGTATTCTTCCAATTTGCCCACGGTTAAGGCATACGCCCATGCATTTTGGGAACACGCCCGTGTACCCTGTCACACGTCCGTGCCTTTCACCCATGGTCGACACTGACTAATCACACACGGTTTTGACACGCTCGTGGGCCCAAACCGTGTGCCATACCTTAGTATTCTGACTTATTCAACACAGCCTCGGCACGCTCGTGTACTTTAACCGTGGGACCATTCCAATTCTAATTTTAAAGTGCAGACTTCACACGGCCTAGACACACGCCCGTGTGCCTACCCATGTGAACCAGAACAAGGCGAACCAGAACAAGGCTATTTGCCAAGCTCTTTGCATCCCTATAGCTTACAAAACTTATACTCATCCATCACATTTAAAATCACTCAAATTGAATTGCCATCCCACATGGATAAATACATCTTTTCATATAACAGAATAGCCAACAACTATGGCATTATACAATTATCCTATAACTCATATAGGCCATCACATTTGGCACAATAACAATGACATAATCAACCTCATATACTAGCCCTATACAAGCCATGACTCATAATGACTTGATACCTCATACCAAGTGTCACCTCGATAGTGTGAAAACATCTCCAGCGGTCTCCAACCCGAGCTAGCTAAATTAACCTATAAGAGATGAGAAAGAAAGAGGAGTAAGCAATAATGCTTAGTAAGTTCATATGCAATTAAGAATCAACTATCAATATTCATATGCTTATACTCAATCATAAGGTATTAGAATGAGTTTTACTCTTGAACTCACAGTTACCTATTCATTCATTCATAATGTTTACTCATTTCGTCTCTTACCACATTCTAACCATATCTCGGGCTTAATGCTCGCATTCCTTAACTTACCATGCCACAAGCCAATTCGCTCATTTAATTAGCATACATCTTGCACTGATCATCACAAGATCATATACAACAACACATCATGCATTCTCAATAAACCACTCATACTACCAACCTCTCGGTGGCTACGCACTTAGCCCACCATTGAATCTCTTATAGGGTGGTATCGCACTCAGCCCACCAGTTAGTTATACTAATGGTGATTTCGCACTTAGCTCACCAATCCTTTATAAATGATGGTATCGCACACAGCCCATCGATTTCTAATTAATCAGGTGGTAACGCACACAGCCCACCGATAATAATATAGTTGATGGTATCGCAAACAACCCATCAATTAATATATCGGGTGGTAACGCACACAGCCCACCGAGAATAATATGGTTGATGGTATCGCACACAGCCCATCACTAACCATTAATATGGTGATATCGCACATAGCTCACCATTATCATACATTCATGAATAGTCATCCACATGTAACTCTTTATTTCAAATGTTCATCCAAGAACATCCTCACACTACTATTCTTACTTAACTTTTCCATGATATTTATTCGCATTCACACAATACAACAATAAATCTAACTCATGCAACTAAGGTGCATTAATTACACTTATCCCACTAGGGTTTATCATACATTGAATTCATATCAATTCAATCGTAACACATACTTGCTCTTCTCATGATACAACCACATACATTTAACATGTCCATTGAATCACTCAAATTGTTAAATAACTCTCTTGAGACTCATGCACATAGTTCTCATTAACATCATACCCCAACAGGTCTTACATACATTAACATGTCGATGCCATGACCCGACGAGGTCTTATACGAAATATCACATCGTTGCCATGTCCTTGACATGGTCTTATTTAATATCTCTCACCAAGCCATATTCCAATATGGTCTCACACTTTAACCTTAACTAACATCATTTCATACTATTTACGTTTCTTACTATTCTTAGATTCAATTCTCTTAACAACTCATCGACAAATATTTAATACATTCATTGTATAATTATACATTCCATACAACTTTGGAATATTAAAATAACTCATATGTAATCACAACATTTGCACATGAACTTACCTCGATGTCAAAAGGGCCGAAAGGGACTTTTTACCCACATTTCTCTTTTCACCCGTTCTAGGTCCAGAACTCATTTTCTTTGATCTAGAATAATGAAATTCACTGATTTAATCACTTATAATTCATAATACACCTTAAGCTACACTTTAGGCAAAATTACTATTTTGCCCCTACACTTTGGCAAAATTACAATTTTGCCCCTAGGCTCGTAAATAAATTTTCATCACATTTTCTTGTTAAACAAGCCTAGATGAACATTTAATCCTCTTATAACTATCCATAATTTCAACTATTTCATGCCTTAATGAACAAATTACAACTTTTGCATTTTAGTCCCGGTTAGGTGTTTTCATGACAACACCTTTCACAAAAGTTGTTTATCATCATCCTAACATTCATTTTCTTCCATAAAAACTCATCCACCAGCATGAAATCTCTCATGGCAAGTCCCTAAACTTTCAACCATGTTGCAAAATAGTCCTCTCTTTAGGAAGCTTAAGCTTTGGGAACTCCAAAAGCACAAAAATTATCAAGAAAGATCATCAAAATCACTTACTTGTAAGGAGAAATGCTTGCTGAAATTTTGAGCTTCAAAAACCCCATTCTTACTGCTCATTTTCGGTGGAAGAGGAGAAGAAATAAAAAAGATGATAGCTTTTCTTATTTCATCTTATTTTATTCTTTTTAATCACTTAACATGACCAACATTTAATGCCCTTGTCCCCTTAACTTCTTTGACCGGCCAACTCACTTAACAAGGCCAAATTGCACATTTGGGACCTCCAATTTATAATTCATAGCTATTTGGCACCTCTAGCAAATAAAATAGAACTTTCGCACTTTATGCGATTTAGTCCTTTTTCGCAATTAAGCCATCAATCGCTAAAATTAAAGCACCAAAATTCTCATGCCTCTTTATAAACATTTAATAACACATAAAATAATATCAAAATATTTTTCTTCAACCTCGAATTAGTGGTTCCGAGACCACTGTTTCGACTAGCCCCTAAATCGGGCTGTTACACTATGGCTATTTGGTACCTTTAGAAATTAAAATGGAACTTTCACACTTTATGTGATTTAGTCCTTTTTCGCGATTAAACATGAAATCACTAGAATTAAAGCACCAAAATTTTCATGCACATGTGCTATCATGTTCTAATTCATAATATAACATGAAAATAAATTTCTCAAATCTCGGATTTATGATCCCGAGATCACTATTCCGACTAGCCCCTAAATCGGGCTGTTACAAGTCTCCCCCCTTAAGGATTTTCGTCCTTGAAAATCTTACCAGTGAAAAGATTTGGATATTGGTTTCTCATCGATTCCTCGGACTCCCACGTGGCCTCTTCTATACTGTGCCTTTGCCATAGGACTTTCACCAGGGCTATGCTTTTGTTCCTTAACTACTTGACTTCACGAGCCAAAATTCTAACTGGTTCTTCACCATACGTTAAATACGGTTGTATCTCTACCTCTGTCGGCTCTATAACATGCGAAGGGTCTGAACGGTATTGACGTAACATGGATAGGTAAAAGACGTCATGAATCTTTTCTAACTCAGGTGGCAAAGCTAACCGATAAGCTACCGGTCCTATTCTTTCGGTAACCTCATAAGGTCCGATAAAGCGCGGACTCAATTTGCCCTTCCGGCCAAATCTGAGGACTTTCCTCCAAGGTGATACTTTTAAGAACACTTTATCACCGACTTTGAATTCTATGTCTTTCTTTTTTAAATCTGAATAGGACTTCTGTCTATCTGAGGCGACTTTCAAACAGTCACGTATCACTTTTACCTTCTCCTCAGTTTCCTTAACCAAGTCAACCCCGTGTATCTGTTTATTTCTGAGTTCTGACCAATACAAGGGAGTTCGACACTTACGCCCATACAATGCCTCATAAGGCGCCATCCTCAAACTTGACTGAAAACTGTTGTTGTAGGCAAATTCCACCAACGGTAAGTATTTCTCCCAACTACATTGGAATTCTAAAACGCAACATCGAAGCATGTCCTCAAGTATCTGGATTACCCTCTCTGACTGTCCATCGGTTTGAGGATGGAAGGCTGTACTAAAATTTAATTTCATGCCCAAGGCTTCTTGCAACTTTTTCCAAAACCGTGACGTGAATCTCGGATCTCTATCCGAGATGATCGACAACGGTACACCATGGAGTCTTACTATCTCTGACATGTAGAAGTCTGCCAATTTATCAAGTGAATAGTCGACTCATACTGGTATAAAATGGGCTGACTTTGTGAGTCTATCAACCACTGCCCATACTGTATCTTTCTTCTTTGGAGTCAACGGTAAGCCCGTCACGAAGTCCATGGTGATACGGTCCCATTTCCACTCAGGAACCATAATGGGCTGAAGTAAACCCGAAGGTACTTGATGTTCAGCCTTCACTTGCTGACAAATTAGACATTTCAATACAAACTCGGAAATATCTTTCTTCATACCAAGCCACCAATACCATTTTTTCAAATCATTGTACATCTTCGTGCTGCCTGGGTGCACATTCAAACATCAGCTATGCGCTTTATGCAAGAGTTTACGAATGAGCTCATCATTCCTGGGTACACAGACTCGATCTCAAAATGTTAGACATCCATCAAAATTTACTCGAAAGTCTGTCTCAACGCTCGACCCACATAAAACTCTCTTGGCTTGCAAACTGTTATCATCCTTCTGGGCTTCAAAAATATCTTGGAGAAACAATGGTTTAGCCCTCAACTCGTCTAAAATGAAACCATCACCCAACAAGATCATCTGAGTGTTCATGGCTCTTAGAGAAAATAATGATTTTCTACTCAGATCATCGGCGACTACGTTCGCCTTCCCCGGATAGTAGTCAATCACCAATTCATAATCCTTAATCAGTTCTAACCACCTTTGTTGCCTCAAATTCAATTCTTTTTTAGTCATCAAGTACTTTAGGCTCTTGTGGTCGGTGAAAATTCGACACCTTTCACCATATAAATGATGTCTCCAAATTTTTAACGCAAACACAATTGCGGCTAACTCTAAATCATGAGTCGGGTAGTTATTTTCGTGCGGGTTCAATTACCTAGAGGCATATGCAATCACCTTACCCTCTTGCATAAGTACACAACCCAATCCGTTCAGGGACGCATCACTGTAAACCACAAATTCTCTCCCCGATTCAGGTTGCACCAAAACAGGACCCTCAGTCAACAGTGTCTTCAATTTCTCAAAACTTTGTTGGCACTCTTCTGTCCAAACAAACTTCACACCTTTCTGCAAAAGTCTCATCATCGGGGTAGCTATCATGAAAAACCCCTTGACAAAACACCTATAATAGCCGGCTAGTCCCAGAAAACTCCTTACTTCCGATACGCTCCTCGGCAGTTTCCAGTCAATAATCGCTGAAATCTTACTCGGGTCTACTCTAGTTCCATCTCCCGAGATAATGTGCCCCAAAAATCCCACTTTCTTGAGCCAAAATTCACTCTTACTGATTTTGGCATAAAATTTCTCTTCTCTCAGAACTTGCAGAACCGTACTCAAGTGCTCAGCGTGTTCGTTCTCATCTCGAGAGTAGATCAATATGTCGTCGATGAAAACCACAACAAATTTATCCAAGTATGGCCGAAAAACGCGATTCATCAAATCCATGAAGATCGCAGAGGCATTCGTTAGACCAAAAGGCATGACCAAAAATTCATAGTGGCCATACCTATTCCCAAATGCGGTTTTCGGCACATCCGAGTCCTTGACTCTCAGCTAATAGTACCCTGACCTCAAATCTATCTTGGAAAACACCGTGGCTCCTTTCAATTGATCGAATAGATCATCGATCCTCGGCAACAGGTACTTGTTCTTCACAGTTACCTTGTTGAGTTGCCGATAATCTATGCATAGTCTCATAGAACCATCTTTCTTCTTCACGAATAAAATGGGAGCAACCCACGGAAAAAAACTCAGCCTTGCAAAACTTTTATCCGTCAGCTCTTGCTACTGTTCTTTTAGCTCCTTTAACTCGGTTGGAGCCATTCTATAGGGAGCAATAGAAATAGGGGCAGTACCCGGAGCTAACTCAATCCCAAATTTGATCTCTCTAACCGGGGGTAGTCCTGGTAACTCGTCCGGGAAAACATCCAGGTACTCACATACCATGGGTACCGACTCAATTCTCAAATCAGTCTCTTTCATGTTCAACACAAAGGCAAGATAAGCCTCATAACCCTTCCTTAGGTACCTCTGAGTCGACATGGTTGATATCACTATTGGCGACCTATCTGGCTTATCTGATTCAGCACGAATAAAATTACCATTTTCATCTCTCAACTCAATATGCTTCTTCCCACAATTCACAGTTACACCATGGGTAACTAACTAATCCATCCCAAGGATGACATCAAACTCATCAAACGGTAATAACATAAGGTCGACCAGGAAATAATGACCCCTAATCATCAAAGGGCAACCTTTGCAAACTCTATCAACCAATACACACTTGCCTAGGGGATTAGACACTTTTATTATGAATTCAGTAAACTCTACGGGCATGCTCATGCTAGAGACTAATTTCATGAATATGTGTGAGTGGGTGGATCTTAAATCAATTAAAGCTATAACGCGAGTATTATGGAGAGAAAAGGTACCCGTGATTACGTCAGGGGAAGATGCCTCTTCACGAGCACGAATGGCATATGTCCTCGCCGGTGCTCTGCCCTCGACTCTAGCAGCTTGCTCTTTAGATGGATTCTTGCTACCCATTTCACTTCTCGGGTTTCTCAGTGGTCTTCCCCTAGCAGTACTTCCCGATCTTGCATACTGAGGCTTTTCTTTCTCGCCCACCTCAGGGCAGTCTCTAATAAAGTGGTCTAAGGACCCACAACGGAAACATGCTTTCTCGTTAGCTCGACACTCACCAGAATGGCACCTTCCACACTGAGGACACTCTAGTCTACTTGGTCGAACGTTGCCCACACTAGCAACTGATGTGGTTTACCCTTTCGACCCTAAAAATTTCTTGTCTTTATCTCGAGTTGAAGACTCCGCTGAAGTGACTGATCGAGTAGTGAAATCCCTCGATTTCTTTGATGAAGATTGATGAGACTTATTCAGTTGTCTCTTCCTCGAGTCACGAGACTCGTACTCAGCTTTTCTCTTCTCTTTAGCCAACTCATCGGCTTTACAGGCCCTATCCACCAACACTACAAATTCTTTTAATTCAAGAACTCCCATGTATAGGCGGATATCTTCATTCAATCTGTCATCAAATCTCTTGCACATGATGGCTTCGGTAGACACGCACTCTCTTGCATACTTGCTAAGCCTTACGAACTCCCGTTCATAGTCAGTCACTGACATACGGCCTTACTTCAATTCCAAGAATTCCTTTCTCTTGTGGTCGATGAAACTCTAGCTGATATACTTCTTCCGGTATTCCTCTTGGAAGAATTCCCAACTAACTCTCTCCCTTGGCACCACCGACACTAGGGTGTTCCACCATCGGTAGGCCGAATCTCTCAAGAGAGACACCGCACACTTCAAGCACTCCTCAGGCATGCAGGATAACTCATCAAATACCCGGATGGTATTCTCGAGCCAAAATTCTACTTTTTTCGGGTAATCATCCTTATTCGCCCGAAATTCCTCAGCTCATTACTTTCGAATCTTATCCACCGAAGGCCTTTCTCTTCTCACCACCTCAACCACTTGAGGAGCTACTGGAGCGGGTTGAGGGATAGGTGGGGACGGAGGGGGTTGAGCGTTAGGATTTGCTCGGGTATACTCAGTATACCAGTTGCTCATCATGTGGAGAAAGACTTCTCGAGCCTCTTCCCCCTGACCCAAGGTCTCGAGTCTACTATTAGTCGGTGCAGTCCCTTGAGCGGGAGCTGGCGCATTACTCGCAGCATCATCGGCTACAGTTCGGTCTGGATCAGAATCCATATACTACATAAAACACAATTTTATACGTCAGGAGTCATCACACTATCATTACTCAGACACCCTTACATATGGCATGTATAGCTAGACTCATACCGACGCTACGTTAGTCCTAGAATCGACTAAACCATAGCTCTGATACTAATAAATGTAACACCCCTTACCCGTGCCTGAAGCCGGGACAGGGATTGAGGCATTACCTAATTAATCTCACTTGACATATCGAAACGGGCACAATTTCTTTTAAACTCATCACTTGTACGTACTCGGCCTAAGAGGCCCCAAACATACCTCCGAGAGGTATCTGAACTATTCTGGGATTTTTTACGAACTCGGGAACTTTTTAACAAAACAGGGGCCACACGCCCATGTTGGTCTAGGGACACGCTCGTGTGCCCCTAAGACATGTCCGTGTCATCAACCCGTGGTCGACCCTGACCAACTTCACACGACATAGACACGCCCGTGTCTTCCACCCATGGTCAATTCTGACTAACTTCACACAGCATAGACACGCCCGTGTCTTCTACTCGTGGTCGATTTAAATTCTACAATTGATGTGCAGACTTCACACGGCCTGGGCACACGCCCGTGCCCCTAGCCCGTGGAGCACACTAACTTGCAAACCTAGTATGCAATAGGGACACACGGTATAGACACACGCCCGTGTGTCTATTCATGTAGACAATTAGATGGCTATCTACCAAGCCTTTCACCACCCCACATTGCACACATGCAATTACCAATCTAACTCAACACAATTCATAACCCAAGGGCATATCCAAGTACTCAATTTAACAATCGTACACGAGGGCATACACTTCAAACAAAAATCACTTTCTTTAATCATAAAAATTTGTCAAGTATCGGCCTAACTTAATAGACCATTACAAAAGGAGGTTTTGATGCCTTACAAAGCCAACACTTTGGCCAACAATTACGACCTAACAAAATACTCGAGTCCTATACATGCCATACTCAAAATAAGTCTAAATTGTTATACCAAAATGGTGTCGATAGTGTGATTTCTGAACTCCTACGTCCCCGATCCTCAAGTTATCAAGGCAATACTACAAGGAAAAAGAGCAATGAAAAGGGGTAAGCATAAAGCTTAGTAAGTTTGCATGAATATAAATAGCAACAATAAGCTCATAAAATAATTCATCCATGATATTAACTAACCATACACAAGTCATAGGCATCTTGCCATACTTACTCACAATTGCCCTTATTTAGCACATACCATGCCACATGTCGTAAACATTTCTTCGTAACTCATTCACGAGTACACCATTCACTCATTCATATGACCTTCATCGCAAATCTCATTTCAAATTCTAAACTCATCTACTTATCCCTTTAATCACTAGGGATAGTCGAGACGATATTCAACGTCGCTCATGTAGAGACGGCTGCCCACATCCCCGAGGTGGTCTTACTTAGAGTTACTTCTAACGCCAATGCCATATCCCTGATATGGTCTTATATGGACTTTCACATCAAGTATCGATGCCATATCCCGGATATGGTCTTATACGATTTTCATATTCATTACTGAAGCCATATCCCAAATATGGTCTTACACGGGATTTCAACTCAGTGCCGAGGCCATGTCCCGGACATGGTCTTATACGGGACCTTATCTATTTCATATCTCGATGATAGCATTTTCATATTCACATGGTCCACTAGGACTTCAACATCTCATTCAACATCAATTTAATGGAGTGTCATGTATCAATATGATATCAAGAATTCTCGATTATGCTAACATAAATGTTGTATTAATCACATACAAACTTACCTCGATTTCAAAATGAGCTAGCTCAACGGTTTAGTTCGAGACTTTATTCTTTCCCCGATCGAGGCGGATTCTCGATCCTTCTTGCTCTATAATAGCAATTTAGCTCATTTTAATCATCTCATTAATAAAAGCATTCCAAAAAAATCATGCTTAGATAAAATTACTATTTTGCCCCTAGACTTTGGCAAAATGACCATTTTACCCCTAGGCTTGGAAATCAATTCTAATCAGATTTCTACCTTCAACAAGCCTAGGTAAACATTTAATGCTTTTAAATCTATCATCAAAAATCAATATTTCACATACTTACTACATAATTTGTAACCTTTTTATCAAGGTCCTATTTGGTGTTTTCATGCTAACACCTCTCACAAAAGTTGTTCATCTAACAACTAAGACTCAATTTCTTCCATAAAAATGCAGCAAATAACAATGAAAGCTCTCATGGAAAAAATTTAAACCTTTCACCATATTGCACAATAGTCCCCTCATTTGAAAGCTCAAGCTCTACGGGTTTCAAAAGTACAACTATTTTCAAGAAAAGATCACTAGAACACTTACTAATGAGGAGATGAGTGTGCTGAAATTTTTTAAGCTTTCAACCCTTATTTTCCTTGCAAATTTCGGTGGAAGATATGAACAAGAAAGATGACATTTTCTCTTTCTTTAGTCTAATATTAAACTAGTCAAATTAGTCACCAAGTCTTACTAACTTTGACCAAATTTTGTCCATCTTTGTCTCCCATCTAGTCTATGGCTGGACAAGCAATTACAAGGGGCTAAATTGCCTTTTAAAGACCTCAATTTAACAATCTATTGCTATTTGGTACCTTTAGAAATTAAAATGGAACTTTCACACTTTATGCGATTTAGTCCTTTTTCGCGATTAAACATGAAATCGCTAGAATTAAAGCACCAAAATTTTCATGCACATGTGCTATCATGTTATAATTCATAATATAACATGAAAATAAATTTCTCAAATCTCAAATTAATGATCCCGAGATCACTATTCTGACTAGCCCCTAAATCGGGCTGTTACATTATTACAACCCAAATCAAAATACTTGAATGTAAGTACTCAAAACGGAAAACATAAGCAGTGTGTGGCCTTCTCCGAGTCCCTTGTAGCACCGATCCGTCTAAGGCCGGGGATTACCTGTACAGTTAAAAACGGGGTGAGTTTATGAAAACTCAGTGTGTAATCCCCTTACTAGAGTAACAATCGATAATCAAACACGAAACCTAACTACTTGGGCCAAAGCCCTTTAATAGTAACATGACAAGATGTATCGAGCATACGTGGGCCAAAGCCCACTACAATATCATTTGGGTCACAGCCCATGACAGAATCAATTGGGCCTAGCCCAAACCAATAACAGAACAAGTGGGCCTAAGCCCAATACAGTGACAGATCTCATAACAGATATGCAATAGTATGAGGATGCATCCCACCCCGCTCCAGCCAACACACCACCCGTACCAACCCTACACTTACGTGGGGATAAAATCGACCTACTTAGCCAGCACACCAATGTTAGCACCGGTTGCGGCCCTAACCGAAATCGTAGCAAAGCTGCTAGTATATATATACGGTTCTAAGCCTTCAGTAGCGATATTATAATTGGCACAAAGCCATCGGTAACTGTATTATGTTTGGCACATAGCCATCAACAACGGTAATATAATCAACACACAGCCTTGGGTATATACGATCGACACAGAGTCATCGATATATATGTTAGGCACATAGCCACGGGTAAATACGAGTGGCACAAAGCCATAATCAAGATGGCACATAGCCATATTTAGGTTGGCTTAGAGCCATAATCAGATTAAGCGGCTTTAAGCCATCTATCGGTCCACAGTCGTCTCATGCGACCCGTGCGACCTTAATAGATCAATACTGGATCCACAGTCGTCTCATGCGACCCGTGTAACCCTATCAGAACTTCTTCCATATCAATGTCCCAACCCCATGCAATATGTCGTGTATGTCATGCTCAATCATTACACGTGTATGCAAAATGACCATGCTCAGTAACAGTCATTTAAACATATATTAAAAGCATATCAGTCACACGACCACAGTCAAGTCAGTTAAAAACACAATCATACAATCCCATTCAAATCAGTCATTTTACCCTATAAGGGTATTTTGGTAATCCTACCCTTCAGGGGTATTTCGGTAATTCTACCCTACAGGGGTATTTCAGTAATTCTATCCTACAGGGGTATTTCGGTAATCTTACCTTACAGGGGTATTTAGGTAATTTTGCAAATCGGGGGTATTTCGATAATTTCCCAAATCGAGGGTATTTCATTAATTTTACAAATCGAGGGTATTTCGATAATTTTACAAATCGAGGGTGTTTCAGTAATTTTACAAATCAATGGTATTTTGGTAATTTCACAAATCGAGGGTAATTCGGTAATTTCATAAATCGAAGGTATTTCGGTAATTTTACAAATTGAGGGTATTTCGGTAATTCCACAAATCGAGGGTACTTCGATAATTTTACAACTCGAGGGTATTTGGTAATTTTACAAATCGAAGGTATTTCGATAATTTTACAAACTGAGGGTATTTCGGTAATTTTGTAAACTGGGGGTATTTCGGTAATTTTGTAAATTGAGGTCTCAGCGACCCAACAGAAGGTCCACGGTCACTTCGAGCGACTTAAGAACCTAAACAGACACAATGGTGTAAATGGGCCTAAGGCCCATTACTCGGCCCAAGTGGGCCCACACACTCATGTGGCTCATTTAGCCCAGAAACATCCACAGTTATGCAAACGTCATAGTTCAAACCAATAGAAACCACCACATACATTTTATCTGTGTGGGCCCACACAACCCACTTCAGCCCAACGAGGCCCAGCACTACCTAAGCCATGTGCGCGACATGACAAGTCTATCTACGTCTCACTTAACAGTGAAGTTTACCCACGCGGGTCCACGGGCCCTTTGGGCCCATACGGCCCATTTCGACCCAAGCCCATGAGATTGCTCATGGCGGCCCTCCTCGTCATACACCCACGTTTTGTGAGCTCGGTTGATCACATGAGCGTTCGCACGTGTATGTGGCCTAAAAGCCCAATCCTTTGGCTTTTCGGCTTTTCGGCATTCTGGCATTTCGGCATTTGCCGCTACAGCTAACACCGTGCGAAAACATTCACACTCTATCGGCTTTTGACCGATTAGCAATTACGGTACTAATACATACTTTCGACTTTTCAGCCGATCATCAACAGAGCACAAAGTTACACACCTTCGCTTATCACCACTATCGTGTCAGGTAAGAATACACACCTCTTTGCGAAACTAACTAAGATCCACGCTTCTCGAATCCTTGATCAACACTAATCGACTTGTTGCCCTTGATTCCCAACTAGAATCAACTACACGATCCTTATCGACTAGCTGCAATACAACCACAATCTTATAATCACCAACACCATTTAAACAGTTAAATCCTGAATAGAAATGCTTACCCAAACGTGTAGTCCAGATGTGGAGAGGAGGCAATCGGCCAAACCTAGACACACCCTTGGTTGATCGAAGAGTCGACGACTTGTCAAGAACTTTTGAAGAACACAAAGGAGAGTAATCGGCTAGCCCCGTAAAACTAGATTGAGGGAGAGAATGAGAAGATTCGGTTTGAGCAATATGAGAAAAGGCACTTGAAGAAGGTTGAAAGAATAAGATAAGAGTAGAAAGAGGAGGTGAGAATCGGCAAAGAAGAAAAAGAGATGGGCAAAGAATAAGCACTCAACATTACCAGAAGAGACAGAAAAGAAAATGCACGAAAGGTCAGTTTCCCAAACAGGTTCGACAACACTGGAAAAGAGGAGAGAAATGAAACAAAAGCAAAGGAAAACTCGAGAATGATCACCAAATAATTCGGCACAACCCAAAGAGATATACAAAAAATGCTCCCAAAATGCCAAATGCCCATTACTAAGGACCCCTTAGCCAAATTTGCATCCCCCCAACATCCCCATTCGGCCACAACTCCTCCCCCTTTTCAAATTCCTTAAACATCTCCATAAATCCCTCCTTGATTTGCTGCATAATCTTCTCCCAACAACTCAAGACCATTTCAAACTTCCCAACACAGAGTTCAAATCCAACATAAACTATTGCCCACTCATGAGCAAAATAAATAATCCCTTTTTACATGCAGTGAGACTTGAACCTTTTGTCTTTGCACACATGTTTGGTTGCTCCGGTATCAATCCACCATGTATTGTCATCTTGTGCCATATTAATTTCAGATATCATTGCAATGAACTTTTCGTTATTATCAGCCTTAGAAGATTATTTCTTCTTTAAAAATCGACATTCATTCTTGAAATGTTCCAGCTTACCACAATGATAGCATGAGCACTTTTGTTTCTTTTTGAACTTAGGTGCTCTATCAGTCTGTTTGAACTTTCTCTTGAATGGTTTAGTAGTCTGTACTTCCTCCGTAACATGCACTTTGACATTTTCTGAATTTAAGTTCTGATCTTGCTTTCGATACTCTTCTTCAATACGAAGATAATTTGCCAAAGCCTCAAGAGATATTTCCTCTTTCTTATGTTTTAGACTTCTTTTGAAGTCTTTCCAAGATGGAGGAAGTTTGTCTATTATGGAGGATACAACAATCATTTCATCCATTTTCATATCATATTGCTTGAATTGATTCAACATCTTTTCAATATCACGGAATTGTTCCATAACAGAATGACCATCAACCATTTGATAATTATTGAAACGACTGACAAGAAATTTCTTACTTGTAACATCTTCGGTCATGTATCTTGTCTCCAATTTGTCCCATAACTCTTTAGCGGTGACCTCGTTTTTGTAGGTGTCGAACAAACCATCAGATAAACCATTCAATATGTGGCCCATGCACATGTAATCAGCATTGTCCCATTTTTGCCTTTCTCGAGTTGCAGCAACATATTCGTTTTCATTCTCTTCAGGTCTTGGAGTATCCAAAACATAAGCAATCTTCAAAGTCGATAATAAGAAGTGCATCTTTTTTTTGCCATCGTCGAAAATTACCACCATCAAAACGATCAAGTTTGACAAAGTTGGAAGCCAACTCCCTTAGTGCTCCACTTTCATGTGTTGTGGTAGTCATCATGAAGTATAACCTTAAAATTATTAGTACAAATCTCCGGTGAGGAAAATCTCGAACATACGAACGGAACTCGAATAGAAAAAGAAGAAATAGGACAAGGCTCCAAGGCGTGTATCAAGCCACTATCTTTAAGGGTATATTCGCCCCCACCTATCTTCGATGTGCAAATGAGTTTCAAGCAAATTAACCTCGAGGATACAATGAAGCCAATGACTATTTGCGTTTTGCACTGATGAGAATAGTCCATTACGCACTGAGCAATGTATAACAACAAACTCGATTTCTACAAAGGATTTTTGCAGTAATACCTTATAGAATAATCTAATAATATTAGAAAATGAAGGAATGAAAGAAAGAATATTAGAATTTGTTGGTGTGATTCCCAAATGAAATCTCATTCCTATTTATAGGAATTTTCATGTCTCTTCATAGAGACATCTTTCAATAGGTGTCTTTCTGAATAATAATGTCTTTAAAATAAATACATAATTATTCATTTAATATTATAACTATTCAAATATTATTATTTAAATAGTTATAATTCTTTTTCAAAAAATCAAATAATATAACTTTTGATTAATTACACCCATTCATTTATAGTTATTGGAACACTATAAATATTTGAAAATGTTCCAATAGGAAGATGAGTATGTATCTATTTTGATGCTTGCCCTACTCCGCCCTGATATATAAAATTATCATTTTACCTTTATACATAACTATTAAAAGAGCGAAAATGTAAATTTGCTTCATAGAATAAACCTCAAATTAGTCCAACTTTTATAAACTATTAAAAGGGTAAAATTATTGTTTTACTTTTATATATAATGTATTTATTGTATAATAAAATTTTGTATTCTATATTTTTTTTAAAAAACAAATTGGACATGTATAAATGTATCTAACCTCTATAAAGGTGGTGATGATTTTTAAGATTACACATCCATCATAAGATGAAACGAATAACGAGATAAAGTATATCAAGTATAAATCGATGATAGATTTACCAGCATCTACCTTTACTTCTCTCAATTACCATCCCTAACTAGATTTAACTTTTTTCTTCAGCCACTGAAATTATAATGTTAATAGAAACCCTGAATCACTATCCCACGAAAAGGTGTAGGTCGATCAACTCCACCTTTGGCCAATGCATCAGCTAAATCTCCTACCTTAAAACATGCGCATGATGAGAAGGCACCCTTAATCCCGTTGAAAATGGACCAGGACCTTCAAGGTTGTTAAATGTAAATACCTTCAAATGTTTGCATTGATGATTACAAAGTTAAAAAGTAGCTTAGCAATTTAAAATTTGAGCTTTCGACTCAAGTAGAAGAAAAGATTTATGTTGGATATTAAAAGGTTCTGCCGGTGAAAGGAAAAAATCTACTTTTACTACATTGAAGACAAACTTATCTGTGTGTATCTGTTTGGTTGGTTTTGTTTATTTAATTTTTATGTTGGATTCATACAAGACGATGAAGGAACCATGAATGGATAATTTAAAAGGGACATGATCCCTCTGTCTCAGACATGAAGTTTTCTCTTAAAAACTTGGTCTAATAAATCGGCGACATATTTGTCATTTCACTTCCTCGTCAAGAAATGACCCATCATGGAAGTCTAGACGGTCGCTGTATACTTTGACCACCCCTATCCATAAATATATCTTTTACTTTGGAAATAAGTGTCATTTATAAACACATCAAGATGGGTATAAGAACGAGAATGAGACTGGGCATGGTTATTTCAACCAGATCAAATCGGTTAGATTAAACTATCGGTTCGTAGAAAAGTTTTAGATCGATTGAGTTGCAATTTGGTATAAATTGGTTGAATCAAATTAAAAAATAGATTGAATTGATGATTAAATTGGTTAGTATTATTTTAATGAATTATTTAATCGAATTGTCTATAATCAGATCGACAAATCGAAGACTTGACCGATTTAACCATCGATTCAATTCTAAAACATTGAGAATGGGAATAGGAAAGAACTCAAAAAAATAAAAAATTATCGTGCCAACTTAATATACACCAAATTTATTAATATGAATATGACGGTCGAAATTACTTGTAATTTACATATATTACATTATGCCACACTTATTACGTGGGTGAAAGAAAACATTTTACATAGAAAATTAATTTTTTTTTAAATTATTCAACAATGATATAAATTTTATTAAACATATGTTTGATCTTTGAATATGTGATTTTTAGTTGTTTCATTTAAAGATTATAAAAAAAGTATGATAAGAGAAAACACCAGCAATTCATAATAATATTAGTTATCATTTAAAAGAAAGAGTATATTAATATTTGACCAACTAAAGAAATAACATATTAGTCTTTTCCTAACTAAGTTGGTGCTCAATTGACTCATGATATCGAGTCAAAAGCTTAATATATAGAATAGAAGTATAGATAATACATTTTAAATATCACCGAGTCAATCAAATACTAATTTAATTGATTAATGACTAAAATAATTATATAATTTTAAAAGTGTTTTTAATGTTTTTTATATAATATTCAAATATATACCATTGCTAAGGGTATATAGTATTATATAAATATATAGGCGACGTGAAATTTAGAGTCATTCGGCCATATTATGTGTTTGATATGCCTGTCTGGGAGTGGGAAAATACACCAAAAAACATGTTTCATATGGTGACATGTTCAAGTATATTATATTAGAAATAAAAGTTGAGGGAGCTTAGATAACATGGACAAATTAATAACATCGTTCACTGTCGCAATTATTGACTTTTAATTGGTTATAGCACTTCACCCGTCATTAAGTGTTGAGAAAGAATTAACAACAGAGTAAAACTTGCAATTGATATATTATTTGGATCTTTGCTTAATGGATTCTATCAGTAAATCTTAAACCTGCAGGAAACAAAAACAAGTATCAATTGAAAACATTGAATTCAATCAATCAGAACTTAATATTGAGAAAATCAGGATAATTTGAATGGAATAAGTGATTGTAATTAATGGTAACTTTACAAACCTTTTTTAACTTTTGTTAAGGATAGATATCGAGAAAGCACTTCATTTGTTTATATAATAACTGTTTCATTAAATGCAAAAACATTTTAAATAAACTGAACTACCTTTCAGGAAAAATTTAGTCTTCGAAGGTGAGTGATCATGTTTAAAATATACAAGTGAAAGAAAATAATCTTGTTTAGAGTAGAGTGAGATTACATTTTGTACTCGTTAAGTATAATGGATTAACTCTCTAAATAAGAAAATTTTCGTATTAGGTAAATAAACTTTTAATATCCATCTCTATTTTACCTACAAGAACGACTTAACCCAATTTCAATTTGACGAGCAAAAGTCTTAACAATCTTCAATTACTAACAAAACGATCTTTTAAGGTCTACTGTAATCGGCTGCTACTTGTTAACATTAATATCAAACATAGACACACGCAAGATTCAAGACCAAGCAACATTCTAGAATTAATATACCAAGCTTAAATTTCCTTATAAAACAAGTTGCTAATATAGTATAGTTCCCATAGTTTCTGTAGAATATCACTAGGCCAAGCGATGGCTGACATCTGAGGTCAAGCCCCAAGACATTTCTTTGATCTTTACGTACATTGTTCCCAACAAATCTATCGCTCCTTCCATTGACACCATACATTCATTACCTGAGCTGTAGCGTCATAGAAAAGCGCAAACATAACAAGTACAGTTGTTTATTACAATGTCAATCGAAGTCACACTAGAACAAGATGTGAAACTTATCTGCCTGGCTTCATTAATTGAGTAATTTAACCTTAAGCATAACCAGTCATCCCAACAGTTGAATTCGTTCGATTTGCCTTGTGAGCCGGCATTGTGGTGGTTGCTTTGGCAAAATACATGTAGTAGTATACGTTGAGAATCATTGTGGCAACCACAAACACTGCTCCTGCAATAAAGACACCTTTCCTCAATGTTTCACAGGAGAAATTCTGGGCATAAATCATTCCACGATACTTGGTGTGATAAGCATTCCTAGTTGCACCCGCTATTAGACATGCTTCTGCAACCAAGAAAGTCAACCTGCAAATGCAGGTGCACAAAAGAATTAGAAGGGAAAAGGATTTCCACAAAAATCTCCTCTGTAGCATGAACATTTGAAATTTCCAAAACAAGCAGGATACACATAAGGTTAAAAGTAATATATACATACATATGTATGTATACATATATGATATGAGCAAAAAGCCACATAGAAAACAAGCAAGAAAGATAATAAAATTCAAACAGAAATCATATTGGTCAAATGGTAGAGAAGGAAATAATATGGCATATCATAACTGAGACTTCATTAAAACAGGAGGGCAAGGAGCATAAAAGTAGGAAGGTGACCAATCAGAGAAGAGCTTTGGTTGAAGTTCAAAGAGTGATGGATTTATGAACATGATGTGGCATGTCAACCTGAAATACTTACCATGATGAGACAAAATATATGATAGACCAAGCTCGATCACTACCCGGTGCTAATGGCCTCCCAAAACACATGCACTTTGTAACTCCCATCAACAGCGATTCGCCAGAAAGAAGAAACAAGAAAGCACCTACTCCATAGCCAGTGGCAACATCCGAGTTGTAGACACAATATGTAGAATTTGTTATGTCATCTTTAACAACAGTGCCCTGCAATGCAGCAAAGTAAAGGTTAAAAGGTCATAAATTAAACAATGCACATGGCCTCATCATAACCTGATGTTCGGGCTTAAAATATCTCCAGAAAGGAGGTTGAAATTTGCCAATAGCGAAGTCATATCCAACCCCTACTGCTTTACAAAATACAATAACTACATACATAGAAATGACCCCAAACCTTAAACCCTAAACATAGTCCTATCAGCAGCCCAAATTTCTGACCATTTCAAATTAAACAAAAAATTCAGCTACATATTAAGTGCACTAATATTAGAGAGATGTCAGCATGCATATTTCTTTAGTTTCACATTGAAATAATTACTTAAACAAGTGCTCATCATTGTGCTTCATTAGGTACCTATGCACCACAAGTTTTGGACCTTATAAAGAAACTGCACTAGATATTACTGCATTAAATAAGGTTGAAAGAAGCAATGTAAGCCTAATCCACGCTAGGATAAGTGCACGCAAAAGCGCATCTTACTTCAGATTGTCAAGTATTTCAACAGATATCTTGCAGACAATGTATTAAGAAGCAGGTGGCTCTTTGCAGGAAATTTAGTATTACCGGCTCAGTACAAGTATGAACAATTAAATAGGTACACTATTCTGTGATTCTTTCTTGTTAAATATGTTTACTATATAGTAATGCTGGAGATATCTTTTATTGAAATGTCAGAAAATTGATTTTATATTTCCTTCTCTCTGGGGAGTATTGAAGTTAGTGTATAGTGGCTTATAGGATTAAAAACCAATGAAATAAATTACTATTTCAAGACAATGTACCATCAGACGCCTCATTCAGATTATGTGAGAAGTGCCATTGCCATAAAAAGAAAGTTTGAAGAAGGGGACATTGACCGGGGAAGGGGGAATGGGAAATCCAGATGCTCAATGTAGAAGCTTCTCAAATTGGCTGAAATTGGGCTTTTACTGTTACAACTTTTCTTTTTTTCCTGATAGATCAGGCACAATATTCACATTAATTTTGAGGGCCATGTGAGTCATTAAATGAATGAAGTAAAATATCATCATTTGAAAGAACAAATAATGTATTTTGAGAGTAAATTAATGAACTTAAACGTAGATCTTCAACCAAAAAAATAATTGAAAAAAGAAGAATAATTTAATAACATATTCTACATGTAGAATCATGGAATAAGAAATAGTTGCAGAGGAGCTGAAACTTAAAACATACCATCCGAACGAAACCCACCAAAATTCACTCTAAAACCCCACAGATCTCTACATATCACAGCTCAGAAAGCCTAGTTTCTTTATCAACTCAAACATCAGAGACAAAAACAGTAAGCACTAAAACCCTCCAAAAAAAGAAGAAGATTGAAAGGGATGCTTGAGGTATCTAAAGCAAAGCTGAAAAGAGTAAAGAATGGGCTTACAACGCTTCTTCTTCTCTCGGCTGCAATGGCAAACCCAAATGCGACCAAGCTAAGGACTACCACCAGAAGGTGCACTAGGGTTGAGCCCTTTCCTTCTCCCATCTCTGCTTTGAGCTGACGCAGGCACTGACAGGGTATTGATAAGTGAGGCAAAGAGAGCGGCCCTGGTTTAGCTGCTGCTTTCAGCGAAGAAAATGTGGAATTTGAGCAAAGCAATGTAAACAGAGTAGTAGAAAGCAGTGAAAGGCTATATTTTCTTTTTCCAAAAAGTGTCAACTTTAGACCCACGCCTATTCTATTCGTTCGCTGAATCACGCGCCCTTCAATTACCATATTTACCAAGTAAAAAACTTTTTACTGCTTTAACTTTTAATTTTAAAGGTAAATCTCAAAATTATACATAAATTTTAATTTAATATATAATTTTGTATATAAATTTTAATTTTGTACAATTATGCACAGTGAAACTTTAATTATAATTCAAATCTATACTTAAAATTTTGATTTTGATTTAATCATATACATTTAAAGAGATAAATATATCAATTTATTTTTATATTGAATAAATATAACTCTTTTTGTATGTAATATATAAACATAAAATGATATTATATCAATAATTGTATTAATAATTTACAAAAAATTGACGAAATCAAAATTTATATATACAATTACATATTAAATCATAATTAATATATAATTTTAGTATTTATCCCTTAATTTTATTTTAAACTTTTTGTATAAAAAATAAAGAATAAAAAATACTTAAGAATGAGCAAGAGATGATGGTGATAGTTGGGAACTGGAAACTAATTTGCACTTTGTTATCACGCGGGGTATGCAGTTCGAGATTTTGCTTTTCTTGAAGGAAAATCCTTTTATAAGGGTACTATATTTTATTAGATGGCAAACGGACTGAAAATCAATCATATTTTTCTAAAATAAAAAATCAACATGGGGGGAATTTTAGTAATTAGGTAAAATCGTTGGTTTTTTTTAAATAAAGAATATAGGGTTTCTTTTAGAATAATTAAGTAAACTAATTTTCCACGGTTAATTATCACAGAAGCGAAAGCTCCCTGTAGAATGTGGTTTACGTTGAGGCGATATTTTATAGGGTGTGTTTTTGTCCAATAAAATGTCACGTTTTTTAGTTTTAAATAATTTCAAATTTAAGTTATTATTTGTAAAAATAGAGATAAAATATAATGATTTATTCTAGGAATCCCAAACACACTTTTTTTTCAATAAAACGCTTCTAATTAAATTTGTGAATTGATCTCCTATCTTTTTCAACATTTTCAAATATGTTTCATATCCCACGGTAGAGGTTTCCTACAACATAGAGATGATATGTAGAGACCTTTCGAAGTTTTTTCCTTTGTAGAGAAATATTGCATGCTAATCAGAAGAGTGTTGAAGTTAACAATATTAAGTTCATTTTCTCAAACAAAGTTCATGATTGCTATAGCATAATTTGGAGGGCAATTTACTAAAATATACCAAAATTAAAAAAATTTACGGAAATGGGCCAAAAATTTAATTATTTACGGAAAAGGGCCATTTTCTCCCAAAACGCGTCTACATCAGTGCGTTTTCAGGGGATGCAGCAGGAAAACGCGTCCACGAGGGAGCGTTTTCTGCCACATCAGCAAAAAAGGCTTCCTTGAGGGCGCGCTTTGCTGATGTGGCAAAAACGCTCCCCCAAGGAAGCGTTTTAGCCCGTGTTTTTTTAAAAAAAAAACTATTTTCGAATTTTTTAAAAATTTACGAGAATAAACCTTTATAAATGCTCAAAGTGACAGTCATCAATTAATATGGAAATATAACTTACAAAGGAAATCTTTATATAGACCCAAAGTCCCATTTCCTTGTTTTTTTTTAGCAATGTGAGATATGAGATATATGTCTATATATAGACTCATGAACAGCTTTTAAAATTGTTCCTAAACAATGTGGGATTCCTTCCTCTTTTAACTAACAACATGAGATGAAATGCAAAGTAACTAATGCAAAGTAACATTATTTAAAATATTTATTAGTAAGCATAATTAAAATATATCAATTAATTTGATATTCAAAATATTATAATAATAAATAATTTTTAATAATTTTAAAGTATTTTTATAGGACAAGAATTTTGACATATTGTAAATTAATACTCCCTACTCGTCATTTTTATATTTTTAATAATAAATATAACTATATTAATTCGTAGATAATATATACATAATATAATATATTAGCTTATATTATATAAATGTACTATATACAAAATAAAAGTATATAACATATGATATTTAAAACTAAAATAATGTAATTCTTGCGTAGTTAATAAAAATAATACTTTAAATATAAGATAATTCAATATAAATTTTAACCGTTTTATGTATTATGATATTAATTCATTTAATAAATTATTTTTTTTGACAAAGTCTAAATTCTAAAATATAAGTTTTTATGTATTATGATATTAATTCATTCAATAAAGTTTTTATGGACAAAATCTAAATTCATTTAATAAATTTAATTAAACAAATATTTTAATAAAAATATAATTTTTATTTAAAAATGTGATAAATCTTTATCATAATAAAAAATATATATTTAAAACTACAAAATCAATAATATAATAAACATTCAAGATGGTGTGTTTATACTAGGAAATATTTTTAAATTTTGTGCTTATCAATTTTAGCCACAAAGAGAAAACTGAAATATTAAAGAAGGGGAAAACGGGTCATCTTCTCCCACTTTAGCCAAAGATTTCACATTTCTAAGCTCTTAGTATATCGTCTTGCTTGGAAATCTTTTCAGCTTGGGAAATTGATAGAAGAGGATGGAGTGAGAAACTGTTTGTGTTACTACTTTTAACCATGATAAAATAAAAGCAAAAATGAGGGCATGCAGCAATTGTTCAGATTGAAATATATTACCAACTAGAGATTTATAGTGTAGCCTTTAATCTCATGTTGTTAGTTAAAAGAGGAAGGAATCCCACATTATTTAGGAACAAGCTGCAAAACTGTTCATGAGTCTATATATAGACATATCTCATATCTCACATTACTCAAGAAAATAAGGGAAATGAGACTTTGGGTCTATATAAAGATTTCCTTTGTAAGTTATATTTCTTTATTAATTGATGACACCTTAAAAAAATGGTGTTGTCACTTTGAGCCTTTATAAAGGTTTATTCTCGTAAATTTTTAAAAATTCGAGAATAATTTTTAAAAAAAAACACGGGATAAAACGCGTCCTTAGGGAGCGTTTTGCCACATCGATAAGCGCGCCCTCAAGGAAGCGTTTTTGCGATGTGGCGACTTCGCCCCTCGTGGACGCGCTTTTCTCTTTGCATCCATCCTCGAAACGCTACCGACGTGGGCGCGCGTTTTGGGAAATGGCCATTTTCCGTAAATAATTAAATTTTCGGCCCATTTCTGTAAATTTTTTTAAAAATTGGTATATGTTAGTCATTTACCCTAATTTGGACACTTGCCCCAATAAACTAATTTGTTTAAAGTAAGTATATAATTACTTATTTTTGTTACTCTGTTTATGATATTTTGTTCACAATTTTGGTATTACAATTTTATGTGTTAATAATTTTATGCTGTAACAATATATCAAAATAATAGAGTAATAAATTTTTATTTTTATTTTGTGTATAATATTGCATCTATTCATTGTAGTGTGTATTGTTAAATAGGTTTTGTCATAGAAGATGAGCAAAAGAATTAGAGACATTATTTATTACAACGATCAACTTTGTGACACTGATATCAAGATCATTTTTGCATACACCCAATCTATAGAATTGACTTTCAGTAGGAGTGTCAAACTTAATGAACTTCTATCAAGAATTAGTAGGAAAATCTCGAGGTCAAGTCAGAGGAGAATATCGAGATTGAAATATAGGTACCTATCGCCAATGAACTCTATAAGATATACTACATTTGAGTTGAATGACGACATGAATATTGAGTTAATGATTGATGCACATTACTCGACTAGGGATGTTGTGGTAGAGTTATATATCCAATTTGAGGATGTAGATGTATGTGCTCGTAGTTCGTCAACATTTCTTGCTAATATTTATCCCACTTTTGGTCAAGAACAAGAAGCAAAAAGTTCAACAAACATGATTGTGTAGTGATTTCACAACGTTGTTGAAAACCCTTATTTGGGGATGCTTAAATCATCAATGGAAAGGCATTCAATTGTTTAAATATATATATGATCCTAAAATTTAATAATAAAGGATAATGGAAAAAAATATCTTGTACTTTAAAAAATCTCTCAATGTGGTCTACTTTTAATTTGTCCAATATGGAACTTGAAATTGTATGCCATGTGTCACTTTTGACACTTCAATAAAGACCTCATTTATATTTATAGGGATTAAAACACAATAAACCTCAAAAATACTTGTTTAACCAAAACAACTTAAAAATCTTAATTATTAAATTAATTAAATTAAATTAAAGCTAGTATAAGGAGAGGATTTATCTCATTGTAGTTTTTTCCTTAATAACACATTTTGAAAAAATGGAGGAGATGCAAGTTATGCCGATAAACTCAAATGCGAGAATAGGTAGGGCAACGAAAAAAGTTCAATATTTGGAAGATGTTTCAATGGATACGAACGACATAGAGAAGGAAACTGAAGGGGAATCATGATTTTCATTCAAAGATATGCTTATGGGACATGATTGAGAAGGCATGTCTCTTACCCTAGTCATCAAGTTGTTAGGGCGTCAAATTAGTTAATACTCTTCTAGGAAAAGTTATTTTTTTATGGAAACCTGTCGAGGAATCTAACTTATGAATCTAAAAAATGACTATTATTTGGTGAAATTCAAGAGCGAAGAGAATTATTTGTCTGTGTTAAATAATGGTTCATGGGTTATTTATGGACAATACTTGACAGTTCAACCATGGCCACCAATGTTTTCTACTAGCCAAGATTATCTATGAAGGGTGATAGTTTGTATTCGATTGCCATGACTCTTGGGTGGGATGTATAAGAAAAGCCTTATTAATGCCATTAGTAGTGTTATTGGTTAGGTTGTAAAGATAGATTACAATATTGGTAATGGTTATAAGGGACAGTTTGTGAGAATGGTTGTATGTGTTGATTTGGATAAACTGTTGAAGTCAAAAACAGAATTGATGATCTTCTTCAAAGAGTGGAGTATGAAGCGTTACCGAATATGGTGGATATGTCCATGTTCAAGATGCGTGTTAGGCAAAAGGCGTTAATGATGATGACAATGAAGACCATTCGCAAAAGAATTCTATTACGGAAGAGATGAACCGGAGAAAAGTTTCGGTTCATGGATGCTTGTGAAGTGAGAACAAAATAGGAAAGCTCATAATGGTAGGGAGAAAAAAATCAGGTTCAGAATATGGGAGGCTCAAGATTTTCAATCTTAAGTCAATCCATTGATAAAGGTGATATTGATGAGGAGTAGATGCGATCCAATAATCACGCTAATTTAGTTAGGTCTGAAGAGCAAGTAAGTGGAGATAGTAATGGTAAGTTGGTATCACTTTTAGAGCCCATCAAGCTAGCCCAATTAGGAAAGATAGTAAGTGGACCAAGGGGAAAGGCATCTTGACTAATAGGCTGAAGAAGCCTATTAAGGTGCTAAGGCTAATCAATTTGAATAAGACTTGTACTTTAGTAGGTCATGATAAAAAGGTCTTTTGATGATGGAGCAGTAATGAGGTCCTGAGGCTCTAAGTTGGGCCATAATAACTCATTCATTGGCCTAATACCAATAGAAACTAGCCTTGACAAAGGGTGCCATCAGGCAATACAGTTTGCAGAGGTTTCTCAGTTAAGGGAACAACAACATTGTTTGGATGGTGTCCAACATACGATTGAGAAGCCAAATAATTTAGCTGTTAAGGAAAATAATGTACAAAAGAATTACCCTTTTGGGCTAATTTTGGAGGAGCCAAGGATAATGAATGGGGTCAGCGGTTTTGCCATGGTACATGTCTCTTCGACCATGGAACTCATAGTGGAAGATGTTGAGGGTGCAAAGGGAGGAGGAATTTTGGGCCCAGGAATCGATATAGCGGTATCATAATGAAGAGCCAATTGATAATATGGAGTATGCGCTCTAATAATGAGTATGTTCTTTTTTTATTTTTTATGAAACTTAATATATTGGTATGGAATTGTTAGGGGTGCGGACACCTTAAATTTCACAATTTCCTAAAAGAGTATCATAATGAGTTTGATATTGATGTTGCAGCTTTATTTAAGCCATGGATTAGAGGAACTCGTGTTGATTCTGTCATTAGAAAATTGGGTTTTGGGTTTTCATATAGAATTGAAGCAAATGGGTTTGGTGAGGGTATTTGGCTCTTATGGAGAGACAATGTTAATATTGAAATTCTTGCTACACATCGTCAATTCATCCATGCTCAGGTAAGAAACTATAATGGACGGAGTAACTTCTTATGCACGTTCATTTATGTGAGTCCTCAAGCTAGTTGTAGACGAGATCTTTGGAGTTGTTTGGAATATTTATCGACAAGTATTGAGGGACCTTGGTTGCTCACTGGCGATTTTAACTCTATAGTTTCTCTTTCTAAACGTACTAGGGGAACGTATCTGATAAACCGTAATATATACATATTTTAATCCCACATTTAGCATACTTTTGGATGATTTAATCACTTGAATTGTGGAATTTAATGCTCCTAATCCTTTAAATTCATGTTTTATACTTAGGAGAGCATCAGAGGATGAAAAGAACGAGAAACGGGACGAAAACGGAAAAAATGGGCCAAAGTGAGAAATCAACACGGCCTGGAAGTTCACCACATGGTCGTGCCACATTAGTAGGCCCGAACACTGCCTGGGCTCGATTCATACGGGCGTGCTCCACGGGCGTGTCTCTGCCGTGACCCGTTGTAATTCTACTCGGAAAAGGATACTTAGGGGCGAAGAAAGACATTTCGAAGTCTATATAAACACCCTAAGTATAACCTAAAAGGGAGGGAGAAGCCAGAGAGGGCTAAACACAGGGAATTACTCCAAGAAAGCCAGTTGATTCATCCCAGAATCCGGAATCACACTCAAGACAGAAGATCTTCCCTTTAATTTCCTTCAGGGGGTTTTAGGGTTTTTCTTATGTTTTGTTATTTACTTTCTTCTGAGATGTATTCTTTATTAAACATGAACTAAACCCCTCAAATACCTGAGGGGGATGAAACCTAAGACGGATCTTGTTATTTTTTTCTGAACTATATGATAAATACTTGATTTGTTCTTAATTCTTGTTTTAATATTTCAGGATATTGATTCAAGTATTGATGTGCTTAGGCAGTGGAGCAAAAGTCCCTGTTTAAGAGTAGATCTAGCATAGTTAAGCGGAGTTGATCGCAACCCTAGAGATAGGATGATGAAAATCTGCCGGATTAGGGTCAAACCTAATATGGGAGTCCATAGATCGAGTTAATGCAACACTAGGGGTTTTAATTAGAAAGAGATTTCAATTAATCAACCTAGGGTTAGACGTTAGTAGCCTCGAAAGAGGTATTAATATAAATTAGGGAATCCCACGGATCAAGTCAAGTGAATAAATAGTCTGGTTCAAAGTTAAATAACAAGTGAAGTCTAGGTGGATTCTTCCTCGGGTATTGTCTGAATCAACTGGTTTTCCCACAAGTATTTTCCCAATTCACTCTCTGTGTCTTAGCATCCTTAGTTAGTAATTAGTTAATTAAACATCGATTCCCTTAATACTTAGGCTAAATAATAAAAAGATAGTAACTACTAGTACTCTTGGTCCTTGAGGATACGATACTTCCGGTCTAGCCATAGCTATACTACCGAACGATAGGTGCGCTTGTAACACCCCTTACCCGGGTTCTACGTCGGGAACCGGGCCCGAGGCATTACCAAACTCAAACCACTTGATCACCACATAGTCTCAATGTAATTACTCTCTATAACCTCATTCTCTGCTTACTAGGCCTCACTCATACACACGAGGGCTCTCGAGACTAATCCGGAACTTTTTCCAACCTTAAAATTTTTCTCTTCAAAATAGGTCTTACACACCCGTGCAAGATTAGACACGCCCGTGCAAAGGCACACACGCCCATGTCCCCAGACCGTGCCTAAAAACCCAAGCATTCTGCCAAATGCCCCACGGTTAAGGCACACGCCCATGTGGTTTGAGAACACGCCCGTGTACCCTATTACATGTCTGTGCCTTCCACTCGTGGTCAAAACTAACTAAATCCACACGGCCTGGACACGCCCGTGGCCCTGGCCAGTGTGACAATTAAATTTCTAAGTGTCAAGTGCAGACTTCACACAGCCTTGGCACACGCCCATGTGCCAACCGTGTGACCAGCCCGTGGTATATTCTAACTTAAGACACTAAGGTGCAGGAGACACACGTCCTAGACACACGCCCGTGTGTCTATCCGTGTGGGCACTTAGAGGCTATCTTACCAAGCCTTTTACTACTCTTGTTTGCATACATTCATATATTTCTTCAACACATTCTCAAATCATTAAGGAGATAAAGTCATTCATCCCATACACTAGGGAGAACTATTCCAATATAATTACAAACAACATAAGCCATCATCTATGTCTATATACAATTGTCCCATAACTCATTTAGGCCAACACATTTGGCACATTAACAATGACTTAATCAACCTTATGTACTAGCCCTATACATGCCATGACTCATAAAGACTTGATACCTTATACCAAGTGTCTGCTCGATAGTGTGAAAACATCTCCGGCGGTCTCCAACCCGAGCTAGCTAAATTAACCTATAAGAGATGAGAAAGGAAGAGGAGTAAGCAATAATGCTTAGTAAGTTCATATGCAAATAAGAATCAACTATTAATATCCATATGATTATACTCAATCACAAGGTATTAGAATGAGTTTTACTCTTGAACTCACAGTTACCTATTCAAACATTCATAATGCTTCCTCATTTAGTCTCTTACCACATTCTAACCATATCCCGGGCTTAATGCTCGAGTTCATTAACTTACCATGCCACAAGCCAATTCGCTCGTTTAATTAGCATACATTCCTGCACTGATTATCACAAGATCATATAAAACAACACATCACGCATTCTCAATAAACCACTCATACTACCAATCTCTCGGTGGTTACACACTTAGCCCACCATTGAATCTCTTATAAGGTGGTATCGCACACAGCCCACCAATCATTTATACTAATGGTGATTTCGCACTTAGCTCACCAATCATTTATAAGCGATGGTTTCATACACAGCCCATCGATTACTAATTTATCGTGTGTAACGCATTACACCCCAATCGATAATAATATAGTTGATGGTATCGACATATAGCCCATCAATTAATAATATATCAGTGGTAACGCACACACCCACTCGATATTATACATTCGCAAATACTTATCCACACACATTTTCTCTAATTCAAACGTTCATCCGTAAACATCCTCACTCATTATCATTCTCACTTAACTTTCTACGATTCTCATTCGCGTTCACACAATACATTAACAAATCTATCTCATGCAACTAAGGTGCAATAATAACACATATCCCACTAGGGTTAAATGTCAGATATTGAATTCATCTCAATTCAGTTCTAACACTCACTTGTACTTCTCGTGGTACAACCACCTATATTCAAATTGTTAACTAACTCTCTTGAGTCTCATGCACATAGTTCTCATTATCATCATACCCCAATTGGGTCTTACATACACTAACATATTGATGCCACGTCCCTGACATGGTCTAATACGAATTCTTACACCGAGGCCATATTCCAATATGGTCTTATTCAAGACTTTAACCATTGTCTCATCGTGCTATACACCTTTCCCATTTCTCTAAATTTAATTCCATTGACATCTCATCCAGAGACATTTCATACATCCATATAGTAATATACATTCCATGCACATTGGAATACTAAATCAGCTCATACGTAATTGCAACATTCGCACATGAACTTACCTCGATTTCGAAAGAGCCGGAAAGGACTTTTTTGCCCACATTTCTCTTTTCATCCGTTCTAGGTCTGAAACTCATTTTCTTTGATCTAGAACAATGAAATTTACTGATTTAATCACTTATAAATCATGATATACCATAATCTAAACTTTAGACAAAAATGACTATTTTGCCCCTACACATTGGCAAAATTACCATTTTGCCCCTAGGCTCGTAAATAAATTTTCATCACATTTTCTTGTTAAACAAGCCTAGCTGAACATTTAATCCTCTTACAACTATCCATAATTTCATCTATTTCATGCCTTAATGAATAAATTACAACTTTTGCATTTTAGTCCCAATCAGGTGTTTTCATGACAACACCTTTCACAAAAGTTGTTTCTCATCATCCTATCATTCATTTTCTTCCATAAAAACTCAACAACCAGCACTAACTCTCTCATGGTAAGTCCCTAGACTTTCAACCATATTGCATAATAGTCCCATCTTTAGAAAGCTTAAGCTTTGGGGACTCCAAAAGTACAATTTTATCAAGAAAGATCATCAAAATCACTTACTTGAGTGGAGTAAAGCTTGGCTGAAATTTTGAGCTCTCAACCCCCATTTTTGCTGCTCATTTTCGGTGGAGAGAAGATGGAGAGAAAAGATGATATTTTCTTTTCTTTATTTTATGACAAAAATAAATTTTTATCACCAAATTTCCACCTAACCATTGACCAAGTCCTTTCTTTGTCCCCCTATGGCCGGCCATCACTCCTCTCATGGCCTAATTGCACTTTAAGGGCCTCAAATTAACATTCTATGGCTATTTGGCACCTCTAGCAATTAAAATATAACTTTCGCACTTTATGCGATTTAGTCCTTTTTCACAATTTAGCTAGAAATCGCTAAAATTAAGGCACCAAAATTTTCATGCATCCTCATAAACATGTTATAACACATAAAATAATATGAAAATAATTTTTTTCTCTAACCTCAAATTAGTGATTTCGAGATCACTGTTCCGACTAGCCCCTAAATCGGGCTGTTACAATTCTCCCCCCTTAGGGATTTTCGTCCCCGAAAATCTTATCAGGAAGATTTGCTCTTAACATTCCTGAAAAGTTTTCCACCAACTCATCAAAATCACAAATCGACTTATCCTTAAGTTTCTCTCGTCAATAACCTTTAAGCTGTAATACACAAGGTCGAAGCACAATTTGAGACCTACATTACTCTGCCTCCCGGGCACGGGCACATATACTCAATAAACTTACAATATACTCAATAAACTTACAACTGTGAACTCGACACATGCCAAAATGATCATTCGGATCGTTATCACATACTTCATTAAAACTCGGATGACATCCCTCTCCTTGGAAATCAAGTCACTTTAATTTTGAAAGCTATTGTATTTTATCTCACTTTATCACTAGGATAATCACCGACTGTAATAGTCTCAACTTAGGACACTCAGATAATTCAGCTATTACCGGTCAACTACTTCCGAAATTAAACTCAATCACATCATGAAGTGTACTCAGTTGTCAAAAACATCTATGCATATATCTGCACATTCTCTAATTCTTGTACGAGTAGACCTGTTACTATTAAGTCTCATTTCAAAATTTCTGCATAAGTTCTGAAGTCATCCACATACAATTTCTATCTCAAAGTAACATCAACAATGGAAACCTTATCCAACCTGAATTTTAACATCTCAGACAAACTCATTCTAAGCTCATTTAAAATACCATTCACTATCTCCCTTCTGAACTTCTTTGTCTCGAAAGGAAAACTCACTCTAGTCATTAACCTCGCTAAAACTAGGGTATTACCAACTAAGGTCAATCGAGTAACGAACTCGAATTGCTTAAACCAAGATCTTTCATTCAGACACCTATACTTTGTCTACTATCTGGGAAGTATTACAATAACTATATTCGCCATTGTAATAGTTCAAGTCGTTTTCACTATTTCATTTTCCAAAAACCTTCTGTAGCATAAGATTCTCTAACTCATCAAAATTCAAAAGGCACATATCGGTTTGTCCATGAATCATTTCCTAACATTTAACTCACAATACAGACACAAAAGTGATCGTCTCTGGATCACCAACCTATCAACTCTTTTTCTCGATTCAGACTGAACTCAGTATTAGAACTTTCAATCAATAGCTCCCTCTATAGCTTTCAATTCAACCATCACGGTTTAAACATTCCAATGAGCATGTCCTTGTATCATGCTCCCTACTCACGTGCGCACAGGATTTTATTCTCTTTATTGATTCATGCGTGAATATACACAGAACTTGAATCATATCTCAACATATTAATCTACTCTTTTCTCCATACTGAGAACATATTTTAGGCACACTCTCATCTGAGTTTCTCTTGTTATGCTAGCCTAAGACCTTTACTATCGTCGTATCCCCCGATAGCAGGGACATCTCGATCGAATTCATTAACTCTATTCAGCTTACTCGAAAGTTCATCATACAACGTGAAACTTGTGATTTCACTTCTTATACTAGAATCATCACGAACTTCCTCCTCAAAGTACCCGTACAGGGTTACAAGGATATAAAGGAATGTCGATTTTAATTAACTAAATCGACAACTGTTTAGTCTACTTTTTTCCGTCAGTTGACATTCTCACACAATCACATTTTCATGAAAAGAACGACTACATCATCCCTGAAGGGAAACGGATGTTTACACAAGATACTCAAGGAGATTTTTATAATCCCTTCATAACATCAACTAACCATGCACAAACTACAGGCTTTGAGCCAACTTATTCAAACTTGACATTTATTTAGCACATATCGTGCCATACATCGTACTCATTTATTCTTAACTCGTTCACGAGTGCTTATGTTCACTTATTTACACGGCTTTAGTACAATTTTCATTTCTACCTCTAGACTCATCTATCTATCCCATTGATCACTAGGGATAATCAAAGAAGCTCATTCATCGTCATTTATGTAGGCATGCAACTAATGCCACACTCCCGAGGTGGTCTTATATGGACTTCCACATCATGTATCGATGCCATATTCCAAATATGGCCTTATACGATTCTCCTATCCATTACCGAAACCATACTCTGGATGTGGTCTCATACAAAATCATAACTTGGTACCGAGGCCATGCCTCGAACATGGTCTTATACGGGACCTTCTCTATTTCATATCTCAATAATAGTCTTTTCATTATGGTCCCCTAGGACTTCAACCTCATGTTCAACAACAATTACGCTATATAGTAGAGTATCATGTATCAATATGATACAAAGCATTCTCAAAATGCTAACATAATCATTGCATTAACCGAATGCAACTTGCTCAACTTAACTCTCATAACATCTCATCATAATTCAACAGTGGCAAGGGGGTGAGGTCGTAGCGTCCCATAACTTGACTCTCGTGACCACATACATATGATTTAACATTCATCATCAATGAAATATCATCATAGTCACACAACTCACTCCAAGTGAGTATTCACATTTTTCATGCCACAATTGTTTCTATCACTCATACTTTCGAATAGTGACTTTACTTACTCAAGTTCCACATTTAATATCTACCTTAGTATTCAACATTTGATTCTACTCCCTCTTACTATTACTTATCAATTTAGAGAATGTCTTACGGGTTTTGAGTTCGTCGTTTACTTGGTTGCCATAGTCCAACTATGGTCTTATTCATCATTTTATCCTTGAACGACCGTACCCATCCTTGCATTCTACTTAGTCAAACTTCCCAGTTTAACTCTCACACCATAATACTCGTAGTTTCATACAGAGTCACAACATAAAACATTATACATCATCTATTTTAATAGTCGCACATGAGATTCAACTATATGGACATATTGATCATACATCGTTCAAACAATCATACATACACATATACCCCATTCTCTGGGTAAATTTTCTCACTGTATGCACCTAACCCAATAGGTTGAGTATATAATACCTTATGCACATCCAGCCAATGCAGATAAACTTCTCATTTCATGCATTATCACATACATGTCATATACTTCTACTCATACCTCTTTGAATCTCATTATTGCATAAGAGTATTTCAACTTTCCCATTATCACTTAAAACATTATTGGATTTAGCTCGATTGGGAACCATCACTGTTTTAACAAAATAATTTTGTTAGAGCCGGGAAACATCACACTATCACGGTCCACATATGGCATGTATAGCTAGACTCTTACTCAAGCTAGGTTAGTCCTAGAACCGACTAAATCATAGCTCTGATACTACTAAATGTAACACCCCTTACCCAAGTTCTACACCGAGAACCGGGCCCGAGGCGTTACCGAACTCAAACCACTTGATCTCCACATAGGCTCAATATAATTACTCTCTATAACCTCATTCTTTGCTTACGAGGCCTCATTCATACACACGAGGGCTCTCGAGACTAATCCAGAACTTTTTCCAACCTTAAAATTTTTCTCTTCAAAACAGGTCTTACACGCCCGTGCAAGATTAGACACGCCCGTGCATAGGCACACACGCCCATGTCCCCAGACCGTGCCTAAAAACCCATGCAATCTGCCAAATGCCCCATGGTTAAGGCACACGCCCATGCGGTTTGAGAACACGCCCGTGTACCCTATTACATGTCTGTGCCTTCCACCCGTGGTCGACACTGACTAAATCCACACGGCCTGGACACGCCCGTGGCCCTGGCCCGTGTGACAATTAAATTTCTAAGTGTCAAGTGCAGACTTCACACGGCCTTGGCACACGCCCATGTGCCAACCGTGTGTATCACACGGCCTAGACAAACGGCCGTGTGACCAGCCCGTGGTCTATTCTAACTTAAGACACTAAGGTCCAAGAGACACACGTCCTAGACACACGCCCGTGTGTCTATCCGTGTGGGCACTTAGAGGCTATCTTACCAAGCCTTTTACTACTCTTGTTTGCATACATTCATATATTTCTTCAAAACATTCTCAAATCATTAAGGAGATAGTCATTCATCCCATACACTAGGGAGAACTATTCCAATATAATTACAAACAACATAAGCCATCATCTATGTCTATATACAATTGTCCCATAACTCATTTAGGCCAACACATTTAGCACATTAACAATGACTTAATCAACCTTATGTACTAGCCCTATACATGCCATGACTCATAAAGACTTGATACCTTATACCAAGTGTTTACTAGATAGTGTGAAAACATCTCCGGCGGTCTCCAACTCGAGCTAGCTAAATTAAACTATAAGAGATGGGAAAGGAAGAGGAGTAAGCAATAATTCTTAGTAAGTTCATATGCAAATAAGAATCAACTATTAATATCCATATGATTATGCTCAATCACAAGGTATTAGAATGAGTTTTACTCTTGAACTCACAGTTATCTATTCAAACATTCATAATGCTTCCTCATTTAGTCTCTTACCACATTCTAACCATATCTCGGGCTTAATGCTCGAGTTCATTAACTTACCATGCCACAAGCCAATTCACTCGTTTAATTAGCATACATTCCTGCACTGATTATCACAAGATCATATAAAACAACACATCACGCATTCTCAATAAACCACTCATACTACCAATCTCTCAGTGGTTACGCACTTAGCCCACCATTGAATCTCTTATAAGGTGGTATCGCACACAGCCCACCAATCATTTATACTAATAGTGATTTCGTACTTAGCTCACCAATCATTTATAAGCGATGGTTTCGTACACAGCCCATCGATTACTAATTTATCAGGTGGTAACGCACACAGCCCACCGATAAAATATAGTTGATGGTATTACACATAGCCCATCAATTAATAATATATCAGGTGGTAACGCACACAGCCCACCGATATTATACATTCGCAAATACTTATCCACACATATTTTCTCTAATTCAAACGTTCATCTGTAAACATCCTCACTCATTATCATTCTCACTTAACTTTCTACGATTCTCATTCGCGTTCACACAATACATTAACAAATCTCTCTCATGAAACTAAGGTGCAATAATAACACATATCCCACTAGGGGTTCGTCAGATATTGAATTCATCTCAATTCAGTTCTAACACTCACTTGTACTTCTCGTGGTACAACCACCTACATTCAAATTGTTAACTAACTCTCTTGAGTCTCATGCACATAGTTCTCATTATCATCATACCCCAATTGGGTCTTACATACACTAACATATCGATGCCACGTCCCTGACATGGTCTTATACAAATTCTTACACCGAGGCCATATTCCAATATGGTCTTATTTAAGACTTTAACCATTGTCCCATCGTGCTATACACCTTTTCCATTTCTCTAAATTTAATTCCATTGACATCTCATCCAGAGACATTTCATACATTCATATAGTAATATACATTCCATGCATCATTGGAATACTAAATCAGCTCATACATAATTGCAACATTCGCACATGAACTTACCTCGATGTCGAAAGAGCTAAAAATAACTTTTTTGCCCATATTTCTCTTTTCATCCGTTCTAGGTCCGAAACTTATTTTCTTTGATCTAGAACAATGAAATTTACTGATTTAATCACTTATAAATCATGATATACCATTATCTAAACTTTATGCAAAAATGACTATTTTGCCCCTACATATTGGCAAAATTACCATTTTGCCCCTAGGCTCGTAAATAAATTTTCATCACATTTTCTTGTTAAACAAGCCTAGATGAACATTTAATCCTCCTACAACTATCTATAATTCCATCTATTTCATGCCTCAATGAATAAATTACAACTTTTGCATTTTTGTCCCAATCAGGTGTTTTCATGACAACACCTTTCACAAAAGTTGTTTCTCATCATCCTATCATTCATTTTCTTCCATAAAAACTCAACAAACAGCATAAACTCTCTCATGGTAAGTCCCTAGACTTTCAACCATATTGCATAATAGTCTCCTCTTTAGAAAGCTTAAGCTTTGGGGACTCCAAAAGTACAATTTTTATCAAGAAAGATCATCAAAATCACTTACTTGAGTGGAGTAAAGCTTGGATGAAATTTTGAGCTCTCAACCCCCATTTTTGCTGCTCATTTTCGGTGGAGAGAATATGGAGAGAAAAGATGATATTTTCTTTTCTTTATTTTATGACAAAAATAAATTTTTATCACCAAATTTCCACCTAACCATTGACCAAGTCCTTTCTTTGTCCCCCTATGGCCGGCCATCACTCCTCTCATGGCCTAATTGCACTTTAAGGACCTCCAATTAACATTCTATGGCTATTTGGCACCTCTAGCAATTAAAATAGAACTTTTGCACTTTATGCGATTTAGTCCTTTTTCACAATTTAGCTAGAAATCGCTAAAATTAAGGCACCAAAATTTTCATGCATCCTCATAAACATGTTATAACACATAAAATAACATGAAAATAAATTTTTTATCTAACCTCAAATTAGTGATTCCGAGATCACGGTTCCGACTAACCCCTAAATCGGGCTGTTACAGCGCTTGCCTTATTCGTTGTCATAGTTAGTTTGGACTCGATCAAGTTTTTGGCGCCGTTGCCGGGGACTAGGATGTTAGGAACACTTGATTTTTATTACTTTAGCCATTTTATTTTTGCGATTAGTTTTTATTTTATTTTAACTTTGCTAATTTTTCTTTTTCCTTGCTTCTGGCAGGTATTCTAGTTTATTACTAGAAGAAACCCGTCAGGGCCTCTACTTTACGAACGTGATATGGAAGGAACCGTTCACAGAAAACAAAGAGAAATTAGGCGAAGCCTACAGTACATACAAGAAGAGCAAGAGAATGATACCAACACTACCGAAGAGATGGCTGATAATAATCCGCTACCTCCTGTAGTTGCCGCAAACCCGATTAATCAAAATCCTGTTCCTCGAACTATGTATGATTATGCTAAACCTAATTTAACAGGAAGTGAATCAAATATTGTTAGACCTGCTGTCGCTGCAAATAATTTTGAATTGAAACCTAACACTATACAGATGATTCAACAATTTGTTTAGTTTGATGGTTTGCAGGATGAGGATCCTAACACACACTTAGTGAACTTTTTGGAATTATGCGATACGTTTAAAATTAATGGCATTTCTGATGATGTCATTCGCCTTCGATTATTTCCCTTTTCTTTAAGGAATAAAGCCAAACAGTGGTTGAATTATGTTTCACGAGGATCAATCACTACATGGGAACAAATGACCGAAAAAATTTTGTTAAAATATTTTTCGCCGGCTAAAACGGCTAAGTTGAGGAATGATATCTCTTCTTTTGTGCAGATGGATTTAGAAACACTTTACGATGCATGTGAGAGATACAAGGATCTACTGAGAAGGTGCCCTCACCATGGGTTACCATTATGGCTATAGGTTCAAACTTTTACAACGATGTGAACCCCTCGACTAGGCAGTTGATTGATGCATCCGCCGGCGGTACACTAAATAATAAAACACCTGAGGCTGCTTATAAATTCATTGAAGAGATGTCACTGGATAATTATCAGTGGCAAGTTATGAGAACAAAGCCAACAAAAGCCGCTAGTGTTTTCAACCTCGACGCAGTAACCATGCTATCAAATCAGGTAGAACTTTTAAGTAAGAAAATTGATGGTTTGTGTGGTTCTTCGCAGGTACATCCAGTGATGCAGTGCGATACAAATGGAGGAAGGTCAAACAATACAGAATACCCACCCTACAACCCTGGCATAGAAAACGAACAGATGAACTATATGGGTAACAATTCTAGACCTCAAAATAACCCTTATAGTAACACTTATAATCCAGGGTGGAGGAACCATCCAAATTTCTCATGGGAGGTCAAGGAAATCAAAGACAACAACCCCTCCAGGGCTTTCAACAAAGAACCCTATCCACAAGAGAAAAGCTGAACCTTGAGGAGATACTAACAAAATTTATCGCGGTCGTAAAACCCGTTTTCAAAACAACGAGACAATGCTCAAAAATCAGCAGGCATCGATTCAAGGGATCGAAAACCAGTTAGGTCAGCTAGCTAAGCTAATCTCAGAACGACCGCAAGGTTGCTTGCCAAGCAACACTGAAACTAACCCAAAGGAGCAAATCCATGCCATTACTGATCACAATAGTGAAGGGTTAGTAGAATCCGAATCTGAACCCAGGCAAGAACCCGTGGTAAATAAAGGTAAGGTTGAGGTAAGCCACGATACACAGAAACCTGTCATTAAAGAGTACACACCTCGAGTGCCATATCCCAATGTGATGAAGAAAGACCACACAGAGGAACAATTTGGTAAATTTCTTAAACTTTTAAAGAAATTACATATTAACTTACCGTTTCTTGAAGCTCTCTCACAGATGCCAGATTCAAGGAAATTTTTAAAAGAGCTTCTGACAAACAAACGGAGGTTAGACGAGGCGTCGCATGTGGAGCTAAATGCGGTGTGCTCAGTAATTCTACAAAACAAACTACCACGGAAATTAAAGATCCAGGGAGTTTTACGATTCCTTGTTTAATTGGTAGTTTATCTATTGATAATGCTTTAGCAGATCTAGGGGCAAGCATCAATGTTATGCCTTACAAACTATTTAAACAACTAGGTCTAGGGAAACCCAAACAAACTAGGATGAGCATTCAATTAGCTGATAAAACCATTAGAGTTCCTAGGGGTATAATCGAAGATGTGCTAGTGAAAGTTGATAAATTTATATTCCCAGTAGACTTTGTCGTTTTAGACATGGATGAGGACAATAATGTTCCTTTAATTTTAGGAAGACCCTTTTTAGCAACTGCCAGCACTAAAATCGATGTTGGTACAGGAGAACTCACACTTTGTGTAGGTGACGAAACGATCACTCTTCAAGCTCTTGACTCGGCTAGGACGTCAAGTGAAAAAGGTGAGAACATAAATTCTATTAATGACCATTCGGCTCAACCTCCTTTTCAGGAAGCACCTCGAAAGTACACATCTGAGCCATATCCTAGACCTTGTGCCAACAAAGAAATAACTCATGAGGAGAGAAGGCTTCAGATCGATGAACTCGACGAGTGGAAGCCACATGTCAAGGAGAAACCAAGAACACTAGAAGAGAAACCGAGGCAACCCCTCGATGAGCTTAAGGGAGACATAAATCAATTCAAAATAGGAGATTAGGTATTGTTGAATGAGAAAGACCCTCGAATCATAGTTTCAGACCTTAAAACGAACAAAGAAATCCCTTTTAAGGTACTCAATGTCTTCCCATACGGAACGATCGAGGTGACTCACTCTGAATTTGACACTTTTAAGGTAAACACCACTCGACTTAAACTATATATCGATAACCGAATTGATAGCAAGAATGAGGAGCTTCAACTCTTCAAACCACCATGATTATGAGAGGTAAGTCTAGCTTAAGACTTTAAACGAGCGCTTCTCGGGAGGCAACCCGAGCACTAACCCCTTTAATTTTCATATCTTTGATTTTTAGCACCTAACTAAAAACTAACCAAGTTAAATAAAGTGTAGGTTTCCGTACCACACGGCCTTGCACACGGGCGTGGTCATGGCCGTGTGGGCATCACGGATTTACACACTGGCATGGCAGAGGTCATACGAACCAAGGACGAAAAATCCCCAAATCACGGACGGCTATAAAATGCCACGGCCCGATGCGATCTGCCGTGGTTGACACCGAAAAGTCACACGGTATAAGCCACGCCCGCGTGCTTTGAGGCCGTGGCCGACACCGAAAAAGATACATGGGCGTGAAAACCTCTACACAGGCGTGGAAGAAACGAACGAGCCACCACACAGCCGTGCGATACGGCCGTGTGACCAAACACGCCCACAAAACACGGGCGTGGGTAGCAACCAGGTCCTTGATTCTTATTTAAGACCCCCCTTCTTCTCACTTTCTCCCCAAATTCTTCTTCTCCCAACCCCCAGCCACCACACCCCTTTCTCTTCTCACTATCTTCTCCCTTCATTTTTCATTCCCCTTCCCCTCATTCCTTTTCTTTCACCATCCTCACCACCATCTCCATGTCGAAGAAGCGAAAGGACCCTAGCACAGTCTTCCCGTGTGAGACCGATCTATATAAGTTCATGCCGGCCTCTTCATCGACTCGACAAGCCAAGGACATTTGAGTCCATTTATTTTTTCTTTTTCTTTTCTCTTCTCCTTTATTTTCCTTCTCTTTATTTTTCTTATCTTTAAATACATATTTAGTATATTTTGAATTTTTCTTATTATTTCCTGGCTATTTATTCACAAGTTACCCAATTTCTTCATCTAGTGCAGTGATTGTTGGCGGCCACCATACCACCACTAGAGACGCCTCCTCCTACTTATCTTTCACCTCCGAATCAAGTTTCCACACTTCCAACTCAAGAAATCCATCCGAAATCCAAGAAGTTTCACCTCTCTCCCTCTCTTATGATCTATTACTACATGGTTATTATCTTTCTTTGTACATTGAGGGCAATGTACATCTTAAGTGTAGGGGGTGAAGTTTATTTAGAAAAGTGCTTAACTTTTTGCATTATTCTCAAATCCCTGAATTATATCTTGTTCTTAAGTAAATGTTCTCATATCACTGTTAGAATGAAATTTCTTTTAATTTATGATTTTCATTGATATGTTTTGGATTAAGTCATAGTTAATTGTGCAGTGATGATTTAAACTTTAAGAGACTAGAGAATCAAGCATGATGAGTTTATTTTCAGAATTAAAAATTTGTTAGGTTGTCTACCTGAATCTAATTATTACCTCAAAGTTTGAAATTTACAAGGTTGACATCAAAAGCCCATAATTTTTGTGAGATTTTGAGCCTTTTAGAGCATACATATTTTGTGCTCACTTTATTGATTATGAGTATGTCAACATTGATTTGTTATTCTAGAACTTGCTTCGATTATACATGTCGAAACCACACTTTTGATTTGATATACAGAGATGATAAAGGCACCTAGGTTTTAACCCACTTACTCCATAAAAAGCCTACCTTCATAATCAACCCCTAGTGAACCCCTTTGAATCCTACCAAACCATTTCTTAACTCACCCATTAATATTAACCCAAAACCCACTTTATATTTGTTATCACCATTTCTCTTGACTACCCCTATATCGAGATTTGATTTGATCGGTTACTTAACTATTTTCTTTATTTCAGTTGTTAAATTCCATCTTATTATTATTGTATGATTTGTTCTTAAAAAAAGCGAAGTATATTCATTATTAGTTCTATGTTATTTGAGCTTACATTTAATTTTACATTTTGAGAAGAAGCTCGTGTTATTAGTGATTTATATAATTATTTAAGTTTTAGTTATTTTTCTAGTTAGGTAATTTATCAATTCAGCCTCGATACTAACCCTCTAATTCAGCCTATATCCACACCTTAAAACCCAAGCCCCGTTACAACCCCTTTTAAAGACCTTTTGATTTGTGTATCATATCATTTTATAGTGGTGGAGATTTGATTTTCATGCAAGCCTATGGGATTAACTTTTCATGTTTGACTCTTGAGTGCTTATTTTTGAACCTTAAACACCTTGAGTTATTTGAATGAACCCTTAGCGAGGATGTCAATTTTTGTCGATTTTGAATTAAAGGTAATTATTTAGGTAAAGGGAAACACCTATGTTTTCGTACTACAAAAATTATGACTTTGATTGTTTGAATCTTGAGGAACCTTCTGGTTAAATTATCAATGTATGAATTACCCATGAATTATGATGAAACATTATTGATGAAGGTTATGAATTGAGGAAATTCTATTTTAATTGTGAGTTGAGAATTTTGCTTGAGGACAAGCAAATGCTTAAGTGTGGGGGTATTTGATAAACCGTAATATATACATATTTTAATCCCACATTTAGCATACTTTTGGATGATTTAATCTCTTGAATTGTGGAATTTGATGCTCCTAATCCTTTAAATTCATGTTTTATACTTAGGAGAGCATCAGAGGATGAAAAGAACGAGAAACAGGTCGAAAACGGAGAAAATGGGCCAAAGTGAGAAATCAACACGGCCTGGAAGTTCACCACACGGTCGTGCCACCTTAGCGTGCTCGAACACCGCTCGGCTCGATTCACACGCGCGGCGTGCTCCACGGGCGTGTCTCGCCATGACCCGTTGTAATTCTACTCGGAAAAGGATACTTAGGGGCGAAGAAAGACATTTCAAAGTCTATATAAACACCCTAAGTATAACCTAAAAGGGGGGGCGAAGCCAGAGAGGGCTGAACATAGGGAATTACTCCAAGAAAGCCAGTTGATTCATCCCAGAAGCGGAATCACACTCAAGACGGAAGATCTTCCCTTCAATTTCCTTGAGGGGTTTTAGGGTTTTCTTATGTTTTGTTATTTACTTTCTTCCGAGATGTATTCTTTATTAAACATGAACTAAACCCCTCAAATACACAGGGGATGAAACCTAAGACGGATCTTGTTATTGTTTTCTAAACTATATGATAAATACTTGATTTGTTCTTAATTCTTGTTTTAATATTTCAGGATATTGATTCAAGTATTGATGTGCTTAGGCAGTGGAGCAAAAGTCCCTGTTTAAGAGTAGATCTAGCATAGTTAAGTGGAGTTGATCGCAACCCTAGAGATAGGATGACGAAAATCTACCGGATTAGGGTCAAACCTAATATGGGAGTCCATAGATCGAGTTAATGCAACACTAGGGGTTTTAATTAGAAAGAGATTTCAATTAATCAACCTAGGGTTAGACGTTAGTAGCCTCGAAAGAGGTATTAATATAAATTAGGGAATCCCACGGATCAAGTCAAGTGAATAAATCGCCTGGTTCAGAGTTAAATAACAAGTGAAGTCTAGGTGGATTCTTCCTCGGGTATTGTCTGAATCAACTAGTTTTCCCACAAGTATTTTCCCAATTCACTCTCTGTGTCTTAGCATCCTTAGTTAGTAATTAGTTAATTAAACATCGATTCCCTTAATACTTAGGCTAAATAATAAAAAGATAGTAACTACTAGTACTCTTGGTCCTTGAGGATACGATATTTCCAGTCTTGCCATAGCTATACTACCGAACGATAGGTGCGCTTGCCTTATTCGTTGTCATAGTTAGTTTGGACACGATCAGTATCTTAAAAGACCATGCTGCAAAATGTTCCAAGACTTTTTTTTAATAATGGCTTGAGTGACTTGGGATTTGTTGGACCGATGTTTACATGGAGGCAAGGAATTTATGTCAATGACTTGATAGAGCTGTGTGTGGGGTGTGGTTCGTATTTCCGGAGAAATAGATGGCGACATCGCGGCAAGGAGGATTACAACATTGCGATGACGCGGCTCGGGACGTCACGATATGTTCTCCCATTTGGCAGACAAGTTTTAGACTTCATGTAACACCCCTAACCCGTCACCATCGTCGGATTGGGGTTACGGAGCATTATAGTACAAATCAGGACATTTATCATCAAACAGAAATAAAAATATAAAATAAATTATAATAATCAATAGCGTATAAAAATTAGGGTAAAATAAAATTACAAGCCTTAAACCAAGCTTACGGGCCTCTAAAAATGGTTTGGGAACAATCAGGGACTAATTTGAATCAGAACAGAAAAACATGCAAAAAATTAAAAATTTTGGAAACATGGGTCACATGGCAGTATGGCTTTACACATGGCCGTGTGGCCTCCCCACACGCTTGTATGGCTAAACTGTGTAATTAATTATGACTGTGTAAAAAATCCTGCACTTAAAAATTAATAATGTAACAGACCGAATTTGACCCAAATCGGAACGGTGGTTTCGAGACCATGAATCCGAGTTCGAGAAATATTTAAATATTATATTTTGTGTTTATTATATGTGAATTAATGTGTGTGAAAGTTTCGTAGAAAAATTAAATTGTTTGTGTGCTTAATTAAATAAAAGGACTTAATCGCGTAAAGTGTAAAAGTTACAAACTATAGTAAAAAGTGCTTATTTATTAGTGGTTTCTTAATATGAAGTCCTTAAAGTAGAAATATGCCATAAATATGATAGTGGATGGTTGATTGACGGTTTTAGACATAGTTTATATGTTATACTTATTTTATTATAAAGGTTAAATAAGTAAAATAATTAATAAGTAATATTAAACAAAACCAAAGGCCATTACCATCTTATTTTTCTTATGACCGAATGTAAAAGGAGGAAGAACTTAGAGTTTCTTCAACATTTCGGCATTTTGAAGCTTGATTAAGGTATGGTTAGTTTTCGGTTTTTGATAATTTTTACGTTTTTGAGATCGTTGCTTCGAACAGTAGCTGACCCATGTTAGAATTTTTAAATTTAAGCATTTTGATGTTCGACCATTGACATGTTCTTGGGGTTTTTGATGTTTGATGATTTTATATTAAGGATATGTTAAAAATTAGCATGTTTTGTATTTGAGATTTTAGTGAATTTGGGTATTTTAATAAATTGCAAAAATGAATTTTGAGGGGACCAAAATGCAAGATAAATGAAAGAAATGGACTTGTATAGTCCCTATGAACATTCGGCCCTAAGGTGTTATAGTGAAATTTTGTGTATTTTGTGTTTTGTACAAATAAGACTAAATTGTAAAAATGTGAAACATTAGGGGTAAAATGGTAATTTGCCCATTTATGTGTTTTGGGACTAAATTGAGATGAAATGTGCTTGAATGAGCTAAATTTTAATGTGTTTAGATCAAGAACAAAGAAAAACGGATTTGGATCGGGGAAAGGCGAAGGTTACCGAATAGCCGGACTACGTTGTCCGTCGACAGTCGAGGTAAGTCCTTAAGCAAATAAATGTCAAAGAATTAATTATGAACTTAGTAAATGATGAAATTTGGAAATTTAAAGCATAAATATAGGAGATGGCCGAATATGAGGGTATGTTATTGAAGTGAATTTATTTTGTTTAATGTAATGTGAATAAGTATAAGCGGTTGGATATGTGAAAGTAATATAAAGTATATGAGATGTTGTGATTTCAGTATGAAGTAATGTGTATTGAAATGTTAAAAGTGTTGATATTCGGGCTTCGAGCCTAGCAGGCCTTGTGCCGGTGATTTATATCGGGCTTAAATGCCTAGCAAGCCTCGTGCCGGTAAATTATTTCGGGCTTATTGCCTAGCAGGCTTAATGCCGATGTTCAAACTTCAGACCTTTGGTCTAGCAGGCTCAATGCCGGTGTGTAATTCGGGTTTAAATGCCTAGCAGGCTTAATGTTGGTGATATGCTATAAACGGAGAATCCGAGAATTAAACGAGGTGAGGCATATATTTAATGCAATGTGCCATTAGCTCGGGTAAGTGCTATTCTACTAGTGTAGTAAGGAATGTAGTGAGTAAGTATAATATCAATTGAGTTAAGTATTATGAGATCAAGTTGATAATTCAAATAGAATTTTTATTATGTGTAATTGAGCTTAATGTATATATTACTTTGATGAATCGGTTATAAGTGGAATTGTTAAAGGAAAGTGAATTTGTATGTGTTTGCACATATGGAAAAAAAATGAAATGTGATTGATATGTATGATATTTTCATTCGACTTGGAATATATAGATACTTATGATTAATATGTGATTTAATGGTGTATACATTGATGGTAGAGAAATGTCAATACTTAGATTAAGGGTATTAATGATATTCGGCTATGAATAATTTACTTAATATAATGTTTATAATCTTTGCCATAAATTGAATGATTAAAAGTTTAAATGTATGAATATTATTTTGTATTTGCTTAAGACTTACTAAGCTAGTAAGCTTACTCCGCTTATGTTTAATGTTCATGTTTATAGATTTTGGTCAAGCTACGGGCTCGGGGAAATCGTCAAAGAAAGTCAACCACACTATCATCTTTTGGTACACCTTTATTTTGTCTTATTTTGGATAAAGGCATGTATAGGATGGTAAATGTCTTTGTTTGAGTTGAAAACTTTGTTATTATATGTAATCTAGCCATACGAATATGGCTTATATTTTATGTTGGTTGAAGTGGAAATATACAGTTTATCTAAGTGATCAAATAGTGCATATGGATATGTTATTATGAGGCATGGATGATATGGATTTTATTTGGTTATATTCGGCTATGGTCTGATCCTTTTGGTCAAGTATATGTATTGTGCATTTGATGTGATTACTTGTTTATAATGCTAATGTTTGAGTTGGTTTAGTCATGTATTTTGGTCTTTAGATTAATGGTTGAATTTCATTTAAAAGCTAATCGTTGCATGTGCTAGGTCACGGTTTGAAATGTTGTAAAAAAATAATATTATCCATGGCTATACTTTTGAGATGGTTGTTTAGGTAAATTTCTAATTAATGGAAATGCTAAGGTTAGTTAGCTTTGTAAATAAATTCATTTGGGATTCGCATATATGATATGGTTTAAGTGTAATATTTAAATGAAAAGAGAATGCGAACAATCTATGATTTGGTTATGTATTTTACCAATTATTTTGGTTACTTGTAATAAATGTATTATTAATGGTACATGTGTACAAGATGATTAGAACCACCATGGTATATAAATATACATATATATGCATAACCATGTAATGCTTTAAAATGATAAAGTATACGAAAAGTTTGGTATACGTTCTTTGGATTGATTATAAAGCAAACGAGTTTGGTATGATATGAATTATTCTTTATGTTCATAAATGTATTATATAATCATATAGGTATGCAATGTATGTATCGCATAGACATCTTAGATTCATTTATATGCATGCAAATGAGTTCATGTAAGCTTTGAGTTGTTGGACTATTTGGTTTATTCTGAATTTTGGTATGAACTATTAGTTGGTTATTGGGAGATTAAATATGCGTTTTTGGATTTGATAAATGTATGAATTGCGATAAATGCCTGCGATGTTCTGAGTCTAGTTCAGTAATGCCTCATAACCCTAATCCGGCGACGGATACGGGTTAGGGGTGTTACAAATAAAGCACATGGCCGTGTGCACTTTAAAAAGCTTCCAAACCAAAGCAAACTTTCATCCAAAACTTAGGTAAGAAGCCAAATCAAAATCAACCGTTTTCATACTTTAAAAACACATTTAAACAAGCTTAAAACACGCCAATATATTCAACCTAAATGCCTAACCAATGTGTCCTCATTGACACCAAAATTCAATTATCAACCTTAATGCACATGACACATCCACTAATTTGCATTCAAATTCATAAGTTCATATATAAAACTCATGCCAAACTTATCATTTCTTCATATTCATTCACATTCATTCATACAATGATTCAAACACTTAAATAAGGTTTATATCAAATGACCAAAACAACTTTATATGAACATATTCACACCAAGCTTAAAGACACATACACAAGTAAGCTTATACCAAGCTTAAAACATAACATTTGTAATAAGTATCCAAACATATACAAACACACCAATTACATGCCAATATAACCCAAAATAAGCGTATCAAAATCTCCCAAAATGAATCTGGATAGTGTGATCTTCAATTTGACTCGATCGCCTAACTCCACAAAATGTTATCTACAAGGAACAGAAAAGAACACGAGTAAGCTTCACTAGAGCTTAATAAGTTCAACGATTAACACAATAAAGCTTACCGAATTAAACATAACAATTTTAATAACAAGATTAAAAGTCAGAGTTTCCTATCAACCACAATCCACAACAGGTGAGTTTATACATAAACAAGTACGAGATCATTCATTATCAAGCCACAATGCTATCAAGAGATTCATGAATAATCTTTCAACAATTCAATAGCAAGACATTTAACACAAGAAACATTTCCCGATGAATGATATATGGATATGAGTACACAGTTATCCATCTGAAACATGTCAAACATTCAAACGAGCCAATCCAACCGATAAAACGCCTCGGCATCAAGTGCCTAGCTCGTAGGCTAACATCCCTCTGAAAACATGCCTGGGCACTAAGTGCCAAGCTTGAAGGCTTTACATTAGCCCCCGGTAACACGCCAGAATCACTGTAATATATTGCGATAGTCCGCAACAAATGTTGGACTTCATTATATTAAGTGTAAAATCACAAGACAGGAATCATCGTCTCATCTCAAATCAATCCCCGTATCACGTGCACTATAACCTATTTTCATGCCAATTTTGCTCTATCCTACATTCATCCGGCTTAGGATTTATCATCGCTAATCAGTATTATAAACGATTCACTACTTCAATTCTCATTAATATAGCATCTAATATATAGTAAGTTGAACATTCGACAATCAAGTTTTTCATTCAATATGCAATTTAAAATACAGTAAATTAAATCAAACGAACTTACCAGGGCTAAACTGTAGAGTTTGCAACAGTTCAGTGACTATTCAGCAACTTTCCCTTTTCCTCGGTTTTCTACTTGATCTCGATCTATAATATAATTTATTTCAATTATTAAACTCAATTTCATATACTATACAAATCAATACATATTTCATTATATTTAAAAATTTTCTACGTTTGCCCCAACCATTTATACTTTAATCAATTTCGTCCTTAAGATCAAAACAAGCCTATTTCTCCCAATTAAACTTTAAACCCATTGAACTTAATTTTTTTAACCATTCTAAAACAACCCTAAATTTCAAAATTTATCAAGAAAAGCATGTCCATTTTAATTTATTTCCAATTTAATCACTAAACCTAAAATTAATAAAAATCACTTTACAAACTCAATACAAATCATTACTAAGTTACTACCCAAACCAATTATAACTATAAAACTTCAAAAATTTCAATGGCATAATTTCTATACTTTAATAATTTCACAAAATAACCCTTATTCCAACTAGATATCAAGATAACAATCACAAAAATGTCAATTCCATGAAAAATAAGTTAGGAAAACCCTTACATACATAAGCTTAATATAGCCAAAATTTCAAGCTCCTTTCATGGAGCTTCTCACTTCAATTTTCGGTGGAGAACCAAGAAAATGAAGATGATGCCCCCACCAACCTTTGTTTAATTATTTTAAATTCATTTATTTCTTTTATCATTATATTTATTAATTAAATTTATCACTTCATATTATAACATTAGGAAACAATCATGTCATCATCCATTATCCTTAATTTTGGCTAATTTGTCATATTAATCCATTCTCTTTTTACTAATTACTACAAATGAGCACTTAAACACTAATAGAAATTAACTTTTTCATTTTTTTATGATTTAGTCCATTTTTCTTTAGTTAACTATCTAAACGTCAAAATTTCTAAACCAAAATTTAATACAATACTAATGACCTCAAAAATATTAAATAATTAATATTTACAAACTCACACGTCGAAATTGTGGTCCCGAAACTACTATTTTTGACACCACTGAAAAACGGGTTGTTACACTTCAAGCAGGACTTTTTCTCCTAGTAGAACTTTTTCTCCCAGTTAAACTCTGATTATTACAGAGATATTTTAATATGATTAGAATTCTAATCTAAGTCTATTAAAAGAGGCCATTGTATCCCTGTTTTGTGAAGCTAATCAATAAGAGCTTTTTCTTTAGGGCGATAAGATGTAGTCGCATATGAGTTCTGATAAGAGTTTAATGGTAATTATGGAGAGAATTTTATACCCCTTTTGTGAGTACTCTATGAGATTTAGGGTTTTGTTTATCGATTTACTCTTTGAGATTTTGAACTTTGTATTAAGAGTTTTGGGTAATGAACGTTTAGTACATTTAGGTTAAATTTGTCCATATTGTACTCTAGTTTGTTTACTTGGTTAGTGAAAAGTCAGAGCCTCATTTGCCCGTGGTTTTTCCCTCTTTGAGGGCTTTCCACATAAAATATTTGTGTTCATTCTTCTCTACTTTTATTATCCTATTGTTTATACTGGTCGATTCCCAACAAACTAGTATTAGAGCTATGATTCAGCTTCTATAGATCGACTCGTTTATTGACTCAACAACGATTTAGATATGGAGAAGTTTGACGGATCACAAATTTTAGTTTCTGGAAGTTTTGGATAATCATGAAGGTAGTTGATGTGGCCGAGGACGAGGGTGATGATTCGTTGCTCTCCACATAATCCAGTTGAAGGTAGAGTCGTGTCAAATATCAGACATTTGCCTATTTTAGAGAAGAATCTCATCCCTTTTTGGTATTTAAGACTCGAATGGTTCGCAGAGTGTTTGAGGCAAGGTTGGTCGTAGAGGGTTACAGTCAGGTGGAGAGAGTTGATGTTTTTTCTCCTGTTTAGGTATTACTGGCCCTTGTTGCATTATACAACTTTGGTTTGAAGACTAGGAGCCTTTCACTTCACAAGTTTGAGCACTGTTTGAGCTTGTTTGGTATTCTGTGAAATTCGAGTTTGACCCATGACAGGGCATGGAAAAGGAGGTGTGATAAATATGAGCCAAGGTAGAGATTGTAGGGTATGCCTTGCTTTTATCAGAAATTTTGCAGGCACTTAGAAATATGTTTTGACGAGTAACTGAAGAAGGCCCAAAATAGGCTTAATGTCATGACAAGGAGCATCGGGACTTCAGGATGACGCGACAACGTTGAAACGACAAAGCAGAGACGACGTTGCAACGAGGCGATATGCTACATCACAACTTGTTCTCTTATTTGGCAACCGCGTTTTAGACTTCAAGCAGGGCTGCTTCTCCAAGTTGGACTCTAATTATTCCAAGGATATTTTAGTATGATTAGAACTCTAATATAAGCTTATTTAAAGGGGTCATTGTATCCATATTTTCATATGCTAATTAGCTAGGGCTTTTCTTGAGGGCAACAAGATGTAGTCGCCGATGAGTTTTGGTGAGAGTTTCATGGTAATTATGGAGAGTATTTTATATTCTTTTTGTGAGTGCCCTGTGAGGTTTAGGGTTTTGTTTATTGGTTTGCTCTTTGAGATTTTGAGCTTAGTATTCGGGGTTTGGCTTTATACGTTTAGTACATTTAGTTTATTTTCTCTATTTTGTACTCTCGTTTGTTTACTCATTTAATGAAAGGTCGATACCTCCTTTGCCCGTGATTTTTCCTCTTTGAGGGTTTTTCACGTAAAATATTTGTGTTTGTTTCTCTCCACTTTTTACTATTCCATTGTTTATATGGGTCGGTTCCCAACACTGTGTGTAATGAGGCATGGGATTCCCTTGTGCCGTTAAGTTCAGTGCGTCATCTTCACTGGCTTAAATCTGATCATCGACCATTGATGATCTCTTTAGATGCAATCAAGAAGAAAAGAGGTGACAGTTTGTTTCACTTTCTTGCTAGTTGGATGTTGTTAGAACCGTAAAACTTTGATATAAAACTTAACAAACTAAGATCTGTCATGTTAGATCATAAAAAATAAATCAAGAACAAAACTGAATACGGAAGCATACCTGAATCCATTGTTGGAAATTGCCCAGAAGGTTTTGATCTTCCAAGAAAATAGTTTTTCTCTTTATATAATTCTCTCTGATGGGGATAGAAAAGAAATACGAGATATATATCTATTTCTTGGGAATCACTACCTCCTTTTAAAATAACTTATTATTAAATCAGTTTTGAGTATTTATAATTTGACCCATCATCAAATTATAAATACAACTTATGGTATCTACATATTATTTCCATGAAACTTTAATACTTATGACACTTATAACATAGTTGGTCACTTAATTTTGTATCACACTTTATAATAGAATTATACATTATACATATGTGCCCATAATTGATGATTTTAATCCAACAAATGTCTCATATGGGATGTCAAGGATTTATTCTTACTTAGTGGTTGAAGGAAGGTGATCTTATTAGCAAATTAATGAGTTCAGTAACTCACTAAAGCAGTGGAACATGGATGTTTTCCAAAATATCTTTCATCGAAAAAAAAGGAAACAATGGTAAAATTAAAACGTCTTCAATGGAAACTTGATCGATGGGATTCTCAGTATTTACGCTAACAGGAATTGTTTCTTCGGAAGTAGTTGGAAGTGATTCTTGATCAATAAGAGGTCCTTTGGAAGCAAAAGTCGAGAAGTGAATGGCTTATAAATGGATACCATAATACGAGGTACTTTATAGTCGTACGATGGCCAGAAGATGTATAAACCAAATTGAAGGACTTTGTTTGGAGGATGGTAACTGATGTTATGAAGATGAATCTCTAAAGAGAATTGTTGTTGACTTATTTTCACAACTATATGTGGTGGGGAATCCTTCCCTAGAGACTTTTCCGTTGTGTGGTCTCTTTTCGTAGTTTGATGAAGAGGACAATTAATGCCCTTTTCAACATGGCGCCTCTCAAGGCTCCGGGTATTGATAGATTTCATGCGATATTCTATCAAATTAATTGTATTCAAAGTCGAATAATTATGCATTCAAGTTGTTGCAGTTTAAAGATGAATTGATTTAATTTTAATAATTTATTGTTGAACTTTTGAATTATTAGATTATAAATCATTTAAAATTTGTCATGTCGGGTAAGATGAAATCAAATTATTTACTTGAGTTATATCAAATTTGATCTAAGATAAATCAAACAAAATTGTTAAGTTCAGATGAAATTTATCTTGTATACAGAATATATATATATATATATATATATATATATGTTCAGGTGCATGTGCAGCATGTAAGAGCGGGAAAAAAAAAAAAAGAAGAAGCGAAAGCCCCAGCCATTCCCGGTACTTGCTATGATGTTTGCTTGCCAAAAGCAGAAGGAAGATCAGATTAAAGGACGGTGGAAATATCTTCTGATTTCGAATCAACCATCTTTCACATTTTTCTCCCCGACACTTGTTGAGTAGAAAATAAAATACAAAATTTATTATAACAAAAACTTAAAAAAATATATATATATATATATATATATATAATAGTTTAAACAAATAAAATACAATCATCGTTAATCACGTCTAGATAGGATAAAACTGTAAGTTGCAAGCTTGGTGCCACTTTTTAGAAAGAACTGACAAGAAGCAATTGGGTAGCAGCACTCTCAAGCACCCACCTTGCACCCATACTGGCGTCACCCCTAAGCAGACATCACCACATGTATGATGCATGTTGTTTTTATGGATCCCAATTAAACCGAAAGGAAGATAATGAAACTCAAAACAAACAAAACAGAACCCAAAATGATTTATACATATTTTGGTGTCTACTGAAATTTAGCTCAATTACCAACTTCAATTTGTACACATTTCTCTCCATAAGCCGCTCATCAAAACTTCAACGACCCATAAAAACTAAAACTAGTAGGAAAAGATGATTTCCCACGAAGATTAATTCCCATCATCTGCAGCTCGTAGCGTTTTACGCTACACCTAAGCCTTATTTTTGTTGACCAAGAAAACTCCTTTACTTACAAGACACCATCATTTACATAGAGATCAGGAACCCTACCAAACATATTTACACAATGACAAAGGGTTCCTGTCATTTTTTGCTACTCTGTTTTAAACGTGATATATATTTAAGCACCTTTTTTTGGCTTTATCTATTTACTGTTTTCAGGATTGCAATGGGGTCTACGCCAGTGCAGAGATGCTACAATTCTGACGATCTCTGTCGAGGCAATCAAACCCCTCCACTCTCACCGCTGGTTTGCTACCAAAATTCGCCCTAACATAGCTTCCTTTCCTCGATGACGACGAGGGAGAAGATGAGTACAAGCCCGATGAAGGTGGCACCGGTGACAGTGGGCTCATAATCTTCTGCTCCCCAAATCGAGCATCCTGTATTAATGGGTTAGATACTCTGCTCGGCGGCGACCCACAAAAAAATGGGGGCGACAACGCTACTTGTGTACAACTTTGTTCCACTCCACATCCACCCTGTTCAGTTTCAAAACCAATAATCATATCATATACTTTGACTTAAAAAATGGGACACATGTTTTAAATTTTAAGTTTTTAATCTCACAAAATTTAAAAATTCCACCATGAAAAAAATAATAATCCTTTTTTTTTTTAAATATGAAACAACATACTAAAACAAGTAACTTAATGAACCCAAATTCTATTTTTCTATATACTCAACTCCACAATAGTTTTTCTCGTACACGAAACAAGGGTTAAATTTTTAAATGAACCCGAATGGTGTTGAACCGAAATGTCGCATTGTTTATGGGACCAAAAAATAGGTTTTCTTATTTTATAAATTATAGAAAAATTTATTGTGCCTTAAAACAAAACCATTTAGAAATAGGAACTTGTAAATATGTTTTAATTCTTTTTTAAAAAATAAATAAATTATGAGAACGAAGTATACCTTTGTAAGAATAAAATCCAAAGCATCACTCTCCTCTTTTGAATCACAAAGCTCCACTTGATGGCTGAAAAACGTAGAACAAACTGCTATTTCTTAGATCTATTTATTAAAAAACAAATATAAGGGAGAGAGATAATTGAAGGGCATAGAAAGAATAGAAAATTACCTGAGTTGCCATCTCAGGGACCTAACAGGGTGGTCGTTGAAGGGGGTGTTTAAAAGACCCACACGACGTGGTTTCGGGCAGACCATAGTCTCTTTCCGATCCGTAACCGAAACCGAAATGGAGCTCCGCATCTCGTCAGAGCAGCTTCCAATTTCGCTTTGTTGGATCCCACACTGCATCTTTTTCCTCTGGCGCTTTTCTTTTTTCTTTCCTAATATTAACAATTAATTCCCCTATTTAACATAAACAGATGCTTAATTAAACAGTCTTGAAATATAAAACAAAAATTACTGTATTGAAATTCCACAACTATTTTAGAAAAGTTCTAAAGCAACAGATCTACTCAAACAAAAATTAAATAGATCTGGTTTAAATAAAAGGCATTTTTTTTAAAAAAAAAAAGTGCGTATTTGATTTCCTTACAGATCTACCAAGCTTAGACCAGTTATGTAAAAAAGAAAAAAAAATTAAGCTCTAATTTTCTAAAATTAGATTTAGCTACGGATATGGTTCAGATCGAGGAAGAAATAAAGGGAATCTTAACAAAGGCGTTGTTTGAAGAGCTGAAAAATGGTGAAATTTAAAAAAAAAAAAGAGCCGTCGCTTCTAAAGAAAACAAAATCTGAGGCGAAGAGAAGAGCTGATAGAAAGAAAGCAAGCATGAAAGATAGAAAGAAAGCAAGAAAGAAAGAAAGAGAGGAGAGTAATACCTTAACTTTAAACTGTACAGGTAATTTGAGAAACACTTGGAGTAGGAGGTAAATATAAACCGAGCACCATAGAAAAAAATATATGAAAATGAAAGAAAAAAAGAAAAAAGAAATGAAGTCGAGAAAATAGGCGAGAGAAGAAAGGAGGGTGGTAAAGGAGAGGTCCCGTGTGATTTATTGGAGAGAGAGAGAAGGGGGAAGGTGTGGGGAAGAGACAAGAGAATCACAAAAAATTGAAGAAATATAATAAAAAGAAAAGTCGTATTGCAATTGGGCAACATCACAGCTTTTTTCTTTTTTCATTGGCAACATCACAGCTATGAATAGAAAGAGAGAGAATATAAAAATATATTTATTAGATTATATGGGTTATAACTTGGTAAAACAATTATGGAGGAGTTTTTACTAAATTAGCTGAATAAGCTTTTTTTTTTTATTATTTTGGATTTTAAATTGTTTTAAAATTTAATTAGGAAAATAGATCATTTTTAGGAAAGAGAAAGTGAAAGCGTGTCCAGTTAAGATAGTAAGAAAATTTGTCTAACTGGATACGTTTTCTCGGTAAAATATAACGACTTTTTTATTATTGCCGCGCCAAACGGTAAAAGAATTTAAAATCTCAATAGTAATTTTTTTTAGCCTATAAATACCCCCAAATTTTATTTTTTTCATTCACATCCTTCTCTCAAACTCTCTCAACTCTCTCAAGCTTTTTATTCAATATTTATTTATATTTTCATTTAAAAATATTATTTTTAAATTATATCGTATTTTATTTGTCGAAACTCTTTTTTTGGATATCGACTTTTTATTTTAAAACGAAAATAGAGTTACCACCAATCCTTTTTTATTTAGGTGTGATTGGATCACCTCAAAACTTGGTCATAAAATATTAGATTTATTAAAAGGATAATTCTCGGTCTAAAAAATCTAAGAAATGGGTTCGGGATTCGGTTACGTATGAGGAAGGGTTAGCACCCTCATAACGCCCAAAATTGATACCTAGTTGATTACTTAATGTCTTGATGTCGAAAATTAAAAATTCGAAGAGAATTTATAATACGATCCCTCTTTGCATGATGTTATTTGATTAAAATATCGCTAACTAAATTAAATTTTGTGTAAAAAAAAGGCTTTATTTCAAGTTAATCGAGAAGAAAAGATCACGCCCCGTAAGTTAGGGCACAATATCTCGAATCCTCGACAAGAAGAATAATCACCATTTGATTATTACTTAAATCCTATGTGTTTCCATTTTAGATAGAATATTCAATTACTTAGGTTCAAGGAGAAAATCATACTTCGTAAGTTGGAAGCACAACATCTTGGATTCCCCAAATAAAGAATATTACCTCGGTTTTAAATTATTTCTTATGCGTTTGTGCACAAAAAAAAAAAAGATGAACATATGTAGCAATATTGACAATAAACGATGATGGCAAAATTATGACATTGACAAAATAAACAACATAAATAATAAAATGAAATGACAATAATATAATGAGTACAAATAAAAAATAATGAAATAAATAAGAAAATATTCAATTAATAATATTTATAATAATAATAATACTAATAGTGAAATAATATAAAAATGTATGATAATAATATAGTTACATTCATAAAATATTGATTCTTTGAGCGAATTTTAACAAAATTAATATTAATTAACAACAATGATTACTTAATAATATTAATAACATCAATAATTAAAAATAAAAGACCAAAATAAAATAATTGAGAAATTCAACGGCAAAAAAAAAAGTAAATACATGGACTTAATTAAATGAATAAGGGACTAAATTGAAATTGTGATACAACCTTAAGTAAAAATTAAAGGGTTAAAATAAAGAAGCAATAAAAGGCAGGGATCAAAAGGGTAAATAACCCAAACCCAGTACATGTCATTCCTCAGGTTGATAATCTAGGGACTGGATTGAATATTTAATAAAATTTAAAGTGTAAAATTAAAAAAAAAACATAAAGGGTCAAATTAAAATAAAATAAAATAAACAAGGACCCAAAGAGTTATTTTCCCAACCCCATGTCATTCCCTTAAGCCGACAGTGGGTCAAAGGACCAACTTGCAAGGAAATTAAAATTGTGGGGTAAAAAATAAAATAAATAAAAGGCATTTGTAACACCCCAAACCCGACCTAGAAGTTAAGCCTGAATCTGGTCTGTCACATTGAAGTGTTTTTCGAAAACCTTGTTTTCATTAAAAACCCTTCTTGTTTAAAAGCTTAAGTAAACTCTCAGTTACTTTAGTTTATTTTAAAACGTGGTACATTGAAAAATTATTAATTTTATTCCCAAAATATCTTTTTAGTTACGGAAGCAAAATTTGAAAGAAATTGATTTATGGAAACATGATATTTAAAAATTGAGTTGCGGAAGCGTAGTGTTTGAAAACAGTTACTGTTTTGGAAAATCGTGTCCTACTTCTAGCAGATATTAAACATACTTAGATAAATATCCCAAATAAAAGTTAAAAATAGAGAGGCCTTATTACAACCCCACTCAAAAAAACCGAAGTGCTTAAATAAGTGAGCGAAATAGAAAAACATGTGTGGTCATGTGGTCGCCTCTCGAGTCCCTCGCAAAGACACAATCCTCCTAAAGATGGGGATTACACTGCAGTTAGACGAGAAGGTGAGTTTGCAAAAACTCGATGTGTAATCCTTATAATACAAACAGTCATATATACGGTATGCAGAAAGCAGTGGCACTGAGCCCATCACAAACACGATGATCGGTGGGTCTTAGCCCATAACGAACCAGTGGACCTAAGCCCATTACGAGAATCCGATGTCGGATGCGGATATGCGGGCAAATCCAAAATTTCAATCCAACCAATTCACCACCCGTACCAACCAACACACCATGGGGGATAAAATCGACCCACCCACCAACACACCAAGCTTAGCACCTGCCATGGCACTAAGTCAACGAACGGCTCGGCGCCAGTAGACGAAACGGCTAAAAGCCATAAATATCGCAACATCGCTGCGGTTAACGAACGGCTAAAAGCCATAAATATCACAAAGATCGCTACTGCGGTTAACGAACGGCTAAAAGCCATAAATATCGCAACATCGCTACTGGGTTATGAAAAGGCTAAAAGCCATAAATATCGCAACATCGCCGCTGACATTAACGAGCGGCTAAAAGCCATAAATATCGCAGAAAGGCTGAAAGCCTTGTACAGAACGGCAATGGGTAGTACACTTCCTCCGTAACTTTGTCCCAACCTCATGCAATATGTCGTGTATGTCATGCTCAATCATCACAGGTGTATGCAGAATGACCATACTCAGTAACAGTCATTTAACATATATTACAAGCATACCAGTCACACGACCACAGTCAAGTCAGTTAAAACACAATCATACGATCACAGTCAAGTTATGGCACAAAATTAGTCATTTACCCTCAGGGGCAAAATAGTCATTTTACCCTATAAGGGTATTTCGGTAATCCTACCCTTCAGGGGTATTTCGGTAATTCTACCATACAAGGGTAATTCAGTAATTCTACCCTACAGGGGTATTTTAGTAATTTTGCAAACTGAGGGTATTTCAGTAATTTTGCAAACCGAGGGTGTTTCAGTAATTTTGCAAACCGAGGGTATTCTAAACAGAGATAATGATGCAAATGGGCCTAGGGCCCATTTTCGGCTCAAATGGGCCCACACGCTTGTGTGGCCCATTTAGCCCAAATCTAGCCACAGATATTAGATCCACATAGTCCAGTCCAATATTTACTACACAATCATACAACTTATCCAATTGGGCCCACGGGCCCGTTGGCCCTACATGTCCCATTTCGGCCCAAACAACCTAAACCCACAAGAACACTCATGATGGCCTCAACTATCGCGTCGAAGCTCCCACACGCAAGCGCCGCGCGCTCGTGTAACTACCATCGCCAGTGTGGTGACATTTCAACATTTGCCACTCTACAGCTAGAGTAGTGCGAAATACACACCTGATAAGAATCTGGAGTTAATCCGCGCTCCGAACACTCCTATGCCCAAACGCCAACCAAGGTATGCTTACTCTCCTCATAGATCGCTCTATTTAAAGCCAGCTTCTCGCCTACTCTCATGCTAGCTTCCCGATGTGGGATCCCTCCATCAATCCACCAAAACCGTTCCAAATTAGTAAAATAGTCACATTTCGCATGCAAGGGGTTTCGAACTCAGGCTCCCCTGTAACTTAATCCACGCCGCTAGCCACTTTACCAACTAGCTCTTTGTGTAACAAAACAAGCACAACTAAATAAAAGCATATGGGCCAAAGTCTAAGTTCATTTAAAAAGAAATCAAAATGAATTGCAAGCACCAAGGCTTGAACCCATGCTCCCTTGCAACCTTAATGACGCCTTGCCACTAGACCACTCACTTACTTGTGTCATATTTTAACCAAACAAATTTGTAAGGCCTTCCAGCTAACGCCAACTCCCCTTTAAGGAAAAACTAAAATTTTTGCTAGAGCCCTGGTTTGAACCCAGGACTTCTCCAACACTCCCAACTCTTCCCAAATCACTTAGCCACTAGACTAAACATGCAATTAGTGAAATTTCCTCGCACAACTAAAATCCAATTGCTCCGATACTCGAAGCCCATTTCTTCTAGGCCCAAAATTCGGGGCGTTATAGCATTGGACGAAATTGGAAAGAAGCAAAAAGGTGGAAGGACCAAAACTGCAAAGAGACCCTCCCCTTTGAAAACACATGGATCCTGGATGGATCCGAATCGGGTTACTGGGTCACGCTTCAAAACGACGCCGTTTTGGGCATTTTAAGCTACACTCCAAAACAACGTTGTATGGTCCTCTTATATAAGTTAAAAGACCTAAAAAAAAATTCATTTCCCCTTTTATGTTTTAAAAAAAAATTCTTATTTTTTCTTTTTACTCTAAAAAAAGCCTTCCTCCTTCTGATCCCAAGGGCCGCTGTAACCACCGATCATCGGCGACGACGACCATCGCCTCCGGTGGCCAGAAAATACCCAAAACGCTCACTTTTGATTCCTTTTCTCACATAGGATGTTGATCTGGGGTTTTTAACTCGAAAAACTCAGTCGAACCTCGACAAAAGGGGTAGAAATGTTTCAGTTTCCCCTTTTCCAGCGAGGTAAGTTTTCTTTAAATCTTGTTTCTATTTTTTTGTGTTCTTTATTAAAAGAAAAAAAAAAGATAAAAATCAAAAAAAAAAGATAAAAAAAACCACCTTTGTAACTTATTCTTTTTTATTTCTCTGTTGAATTTCCTTTTTTTTTTGTTACATGTGATGGTTGTGGCTTTTATAGCTAAACTATAATATTTATTTTTTGTTTCTTTTCTGTTTCTCTACTCTGTCTTCTGCTTTCTTTTTTGCAGGTATTTCACGACAGTGGCAAAGGCTTTTCGGTCAACCATGGTAGGGAGATGTGCCCCTGACCATTTTGGTTAAACAATAGAAGAGGCAAACCTCGGGGCATGGGTGACTCTGGGGAGCGTGCCTGCTGATGTGGCAAGAGCAGCAAGGGCACTGAAGCTTTTAGTTTTTAGGTTTTTTAAATTTTTTTAAGTTTTGGGCTTGGGTTGGTATATTTGGGCTTTAGGGTTTTTATTTATTTGTTTGGTTTATTTGTTTCAGTTGGGCCAGATAAATTTGGCCTGTTACATTATTCGTTCGAATCGATTTCTCAAAAAAGGAAGCCTCTCTAATCTGCTTCAACGACAACCATATTTTCGCCGCCCAATTAGCAATGGTAAGAAGAAATTTAAAATTTCACTTTTTTAATTATGTTAAATTTTTTTATAAATCTAAATATTTTTATGTTATAAATATTTTATGTTACAAATAGGCGAATGATTGTGTGCTGGAGGCATTCATACATAATACGGGGGAGCCTTCAATCCGTGAAATTCGTGGGGTACCTGTAATAGGCTAGATTATTGCATGTGTATCACATGCAAGGGGGCTGAAAACTCGATCCCATGCTAATCAGCGCATTTGTGGGAAGATGAAGGCCCGAAACACACACTTTCCACCTTCCATGTGGCAAGTGTACAATCATACTCGAGAACATAGCGTTACAGCTCGGTCTTCCGGTGGATGGGCTAGTCATTACGGTATCAGCGGTGGTTCGAGAGAAAGTGGACCTTTGGATAGGAATGTTGGGGAAGGTCTTAAACAGATTCGAAAGTGGTCAAATATTAATCAACTGGTTGGAGACAAATTTCAATAAGCTTCCCGACAACGCAACGGAAGAGACCATACAACAATACGCCTGATAAACTGTAATAGTAACTGATCGTTATTTTTATGCGATGTCAAAGTCTTAAAATTTATAATGAGAATGATCGAGCCTAAAAACTAACTTTAACAACGATTGAGGCAAATGTACCTATCAAACAGTAGTATAGCTTAGTGGCAAGACCGGATTGTCGAACCCAAAGGAACCGAAAGTACTAATACTAACTTTCTTTTTATTATTTAGCCTTAAAATTGAAGTGAATTGGTTTAATCTAAAAAATTAACTAACTACTAAGCTAAAGACGATGAGACAAAAAGAATGAAATTGGGGAAATACTCGTGGGAAAAACCAATTGATTAAAACAATACCCAAGGAAGAATCCACCTAGACTTCACTTGTTATCTAACTCTGAACCAGGCGATTTATTCATTTGACTTGATCCGTAAGATCCCCTAATGTATATTAAACCCTCTCTAGAAGCGAATAACGTCTAACCCTAGGTTGATTAATTGAAATCTCTTTCTAATTAAAACCCCTAGAATTGCATTAACTCGATCTATGAAATCCCACATTAGGTTTCACCCTAATCCGGAAAAATCTCGTCACCCTATCTTTAGGCTGCGATCAACTCTGCTTAACTATGCTAGATCTACTCTTAGACTGGGACTTTTGCTCCTCCACCTAAGCACATCAAACTTGAATTAATATCCGCGAAATATCAGCACAAGAATTAAGAACACATAATTAAGAACAAGTCAAATATTTATCATATAGTTCAGCAAACGATAACAAGATTCATCTAAGTTTCATCCCCCTCAGGTATTTGAGGGTTTAGTTCATAACGATAATAAAATACATCTCAAAAGAAAAGATAAAACAAAACATAAGAAAAACTCTAAAACCTCCTGAAGGAATTGAAGAGAGATCCTCCGTCTTGAGTATAACTCCGACTTCTTGAGACGAATCAACTGGCTTTCTTCAAGTGATTTCCACAATTCTGATCTTTCTTGCTCGGCTCATTGGCCTAGCTGGACGCCCCTTTGAAAGTTGGCCTCTAGGGTGTTTATATAGGCTTTTGGAATGTGTTTCTTTACCCCTAAGTATCCAAATCCGAGTGAAATTCCTCTTCTCTACGGCAGGGACACGCCCTTGGCACACGCCTGTGTGAATCGTGGCCAGGCCGTGTTTGGGTCTGGTTAGGGAGGCACGGCCATGTCGCTTGGGCTCAGGCCGTGTCGATTTCGTGATTTGGTCTATTTGGTCTATTTTAAGCCCGTTTCTCGTTCTTTTCATCCTCCGGTGCTTTCCTGAGTATAAAACATGAAATCAAAGGATTAAAAGCACCAAATTACACAATTCAAGGCTTAAATCACCCAAAAGCATGCTAAATGTGAGTTTAAAATATGTTACTATTTCGGTTTATCAAATACCCCCACACTTAAGCTTTTGCTTGTCCTCAAGCAAAATTCTCAACTCATGATTAAAACGAACTTCCCTCAATTCATAATATTCATCAATAGTGTTTCATCATAATTCAAAGATAATTCATACATGGATAATTCAACTCAAAGAGTCCTAAAGATTCAAACAGTCTAAGTCATACATCTTGTAGCATAAAAACATAGGTGTTTCCCCTCATCTAAATAATTACCTCTAATTTAAAATTGACAAGGATTGACATCCTCACTAAAGATTCACTCAAATCACTCGAGGTGTTTAAGGTTCAAAAATTAAGCACTCATAAGTCGAACATGAAAATTTAATCCCATAGGCTTGCATGAGAATCACATCTCCACCATTATAATATGAGATAATACACAAATCAAAAGGTCTTTAACAGGGTTGTAACGGGGCTTGGGTTAAGGTGTGGATATAGGCTGAATTAGAAGGTTAGAATCGAGATTGACCTGACAAATTACCTATCCAGAAACAATGAACTGATAATAAACAATTACATCAATTGTGAACTTGTAATAATAATACTATTAATAATACGAGCTTCTTTTTCAACAATTGGAATTTAACGTATAAGCTCACTTAATCACTGAACTAATAATGAATATACTTCGATTTTTTTTAAGATAATAACAAATCGCATATATATAATAATTGATGAATTTACTATCGAAATCAGTAGGCAATCGATCGAATCAAATCTCGATATAAGGGTAGTCAAAAGGAATGGTGATAACAAAAATAAAGGGTTTGGGGATAATATTAGTGGGTGAGTCAATAAAAAAGGGTTGTTAGGATCAACGGGGTTCACTAGGGGTTAATCAAATGGGTAGGCTTTTTAGTGGAATGAGTGAGTTAAAACTTAGGTGTCTTTATCATTTTAGTGTATCAAATCAAAGGTGTGGTCTCGACATGTATAATCGATGCAAGTTCTAGAATAACAAATCAATGTTGACACACTCATAATCAAAAAGTGAGCAAGAAAAAGAATATATGCTCTATAAGGCTCAAAATCTCACAAAAATTATGGGTATTTTGATGTCATCCTCGTAAATTTCAAACTTCAAAGTAATATTCAAATTCAGGTAGACAACCTAGAAAAATTTTTAATTCAGAAAAATATACTTATCATGCTTGACTCTATAGTATCTTAAAGTATAAATCATCAATGCATAACTATCAATGACTTAATCTAAAATATATCAAAAAAAAATCATGATTTCGTAGGGAATTTCATTCTAATCATAATATGAGAAACTTACTTAAGAAACAAGACATAATTCAGGATTTGAGAATAATGCAAAAAGTTTGGCACCTAATTTCAGGAATTTGAGAATAATGAAAAAAGTTTGTTCACTCCCCACACTTAAGATGTACATTGCCCTCAATGTATAAAGATATATATATATATATATATATATAAACAATTAAGTAGAAATTCAAAAGATATGGAGAGAAGTGAAACTACCTGAATTATGGATGAAATCCTTGCGTTGGAGGTGAAAGATAAGTTGGAGGAGGCGTCTCTGGTGGTGGTTTGGGGGCTGCCCACTATTACTGCGCTAGATGAAGAAATTGGGTAGCCCGTGAAGAAATAGCCAGGAAATACTGAGAAAAGTTCAAAATAAACTAACTATTTATTTAAAGAAAAGTAAGCTAAAGTGAAGGAAAATAAAAATTGAAATAAAATTAAAATACAATATTAATGGACCGAAGGGTCCTTATTGTTGGATGGTTCGCGAAGGGGGTGTGATTTCTAAGGCCGCGGTGGTGTTGGCAGTGGTCGTGGGGTGCTTCCCTAGCAGCCTTTAGAACCTAAAACCAAGAAACTAAGATAAAATAAACTAAATTAAACATAAGAGAAATAAAGAAAAGGAAAATAAAGAAGAAGAGAAAGGAAAAAGAAAAATAGAATGGTCTCAAAGACCCTTGGCTTGTCGAATAATTGAAGTGGCCGGCATGAACTTATGTAGATCGGTCTCCCATAGGGAGACTATACTGGGATCCTTCCACTTCTTTGACATGGATGTGGTGGAGCTCAAGGGTTTTAGTAATAACCAAAGGGGGAAGAGTATGAAAGGGGAGAATTCTGAATAATGGAATGGAAGAAAGTGGTATGGATGGGGGGTGGTTTAAATAAAAATTTGGGGTTTGGTGTCTTCCCACGCCCGTGTGCCATGGGCGTGCTGGGTCACACGGCCGTATCGCACGGCCGTGTTGTGTTTCGTTCATTTCTCCCACGCCTGTTTCGTGGTCACCACGCCCATGTCGGGTCAAACAGTGTCGACCACGGTCGAATCGCACGGCCGTGGTGTTCAGTTGAAGCCCGTTTGTCTTCCCTCAGTGTCGGCCACGGCCATGTCGCACGGCCGTGGTGGGGTAGTTGGGTCCGTGATTTGAAGATACGATCCGTCCTGACTCGTACCATCTCTGCCATGTTAGTACGGAGATTCGGTGCATCCACACGGCCACGGCCACGGCCGTGTGTAAGGCCGTGTGGTATGGAAATTGGCCTTGGTTAGTTTATAGTTAGTTGCTGCAAATGAGGATTAAGAGTGAAAATAAAATGAAATAAAATAGAAAGAGTAATGGAGTTAGTGCTCGGGTTGCCTCCCGAGAAGCGCTCGTTTAAAGTCTTAAGCTAGACTTACCTCTCGTTTGCATCATCAGGGTGGTTTGAGGAGTTGAAAGTCCTTCCTCATGCTATTAGTTTCATTATCATGACAGAGTTCAAGTCGAGATGCGTTTATATTGAAAGTGCCAAAAATAGGATTACTTACCTCTACTGTTCCGTATGGAAAAAAACTGATTACCCTAAAAGGGATTTCTTTGTTTGTATTAGGGTCAGGAGGAGATATTCGAGGGTCTATTTTATCTAACAATACCTGGTCTCCTATTTTAAAGTGATTTGTCTTTCCTACGAGCTCGTCTGGTGGTTCCCTTGGTTTCTCTTCGTGTATCCCTAGTGTTTCCTTGAAATGTGCCTTCCACTCGTCTAGTTCATCAACTTGATCCCTTCGATCCTCATGAGTTGTTTCTTTGTTGGCATTGGGTCTAAGATCGGGTTTAGTTGTGTTCTTTTGTGGTGCTTCCTGCAAAGAAGGGTTAACCGAATGGTTATCAGTAGAATTTACTTTCTCACCTTGTTTGATCGATGTTCTAACCGAATCGAGAGCCTAAAGAGTGACTGTCTCGTCACCTACACAGAGTATGAGTTCACCTGCGTCGACATCAATTTTAGTCTTGGCAGTTGCTAAAAAGGGCCTTCCTAGAATTAATGGGATGCTATTGTCCTCATCCATGTCTAAAACAACAAAGTCTACTGGGAATACGAATTTATCAATCTTTACTAGCACATCTTCGATTATACCCTAGGAATTCTAACAGCTTTATCACTAATTGAATGCTCATCCTAGTTTGTTTGGGTTTCCCTAGACCAAGTTGTTTAAACATTTTATAAGGCATGACATTTATGCTTGCCCCTAAATCAGCTAATGCATTATCAATAGATAAACTACCAATTAAGCATGGAATTGTAAAACTCCCTGGATATTTTAATTTTTGTGGTAATTTATTTTGGAGAATTGCTGAGCACTTTGCGTTGAGTTCCACATGTGATTCCTCGTCGAGCTTTTGCTTGTTCGTCAAAAGCTTTTTTAAAAATTTCCTTAAATCTGGCATCTGCGAAAGAGCTTCAAGTAATGGTAAGTTAATATGTAATTTCTTTAAAAGTTTAAGAAACTTACCGAACTATTCCTCTATGTCATCTTTCTTCATCGCCTCGGGGTATAGTATACGAGGTTGGTACTCTTTAATTACCGGTTTTGGCTTTTTACTTTCTTCTTCAACCTTACCCTCTTCTACCACATTCTCTTGTCTTAAATGAGGCTTATCTAACCCTACATTATCATTAGTTGATATGGCTTGAATCTGCTCCCTTGGGTTAGTTTCAGTGTTGCTTGGCAATCTACCTTGTGGTCGTTCCGTCAAGATCTTGGTGATTTGTCCAATTTGATCTTTGAGCTCTTGTGTCGATGCTTCTTGTTTTGCAAGTTTTGTTTCTATACTTTGGCAACGTGTTTCTATTACTGCTATATATTTTTTCAGCATCTCCTCAAGGTTCGGTTTCTTATCCTGTGGGTACTGCTGCTGTTGGAAATTTGGAGGGTGTTGTTGTCTTTGATTTCCTTGACCACCCCAAGAAAAATTGGGGTGGTTCTTCCAACCTGGATTGTAAGTATTGCTATAAGGATTATTTTGATATCTGAAATTATTACTTACATTGTTCATTTGTTCGCCTTCTATGCCATGTCCGTAGGGTGGGTACTCAGGATTCGCCACACCTCCACTTGTTTCACACTGCATAACGGGTTGTACCTGCAAGGAAATACACAAACCATCAAATTTTTTAGTTAACACGTCTACCTGATTCGATAGCATGGTTACTGCGTCGAGGTTGAAAACACTGGCAGCTTTCATGGGCTTTGTCCTTGTGACTTGCCACTGATAGTTATTTAGGGACATCTCCTCTGTAAATTCGTAGGCTGCTTCAGGTGTTTTATTATTCAGAGTTCCACCGGCTGCTGAATCGATCAATTGCCTAGTTGAGGGGTTCACACCGTTGTAAAAAGTTTGGACTTGTAGCCACAAGGGTAATCCATGGTGTGGGCACCTTCTCAAAAGATCCTTGTATCTTTCCCATGCATCGTAAAGTGTTTCTAAATCCATTTGCACAAAAGAAGAGATATCATTCCTTAATTTGGCCGTTTTGGCCGGCGGAAAATATTTTAATAAAAATTTTTCGGTCATTTGTTCCCATGTAGTAATTGATCCTTGGGGAAGAGAATGCAACCACTGTTTAGCTTTATTTCTCAAAGAAAAGGGAAATAACCGAAGGCGGATGACATCATCAGTAACGCCATTAATTTTAAAAGTGTCGCAGAATTCCAGAAAATTTGCTAATTGTGTGTTAGGATCCTCATCCTGCAAACCATAAAACTGAACGAACTATTGTATCATCTGTATAGTGTTAGGTTTCAATTCGAAATTATTTGCAGCAATAGTAGGTCTAACAATACTAGATTCAGTACCAACTAAACTAGGCTTAGCATAATCATACATAGTTCGAGGAGCATGACTTTCGGCCATCTCTTGAGGTGGTGGATTGTTCTGGTCCATCTCTTCGGTGGTATTGATGATGTTTTCTTGCTTTTCTTCTGTGTATTGTAGACTTTGCCTAATTTCTCTCCGGTTTCTACGAGCTGTTGCTTCGATCTCACTATCGTAAATTAAAGGTCCTGTCGGGTTCCTTCTAGTCATAAACTAGAGGTACCTACAAGGAGCAAAAACTAAAATTTAGAAAGATAAAAATAGAAAACAAAATAAGAGTAAAATTGCAGAAAATAAAAATGGCTAAAGTAATAAAAATTATGTGTTCTTAATATTTCAGTTTCCCGGCAACGGCGCCAAAAACTTGATCGTTGTTTTTATGCGATGTCAAAGTCTTAAAATTTATAATGAGAATGATCGAGCCTAAAAACTAACTTTGACAACGATTGAGGCAAGTGTACCTATCGAACAGTAGTATAGCTTAGTGGCAAGACCGGATTGTCGAACCCAAAGGAACCGAAAGTACTAATACTAACTTTCTTTTTATTATTTAGCCTTAAAATTGAAGTGAATTGGTTTAATCTAAAAAATTAACTAACTACTAACCTAAAGACAATGAGACAAAAAGAATGAAATTGGGGAAATACTTGTGGGAAAAACCAATTGATTAAAACAATAACCAAGGAAGAATCCACCTAGACTTCACTTGTTATCTAACTCTGAACACGCACGATTTATTCATTTGACTTGATCCGTAAGATCCCTAATGTATATTAAACCCTCTCTCGAAGCGAATAACGTCTAACCCTAGGTTGATTAATTGAAATCTCTTTCTAATTAAAACCCCTAGAATTGCATTAACTCGATCTATGGAATCCCATATTAGGTTTCACCCTAATCCGACAAAATCTCGTCACCCTATCTCTAGGCTTGCGATCAACTCCGCTTAATTATGCTAGATCTACTCTTAGGCAGGGACTTTTGCTCCTCCACCTAAGCACATCAAACTTGAATTAATATCTGTGAAATATCAACATAAGAATTAAGAACACATAATTAAGAACAAGTCAAATATTTATCATATAGTTAAATAACGATAACAAGATTCATCTAAGTTTCATCCCCTCAGTATATTTGAGGTTTAGTTCATGACGATAATAAAATACATCTCAAAAGAAAAGATAAAACAAAACATAAGAAAAACTCTAAAACCCCCTGAAGGAATTGAAGAGAGATCCTCCATCTTGAGTATAACTCCAGCTTCTTGAGACGGATCAACTAGCTTTCTTCAAGTGATTTCCACAATTCTGATCTTTCTGGCTCGGCTCCTTGGCTTAGCTGGACGCCCCTTTGAAAGTTGGCCTCTAGGGTGTTTATATAGGCTTTTGGAATGTGTTTCTTTACCCTTAAGTATCCAAATCCGAGTGAAATTCATCTTCTCCATGACAGGGACACGCCCTTGGCACACGCCCGTGTGAATCGTGGCCAGGCCGTGTTTAGGTCTGGTTAGGGAGGCACGGTCGTGTCGCTAGGGCCCAGGCCGTGTCGATTTCTGGATTTGGTCTATTTGGTCCGTTTTAAGCCCATTTCTCGTTCTTTTCATCCCCCGGTGCTTTCCTGAGTATAAAACATGAAATCAAAGGATTAAAAGCACCAAATTAAACAATTCAAGGCTTAAATCACCCAAAAGCATGCTAAATGTGAGTTTAAAATATGTTACTATTTCGGTTTATCAGTAACATATTTTACCTCCACATTTAGCATGCTTTTGGATGATTTATCCCTTGAGTTATGGAATTTGGTGCTCTTAATCCTTTAATTTCATGTTTTATACTCAGGAGAGCATAGGAGGATGAAAGAACAGAAAACGGGCTTAAAACGGGCTAAATGGGCCAAAGTAGGAAATCAACACGGCTTGGGCCGAAAGCACACGGCCGTGCCCCTTTAGCAGGCTCGAACACGGCCTGAATTCTATTCACACGGGCGTGCCACACGGGCGTGTCCCTGCCGTGACAAAGAAGAATTTTATTCGGATTATTGTACTCAGAGGCAAAGAAAGCCATTCCAAAAGCCTATATCAACACCTTAGAGGCCAACCTTCAAGAGGCGTCCAGCTAGGCCAAGGAGCCGAGCCGCAGAGGTCGAGTATGGGATTCACTCAAGAAAGCCGCTTGATTCATCTCAAGAAGTCTGAGTCATACTCAAGACGGAGGATCTTCTCTTTAATTCCTTCAGAGGGTTTTAGGTTTTTCTTATGTTTTGTTTTATCTTTTCTTCTCGAGATGTATTCTTTATAATTATGAACTAAACCCTCGAGATACCCGAGGGGATGAAACCTAAGATGAATCTTGTTATCGTTCTTGAAACTATATGATAAATAATTGATTTGTTCTTAATTATGTGTTCTTAATTCTTGTTTTGATATTCCGGATATTGATTCAAGTCTTGATGTGCTTAGGTGGTGGAGCAAAAGTCCCCGCCTAAGAGTAGGTCTAGCATAGTTAAGCGGAGTTGCTCGCGCGCTAGAGATAGGGTGACGAAAATCACGGATTAGGGTCAAACCTAATATGGGAGTCCATAGATCGAGTTAATGCAATTCTAGGGTTTTAATTAGAAAGAGATTTCAATTAATCAACCTAGGGTTAGACGTTAGTCACCTCGAGAGAGGGATTAATATACATTAGGGAATCCTACGGATCAAGTCAAGTGAATAAATCGTGCAGTTCAAAGTTAGATAACAAGTGAAGTCTAGGTGAATTCTTCCTCGGTATTGTCTTAATCAATTGGTTTTCCCCACAAATATTTTCCCCAATTCATTCTCTTTGTCTTAGCGTCTTTAGCTTAGTAGTTAGTTAATTTTAGTTTAAACAAAAAATTCTTTAAATCTTAGGTTAAATAATAGAAAGAGAGTTAATATTAGTACTTTTGGTTCCTTTGGGTTCGACATTCCGGTCTTGCCACTAAACTATACTATTGTTCGATAGGTGCGCTTGCCTCAATCGTTGTCATAGTTAGTTTCTAGGCTCGATCATTCTTTATATAAATTTTTAAGAATCTGACATAACAATCAAGTTTTTGGCGCCGTTGCCGGGGAACTAAAATATTAAGAACACTTGATTTTTATTACTTTAGCCATTTTATTTATTTACAATTTATTTTTATTTTATTTTAAATTTGCTAATTTTTCTCTTTCTTTGCTTCTGGCAGGTATTTCTAGTTTATGACTAGAAGAAACCCGTCAGACCCTTGATTTTTTACAGAGAAATAAAACATACCACTCAGCAGAAACCGAAGAGATGTCACCGAATAATTATCAATGGCAAGACATGAGGACAATGCCTAATAAAGCAACCGGTATTCTCAACCTTGACGCGGTCACCATGTTATCTAACTAGGTAGAGCTTTTAAATAAAAAAATTGATGGTTGGTATGGTTCTACGCAGGTACATCCGTGTACAATGCGATACAAATGGAGGAGGGTGAACAACACGAAATATCTATCCTACAACCCTAGCACAGAAAACGAACAAGTCAACTATATGGGTAACTATTCTAGACCTCAAAATAATCCCTATAGTAACACTTATAATGCAAGTTGGTGGACCCATTCCAATTTCTCGTGGGATGGCCAAGGAAATCGGAGACAACAACCCCTCACGGGTTTTCAACAACCACCTTACCAGCAGGAAAAGAAGTCAAACCTTGAGGAGATGCTAACAAAATTTATCGCAGTGTCAGAAACCCATTTTCAAGACAACGAGACAATGCTCAAAAATCAGCAGGCATTAATTCAAGGGATCGAGAACCAAATAGGTCAGCTTGCTAAGCTAATCTCAGAAAGACCACAAGGTATCTTGCCTAGCAACACCGAAACTAACCCAAGAGAGCAACCGCAAGCAATAACTGCTCACGATAGTGAAGGGTTAGATGAACCAAAGTTGAAGCAAGAGAATGTGGTAGAGGAAGGTAAGGTTGAGGTAAGCCATGATAAACCAAAACCGGTAATTACAGAGTACCAACCTCGTGTGCCATACCCCAATGCGATAAAGAAAGACCACACAGAGGAACAATTCGGTAAATTTCTTAAACTTCCAAAGAAATTACATATTAACTTGTCGTTTCTTGAAGCTCTTTCTCAGATGCCAGATTCAAGGAAATTTTTAGAAGAGTTTTTGACGAACAAACGAAAGTTAGACGATACGTCGCATATAGAGCTAAACACAGTGTGCCCAGCAATTCTACGAAATAAACTACCACGTGAGCTCACATTTCGTGTAAGTGACGAAACGATCACTCTTCAGGTTCTTGACACGGATAGGACATCGAGTATTAAAGGTGTAACCAATCACTTCAAAGTTGGGGACCAGGTACTGTCAGATACAATCGACCCTCGAATAGTCGCTTCAGAACTTAATACAAACGGTGCGAATCCTTTTACGGTACTTAAGGTCTTTCCATACGGAATGGTCGAGGTAACACATTCTAATTTCGGCACTTTTGAGGTAAATATTACCCGACTCAAACCATATGTTGATAGAATTGATAGTAAGAAAAAGGAGTTTCGAATCCGTAAACCACCATGGCCATACGAATAACAGGTAAGTTTAGCTCAAGACTTTAAACGAGCGCTTCTCGGGAGGCACCCCGAGCACTAACCCCACTAACGTCCATATTTTCGAATTTTAGCATCTAACTAAAAGCTAACCAAATTTTTAGGCGTAGGTTTCCATACCACACGGCCTTGCACACGGGCGTGGCCGTGGCCATGTGGGCACCACGAGTATGCATATCGGCATGGCGGATATCGTACAAAAACAGGACAAAAATTTTCCCCAAGACACGGGCTCCGACTAAATGCCACGGTCGTGCAACACAGCCGTGGTCGAAACTGCCTAAAGAACACAGGCTGAGATAAATCCACGGCGGTAGTGAGGCGGCCGTGGTCGATATTATCGCCTTTTTCACATATCGCGCCACCACCACCTCGAGATCACTCCGATGATGAGGTCCTTTAAGTCCTTTTTATTTTTTTATTCTTATTTTTATTTTTATTTTTATTTTTATTTTTATTTTCTTTTATTATTAAACTCTTTAAATTTTTAAGTATAATTTAATTTCTTTTATCTCTGTGGAAACACAAAAATTTATACACTTTTTCATGCCCTTTTTAACTCAAATTATTGCGGTTTCGATTGAATTCTTGTCAGAAAATAATTAAATATTATAAAATAATTAAATTGTGCTAAAAATATGAACATGATGAATTTTAATTAATTTTATAGTTAATTTTGACTAATTTTGACTATTTTCGACAGATTCGCACAAAGGGCGAAAATTGGCTCGGCAGACACTACTAGAAGAATAAACCCGAGAAGCAATTTGAAGTATCAAGGCGAATTTATTTCTAGCCCAAGACGGTCCAATTATGAATATTTAATCATAATATAATTAATTTTAATTTATTCCCAATTTAATTTGGGCTAAATAAATTAATCTTAATTAATTATGAAAAAGGCCCAGTTAAACCGCATCAGTTGAACCAAACCGATTGAACCGAACCGAGCAAAGAATTGGGCAGCCCAAACCGTCCATAATGCTGACCCAAATAAGCTTATTAGCTGATTAATTAAGCTTGCAAACAAGCCATTGAGGACTTTTCAAAGTTACATTCAACCCCCTCCAAATATAGTGGCTTTGTAGATTTGCCCCATGCCATATTTAGCAAAGTTGAATCCATCAACTTTGCCACATAGATGGCCAGCCAAGGGAGGACTCTTTGGCTGATGGGATTTTCTATTTTTAGCAGCCACATTCAGCTATAAATACCACCCTTGGCTGATCATTCAAATCATCCCTCAATCCTTCAACATTCTCTCATTCTCTCTTATCTTTTCTCAAGTTTTCTCTCTTCTTTTCCATTCCATTGTCCCTTTGTTCTTGTGCCGATTTCTCCTCTTGGAAAAGAGGTGTTTTATCAGCCATTTGGAGCAAAAATTGGAGTGTTCATAAGCCACCTTGATAGCCAAGGACAATGGAGAACGAAGAATGGAGCAATCAGTCAAGACACGGAGAAACACCAGATTTGCTTCTTGTTCCCTATCTCTTTAAATTTCGTTGTTGTTTTGACAAACATGTTTATGAATATTTATGCTATTGGAATGGTTAATTTAATCAACTTATCTTGAATTTAATTCGTGTTGGGTTGATTGCATTTAAATCCTCTTAAATTATTAAAATTATGTTTATCTTTGTTATAGGCCTCGGTAAAATGTTTGATTAAGTAAAATCATGCTTAAGTTATTACGCATTTTAATTGTTTAGATAACTAAAGAATTAATTATTTAAACGCATTGAAATTGTAATTAATGGACACAATACTTAATCATGCATGTTTAATTCTTCTAAGGTAGTGAAGATTAAATTAGCATTGTATTTGGCGATACATATGCCTTGCATAACTTGCGGGATTTTTGTGATTAAACTGCTTTCAAGGTAAGGATACTTTGTTACCTCACATAGTCTTTTATATGCTTATTAGGTTGAATTAATCGGTTGAATTGACATAGGAATATGCGATAGATTGTTTAATTTAATAAGTATGTATGTCTGTCTAACATGTTTACTTTTATAAATCTGTTTAATCGGTCGAATTGACATAGGGATATGTACAAGAGATAAATGGATTTTGATTTGTAAATATGTTCATAAGTTAGCAAATTACCGAGTTGCCGTGATTTATTCGTAACAAGTATAAGCATGGATTTAATGATTCTAAGTTAAGAAATGTAATTAATCCACACAATTATATCATCTTGATTAAAATCAGCTTTTGAAATCGTGCATTAGAACTTTATTTTATTTTACTTTGTTTTCTTTAGTTTTTAATCATTTTTCTAAATCAAAATATTTTTCTTCACCAAAGTGTTTTAAATTGCATTCATAAATAATTCTTTTTACAGTCCCTGTGGGTACGATAACTCGACATTTACTTGTCACTTTATTACTTGTTGCGATTGTGTACACTTGCACATTTTCACCGTTCCACTCTGGCTGTTTAACTCTCGAGTAACTATAACAAACGTCCATTAAATAAGAACTCCCTAAAAACTTTACTGATGACTTTGCAGTTTAAAAAGGTTCAAGGTGCCACTCAAGGAACGAACACACCACTGGAGTATTCTCCACCACCTTCACCTATACCTAGTCATCATGTTCATCATTGATCATCCTCCAAGGGTTTCATCCATAATTCAGGAAGTTTCACTTCTCCCTCTGATAAACCGAAATAGTAACATATTTTAGGCCCACATTTAGTATGCTTTTGGATGAATTATCCCTTGATTTATGTAAAAAGGTGCTCTTAATCCTTTCTTTTCATGTCTTATACTCAGGAAAGCACCCAAGGATAAAAAGAACGAGAAACAGGCTCAAAACAGACCAAAACGGACTAAAGAGGAAATCGACACGGCCTGGACTTGGACCCACACTGCTGTGCCAAGTCGATCATCTAGAACACGGTCTAACCCTGACTCACACGGCCGTGTCTCATTAAAGAAATCCGAACACGGCTTGGCCACAATTCACACGGGCGTGTGCCATGGCCGTGCCTCTGCCGTGGAAAAGAGCATTTTCATTCGGGAAAGGATACTTAGGGAGAAAGAAACGTATTTCAAAAGCCTATAAATACACCCTAAGTATGACCTGAAAAGGGGAGCCCAAAGCCATCGTCTAGGGGCGTCGTGCTAGGCCAGAGAAGGCAGATTTGTGGGGATTCACTCAGGGATAGCCAGTTGATTCATCTCGAGAAGCTGGAATTCTACTAGGGATTTCTTATGTTTTGTTTTATCTTTTCTCTTGAGATGTTTTCCTTTATTGTTATGAACTAAACCCTTCGGATACCCGAAGGGGATGAAACCTATGATGAATCTTGTTATTGTTTTCTGAATTATATGATAAATACTTAGTTTGTTCTTAATTATGTGAGCTTAATCTAAATTTAATGTGCTTAGGTGGAGGAGGAATAGACCCTGCCTAAGAGTAGATCCAACATAATTAAGCGGAATTGATCGCACGCCTAGAGATAGGGTGACGAGATTTTGCCGGATTAGGGTGAAACCTAATATGGGAATCCATGATCGATTTATTGCTATTCCTAGGGGTTATTATAAGAGAACGAGAGTTCCACTAATTAACCTAGGGTTAGACGTTATTCACCTCGAGAGAGGGTTTAATATACGTTAGGGAGTCTTACGGATCAAACTAAGTGAATAAATCGTATGGTTCAGTGTTAGATAACAAGTGAAGTCTAGGTGGATTCTTCCTAGGGTATCATCTAAATCAACTGAGTTTTTCCCAAGTTATTTCCCAAATTCATTCTTCTTTGTCTTATAGTTTTTAGTTTAGTAGTTAATTAATTTAGATTATATAAACAATCTCTCTTTATTTTTAGGCTAGATAATAAAAAGAAAGTTATTATTAGTACTTTTAGTTCTTTTGGGTTCGATAATCTGGTCTTGCCTAAGCTATACTACTGTTCGATAGGTGCACTTGCCTCAATCATTGTCAGAGTTAGTTCTAGGTTCGATCATTCTTTTTATAAATTTTAAAGCTCTGATTCACAGCGATCAAGTTTTTGGCATCGTTCTCGGGGAACTAAAATATTAAGAAAGCTCTATTTTTATTACTTTAGTCATTATTTTTATTTTTTTGCAATTTATTTTTATTTTTAGTTTTAATTTTTAAAATTTGCTAATTTTTCTTTCTTTCTTTTCCTAGCAGGTACCTCTAGTTTATGACTAGAAGGAACCCGAGAGGACCTTTAGAATACTGACAGTGATATTGAAGCTACCGCTCGGAGAAATCTCGAGAGAAATTAGGCAAGCCCTAAATTACCAAGGAGAGCGAGAAGACAGATCCAATCCCACTTTGAAGGGATGGGCGAAAATAATCTTCCACCACAAGATGTGGGAGAAAATAATGCTCCTCGTACTATGTTTGATTATGCTAAACCGCATTTAACAGAGCCGAATCAAGTATTGTTAGGCTCATTATAGCCGCTAATAATTTTGAATTAAAGCCTAACGAAGATACAAATGATTCAACAGTTTGTTCAATTTGATGGTTTACGGGACGAAAGATCCAAACGCTCATATAGCTAATTTTTAGAGTTCGTGATACCTTCAAAATAAATGGCGTTTACGATGATGCCATACGACTTCTATTTATTTCCCATTTCATTAAAGAATAAAGCTAAACAGTTGGCTAAACTCATTACCACGAGGGTCAATCACTACATGGGAACAAATGACCAGAAAATTTTTATTAAAATATTTCCCACCGACCAAAACGGCCAAATTACGTAATGATATCTCTTCTCTTGTGCAGATGGATTTAGAGACATTATACGATGCATGGGAGAGATATGCGGATCTCTTGAGAAGGTGTCCGCACCATGGTTTACCTTTGTGGCTCCAAGTCCGGACTTTTATAACGTGTAAACCCTCAACGAGACAACTAATTGATTCAAATTACACGGTGGAACCTTGAATAATAGAACTCCTGAGGCAGCCTACGAGTTTATTGAAGAGATGTCGCTGAATAACTATCAATGGCAAGTTACAAGAACAAGGCCAACAAAAATAGCCGGAGTTTACAACCTCGATGCAGTAACCATGCTATTAATTCTGGTAGAGTTGATGAATAAGAAGCTTGATAGTTTGTGTTCTTCACAAGTACATCCAGTCATGCAGTGCGACGCAAGTGGAACTGTGGTGAATCCTGAGTATCCACCCTACCAACCGGGCACAGAAAGTGAACAGATGAACTATATAGGTAACAATTTTAGATCTAATAATAACCCGTATAGTAATAATTATAATCCAGGTTGGAGGAACCACCCAAATTTTTCGTGGGAAGGCCAAGGAAATCAAGGAAATCAAAGACAACAACCTCCTCAAAATTTCCAAAATCAGCCCTATCCACAGGAAAAGAAGCCGAATCTCGAAGAGACGTTGAACAAATTCATAGCATCCACAGAAGCCCGTCTCCAAAAAACTGAGGTAACACTCGACACTCAACAAACATCGATCAAAACGATCGAGAACCAAGTTGGAGGACTTACAAAGGCAATCGGGGAAATTACCCAGTCAGTCGGAGAAATTGCAAAGCTATTATCTGAACGACTGCAAGGGCGTCTACCGAGTAATACTGAAATTAATCCAAAAGACCAAATCCAAGCCATAACAGCTCAAGAAAGTGAAGAAGTAGACGAACGTAGTCCAACACAAGGAAACGAGGTAGAAAAAGGTAAAGATGAGGTAACACAAGACAAACCAAAACCGGTAATCAAGGAGTACCAACCTCGCGTACCTTACCCTGAGGCATTAAGAAGAGACGACACAGAAGAACAGTTCGGTAAGTTTCTTAAACTTTTAAAGAAATTACATATTAAATTACCATTACTTGAAGCTCTTTCGCAGATGCCAGATTCTAGGAAATTTTTAAAAGAGCTTCTAACAAACAAACGGAAGTTAGACGAGTCGTCACACGTGGAACTTAACGCAAAGTGCTCAGCAATTCTCCAAAATAGACTACCACAAAAGCTAAAACATCCAGGGAGTTTTACAATTCCATGTTTAATCAGTAGACTAACTGTTGATAATGCATTAGCTGATTTAGGGGCAAGCATAAATGTCATGCCTTATAAATTGTTTAAACAATTAGGTCTAGGGAAACCCAAACAAACTAGGATAAGCATTCAATTAGCTGATAAAACTGTTAGAATTCCTAGGGGTATTATCGAAGATGTTCTTGTAAAAATTGACAGATTCGTTTTCCCAGTAGATTTTGTTGTCTTAGACATGGATGAGGATAATTCAATTCCTCTAATTTTAGGAAGACCCTTGTTTGGGCCTGTGCGTTTAATGGGTGGATATGTTTAATGTGTTAATTTAAGTGTTAGGGGTCCAAATTGGGCTCAGGCTTAGGTAGAGGCCTTGATTAAAATTATCTGTTTGGGCATTATAGGGTTTAAAAGGTAGTATCTATGTTTAAAATACCAAAGTGGGCTTGTGGCCCAATCTAAGGAGGTGACGCCACACAAGGGAGTAAGGGGCCCAAATTTAAGTTTCATGGAGCACAATTCTTTTAATTTAAGTTAGCTAAATTTTGGGCATTAGGATTAGGTGGAGTGGATGGCAACAAGGCTAAAATTTAGGGGTTTTAATGTTTAAAATATGTGGATAATAAGCAGATAAAGGCTATTATTTAGGAATTTATTTTATGTGGATAATAAGCAGATAAAGGCTAAAATTTAGGGATTTTAATGATTAAAATATGTGGATAATATGCTTGATAAAGGAGGAGGAGTTAGAGATAATTAAGTCTCTTTTAGATGAGCTAGTAGATTAAGATAAAGGAGAAAAGATAGGATTTATCTGCAAGGTTAGGTAAGTGCAAATTTCTATAAATAGGGGAATATCTCTTCAATTTCAACATTTGGGTCTTTCTCTCATTCTTTTCTCTTCTTCTCCGAGTAAAAGCCGAAAACTCCTAAAGTTCCATCTTCTTCTTCATTCTCTGCAAAAGCCAAAATTTCTAAGCCTATTCCTCATCTTCACTTTGATTCAAAAGCCAAAACTCTTTCCATTCTTTTTCTTCCTAGCCGAGAAATCTTCAAGTCTCTTCCTTGTTTTCTTTTCTTCTTCTCTTTTCCCCGTCGAAACCGAAACTCCTCACTCAAGTATTTTAAAAGCCAAAGACACATCAGCCTTCTCTTGTTCATACTTTTTCCGGGATTTTCCTAAAACCCAAAATCCTAGATCTCATCTCCGTGATTGCCGAATTACTTCATGGTGCCTACTTGTGCCAAAATCAAGGGAACTTTAGTGGAGTCAATCGCATAGATCTCTAAGTTATAGAATCGTGTTACTTTCGGGATTTCAAGGTAAGGGATCTATTAGTTTTAACGTGTAATTTGGGATTTATTAACCTTGGCCAATTGTTGAAGGGGCTAAATCTTTGTGTGTTTTTCCAGCTTTTGAGCAAGGCTTTACATTGAGGATAATAGATCCGGATAGCAAGGACATCGACTAAGAATATTGGATTTCGCAATAACAGGTGTGTAATACTTCCCCACCATCTAGATCTGATTGTTAATGTATGCTCATAAGTTTATATCTTGTGATAAATATCGATATCTCGGTTTAATGTTGGAAACCCGAAAAGGGTGAAGCAAATCACCAGGTCAGTGAATGTTTGACTTTATATGATAAAAGCATATTGATTTTATGACTGCATGGGTTGGGTTGATGAAAGGAGGAAGTTATACGTTATATGTGTAGCGGTTTATACCGTGATCTATTATATGTTGTAGCGGCTAATGCCGTGATCTGTTATAAGGGCTTCGGCCATAATATATTGATGAGCAGCATGACTGCCATCTTAGCGTGTAGCGGTGTGGGTCGATTGTAGAAATCCCCAATGGTGTGAATGGTCAGTGCGGGCGTGTAGCGGATGGAAACCTAGGCAAATGGGTTGGGCCTTGCATATTATTTGTTATTTTTTTATAAATGGAATTATTAACTGCTTTATGGGCCTAAGGACAAAATCTAGTGGTGCATGAGGGTTGCACACCGAGTCTCGCGACTCACCCTTTTAATGAACATTTCAGTGATACCTAGTGCTTGGACCGGGTCGAGAGGAGAACGCAAGGTGGCCATGCGAGAAAGAATATGTGGATTTAGCAAAAGACTCAAGTTAATACTTTACATTTTTAATTAATGGATTTTAAATCTCGTTGTAATAAGGTTTGTGGGCCACTAGTTTATGTTTTGTTTTATTTTGGGCTTTAATTACTTTTAGTTATTTAAATTCTTATTGAACTAATGTATCTATTTAAATTTGGGTTTTTAATTTATAAATGCATATTTTATTTAAACTATCAACTATTAAATTTCTCTCGAATAAGAAGATAAACTTTAGAAAAATATTTTTCCAAAATACGACATGTTCTTCCAAAATTTTCTTAGTGACATACCGATCCTGGCCGTGGTGTTTGGGCCGGGTTTGGGGTGTTATAAATTAGTATCGAGCCCGATTCAAAACTCGGGCTCTGGGGTTTTTGGGCTCAAAACGTTTTCTAAAGTTGGGTTTTGAAACATGCATATTTATACAGTGTACATTAGCTCAAAGCATGGCACATGCGTCTCCTACCCAAGTCCGCTGTAAGTATTCGAACCATTGTGTGATATAATATATGTGGGCTTAATGGGCTTTATGGGATTTAGATTAGTTAGATTAGAACTTGATGGACTTTAGGCCTAGTCAAACAACTCTTAAAATCTCATAAGACTTAACTTCACTAAACAAACCCGTGAACGAGCCGCAAGACTAGGGTGTGGTAACAGCATACGCATGTCTAGGATTGGATCCTAAAGAGCTCGGTATTTAAGCGATCCTAGTGACTCACCTCCTCTTCACTGGAATCCTACCTGCAGTGCGTGGTATTGCTCACCCTAGCCACGAGGACTTGTTGATGGGCCAAAATCTATAATTAAAACCCGAAAGGGACCAGCTACCTTATCTTTACAAAATTGCTAGAAACCCTTGTTTTGGAAAAAAAAAAACCCAAGATACCCATGATTTGCAAATATACCCCGATTTACATAGTCAACGAAATTTTTCCGTAAAAAAAAAAACAACAACATATGACAACAAACAGAAATCCACAACCACCTGAACACTACTATTTTCTTTTGAAATCAAATCCTTCAAGATACCCCTCTTTGTTTTAAAAATAAAAAAAATTATTTTGAAAATATTCCTGATTTGTAAAAATTACTAAATTGCCCCTAATGTGTAAAATGACCAAAGTACCCTTGATTGCAAAATTACCAAAATACCCTTATTTCACGAAATCAACAAGGAACTCTATTTTGAAAATTACGAAAATACCCAGTAGGATAAAATTACGAAAAGTACCCATGGGTAGTGGAATAACGAAAATACCCTATGTGTTGAATGTGGGTGCATGGATGTTGTCTCAGTATATTGATGGTTGAATGTATGTAGTTCTTAGAACTAGGAAAGGTGAACTTGAGACCGAATTGCGAATTCGAAAGAACTACTCTTAAAACTACTAATCATAAGACTGTTTCGTGGAGAATCGGTGGAAGAAAACCAATAATTCATAAAATTTTTAATCGATAAACGCGAACCGATAGCATGAGTACAAGGGGACGAGGGCGCTTTAGATGCGAATACCGGCAAGTGCGTGCCCTACCATAGTATACTAAGTGTTTATTTTGACTTTAGAATTAGAGTGCACAATAAAGCATAGTGGTGAGACTTGGGTAGTACGGTTAATAGTTAGTTGGAAATTTGAGGACGAAAATTTCTTTAAGGGGTAGAAGCGTAACATCCTGAATTTTTGGGCTGTGCGTTTAATGGGTGGATATGTTTAATGGGTAAATTTAAGTGTTAGGGGTCCAAATTGGGCTCGAGGCTTAGGTAGAGGCCTTGATTAAAATTATCTGTTTGGGCATTATAGGGTTTAAAAGGTAGTATCTATGTTTAAAATACCAAAGTGGGCTTGTGGCCCAATCTTAGGAGGTGATGCCACACAAGGGAGTAAGGGGCCCAAATTTAAGATTCATGGAGCCCAATTCTTTTAATTTAAGTTAGCTAAATTTTGGGCATTAGGATTAGGTGGAGTGGATGGCAACAAGGCTAAAATTTAGGGGTTTTAATGTTTAAAATATGTGGATAATAAGCGGATAAAGGCTATTATTTAGGAATTTATTTTATGTGGATAATAAGCAGATAAAGGCTAAAATTTAGGGATTTTAATGATTAAAATATGTGGATAATATGCTTGATAAAGGAGGGAGGAGTTAGAGATAATTAAGTCTCTTTTAGATGAGCTAGTAGATTAAGATAAAGGAGAAAAGATAGGATTTATCTGCAAGGTTAGGTAAGTGCTTGAAATTTCTATAAATAGGGGAATATCTCTTCAATTTCAGCATTTGGGTCTTTCTCTCATTCTTTTCTCTTCTTCTCTAAGTAAAAGCCAAAACTCCTAAAGTTCCATCTTCTTCTTCATTCTCTCATAAAAGCCGAAATTTCTAAGCCTATTCCCTCATCTTCACTTTGATTCAAAAGCCGAAACTCTTTCCATTCTTTTTCTTCCTAGCCAAAATCTTCAAGTCTCTTCCTTGTTTTCTTTTCTTCTTCTCTCTTCCGCTGAAACAAAACTCCTCACTCAAGTATTTTAAAAGCCAAAGACACATCAGCCTTCTCTTGTTCATACTTTTTCCAGATTTTCTTAAAAGCCAAATCCTAGATCTCATCTCCGTGATTGCCGAATTACTTCGTGGTGCCTACTTGTGCGTAAATCAAGAAGGGAACTTTAGTGGAGTCAATTGCATAGATCTCTAAGTTATAGAATCGTGTTACTTTCAGGATTTCAAGGTAAGGGATCTATTAGTTTTAACGTGTAATTTGAGATTTATTAACCTTGGCCGATTGTTGAAGGGGCTAAATCTTTGTGTGTTTTTCCAGCTTTTGAGCAAGGCTTTACATTAAAGATAATAGATCCGGATAGCAAGGACATCGACTAAGAATATTGGATTTCGCGATAACAGTGTGTAATACTTCCCACCATCTAGATCTGATTGTTAATGTATGCTCATAAGTTTATATGTTGTGATAAATACCGATATCTCGGTTTAAAGTTGGAAACCCGAAAAGGGTGAAGCAAATCACCAGGTCAGTGAATGTTTGACTTTATATGATAAAAGCATATTGATTTTATGACTGCATGGGTTGGGTTGATGAAAGGAGGAAGTTATACGTTATATGTGTAGCGGTTTATACCGTGATCTGTTATATGTTGTAGCGGCTAATGCCGTGATGCATTATAAGGGCTTCGGCCATAATATGTTGATGAGCGGCATGACCGCCATCTTGGCGTGTAGCGGTGTGGGTCGATTGTAGAAATCCCCAATGGTGTGAATGGTCGGCACGGGGCATGTAGCGGATAGAAACCTAGGCAAATGGGTTGGGCCTTGCATATTATTTGTTATTTTTTTTATAAATGGAATTATTAATCTGTTTTATGGGCCTAAGGCCAAAATCTAGTGGTGCATGAGGGTTGCACACTGAGTCTCGCGACTCACCCTTTTAATTAACATTTCAGGTGATACCTAGTGCTTCGGACCGGGCTGGAGAGGAACGCAAGGTGGCCATGCAGAAGAATATGTGGATTTAGCAAAAAGACTCAAGTTAATACTTTATATTTTTAATTAATGGATTTTAAATCTCGTTGTAATAAGGCTACTGGCCACTAGTTTATGTTTTGTTTTATGTTGGGCTTTAATTACGTTTAGTTATTTAAATTCTTATTGAACTAATGTATCTATTTAAATTTGGGTTTTTAATTTATAAAGGCATATTTTATTTAAACTATCAACTATTAAATTTCTCTCGAATAAGAAGATAAACTTTAGAAAAATATTTTTCTGAAAATACGACATGTTCTTCCAAAATTTTCTTAGTGACATACCAGATCCGGTCGTGGTGTTTGGGCTGGGTTTGGGGTGTTACAACCCTTTTTAGCGACTGCCAGGACTAAAATTGATGTTGATGCAGGAGAACTCATACTTTGTGTAGGTAATGAGACAGTCACCATCAAGGCTCTCGACTCGGCTAGAACATCGAGTAATCAAGGTGAGAACGTAAATTCTACTGATAACCATTTGGTTAAACCTTATCTTCAGGAAGCACCACCAAAGAATACAACTGAACCTGATCCTAAACCTCAAGCCAACAAAGAAGTAGTTCATGAAGATCGAGGGAATCAGTTCGATGATTTAGACGAGTGAAAGACACACTTCAAGGAGAAATTAGGGATACACGACGAAGAACCGGAACCACACAAGATAAAACCGAAGGAGCCCCCAAAAGAGCTAATAGGAACAATAAACCACTTCAAAATAGGGGACCAGGTACTGTTAGATCAGGCAGATCCTCGAATATCTCCTCCCGACCCTAGCACAAACAAAGAAATATCTTTCAGGGTAACCAGTGTTTTCCCACACGGAACAGTCGAGGTAAGTAATCCTATTTTTGGTACTTTTACTATAAACACATCTCGACTTAAATTTTTTCACAAAGACAGAAATGATAGCATGAGGAAGGACTTCAAACTCCTCAAACCACCCTGACAAAGCAAACAAGAGGAGAGTCTAGCTTAAGACTTTAAACGAGCGCTTCTCGGGAGGCAACCCGAGCACTAACATAATTTATTTTTTACATGTTGCTTTAAATTTATTTTCTTTTATTATTTTCTTTCTGAACACTTAGTTATAAACTAACAAGGGGTGCAGAATTCCAGGACACACGGCCTTGCACACGGCCGTGGCCGTGGCCGTGTGGACCATAAGAATCCCCGTAATGACATAGTAGAGGCCGTGCGAATCAATTCCAACCACTTTTCGATGTCACGGATCCAACCACTACACCGCGGGCACTGAAAATGGGGCACGGCCGTGCCCCATGACCGTGTAAAGCTACTGCCTTTCCAACCACAGGTAGAACACGCCCGTGCCTGAAAACCGTGCCAACATACTGACTTGTCGAACACAGGCTAGACACGAGCGTGGGTAACCAACACGCCCTAGAACACGACCGTGCGAGGCAGTCGTGTGAATCGACACACCCTCCATCCACGGGCATGGGAGAGCCTCAGATGCAAAACTTTATTTAAACCCCACAGCCCTCCCCCTTCAGCCCACCCTCTTCCATCTTCTTTTTCTTTAAAAAATCTCTCTCCTTTCCTTAGAAACAAAGCCTCTATCACTCTCGAGCTACAACAAAATCATATCCATGGCAAAGAAGCGTAAAATGCCAATCTCCTCAAAGGAGACCGATCCACATGAGTTCATGCCGGCAGCTTCATCCAAACAACAAGCCAAGGGTCTTTGAGACCAATTATCTGTTCTTTTATTTTTATCTTCTCCTTTATTTTCCTTATCTTTACTTCTCTTCTACTTAATTTAGTTTATTTTGTTTTAGTTTCCTGTTTTTAGGTTCTTAAGGCTACTTGGGAATCACGCCACTTCCACCATCACCAACACCTCCGTCACCTTCAAAGTCACACCCACCTCTCGAACCATCTACCAATAAGGATTCTCAAGCCCCTTTATCTTTTAAACTTAGTTTATTTTCCTTCTTAGTCTCCTTCTCTTTACCTTTCTTGTCTTTAATTATATATTTAGTTTATTTTAAATTTGTCTTAATAAATCCTGGCTAATCCCCAACGAGTCTCCCAATTTCTTCATCTAGCGCTTGAGAACTCGTGGGCAACCACCACATCCGCATCGCCCTCCAACTTCTCCTTCACCACGACCACTGCCAACTCAAGGAGCTCATCCATAATTCAGGGAGTTTCACTTATCCCCATATCTTCTGATCTGAACATTACATTTATATTATCTAACTTTGTACATTGAGGGCAATGTACATCTTAAGTGTGGGGGGGTGAAGAACTTAAAAAGGTGCCTAACTTTTTTCATTATTCTCAAATTTCTGAAATTAGGTACCAAACTTTTTGCATTATTCTCAAATCCTTGAATTTAGTCTTGTTTGAAAGTAATTTACTCATATTACTAATTAGGATGAAATTTCTGATGATTTATGATTTTTATTGATATGTTTTAGATTAAGTCATTGATAATTGTGCATTGATGATTAAATTCTAAGAATACTAGAGAATCAAGCATGATAAGTCTATTTTTTCTGAATTAAAAATTTTCTAGGTTGTCGAACTAAGTTTAAATATTACCTTGAAGTTTGAAATTTACAAGGTTGACATCAAAATACCCATAATTTCTGTGAGATTTTGAGCCTTATAGAGCATAAATTCTTTTTCTTGCTCACTTTATTGATTATGAGTATGTCAACATTGATCTGTTATTCTATAACTTGCATCGATTATACATGTCGAGACCACACTTTTGATTTGATATACAGAGATGATAAAGGCACCTAGGTTTTAACCCACTAACTCCATTAAAAGCCTACATTCACAATTAACCCCTAGTGAACCCCTTTGATCCTAACAACCCTTTTTATTGACATAACCGCTAATATTAATCCAGAAACCCTTTGCTTTTGTTATCACCATTCCTTTTGACTACCCTTATATCGAGTTTTGATTTGATTAATAGCCTAACTATGTTTTTTTGTTTTCAGTTATGTATTTATTAGTTTGTTCTTTAAAAAAAAACGAAGTATATTCATTATTAGTTATGTGATTAAACGAGCTTATACATTTAATTTGCAAGTATCGAAGAAGAAGCTCGTATTATTAGTATTATTAGTTGATGTAAATATTATTATTAGTTCATTAGTTCTTAGTTAGGTAATTTGTCAATTCAATCTCGATTCTAACCCTCTAATTCAGCCTTATTCCACACCTTAACCCTAGCCCCATTACAACCCTAACAAAGACCTTTTGATTTGTGTTTCATCTCATATTTCAGTGGTGGAGATTTGATTTTCATGCAAGCCTATGGGATTAACTCTTCATGTTTGACTTTTGAGTGCCTAAATTCTGAACCTTAAACACTTTGAGTGATTTGAGTGAATCTTTTGTGAGGATGTCAATCCTTGTCGATTTCAAATTAAAGGTAATTATTTAGATTAGGGGAGACGCCTATATTTTTGAGCTACAAAATCTATGACTTATATTGTTTGAATTTTTAGGACTTTTTGAATTGAATTATCCATGTATAAATTATCTCTGAATTATGCTGAAACACTATCAACGACTATTATGAATTGAGGGAAGTTCGTTTTAATTGTAAGTTGAGAATTTTGCTTGAGGACAAGCAAAAGCTTAAGTGTGGGGGTATTTGATAAACCGAAATAGTAACATATTTTAGGCCCACATTTAGTATGCTTTTGGATGAATTATCCCTTGATTTATGTAAAAAGGTGCTCTTAATCCTTTCTTTTCATGTCTTATACTCAGGAAAGCACCCAAGGATAAAAAGAACGAGAAACGGGCTCAAAACAGACCAAAATGGACTAAAGAGGAAATCGACACGGCCTGGACTTGGACCCACACGGCCGTGCCAAGTCGATCATCTAGAACACGATCTAACCCCGACTCATACGGCCGTGTCTCATTAAAGAAATCCAAACACGGCCTGGCCACGATTCACACGGGCGTGTGCCATGGCCGTGCCTCTGCCGTGGAAAAGAGCAATTTCATTCGGGAAAGGATACTTAGGGAGAAAGAAACATATTTCAAAAGCCTATAAATACACCCTAAGTATGACCTGAAAAGGGGAGCCCAAAGCCATCGTCTAGGGGCGTCGTGCTAGGCAAGAGAAGGCAGATTTGTGGGGATTCACTCAGGGATAGCCAATTGATTCATCTCGGGAAGCCAGAATTCTACTCAAGACGGAGGATCTCCTCTTCAATTCCTTCAAGGGGTTTTAGGGATTTCTTATGTTTTTTTATCTTTTCTCTTGAGATGTTTTCCGTTATTGTTATGAACTAAACCCTTCGGATACCCGAAGGGGATGAAACCTATGATGAATCTTGTTATTGTTTTCTGAATTATATGATAAATACTTAGTTTGTTCTTAATTATGTGAGCTTAATCCAAATTTAATATGCTTAGGTGGAGAGGGAATAAACCCTGCCTAAGAGTAGATCCAACATAATTAAGCGGAGTTGATCGCACGCCTAGAGATAGGGTGACGAGATTTTGCCGGATTAGGGTGAAACCTAATATGGGAATCCATAGATCTATTTACTACTATTCTAGGGGGTTATTATAAGAGAACGAGAGGTCCAGTAATTAACCTAGAGTTAGACGTTATTCGCCTCGAGAGAGGGTTTAATATACGTTAGGGTGTCTTACGGATCAAACTAAGTGAATAAATCGTATGGTTCAGTGTTAGATAACAAGTGAAGTCGAGGTGGATTCTTCCTAGGGTATCATCTAAATCAACTGAGTTTTTCACAAGTTATTTCCCAAATTCATTCTTCTTTGTCTTAGAGTTTTTAGTTTAGTAGTTAATTAATTTAGATTAGATAAACAATCTCTCTTTATTTTTAGGCTAGATAATAAAAAGAAAGTTAGTATTAGTATTTTTAGTTCCTTTGGGTTCGATAATCCGGTCTTGCCTAAGCTATACTACTGTTTGATAGGTGCACTTGCCTCAATCGTTGTCAGAGTTAGTTCCAGGTTTGATCATTCTTTTTATAAATTTTAAAGCTCTGATTCACAACAATCACCCTCTCTTTTGATTTTCTTAAAATATTGTTCATATATATCTTTGTACATTGAGGACAATGTACATATAAAGTCTTGTGAGGGTGAATTTTATCGTGAAAAGGTGCCTAACGTTTTGCATTATTCTCAAATTCCTGAATTATGTCTTGTTCTTAAATAATTTTCTCATATTACGATTAAAATGAAATTTCCTTTGATTTATGATTTTCATTGATATGTTTCAGATTAACTCATAGTTAATTGTGCAGTGATGATTTAAACTTTAGGAGACTAGAGAATCAAGCATGGTAAGTCTATTTTTAGAAGTAAAAATTTTTTGTTAGCTTGTCTACCCGAATCTAATTATTACTTTGAAGTTTGAAATTTACAAGGTTGATGTTAAAAGCCCATAATTTTTGTGAGTTATTGAGCCTTTTAGAGCATATTCTTTTTCTTGCTCACTTTATTGATTATGAGTGTGTCAACATTGATTTGTTATTCTAGAACTTGCTTCGATTATACATGTCGAGACCATACCTTTGATTTGATATACAGAGATGATGAAGGCACTTAGGTTTTAACCCACTTACTCCACTAAAAGCCTACCCTCACAATTAACCCCTAGTGAGCCCATTTGATCCTAACAACCCTTTTATTGACTCACCCATTAATATTAACCCAAAACCAACTTTGTATTTGTTATCACCATTTTTTTTGACTACCCCTATATCAAGATTTGATTTGATCGGTTACTTAACTATTTTCTTTATTTCAGTCATTAAATTCTATATTATTATTGTACTTGATTTGTTCTTAAAAAAAATGAAGTATATTCATTATTAGCTCTATGTTATTTGAGCTCAAACTGTTAATTTCATTATCTTTAGAAGAAGCTCATGTTATTACTATTTAGTTTCCGTGATGTAATTATTTAGTATTAGTACAACTTTTTAGTTAGGTAATTTTTCAATTCAGTCTCGATACTAACCCTCTAATTCAAGCCTTTATCCACACGTTTAACCCAAGTCTGGTATAACCCCATAAAAGACCTTTTGATTTGTGTATCATATCATTTCTGATGGTGGAGATTTGATTTTCATGCAAGCCTATGGGATTAACTTTTCATGTTTGACTTCTGAGTCCTTATTTTTGAACCTTAAACACTTCAAGTTATTTGAGTGAATCTTTAGTGAGGATGTCAATTTTTGTCGATTTTGAATCAGAGGTAATTATTTAGGTAAGGGGAAACACCTATTTTTCGTACTATAAAAACTATGACTTTGATTGTTTGAATCTTTAGGAACTTTCTGGTTAAGTTATCAATGTATGAATTACCTATGAATTATAATGAAACATTATGGATGAAGGTTATGAATTGAGGAAATTCTATTTTAATTGTGAGTTGAGTTTTTGCTTGAGGACAAGCAAAATCTTAAGTGTGGGGGTATTTGATAAACTGTAATAGTAACATATTTTATCTCCACATTTAGCATGCTTTTGGATGATTTATCCCTTGAGTTATGGAGTTTGGTGCTCTTAATCATTTAATTTCATGTTTTATACTCATGAGAGCATAGGAGGATGAAAAGAACGGAAAACGGGTTTAAAACGGGCCAAATGGGCCAAAGTGGCCAAAGTAGGAAATCAACACGGCCTGGGCCCAAAGCACACGGCCGTGCCCCTATAGCAGGCTCGAACACGGCCTGAATTCGATTCACACGGGTGTGCCACACGGGCGTGTCCCTGCCGTGACAAAGAAGAATTTTATTCGGATTAGGGTACTTAGAGGCAAAGAAAGCCATTCCAAAAGCCTATATAAACACCCTAGAGGCCAACCTTCAAGGGGCGTCCAGCTAGGCCAAGGAGTCGAGCCAGAGAAGTCAGAATTGTGGGATTCACTCAAAGAAAGCCAGTTGATTCATCTCAAGAAGCCGTAGTCATACTCAAGACGGAGGATCTTCTCTTTAATTCCTTCAGGGGGTTTTAGGTTTTTTCTTATGTTTTGTTTTATCTTTTCTTCCGAGATGTATTCTTTTATAATTATGAACTAAACCTCGGATACACCGAGAGGATGAAACCTAAGATGAATCTTGTTATCGCTTTCTTTGAACTATATGATAAATACTTGATTTGTTCTTAATTATGTGTTCTTAATTCTTGCTTTGATATTCCGGATATTGATTCAAGTCTTGATGTGCTTAGGTGGTGGAGCAAAAGTCCCCGCCTAAGAGTAGATCTAGCATAGTTAAGCGAGTTGCTCGCGCACCTAGAGATAGGGTGATTTAAAATCGCTGATTAGGGTCAAACCTAATATGGGAGTCCATAGATCGAGTTAATGCAATTCTAGGGGTTTTAATTAGAAAGAGATTTCAATTAATCAACTTAGGGTTAGACGTTAGTCGCCTCGAGAGAGGGATTAATATACATTAGGGAATCCTACGGATCAAGTCAAGTGAATAAATCATCTGGTTCAGAGTTAGATAATAAGTGAAGTCTAGGTGGATTCTTCCTCGGGTATTGTCTTAATCAATTGGTTTTCCCCACAAATATTTTCCCCAATTCATTCTCTTTGTCTTAGCGTCTTTAGCTTAGTAGTTAGTTAATTTTAGTTTAAACAACAAATTCTTTAAATCTTAGGTTAAATAATAGAAAGAGAGTTAGTATTAGTACTTTTGGTTCCTTTGGGTTCGACATTCCGGTCTTGCCACTAAACTATACTACTGTTCGATAGGTGCGCTTGCCTCAATCGTTGTCATAATTAGTTTCTAGGCTCGATCATTCTTTATATAAATTTTTAAGACTCTGACATAACGATCAACGCCCGGGCATTCATCTTGAGGTTAATTAGGGGCATTTTAGTGTTCGATAAATCTAGAAATTTGGTGCACGTAAGGTGGCTTCTACATCTAGCGGATTTCAGTGAATGAGCAAAACTAAGTTGGGGATCTACCGTGTTGTCCACGTTATACCAAGAGGTTTGTCGAGCAAAGTAACTAGATATGATATCAATCGGTGGTTACCTACTGCTACTGTAGTCATGGGCCTGATGGCGAATACCGTTTTTACGTCCCAGAGTGACTAACCCATACATGTTCCCATTGGTGACAAGGTAAACATCATTTATCAATAAATATGTAGTTTGTACAGTAAATGTTTTTATTTATTATATGTTTCAACTAATATATCGTTTGTACAGGTGGAAACATGGGCTGAGTTACGTGGGACTGTTCGATGAGTTGGAAGACGTTAGGTTGCTGTTGGATCAACGCTTGAAAATCGAGGTTAATTACCTATCCTTTTTTAACCTATATTAATTACAAAATGATTCATTAAAAAAAATCCGTACGTAACGATATTTTCAATTCTGTTTTCAATTTAAATGGATGTCGTATGCCGACCCCGAGATCATATCTTGCATTCCCACCAGAAGTTTTAGACAATCGAGAAATGTGGGACGTGAAGGTGATGTTGATAGTGTATGTGACGGTGGAAAGGTACAAATCAAACTGGGTTCTACGGTAGTTTGGGTATAGGCAATGAATTCTACTGCCACCGCGAGACTTAAAGGAATTGTATAAGGTGGACATGCGGGGGAAGAACAACTGGGCGAAGAAGCACAAGGTGCACATCCAGGCTTGGGATTGTAGGATGGATTCCATACCCACCCGCAAACCATTTTTCTCAACGGACACGGCAGCAACTGATGATTACTTGACATGGTTCAAAGCCATCGACAATCTATATCTACTACCACCGGAGGTGAGAAGTAGGCAAATTCGATCGAAGAGGCAACGTCGACCGCCATAGTAGCGTAGGAGGGGACGTGGTCACACGGCAGGTTTGTCATTTGCTTCAGCAGAAGATGCGCTGCTTGTAGCTACGCAATATCTAAGTCAGTGCACTCCACTTATTCCTGTTCAATTCAGTAACCCTATGTTTTTTTTCACAAGCACCACCACATGTGGCCGATTTTTCTGCTCCCGCAGGTATATATTTTGGGGCACCGACATCCCCTGCATACTACAACCCCATGCCAATGCCGATGTCGGACCCCATGTTGGGACAGACATCAACGTATGCACCGCCACTGATGTCGATATTGATGAAGATGCCTATGCAACAATCAATAATGATGTTTGATGCTCGATACCTTTTCGATGTACCCGAGGTTTGGGGCACCTTATGGTTACACGCCTATAGGGACCCAAACACCGCGTATATCACTGTTTTATTGGGGTGGCCTATCAGCGCAACCACTGGACGAGGGAGTGGCGGATACATGATGGTAGACAAGGATGACGCAACAATTAATCGCAGAGGAAGATGATGATACTGATTTTGAAGAAATGATTACTTAGGAGGCCATGCTAGGTACATATTTAGGTGATGATGACAATAAGGAGAAAGTCTACAGGCCTACACCTCTGGATGCACATCCGGTTGTACGCAAAAATCCTCCACGCGACCATTGTCCATCACCTTGCGGCACACATTTTCCTTAACGACATGATTGAATTTATTTTTTGCTATAAATATTGTGATATAAATAAAAACAATTAAGGTTATTCATTCAAACAATACCTTTGTCTTTATTACTATCTATCATGAGTTATGCGTAAGTTAATAATAAATAACAAATTAAACCAATGGGAATATGCGAAGCACGCTATTGAATATGAAATTTGGTAGAAAGTAATGTTATCGATGCTGAGGCCCTAACATATCCCTGTACAAAGAACATGTTGTCTTCGTATGCCCTGGGTTTCTACAATACCCGCATAATTTTTGTTGATTGTCTATTTCCCGAATATCCATATTGTTCCCTATCTGGGTGGAATACGGGCGACCTTTCAGGATGTGACGCAGGTCATTATTTGGCATGAACTTGAACGGCGTGCTGGACACTGACGACCCATACTCTCATTTGGGAGGAGTGGGAATTTAGGACTCCACACACTGTGAATGCATTCTAGTCGGTAAATGTCGTTGATGTAAGGCGCGTACTCAATCCGTTTGTTCCCGCATACGGTAATTACATGTGCACATGGAAATTGAAGTGCTTGGAATCTCCCACAATTGCAGGTCCCTTTCATTAGATTCACACGATATGATGCACCTGGCATTTTCTGGTTGGGCCTAATGTACTTCGTGACTCGAAAATTTAGGTTTCGACACGAGTGGCACACTACATACATGGTGTTCACTCTTGTTGTACTTTGCCAAATCTCTTTCATCACGTCATTGCATAATGTACCGCCGCCCGCTACTTGTCCAGCATACTCCGATTCCCTCTTAGGAAACAAGGTGACTAGTCGAAAGTATGTCTCTTTGACAACCAATGTTACTGGCAAATGATGCATCCCCTTCAGTATTAATTGATGCACTTGGCCAAGTTTGACGTCATGTGCCCGTATCGTAGACCCCCGTCGTACGACTGTGTCTATTGTTCGAACGGTATATTCAATACATACACTGCACAGTTTTTCAACATTTGATGGAATCGACGTTGGACGAGCTCGTAACCTATCGAGAAACAGCTACCGATTAGTGCAATTAAATAACTTGGTATGAAAAATCAATATGCAGTGAATACATAATTCGAACTACAAACCCATGTCCAAGACTAGATCTCGCTCAGTTGTCGAAGGATATTTTTTGTAGTAGATGGATCCCACATATTGTATGCAGTACCGATGATGAATGTGATCTTAGAGGGCCTTGTGACGATCAATCTTCAAAAGTATTCCGGGTCCACTTTCCGATATGACACATATGCTGGGTTGCAGGCAAACGCAGCAGCTCAACCAGCTCAGGAAGAAATCTTAGTCATTATTCGTTTCTCTGGGAGTTATTACAAATGTTATAGGCAGAATCTTCTGATTATCATCCTGAGTAACAGTAAGCAACGACGTTGCTGATACCTTCTAAACAGCCAGCTACAGTAAATTTGAACCATAAGCTTGCAGTGCTGAAATTCCTCTCTGCATTGCTCAAAGGTCTAAAAGAATAGATGAAATACTCTTTTCCTAGAGACCAACTGATCGTCGTATTATGTTGTGCGCGTTTCGAGATTGGTTACGAAACCTGGTACGTACCGATTCAATACCTGACACTATTACCATAGAAAGTTATATGAATTTTCCCACCCATGATGCAACTTTTCCATAGCCTTCTATTTTGTAACCTACACTTTGTAGTACGTTGGAGTATACTGGTACTGGTTACGTATGTCTGCAATCAACACCGATATTTGAATCTGAGGATTAGCCTTCACTATCAGTAGAATAATGTTAGCAATCATGTTCGAGTCTAGCCTCAGATGGTTTTAACTTGCACCCGTCGCAACACATGTATGAGGACCGGAATACTTCTTTATCATCCACATCCTGGTTTTCTTTCGGTAAGACGCCATGATTTTCTACTTACACCTCCCGTCTTTCATTGTACACTTTCCTTCGAATTTCTTGTAACGGGACTTCGTGACGTAGTAGTTCACGCCGTTCTTAAAGTTGTACTACTTTAGTGCAGCAAGGAAAATATATTTGTTAGGGTATTCCATTCCAACTTCCAGTACTTGTACATCACGATATGTGCTTGCATGACCAGGTGTTTTGTGTGGAAGCCGCAAAAACTCTAAATCACCATCAGTCGATAGGTCGATGTTTGTCATGTGGAGTAAAGGTTCATACACCCTGAATCACGTATTTAGATCCAGAGCATTGTTCGAGGCGTCATCATCAAACTTGAAAGGTTCTGGCTCCGTTTTAACCAGATCTGGTTCAAAAAATAGGGCCACTTCTAAATCATCTGGACTGCGTTGTTGGATTGGGTCAGGTTCTGGATCCTCCCCCTCGTTTGCATCCTATCGTGTGTGAAATGATATGCAAATTGTGCAAGTATATACGCCGAATCAAGTAATAAAGTGATAAGTGAAATTGTCTCCACAGGGATTAGAACAGTATAATTTGGTCGAGTTATTATAATCAAATATGATTAATGTTATGAAAAAATAATGCTAAGAATGCAGTGGTAATTTGAAAGAATAATGATGTGTACAATATGTGTAACTGATAGATAATGGAAAATGTTATGATAAGACAAGAGTAAGAATGCAATGGCAAATTCCACAATAATTACATGAATAATATGCAAACAAACAAGTAAACAACTAAAAATGCTATGGCGAAGATACTACGGCAAAGGATAGAAGGTCTACGATGTTGATTTGGAAGGTCAGGATTACTCAGAGTCTGACCTTATTGATAGTAATGCCTCGGCAAAACCATACTCAATCTACTGCTCAGAAGAGTTCTAAAATGATCTACTTCTTTCAAGAATAAGACCTCAAGTTACATTGCCTTAATCAATATATGTCTATAGGCTTTTAGCACGGTACCCTGCACTGTTTTGGTTTCTTTCCGTATGAACGCTACTCTATGTCTAGAGGCTATTACAAGTATTCAGTTGAACACTTGCTCATATCATTCAATTTTAATATCACTAGCCTTGTAACACCCTTAACTCATTTCCATCGTCGGTCTAGGGTTACGGAGCATTACTATAAAAATTAGAATAATTAACATCAAAATAGTTTAATAATTCTATTTAATATTAATTAATTAAAAATCATTACAAACCCAACAAATATACACATTTTGGCCTTAAATCGAGCTTTTGAAGACTTAAAAATAGTTCGGGATCAAATCGGGACTCATTTAAAATAATTCAAAAAGTATGAGGAGAAGTTGAAAATTTAGAAAATAAGGGTCACACGGCCGTGTGGCCAGAACGTGTGACATAGCCCAGACCGTGTAATATTTGAACAATGGGACACACGACCGTGTCCCAACCCGTGTCTTAAACTGTGTAACTCACTGATTTAGGTCACACAGCCGTGTAGTAGGCCATGTAACTTTCTGACTTGTGTCACGCAGTCGTGTTGTAGGCCGTGTGCTAAACCGTGTAACTCACTGACTTAATACACATGACAGTGTCTTAGACCGTGTGATACCTACACCTGAAATAAAATGTAACACACGGCCGTGTAGCCAGGCCGTGTGACATGTGACAACCTGTATCCCAAGCCGTGTGTTCCATAAATAAGCCTTAAATCAAGTCATTTTTAAGACCAAACCTTGCCCAACAATGTACTTCATTTGAGCATACCTTAAATGGGTCTAAATACATTTCAAACACACATAAACATACCAATTCAATAAACTTAAAAATTTTAATCAATATGCCATTCAAAGGCATCTCCAATTCATGCCAAGTCAAAATCATTCTATCCCAAAACTATGATGTCATATTTCAATCACATAACATAGATGGATTAGCTACCTAATGACAATAACTGTCAATCCATTCACCTTTCAAAATAAAAATAAAAATAGAACAATTCATATAATTATCATATGCTCAAAAGAGACTAAAAGATACACACTTGTTAAACATTATAAGTTCAAAACAACTATATACGCAAAAGCATAACCATACCATAATAGTTAATTAGCATAAACAACAACTACCATTACATCAAATCCCTATACTTTCCATTTATAACCATAGCCAAAATTACTCAAAAACTACCAAAGTAATTGATGGATAATGTGATAAAACTTCGACAAGCTTCTGACAAAATAGAAGAAAAACAACTACGTAAGAAACTAATGCTTAGTAAACTTGTATAAATTCAAACATAAGCTTACCTTTCTTAAACTTAATTTATAAAATATGCATAACATCATTACCATGTTCATAAGCTTAATAAACTCCTATATACACCACTGATAAACCGTAATTTATACATATTTTAATCCCACATTTAGCATACTTTTTGGATGATTTATCCTTTGACTTGTGGAATTTGATGCTCCTAATCCTTTAATTTCATGTTTTATACTTAGGAAAGCATAGGAGGATGAAAAGAACGAGAAACGGGCTAAAAACAGACCAAATAGGCCAAAGTAAGAAATCAACACGGCCTGAGTCCAAGCCACATGGCTGTACCCCTTTAGCAGGCTCGACCACGGCCTGGATTCGACTCACACGGGCGTGTTGCACGGGCGTGTCCCTGCAGTGACAAAGAGGAATTTCACTCGGAATAGGGTACTTAGAGGCAAAGAAAGATATTCCAAAATCCTATATAAACACCCTAAAGGCCAACCTTGAGGGGGGTCGACAGAAGCCTTCTGTCGGGGGCGTCCAGCTAGGTCAATGAGCCAAGCCAGAGAGGTCAAAATTGTGGGATTTACTCGAAGAAAGGCAGTTGATTCATCTCAAGAAGCCGAGATCATACTCAAGACGGAGGATCTCTCCTTCAATTCCTTCAGGGGGTTTTAGGGTTTTCTTATGTTTTGTTTTATCTTTTCTTCTGAGATGTATTCTTTTATGATTATGAACTAAACCCCTCAGATACCTGAGGGGGATGAAACCTAAGACGGATCTTGTTATTGGTTTCTAAACTATATGATAAATACTTGATTTATTCTTAATTATGTGTTCTTAATTCTTGTTTTGATATTTCAGGATATTGATTCAAGTATTAATGTGCTTAGGCAGAGGAGGAATATACCCTATCTAAGAGTAGATCTAGCATAGTTAAGCGGAGTTGATCGCAACCCTAGAGATAGGATGACGAAAATCTACTGGATTAGGGTCAAACCTAATATGGGAGTCTATAGATCGAGTTAATGCAATCCTAGGGGTTTTAATTAGAAAGAAATTTCAATTAATCAACCTAGGGTTAGACGTTAGTAGCCTCGAGAGAGGTATTAATATAAATTAGGGAATCCTACGGATCAGGTCAAGTGAATAAATCGTGCAGTTCGAGTTATATAACAAGTGAAGTCTAGGTGGATTCCTCCTTAGGTATTGTCTTAATCAATTGGTTTTTCCCACAAGTATTTCCCCAATTCATTCTCTTTGTCTTAGCGTCTTTAGCTTAGTAATTAGTTAATTTTAGATTAAATAATAATTCCCTTAATTCTTAGGCTAAATAATAAAAAGAAAGTCAGTATTAGTACTTTTGGTTCCTTTGGGTTCGACAATCCGGTCTTGCCACTAAGCTATACTACTGTTCGATAGGTGCACTTGCCTCAATCGTGGTGATAGTTAGTTTCTAGGCTAGATCATTCATTATATAAATATTAAGACTATCGATATCTACAATCAAGTTTTTGGCGCCGTTGCCGGGGAACCAAAATATTAAGAACGCTCAATTTTTATTACTTTAGCCATTTTTATTTTTGCGATTTACTTTTATTTTGTTTTTAAGTTTGCTAATTTTTCTTCTTTTATTTTGTTCCTAGCAGGTACCCCTAGTTTATGACTAGAAGGAACCCGACAGGACCCTTAATTTACGATAGTGATATTGAAGGTACCGTTCACAAAAATCGTAGAGAAATAAGGCGAAGCTTAAATTACATAGCGGAAAAGCAAGAAGACGAAACCAATACCACCGAAGAGATGGCTGAAAATAATCCGCTACCTCTAGAGGTGGCCGAAAATCATGCTCCTCGAACTATGTATGATTATGTTAAACCTAATTTAACAGGAACTGAGTCAAGTATTGTTAGACCTTCTATTGCTGTAAATAATTTTTAATTGAAACCTAACACTATACAGATGATACAACAGTTTGTTCAGTTTGATGGTTTGCAGGATGAGGATCCTAACACACACTTAGCAAATTTCCTAGAATTTTGCGATACTTTCAAAATAAATGGCGTTTCTGATGATGCCATCCGTCTTCGGTTATTTCCCTTTTCATTGAGGAATAAAGCCAAACAATGGTTGAATTCTCTTTCACGAGGGTCAATCACTACATGGGATCAAATGACCGAAAAATTCTTGTTAAAATATTTTCCACCGGGAAAAATGGCCAAGTTGAGGAATGATATTTCTTCTTTTGTGCAGATGGATCTAGAAACATTATATGATGCATGTGAGAGATACAAGAATTTGTTGAGAAGGTGCCCTCACCATGGGCTACCATTGTGGCTTCAGGTTCAAACCTTCTACAACGGTGTGAACCCCTCAACGAGGCAATTGATCGATTCAGCCGCCGGTGGAACGCTGAACAACAAAACTCTTGAAGCGGCCTACAAGTTTATAGAGGAGATGTCACTGAATAACTATCAGTGGCAAGTTACAAGGACAAGGCCAACAAAAGCAGCCGAAGTTTTCAACCTCGACGCAGTAACCATGCTATCAAATCAGGTAAAAATGTTAAACAAAAAGATTGATGGTTTGTGTTCTTCGCAAGTACATCCGGTAATGCAGTGCGAAACAAGTGGAGGTGTGGCGAATCTTGAGTACCCACCCTACGGAGATAGCATGAAAGGCGAACAAATGAACTATGTGGGTAACAATCTCAGATCTCAAAATAACCCTTATAGTAATAGTTATAATCCAGGTTGGAGGAACCACCCCAATTTTTCATGGGGTGGTCAAGGAAATCAAAGACAACAACCCCCTCCAAACTTCCAACAACAGCCTTACCCGCAAGAAAAGAAGCCGAATCTTGAGGAGATACTGACAAAATTCATAGCGGTGTCAGAAACACATTTCCAGAACACTGAGACAACACTTAAAAATCAACAAGCATCGATTCAAGGGATCGAGAACCAGTTAGGGCAACTTGCTAAGCTGATCTCCGAACGACCGCAAGGAAGCCTACCAAGCAACACTGGGACTAACCCAAAGGAGCAAATTCAAGCCATAACAGCTCATGATAGTGTAGGGTTAGATAAGCCAAATTTAAGGCAAGAGAATGTGGTAGAGGAAGCTAAGGTTGGGGTGAACCATGACAAACTAAAACCAGTAATTAAAGAGTACAAACCGCGAATACCATATCCCGATGCGATGAAGAAAGACAACACAGACGAACAATTCGATAAATTTCTTAAACTTTTAAAGAAATTACATATTAACTTACCATTTCTCGAAGCTCTTTCGCAGATGCCAGATTCAAGGAAATTTTTAAAAGAGCTTTTGAAAAACAAGCGGAAGCTAGATGAAGAATCGCATGTGGAACTAAGCGCAGTGTGCTCAGTAATGTTGCAAAATAGACTACCATAAAAATTAAAAGATCCAGGGAGTTTTACAATTCCATGCTTAATTGGTAGTTTATCTGTTGATAATGCTTTAGCCGATTTAGGGGCAAGTATAAATGTTATGTCTTATAAAATGTTTAAACAGCTAGGTCTAGGGAAACCCAAACAAACTAGGATGGGCATTCAATTAGCTGATAAAACTATTAGAATTCCTAGGGGTATAATTGAAGATGTACTCGTGAAAATTGATAAATTCCTATTCCCAGTAGACTTTTTTGTTTTAGACATGGATGAGGACAATACGATCCCTTTAATTTTAGGAAGACCCTTTTTAGCAACTGCTAGAACTAAAATTGATGTTGGTACAGGTGAACTCATGCTCCGTGTAGGTAACAAATCAATCAGTCTTCAGGCTCTTGACTCATCTAGGACATCAAGTAATCAAGGTGAGAAAATTAATTGTATTAATGACCATTCAGTTAAACCTTCTTTTTAGGAAGCACCACAGAACCACACAACTGAGCCAGATCCTAGACATCATGACAAAAAAGAAGTAAGTCATGAGGATCGAAGGCTTCATATTGATGAAGTAGACGAGTTGAAAACACATTTCAAGGAGAAACTAGGAGCACACGAAGCAAAACTGAGGGAACCCCCAAACGAGCTTAAAGGAACAGCGAATCACTTCAAAATAGGAGATCAGGTAAACACCACTCGACTCAACCCATATATTGTTAGAATTGATAGCAGGGAAGTGGATTGTCAACTCTTCAAACCACCATGATCGTGCGAATGAAAGGTGATAAACCATAAAAGTAACATATTTTAATCCCACATTTAGCATGCTTTTGGATGAATTATCCCTTATTTTATGTAATTTGGTGCTCTTAATCCTTTATTTTCATGTTTTATACTGAGGAAAGCACCGGAGGATGAAAAGAATAAGAAACGGCCTTAAAACTGGCCAAATGGGCCACATCACGAAATCGACACGGCCTGGACCCAAGACCACACGGCCGCGCCTCCTTAATAATCTCGAACACGGCCTGAGCCCAAGACCACACGGCCGTGCCTCATTAGTCGAGCCAACACGGCCTGGCCACGATTCACACGGGCATGTGCCATGGCCGTGCCCCTGCCGTGGCAAAGAGAAGTTTCATTCAGATTGGGATACTTAGGGGAAAAGAAACACATTCCAAAAGCCTATATATACACCCTAAGTATGACCTAAAGGGGGAGCCCAATACCTTTGACAGGGGGCGTCTTGCTAGGCCAGAGAAGGCAGATTTGTGGGGATTCACTCGAGGATAGCCAGTTGATTCATCTCTAGAAGCTGAAATTATACTCAAGACGGGGGATCTCTCCTTCAATTCCTTCAGAGGGTTTTAGAGATTTCTTATGTTTTGTTTTATATTTTCTTCTGAGATGTTTTCTTTTATTGTTATGAACTAAACCCTCGAGATACACGAGGGGATGAAACTTAGATGAATCTTGTTATCGTTCTTCGAACTATATGATAAATATTTGACTTGTTCTTAATTATGTGTTCTTAATTCTTGTGTTGATATTTCACGGATATTAATTCAAGTTTGATGTGCTTAGGTGGAGGAGCAAAAGTCCCTGCCTAAGAGTAGATCTAGCATAATTAAGCGGAGTTGATCGCACGCATAGAGATAGGATTACGAGATTTTGCCGGATTAGGGTGAAATATAATATGGGATTCCATAGATCGAGTTAATGCGATTCTAGGGGTTTTAATTAGAAAGAGATTTCAATTAATCAACCTAGGGTTAGACGTTATTCGCCTCGAGAGAGGGTTTAATATACATTAGGGAATCTTACGGATCAAGTCAAGTGAATAAATCGTTTGGTTCAGAGTTAGATAACAAGTGAAGTCTAGGTGGATTCTTCCTTGGGTGTCGTCTTAATCAATTGGTTTTTCCTCAAGTTATTTTCCCAAATTCACTCTTCTTTGTCTTAGAGTCTTTAATTTAGTAGTTAATTAATTTAGATTGAAAACAACAAATTCCCTTTATTTTAGGCTAAATAATAAAAAGAAAGTTAGTATTAGTACTTTTAGTTCCTTTGGGTTCGACAATCCGGTCTTGCCTAAGCTATACTACTATTCGATAGGTGCACTTGCCTCAATCGTTGTCATAGTTAGTTTTCAGGTTCGATCATTCTCATTATTTAAATTTTTAAAACTCTGACACACGATCAAATTTTTGGCGCTGCTGCCGGGGAACTAAAATTTCAAGAAAGCTCAATTTTTATTACTTTAGCCATTATTATTATAATTTTTTTTCTCTTTGTTAAATTTTCTTTTATTTGATTTTGGCAGATAGAGGAGATGGCACTGAATAAATATCAGTGGCAAGTTATGAGGACAAAGCCAACAAAAGCAGCCGATATCTACAACCTCGACCCAATAACCAGGCTATCAAACCAGTTAGAGATGTTAAATAAAAGGTTTGATGATTTGTGTTCTTCGCAGATACATCAAGTTATGCAGTACGAAACAAGCAGAGGCGTGGCGAATCTTGAGTACCCACCCTACGGATATGGCATAGAGAATGAACAAGTCCACTATATGGGTAACTATTCTAGACCTCAAAATAATATTTATAGTGACACTTATAATGCAGGTTGGAGGTACCATCCTAATTTCTCGTGGGATGATCAAAGTAGCCAAGGACCGGAACTTCCTCCAAATTTTCAACAACCACCTTACCAACAGGAAGAGGAGTCAAACCTCGAGGAGATGCTAACAAAATTCATGGCAGCCACAGATACCCGTCTCCAAAAAACTGAGACAACGCTTAATAATCAACAAGCATCGATCAAAGGGATCGAGAACCAAGTTGGGGAACTTACTAAGTCAGTTGGACAACTTGCAAAGTTAATTTCCGAACGACCGCAAGGGTGTCTACCAAGCAACACTGAAACCAACCCAAAAGAGCAAATTCAAGCCGTAATGACTCATGACAAAGTGAAAGGTTAGTGGAATCGACCCAAGGCAAGAGCACAGAGTAAGTGAAGGTAAGGTTGAGGTAAGCCATGATTTACCAAACCCGGTAATTACAGAGTACCAAGCTCATATGCCATACCCCAATCCGATAAAGAAAGACCACACAGAGGAACAATTCGGTAAATTTCTTAAACCTCCAAAGAAGTTTCTTATTAACTTGCCGTTTCTTGAAGCTCTTTCGTAGATGCTAGATCCTAGACCTCGTGTCAATAAAGAAGAAATGCATGAGGAACAAAGGCTTCGGACCGAAGGACTAGACGAGTGGAAGACACACTTCAAAGAGAAATTAAAAATGCACGAAGCAAAAACGAGGCAACTCCATGACAAATTTGACGATAGGACAACCCAGCTTAAGGTAGGAGATCAGGTACTCAAAATCTTCCCAGATGGAACAGTCGAGGTAACTAATCCTAAATTTAGCACTTCTAAGGTAAACACTACTCGACTTAAACTTTATATCCACAACCGAATTGATCGCATGAGAAAGGATTTTCACCTCCTCAAACCACCATGACCATACAAATGAGAGGTAAAGTCTAGCTTAAGACTATAAACGAGCGCTTCTCGGGAGGCAACCCGAGCACTAACCCCATAAATTTTTACATTTTTAATTCTTCTTTTACTTTTATTCTTTCTTTTTGGCACCTAACTATAAACTAACCAAAGTGCAGATTTCCAGACCACACGGCCTTACACACGGTCATGGCCATGGTCGTGTGGCCACTACAGGAAGGTACAAGGGCGGGGGCAACCACCAGATCCATAATCTCTATTTAGACCCCCCTTCTTCCTTTTTCTTTTTCAGTTCTCTCTCTTTGTAACATCCCAAATATGGGGTTATTTGGAATTTAATTATTTTTGATATTGTTAATGGAAGAATAGAACTTAATTTAAGGCTTTGAGTATGCCCGGTTTGATAGAAAAATTTCAGTTTTAATTTTAAAAGAAGGGAGCCTTAGTAAGTGGGTGTTATAAGAATAAATGAGGGTAATTTAACACTAATTAGGCCTTGGTAGAGTGGCAAAAAGAAGCCCACTTAGGAGCTAGCATGTGACGCCACATCAAGAGGAAGGGAGAGCCTTGGTTCGAGTCACAAGGATCCCTCTTTTTGCATTATGGATGGACGGCACATGTGGAGAGTTTTTCTCCCTTTGGATTCTTTTTATTTTGGATAATAAAAGGGGTAAATATTATTATTATTAAGGGCTAATTTAAGCACTTTAAATTGGTTTTAAATTGCTTAAAATTGGTGATAATAAGGGATTTTATTATATTGATAATAAGAGGAAAAAAAAAAGAGAAGATATTAGTTGGATTATTTTTTTGGATTAAGAGGGGATTAATTCAATTAAGTTTGAATTAAATTAAATGGGTGGCTTGGAGCAAAATAAGGTGATGGCCGAATTTTAAACTCCTTGGTGGAGTAGTGTGGACGGCAAGGGTGCTTGGTGGCTATAAATTCATGAGTTGATCTCCTTGTTTTTATTTTCTTCAAATTTTTGCTAAGTGCCGAATTCCCTAGCCCTCATTTGCTCTTGCGTTTTCACCATTCTCTCAAGCTCTTTAGCCAAACTTCTTTCCTCCCCTATTAACTCTCTCTCGGTCGAATATACCGTTGGAAGTGCCGATTTCTTCATTTGTCTTCCTTTCCTTTTTCCTTTCTCGATAGCCGAATTCCCCTCTTCATATTCCAAGACTTGGCCGAATAGCAAGCAGGAATAATCTCCTCTAGACTCTCCTTCAATCGGTTCATGAGGTGGTAAGTGATCTTGGCCGAATGTCCATCTTCCCTTTTCTTTCTTTTTCTGTCGATTTCTTTTACAAGGAGAGGTGCCGATTTCGGCAATGGCTTCTAAACGGTTAGTAACCGATTTCTTATAGGTATTCGGGAAGTAAACAATCGACTCACAGCCTGATCTCTAGTGTTCAATTTCGGTAAGTGGTGGTAAGATCAATCTCCTTATTCTAGCAATTTGATTAAAAGCCGAAGGTTATTGGTTTACTTGCTAATCAATGATGGCTGACGAGCAGATTCGAGTATCAAGTGCGGTAGATAATAGCAAAGAGTGTTAAGGTAAGATCTCGGGTTCACAAGGAACCCTCCCAAATAAGTTAATTAGGCCGAATAGGCCATAAGACTAATCCATGGATTTGGCCGAATATAGGACAAGTGGATCTGTGGTGACCAACGCTTTCTTTGGGATTTAGGACTACCATCGATATCGTGTGTGTACATACACACTTATAATAGTTAATAAAGTGTATTAAGTGTATGTTATGTGTAAATCGCTTATGTAGATATGGCAATAGTGCCTTAATGGTACAAGCGAGGATCCCGGTAAGTCTCTATTTGTATGAGATTGATAATAATGCTTTTGGGAAGCATGGATTATTTGATACATGTGATATATGTATGTTCTGTTATTAAGCGCTTGACATGGGTTGATGAGAGGAGGGCAAAGTGATATCGTCTTTGTGACGAGCACCAGTGTTTTGGTAACACACTGTGACTATATGTCACCAGAGGTTTGGTACCTCCAGAGGTTTGGTACCTCATAGCGACTTTTTATTTCTATGTATTTTGGATTTATTTGGGTTTTGTTTTAATGTAATAAGGCCATAGCTATAAACTGATTATGCATGCATTTTATTTATTTTATTATGATACAATTTTTACCAATTTTAAGTTTAAGCAACTTTTCTTAAAAATAAATCTTTAAATGTTTTAGCACCTAACACAAATGATTTTCATTTTAAATAGTAAACTCTAAAAACTCGACTTTTTCCTTTAACTTATGGTTTTGAAATATAACGATAAAGTCTTAATAAAGCCTAATCTTCAAGAATAACGATGTTTTCAATTTGAACCCAATCCAAATTTTTCTCCTAAATCACCCAAAGTTTTCCAAGAAACAAACAAGTTTTGAACTGTTTTACTCCGAGAACATACCGGATCCGGTCGGGGTTCGTGGGCGGGTTTGGGGTGTTTCACTTGCATATCGAGCCCGCTTTTAAACTCTCGGCCTTGGGTTTAAAGCCCATAACGTTTTCAAAATCGAGCCCAAATAAGTTTTGTGAAAATTTTCATGAAATGAGCAGGTTTTCTTGGCATGGCACCTAAGTCTCCGACCCGAAGTCCACCGGGTAAGTACCCCTAACCGTTGTGTGAATTAATGTATGATTTGTATATGGGTATAACGGGAACGTAGAGTAGTATATTAAGTTATGGAACCCTAGGATTAGCTTACTTCAATACAGAATTACATAAAACTTTAAGGCCTAATTAAACAAACTCGTGATCGAGTCGAGTTAGGTGTGGCAACCATTGTGCGCATGTCTAGGATTGGATTCAAGAAGAGCACAGTATTTAAGCGATCCTAGTGACTCACCTCCTCTTCACTCGAATCCTACAGTGCGTGGTAACAGTTCACCCTAACCAAGAGGACTCATTCACAGGCTAAACTCAATAATTAAAACCCGAAAGGGACTCACTACAATGTTTTATAAATCTTAGTTTTAAAATTACCCAAATACCCTGGTTTGTAAGATTACTAAAATACCCTTGGTTTATAAAGTTACCATATTATCCTCGACTTTTATTAAGATATTCCTACTTTACAGAAAATACCAAAACCCCTATTTTTGCAAAATATCAAGATACCCCTGATTTAAAAATTTACCAAAATACCCCTATAGGACAAATTACTTAAAATACCCTGGGATTAAAACGGACAAAAATGTACAAGTGATGAATGTGTGTAGTAGATACTATCAATGAAGGTGCTTCTTTCTCTGAACTAGGATAGAAGACTTGAAACAAAACTCTGAAATGATCGAAAGAACTACTACTAAACTTCCTTACCTAAAACTTGTTCGTGGATAATTAGTGGAACAAAGACTAATGCATAAAACTTTCTAAAACAGATTAAATCGCGATCGTAGACATGAGTTCTAGGGGACGTGGTCGTAATGTGCGAGGATGTGGTAGAGGCAGAATGGCCGTATCAAAACCCGTTAGGTCTGGTCAAGGGTTCGAGAATGAGGTACCACCACCACCACCAGCTGCTGGCGTTGAGCATCAGGATCAGACGGGGGATGATGCAGTATCGCAGGCGATGCTGCGAGTTCTTGAGAGGGTAGCTGGAGCAGGTGGAGGTGGGGAGCTCGTAAATCAGACTGCGGCGACTCGAGCAAATGGAGTGAAGTATTCCGTGGTGTATCTCGGTGTGGCACCCAATGACGGTGAGTATTGGATGGAAGCGACAGAGCGAATTATGGATAAGTCGGATCCGATTGCACAAGAGAAGTCAAAGGAATGGTGTCGCTACTTCGCGATGAGGCATATCGCTGGTGGCTCACGATTCGAGATGGTGCTACACCGAGGATCTCACTTGGGAGTATGTTAAGGCGGCATATCGAAAAAGTATGTTGGAACTAGTTATACCGATGCTCGAGAGGAAGGCATTTACGGGGTGGTTCAAGGAACAAGTCCGTAGCGGAGTACGAGGTGAATTCTTAAGGTTGAGCCAGTATACTAGAGGTATCGTGGCTACGGAGCATGAGCGATGTGTCCGGTTTGAGGACGGCCCGAGGATGACCTAAGGTTATTGATAGCTCCACAAACAGGAGCGGGGAGTTTGCGATGTTGTTGTGGAAAAGGCTAAGGTAGCCGAAGGGGTTAAGGAATCAGTAAGACAGAATGCCGAGCGGAATAGGCACAAGAGAGGTTTTGGATCATCGTGGTCATCCGGGAATACTCAAAAGAGACAGAGGGTGGATGGGCCATGAGGTCGTGAGGTTGCTACAGGGAGGCGATGTCGTATTTGTGATCGGTGTGGGAAGAGGCACCTAGGAGAGTGTTGGAAAAAGATAGGGGGATGTTTCAAGTGTGGGTCCAAGGAACACATGATTAAGGACTGTCCTATAAAGATAGACGGGGGCCGACCAATAGGTCAGAGTTTCAATTAGGTTAGAAGAGGTGGACCGCAGCCACCACGGGTCGTGGTCCGAATGGCGAGAGAAATGGTGCTTTGAAGAGGACGGGGAACACCAGCGCAGGTGTTGGTAACGCAGCAAGGCAAGACAGATGCAGGTGTGTATGCAGTTCACGGAGGAGGATGGAGACGCACCGGGCGTCATAGCTGGTATGTTCCTTATAGCTGATAAGCCTTACTTTGCTTTAATTGATATTGGCTCGACCCACTCGTATGTTGCATGTAGAGTAGTTGAAACTCTGGCCATAGCTTCTGAACTGTCTAGTAGAGAGATGACTGTAGTAAGCCCGTTAGGTCAAACTGTAGTGGTGAATAAGATATTTCAGAATGTACCTCTAGAGATTCAGGGAGTGATATTCCCTGCCGACTTAATGGAATTACCCTTCGGAGAATTTGATCTCATTCTTGGCATGGATTGGCTAGTGGAACATCGGGCTAAGTTGGATTGCGTGGCTAAGCGAATGGAGTTAAGGACCCCGGAGGATGAGGAGATAATTATGATAGGAGAAAGAAGAAACTATTTGTCTAACGTAGTTTCCACATTAAAGGCTGATAAGATGGTTCGAAAAGGGTGCAAGGCATTCTTGACTTTCGTTAGTGCATTGGATGCAAAAGAAAAAGGAGTTAGTGGAGTTAGAACCGTAAGGGAATTTGTGGATGTTTTCCCGGAGGAGTTACCTGGAATACCCCCTGATAGGGAGGTGGAGTTTGGAATTGACTTGCTGCCTGGAACAGCGCCAGTATCTATAGCTCCGTATAGAATGGCACCAAAGGAATTAGTGGAGCTCAAAGCTCAAATTCAGGAGTTGCTTGATCATGGGTTCATCCGACCTAGTGTGTCTCCATGGGGAGCACCGGTCTTGTTTGTGAAGAAGAAGGACGGGACTATGCGTATGTGCATAGATTACCGTCAGTTGAATAAGCTGACAATCAAGAACAAGTACCCGTTGCCAAGGATAGACGACTTGTTCGATCAGCTTAAGGGAGCCGCGGTGTTCTCGAAGATAGATCTACGGTCTGGATATCATCAGCTTAAGGTGAAGGAAGTGGATATCCATAAGACAGCTTTCCGGACAAGATACGGGCATTTTGAGTTCGTAGTAATGCCGTTTGGATTGACAAATGCCCTAGCTGCGTTCATGGATATGATGAACCGGGTTTTTCAACCCTACTTGGATCGATTCGTCGTTGTGTTCATAGACGACATCCCAATGTATTCCAAGTCGGAGGAGGAACATGACGAGCATCTCCGGTTAGTGTTGCAAGTATTAAGGGAGAAGAAGCTCTATGCCAAATTCAGCAAGTGTGAATTTTGGCTGAAGGAGGTCGTATTCTTAGGGCATGTAGTGTCTGCAGAAGGGATAAGGGTGGATCCTAGGAAGATCGAGGCAGTGCTAGATTGGAAACCACCTAAGTCGGTGGCAGAGGTTCGTAGTTTCTTGGGATTGGCAGGCTACTACAGAAGGTTTGTAGAAGGGTTCTCATCAATAGCTGCACCTTTGACGAAGTTGTTAAGAAAGGAAGTACCTTTCGTATGGACAGATAGGCAACAGGAGAGTTTTGAGAAGCTTAAGAGGGTCTTGACTGAAGCTCCAGTCTTGATTCAGCCTGAGCCAGGGAAAGATTTTGTGGTGTACTGTGATGCTTCCCACACAGGGTTGGGATGTCTTTTAATGCAAGATGGGAAAGTAGTTGCTTATGCGTCTAGACAATTAAGGCCACATGAGGTTAACTATCCGACACACGACTTGGAATTGGCGGCGGTGGTCTTTTCTCTTAAGGTATGGAGGCACTATTTATATGGAGAAAAGTCAGTGATTTACACAGACCACAAGAGCCTTAAGTATCTGTTGACTCAGAAAGAGCTAAACCTGAGACAGCGAAGGTGGGTGGAGTTATTGAAAGACTACGATTGTTCTATTGAATATCATTCGGGCAAGGCGAATGTGGTAGCAGAATTTGCATATAATAATAGCTATCAAGCCAGTATTCGGATGGCACTGTATGAAGCACTGTATGGACGGAGGTGTCGCACTCCTACGTGTTGGACAAAATTAGGAGAACGTCAAGTTTTGGGTCCGAGATTGTGGCGTAATCCAAGAAAAGGTTAAGTTAATCCGACACGATTAAAGGAGGCATCCGATGTGCGTAAGTCGTATGTGGATCTTAAGCGAAAGGAAATAGAATTTGCTGTGGGAGATCGAGTGTTTCTTAAGGTTTCGCCTTGGAAGAAGGTGATGAGATTTGGTCGCAAAGGGAAATTAAGTCCAAGGTTTATAGGACCTTATCGGGTATTGAAGCGAGTTGGTCCAAAGGCATACCGCTTAGAGTTGCCTTGAGTGCAGCAGATGCACGATGTATTCCATGTTTCTATGCTATGTCGTTATCGATCGGATCAGTCTCATGTAGTACCGGGTTGAGGAGGTGGAGCTAAGGCGCCGATTTGTCCTACGAGGAAGAGCCGATTCGCATTTTGGAACGAGATGTGAAAGTGCTACGAAGGAAGTTAGTTCCTTTAGTCAAAGTGTTATGGCGCAATCATGGATCGGAAGAAGCTTCGTGGGGCCGGAAGAAACAATGCGACAAAGAATACCCTCACTTATTTTAGCCAAGTAATTTCGAGGACGAAATTATTTTAAGAGGTAGAAGCTGTAATATCCGGACTTATGGCTTGTGCATTATTGCGTAATTATGTGAAGTAGCATGCCTGTGTGTTGTAAATATGTTTTATGAATTTTAGAACCTTAAGAGTGTAGGTGAATGCCTTAGAAAATATTAAATTTTAAGTATTGAAGGGGAATTGAACAAAAGAGGCTTAAGAGAAATAGTAGGGAAATTAGACACAAAAGTGCCTTGGTAAAGTGGCATGAAGGCGCCACTTAAAGCTCTGAGTAAGTGACGCCATATGCACGATGGGCAAGAGGCTAGGTTCGAGTGTGTAAGGGAAGCAAATAAAAGAGTTTTATTTTGCAAAGCAAGGAGCAAGAGAGGTGGACGGCAATGGGGCACTAAGGGATGAGTTTAAGATGTGATTAAATTCCTTTGAAAATTTCGGCTAAAGCAGAAGATAAATAAGGATTTATTTTAAATTATTTTGAATGTGCAAGGAAGAGGAAAAATAGGAGAATAACAAGGTAAATCTAGTGTTTGAGTGGGTAGCCGAATTTATCAGTAGAGTATTCATCTTTTTCCTTGTTTTTCTTTTATTTTCTCATCTCTTTCTCTGGCCGAATTCTCCTCCTCTTCTTTTCTCAAAGTTTTTCTTTTCTAGCCGATTTCTTCCTAGCATCAAAAGCCGAAACATCCCTTGTGCTAGCCGAATCCTTATCTATCACCATTGTCGAAATTACTCAACCTTTCTCTTCTTCTTTTCGCAAATCTCAAAAGCCGAAAGCAAGTTCTTTCTAGCCATAGCCGAATTTCTCTATGGATTTAAGCAAGAGAGCAGTCGACTACAGCATTAAGGGTAAGATCAGATGCTATTCAATTTCCTTTCTTTTCTTTTAGCCGAAACTTAGGAACTAATCCCAATATCACTCTTTGGCCGAAACTATGAAGGATCTTTTCGGGATTTTGGGGTAGCCGACTTCTAGGGAGATCATTCGGGATTTGATTCTCCAAGGTAAGTAAAGATCAATATTAGGCCGATGGCCATGTATGGTGTCCATTAAGTATTGGAAATCAGATCTAACACGAGCTTATAGGTATTTCGATAGATACCAACCAAGGGACACTTTTCGGGATTTAGATCCACAAGGTAAGTGAATCTGGCATTCGGCTAAGGCCATATTTGGTGATTCAGATCTATTTCTTATTTATTCAAAAGCCAAAATTAACCGGTTAAGTGAATTAGTAGTTGGCCGATTGCAAGAGGGAACATCACAAAGTTTCGGGATTTGATTAGTAATCAAATCGACAGCAAGGAACTAAGGATCTAGAGGTTTAGATAGGGATTTTCGGGATTTCAGTGAATTCGTTAAGTAAACCAGGTGTGTACCCCACACTAACTCTTAATAGATTTATGGCATCAATTTAATATATGTGTTTATAATAATGTGAAAAGTGGGCAAAGGTACCATGTGATGGTACAAAGTACTCGTGTAAGTAACCTTAACATTATGTTAATAAATGATATGAATAATATTATGATATGAATATTTGGAATATGGTACATATGTGAATATCGATAAGAATGTGGAATAAGGCATAAGGCATGATATTGCATATTCTGTGTGACATGGGGCATATGGGTTATATGGAAAGGGGAAGTGATCTCGTGGTTTATACCACAATATCTCGAATGTGGTGACTCATGTCATGAAATCGAATGTGGTGACTTATGTCACAAAATAATGTCCGTGGCTATGCCACAAATTTATAAGGGCGATGAGCAAGTCGTCTGCAGCGACGCAGCCGATGATGTGTAGCGGATGGAGGGTCGACTTAGTAGTCCCCACGGTGTGATGGTTGGTACGGGTGATGTGTAGCGGATGGTTATCTAGGTATGGGTTGGGTTTGCATCATTATTTCTATCTCATATATATATCGCATGATATGATATGATATGCAGAATCGTTGGGACTTAGTGTTGGTTATACACACTTGAGTCTGTTTGACTCACCCCGTTGTGGGATATTTTTCGTGTGACACTCGTAATCGGACCGGGTCGGCGGGAGCTTAGTGGTGGCCATGTTCAACTCGGACTTTATTTTAATTTTGGACTTTTTATTTCTAAGTATTTTGGATTTATTCGGGTTTTGTTTTAATGTAATAAGGCCATAGCTATAAACTAATTATGCATGCATTTTATTTATTTTATTATGATACAATTTTTATCAATTTAAAGATTAAGCAACTTTTCTTAAAAATAAATCTTTAAATGTTTTAACACCTAACACAAATGATTTTCAATTTAAATAGTAAACTCTAAAAACTCGACTTCTTGCTTTAACTTATGGTTTTGAAATATAACGATAAAGTCTTAATAAAGCCTAATCTTTGAGAATAACGATGTTTTCAATTTGAACCCAATCCAAATTTTTCTCCTAAATCACCCAAAGTTTTCCAAGAAACAAACAAGTTTTGAACTGTTTTACTCCAGGAACATACCAGATCCGGTCAGGGTTCGTGGGCCGGGTTTGGGGTGTTTTAGGTATTTGATAAACCGTAAAAGAAACATATTTTAATCCCACATTTAGCATGCTTTTGGATGAATTATCCCTTATTTTATGTAATTTGGTTCTCTTAATCCTTTATTTTCTTGTTTTATACTCATGAAAGCACCGGAGGATGAAAAGAACAAGAAATGAGCTTAAAACGGGCCAAATGGGCCACATCACGAAATTGACACGGCCTGGACCCAAGACCACACAGCCATGCCTCCTTAATAATCTCAAACACGGCCTGAGCCCAAGACCACACGGCCGTGCCTCATTAGTCGACCCAACACGGCCTGGCCACGATTCACACGGGCGTGTGCCATGGCCGTGCCCCTGCCGTGGCAAAGAGAAGTTTCATTCGGATTGGGATACTTAGGGGCAAAGAAACACATTCCAAAAGCCTATACATACACCCTATGTATGACCTAAAGGGGGAGCGCAGTACCTTTGACCGGGGGCATCTTGCTAGGCCAGAGAAGGCAGATTTGTGGGGATTCACTCGAGGATAGCCAGTTGATTCATCTCTAGAAACCGGAATTATACTCAAGACGGGGGATCTCTCCTTCAATTCCTTTAGGGGGTTTTAGGGATTTCTTATGTTTTGTTTTATCTTTTCTTCTGAGATGTTTTCTTTTATCGTTATGAACTAAACCCTCAGATACCTGAGGGGGATGAAACTTAGATGAATCTTGTTATCATTTACTAAACTATATGATAAATATTTGACTTGTTCTTAATTATGTGTTCGTAATTCTTGTGTTGATATTTCGCAGATATTAATTCAAGTTTGATGTGCTTAGATGGAGGAGCAAAAGTCCCTGCCTAAGAGTAGATCTAGCATAGTTAAGCGGAGTTGATCGCGCGCCTACAGATAGGGTGACGAGATTTTTTCGAATTAGGGTGAAACCTAATATGGGATTTCATAGATCGAGTTAATGCGATTCTAGGGGTTTTAATTAGAAAGAGATTTCAATTAATCAACCTAGGGTTAGACGTTATTCGCCTCGAGAGAGGGTTTAATATAAATTAGGGAATCTTACGGATCAAGTCAAGTGAATAAATCGTCTGGTTCAGAGTTAGATAACAAGTGAAGTCTAGGTGGATTCTTCCTTGGGTGTCGTCATAATCAATTGGTTTTTCCTCAAGTTATTTTCCTAAATTCATTCTTCTTTGTCTTAGAGTCTTTAATTTAGTAGTTAATTAATTTAGATTTAAAACAAAAAATTCCCTTTATTTTAGGCTAAATAATAAAAAGAAAGTTAGTATTAGTACTTTTAGTTCCTTTGGGTTCGACAATCCGGTCTTGCCTAAGCTATACTACTATTCGATAGGTGCACTTGCCTCAATCGTTGTTGATAAATCGAAATAGTAACATATTTTAATCCCACATTTAGCATACTTTTGGATGATTTATCCCTTGATTTATGTAAAAAGGTGCTCTTAATCCTTTCTTTTCATGTCTTATACTCAGGAAAACACCCAAGAATAAAAAGAACGAGAAACGGGCTCAAAATGGACCAAAATGGGCCAAAGAAGAGATCGACACGGCCTTGACTAAAGCCCACACGGCTGTGCCTCCTCAATATACTAGAACACGGCTGAAGTCGATCTACACAGCCGTGCCTTACTAACGGAGTCCAACACGGCCTGGCCACGATTCACACGGGCGTGTGCCGTGGCCGTGCCCTTACCGTGGAGGAGAGTAATTTCACTCGAAAAAGGATACTTAGGGGAAAAGAAACCTATTTCAAAAGCCTATATAGAGACCCTAAGTATAACCTAAAAGGGGGTGATTAGCTAGGCCAAGGAGCCGAGCCGAAAAGGTCAGATTTGTGGGAAACTCTCAAGGGATAGCCAGTTGATCCATCTCCAGAAGTCGAAATTCTACTCAAGACGGAGGATCTCTCCTTCAATTCCTTCAGGGAGTTTTAGGGATTTCTTATGTTTTGTTTTATCTTTTCTTCTGAGATGTTTTTCTTTATTATTATGAACTAAACCCTTCAGATACCTGAAGAGGGATGAAACCTAGATGAATCTTGTTATTGTTTTCTGAACTATATGATAAATACTTGATTTGTTCTTGATTATGTGTGCTTAATTCTTGTGTTGATATTTTGCGGATATTAATTCAAGTTGAATGTGCTTAGGTGGTGTAGCAAAAGTCCCTACTTAAGAGTAGATGTAACATAATTAAGCAGAGTTGATCGCGTGCCTAGAGATAGGGTGACGAGATTTTGCCGGATTAGGGTGAAACCTAATATGGGAGTCCATAGATCGATTTACTCCTATTCTAGGGGTTTTAATTAGAAATAGATTTCAATTAATCAACCTAGGGTTAGACGTTATTCGCCTCGAGAGAGGGTTTAATATAAATTAGGGAGTCCTACGGATCAAGTCAAGTGAATAAATCGTGCAGTTCAGGTGTTAGATAACAAGTGAAGTCTAGGTGGATTCTTCCTATGGGTATCGTCTTAATCAACCGAGTTTTTCCCAAGTATTTCCCCAATTCATTCTTTTTGTCTTTGTGTCTTTAGCTTAGTAATTAGTTAATTTAGATTAATAAACAACTTCACTTATTTTAGGCTAAATAATAGAAAGAAAGTTAGTATTAGTACTTTTAGTTCCTTTGGGTTCGACAATCCGGTCTTGCCTAAGCTATACTACTGTTTGATAGGTGCACTTGCCTCAATCGTTGTTATAGTTAATTCCAGGATCGATCATTATAAATTTAAAACTCTGAAATACAACGATCAAGTTTTTGGCGCCGTTGCCGGGGTGAATGACCCCTCCAACATATCGTTCATCCAACTCAAGGATTTCATCCATAATTCAGGGAGTTTCACTTATCCCCATATTTTCTGATCTGAACATTATATTTATATTATCTATCTTTGTACATTGAGGGCAATGTACATCTTAAGTGTGGGTGGTTAATATTAGACGTGCCTAACTTTTTGCATTATTCTCAAATCCCTGAATTTAGTCTTATTTTTAATTAATTTCCTCATATTACTAATTAGGAAGAAATTTATGATAATTTATGATTTTTATTGATATATTTTAGATTAAGTCATTGATAATTGTGCATTGATAATTAAATTTTAAGATACTAAAGAATCAAGCATGATATGTCCATTTTTTTTCAATTAAAATTTGCTAGGTTATCGAACTGAATTTAAATATTACTTTGAAGTTTGAAATTTACGAGGTTGATGTCAAAAATACCCATAATTTTTGTTAGTTTTTGAGCCTTATAGAGCATATATTCTTTTTCATGCTCACTTTATTGATTATGAGTATGTCAACATTGATTTGTTATTCTAGAACTTGCCTCGTTTATACATATCGAGACCACACCTATGATTTAATATACAGAGATGATTAAGGCACCTAGGTTTTAACCCACTAACTCCATTAAAAGCCTACCTTCACAATTAACCCCTAGTGAACCCCTTTTAATCATAACAACCCTTTTTATTGACATAACCACTAATATTAACCCAAAACCCTTTGTATTTGTTATCACCATTCTTTTTCGACTTCCCTTATATCAAGATTTGATTTGATTAAGCTACCTAATTATTTAATCTTAGTATATGAATAGATGTATTATATATAAAAAAAAATTCAGTATTAGTACGATGAAAGGCGACCTTGTACAGTTAAAGTCTATTTATTAAAGAAGAAGCTCGTATTATTAGTTTAAAGTTTCAATCCATTATGTAATTATTCAGTTTATTGTTTCTAGTTAGGTAATTTATCAATTCAATCTCGATTCTAACCTTCTAATTTAGCCTCTATCCACACCATAACCCTAGCCCCGTTATAACCTTAACAAAGACCTTTTGATTTATGCATCATCTCATATTATAGTGGTGGAGATTTGATTTTCAGGCAAGCCTATGGGATTAACTTTTCATGTTCGACTTTTGAGCGCTTTTTCCTGAACCTTAAACACTTTGAGTGGTTTGAGTGAATCTCTAGTGAGGATGTCAATCTTTGTCGATTTTAAATTAAAGGTAATTATTTAGATAAGGGGAGACGCCTATATTTTCGAGCTACAAATCTATGACTTAGATTATTTGAATCCTTAGGACTCTTTGAATTGAATTATCCATGTATAAATTATCTATAAATTATGATGAAACATTGTTGATAGGAATTATGAATTATAGAAAGTTTGTTTTAATTGTAAGTTGAGAATTTTGCTTGAGGACAAGCAAAAGCTTAAGTGTGGGGGTATTTGATAAACCAAAATAGTAACATATTTTAATCCCACATTTAGCATACTTTTGGATGATTTATCCCTTGATTTATGTAAAAAAGGTGCTCTTAATCCTTTCTTTTCATGTCTTATACTCAGGAAAGCACCCAAGAATAAAAAGAACGAGAAACGGGCTCAAAACGGACCAAAATGGGCCAAAGAAGAAATCGACACGGCCTGGACTAAAGCCCACACGGCCGTGCCTCCTAAATATACTAGAACACGGCCTGAAGTCGATCTACACGATCGTGCCTCACTAACGGAGTCCAACACGGCCTGGCCACGATTCACACGGGCGTGTGCCATGGCCGTGCCCCTGCCGTGGAGGAGAGTAATTTCACTCGAAAAAGGATACTCAGGTGCAAAGAAACCTATTTCAAAAGCCTATATAAAGACCCTAAGTATAACCTAAAAGGGGGCGGTTAGCTAGGCCAAGGAGCCGAGCCGAAAAGGTCAGATTTGTGTGAAACTCTCAAGGGATAGCTAGTTGATCCATCTCCAGAAGTCAAAATTCTACTCAAGACGGAGGATCTCTCCTTCAATTCCTTTAGGGAGTTTTAGAGATTTCTTATGTTATGTTTTATCTTTTCTTCTGAGATGTTTTTCTTTATTATTATGAATTAAACCATTCAGATACCTGAAGGGGGATGAAACGTAGATGAATCTTGTTATTGTTTTCTGAACTATATGATAAATACTTGATTTGTTCCTGATTATGTGTGCTTAATTCTTGTGTTGATATTTCGCGGATATTAATTCAAGTTGAATGTGCTTAGGTGGTGGAGCAAAAGTCCTTGCTTAAGAGTAGATCTAGCATAATTAAGCGAAGTTGATCGCGCGCCTAGAGATAGGGTGACGAGATTTTTCCAGATTAGGGTGAAATCTAATATGGGAGTCCATAGATCGATTTACTGCTATTTTAGGGGTTTTAATTAGAAAGAGATTTCAATTAATCAACCTAGTATTAGATGTTATTCGCCTCGAGAGAGGGTTTAATATAAATTAGGGAGTCCTACGGATCAAGTCAAGTGAATAAATCGTCTGGTTCAGTGTTAGATAACAAGTGAAGTCTAGGTGGATTCTTCCTATGGGTATCGTCTTAATCAATTGAGTTTTTCCCAAGTATTTCCCCAATTCATTCTTTTTGTCTTTGTGTCTTTAGCTTAGTAATTAGTTAATTTAGATTAATAAACAACTTCACTTATTTTAGGCTAAATAATAGAAAGAAAGTTAGTATTAGTACTTTTAGTTCCTTTGGGTTCGACAATCCGGTCTTGCCTAAGCTATACTACTGTTCGATAGGTGCATGTAACACCCCAAACCCGGTCAACACACCACGACCGAATCTGGCATGTTACGGAGTGAAAACGTTTTGAGTAAAACAAGTTTGCCGATTTATTTCTATTGAAAACTCCTTTACCATTTAAAAGGTTAGAAAACCCCGTGTAGAGTATAGTTGAAATCGTTTTTAGTTGCTTTAAAACCCGGAAAAACCCTCTTTTGTTGGAAATCCATTTGTTGTTTATAGTTTTGGAATACCTTTCGATACTTGTTAAAATCCAAATGAGTTAAGCATAGTCGAGTTAAGAACCATTTGTGTTTGGAGTTGTTTAAGGAATTAAATTTGAAAACGTTGCTTTTTACCGGTTATTTAAGCAAATCAAATTATTAAGCACACGCATAATCTAATCAAAATAAAAGCAAGTATATAAAAAAAAACCCAAAATAATACTCAGCGGCCTTATTACAAAACCAAAACCAAATTTAAAGTATATAAATAAAAACCGAAATTTTAATTTAAAGTCAAAACCCGAAAATAAGTTGCATGGCCACCTCGAGTCCTCCCCGGCTCCAAATCCGCGATCTAAGCCTCATCTGCAAAATATAGGGGAAGGGGTGAGTCACCGAGGCTCAGTGTATAAATCCCCAACCCGATAGAATAGCACTTACACAAGTCATTAATAAAACATGCAAATCATGCAACCCCATAACCTAACCATCTAATCTCCTTTATCTACCCCGTGTGGTCAAAACCACTGGTGGTCAAAACCACTGGTGACCGAAGTCACAAATATATAAGTGTGGTCAAAACCACTGGTGACCGTAGTCACAAATCAAGTGATGGGGCCAACCCACCGTGTGGTCAAAACAACTGATGACAATCCCGTAATCAACATGTGGGGCCAACCCACTGTGGTACCAAACCACTGGGACAAGTCACAATATCCATATGTGGTCAAAACCACCGTGGTCAAAACCACTGGGACTTAGTCACAAATAATAGTATCAAGACGGGGCCAACCTGTCGTGTGGTCAAAACCACCGGTGACCAGTCAAATAATTCTTCCTCTCCCTCAACAATCCCACCATCATGTCCATATCAATCGTGGCATAATAACGTATGATGATGCAAATAACACATGGCATAGCATTAAACAATGACATGATAGCATATATCGAGATCCATAATCAGGGGACTTACCCGGAGTCCACGCTCATGCCCACAAGGCATAACTACCGGTTTCAATGGCTATTAACAGTAACATAATAAACATATCATACTAACGAAGTGTGTAAGCGTTACACACCTGACTATTCGTAGATCTAAGCGAAATCCCGATACTACGCGAAACTAACGAGATCCCGAAACGTTTGCCTTCCCCCCTTTCCTACAATCAGCCAACACTTTGTTAGTAACCAAAAGCCTATTCTGCTTAACTAGAAATCCCGAAAGATATGTCGCATGAAGGTAACACCTACCTTAATGTCGATTTGGTTTCCAACCAAATCCCGAAACTATGTGATGAACCTCCCTTGCAGTCGGCCAAGCCCTAGCATTCAAACACGATTAGCCTTCGACTTTGAAAGAATATGAAACAGATCCCAAAATGTTAGAACCCTTACCTAGATCGCTTAGCCAAATCCTGAAGATCCACTGTATTCGGCTACACTCCCCCCTACAATCGGCTTTAACACATCATTAGAAATCTAAAAGCCATTCGGCCATAGCATGAATCCCGAAACCAAAAGAGTTTGTCGCCCCCTTACCTTAATGACTGATTCGGCCACCAACCACCAAAGATCGGCACACCCTATTGATGTTAAGGGTTTCGGCAAGAGATTCGGCTATGACTCAAAAAGGAATAGCTAGATTCGGCACTTCCATGGAGAAAGGTTTCGGCTTTTGAAGATGGTAAAGATGGAGAAGAAGATGAACCAAGATTCGGCTTTTGTGAAGGATTGATTTCGGGAAAAGATGGAGAAGAGAAGTGAAATAAGAAGGGATAGATTCGGCAATGGATTTGAGAGAAGAGAAAGATGAAATAGAAAGAAATAGAGAAGAGAATGGCTAACAATGAATGAACATAAAGGTAAAGAGAAGAAAAGGAGAGAATTGAGTTTCGCCTCTTCAAAGGGAGTTGCAAAATTGGTTCGGCCAAATGCCCAAGCTGCCGAAAGAGAAAAGAGAGAGAGAAAAAGAACACTTTGAGGTTCAGTTTTGACACTAAACGAAAAAGAGAAAGACTCCCAAAGCTAGCCGAACATGCACCCTTACTTGGCCATTGAAATTCGGCACCCCCTAGCTTCCCAATCCGATTACACCTCCTTCCCCAAAGTCCCTAATTCGGCCAACTCCTTCCAATGAGTTTGAAAAGATTCAAACTCCTAAATTTCCTCCCCTACATCAGTTCAAATCCGTTTGACCCCTTCCATCCTTATCTTCTAGAGTCCATCCTGAGCACTCCTCTTCCCTGCTTTTGGCGTGAAAAATAATAAGCAGAAAGGGATTTCTACAGCTCAAACCCAAGCACTCCTTCCCTGCATGTGGCGTCACCCTCCTGGCACCTTAGTGGCGCCTCCTTTGCCACTTGCTCACTTGTTCCTTTGTCTCACAACCCTCCACTAATTTCTTTTAACCCCTAACTTCCTTAGCTCCCTCCTCCTAAGCACTAAAACAAAAATTTTTAGCCATGACCCAGGCCTAACCCGAGGTCATGCCTAGACCCCCAAAACATGCTAAACTAGCACAGTAGGCATATCAACACATGCAAACACACAAAATGCAGAGACCCTGATTTAAGGATATTACAGTTCTACCCTCATTAAAAAAAATTTCGACCTCGAAATTACCTGGTCAAAAGAGTTGAGGGTATTGCTGCCGCATCACATCCTCTGGTTCCCACGTGGCCTCCTTCGTACCATGGTTCCGTCATAATACTTTCACCAAGGGAACTGACTTCCTACGCAGAACCTTAACATCCCGATCCAAAATCTGTATCGGTTCCTCCTCGAAATACAAGTCCGAGCTCACCTCTATCTCCCCAACTGGCACAACATGTGACAGATCTGATCGATAGCGCCTAAGCATTGAGACATGGAACACGTCGTGAATCTGACTTAACTCTGCGGGTAGCTCGAGCTGATAAGCTACTGGTCCCACTCGCTTCAACACCGTATATGGCCCGATAAACCTAGGGCTTAGCTTGCCCTTTCGCCCAAATCTCAACACCTTTTTCCATGGCGATACCTTCAGAAAGACCTTGTCACCCACCGTATACTCTATATCCCTGCGCTTAAGATTGGCATAAGACTTCTGCCTGTCCGACGCTTCCTTAAGACGAGTCCGAATCACCTTAACCTTATCCTCTGTTTCTATCAGCAACTCCGGACCCAACATCTGCCGTTCACCCAGTTTTGTCCAACACGTCGGAGTACGACATTTCCGTCCATATAGTGCCTCATATGGTGCCATCTGAATACTCGCTTGATAACTGTTGTTATAAGCGAACTCTGCCAATGGTAGATACTCCTCCCAACTACCGCTGAAATCCAGAACACAGCCCCTTAACATATCTTCCAAAATTTGGATTACCTCTCGGTATCCATCCATCGATCGGGTGAAAAGCCGTCTTTGAAATCCAACCTCGTACCCAACGCCTGAAGCAAAGCTTTCCAGAACCTCGACATGAACCTGGGATCCCTATCCAAAATAATTGACACTGGCACTCCATGCAACCTTACTATCTCTGCCACATACAACTTGGCTAACTTCTGGAGCGAAAAGTCAACTTGGACTGGTATGAAATGAGCCGATTTAGTCAGACGATCCACAATTACCCAAACTGAGTCTTTCTTGCTAGGCGTAAGGGGTAGCCCACTGACGAAATCCATCGTAATCCTTTCCCACTTCCACTGCGGGATCTTTACCGGCTACAATAGTTCTGACGGTAACTGATTCTCAGCTTTAACTTGCTGGCATGTCAGACACTTGCCCACAAACTCCGTTACTTCTCGCTAAGACTCGCCACCAAAATCGCTTCCTCAAATCCCGATACATCTTATCGCCTCCGGGATGCATAGCGTATGGGCTGCTATGAGCTTCCTGAAGAATCCGCTGTCTCAACTCAACGTCCTTGGGCATACATACTTTCCCTTGAAAACACAAGACTTCCTCACCGCCCCAAATCAGTAACCCTCCGATTCACCATTCTCGCACTTGCAACCTCCGAGCACTCAAAACCTCATCTATCACCAAGCTCCTTAACTCCGATCAATCCAAGTCGGCTTTACTTGTAATTCACCAACAGACTCCGTCGTCGTATAGACTAAGGTGAGCAAATATCGACCTTAGATCTCGCTACCACCTTACGGCTCAATGCATCGCCTACTACGTTAGCCTTACCCGATGGTACTCAATCGAGCAGTCGTAGTCCTTCAACAACTCGATCCACCTTCGCTGCCTCAAATTCAAATCTTTCTAAGTCAAGAGGTACTTCAGACTCTTGTGATCCGTGTAGACTATTGACTTTTCCCCATACAAGTAATGCCTCCAAATCTTCAAGGCAAAAACCACTGCAGCCAACTCCAAGTCATGTGTCTGGATAGTTACCCTCATGAGGCCTTAATTGCCGAGACGCATAAGCGACCACCTTTCCATCTTGCATCAAAGACACACCCTAAGCCAAGATGTGATGCATCACAAGAGACCGTGAATTCCTTTCTGCCTCTCAGTTGAATCAACACCGAGCTTCAAATCGAATGTTCTTTAACTTGTCGAAACTTTCTTGCTATTTTTCAGACCACACAAACGGAACCCCTTTTCTCAACAACTTAGTCAGCGGCGCTGCAATCAAAGAGAAACCTTCCACAAACCTCCTGTAGTATCCTACCAAACCCAAAAAACTTTGAATCTCCGCAACCGACTTAGGTGGTTTCCAATCCAACACTGCTTCGATCTTCTGAGGATCCACCCTAATCCCCTCAGCCGACACCACATGACCCAAGAAAGTTACTTCCTTAAGCCAGAATTCGCACTTACTAAACTTAGCAAATAGTTGCTTCTCCCTCAAAATTTGTAGAACCACCCGTAGATGCGCATCATGCTCCTCCTCAGATTTCGAGTACACCAAAATGTCATCTATAAACACTACGATGAACCGATCTAAATACGGCTGAAACACCCGATTCATCATGTCTATGAATGCTGCCGGCGCATTGGTCAACCCGAATGGCATCACCAAAAACTCGTAATGCCCATATCGAGTACGAAACGCCGTTTTATGGATATCAGCCTCCTTGACCTTGAGTTGATGATACCCCGACCTAAGATCTATCTTAGAGAATACCGATGCACCCTTAAGCTGATCAAACAAGTCGTCTATCCTGGGCAACAGATACTCGTTTTTGATCGTCAACTTATTCAGCTGGCGGTAGTCTATACACATCCCCATAGTACCATCTTTCTTCTTAACAAAAAGCACAGGTGCTCCCCAAGGTGATACACTCGGCGGGATGAAACCTCTGTCCCAAAGAACTCCCGAATCGAGCCTTTAACTCCACCAATTCTTTCTTGCGCCATCCTATACGGGGCAATAGACACCGGCGCAGCTTCTTGGTAACAAGTCTATACTCGAACTCAACCTCGCGGTCGAGGCAAACACGGAAGTTCCTCTGGAAATACATCAAAGAATTCCCCACGGTTTGGACATTCTCTACAATTTGCATCCTTGGCTTCCAAAGCACAGACATGCACCATAAATGCCTCACAACCTTTCCTCACCATTTTCTCCGCCTTCAACGCAGATACCACATTGGATAGGTAATCTCTCCTATTACCTATCATCACCACCTCTTCGCCTTCTATTGTCTTCAACACCATGCGCTTAGCTGCGTAATCCAAACTGGCCTGGTACTTCACTAACCAATCCATCCCGAGAATCAGATCGAACTCCCTAAACGGTAGTTCCATCAAGTCAGCCAAAAACACGACCCCTTGAAGTTCTAGGGGTACATCCCTATATAATTTATTTACTTCTACAGAGTGACCTAGAGGGCTTATTACTGTCATCTCCCTAGAAGTAATCTCAAAGTCTAAGTTCATTGTTTCCGCTATGCTACTGGCAACATACGAGTGCGTCGAACCCACATCTATCAAAGCATTATAAGGTAGACCAAAGATTAAGAATGTACTAGTTATGACGTCCGGTGCGTCGCCCTCCTCTCGACTCCTTGCTGCGTAGACCAATCCAGGCTATCTCACCTCTGTACCACCTTTACCTCTGCCCGGTGCTCCACGGCCTCTACCAGAGCCATTACCTCCACTGGCTGAACCACGGCCCCTCTGTGGCTGCTGACCATCCCTCCTGATCTTTGTACGACTCTGATCCCCAGACTGCAGCCTAGCTGATCTCTGTGGACAATCCCTCACTCGATGTCCCATCGATCTACACTCGAAACATCCTCTGTTTCTAGTCCAACATTCCCCCGTGTGAGACTTCCCACATCGAGCACACCGTGGCGGCCACTGAGTAGCAGCAGTAGCAGGCCTCGTCGCTTGATTCGGCCCACCATACCTAGCCCTTTTCTACTGATTCCAGGCAGACCCTGATGACCCAGAACTCCTCTTATTCCAACCCTTATCTTGATTCCGCCTTACGGACTGTTTCACCTTCTCAGCAACTTTGGCCTTTTCCACTAAGACCGCAAACTCTCTTTCCTGCTGTGGGGCAATTAACATCTGCAACTCGTCTCTCAGCCCATCCTCAAATCTGACACAGTACTCATGCTCCGTGCCCACAATACCCCGTGCATGCCGACTCAGCCGAAGAAATTCTGCCTCATATTCCGATCATCGTTTTATTTCCTCAACCAAGTTCGGAATGCCTTCTTATTTGCATCGATGTAACTAGCCCCAATGTATTTCTTCCGATAGGTCGCTTAAAAAATCCCAAGTGATGTCGTCGACCATTGCTCCATCCCTAACCGTGAGCCACCATTGATACGACTCATCCCGGAGAAGAGATACTATACCCTTCAGCTTCTCCTCAGCCGAGAAGTCCAGGTCATCCATGATGCGTTTCGTCGCCTCCAACCAATATTCTGCCGTACTAGGTGCCACACCGGATACACCTTTGAATACCTCTGCACCATTAGCCCTGAGTCGCTCGGACACATATTTCTGAGCTCCTGCTCTGACGCCTGCACTCGCAACCCTTTCTAGCACCCGCAACATCGCCTGTGACACTGCCTCATCACCACCCGTCTGATCCTAAAATTCTGCGCCCACAGCTGGCGGCGGTGGTACCTCATTTTCTAACCCATGTCTAGACCCGACCGGTTTCGAAACCGTCATCCTACCCCTACCTCGTCCACGTGTATTACGCTCACGTCCACGTGCACTCATGACTACCGTTATGAACTGATCTGACTACAAGTTTTATGCATTAGACTTTATTCCACTGTTTATTAAAGCACAGTCTTATGAGAAGTTTAATACAGGGATTGTTTCGCAAGTTCATACCATCCTACAGTTCAGATCTCTAAAGTAGTTCCTACTACTATTTAGTCATGCCCATATTATCATAATCATAACATCATAAGCAACAATTTGGGATACTTACCTGGGTGGATCGGTGCCGGAGACTCGGTGCCATGCATTCCCAACCATCCTTTTTCCCATAAAGCCTTTCATAATACATTTTAAGACATTTTTGGGCCTCGAGCCCACAGCCGAGCTGTTGAACCTGGCTCTGATACCAAAATTGTAACACCCTAAACTCGTTCAATATACTACGACCGAATCTGGCATGTTACGGAGTGAAAACGTTTTGAGTAAAACAAGTTTGCCGATTTATTTCTATTGAAAACTCCTTTACCGTTTAAAAGGTTAGAAAATCCCGTGTAGAGTATAGTTGAAATCGTTTTTGGTTGCTTTAAAACCCGGAAAAACCCTCTTTTTTTGAAAATCCATTTGTTGTTTATAGTTTTGGAATACCTTTCGATACTTGTTAAAATCCAAATGAGTTAAGCATAGTCGAGTTAAGAGCCATTTGTGTTTGGAGTTGTTTAAGGAATTAAATTTGAAAACGTTGCTTTTTATCGGTTATTTAAGCAAATCAAACTATTAAGCACACGCATAATCTAATCAAAATAAAAGCAAGTATATAAAAAAAACCCAAAATAATTCTCAGCGGCCTTATTACAAAACCAAAACCAAATTTAAAGTAAATAAATAAAAATCAAAATTTTAATTTAAAGTCAAAACCCAAAAATAAGTTGCATGGCCACCTCGAGTCCTCCCCGGCTCCAAATTTGCGATCTAAGCCTCATCTACAAAATATAGGGGAAGGGGTGAGTCACCGAGACTCAGTGTATAAATCCCCAACCCGATAGAATAGCACTTACACAAGTCATTAATAAAACATGCAAATCATGCAACCCCATAACCTAACCATCCGATCTCCTTTATCTACCCCGTGTGGTCAAAACCACTGGTGACCGAAGTCACAAATATATAAGTGTGGTCAAAACCACTGGTGACCGTAGTCACAAATCAAGTGATGGGGCCAACCTATCGTGTGGTCAAAACCACTGATGACAATCCCGTAATCAATATGTGGGGCCAACCCACTGTGGTACCAAACCACTGGGACAAGTCACAATATCCATATGTGGTCAAAACCACTGGTGGTCAAAACCATTGGGACTTAGTCACAAATAATAGTATCAAGACGGGGCCAACCCGTCGTGTGGTCAAAACCACTGGTGACAGTCCAAATAATTCTTCCCTCTCCCCTCAACAATCCCACCATCATGTCCATATCAATCATGGCATAATAACGTATGATGATGCAAATAACACATGGCATAGCATTAAACAATAACATGATAGCATATATCGGGATCCATAATCAGGGGACTTACCCGGAGTCCACGCTCATGCCCACAAGGCATAACTACCGGTTTCAATGGCTATTAATAGTAACATAATAAACATATCATACTAACGAAGTGTGTAAGCGTTACACACCTGACTATTCGTAGATCTAAGCGAAATCCTGAAACTACGGGAAACTAACGAGATCCCGAAACGTTTGCCTTCCCCCCTTTCCTACAATCGGCCAACACTTTGTTAGTAACCAAAAGCCTATTCGGCTCAACTAGAAATCCCGAAAGATATGTCGCATGAAGGTAACACCTACCTTAATGTCGATTTTGTTTCCAACCAAATCCTGAAACTATGTGATGAACCTCCCTTGCAATTGGCCAAGCCCTAGCATTCAAACACGATTAGCCTTCGGCTTTGAAAGAATATGAAACAGATCCCAAAACGTTAGAACCCTTACCTAGATCGCTTAGCCAAATCCCGAAGATCCACTGTATTCGGCTACACTCCTCCCTACAATCGGCTTTAACACATCATTAGAAATCTAAAAGCCATTCGGCCATAGCATGAATCCCGAAACCAAAAGAGTTTGTCGCCCCCTTACCTTAATGACTGATTCGGCCACCAACCACCAAAGATCGGCACACCCTATTGGTGTTAAGGGTTTCGGCAAGAGATTCGACTATGGGTCAAAAAGGAACAGCTAGATTTGGCACTTCCGTGGAGAAAGGTTTTGGCTTTTGAACATGGTAAAGATGGAGAAGAAAGATGAACCAAGATTCGGCTTATGTGAAGGATTGATTTCGGGAAAAGATGGAGAAGAGAAGTGAAATAAGAAGGGATAGATTCGGCAATGGATTTGAGAGAAGAGAAAGATGAAATAGAAAGAAATGGAGAAGAGAATGGCTAACAATGAATGAACCCAAAGGTAAAGAGAAGAAAAGGAGAGAATTGAGTGTCGGCTCTTCAAAGGGAGTTGCAAAATTGGTTCGGCCAAATGCCCAAGCTGCCAAAAGAGAAATGAGAGAGAGAAAAAGAACACTTTGAGGTTCGGTTTTGACACTAAATGAAAAAGAGAAAGACTCCCAAAGCTAGCCAAACATGCACCCTTACTTGGCCATTGAAATTTGGCACCCCCTAGCTTCCCAATCCGATTACACCTCCTTCCCTAAAGTCCCTAATTCGGCCAACTCCTTCAAATGAGTTTGAAAAGATTCAAACTCCTAAATTTCCTCCCCTACATCAGTTCAAATCCGTTTGACCCCTTCCATCCTTATCTTCCAGAGTCCATCCTGAGCACTCCTCTTCCCTACTTCTGGCGTGAAAAGTAATAAGCAGAAAGGGATTTCTGCAGCTCGAACCCAAGCACTCCTTCCCTGCATGTGGCGTCACCCTCCTGGCACCTTAGTGGCGCCTCCTTTGCAACTTGCTCACTTGTTCCTTTGTGTCACAACCCTCCACTAATTTCTTTTAACTCCCAACTTCCTTAGATCCCTCATCCTAAGCACTAAAACAAAAATTTTTAGCCATGACCCAGGCCTAACCCGAGGTGTAACATCCCGAAATTGGGCCTAGTAGGATTGGGCCTTGAGCTTTAGGAAAAATTTGAGTATTATTTTTGTGTTGGCTCGGGTAGGAATTTTGTGTGTTAGCATAGTCTTGTGAAGGCTTGATTTTATTTAGGAAGTTAGATAATTTTTAGTATGGTTTATTTAATGAAGTGGATTAAGTGAGCTTAGCACTTAAGTTAATTTAAGTGTTAAATTCTAACACATGAGGAGTTAGTGGCATAGTGGATAAGGAGCTTGAAAGGTTACTTGAGGGAAGTGGTTCGAGTTGCTTGGAAAGCATTTTGAAGACTTTATTTTTGTATCCTAGCATTGATGGACGGTCAAACTCTAATTATGATAGGTTGGACCTTAAGTTTTTGGTAAGTTGAATTTTGGTTTAAGGAAAGCTTGAAATAGGGATAAGAATCTTAAAGTTGTTAAGGAAGGTTTAGGGGACAAAAGGCTTGAAGAGTGGATGATGTTTTGGAAGCTTTTCCATGGTCATTTGACCATGAACCTAGACGGCATAAGGGGCTAAGGGGGTTGGTTTAATTGGGACGGAGATTAAGGGGTTGATAGGGAAGAATTGAGGAGGAAAAAGGGGATTGTGTTGGCTAATGTGTTGACCGAATATGGTATGGATTAGGAGGTGTTAGTTGACCAAAAGTTGTCAATTTGTGCATCTTTTCCTTTGTCCAAATATTTTCTCTTAGCCAAAATTGTCAATTGGCATTTGGTAAAAACTTTGCTTTGTTTTGGCCATTACATTTTTGACCAAATTGGTATTTTTTTATTTCTTCTTTTCCTCTCAAGTTTTACTCTCTTTTGGTACCAAAACATTGCTACTTTTGAAGACATTTATCATTTCTTTTCTTTCTCTCTAGTGCCGAATTCATTCTATCACCAAAAGCATTTCTCATATTTTCGTTTTTCTTTTTCATTCTCTTTCTCTCTTCTCTTTCTTTCTCATAGCCAAACTATCCTATACTTTTCACCATTTTTCTTTCTTTTCTTTTTGTTAAAAACCAAACCATCATATTTGAAACTACCATCTTTTCTCTTCTTTTGTTAAAGCCGAAATCACCATTTCTCTTCTTTTTAATTGTTAAAGTCGAATCTTTTTATAGTTCAAGTAAGGGTAAATCAATCTCCGTATTTCTGGTAAGGATTATCTATCAATCGCTTTCTTTATTTTCCTTTAGATTAACTGATTTTAGGAATCTAATCCTCTTACTCCTTCGTGGCCAAATCTTTGAAGGAGGATTTCGGGCTTCTTGTAGTTGACGATTAGGGAGAGATCGTTCGGGTTTCGAATAATCCAAGGTAAGGAGATGATGATATTCGCCAAGGGCCATATCTTGTAATGATAATCGATTTCTAATATAGTGTTATGTAGGTGCTATCGACGTTGTAGGCAAGGGTCGAAATCAAGTATTATATCGCTTTTACGTGTTTGCAAGGTGTGTAACTTATGCTAAACTTCTAATAGATCAATAGCTTTATTGATAAAAATGTGTTTATAAAGAAATATAAATGTTTATGGCTTCGGGTACCATTCAATGGTACGGTGAATTGAGGTATGTTATTCCTTCAGACTATGTATGATTCTAATATGAAACATATTCGATATTTGATTATGATTTTGATATAATGTACAAGGCATAATATTTACATCGCTAATAATGCTATATGCATAATATGAAATGTGTCCGATACCGATATGATAATGGGGCATATGGCATGATAATGAAATAATATGTTATTGCATGGGCATATGGGTAATATTGAAAGGGGAAGTGTTCCCGTGGTTTTTACCACATTATCCGTGACTTCGGTCACGATATTATGAATCCGGCGACTTCGGTCACGATATTATGAATCCGTGACTCTGTCACAATTATCCGTGGCTATGCCACGATTATAAGGGCGATGTGCATGTTGATCGCAGCAACGCGCTTCGATGGTGTGTAGCGGATGGAGGGTCGATTTAGTAATCCCCACGGTGTGATTGGTAGGTACGGGTGGTGTGTAGCGGATGGATATCTAAGTTGGTTTCGGGATTGCATTTCATTTTATATGTACATGTGATTATCTGATTTGCTATATTATGGGCTTATGGCTAAATGTGATTTAAATGGGCTTTATTGCTATGATCGATTGGGTTTTTAGTGTACTGTTACACATTGAGTCTGTTGACTCACCCTTCAAAGGGGATATATTTTCAGGTGATTCGTGAGATCGCAGATGTGGAGCCGGATGAACTCGAGGAGGCCATGCAATAAAATTTGATTTTACAAGAACTTCCATTTGGGTACCTTATTATATTTTAATTTGGGTTTTCATATTTTATAGATTTGTAATAAGGCCTCTTTAATTATGGTTTTGGATTATTTATATGCTTTGGGATTTATTCTAAACATGTTTAAGTAAATCACTTGATTAATTTAATAATTGAGCTAAAGTTTTCTAAACTATAAAAACGCTATGGTATTTTATCTTACCATCAGGTAATCTAAATTGTTGATAATAAAATTATAAATTAAGTGTTTTCTACAACTTAAATGATTTCCAAAATTTTAAGTTTCTACATTCAAATGCAAACGGTTTCAAAGTATTAATTCGAGTTTTCTTAAAATGAAACAAATGTTTTCTAACCTATGATTTATCCACTTAGTTTAAAAGTTTTATTTATGGATTTTCAAAATAAATTTCCAGTTTTTAACTTATTAAACATCTGATTTCTACAAATATAGTATTACAAAGAAATTTTCACTAATATTTAATCGCTATCTCAATTTTCTTTGAAACGTTTTTCTTCATAGCATGCCAAATTCGGTCGTGGCGTATTGACCGGGTTTGGGGTGTTACACGAGGTCATGCCTAGACCCCCAAAACATGCTAAACTAGCACAGTAGGCATATCGACACATGCAAACACACAGAGACCCCGATTTAAGGATATTATAGTTCACTTGCCTCAATCGTTGTTATAGTTAATTCCAGGATTGATCATTATAAATTTAAAACTCTGAAATACAACGATCAAGTTTTTGGCGCCGTTGCCGGGGTGAATGACCCCTCCAACATATCGTTCATCCAACTCAAGGATTTCATCCATAATTCAGGGAGTTTCACTTATCCCCATATCTTCTGATCTGAACATTATATTTATATTATCTATCTTTGTACATTGAGGGCAATGTACATCTTAAGTGTGGGTGGTGAATATTAGTCGTGCCTAACTTTTTGCATTGTTCTCAAATCCCTGAATTTAGTCTTGTTTTTAAGTAATTTCCTCATATTACTAATTAAGAAGAAATTTCTGATGATTTATGATTTTTATTGATATGTTTTAGATTAAGTCATTGATAATTGTGCATTGATAATTAAATTTTAAGATACTAAAGAATCAAGCATGATAAGTCCATTTTTTTTCAATTAAAATTTGCTAGGTTGTCGAACTGAATTTAAATATTACTTTAAAGTTTGAAATTTACGAGGTTGATGTCAAAAATACCCATAATTTTTGTGAGTTTTTGAGCCTTATAGAGCATATATTCTTTTTCATGCTCACTTTATTGATTATGAGTATGTCAACATTGATTTGTTATTCTAGAACTTGCCTCGTTTATACATATCGAGACCACACCTATGATTTGATATACAGAGATGATTAAGGCACCTAGGTTTTAACGCACTAACTCAATTAAAAGCCTACCTTCACAATTAACCCCTAGTGAACCCCTTTTAATCCTAACAACCCTTTTTATTGACATGACCACTAATATTAACCCAAAACCCTTTGTATTTGTTATCACCATTCTTTTTCGACTTCTCTTATATCGAGATTTGATTTGATTAAGCTACCTAATTATTTCATCTTAGTATATGAATAGATGTATTATATATATAAAAAAAATATTCAGTATTAGTACGATGAAAGGCGGGCTTGTACAGTTAAAGTCTATTTATTAAAGAAGAAGCTCATATTATTAGTTTAAAGTTTCAATCCATTATGTAATTATTCAGTTTATTGTTTCTAGTTAGGTAATTTATCAATTCAATCTCTTCAGCCTCTATCCACACCTTAACCCTAGCCCCGTTACAACCCTGACAAAGACCTTTTGATTTGTACATCATCTCATATTACAGTGGTGGAGATTTGATTTTCAGGCAAGCCTGTGGGATTAACTTTTCATGTTCGACTTTTGAGCGCTTTTTCCTGAACCTTAAACACTTTGAGTGGTTGGAGTGAATCTCTAGTGAGGATGTCAATCTTTGTCAGTGTTGAATTAAAGGTAATTATGTAGATAATGGGAGACGCCTATATTTTCGAGCTACAAATCTATGACTTACATTGTTTGAATCCTTAGGACTCTTTGAATTGAATTATCCATGTATAAATTATCTATGAATTATGATGAAACATTGTTGATAGGAATTATGAATTATAGAAAGTTCGTTTTAATTGTAAGTTGAGAATTTTGCTTGAGGACAAGCAAAAGCTTAAGTGTGGGGGTATTTGATAAACCGAAATAGTAACATATTTTAATCCCACATTTAGCATACTTTTGGATGATTTATCCCTTGATTTATGTAAAAAGGTGCTCTTAATCCTTTCTTTTCATGTCTTATACTCAGGAAAGCACCCAAGAATAAAAGGAACGAGAAACGAGCTCAAAACAGACCAAAATGGGCCAAAGAAGAAATCGACACGGCCTAGACTAAAGCCCACACGGTCGTGCCTCCTAAATATAATAGAACACGGCCTGAAGTTGATCTACACGGCCGTGCCTCACTAACGGAGTCCAACACGGCCTGGCCACGATTCACACGGGCGTGTGCCATGGCCGTGCCCCTGCCGTGGAGGAGAGTAATTTCACTCGGAAAAGGATACTTAGGGGCAAAGAAACCTATTTCAAAAGCCTATATAAAGTCCCTAACTATAACCTAAAAGGTGGCAGTTAGCTAGGCCAAGGAGCCGAGCCGAAAAGGTCAGATTTGTGGGAAACTCTCAAGGGATAGCCAGTTGATTCATCTCTAGAAGCCAGAATTATACTCAAGACGGAGGGACTCTCCTTCAATTCCTTCAGGGATTTTTAGGGATTTCTTATGTTTTGTTTTATCTTTTCTTCTGAGATGTTTTCTTTTATTGTTATGAACTAAACCCTCAGATACTGAGGGGGGATGAAACTTAGATGAATCTTGTTATCATTTACTGAACTATATGATAAATATTTGACTTGTTCTTAATTATGTGTTCTTAATTCTTGTGTTGATATTTTCGGGATATTGATCCAAGTTTGATGTGCTTAGGTGGAGGAGTAAAAGTCCCTGCCTAAGAGTAGATCTAGCATGGTTAAGCGGAGTTGATCACACGCCTAGAGATAGGGTGACGAGATTTTGCCAGATTAGGGTGAAACCTAATATGGGAGTCTATAGATCGATTTACTGCTATTCTAGGGGTTTTCATTAGAAAGAGATTTCAATTAATCAACCTAGGATTAGACGTTATTCGCCTCGAGAGAGGGTTTAATATAAATTAAGGAGTCCTACGGATCAAGTCAAGTGAATAAATCGTCTGGTTCAATGTTAGATGACAAGTGAAGTCTAGGTGGATTCTTTCTATGGGTATCGTCTTAATCAACTGAGTTTTTCCCAAGTATTTCCCCAATTCATTCTTTTTGTATTTGTGTCTTTAGCTTAGTAATTAGTTAATTTAGATTAATAAACAACTTCACTTATTTTAGGCTAAATAATAAAAAGAAAGTTAGCATTAGTACTTTTAGTTCCTTTGGGTTCGATAATCCGGTCTTGCCTAAGCTATACTACTGTTCGATAGGTGCACTTGCCTCAATCGTTGTTATGGTTAATTCCAGGATCGATCATTATAAATTTAAAACTCTGAAATACAACGATCAAGTTTTTGGCGCCGTTGCCGGGGTGAATGACCCCTCCAACATATCGTTCATCCAACTCAAGGATTTCATCCATAATTCAGGGAGTTTCACTTATCCCCATATCTTCTGATCTGAACATTGTATTTATATTATCTATCTTTGTACATTGAGGGCAATGTACATCTTAAGTGTGGGTGGTGAATATTAGACGTGCCTAACTTTTTACATTATTCTCAAATCCCTGAATTTAGTCTTGTTTTTAAGTAATTTCCTCATATTACTAATTAAGAAGAAATATCTGATGATTTATGATTTTTATTGATATGTTTTAGATTAAGTCATTGATAATTGTGCATTGATAATTAAATTTTAAGATACTAAAGAATCAAGCATGATAAGTCCATTTTTTATTCAATTAAAATTTGCTAGGTTGTCGAACTGAATTTAAATATTACTTTAAAGTTTAAAATTTACGAGGTTGATGTCAAAAATACCCATAATTTTTGTGAGTTTTTGAGCCTTATAGAGCATATATTCTTTTTCATGCTCACTTTATTGATTATGAGTATGTCAACATTGATTTGTTATTCTAGAACTTGCCTCGTTTATACATATCGAGACCACACCTATGATTTGATATACAGAGATTATTAAGGCACCTAGGTTTTAACCCACTAACTCCATTAAAAGCCTACCTTCACAATTAACCCCTAGTGAACCCCTTATAATCCTAACAACCCTTTTTATTGACATAACCACTAATATTAACCCAAAACCCTTTGTATTTGTTATCACCATTCTTTTTTGACTTCCCTTATATCGAGATTTGATTTGATTAAGCTACCTAATTATTTCATCTTAGTATATGAATAGATGTATTATATATATAAAAAAAATATTCAGTATTAGTACGATGAAAGGCGAGCTTGTAAAGTTAAAGTCTATTTATTAAAGAAGAAGCTCGTATTATTAGTTTAAAGTTTCAATCCATTATGTAATTATTCAGTTTAGTGTTTCTAGTTAGGTAATTTATCAATTCAATCTCGATACTAACCTTCTAATTCAGCCTCTATCCACACCTTAACCCTAGCCCCGTTACAACCCTGACAAAGACCTTTTGATTTGTACATCATCTCATATTATAGTGGTGGAGATTTGATTTTCAGGCAAGCCTATGGGATTAACTTTTCATGTTCGACTTTTGAGTGCTTTTTCCTGAACCTTAAACACTTTGAGTGGTTTGAGTGAATCTCTATTGAGGATGTCAATCTTTGTCGGTTTTGAATTAAAGGTAATTATTTAGATAAGGGGAGACGCCTATATTTTCGAGCTACAAATCTATGACTTACATTGTTTGAATCCTTAGGACTCTTTGAATTGAATTATCCATGTATAAATTATCTATGAATTATGATGAAACATTTTTGATAGGAATTATGAATTATAGAAAGTTCGTTTTAATTGTAAGTTGAGAATTTTGCTTGAGGACAAGCAAAAGCTTAAGTGTGGGGGTATTTGATAAACCGAAATAGTAACATATTTTAATCCCACATTTAGCATACTTTTGGATGATTTATCCCTTGATTTATGTAAAAAGGTGCTCTTAATCCTTTCTTTTCATGTCTTATACTCAGGAAAGCACCCAAGAATAAAAGGAACGAGAAACAGGCTCAAAATGGACCAAAATGGGCCAAAGAGGAAATCGACACGGCCTGAACTAAAGCCCACACGGTCGTGCCTCCTAAATATACTAGAACATGGCTTGAAGTCAATCTACATGGCCGTGCCTCACTAACGGAGTCCAACACGGCCTGGCCACGATTAACACGGGCGTGTGCCATGGCCGTGCCCCTGCCGTGGAGGAGAGTAATTTCACTCGGAAAAGGATACTTAGGGGCAAAGAAACCTATTTCAAAAGCTTATATAAAGACCCTAAGTATAACCTAAAGGGGGCGGTTAGCTAGGCCAAGGAGCCGAGCCCGAGCCGAAAAGGTCGATTTGTGGGAAACTCTCAAGGGATAGCCAGTTGATCCATCTCCGTGGTTTGGACTTCTACTCAAGACGGAGGATCTCTCATTCAATTCCTTCAGGAGTTTTAGGGATTTCTTATGTTTTGTTTTATCTTTTCTTCCGAGATGTTTTTCTTTATTATTATGAACTAAACCCTTCAGATACCTGAAGGGGGATGAAACCTAGATGAATCTTGTTATTGTTTTCTGAACTATATGATAAATACTTGATTTGTTCTTGATTATGTGTGCTTAATTCTTGTGTTGATATTTTGCGGATATTAATTCAAGTTGAATGTGCTTAGATGGTGGAGCAAAAGTCCCTGCTTAAGAGTAGATCTAGCATAATGAAGCGGAGTTGATCGCGCGCCTTAAGATAGGGTGACGAGATTTTGCCGGATTAGGGTGAAACCTAATATGGGAGTCCATAGATCGATTTACTGCTATTCTAGGGGTTTTAATTAGAAAGAGATTTCAATTAATCAACCTAGGATTAGACGTTATTCGCCTCGAGAGAGGGTTTAATATAAATTAGGGAGTCCTACGGGTCAAGTCAAGTGAATAAATCGTCTGGTTTAGTGTTAGATAACAAGTGAAGTCTAGGTGGATTCTTCCTATGGGTATCATCTTAATCAACTGAGTTTTTCCCAAGTATTTCCCCAATTCATTCTTTTTGTCTTTGTGTCTTTAGCTTAGTAATTAGTTAATTTAAATTAATAAACAACTTCACTTATTTTAGGCTAAATAATAGAAAGAAAGTTAGTATTAGTACTTTTAGTTCCTTTGGGTTCGACAATCCGGTCTTGCCTAAGCTATACTACTGTTCGATAGGTGCACTTGCCTCAATCGTTGTTATAGTTAGTTCCAGGATCGATCATTATAAATTTAAAACTCTGAAATACAATGATCTGTTGTCTTAGTTAGTTTCCAGGTTCGATCATTCTCATTATTTAAATTTTTAAAACTCTGACACACGATCAAAAGGTAAGTCTAGCTTAGGACTTTAAACAAGCGCTTCACGGGAGGCATCCCGAGCACTAACACCTTTTATTTTCATATATTTGATTTTTAGTACCTAACTAAAGACTAACCAAAGTAAATAAAGCATAGGTTTCCATGCCACACGACCTTGCACACGGGCGTGGCTGTGGCCGTGTGGGCATCACGGATTTACACACTGGCATGGCAGAGGTCATACGAGCCAAGGACGAAAAATCCCCAGACCACGGACGACTATAAATTGCCACGGCCGTGCGGTAGGGTCGTGGCCGACACTGAGGAAGTCACACGGGTATGAGACACGCCCGTGCTTTGAGGCCGTGGCCGACACTGAGAAAGAGACATGGGCGTGGAGACCTCTACACAGGCATGGGAGAAACGAACGAGCCACCACACGGCCGTGCGATACGGCCGTGTGATGCAACACGCCCACGACACACGAGCGTGGGGATGTACCAGATCTGAAACCTATATTTAAAAAAAAAATCCCTCTCTCTTTCCCACCTACTCCCCATTCCCTTTGTTCTATACCTTTTCATACTTCCCCTTTCCATTTCCTCTCATTCTCCTATCCCAAACTCTCCATTTTCATCTTACCCATGTCAAAGAAGCAGAAGGACCCTAGCATAGTCTCCCCGTGCGAGAATGATCTACATAAGTTCATGCCGGCCGCTTCATTTACTCGCCAAGCCAAGGACATTTGAGTCCATTTATTTTACCTATGTCTTTTCTATTCTCCTTTATTTTCCTTCTCTTTATCTTTCTTGTCCTTAAATACATAATTAGTTTATTTTGAGTTTTTCTTATTATTTCTTGGTTTTTTCTTCACGAGCTACCCAATTTCTTCATCTAGCGCAGCGATTGTGGGCAGCCACCATACCACCACCAGAGACGCCTCCTCCAACTTATCTTTCACCTCCGAATCAAGTTTTCACGCTTCCAACTCAAGGAACCCATCCTAAATTTAGGAAGTTTCACTTCTCCCCCTATACTTTGATTTTCCGTATCTATATCTATCTTTGTACGTTGAGGGCAATGTACATCTAAAGTGTGGGGGGGTGAATCTCAAAAGTGCCTAACTTTTTTTCATTATTCTCAAATCCCTAAATTATGTCTTGTTTTTAAGTAATTTTCTCATATTACTGTTAGAATAAAACTTCCTTTGATTTATGATTTTCATTGATATGTTTTGGATTAAGTCACAGCTAATTGTGCAGTGATGATTTAAACTTTAGGAGAATAGAGAATCAAGCATGATGAGTCTATTTTCAAAAATTTTGTTAGGTTGTCTACCTGAATCTAATTATTACTTTGAAGTTTGAAATTTACAAGGTTGACATCAAAAGCCCATAATTTTTCTGAGATATTGAGCCTTTTAGAGCATACATTTTTTGTGCTCAGTTTATTGATTATGAGTGTGTCAATATTGATTTGTTATTCTAGAACTTGCTTCGATTATACATGTCGAGACCACACCTTTGATTTGATATACTAAGATAATGAAGGCACCTAGGTTTTAACCCACTTACTCCACTAAAAGCCTACCCTCACAATTAACCCCTAGTGAACCCCTTTGATCCTAACAACCCTTTTTTTTTGACTCACCCATTAATATTAACTCAAAACCCACTTTGTATTTGTTATCGCCATTTCTCTTGACTACCCTTATATCGAGATTTGATTTGATCGGTTACTTAACTATGTCCTTTATTTGAGTTATCAAATTCTATATTATTGTACTTGATTTGTTCTAAAAAAAACGAAGTATATTCATTATTAGTTCTATGTTATTTGAGCTTAAACTGTTAATTTCATTATTGTTAGAAGAAGCTCATGTTATTAGTATTAAGTTTTTAATTGATGTAATTATTCAGTATTAGTCCAACTTTCTAGTTAGGTAATTTGTCGATTCAGTCTCGATACTAACCCTCTAATTCAAGCCTTTATCCACACCTTTAACCCAAGCCCCGTTACAACCCTTTTTAAAGACCTTTTGATTTGTGTATCATCTCATATTATAGTGGTGGAGATTCGATTTTCATGCAAGCCTATGAGATTAACTTTTCATGTTCGACTTCTGAGTGCTTATTTTTGAACCTTAAACACTTTGAGTGATTTGAGTGAACCTTTAGTGAGGATGTCAATTTTTGTCAATTTTGAATTAAAGGTAATTATTTAGGTAAGGGGAAACACCTATTTTTCATACTATAAAAACTATGACTTTGACTGTTTGAATCTTTAGGAACCTTCTGGTTAAATCATCAATGTATGAATTACCTAGGAATTATGATGAAACATATTTGATGAAGATTATGAATTAAGGGGAGTTAATTTTAATTGTGAGTTGAGAATTTTACTTGAGGACAAGCAAAAGATTAAGTGTGGGGGTATTTGATAAACCGTAATTTATACATATTTTAATCCCACATTTAGCATACTTTTTGGATGATTTATCCTTTGACTTATAGAAATTTGATGCTCCTAATCCTTTAATTTCATGTTTTATACTTAGGAAAGCATAGGAGGATGAAAAGAACGAGAAATGGGCTAAAAACGAACCAAATGGGCCAAAGTAAGAAATCAACAGGGCCTGAGCCCAAGCCACACGGCCGTGCCCCTTTAGCAGGCTCGACCACGGCCTGGATTCGACTCATACGGGCGTGTTGCACGGGCGTGTCCCTGCCGTGGCAAAGAGGAATTTCACTCGGAATAAGGTACTTAGAGGAAAAGAAAAATGTTCCAAAAGCCTATATAAACACCCTAAAGGCCAACCTTGAGGGGGTCGACAAAAGCCTTCTATCAGGGGCATCCAGCTAGGCTAAGGAGCCAAGCCAGAGAGGTCAGAATTGTGGGATTTACTCGAAGAAAGCCAGTTGATTCATCTCAAGAAGCCGAAATCATACTCAAGATGGAGGATCTCTCCTTCAATTCCTTCAGGGGGTTTTAGGGTTTTCTTATGTTTTGTTTTATCTTTTCTTCTGAGATGTATTCTTTTGTGATTATGAACTAAACCCCTCAGATACCTGAGGGGGATGAAACCTAAGACGGATCTTGTTATTGTTTTCTGAACTATATGATAAATACTTGATTTGTTCTTAATTATGTGTTCTTAATTCTTGTTTTGATATTTCAGGATATTGATTCAAGTATTAATGTTCTTAGGCAGAGGAGGAATAGACCCTGTCTAAGAGTTGATCTAGCATAGTTAAGCGGAGTTGATCGCAACCCTAGAGATAGGATGACGAAAATCTGCCGGATTAAGGTCAAACCTAATATGGGAGTCCATAGATCGAGTTAATGAAATCCTAGGGGTTTTAATTAGAAAGAGATTTCAATTAATCAACCTAGGGTTAGACGTTAGTAGCCTCGAGAGAGGTATTAATATAAATTAGGAATCCTACGGATCGAGTCAAGTGAATAAATCTTCCGTTCGAGTTATATAACAAGTGAAGTCTAGGTGGATTCCTCCTTGGGTATTGTCTTAATTAATTGGTTTTTCCCACAAGTATTTCCCCAATTCATTCTCTTTGTCTTAGCGTCTTTAGCTTAGTAGTTAGTTAATTTTAGATTTAATAACAATTCCCTTAATTCTTAGGCTAAATAATAAAAAGAAAGTCAGTATTAGTACTTTTGGTTCCTTTGGTTTTAACAATCCGGTCTTGCCACTAAGCTATACTACTGTTCGATCGGTGCACTTGTCTCAATCGTGGTGATAGTTAGTTTTTAGGCTAGATCATTTATTATATAAATATTAAGACTATCGATACCAACGATCAACCACCAAACTCACAAGTTAGTAAGTTCATACAAAATATATATATAAGTTCAACCATATCATAAGTAAATTTCCATGTACATACCTTTCATCACATACTTATTTAGTTCCCTTCAATTCATTTGTATTCATTAAATTCACCTATTTTCATAAGATTATGAACAATTATCCATTTGTATACATGCCTTGCCATTAACCTTTACTTACTCGTTGAACCATTTAGAATTACATTGGATACTTGGGAATGCTTACACATAGTGTGCCTTTCTAGATAACCGTAACATTTCCTTTTTAATAATGCTCACACGAGCTGTGAAATGGGCTGCTCACATGAGCTGTGGGTCATAATGTTAGCTACATGATGCTGCTCACATGAGTTGTGGGTTGGAATGTTAGCTACACGATGCTGCTCACACGAGTTGTGGAGAATCCATACAAAATGTAAGACCTTAGCCATCGGTAGGACATTCAGGACCAGCACCCCAAACAAGAAATCCCTAATGACATGTCATTTGTATCCTAAGAAATATTAAGGTTCAAACGGGACCTTTGCATATATTTAAATACTTTAATATAATTATATTGTACCATTCCACACATGCTTCATGAAATATAATTTTTCTCAACTGCCAACTTAAAATATTCCAATGATACAAGTTAATCCACTATATCAATTATCGAATAAACTACAAATCAAGATTAAAATCACATAATTACTTATAATAACTCTTTTAAAACATCACATGACAATGTTAATCTCTATACGAACTTATCTCAATCACCACAGTTGTTACAACTAGCTGAAAGTTAATCTGAGACTTTCGTCTTACCCCGATTCAAGTCCGATAGATTCTTTTCTTGATCTAAATAATAATTTAACTCAATTATTATAATTCGAACATTCTAACAAGTAGTTTTATACAATTAAACCCTTCCATCATAAATTTATAAATTTACCCCCAATACTTTAACTTTCTTACAATTTAGTCCCTAATTTCTTAACTTGCAATTTCACCATTTTTCTAACTAAAACGTGCTAGTCGATTTTACTAGGGGTCCTTTACAGCCCATATCTTTCATTATTTCACATTAGCCTCGAGGAATTTTACACTTTTAATAATTTAATCCTTAACCCTAAATTCATAAAAAAATCACTTAATAAAACATGTTCATTTAACAACTAACTTTAATTATCTATCAATTAACTTCACAAATTCATCAATTTCATTCATAGGATATCCCTTAACCTTTAACAGTTTTGCAAATTAACCCCTGGGCTAAGTAGTTTAAGCTAAAACGAGTTTAAAAACATAAAAATCATTAAAAACGAGACTCAAAATCTTACCATGCATGAGCAAAACCACAACCGAAAGTTTCCTCCTTCTTAACAATGGTGTTCGGCTAAGAAAGAAAAGAACATTGATGAAGATGACTTTTGTTTCATCTTTATTATTAATTTTAACTTAACTTATTTAATTACTAATCTAACCTTTAAAATCTATTAAAATCACACAAAAACCTCTCCATCACAATCCACTACCTTAACATATGTTTTAATTACCATCTAAGTACCCTAGATTAAAATTTCATACCCATTTAACCCTTTTAGATAATAGAATTCAACTTTGGCATCATTTACAATTTAGTCTTTTTTACCTAATTAACCATTTAAACTTCAAAATTTCTTATCAAAAAATTAAAACTACCTTAAATTAACCCTATAAACATTAAATAAATATTAAAATAATAACTCACTTGTCGGAGTCGTGGTCTCGAAACCACAATTTCCTACACCACTAAAATTGGGTTGTTACAACTCTCCCCTCTAAAAGAATTTTCGTCCCCGAAAATCTTACTAAAAAATAGGTTCGAGTATTACAGTTTCATAGCTTTTTCTGGTTCCCAGGTAGCTTCCTCGACCCCATGGTGATGCTAGAGAACTTTAACCAAATCTATATGCTTATTCCTTAATTCTTTAACTTCCCGAGCTACAATTCTAACCTGTTCTTCACTATATGACATATCTGGCTAAATTTTTACATGAACAGGCGAAATCACATGTGAAGGGTTAGATTGATACCGTCGTAACATCGATACGTGAAACACGATGTAAATTTTCTCTAATTTAGATGGAAAAGCTAAACAGTAAGCTACTGGACCAATTCTCTCGATGATCTCATATGGCCCGATGAATCGTGGACTAAGCTTTTCATTTTTGGCCAAACGAAGAACTTTTCTCTAAGGCAACACTTTTAAGAACACTCTATCACCAATTTGAAATTCAATATCTTTTATTTTCAAATTCACATAAGATTTCTGATGATCAGAATCAACTTTCAAATAATCACAAATGACTTTGACTTTTTCTTTAGTTTCTCGTATCAAGTCAACACCAAAAAGCTTTCTCTTACTCAATTCAGTCCAATATAATGGATTTCTACATTTTTGACCATACAGGGCTTCATACAGCACCATTTTAATTCTCGCCTGATAACTATTATTATATGCAAACACAACCAGCGGAAGAAATTTCTCCCATCTACCTTCAAACTCTAAAATGCAACAACGGAGCATGTCCTCGAGTATCTGTATCATTTTTTCAAACTGACCATCGGTCTGTGGATTGAATGATGTATTGTAATGTATTCGAGTACCCAAAGCTTCGTGTAATTTACTCCAAAATCTAGAAGTAAACTGTGGATCTCTATAAAAAATAATAGACACTAACACACCATGTAGTCTAACAATATCAGAAACATATAATTCTATCAACTTTTCAAGTGAATAATCTGTACGTATTGGAATGAAATGTGTGAATTTAGTTAAACGATCAATAATAACCCAAATAGTATCTTTCTTCCGCGGAGACAAGGGTAACCCTGACACAAAATCCATTATAACTTGTTTCCATTTCCATTCTGGAATCATAACAGGCTGTAGTAGTCCATAAGGTATTTGATGCTTGGCTTTGACTTGCTGACAAATCAAACATTTAGATACAAACTCTAAAATTTCACGTTTCATACCTGGCCACCAATACATTTGTTTCAAATCACTGTACATTTTGTTACTACCATGGTGTATCGAATAATTACTACTATGAGCTTCTTGTAAAATCTTCTATATAATATCAAAATTTCTCAGACTGCAAATTCTGTTTCAAAAATATAAACTACCATCAAAACTAATATGAAATTCTAAATCAAATATCTTTTCAAATTGCTCTCATTTAGAAATCAACTCAGAATCACTTTTCTGAGCTTCACAAATCTGTTGTAGAAATGTCGGCTTAGCTTTTAATTAAGCTAAAATGGAATCATCATCAATCAACATTAATCAAGTACTCAAAGCTCACAAAGAAAATAAATATTTTCTACTTAAAGCGTCAACAGCAACATTAGCTTTTCCCGAATGATAATCGATGACCAAATCGTAATCTTTTAGCAGTTCCAACCATCTATGTTGTCGTAAATTTAGTTCTTTTTGTGACATCAAATACTTCAAGCTTTTGTGATCCATGAAGATGTGACATTTTTCCTCGTACAAATAATGTCGCCAGATCTTTAAAGCAAACACAATAGCTGCAAGTTGCAAATCATGAATTGATTAATTTCTCTCATGCGGTTTCAATTGACAGGAAGCATAAGCTACCAGTTTGCCTTTCTGCGTCAAGACGCAACCTAAATCATTAAGTGAAGCATCACTATAGATCACGAATTCTTTGCTGGACTTTGGCTGAATCAATATAGGGGCTTTGGTCAACAATACTTCCAACTGATCAAAACTTTGCTAACATCTTTCAAACCATTCAAACTTAACGTTTTTTGATCGTGTGTCGAGAGTCTTAATATTTATAAAATGAATGATCTAACCTAGAAACTAACTATCACCACGATTGAGGCAAGTGCACCTATCGAATAGTAGTATAGCTTAGTGGCAAGACCGAAATGTCAAACTCAAAGGAACCAAAAGTACTAATACTGACTTTCTTTTTATTATTTAGCCTAAGAATTAAGGGATTTGTTGTTTATTCTAAAAATAACTAACAACTAAGCTAAAGACGCTAAGACACAGAGAATGAATTGGGGAAAATACTTGTGGGAAAAACCAATAGATTAAGACAATACCCGAGGAAAATCCACGTAGACTTCACTTGTTATTTAACTCTGAACCAGACCATTTATTCACTTGACTTGATCCGCAGGATTCCCTAATTTATATTAATACCTCTCTTGATGCTACTAACGTCTAACCCTAGGTTGATTAATTGAAATATCTTTCTAATTAAAACCCCTAGGATTGCATTAACTCGATCTATGGACTCCCATATTAGGTTTGACCCTAATCCGGCAGATTTTCGTCATCCTATCTCTAGGGTTACGATCAACTCCGCTTAACTATGCTAGATCTACTCTTAAACAGGGAATATTCCTCCACTGCCTAAGCACATCAATATTTGAATCAATATCCTGAAATATCAAAACAAGAATTAAGAACACATAGTTAAGAACAAATCAAGTATTTATCATATAGTTCAGAAAATAATAATAAGATCCGTCTTAGGTTTTATCCCCCTCAGGTATCTAAGGGGTTTAGTTCATAATTATAAAAGAATACATCTCAGAAGAAAATATAAAACAAAACATAAGAAAACCCTAAAACCCCTTGAAGGAATTGAAGGAGAGATCCTCCGTCTTGAGTATGATCTCGGCTTCTTGAGATGAATCAACTGGCTTTCTTCGAGTAAATCCCACAATTCTAACCTCTCTGGCTTGGCTCCTTGGCCTAGCTAGATGCCCCTGACAAGGTTGGCCTTTAGGGTGTTTATATAGGCTTTTGGAATGTCTTTCTTTGCCTCTAAGTACCCTATTCCGAGTGAAATTCCTCTTTGTCACGGCAAGGACATGCCCGTGCAGCACGCCCGTGTGAATCGAATCCAGGTCGTGGTCAAGCATGCTAAAGGGGCACGGTCGTGTGGCATGGGCCCAGCCCGTGTTGATTTCCTACTTTGGCCTATTTTCTCCGTTTTTAGCCCGTTTCTCGTTCTTTTCATCCTTCGATGCTCTCCTAAGTATAAAACATGAAATTAAAGGATTAGGAGCATCAAATTCCACAATTCAAGGGATTAAATCATCCAAAAAGCATGCTAAATGTGGGATTAAAATATGTATAATTTATGGTTTATCAAATACCCCCACACTTAAGCATTTGCTTGTCCTCAAGCAAAATTCTCAATTCACAATTAAAATTAACTCCCCTTAATTCATAATCTTCATCAATAATGTTTCATCATAATCCATAGGTAATTCATACATTGATAATTTAACCAGAAGGTTCCTAAAGATTCAAACAATCAAAGTCATAGTTTTTATAGTACGAAAAATAGGTGTTTCCCCTTACCTAAATAATTACCTCTAATTCAAAATCGACAAAAATTGACATTCTCACTAAAGGTTCACTCAAATCACTCAAAGTGTTTAAGGTTCAAAAATAAGCACTCAAAAGTTGAACATGAAAATTTAATCCCATAGGCTTGCATGAAAATCAAATCTCTACCACTGTAAAATGATATGATACACAAATCAAAAGGTCTTTTATGGGTTGTAACGGGGCTTGGGTTAAAGGTGTGGATAAAGGCTTGAATTAGAAGGTTAGTATCGAGACTGAATTGACAAATTACCTAACTAGAAAGTTGGACTAATACTGAATAATTACATCAATTGAAAACCTAATACTAATAACATGAGCTTATTCTCAAATTATGAAATTAACTGCTTAAACTCCAATAACAAAGAAGTAATAATGAATAGATTCCTAATAAATAATTTTTTTAAGAACACATATTTAAGTACAATAATATAGAATTTGATAACTGAAATAAAGGAAATAGTTAAGTAACCGATCAAATCAAATCTCGATATAATGGTAGTTAAGAGAGATGGTGATAATAAATACAAGATGGGTTTTGAGTTAATATTAGTGGGTGAGTTAATAAAAGGGTTGTTAGGATCAAAGGGGTTCACTAGGGGTTAATTGTAAGGGTAGGCTTTTAGTGGAGTAAATGGGTTAAAACCTAAGTGCCTTTATCATCTCTGTATATCAAATCAAAGGTGTGGTCTCGACATGTATAATCGAAGCAAGTTCTAGAATAACAAATCAATGTTGACACACTCATAATCAATAAAGTGAGCACGAAAAGGAATGTATACTCTAAAAGGCTCAAGATCTCACAAAAATTATGGGCTTTTGATGTCAACGTTGTAAATTTCAAATTTCAAAGTAATAATTAGATTCAGGTAAATAACCTAACAAATTTTTAATTCTGAAAATAAACTCATCATGCTTGATTCTCTAGTCTCCTAAAGTTTAAATCATCATTGCATAATTATCAATGACTTAATCCAAAACATATCAATGAAAATCTTAAATCAAAAGAAATTTCATTCTAATAGTAATATGAGAAAATTTACTTAAGAACAAGACATAATTCAGGGATTTGAGAATAATGTAAAAAGTTAGGCACTTTTCACGATAAAATTCACCACCCACACTTAAGATGTACATTGCCCTCAATGTACAAAGAAAGATAATAACCATGTAATAACAGATCATAAGAGAGGGAGAGAGGTGCAACTTTCTAGATTTCGGATGGATATCTTGAGTTGGGAGTGTGGAAACTTGATTTGGAGGTGAAAGATAAGTTGGAGGAGGCGTCTCTAGCGGTGGTATGGTGGCCGCCAACAATCACTGCGCTAGATGAAGAAATTGGGTAACTTGTGAAGAAATAGCCAGGAAATAAGAAAAATAATTTAAAGTATAGTAAAAATGAATTTAAGGGCAAGGAAGATAAAGAGAAGGAAAATAAAGGAGAAGAGAAAAGACATAGGTAAAATAAATGGACTCAAATTTCCTTAGCTTGGCGAGTAAATGAAGCGGATGGCATGAACTTATGTGGCTCAGTCTCGTACGGGGAGACTGTGCTAGGGTTCTTTTGCTTCTTCGGCATGGGGATGGTGGTGAGGACGGTGAAAGAAAAGGAATGAGGGGAAGGGGAAGGGGAAAATGAATGGGGAGGATAGTGAGAAGGGAAAGGGGTTGGTGGCTAGGAGTTGGTGGAAGAAGGGTTTGGGGAGGAGGTGAGAGAAAGGGGGGTCTTAAATAAGAAACAAGAACCTGGTGCTGCCCACGCCCGTGCGTTGTAGGCGTGTTCGGTCACATGGCCGTATCGCACGGCCGTGTGGTGGCTCATTCATTTCTCCCACGCCTGTGTAGAGGTCTCCACGCCTATGTCTCTTTCTCAGTGTCGGCCACGGCCTCAAAGCACGGGCGTGTCTCATACCTGTGTGACTTCCTCAGTGTTGGTCACGACCATGTCGCACGGTCGTGGCATTTTATAGCCGTCCGTGATCTGGGGATTTTTTGTCCTTGGCTCGTACGACCTCTGCCATGCCAGTGTGTAAACCCGTGATGCCCACACGGTCACGGCCCACGCCTGCAGCAGCAAGTGTGGCACGAAAACCTATGCTTTATTTACTTTGGTTAGTCTTTAGTTAGGTACTAAAAATTAAAGATATGAAAATAAAAGGGGTTAGTGCTCGGGTTGCCTCCCGAGAAGCGCTTGTTTAAAGTCCTAAGCTAGACTTACCTTTCATTTGCACGATCATGTTGGTTTGAGGAGTTGAAACTCCTCTTCCCTGCTATCGATTCTAACAATATATGGTTTGAGTCGAGCGGTGTTTACCTTAAAAGTTTCGAATTCAGAATTAGTTACCTCAACTGTTCCGTATGGGAAGACATTCAGTACCGTAAAAAGGATTTCTTCGTTTGTATTATGGTTTGAGATAAAACTTGAGGGTCTTTCTCATCCAACAATACATGATCTCCTATTTTGAAGTGATTCGCTGTTCCTTTAAGCTCGTTTGGGGGTTCCCTCGGTTTTGCTTCGTGTGTTCCTAGTTTCTCCTTGAAATGTGTTTTCCATCCGTCTAGTCCATCAATATGAAGCCTTCGATCCTCATAGATTACTTCTTTGTTGTCATGATGTCTAGGATCTGGCTCAGTTGTGTGCTTCTGTGGTGTTTCTTGAGAAGAAGGTTGTAACATCCTGAAATTCAAAATTTTATGTGTTGCATTATACCATGCGATAGGCTAGTTAAAAATATTAATTGTATATGTTTAGGGGTCCTAAAAAGGCTTGGGGTTAAGTTGGGCCTTAGAAAATTTTTTTGTGTTTAAGCCCTTAAGGGGAGAAGGCAAGTGGCATCAATGCTTAAGGAAATAAGTGCGTATTTTGCTAGCATAAATGAGCTTATGGCTAGGAGGTTATGGCGTCAAGTGGAGAGCATGGAGGGAAGGGGTTCAAATCCCATATTTTGCAAATTTTGGATTTATTTTTGTGCTTTTTCCCAAAGTGTCGGCCATGGTGGTAATTATGGTAAGGGAGACTTTTTAATTATGGAAAGATGGTTAAAGAAATATGGTATGGAGGAAAGCAAGGGAAAATGAAGGAAAGAATCAAAAGAAAAAGGCAAGAGAAGGGAACATGTTGGCCTATTATGTGGGTGATGTTTTGGAAAGATTATTTTGGTCAACATTCATCCTCTTAGCAAAAGTGATACACGGTTTTGTGGGGTAAAGATGGGAGCCAAAATTCTTTAGGCATTTGGTAAATTTTTTGTGCATGAGAGGTTGTTTTCTTCTTAGCATTTTAGTGTCTTCTCTTCCAATTTTTCCCTCACTTGCCGAAACCCTAAAGCCAATATTGTGCACCATTTTCCTTTGTTTTGGCCGAAATACTCAAGCAAATTGTGCATTTTCTTCTTTTTGTGTTGTTTTGCCGAATCACTAAATCCATTTGGTTTATTTTCTTTTGGTGATAGCCGAAACACCCTAATACCTCTTTGTCCATCACCTCTTTTCTTTTCTTTTTTCACCTTTTCTTCAATCTTTCTCCTTTTCTCTTATACCGACATTTCTTTGTGGCTGAAACTCTTTGGTCTCTTTCTCTTCATTAACCGAATCTTGATCATCTTCTCTTCTTCATCTTACAAATTGGACATTTCTTCCTTGATTAAATCGGGTAAATGACTTTATTCTAATCTTTTCATTCTCTTTTCTCTCTAGCCGAATGAGTGTTCCTCATCATTTGGTTGTTTCATATTGTTTCTAAACCGAAATGGTGTTTTCCATACTCCCTCATATCTTAATCGTTATCTTTTTGTAATGTAATAGTGGGAAAGCCGAAGCTATTATCTTTGACTCATCCGTAGCCATAAGTAAAATCGTTGGAAATAGGTTTTACCATTGTTAAGGGACTATATCGGTCGTTCTTATTCACTCGTGGATCCTTCGAAAATAGTGGTAAGCCTACTCTTATCACTAAAACAACTATCTCTCATAGTAGTTTTCTAATCGAGATTTTTCCTATGGAGGCAAGTGGAACCGATTTGAAAGGAAAGGCGTTAGTAGGAGACAAAAGGAGTGGATTTGCAATTCCTACTCCTAAGTTCAAACGAAGGGCGGTATCGGCGGTTCGGGATTTTCCACCGGGTTGTGGACCATCATCCGATGAAAATACACAAATCGTGGTCATTCACGATACTAAGGGTAAGCATTTCAATAGATCGTTTGATTTAGATTTAGATTAATAAATCTCGTTTGTTGGATTAATCGAGTGTAATGATGATTTAGGTGCCGACGATCAAGAAGGATTAATCCTTACCGTAATCAGGTGTGTAATCTCACACCGAAATCCCGTAAATCTGTGATTTATCATCATGTTAGAAAAATCGATCGATGATGCTTATGAACTTAATAACGGTATTATGGTATAAATCGAGTGATTTGCTTAAACATCGTTAATACTAAGATTTGACAAAAAACTGAGTTAGTTTGTAGAATTACGAAAATACCCTTATGGGCCGAATTACGAAAATACCCTCAATGGGCCATTTTTATCAAAATGCCTTAACGGGCCAAATTGCTTAAATGCCTTTAAAGTGCTGATTTACGAAAATGCCCCTATAGGCCACTTTACGAAAATGCCCCTATGGGCCGATTTACTAGAATGCCTTAATGGGCCTAATTACAAAGTTCTATAATTGGCCAATGCATTGTAATAAACTATTGGATTAATAATGGTTGTACATATATGTGGTTATTATGCTTTATTATGTATGCTGCATATTACATATCGCATGGGTTAGGAAAAATGTATGAAGAGCAGTGTAGCCTGGTGGCATTGCCACAAAATATTCATCATAATGTTTACTTATGATTTCAAGTGGCTTGACCCCGAATATACTATATGAAAGCGGCTTTGATCATAGCTGATACTCGGTGGCTCTGCGGCAAGATTATAAATGGCAACTTGCTGCGCGGTGGTGTGGCGGCGGGGTGGGTTGACTTGATCCCCACAGGTGTGATTGGCTGGTCGGGGGTGTGATGGATGGATGGGTTGGGTTTACATTCATATCATTTTTATATTGTTATGTAAATGGGCTTAAGCCCAAGTTATTGCTAAATGGATTCAGACTTAGAGGATAACGGTAAGGGGATTATGCACTGAGTTCTAGTAACTCACCCCTTTTTCCTTAACCCTTGCAGGTAATGCTCAGTAATGTGGACTTGGGCAATGGATGACTCGGTGGAGGCCATACTTTAGAAATGGTGTTTCGAACTTTAGTAAATTTCCTTTTCCGTTTATTTCGTTGCTTTTACTATTTTGGATTTTAATGTTGTAATAAGGCCTCTAGACTATTTTTATTTTGCTTTATGTTTGGGATGTTTTTATTATTTCACTTAAATTGTTTAAAAAGGGGATTTTTTTTAAAATCATAAATAACGTTTTCCAAAGTTGATTAACGAATGGATTTCATAAACACACTTGTACAAATAATTTAACTCAGATTCTCTTTCAAATTACAAAAGTCATTTTCAAAAGTCACAGTTTTAATATCACAAATTTGAAAATCGATTCTTCAATTAAACCTCTCGGGATTAGTAGTATTTCTAATCAAACTCATTTTCTTAACCATAACCAAATAATACCTATTTTAGTACGAACTACAAGGTTTTTACACGTCTTCCTTATGTGACATATCAGATCTGGTCGTAACGTATGGGCCAGGTTTGGGGTGTTACATTTTATGGTGTCAGAGCCCGATTGCAAAACTCGGCTTTAGTTTGGGTTCAAAAGCATTTTCTAAAGCTGTTTAAAACTTTAATTTATAAATGCATGTTCTAAAGGAAGTATGGCACCACGGGTATCCGGCATCAAGTCGAGTAAGTTTATATTTTCATTTTATGATTATTGTGGTACGACTGTAGTAAGAAAACTTCTCATGATAGAAATACTCTAGAACTTTTAGCTTTAGGAGCTGAAACTATAGAGATTGAAACCTTAGGATACGTTTTGCGAAAACGACTTTACTTCATATACTCCATAAAACACTGTTTAATAAACATTGAATAGTATACTGATTCATAAGACTTGTAATCAGATTAAATCGACATTAGTGAATATGAGCACTAGAGGACGTGGACGCGATAGACGTGGCCGAGGTAGAGGCCGAGGTGCTAGAGTTGTATCCGAGGCATCGGGACATATGCCGGAAATGGACGCACCTGCGTCACCTGTGACTGAAGCTGGGTCACACGAATGAATGAGAGAGGATGACGCTCTATCCCAAGCAATGTTGCGAGTTTTAAAAAGGGTTACTGGGGCAAGAACTGGGTCGACAGCTCGTGGGTCAGTATCTGAATGACTCAGATCGAATGGGGCTGAAGTTTTTAGGGGTATTTCGAGTGTAGCCCCTAATGTAGCGGAGTACTGGCTTGAGGCAGTGGAGCGGATTATGGACGACCTGGATTGCACCGCTAAGCAGAAACTAAAAGGGGTGGTGTCGTTGCTGAGAGACGAGGCGTATCATTTGTGGCTCACTGTTCGGGAAGGTACTCAGGCTTATCGTATTACATGGGAATTCTTTAAGACAACATTCCAGGGGAAGTATGTCGGGGCTAGCTATGTGGACGCTCGAAGGAAGGAATTTCTGAATCTGGTCTAAGGAGGTAAATCTGTGGCAGCATATGAGGCGAATTTTCTGCGTCTGAGTCGGTATGCCCGAGGTATAGTACCGACTGATTACGAGTGCTGTGTGCGTTTTGAGGATGGATTGCGTGATGAGTTGCGGGTACTGATAGCCCCACAGAAGGAGACGAATTTTGCTACACTGGTAGAAAAAGCTAAAATTGCGGAGGAAGTTAAGCACTCGGAGCGGCAAAACCGAGACAAGGATAGGGGCAGGAACAAGAGAGACTCTGGGTACTCAGGTCCTACTAGAGGGTTTCAGAAAAGGCCCAGGAACGAGGAGCCAGCTCGAGTAAGAGTTCAAGCTACTACTAATTAGTTACAGCCTTGTGTGGATTGTGGGAAACTTTACTCGGGCGAATGCTGGAAGAGAACCGGTGGTTGTTTCAGATGTGGATCCAAAGATCATCGATTTAAGGATTACCCTCGAGAGCCTGCTCAGACTCAGGTGGCTCGTAACAGATTTGCGCAGCCAACAGGAGGCGCTCAGCAGCCGCAGAGAGGTCGTGGGCCAGGTCGAGGTGGTAATGGCGTAGGACGAGGTCAGGGTGCACCGGGAAGAGGTACTGGTAATAGGGGTAACACGGAGGCGAGGCAGCCAGGGTTGGTCTATGCGGTCAGATGTCGAGAGGACGGCGATGCACCGGACGTCATAACCGGTACGTTTTTCATAGCTGATGTACCTATTACTGCTTTGATAGATATTGGATCCACCCATTCGTATGTTGCTTGTGCTGTGTCTAGAACTTTGAATACTAGATCTGAGATTACTGCTAGATAAACAACTGTAATTAGCCCTTTAGGAGAGTCAGTGGTAGTAAATAAGTTGTTTAGGGATGTGCCCTTAGAAGTTCAGGGGGAAGTATTTCTGACGGATTTGATGGAAATGCCATTCGGGGAGTTCGATCTTATTTTGGGCATGGACTGGCTGGTTAAACACCGTGCGAACGTGGACTGTATTACAAAACAGATGGTACTAAGAACTTCCGAGGATAAGGAAGTGATGATGATAGGTGAAAGAAGAAACTATCTGTCTAATGTGGTATCTGATTTAAAGGCAGAAAAGTTGGTGCAAAAGGGGTGTGGAGCGTTCTTAGCCTTTATCAGTGCTTTGGATGCCAAAGAATTGTCGGTAGAGAGTGTTAGAACGGTGAAAGAGTTTTCAGATTTTTTCCCGAGGAGCTTCCAGGATTACCTCTGGATCGGGAGGTAGAGTTTGGCATTGAGCTGTTGCAAGGGACAGCTCCGGTGTCCATTGCTCCTTATAGAATGGCGCCGAAGGAGTTAGCGAAGCTTAAGGCTCAAATTCAGGAGTTGTTGGATCGTGGATTTATTCGACCAAGTGTATCACCGTGGGGAGCACCGGTCTTGTTCGTTAAGAAAAAGAACGGGTCGATGCGTATGTGCATCGATTATAGACAGTTGAATAAGTTGACGATCAAGAATAAGTATCCGTTACTGAGGATCGATGATTTGTTTAATCAGCTACGAGGAGCTTCGGTTTTCTAGAAGATAGATTTGAGATCGGGGTATCATCAGTTAAAAGTCAAGGAGGCGGATATTCATAAGATTGTGTTTCGAACTCGATATGGGCATTACGAGTTTTTGGTGATGCCGTTTGGGTTGACTAATGCACCAGCTACATTTATGGACATGATTAACCGAGTCTTTCAACCCTATCTAGACAGGTTTGTGGTGGTGTTCATAGGTGACATTTTGGTGTACTCAAAGACTGAAGAAGAGCATGATTCGCATCTACGGGTAGTATTGCGATTTTGAGGGAGAAGTTAATCGTATGCCAAATTCGATAAGTGTGAATTTTGGTGAAGGAAGTGACCTTTTGGGGCATGTTGTGTCTACTGAAGGAATTAGAGTTGATCTCCGGAAGGTCGGCCGTGTTGGATCGGAAGCCACCGGAAGTCGATGTAAACTCGAGTTTTTAGGCTTACCGGGTATTACAGCGCTTTTGTTGAGGGGTTTCGTTGATTGCCGCACCCTAACTAAGCCGCTGCGTAAGGGAGTACCGTTTGTGTGGTCGATAAGCGACAAGAGAGCTTTGAGAAATTAAATAAGATTCTCGGTGAGCGCCAATATTGATTCAACTTTGAGGTTGGTAAGGAGTTTATCATTTATTGTGATGCGTCACACGGGCTTAGGTTGTGTGTTGATGCAAGGGGAAAAGTGGTGGCTTATGCTTCTCGTCAATTAAGGCTGCATGAGATAAACTATCCCACTCATGATTTGGAGCTAGCTGCAGTGGTGTTTGCTCAGAAGATTTGGAGACATTATCTGTACGGGGAGAAGTCAATTATCTATACGGATCATAAGAGTCTCAAGTACCTCCTTACCCGAAGGAGTTGAACTTAAGACAAATGGAGGTGGATAGAATCGTTGAAAGATTATGACTTCTCAATCGAGTATCATCCAGGAAAAGCTAACGTAGTGGCAGATGCGTTGAGTCGTAAGGTGATATCAGATTTGAGAGCAATGTTTGCTCATTTCAGCCTTTATGAAGATGGTAGCCTACTAGCCGAACTTCAAGTGAAGCCTGCATGGGTAAATCAAATTAAGGAAAAGCAGTTCTCAGATGAAAGATTGAGTTCTCGGCTTCAACAAGTGGAAGGTGGTGAGATAGGGGATTTTGGGTTGAATAGTGATGGAGTATTGTGTTTCCGCGGAAGAGTTTGTATGCCCAGGGATTCGGAATTAAGGCAAATGATTCTGCGTGAGGCGCATAGTAGCCCATATGCTATGCACCCCAGGGGAAGCAAAATGTACCGAGACCTCCGTAAGCAGTATTGGTGGCCAGGGTTAAAACGGGAGGTTACCGACTTCGTGAGCAAGTGCTTGACATGTCAGCAGGTGAAGGCGGAACATCAACTGCCGTCAGGGTTACTACAACCGGTGAAAATCCCATTATGGAAATGGGAAAGGATAACTATGGACTTTGTTAGTGGGTTACCTTTAATGCCTACTAAGAAAGATTCCGTATGGGTGATAGTGGATCAGTTAACAAAGACTGCTCATTTCTTACCTGTTCGTACGGATTATACATTGCAGAAGTTGGCCAAGTTGTATGTAGCAGAGATCGTGAGGTTGAATGGGGTACCAGTGTCTATCATATCAGACAGGGATCCTAGGTTTACATCACGATTTTGGAAGGCTCTACATGAAGCTTTGGGTACAAGACTAAATTTCAGCATGGCATTTCATCCGCAGACAGATGGTCAGTCGGAGAGAGTAATTCAGATTCTAGAAGACATGGTAAGAGGCTGTGTGATCGACTTCAGGGGTAGTTGGGAAGATTTTCTACCAATTGCAGAGTTTGTATACAACAACAACTATCAATCCAGTATCCAGATGGCACCTTATGAGGCGTTGTATGGTCGTAGGTGTCGTACTCCTACTTGCTGGACTGAGCTAGGAGAGCGACAGTTATTGGGTCCTGAGTTGATCTCGAAGATGGAGGAAAAAGGGGCTCGTTTAAAAGAAACTTCAGACATATAGAAATCGTACGCGGATCTGAAGCGTAAGGATATAGAGTTTGCGGTGGGAGATCAAGTCTTTTTGAAGGTCTCACCTTGGAAGAAGATATTAAGATTTGGACGGAAAGGCAAGTTAAGCCCTAGGTTCATCGGACCATACCGTGTACTGAAGCGTGTTGGGCCAGTGGCTTATCAGCTGGAGTTACCTCCGGAGTTAAGTCAGATACATAGTGTATTTCATGTCTCGATGTTAAGGCGTTATCGCTCGGATCCATCTCATATCGTACCAGTGGAGGAAGTTGAGATAAGACCTAACTTGTCATTTGAAGAAGAGCCAGTGCAGATTTTAGATCGAGATGTTAAGGTGCTGAGAAGGAAGTCGGTACCGTTAGTAAAAGTATTATGGCGTAATCACGGATCAGAGGAAGCTACATGGGAGTCTGAGGAGACGGTCCGGCAATAGTACCCTCATCTCTTTTAATCAGGTAAATTTCGAGGCCGAAATTTTCTTTAAGGGGGTAGAATTGTAACATACTGAAATTCAAAATTTTATGTGTTGCATTATACCATGTGATAGGCTAGTTAAAAATATTAATTGTATATGTTTAGGGGTCCTAAGAAGGCTTGGGGTTAAGTTGGGCCTTAGAAATTTTTTTTGTGTTTAAGCCCTTAAGGGGAGAAGGCAAGTGGCATCAATGCTTAAGGAAATAAGTGCGTATTTTGCTAGCATAAATGAGCATATGGCAAGGAGGTTATGGCGTCAAGTGGAGAGCATGGAGGGAAGGGGTTCAAATCCCATCTTTTGCAAATTTTGGATTTATTTTTGTGCTTCTTCCCAAGGTGTCGGCCATGGTGGTAATTATGGTAAGGGAGACTTTTTAATTATGGAAAGATGGCTAAAGAAATATGGTATGGAGGAAAGCAAGGGAAAATGAAGGAAAGAATCAAAAGAAAAAGGCAAGAGAAGGGAACATGTTGGCCTATTATGTGGGTGATGTTTTGGAAAGATTATTTTGGTCAACATTCATCCTCTTAGCAAAAGTGATACACGGTTTTGTGGGGTAAAGAGGGGGAGCCGAAATTCTTTAGGCATTTGGTAAATTTTTGGTGCATGAGAGGTTGTTTTCTTCTTAGCATTTTAGTGTCTTCTCTTCCAATTTTTCCCTCACTTGTCGAAACCCTAAAGCCAATATTGTGCACCATTTTCCTTTGTTTTGGCCGAAACACTCAAGCAAATTATGCATTTTCTTCTTTTTGTGTTTTTTTGCCGAATCACTAAATCCATTTGGTTCATTTTCTTTTGGTGATAGCCGAAACACCCTAATACCTCTTGGTCCATCACTTCTTTTTTTTTTTTTTTCACCTTTTCTTCAATCTTTCTCCTTTTCTCTTATACCGACATTTCTTTGTGGCCGAAACTCTTTGGTCTCTTTCTCTCCATTAACCGAATCTTGATCATCTTCTCTTCTTCATCTTGCAAGTTGGACATTTCTTCCTTGATTAAATCGGGTAAATGACTTTATTCTAATCTTTTCATTCTCTTTTCTCTCTAGCCGAATGAGTGTTCCTCATCATTTGGTTGTTTCATATTGTTTCTAAACCGAAATGGTGTTTTCCATACTCCCTCATATCTTAATCGTTATCTTTTTGTAGTGTAATAGTGGGAAAGCCGAATCTATTATCTTTGACTCATCCGTAGCCATAAGTACAATCGTTGGAAATCGGTTTTACCATCGTTAAGGGACTATACCGATCGTTCTTATTCACTCGTGGATCCTTCGGAAATAGTGGTAAGCCTACTCGTATCACTAAAACAACTACTTTCTCTCATAGTAGTTTTCTAATCGAGATTTTTCCTATGGAGGCAAGTGGAACCGATTTGAAAGGAAAGGCGTTAGTAGGAGAAAAAAGGAGTGGATTTACAATTCCTACTCCTAAGTTCAAATGAAGGGCGGTATCGGCGGTTCGGGATTTTCCACCGGGTTGTGGACCATCATCCGGTGAAAATAGACAAATCGTGGTCGTTCACGATACTAAGGGTAAGCGTTTCAATAGATCGTTTGATTTAGATTTAGATTAATAAATCTCGTTTATTAGAATAATCGAGTGTAATGGTGATTTAGGTACCGACGATCAAGAAGGATTAATCCTTACCGTAATTAGGTGTGTAATCTCACACCGAAATCCCGTAAATCTGTGATTTATCATCATGATAGAAAAATCGATCGATGATGCTTATGAACTTAATAACGGTATTATGGTATAAATCGAGTGATTTGCTTAAACATTGTTAATACTAAGATTTGACAAAAACGGAGTTAGTTTGTAGAATTACAAAAATGCCCTTATAGGCCGAATTACGAAAATACCCTCAATGGGCCATTTTTTATCAAAATGCCTTAACGGGCCAAATTGCTTAAATGCCTTTAAAGTGCCGATTTACGAAAATGCCCCTATGGGCCGATTTACGAAAATGCCCCTATGGGTCGATTTACTAGAATGCCTTAATGGGCCTAATTACAAAGTTCTATAATGGGCCAATGCATTGTAATAAAGTTTTGGATTAATAATGGTTGTACATATATGTGGTTATTATGCTTTATTATGTATGTTGCATATTACATATCGCATGGGTTAGGAAAAATGTATGAAGAGAAGTGTAGCCTGGTGGCATTGCCACAAAATATTCATCATAATGTTTACTTATGATTTTGGTGGCTTGACCCCGAATATACTATATGAAAGTAGCTTGACTGCAGCGATACTCCGGTGGCTCTGCCACAAAGATTATAAATGGCAACTTGCCTGCGAATTGGTGTGAGCGGCGGGGTGGGTTGACTTGATCCCCACAGGTGTGATTGGCTGGTCGGGGCGTGATGGATGGATGGGTTGGGTTTACATTCATATCATTTTAATATTGTTATGTAAATGGGCTTAAGCCCAAGTTATTGCTAAATGGATTCAAGCCCAGTGGATAACGGTAAGGGGATTATGCACTGAGTTCTAGTAACTCACCCCTTTTTGCTTAACCCTTGCAGGTAATGCTCGGTAATGTGGACTTGGGCCATGGATGACTCGGTGGAGGCCATACTTTAGAAATGGTGTTTCGAACTTTAGTAAATTTTCTTTTCCGTTTATTTCGTTGCTTTTACTATTTTGGATTTTAATGTTGTAATAAGGCCTCTGGACTATTTTTATTTTGCTTTATGTTTGGGATGTTTTTATTATTTCACTTAAATTGTTTAAAAAGGGGATTTTTTTTTTTAAAATCATAAATAAATTTTTCCAAAGTTGATTAACAAATGGATTTCATAAACACACTTGTACAAATAATTTAACTCGGATTCTCTTTCAAATAACCAAAGTCATCTTCAAAAGTCACAGTTTTAATATCACAAATTTGAAAATCGATTCTTCTATTAAACCTCTTGGGATTAGTAGTATTTCTAATCAAACTCGTTTTCTTAACCATAACCAAATAATACCTATTTTAGTACGAACTACAAGGTTTTTACACGTCTTCCTTATGTGACATGTCAGATTTGGTCGTAACGTATGGGCCGGGTTTGGGGTGTTACATAGGTTTAACTGAATGGTCATTAATAAAATTAATTTTCTCACCTTGATTACTTGATGTCCTAGCCGAGTCAAGAGCCTGAAGACTGATTGATTCGTTACCTACACGGAGTATGAGTTCACCTGTACCAACATCAATTTTAGTTCTAGCAGTTGCTAAAAAGGGTCTTCCTAAAATTAAAGGGATCGTGTTGTCCTCATCCATGTCTAAAACGACAAAGTCTACAGGGAATACGAATTTATCAATTTTCACAAGTACATCTTCAATTATACCCCTATTATTGCTGCAAATAAGTTCAAATTGAAACCTAACACTATACAGATGATACAACAGTTCGTTCAGTTTGATGGTTTGCAGGATGAGGATCCTAACACACACTTAGCAAATTTTAGAATTCTCATGACACTTTTAAAATTAATGGCGTTATCGATGATGCCATCTGCCTTCGGTTATTTCCCTTTTCTTTGAGAAATAAAGCCAAACAGTGGTTGCATTCTCTTCCTCGAGGATCAATTACTACATGGGATCAAATGATCGAAATTTTTTTATTAAAATATTTTCCGCCGGCCAAAACGGCCAAATTAAGGAATGATATCTCTTCTTTTGTGCAGATGGATCTAGAAACACTTTATGATGCATGAGAGAGATACAAGGATCTATTGAGAAGGTGCCCACACCACGGATTACCCTTGTGGCTACAGGTCCAAACTTTTTACAACGGTGTGAACCCCTCAACTAGGCAGTTGATTGATTCAAAGAAATGTGGAACTCTGAATAATAAAACACCTGAAGCAGCTTACGAATTTATAAAGGAGATATCCCTAAATAACTATCAGTGGAAAGTCACGAGGACAAAGCCCACGAAAGCTGCCAGTGTTTTCAACCTCGACACAGTAACCATGCTATCGAATCAGGTAGACGTGTTAACTAAAAAAATTGATGGTTTGCGTAATTCCTTGCAGGTACAACCCATTATGCAGTGCGAAACAAGTGGAGGTGTGGCGAATCCTGAGTACCCACCCTACGGACATGGCATAGAAGGCGAACAAATAAACTATGTAAGTAATAATTTCAGATATAAAAATAATCCTTATAGCAATACTTACAATCCAGGTTGGAAGAACCACCCTAATTTTTCATGGGGTGGTCAAGGAAATCAAAGACAACAACACCCTCCAAATTTCCAACAGCAGCAGTACCCACAGGATAAGAAACCGAACCTTGAGGAGATGCTGACAAAATATATAGCAGCAACAGAAACACGTTGTCAAAGTATAGAAACAAAACTTGCAAAACAAGAAGCATCGACACAAGAGCTCAAAGATCAAATTGGACAAATCACCAAGATCATGACGGAACGACCAAAAGGTAGATTGCTAAGCAACAATGAAACTAACCCAAGGGAGCAGATTCAAGCCATATCAACTAATGATAATGTAGGGTTAGATGAGCCTCATTTAAGACAAGAGAATGTGGTAGAAGAGGGTAAGGTTGAGGAAGAAAGTAAAAAGCCAAAACCGGTAATTAAAGAGTACCAACCTCGTATACCATACCCCGAGGCGATGAAGAAAGACGACACAGAGGAACAGTTCGGTAAGTTTCTTAAACTTTTAAAAAAATTACATATTAACTTACCATTACTTGAAGCTCTTTCGCAGATGCCAGATTCAAGGAAATTCTTAAAAAAGCTTTTGAGAAACAAGCGAAAGCTCGACTAGGAATCACATGTGGAATTCAACGCAAAGTGCTCAGCAATTCTCCAAAATAAATTACCACAAAAATTAAAAGATCCAGGGAGTTTTACAATTCCATGCTTAATTGGTAGTTTATCTATTAATAATGCGTTAGCTGATTTAGGGGCAAGCATAAATGTCATGCCTTATAAAATGTTTAAACAACTTGGTCTAGGGAAACCCAAACAAACTAGGATAAGCATTCAATTAGCTGATAAAACTGTTAGAATTCCTGGGGTATAATCGAAGATGTGCTAGTAAAGATTGATAAATTCGTATTCCCAGTAGACTTTGTTGTTTTAGACATGGATGAGGACAATAGCATCCCATTAATTCTAGGAAGGCCCTTTTTAGCAACTGCCAGGACTAAAATTGATGTCGACGCGGGTGAACTCATACTCTGTGTAGGTGACGAGACAGTCACTCTTCAGGCTCTCAATTCGGTTAGAACATCGAGCAAACAAGGTGAGAAAGTAAATTATATTGATAACCATTCGGTTAACCCTTCTTTGCAGGAAGCACCACAAAAGAACACAACTAAACCCGATCCTAGACCCAATGCCAACAAAGAAACAACTCATGAGGATCAAAGGGATCAAGTTGATGAACTAGACGAGTGGAAGGCACATTTCAAGGAAACACTAGGGATACACGAAGAGAAACCGAGGGAACCACCAGACGAGCTCGTAGGAAAGACAAATCACTTTAAAATAGGAGACCAGGTATTGTTAGATAAAACAGACCCTCGAATATCTCCTCCTGACCCTAATACAAACAAAGAAATCCCTTTTAGGGTAATCAGTGTTTTTTCATATGGAACAGTAGAGGTAAGTAATCCTATTTTTGGCACTTTTAATATAAACGCATCTCGACTTGAACTCTGTCATGATAATGAAACTAATAGCATGAGGAAGGAATTTCAACTCCTCAAACCACCCTGATGATGCAAACGAGAGGTAAGTCTAGCTTAAGACTTTAAACGAGCGCTTCTCGGGAGGCAACCCGAGCACTAAGTCCATTACTCTTTCTATTTTATTTCATTTTATTTTCACTCTTAATCCTCCTTTGCAGCAACTAACTATAAACTAACCAAGGCCAATTTCCATACGACACGACCCTACACACGGCCGTGGCCGTGGCCGTGTGGATGCACCGAATCTCCGTACTGACATGGCAGAGATGGTACGAGTCAGGACGAATCGTATCTTCAAATCACGGACCCAACTACCCTGCCACGATCGTGCAACATGGCCGTACGATACGGCCGTGTGACCCAGCACGCCCATGGCACACGTACGTGGGAAGGCACCAAACCCCAAATTTCTATTTAAACCACCCAACCCCCATCCATACCACTTTCTTCCATTCCATTATTCATAATTCTCCCCTTTCATACTCTTCCCCCTTTGGTTATTACTAAAACCCTTGAGCTCCACCACATCCATGTCAAAGAAGCGGAAGGATCCCAGTATAGTCTCCCTGTGGGAGACCGATCTACATAAGTTCATGCCGGCCGCTTCAATTATTCGACAAGCCAAGGGTCTTTGAGACCATTCTATTTTTCTTTTTCCTTTCTCTTCTTCTTTATTTTCCTTTTCTTTATTTCTCTTATGTTTAATTTAATTTATTTTATCTCAGTTTCTTGGTTTTAGGTTCTAAAGGCTGCTAGGGAAGCACCCCACCACGACCATTGCCAACACCACCGCGGCCTTAGAAATCACACCCCCCTCGCGAACCATCCAATAATAAGGACCCTTCGGTCTATTAATATTGTCTTTTAATTTTATTTCAGTTTTTATTTTCCTTCACTTTAGCTTGCTTTTCTTTAAATAAATAGTTAGTTTATTTTGAACTTTTCTTAGTATTTCCTGGCTATTTCTTCACGGGCTACCCAATTTCTTCATCTAACGCAGTAATAGTGGGCAGCCCCCAAACCACCACCAGTGGCGTCTCCTCCAACTTATCTTTCACCTCCAACGCAAGGATTTCATCCATAATTCAGGGAGTTTCACTTCTCTCCATATCTTTTGAATTTCTACTTAATTATTTATGTATATATATCTTTGTACATTGAGGGCAATGTACATCTTAAGTGTGGGGGGTTAACTATAGTATTATTTGAAAAATCCTGAATTATGTCTTGTTTCTTAAGTAAGTTTCTCATATTATGATTAGAATGAAATTCCCTGCGAATTCATGATTTTTTTTTGATATATTTTAGATTAAGTCATTGATAATTATGCATTGATGATTTATACTTTAAGATACTATAGAGTCAAGCATGATAAGTCTATTTTTCTGAATTAAATTTTTTTTTTAGGTTGTCTACCTGAATTTGAATATTACTTTGAAGTTTGAAATTTAGCGAGGATGACATCAAAATACCCATAATTTTTGTGAGATTTTGAGCCTTATAGAGCATATATTCTTTTTCTTGCTCACTTTTTGATTATGAGTGTGTCAACATTGATTTGTTATTCTAGAACTTGCATCGATTATACATGTCGAGACCACACCTTTGATTTGATACACTAAAATGATAAAGGCACCTAGGTTTTAACCCACTCATTCCACTAAAAATCCTACCCATTTGATTAACCCCTAGTGAACCCCGTTGATCCTAACAACCCTTTTTATTGACTCACCCACTAATATTATCCCAAAACCCTTTGTTTTTGTTATCACCATTCCTTTTGACTACCCTTATATCGAGATTTGATTCGATCGATTGCCTATTGATTTCGATAGTAAATTCATCAATTATTATATATATGTGATTTGTTATTATCTTAAAAAAATAAAAAAATCGAAGTATATTCATTATTAGTTCGGTGATTAAGTGAGCTTATACGTTAAATTCCAATTGTTGAAAAAGAAGCTCGTATTATTAATAGTATTATTATTACAAGTTCTCAATTAATGTAATTGTTTATTATCAGTTCATTGTTTCTGGATAGGTAATTTGTCAGGTCAATCTCGATTCTAACCTTCTAATTCAGCCTATATACACACCTTAACCCAAGCCCCGTTACAACCTTGTTAAAGACATTTTGATTTGTGTATTATCTCATATTATAGTGGTGGAGATGTGATTCTCATGCAAGCCTATGGGATTAACTTTTCATGTTCGACTTATGAGTGCTTAATTTTTGAAACTTAAACACCTTGAGTGATTTGAGTGAATCTTTAGTGAGGATGTCAATCCTTGATAATTTTAAATCAGAGGTAATTATTTAGATAAGGGGAAACAACTATGTTTTCATGCTACAGAATGTATGACTTGGATTGTTTGAATCTTTAGGACTCTTTGAGTTGAATTATCCATGTATGAATTATCTTTGAATTATGATGAAACACTATTGATGAATATTATGAATTGAGGGAAGTTCGTTTTAATCATGAGTTGAGAATTTTGCTTGAGGACAAGCAAAAGCTTAAGTGTGGGGGTATTTGATAAACTGAAATAGTAACATATTTTAAACTCACATTTAGCATGCTTTTGGGTGATTTAAGCATTGAATTGTGTAATTTGGTGCTTTTAATCCTTTGATTTCATGTTTTATACTCAGGAAAGCACCGGAGGATGAAAAGAACGAGAAACGGGCTTAAAATAGACCAAATAGACCAAATCACAAAATCGACACGGCCTGGGTCCAAGCAACACGGCCGTGCCCCCTAATCAGACCTAAACACGGCCTGGCCACGAGTCACACGGCCGTGCCTCCCTAACCAGACCCAAACACGGTCTGGCCACGATTCACACGGGCGTGTGCCAAGGGCGTGTCCCTGCCGCGGAGAAGAGGAATTTCACTCGGATTTGGATACTTAGGGGTAAAGAAACACATTCAAAAAGCCTATATAAACACCCTAGAGGCCAACTTTCAGAGGAGCGTCCAGCTAGGCCAAGGAGCCGAGCCAGAAAGATCAGAATTGTGAAAATCACTTGAAGAAAGCCAGTTGATTCATCTCAATAAGCCGAAGTTATACTCAAGACGGAGGATCTCTCTTCAATTCCTTCGGGGGGTTTTAGAGTTTTTCTTATGTTTTGTTTTGTAATATCCAGGATTTAGGGGTTATGAAATTTTTTGTTTGAATGTGTGCATTGTTTTGTTGTGTGCTCTTTGTATGAGTTTTAGGGAATTCGAGAATTTTAGAATATAGGAGAATGCTTTCGAAAAATATTAGATTTTTAGTTTTAGAAGGGGAGCTAAGCAAGTTTGGCCTTAAGAGAATTAATTTGAGGTTTAATCACAAGACAAGTCAATTAGTAAAGTGGTGATGGCGCATGGGTGAATGCATGAGGGTAGAGGTTCGAATCCCTTAGCTAGCAATTGGAAGGAATTTTAATTTTTGTTCACTTTCCTATAGTGTCGGTCAAGCCTTATCTAGTATGGATGGATTCTTCTTTTATTTTTTTGGATAGTAGACCAAAGGGAAAAGGCAAGTTAGTAGTTATGGTAAGGAATCAAGTTGTTAAGGAAGGTTTAGGGGACAAAAGGCTTGAAGAGTGGATGATGTTTTGGAAGCTTTTCCATGGTCATTTGACCATGAACCTAGACGGCATAAGGGGCTAAGGGGGTTGGTTTAATGGTGATAGTGATTAAGGGGATGATAGGGAAGAAATGAGGAGGAAAAAGGGGGATTGTGTTGGCTTGTGAGTTGGCCGAATGTTGTATGGGATTAGGGGGTGTTAGTTGACCAAAATCCTAACAATTTGTGCATCTTTTCCCTTTTCTCCAAATTTTTCTTCCTAGCCGAAATGGTCATTTGCATTAGGAGAAAACTTTATTTTGTTTTGGCTATCATATTTTGACCAAATTGGTACTCTTTTTCTTTGATTTTCTTTCAAGCTTTTCTCTCTTTTTGGTACCAAAATATTACCACTTTTGAAGGCATTTTCTTTCATCCTTTCTTACTTGACCATTACCAAAAAGTTTAGAAGACATTTCACATTTCTTTTCTTCCTCTCTAGTGCCGAAATCATCCTAGCACCAAGGGCATATCTCATATTCTCTTTTTCTTTTTCTTTTTCTTTCTCTTTTCTCCTTCTTTCTCTTAGCCGAAACCATTCTCTATTTCCACCATCTTTTCTCTTCTCTGTTGTTAAAGCCGAAATCACCATTTCTTTTCTTTTTAATTGTTAAGGTCGAATCCCTTTATAGTTCAAGCAAGGGTGAATCAATCTCGTGTTACGGTAAGGATTATCTATCAATCATTTTCTTTCTTTTCTTTTGGATTAGCCGAATCTAGGAATCTAATCCCTTTTATTATCTTTGGCCAAACTTGAAGGAAAGTTCGGGGTTTCTTTGTAGCCAACGTTTAGGGGGAATCATTCGGGATTTGAATAATCCAAGGTAAGGAGATGATGAAATTCGGCCAAAGGCCATATCTTTTTAGTGATAATCGATTTCTCACATAGTGTTATGTAGGTGCTATCGACGTTGTAGGCAAGGGTCGGAAATCTTAAGTATTATATCGCTTTTCGTGTTTGCAAGGTGTGTAACTTATGCTAAACTTCTAATAGATCAATAGCTTTATTGATAAAAATGTGTTTATAAAGAAATATAAATGTTTATGGCTTCGGGTACCATTCAATGGTACGGTGAATTAAGGTATGTTATTCCTTCAGATTACTATGTATGATTCTAATATGAAACATATTCGATATTTGATTATGATTTTGATATAATGTACAAGGCATAATATTTACATCGCTAATAATGCTATATGCATAATATGAAATGTGTCCGATTCCGATATGATAATGGGGCATATGGCATGATAATGAAATAATATGTTATTGCATGGGCATATGGGTAATATTGAAAGGGGAAGTGTTCCGGTGGTTTTTACCACATAATCCGGTGACTTTGGTCACGATATTATGAATCCGGTGACTTTGGTCACGATATTATGAATCCGGTGACTTCGGTCACGATATTGTGAATCCGGTGACTCATTCACAATTATCCGTGGCTATGCCACGATTATAAGGGCGATGTGCATGTTGGATGCGCAACAATCGCCGATGGTGTGTAGCGGATGGAGGTTGATTTAGTAATCCCCACGGTGTGATTGGTAGGTACGGGTGATGTGTAGCGGATGGATATCTAAGTTGGGTTCGGGATTGCATTTCATTTTATATGTACATGTGATTATCTGATTTGCTATATTATGGGCTTTATTGCTATGATCGATTGGGTTTTTAGTGTACTGTTACACATTGAGTCTGTTGACTCACCCTTCATGGGATATCTTTTGGTGATACTCAATGATTTGGACCGGTCGACAAGGACGACGTGGTGGCCATTGCTCAACTTTCGATAAATTGGGTTTTCCTTTATATTAAACTTACTACGTTTTCTTATATATTTTGGGATTTAATTTGGGATATGTTTTTTGTAATAAGGTCGCCATTAGCTATGTTACTTTTACGTTTTAATTTATATTCTGCTACGATCAATTTCAACTAAACAATTAAATATTTCGATAATCGTATGAAAATGTTTTGACATCTAAATACTTATGGTTTTCAAAATATTAATAATTCATAAAATTGGATCTTCTTTTGATAAAAATAATTTTTATTAAAAACATAGATTTTGATGATTATATATATATATATATATAAACAAATTTAAATTTCAAAACGATTTTTAACAGGTTCGTACTTCAAATCTATTCTTTACCATAATATCACATCATTTTACAAAACGACAAAACGAATTTTTCTTAAGAAGCATACCAGATCCGGTTGGGGCTTGTGGGCCGGGTTTGGGGTGTTTCATGTTTTATCTTTTCTTTTGAGATGTATTTTATTATCATTATGAACTAAACCCTCAAATACCTGAAGGGGATGAAACTTAGATGAACCTTGTTATCGTTTGCTGAACTATATGATAAATATTTGACTTGTTCTTAATTATGTGTTCTTAATTCTTGGGTTGATATTTCGCGGATATTATTTCAAGTTTGATGTGCTTAGGTGGAGGAGCAAAAGTCCCTGCCTAAGAGTAGATCTAGCATAACTAAGCGGAGTTGATCGCACACCTAGAGATAGGGTGACGAGATTTTGCCGGATTAGGGTGAAACCTAATATGGGATTCCATAGATCGAGTTAATGCAATTCTAGGGGTTTTAATTAGAAAGAGATTTCAATTAATCAACCTAGGGTTAGACGTTATTCGCTTTGAGAGAGGGTTTAATAGACCTTTGGGGATCTTACGGATCAAGTCAAATGAATAAATCGTCTGGTTCAGAGTTAGATAACAAGTGAAGTCTAGGTGGATTCTTCCTTGGGTATTGTTTTAATCAATTGGTTTTTCCCACGAGTATTTCCCCAATTTCATTCTTTTTGTCTCATCGTCTTTAGCTTAGTAGTTAGTTAATTTTTTAGATTAAACCAATTCACTTCAATTTTAAGGCTAAATAATAAAGAGAAAGTTAGTATTAGTACTTTCGGTTCCTTTGGGTTCGACAATCCAAGATATACTACTGTTCGATAGGTACACTTGCCTCAATCGTTGTCATAGTTAGTTTTTAGGCTCGATCATTCTCATTATAAATTTTAAGACTTTGACATCGCATAAAAACAACGATCATCACCCAAATTGCATCTTTCTTTCCTGGAGATAAGGGAAATCCCGACACAAAGTCCATCGTGATTCTCTCCCATTTCCACTCAGGAATCATAATCGGTTGTAATAAACCGGATGGAACCTGATGTTCAGCTTTAACTTGTTGACAAACTAAACATTTTGAAACAAACTCTGAGATATCCCGTTTCATACCATGCCACCAATAAAACTGTTTTAGATTGTTATACATTTTTGTACTCCCCGAATGAACAGTCAAACGACTATTGTGAGCTTCGTTCAAAATTAACTAAATCAACTCGGAATTCCTCGGAACACAAATCTGATCTCTGAATCTCAAACAATCCTCGTTATCAACTCGATATTCTGAATCAGAATTTAAATCACATTGAGCTCATTTTTCTATCATTTCATCATCACTTTTCTGGGCATTACAAATCTGACGTATAAACATCGGTCTAACTTTCAACTCAGCCAAAATCAAATCATCATCACATAGATCCATGTGAGTACTCATTGCTCGCAAAGCACATATAGACTTTCGGCTCAAAGCATCAGGAACAACATTAGCTTTACCCGGATGATAATCAATTACTAATTCATAATCTTTTAGTAATTCTATCCATCTCCGCTGTCTCAAATTCAATTCTTTCTAAGTCATCAAGTACTTCAAGCTCTTGTGATCGGTATATATATGACATTTCTCACCAAACAGTAGTGACGCCAAATCTTTATTGCAAATACAATCGCAGCTAATTCAAGATCATGCGTCGAATAATTCTTTTCATGCGACTTTAACTGCCTCGAAGCGTAAGCGATGACTTTGCCTTCCTGTATCAACACACAGCCCAAACCATTCAACGATGCATCACTGTAAACTATGAATTCTTTACCCGATTCAGGTTGAACTAACATGGGTGCCTCTGTCAACAATGCTTTCAACTGCTCAAAACTCTGCTGGCACTTTTCTGACCATTCGAATTTAACATCTTTCTGTAACAACTTCATCAACGGAGTCGCAATCATTGAGAAACCTTTCACAAACCGCCTATAATATCCTTCCAGTCCCAGAAAACTACATACTTCAGACACATTTCTCGGAGGCTTCCATTCTAAAAAAGCTGAGATCTTACTCGGATCAACTCGTATTCCCGCAGCTGACACAATATGCCCTAGAAAACCAACCTCACGCAACCAAAACTCACATTTGCTAAACTTTGCATACAATTGCTTTTTACATAGAGTCTGTAGCACAATTCTCAAATGCTCGGCATGTTGCGTCTCATCACAGGAATAAATCATAATATCATCAATAAACACCACGACAAATCGATCCAAATACGGTCTGAATATCCGATTCATCAAATCCATAAACACTGCAAGAGCATTCGTTAGTCCAAAAGGCATAACTAAGAATTCATAATGTCCGTACCTCGTTTTAAAAGCAGTCTTCGGTACATCTGATTCTTTAACTCTCAACTGATAGTAGCCCGATCTCAAATCTATCTTAGAAAACGCTGTAGCTCCTTTCAGCTGATCAAACAAATCATCAATACGTGGCAAAGGATACTTATTATTTATCGTCACTTTATTCAATTGTCGGTAATCAATACACATCCTTATAGTGCCATTTTTTTTCACAAACAATACAAGAGCACCCCAGGGCAAGAAACTCGGTCGTGCAAATCCTCTATCAGTCAACTCTTGCAACTGAGGCTTCAACTCTTTCAATTCTGTCTGTGCCATTCTATACGGAGCTATTGAGATAGGAGTAGTTCCCGGTACTAATTCAATACCAAATTCAACTTCTCGTATCAGAGGTAATCCCGGTAGTTCTTTAGGAAACACATCTGGGAATTCACATACTACAGGTATAGATTCAACTTTCTTTTCAGTCACTTTTGTATCTTTCACATACGCAAGATAAGCTTCACAACCCTTTTTCACATAATTCAGAGCTTTCATCGAAGATATAACATTCGGTAACCCACTCAAATCATTGGATTCAATTCAAACTATCTCACCATTCTGACTTTTCAAATCAATACTCTTTCGTTTACAATTCACAATAGCATTATGCAAAGTGAGCCAATCCATACCCAGAATAATATCAAATTCATCAAAAGGTAGCAACATCAAATTAGCGTAGCGGATATCCCAAACATCAACGGCCGCTTCTTGCACACTTTATCAACCAAGACACACTTGCCTAAGGGGTTCGATACTCTAATCACGAATTCGATGAGACTCAACGGTAGAGTCTTACTTGATACTAGATTCACACACACATAGGAATGAGTAGAACTCGGATCTATCAATGCAATCACATCGAAGATCAAATAGAGTAAAAGTACCAGTAATGACGTCTGGAGATGACGCTTCTTCTCGTGCGCGTATAGCATAGGCTCGGGCAGGTGCTCTCGACTCGAATCTCACAACTGTATCCGTAGTCCCTCTCTGACTTCCACTCGCATTTTCGGTGTTTCTGAGTGGTCTACCCCTAGCCATCGTATTACTCAGTTTCACACTCTGAACATTGTCTTTCTCAGCTAAATCTGGGCAATCTCTAATGAAATGATCTCGTGATCCACACTTATAACAAGTTCTATTATTGTACTTGCCCTAGCATTCTCCAACGTGTCGTCTTCCACACTGTCTACACTCAGGCTTGTTGCTTTTAACACTACCATTACTTGATTCAATTGGAGCTTGAGTTCTTGGACCAACACTTTGTCTCACCTGATCTCTACCCGAATGTCCAAACGAACCATTTGAACGATTGCTTGCATCTTTAAATCTCTTCGTCGAAGATTGAGACATCTTACTCATTGATCTTTTTCTTTCATCCCTAGCCTCAGAATCTGCTTTCTTCTTTTCTTTGTTAAGCTCCTCGGCTTTGCAGGCTCTTTCAAGTAACACAACAAATTCATTCAAGTCAAGTATTCCAACCAGCAATTTAATGTCTTCATTCAGTCCTTCAATGAAGCGTTTACACATAGTAGCTTCGGTTGAGACACATTCTCGTGCATATTGACTTAATATCACAAACTCCCGTTCATACTCAGTAACTGACGTACGGCCTTGTTTCAGCTCTAGAAACTCTTTACGTTTCTGATCTATGAATCGTTGACTGATATACTTCTTTCAAAATTCAGCTTGAAAGAAATCCTAGGTGATTCTCTCTCTCAGAACCACATATATCAACGTTTTCCACCAATTATATGCCGTATCTCTCAACAAGGAAACAACACATTTAATGCATTCATCTAGAGCCAATGACATCTCATCAAACACTCGAATGGTATTCTCAAGCCAAAACTCAGCCCTCTCAGCATCATCATCAATTGTGGCTCTAAACTCTTCGACCCCATACTTTCAGATTTTATCTACAGGAGGTTTATTCAATCGGATCGGATCTGCAACTTGTGGCACAACAGGTACTTGTGGGGGTGGAGGTTGTGGAGCAGCTGGATTCATTCTAACAAACTCCGAAAACCACTCACTCATCATTCGGAAGAAGGCTTGCTTAGCCTCTCCCTCTTGGCTACTAGCAATCGACCTAGACTCGGCCGGCGCTGTCCCTTGAGTGGGAGCAGGCGCATTGCTCTCTACATCATCAGCAACTGCTCGATCGGGATCCATTTGCTATATGAAAACACATTTTTAACTGTCAGGATTCATCACACTATCGCAATTATATATATATGGCATGTATAGCTAGACTCACACGCGCTACGTTAGTCATAGAATCGACTAAACTGTAGCTCTGATACCAATAAAATGTAACATCCTTAACCCGTAACCGTCACCCGACTAGGGTTAGAAGGCATTACGAATCATCTCCGAACATTTCATATTCATTTCACAACACAAAGTCTATCATCAATCAAAACATATTCAAATATAAACATATAGTCCTTTAATGAGGTCTACGAGACCTTAAACACATGTTAGAAAGGGGCCGGGACTAAACCGAACATATGAAAATTTTCGAGATTCAAACATTTTTCTAAGTTTACAGAGGTCACACGCCCGTGTGGGTAGACCGTGTGCCTCACACGGCCTCAGACACGCCCATGTGTCCAAGCCGTGGAAAAACATGGCATACATACTGACTTGTCTACACGGCCTGAGACACGCCCGTGTGCCTCACCCGTGGTCGACATCGACTTGCACCACACGACCAGTCCTGCGCCTGTGTCCACTGCGTGGTCGAGTCTGACTTGTTTTGAAACACAACCTCGAAGGACACGGTCGAGCCACACGCCCGTGTGCTCAACCGTGTGGGCAATTATAGGCCATTTTTAAGTCCAAATTACCATCCACACTTTGAAATCATCTATAACCATAAAACCAATACCAATTCATGCCTCAAATGCAACCAAAACATACCAATACAAGTACCAATTAATCATCAACTACCTCTCTTATTTCCATACTCAATTTCTACTCTAATAAGTCCATCCAAAACACCATTTTTACAACTCAAATCATTTAAGCTAAGCATCATATAAACCTTACCACAACCTCACATTTAAACCAAAATTTTCATCAACCATTTAAGCATGAAACATACCATATTCATCATTCACTTAACCCACACATATATATACTAACATCATTCATCTTTTAGGCCATATTTCATGGAAAAATTTACACAACTCAAAACATGACACATTTAATAGCCTATACATGCCATATACCACATATATGTACATCTTTCAAAAGTACCAAATAGATAGCCGATAGTGTGATTGAGTCACTGACGATCCTCGGATCCGAGCTAGCTTTACTGACACTGTAAAACAGAGAAACACATCACACAGTAAGCTTAAGAGATTAGTAAGTTCGTAATATAATACATATTACTCTATAATGAAAATTCAATACATAAATAAACCATCACTTAGATTGATGTACTACTAAACACAATGTCATCCTCAACCATATGCTCAAACCTCCATCCATTCAACCTTAAAAATTATCATCAACCACATAGGTTTGAAACATACCTTCGCCAACACTTAGTTAACAAACGTTCTTGCTATTCGATGTTCGATACCATATTTCGTTCACTGTTTGTTATCTTTTCAACTCAATCGCACACTTAGTGCCCAAATCATAGCCGAAGCTTAAATAATATCACACACTTAGTGCCTCGATATAAAACCAAACTCAATTCGGTATCGCACACACAATGCCAATCAAAAAGCCGAAGCTTTCATTATTTCGCACACACAGTGCTAATCATCTCTATCTCATTTCTATTTACGCACACTTAGTGCCACCTAACTCGATTCCACACATTACATTTCTAATTCAATAATAACATAACTATTTATTTCATAGAAATTAGAAATAATTTAAGAACACGTATTATATCCGAACTTACCTCGGATGTCGAAACAACAAAACAGTCGATTAATCGAGCACTTTGTCTTTGCCCCGATCTCGATCCGAATCTCTCCTCTCTTAGTCTATACATATTCAAATTTAGCTTATTCAATTTCCAATTCATTCAATTTAGTCCAAACATACATATTTAGGGCATTTTACAAAATAGCCTTCACATTTTCACATTTCGACACTTTAGTCCCTATTTCACAAAATCATCAAATACACATAATTTCATTTCACCCATGCCTAGCCGAGTTCTCCTTATGTCCATACAAACCCACAAATTTCATTTATTTCACATTTTAGTCCTCCAATTTCTTATTTTCACAATTTAGCCCAAATTACTCAATTTCACCAAAAATTTAAAGACAAAATATGTTAATCTTTCACATATCTTTCATATTTCATCACCAATTATCACAAAACTCAAGTATTCATCAATGGCATATCTCAAAATCACCATCAAATTCTAAAATTAAAGCATGGGTTTGATAGAACACAAAGCAACGATCACAAAAACGTAGAAATTATCAAAAACCGAACAAAAACTAACATTGAATCAAGCCACAAATGTGCCGAATATACAAAAGCTTTAAACCCTTTTCTTTATTCAATATTCGGTGGAAGAAAGATGAATATGGCTTTTATTTCTTTTGTTTTTAGTTTATTACACATTAATAGGCTTTTTACCATTTTGCCTTTTTTAGTAATTCATTAAAATTCCATTAACTATGTACATATATGTCCATCCAAGCTATGAATGGTCCATTTACAACATAAGGACCTCTCATTTAAGAAGCCATGCCAAATAAGCACTTTAACAATTAGCACTCAGCTTTTACATTTTATGCGATTAAGTCCTTTTCTCAAATTAAGCACACAATCGATAAAATTTTCACACAGAAATTTCACACATGCTTAGTCACATACTGTAAACACCAAAAATAATATTAAAATATTTTTTCTACCTCGAATTTGTGGTCTCAAAACTACTGTTCTGACTAGGGTCTAAACCGGGCTGTTACAACCTCATTCAATAAGGGAAATCACATTTATCCATCAAAATCCAATATTAAAACGGAACTTAACCCTTTTCAAACAGTTTCAAGCATGTATTCATTTCTTATATTGTATGATCCAAATAATTCACATAAATATAAATCACATTCTATACAAATACAACATTCAATTCAACATATGTACATGCTCAATTAAGTTACACGAACTTACCTCGATAATAGTTCGTACAAGAAAATGTACTAATCCGAAACTTTCTCTTTTCCTCGATCTAGCTTCGAATTTGAGTTATCCAGATCTATATAAATGAATTTAATCATCAATTTCTCACATTCCATATTCATTTGAACTCAATTTGCATCCTAGGCAAAATTACCATTTTGCCCCTAAACTTTCCATAAATTCCAATTTCATCCCTAGGCTCGAAAAATGAAATTCATGCCATTTACTCCTTATTCCAAACCTAACCAAAATTTCAATATAAAATTTACAGCACATGTATTCTATAAAATTCAGAATTTTTCTTTAATTTTCACATCTTTCCAATTTAGTCCCTAAATCATGTTTTCATCAAAATTCACTTTGTAAAAGTTGTTTATCTATCAACAACCTTTCATTTTCTACCATAAATTTTAAATTTTCAACATATTTATCCATGAAATAATTTATATACTTTGATAACTTTTCAAATTAATCCCCCAAATAGATAGATTAAACTATCCCGGTTTCAAAAATATAAGAATTACTAAAAACGGGACTTGAATACTTACCAATTTAAGCCAAGAAAGCTTGTTTTCTCTTTTATACGGTTTCCATGGAATATTTGGGGAAGAAGATGATATAAAATGATTTTAATTCTATTTTAATTATTTATCATCTTTTAATTATTTCTATTTCCAATTTAGTCCTTAACCTTTTCTAATTTTTCCATGGATGATTCATCAAAAATATCTACTAACTTTTGATTAATGGTCTAATTACCATATAAGGACCTCAAGTTTTGAATTCCATAGCTATTTAATTCTTCTAGCTACTAGAATTCAACTTTTGCATTTTATGCAATTTGGTCCTTCCCGTAATTAAACACCTAATCGATAAAATTTTCTTATCACAATTTTCATATGATATTCATATCACAATGCAAATCATGCATTAATATTAAAATAAATTTTCTTTTCGGCCCGAATTTGTGGTCCCGAAACCACTTTTCCGATTTCATTAAAATTGTGCTGTTACACTCTCATTAAACAAGTTAGTCATGAAATTTACATGAATATCAAGAAAACAAAGATGAGCTCATCATACAACCATTTCAAGGTATTTCAGGAATATATTCAATACATAATTTATTTAATCCTCATATTTTCCCATATCAGGAGTTTGTCCGTTGAATCATTGAAATATCGATGGATACCCTGGTAGTGCATACAAGATGTACTTATCAATGATCCATCAATTCATATACGGGGTACTCATTAGAGCACATAACCAGGAAGCACACTTTCGAGCTTTGTAATGAAAGCTCACAAAGAGCCATATCGGGAAGCCCACAAAGAGCCTATCGGGAAGCTTATCCGGGCTATATAACGGGAAGCTCATAAGAGCCATAATTGGGAAGTTCACAAAGAACCATATGGGGAAGCTCACAAAGAGCCATATAACGAGAGCTCCGGATAGTCATACATTGGGAAGTTCAAGCGAGCACAATCGGGAAGCTCACAAAGAGCCAATTTAACAAGAAGCTCACGAAGAGCCTATAATCGGGATGCTCATAAAAGCTAAGGTGAGTCCACAACAAATGTAGGATCACATCCTATCGGGATGCTCCGAAAAGCTATAACGGGAAGCTCGAGAGGGCTAATAACGGGACGCTCTTTCGAGCTATGGTGTGTCCGCAACATATGCAAGACCACAACCAATTCGAGAAAAAACTTGTATCCATCGAATTTCATCTATTCAAACGGGACTTAACAATTCTCAGGCACGTCAGATATATAATCATCTTCATAGATATAACAAATTCATAATTCGCATATACAACATTCAATTCAAACATGAAAATATACACAATTTAGTTACACGAACTTACCTCTATACATGTTCGTTTCGAGGATCTACTAATCCGGAACTTTTTGTTTTCCTCGATCCAACTCAGTACTAGGTCTTTCTGGATCTATATAAATGAATTTAATCATCAATTCAATTCAATTCAATTCAATTCAATTCAATTCACATTCTAGGCAAAATTACCATTTTGCCCCTAGGCTCGGAAAATGAAATTCATGCAATTCAATCCTTATTCCAAGCCTAATCAATTTTCACATATAACATTTACAGCACATATATTTCACAAAAATCAGAAAATTTCCATGAATTTTACATCTTTACAATTTAGTCCTTAAATCACAATTTCAAGAAAATTTCCTTTACAAAAGTTGTTTATCTATCAATAATCTTTCATTTTCTACCATAAATTTCAAAATTTCAGCATATTCATCCATGGAAAAATTTTAATACTTTGATAACATTACAAATTGATCCGCAAAATAGCTAGATTAGGTTATTAAGATCTCGAAAATATAAAAATTACTAAAAACGGGATAAGATTACTTACCCAATTAGGCTTGCTTGATTTTCTTTCTCTTTCCTAGGGTTTCCATAGAAAATATTTGGGGAAGATGATGAAATAAGATGATATTAAGTTATTATCATCTTTATTTATTTCTTATTCGAATTTAGTCCTTTTCTGTTGCTAATTTTCCATGGATGAATCATAAAAAATATCTACTAACTTCTCTTAATGGTCTAATTTCCATATAAGGACCTCAATTTTTGGATTCCATAGCTATTTAATACCTATAGCTACTAGAACTCAGCTTTTACATTTTATGCAATTTGGTCCTTTCTATAATTAAACATGTAATCGGTAAAATTTTCTTATCAAAATTTTCATACGTCTTTCCTACCATAATGTAGACCATGCAATATTATTAAAAAAAAATTCTTTTTGACTCAAATTTGTGGTCTCAAAACCACTGTTCCGATTTCATTGAAAACAGGCTGTTACAGGGCTAATCTATGAAAATTGAACTAGCTCTGATACCACTTGTTAGGATCGACCCGATTAAGCAACAAGTAGAAAAAATAGCGGAATAAATTGAGAAATTGAACACACAAATTTAACGTGGAAAAACCTCTCCAAAGAGGATAAAAAAACCACGGGCAAAGATAATTTTACTATAATGGCAAAAGAACGAAAAGTACAAAAGATGGAGATAAAAACTAAACCCTGAAAACCTGAGAACAAAGAACCATCAAAACGTAAACACAAAATTTTCTAAGTGTGTTATGAGTTCTAATCTCTAATGGGTGTATTTTCTAAGATTGTAAAAGAACCTATTTATAGGCTAAATTAGTAGATCAAATAAACTATGCTAATAAATGGTAAATATATTATACTAATAAATACTAAATCTTCTAGAAAGAAAATATACTTTGTTTAACTTGACTTGCAAGTAATCTCTTAGAATTTGGGTCACACAACTCTAACAGTAATTTTATCGTACTTTGTAATTGTTAGCTTTGATGTCCCAAACTTTTGATATAACAATATTTAAGACAAATTTTATATGTATTATATTTCCTAAATCATTTAGTGAAAATATGATTGAAAAATTTATCAAGCATTTTCAAAGACATTCAATATATACAAAAACATGTTTTATACGTGTGTTAATTTATCTAAATGTTTTTAAGAGACTTTGGTATGCATGTCTTGAGGCATATATGCATGTCGTGAGACATGTTTGTCTCGAGATAGACAAACATCAAATCTAAGGGTTGCTTTAGGAGAGCCATGTCTCGAGACATTTGAGCAATTGTCTAGAGACATCTGAGCAATTGTCTTGAGACGTATGGCCAAATTTCTCAAGACACACTAGCCTTATCTCAAGACACAACCAACCAACGACTGTATAACAATCACTTTTGTTCATCCTGTCTCGATACACACAGTTACAGGTTGCATTAAATGCACGAAACAAATGCTCCCAACAGTTAGAATTTATCCACAACGCCCATAAACATCCACAAACTTGTTCCTTTGTATAATTACAAGTTAAAGACACATCAAGGTACAAGATATGAACATCCAAGCATAGAAATAAAGATAAAATCGTCAAATTCTTTATTTCATCATATTCTCTTATACGTATCTCTTAGGTGCTTATTGTTAGATATTTTTATCATTCTCATTTAGTGAAAATATGATTGAAAAATTTATCAAGCATTTTTAAAGACATTCAATATATACAAAAACATGTTTTATACGTGTGTTAATTTATCTAAATGTTTTTAAGAGACTTTGGTATGCATGTCTTGAGGCATATATGCATGTCGTGAGACATGTTTGTCTCGAGATAGACAAACATCGAATCTAAGGGTTGCTTTAGGAGAGCCATGTCTCGAGACATTTGAGCAATTGTCTAGAGACATCTGAGCAATTGTCTTGAGACGTATGGCCAAATTTCTCAAGACACACTAGCCTTATCTCAAGACACAACCAACCAACGATCAGATAACAATCACTTTTGTTCATCCTGTCTCGATACACACGCTGATTCTGAGTTGCATTAAATGCACGAAACAAATGCTCCCAACAGTTAGAATTTATCCACAACGCCCATAAACATCCACAAACTTGTTCCTTTGTATAATTACAAGTTAAAGACACATCAAGGTACAAGATATGAACATCCAAGCATAGAAATAAAGATAAAATCGTCAAATTCTTTATTTCATCATATTCTCTTATACGTATCTCTTAGGTGCTTATTGTTAGATATTTTTATCATTCTCATTTCAATTTTTATTGTTTACATTCTTTAAAAGAATTTTACCTTGAAGGATCAATTAAAGTTTTATGAACTATGCATTGTGAAGTACTTTCTACTTGTATATGCCAAACAATTTATTATGTTATGGATTACTTTCTACAGTTTTATGAACTTTTACCTAATTCATTGTAGCATATTAAACTAGTTTTCATGCTTATGGAGCTTGAATATGAGCAAATTTATTATGTTTTATTTAGTTTTTCAATATTAGCTTTCAATTAATAAAAAGTTTAATCTAAGTCGTTTATATGACTTTAAGGGTCGAAGTAGGCCTAAGGGAAGGCTAATCATTTAGTGAGTGTGCAGGACACCATTCAGAGGCAGGAGAACTTGGGACTGGTCGCCATGTTGCAACACGGAGGTTCGATGTTGCAACATCGTGAACAAGAACCCAAAATACCAAGTCATCCTTTGGTGTCAAGTCATAACAGGGGATGTCCCGACACACCACTAAAGTTGAACCTAATCTAAGCAAACTGTCTTCAGTGTTGCGACATAGGCTGTGGATATCGCGACACCGGCCCTGTACGTGAATCATTAACGAGCTCAGTGTGTTTTGGTCCATACAATGAAATTTAACGTAAAAACGTTAACCGAACTAGGTTTAAGGATGATAGCCAACCCTAATATTATAAATAGGCTCATTAATGACTTGAGAGATCATATTTTCTATAACTTAGAATTTTCTTTTTAGTTTTTAGTTTCCTTTGTACTTAGGATTTGTTTTCAGTTTATTTTCCATTTGTGTTCTTCGAAGAATCTGACTTGTGCATTCAAAGCAACTCTTTGTGGATTTCTGTACTTCATTCAAATACAATTCAGGATTCTTCTTAAACTTTTACTCTTGATTCGTTCTTTTTGTTTATTTTCTTCGTCAAGTTTATATTGTTTAAAGGATCCATGAGAAACTAATCCTCTTGTAGGGGATTTGTAACACCCCTCACTCTTATTCATGGTCAGAATAGGGTTACGAGGTATTACCGATCAATCAACATCATTTAACATACATAATTCATACATTTATGCATTCATACTCAAATGCCATTCAATCATATTCATATTGTCCCTTATGAGGGCCTATGAGGCCTTAAACATGCTTTAGAAGTGGTTCGGGACTAAACCAATAACATACGAAAATTTTGGAAAACTTAGAATTTTTTTCAATCATATAAGGGTCACACGCCCGTGTGAACATGCCGTGTACCTCACACGGCTCCAGACACGCTTGTGTCTCAGGCCGTGTGAAAACAAGGCATACATACTGACTTGGGTTACACGGCCAACCACACGCCCGTGTGTCTAGTCCATGTGCCCTACGAAATGGCCACACACGCCCATGTGCTAGGCCGTGTGCCATTCAGGGGGGTATACTGACTTATACCACATGGCCAGTCACATGCCCGTGTGTGAGACTGTGTGGAGCATACTGACTTCACTTCAATATCAACATCAAGGGACACACGGCCGTGTAGCATGACAGTGTGTCATACACGACTGAGACACACGCTCGTGTCTCTGCCCGTGTGGGCAAAAATAGGCCATTGGTAAAGCCAATTTGCCACCCTTTTTGTACATACCTACATAAGCTCAAATGGCATCATTTTAAGACACAAATATGCAGCCAAAAGTTCATCAACCAATACATAATCATACCATATTCATTTCAACTAAATTCAATACTCAATCCCATACCATTTACCTATTCAAATACCAATCAATTCATCTTGCTTTACTAAACATAATTCACATATATAATTCATCTAACTAAACCAATTCAAATATACATAATCACTTCAACTCCATTCATTCAAGATAGGTCTATTACCAAACATTAAAAGTAGAACTATTTACACATTCATAAGCATCATCAAGTTCATCATCCTATGCCAACTTAAATGGCCAAAATACACATCCATCAAATAAACCATTTTGACACAAGCCTATACATTCCATATACCATATATACATAGCTTCAAAAGTACCAAAATAGATGATCGATAGTGCAATGAGGTCTCTGACGATTCCTGGATCCGAGCTAGCTTCGTAGAACTGTAAAACATAGAAACAATTAAACAAAGTAAGCTTTACAACTTAGTAAGTTCGTATGTGAACATGAAATAATGACAACATTCATATAGCAATTAAAAATAAATAATATCATCAACATCTAAAGCATCAATTCATGAGCTAACATAAAATTTATTCATATCCTCATTCATGAGTTCTGTAACACCCCTTACCGGGGTTCTATGCCGGGAACCGGGACCGAGGCATTACCGAACTCAAACCACTTAATCACCACTTAGGCTCAACGTCATTACTCACTATAACCTCATTCTCGACATACGAGGCCTCACTCATACACACGAGGGCTCTCGAGACTAATCCAAAACTTTTACATTCCTTAAAAGTTTTCTCTTTTATACAGGTCTCACATGCCCGTGCAAGATTAGACACGCCCGTGCATGGACTCACACGCCCATGTTCCCTAGCCATGCTAAAAACTCGAGCATTCTGCCAATTGCCCCACGGCCATGGCACGCCCGTGCTCTCCAACCGTGGTGAACACTGACTAAATCCACACGGTTTGGACATGCCCGTGGCCCTGTCCCGTGGACTATCCTGACTTACAATGTTAACATGCAGGGGACGCACGGCCACAGCACACGCCCGTGGGCTGACCGTGTGTCACACATGGCCTATACACACGCCCGTGTGTCTATCCACATGGTCAAGAACAAGACTAAGTGTCAAGTTCTTTTCACCCTTCTAACATACACAACATATACCCATCTAACACCATCATAAACAACTCAAATTAAAGTGCATTCTCACATAGAAAACTACATCTTTCTTTCATATAATGTAATAGCCAACAACCATGGCATTATACAAAATAAGGTATCCATCTAAAGGCCAACACATCTTAGCCATTTACAACAAAACTTACTAACTTATCTAGCCCCTATACATGCCATATACAAAACATTAAGTTTCATGTACCAAAGTGTGCTGATATGTGGGCTATCTTCTGATGATCCTCGTATCTCGATTCAACGCTTTTAATCTATAAGACAAGGGAAAAGAAAGAGAGTAAGCTTTGAGCTTAGTAAGTTTACACATAAACAAATAAGCAACATAGTATAAGCTAAGCAACCATTAGCATTATACCAACAAGTAATTCACAACTATGCTTACTCTTTCTATCCCTTACTACATTTCCAACACATCATGAGTCACATACTCATAACCATTGAAATGCACCCCTGCATTCAATATCACATTTACGTAATATACAACACATCATTATTTATCGTAATACATCCACACAGTCAATCCACATAACTTATTCACACAGCTAGTTTACATAACTAATCCACACAGCTCATCCACACAGTTAATACACACAGTTAATCCACACAACCAATATCTCGATGGTTTCGCATTTAGCACACCACATTTGATTAATAAGGTGGTATCGCACTTAGCCTACCACAATGGTATTCGTAGTGATTCAACATATAGCTCACTAGATGATATACCTCACGATAGCATCGCACATAGCTAGCTCATCGTCAATATGCATTAGGATGGTATCGCACTTAGCCTACCATCTAGCATTATCACAACACATGCACAAGTCTACTTAAACCACATAGATTCCCAATCATTCTCGATCATACATTCATTCACCATTTCTACTACATTCATTCTACTTGAACCACATAGGTTCTAAATCAATCTCAAATTAGCTACACACTAGCTATCATCAACAAATTGTAAGTATGAATGCATTGTTTATGCATAGACTTACCTCGATACTCAAAAGTACATAAATATGCAATTTAGCCCACCACCTTGGTTTTGCCTCAGTTTCGATCCGGGCTTCGTCTTTCTTGATCTATAATGAATAAATCAGCTTATTCAATACACTCATTGACTAAATTGACCCACATCTCATACTTTAGCAAAATTACTATTTTGCCCCTAAACTTTCTCATATTTACACTTTAGTCCCAAAGGCTCGTAAAGTGATTTTTATTCAACTTTCTACTCTTTCATGCTTAGTCGAACCACTTACTCAAATAAAGCATCCATCAAATCTCACTAAATCACACATGTATGACCAAACTAAAGTTTTTCACAAACTAGTCCCTACATGCATTTTCATGGAAAATCACTTAACAAAAGATGTTTCTACTACATCAAGCTTTCATAATCTTCCATAAAACATCAAAATACATGCATGTCATACATATGTACATTTTTTAACATCCATAATAGCTCACCAAATAGCTAAAAATAGCTTACTCATGCTACCGGGACTTCAAAAATATGAAGAATATCAAAAACCGGGCTTAGGAGCACTTACTAGCAAGCTTGAAAAATTGAAGGAGCCCTAACAATGGCTTCTCAAATTTTCGGCAGCTATGGGAAGAAGATGAATGAATTTCTATCATCTTTTCACCTATTTTAATCACTTAATTGATAAATGACCAAAATGCCCTTTTTGATAAACTTTCAATTTTAACTCATCCATGCCCATTTTTGTCCAAAAATTAGAATTTGGGTAAATTTCTATTTAAGGACCTCAAATTAATAATCTAAAGCTATTTCACACAAATAGCTTCTAGAAACACATATTTTGCAACTTTTTCAATTTAGTCCTTTTGGACAATTCAATCACAATTTCACAAAATTGTTTCATGAAACTTTCACACTAGCATGCATACATAATATAAACCTCAAAAACTTGTTCATGACCCTCAGATTTGTGGTCTCGAACCACTATTCTGACTAGGCCCTAAACCGGGATGTTACAAGTTCTCAACTTCATCTATCTCAATACTTGAATATTTTTCCATACATACCTGTACCGATACCTTTCTATTTCTTATCAATACTCTTATCAAACCACTCCGGTTTATAATATGTTTTGGATACAAATTCATCAATTTTCCAATGCCATAGTCCAACTATGGTCTTTCACATACATTGCCAAGGCCATGCCGTGGTCTTTCATTCACATGCCATAACCCGGTTATGGTCTTATTATTCGGTTGCCATAGCCCGGCTATGGTCTTTCATTCATCAACTCGTACATTTCATTTAATATCTCAATATTCATCCAATAGAATAAATACTATCTCAATTTCATCCATTCAATAAATAGTTACACATTTAAGTTCAATTGATAAACCATAAATTATACATATTTTAATCCCACATTTAGCATGCTTTTTGGATGATTTATCCTTTGAATTGTGGAATTTGATGCTCCTAATCCTTTAATTTCATGTTTTATACTTAGGGAAGCATAGAAGGATGAAAAGAACGAGAAACGGGCTAAAAACGGACCAAATGGGCCAAAGTAGAAAATTAACACGGCCTGGGCTCAAGCCACACGGCCGTGCCCCTTTAGCAGGCTCAACCACGGCCTAGATTCGATTCACACGGGCGTATTGCACGGGCGTGTCCCTGCCGTGACAAAGAGGAATTTCATTTTAGAATAGGGTACTTAGAGGCAAAGAAATACATTCCAAAAGCCTATATAAACACCCTAAAGGCCAACCTTGAGGGAGGCGTCCAGCTAGGCCAAGGAGCCAAGCCAGAGAGGTCAGAATTGTGGGATTTACTCGAAGAAAGCCAGTTGATTTATCTCAAGAAGCCGAAATCATACACAAGACGGAGGATCTCTCCTTCAATTCCTTCAGGGGGTTTTAGGGTTTTCTTATGTTTTATTTTATCTTTTCTTCACAGATGTATTCTTTAATGATTATGAACTAAACCCCTCAGATACCTGATGGGGATGAAACCTAAGACGGATCTTGTTATTGTTTCCTGAACTATATGATAAATACTTGATTTGTTCTTAACTATGTGTTCTTAATTCTTGTTTTGGTATTTCAGGATATTGATTTAAGTATTGATGTGCTTAGGCAGTGGAGGAAAATTCCCTGTTTAAGAGTAGATCTAGCATAGTTAAGCGGAGTTGATCGCAACCCTAGAGATAGGATGACGAAAATCTGCCGGATTAGGGTCAAACCTAATATGGGAGTCCATAGATCGAGTTAATGCAATCCTAGGGGTTTTAATTAGAAAGAGATTTCAATTAATCAACCTAGGGTTAGACGTTAGTAGCCTCGAGAGAGGTATTAATATAAATTAGGGAATCCTACGGATCAAGTCAAGTGAATAAATCGTCTGGTTCAGAGTTAAATAACAAGTGAAGTCTAGGTGGATTCTTCCTTGGGTATCGTTTTAATCAATTGGTTTTTCCCACAAGTATTTTCCCCAATTCATTCTCTGTGTCTTAGCGTCTTTAGCTTAGTAGTTAGTTAATTTTAGAATAAACAAAAAATCCCTTAATTCTTAGGCTAAATAATAAAAAGAAAGTCAGTATTAGTACTTTTGGTTCCTTTTGGTTCGACATTCCGGTCTTGCCACTAAGCTATACTACTATTCGGTAGGTGCGCTTACCTCAATCGTGGTGATAGTTAGTTTCTAGGTTAGATCATTCATTTTATAATTATTAAGACTCTCGAAACACGATCGAGTTTTTGGCGCCGTTGCCGGGGAACCAAAATATTAAGAACGCTCAATTTTTATTACTTTAGCCATTTTTATTTTTGCAATTTACTTTTATTTTGTTTTTAACTTTGCTAATTTTCTTTTCTTCTTTTATTTGTTCCTTGCAGGTACCCCTAGTTTATGACTAGAAGGAACCCAACAGGACCTTTAATTTATGACAGTGACATTGAAGGTACCGTTCGTAGAAACCGTAGAGAAATAAGGCGAAGCTTAAATTTCATAGAAGAAGAGCAAGAAGACGAAACCAATACTACAGAAGAGATGTCTGAGAATAATCCACTACCTCCAGAGGTGGCCGAAAATCATGCTCCTCGAACTATGTATGATTATGCTAAACCTTATTTAACAGGAACTGAGTCAAGTATTGTTAGACCCGCTATTGCTGCAAATAATTTTGAATTGAAACCTAACACTATACAGATGATACAACAGTTTGTTCAGTTTGATGGTTTGCAGGATGAGGATCCTAACACACGCTTAGCAAATTTTCTAGACGTGATACCTTCAAAATAAATGGCATTTCTGATAATGCCATCCATCTTCGGTTATTTCCCTTTTCTTTAAGGAACAAAGCAAAACAGTGGTTGAATTCTCTTCCACGAGGGTCAATCATTACATGGGATCAAATGACCAAAAAATTCTTGTTGAAATATTTTCCACCGGCCAAAACGGCCAAGTTGAGGAATGATATCTCTTCTTTTGTGCAGATGGATCTAGAAACACTATATGATGCATATGAGAGATACAAGGATTTGTTGAGAAGGTGCCCTCACCCTGGGCTACCTTTGTGGCTTCAGGTTCAAACCTTCTACAACGATGTGACCCCCTCAACGAGGCAACTAATCAATTCAGCCGCCGGTGGAACGCTGAATAACAAAACTCCTGAAGTGGCCTACGAGTTTATAGAGGAGATGTCACTAAATAACTATCAGTGGCAAGTTACAAGGACAAGGCCAACAAAAGCAGCAGGAGTTTTCAACCTCGACGCAGTAACCATGCTATCAAATCAGGTAGAGATGTTAAACAAAAAGATTGATGGTTTGTTTTCTTCGCAGGTACATCCGGTAATGCAGTGCGAAACAAGTGGAGGTGTGGTGAATCCTGAGTACCCACCCTACGGACATGGCATGGAAGGCGAACAAATGAACTATGTGGGTAACAATTTCAGATCTCAAAATAACCCTTATAGTAATAATTATAATCCATGTTGGAGGAACCACCCCAATTTTTCATGGGGTGGGCAAGGAAATCAGAGACAACAACCCCCTCCAAACTTCCAACAATAGCCCTACCCACAGGAAAAGAAGCCGAACCTTGAGGAGATGCTGACAAAATTCATAGCGGTGTTAGAAACTCGTTTCCAAAACACCGAGACAACACTTAAAAATCAACAAGCATCGATTCAAGGGATCGAGAACCAGTTAGGGCAACTTGCTAGGCTGATCTCTAAATGACCGCAAGGAAGCCTACCAAGCAACACTAAGACTAACCCAAAGAAGCAAATTCAAGCCATAACAACTCATGATAGTGTAGGGTTAGATGAGCCCAATTTAAGGCAGGAGAATGTGGCAGAGGAAGGTAAGGTTGAGGTGAACCATGACAAACTAAAATCGGTAATTAAAGAGCACCAACCTCGTATATCATATCCCGGTACGATGAAGAAAGACAACACAGATGAACAATTCGGTAAATTTCTTAAACTTTTAAAGAAATTACATATTAACTTACTGTTTCTCGAAGCTCTTTCACAGATGCCAAATTCAAGGAAATTTTTAAAAGAGCTTTTGACAAACAAGCAGAAGTTAGACGAGGAGTCGCATTTGAAACTAAACGCAGTGTGCTCAATAATGTTGCAAAATAGACTACCACAAAAATCAAAAGATCCAGGGAGTTTTACAATTCCATGCTTAATTGGTAGTTTATCTGTTGATAATGCTTTAGCTGATTTAGGGGCAAGTATAAATGTTATGCCTTATAAAATGTTTAAACAGCTAGGTCTAGGGAAACCCAAACAAACTAGGATGAGCATTCAATTAGCTGATAAAACTATTAGAATTCCTAGGGGTATAATTGAAGATGTACTCGTGAAAATTAATAAATTCATATTCCCAGTAGACTTTATTGTTTTAGACATGGATGAGGACAACACGATCCCTTTAATTTTAGGAAGACCCTTTTTAGCAACTGCTAGAACTAAAATTGATGTTGGTACAGGTGAACTCATAATCCGTATAGGTAACGAATCAATCAGTCTTCAGGCTCTTGACTCGGCTAGGACATCAAGTAATCAAGGTGAGAAAATTAATTTTATTAATGACCATTCAGTTAAACCTTCTTTTCAGGAGCAGCACCACGAACCACACACAACCGAGCTGCGATCCTAGACATCATGACAACAATGAAGTAATTCATGGGGATCAAAGGCTTCATATTGATGAACTAGACGAGTGGAAGACACATTTCAAGGAGAAATCAAAATCACACGAAGCAAAACCAAGGGAACCCCCAGACGAGCTTATAGCAATGGCAAATCACTTCAAGATAGGAGATCAAGTATTGTTGAATAAGGGAGACCCTCGAATCGCCTTCTCAGACCTTAAAACAAACGAAGAAACCCCTTTTACGGTACTGAATGTTTTTCCATACGGAACAGTCGAGGAAACTCATTATAATTTCGGCACTTTTAAGGTAAATATTACCTGACTCAAACCATATGTTGATAGAATTGATAGTAAGAAAAAGGAGTTTCGACTCCGTAAACCACCATGACCATACGAATAAGAGGTAAGTCTAGTTTAGGACTTTAAACAAGCGCTTATCGGGAGGCAACCCGAGCACTAACCCCCTTTATTTTCATATCTTTGATTTTTAGTACCTAACTAATGACTAACCAAAGTAAATAAAGTATAGGTTTTCGTGCCACGCGACCTTGCACACGAGCGTGGCCGTGGCCGTGTGGGTATCATGGATTTACACACTGGCATGGAAGAGGTTGTACGAGCCAATGACGAAAAAAACCCCAGATCACGGACGACTATAAATTGCCACGGCCGTGCGATATGGCCATGGTCGACACTGAGAAAGTCACACGGGTATGAGACACGCCCGTGCTTTGAGGCCGTGGTTGACACTGAGAAAGAGACATGGGCATGAAGACCTCTACACAGGCGTGAGAGAAACGAATGAGCCACCACACGGCTGTGTGATATGGCCGTGTGACCGAACACGCCCACAACACACGGGCGTGGGCAGCACCAGGTCCTTGTTTCTTATTTAAGACCCCAATTCTTCTCACCTTCTCCCTAAATCCTTCTTCCACCAACTTCCAGCCACCAACCCATTTCCCTTCTCACTATCCTCTCCCTTCATTTTCCCTTACCCCTTCCCCTCGTTCCTTTTCTTTCATCATCCTCACCACCAACCCCTTGCCGAAGAAGCGAAAGGACCCTAGCACAGTCTTCCCGTGCGAGATCAAGCCACATAAGTTCATGCCGACCGCTTCATTTACTCACCAAGCCAAGGACATTTGAGTCCATTTATTTTACCTATGCCTTTTATCTTCTCCTTTATTTTCCTTCTCTTTATCTTCCTTGTCCTTAAATACATATTTAGTATACTTTGAATTATTCTTCTTATTTCCTGGCTATTTCTTCACAAGTTACCCAATTTCTTCATCTAGCACAGTGATTGTTGGCGGCCACCATACCACCGCTAGAGACGCCTCCTCCAACTTATCTTTCACCTCCAAATCAAGTTTCCACACTCCTAACACAAGATATCCGTCCGAAATCCAGGAAGTTTCACCTCTCTCCCTCTCTTATGATCTGTTATTACATGATTATTATCTTTCTTTGTACATTGAGGGCAATGTACATCTTAAGTGTGGGAGGGTGAATTTTATCGTTGTAACATCCTAAAATTCAGGGGTCTGTGATATTTGTGTAAATACATGTTATGTTTGCTTTGAGGGTTGTTTGGGTGTGTTTTGGGGTCCTGAGGAGGCTCGGGTTCGAGCCCAAGCCATGGTAAAATTTTGGTTTTTGGGCACTTTAGTGGGGAGAGCTAGCAGAAACAGGACTTAAGTTTAACTAAATGTATTTGCTAACACAAGGAGCAAAATGGCCTAGTGGTGTGGCGTCACAAAGGAAGCAGATAGGGAGAGTGTTCAAATCCCACAAGCAACATATGGGAGTTTTATTTTGTGCTCAAGGAGGAGAAGAGGTTGAGTTGGAGTAGAACTCTACTTGGTGAAGGTTTGAATTGGTCAAACAGTTTGAATGAGTGGTGGAGAGCATTGTGGGGAGCAAAATATGGAGTGAATCAGGGGATTGAGGGTGAGAGGTGGTGGTGGCCGAATATGGGGAAGTGCATGGGGGGAATTTCGGCTAGGGGGTTTGTGTAGCAAATTCGGCAGCCTAGTGCGTTAGTAGAACCTAAACCTTCCTTGTTTTATACATTTTTTTCTTTTGTTGTTCTTTCGGGATTTCTTTTGAGAAGCAATTGGAGCACTTTTCTTTCTCACCACTTTTACCTATTGTGCATCTTTTTCTTTACATTTTCTAATAGACAAAACATTTGTTGGCCGAATCATCTCCTGTGTACCTCTCTTCACTTTGTGTTTCTTTCTCTTTCCTTTAAGCCGAATTGCCACACCTCCTCCTACTTGATTTTCCCTTAGGCCGAACTTGGTAAGCTTTTTCATTCACTCTTTTTCTTTCCACTCTCCTCTCATCTCTTTTCTCTAGAATTTCTCTAAAAGCTGAAGCTCCTCTTTTATTTCATTTGAATCGGTTTCTCTTTACTTTTGCTAATAGCCGAACATTAGTAGTCAGAAGTTGGGTGTTCTTTTGACCGTCGAACCTACCTTGTTTATTCGATTCGTCTGTGATCACAAGGTAACGTCTTTCTCTATCTCTTTTCTCGCCTTTTCCTTCTCTTCTCTCTTCACTATAGCCGAAACACTCACCCTTTTTATATTTATTTTAATCGTTGTGAACCTCCCTTATTTTCTTTTGGTAAGGGCCGAATTCTCTAGGGTGCAATTCATATCTTGTGGGTTCAAACCGCTTCGAGATATTGTCTTGTTGTGGGTAAGTTGGGGATATGGTCGAGTAGGGGTGATGGTTCTCTTGTTTTGATTGAAGTCGTTAGGGCCGAAAGGCCATTTCTTTTACTATCATCTTGGATAAAAATTCTAACACAATCTTTTCATTAGAAGCGCGGAATTTTGATCAGTAGAGGGTGGACCGAATACTCTCTTTAGAAGGAAGGCTTATATTTTTTGGTGTTTTGAAAGGTGCTGAGTATCGTAACTTGTAAACCGATGTGTAATCTCACACCCTTCCGAATACATGCTTGAAATGTTCTGTGATTCAACCGAAAGCTGGAAAGCCTAAAAATGGGCATCTGTGACCACTCGAGCGTGCAAGCTCTCGAAGTGGTAAATTGAGATACGCACAATGGCGATAAGTCGTTGAGAGTTTCACGAGCACTCTCGCGAAACTGAGGCTGTAACGGGCTTGATCGAGCTGAAACGGCCCAAATGGGCCCAATGGGCTATCCGGTCCACTTGAGCAAAACTATTGGAAAACCACCGCATAATAGGTCCGAATGCGAAATCTACAAATCTGAAACCGAAACCATGTGTTTTGGGCCACACGAGCGTGTGGGCCCGTTTGGGCCTAAAATGGATTTTAGGCCTAATAGTTCCGTAGAGACCCAAAAAGGGTTTCGTGTCGCTCGAGGTGACAGTAGGCCTTCGGAAAGGCAGTTAAATGTGAAATTATCGAAATACCCTTGGTGGGTAAATTACCAAAATACCCCTGGAGGGTAAATGACCGTTATACCCCTAGTGGTAGTTTTAGTGATATGTGTATGATATTTACATGATTGATTATAACTGTGACATACTGCATACACGAAATATTTATGTCATGACATCATGCATTGGGTTGGGTTTGATGATCGGAGGAAGTATATTCTGGTGGCTCTGGCACATATTCTGGTGGCTCTGCCACAATTTGTATAGTGGCTATACCACGTATATTCTGATATTCTGGTGGCTTCGCCACAAATTCTGTGATTAGCAGCTTGTCTGCCCTTCTTGTGTGTAGCGAATGGGTGGGTCGATTTAGAAATCCCCACAAGTGTGTTGGGCTGGTACGGGTGGTGTGTAGCGGATGGATTATTAGGTTGGGCTATATACTCTGGTTGCATTATCATAATTATAGGGCTAAGGCCCAGATTGTTACCGAATATGGCTTCGGCCCAGTTTGCTTCTGTATGGGCTTCAGCCCAGTCTGCTTCCGTATAGGGGATTACACACTGAGTTCTCGTAACTCACCCCTCTGCTTTAACCTTGCAGGTGATCCCCAGCATTACGGGGGTTTGGCGCAGCGGAGGACTCTGTGGTGGCCATACATCGGAATACTTCTCATGAATTTTAGTAAATTTCGGTTCTGCTTTATTTAATTTTTTATTCAATTTGGGTTTAATATTTTTTAATAAGGCCTTTGGGATTTTATTTTTCTTTTAACTTTCAATTCGGTTATTTTCAAACTGTGAGATATTTGAATACTGAGTTTTCCAAAATTTTAATAACAGTTTTCAAAATATCACGTTTCCGCAGTTTACTGGGTCTCTTTTATATTATAAGCCAAGTTTTTAATAATAATAATAACAACGTTTTTACAAAAACACCATAAAAGTAAATCTGAATTTCACTAAACAATAAAGCACGAGATTGTAAATAGAATACGAAGTTTTTAACAAAAACGCGATTTTTAAACAACCTATCTATGTGACATGCTAGATCCGGTCATAACATTTAGGCCGAGTTTGGGGTGTCACATTTTGTGGTATCAGAGCCATGTTGCAAAACTCAGCTGTGGAATGGGTTCGAAAATGTTTTTCAAATTGGTTTGAAATATGATTTAGAAAATATGTATACCTTTATTGGAAGTATGGCACCTCGAGTCTCCGGCACCAAATCCGTAAGTCCTCTTATTTTATATCTGACGATATGATGAGATGCTTGTAAGATAGAAAACTACTAGAGTTAGTGGTAGTACACTAAAACTGTTAGCTATAGGCGCTAAGGCTATAGAAACTAAGACATTAGGAAATTTGATCTGCGAAAACAACTCTTATACCTGTTTCCATAAGACATTTGCTAATAAATATTAAAATTATAGACTGATTCATAAAATTCTTAATCAGATTAATACGATTCAGTAATATGAGTACAAGGGGACGTGGACGTGGTATACGCGGCCGTGGTAGAGGCCGAGATGCTAGGGCTGGATTCTCAGCATCAGGGCATATGCCTGAAATGGAAGCATGTAACACCCCAAACTCGGTCAAAACGTTACGACCAGATCCGGCATGTCACATAAAAGGGTTGTTTAAAAATTACGCGTTTGTTAAAAATTTTGAGTTTAATTATGTATTCGCTTGTTATCCTTTTGTTAACATTTTGGAAAACGGTTATTAATTGTAACATCCCAAATATGGGGTTATTTGGAATTTAATTATTTTTCGTATTATGAACTGATGTGATATTATTTATGGAATGTTAAGGCTTAATTATGGATTTTTAGTAAGCTCGAGTAGTGGGAAAAATATTATTTTCAAGCTTTGAGGTAGGGAGCCTTAACAAGTGGGGGTTATAAGAATAAATGGGGATAATTTGGACATAAGATGAGCCTAGAATAAGTGGCAAAGTAAGCCCACTTAGGAGCTAGCATGTGTGGCGCCACCAAGGAGCAAGGGAGAACCTTGGTTGAGTCACGAAATTCCCTTTCTTTTGCTCTTTAAGTGGATTTACACAAGTGGGAGAATTTTTCTCCCTTCAAACTCTTTTATTAAATATTATTATTAAAGGATAATATGAGGGTTTTATTTGTTTAATTATAGTGATAATAAGGGGATATTCATGGATAATTGATGGATTATTATGAGGCTATTATTGAGTATTCGAAAGTATTCAAATATTTTCGAATGGGTGGCCTAGAGAAAAACTAGGTGTTTGCCGAATTTGGAACTCCTTGTTGAAGAGGAGTGGACGGCTAAGAGACTGAGTATAGGGGGGGAGAGTGCCGAATTCTCTTAAGGCACCTATTCATCTTTTGATTCTTTTTTCTTTTTCCTTTGCAAATAGCCGAATTTCCCTCTCTCTCATCTTCTATTTTTTTTCACTTCTTTCTCATTCTCTCAAAACCGAAACCACCATTGTCATCTTCCTCTTTTTCTTCTTTTTGCTTAACACCGAAAACCCCTCTACTCCTTTCTTTGTCGAAACCCCTATCTCCCTTTTTTCCACTATTTCTTTCTTTCTTTCTCTCTAGCCGAACATACTCCATTGGTGTGCCGAAATCTCTTTTCTTCCAAAAAGATCTACTTTGGCCGAATATCAAGTGGGCATAGGTTCTTCTCAAGATTTCCTCTCCAATCAGTTGTAAAGGGTAAGTGATGGCCGAAACCCTTCTTTCCATATTTTCTCTGTCGACTTATAGGTTGGAGAAAAGCCGAAATCCGATATTCTAATGGCTAACTATTTCTCTTCTTTGGAACCGATTCCATTAGGTATCCCGGGATTTTGAAGTACTCAATCCCAACTCCTATTCTCTAATAATCGGCTTGGGTAAGTGGTGGTAAGAAGATTTCATTTAGTTTGTATTCGATTAAAAGCCGAAGGCTACTGACATTGTCCATTGACCGATTATGGTTTGTGAACCAGATTCGTGATTTGGGTGCTGAGGCTAGTATTCAAAGCGAGTAGGTAAGGATTCGGGTTCAAGCAATAACCCTATAGAATTATTTGGTTTGGCCGAATGGCCATTTCACTAACTTTGATAGTTGGCCGAATATAGGGCAAGGACTTAGAGTGTGGCCGATTGGTTTTCTTCGGATTTAGGACTATCATCGATATCGTGTGTACATACACACTTATAATTAATTAAATGTACTAAATCATTGTGTGTGCTAACCGGATCTCGTAGATTCGGGATTAATACCATGAATGGTATGAGCAAGGAACCGTAAAGTCCTTGTTGACTATGAGATATTTTAAGATGCTTTTGGGAAGCATGGTGTGTCTAATACACGTTGCTTATTGCTGATGATAAAACCTGTATATGTGATATAAATGTTGATGTGGGATTGATGAGTGGAGGGGGCAGTGATATTTCGTCTTGTGACGAGCACCGGTGTTTTGGTAACACACTGTGACTATATGTCACCAGAGGTTTGGTACCTCCGGAGGTTTGGTACCTCATAGCGACTGCGTCCTCGTGGTTAACACCACCGTGGGTTGGCCCCACTTGAGATATGGGATCGTCTGCGCGGTGATTTGGTATCACACGATGGGTTGGCCCCATCACCCGATTTGTGTCCACGGACACCAGTGCTTTGGTAGCACATCGTGACTATATGTCACGGTGGTTTGGCACCACCAATGTTTTGGTAACACATTGTGACTACGGTCACCATGGTTTTGGTACCACATGGGGTAGACAAAGGCGTTTGGTTGGCTAGGTCGGGTGCATGACTTAGTACATGATGATTGATTATATCTTTGTATGAAATTGTTTAAATACGAGGAAGGGTTACATCACGAGTCTTGGTGACTCACCTTCTCCTTTAACATTTTTCAGTGACTCGTAGATGGCGGTTGAGGAGCCGGTTGGACTCGAGGTGGCCATGCAGTGGACTTGGTTTAAATAAACTTTAAACTTAGCTATTTTATTTTATTATTGGCTTGTCTTTATTTTGGTTGTAATAAGGCCTCCATAAACTTTACTTTTGCTATTTGTTTTTTTATATGTTGGATACTTTATTTAAACTATATTATTAAAATTAAATTAAAATCACATGCTTTCTTAAATTAACACGAAAATGTTTTATCGTGCCATCGGGCACATTCGAAATTTGTACAACAACTTGACTGATTTAAATTTCCAATTAAATCTATGTACGGTCTCGGCAAGATAACCAAAAACGAGAAGTTTTCAACAAAACTCAAATTGGTTTTAAAATGGTGTCCAAAAAGTTTTCTCCGTAACAAACCAAATTCGGTCGTAATGTTTGGGCCGGGTTTGGGTTGTTACAAAATTGGTATCAGAGCCCAGTTCAAAGCTCGGTATTGTGGGGCCCAAGGCCCAAAAATGTTTTAGTAGGCCTTATGGAATGATTTTTGGTTTTGAACAAGATGGCCCGAGTCTCCGCACCAATCCGCCCAGTAAGTATATCTAAACCTTTTGGTGAATTATATTACAGTAGAAGGGTAGGAAGTATGGAACGTAGATAGACTTATAGGATTTGGACCCTAAGGTTAGATTACTCAAACACAAACGAAGCATAAGACTTAAGGAACTAAACCAACCTATGACTTAGTCAATGAGCTAGGGTGTGGTAACCCTTGTGCACGCATGTCTAGGATTGGATCCTAAGAGCACAGTATTTAAGCGGGTCCTCGTGACTCACCTCCTCTTCGCAGTATCCTACAGTGCGTAGCTTCGGTTCACCCTAACTCGAAAGGCTCGGTGGTGTGTGTAACCTCTGTGCGCATGTCTAGAAAGGTTCAGGTGAGAGCTTGGTATTTAAGCGGTCCGTGTGACCCACCTCCTCTTTACTCGAGTGCACTGGTGCGTAGCCTTGGTTCACCCGACCGGAGGGCTCGGTCATAGGCTAAACACAATGATTAAAACCCGAAAGGGAATTAGCCTTGTTTTTCAAATAGAATGAAACAACAAACCCTAATGTTTTCAAAACTTGAGCAATAACTTTCTCAAATCCTAGAACATTACTTTTACAACGTTTTTCTCGAAAAACTTGACTTGTGAAAAATTACAGAAATACCCTTAGGAGTAAAATTACCAAAATGCCCCTGACCCATAAAATATTAATTCAACGATTTTGCTCAAAAATTTCAATGATTTACAGACATTCAAAACCTTGCTTTGAAAATCATCAACAAAATATTTTGGTTCTAGAAAATTACGAAAATACCACAGAGGAAAAAGACGAAAATACCCACAGGTTAAAAATGGGCGAAAATGTCCGATGAGCGAATAGGTATGGAAAGTATTAAGGAATGGATGCATGAACTTCTTTGTGTGAACTAGGAAGAAAGATCAAACATTGTTTGCTCGAAAGAATCTCTGATTAAACCTTATCCATAAAATTTCTTCGCGAGTAATAAAGTGAAACAAATGCTAACGCATAAAATTTTTCTTAATCGATTAAAAGCGCGGTAGATAGAATGAGTTCTAGAGGACGTGGGCGCGTGGGCGTGGTAGGGGTAGGATGACGGTGTCTGAACCCGTCAGTCGGGACAAGGTTACGAAAATGAGGTACCACCGCCACCACCACCTCCTACTTTTAGAGTGAGGCCGGATCGGACCGGTGGCGGCGGTGCGGTATCGCAAGCCGTGTTGCGAGTCTTGGAGATGGTGGTGGGGCTGGTGGAAATGTGGGAGCTCGAAATCTGTCCCCCGGCGACTCCGATCTAACGGAGCGGAGGTATTCCGAGGTGTGTCGGGAGTGGCACCTAGTGCGCGGAATCTTCGGCTAGAGTCAACCCAGAAAGAATCATGGATGACCTTGACTTTGGCCGAGGAAGAAAAGCTAAAAGGCGATGTCGCTTCTAAAGGATGAAGCGTATCGGTGGTGGCTTACGGTTCGAGATGGGGCGACAATGAGATGATTTGACTTGGGAGTATTTGAAACCACCTATCAGAAGAAGTATGTGGGTATCAGCTACACTGACGCGCAGAGAAAGGCTTTTCTGGGATTAGTGCAAGGAACTAAGTCCGTGTCGGAATATGAGGCGGAATTTTTAAGGCTGAGTAGGTATGCGAGAGGCATCGTGTCTACTGAACATGAGCGCTGTGTCCGCTTTGAGGACGGACTCCGAGATGATTTAAGGTTACTGATTGCCCCACAGCAGGTTCGTGAGTTCTCATCCCTAGTGGAGAAGGCTAAGGTAGCCGAAGGGATCAAGGAGGCTGTGAGGCAAAGCTATAGTAGGAACAATCAGAAAAGAGGTTTTGGGTCAGCTGGATCAAGCGGTAGTGCTCAGAAAAAGGCTAGGCCAAGTGGGCCCAATCAGGCTTCAAGGCCCACGACTACTAATCAGAGGCCGACTCAGTGTAATCGCTGTGGAAAGACCCATTGGGGAGGTTGTTGGACCGGTGATAAAGGATGTTTCGAGTGTGGGTCTTTGGAGCATCGTGTCAGATATTGTCCCCAAAAACTAGCTAAGAAGCAGCCAGAGGGGCAGAACCGTGCTCAGGATAGAAATGTGGGACCGCAAAGGGGTCGTGGTAATGGTAGAGGAAACAACAGTCCTAACTGAGGTCGTGGAACTCAAGGTAGAGGTTCAGGCAACACAGAGGCTAGGCAGCCTGGCTTAGTTTACGCAGCGAGGTGTCGCGAGGAAGGTGACGCACCGGATGTCATAACCGGTACGTTTCTAATTTTTGGTTTTCCTTATGTTGCATTGATTGATGTGGGCTCGACGCACTCGTACATTGCTAGTAGTGTGGTAGGAACTATGGACCTAAACTCAAAAAGCGCTTCTAGGGAGATGACTGTAGTTAGCCCTTTAGGTCACTCCGTAAGAGTAGATAAACTTTATAGAGGCGTACCCCTAGAACTCCAAGGGGTAGTATTTGTGGCTGATCTAATGGAACTACCGTTCGGGGAGTTCGATTTGATCCTTGGAATGGACTGGCTGGTTAAGTATCAAGCGAATTTGGATTGCGCGGCTAAGCGCATGGTTCTTAAGGCACCTGAAGGTGATGAAGTGGTTATGATAGGAGATAGAAGGAACTACCTATCCAGTGTAGTGTCTGCCTTGAAGGCTGAAAAGATGGTCAAGAAAGGTTGTGAGGCGTATTTGGTTCAAATCTGTGCTTTGGAAGCTAAGGGGTTAGTAGTTGAAAAGGTCCGAACGGTTGGGGAATTTGCTGATGTGTTCCCGGAAGAACTTCCGGTCCGCCTCCGGATCGGGAAGTCGGTTCAGTATAGACTTGCTACAGAACGGCACTGTGTGTCTATAGCACCATACCGAATGGCACCAAAGGAATTGGTGGAGCTAAAGGCTCAAATTCAGGAGCTCTTGGATAGAGGGTTTATTCGACCAAGTATATCTCCGTGGGGAGCACCTATGTTGTTTGTCAAGAAGAAGGAAGGTTCTATGCGGATGTGCATCGACTACCGCCAGTTGAACAAGCTAACGATCAAGAACAAGTATCCGTTGCCTCGGATTGACGACTTGTTTGATCAACTGAAGGGTGCCTCGGTGTTTTCGAAGATAGACCTTAGGTCAGGTTACCATCAACTTAAGGTGAAGGAGGTTGATGTGCACAAAATGGCATTCAGAACTCGGTATGGGCATTTCGAGTTCTTGGTGATGCCATTCGGGCTGACCAATGCACCGGCGGCATTTATGGACTTGATGAATAGAGTATTTCAACAGTACTTGGACCAATTCGTCGTGGTGTTCATAGACGACATATTGGTCTATTCTAAGACGGAGGAGGATCATAACAAGCATTTACGGATAGTTCTGCAAGTATTGAGGGAGAAGCAGTTATATGCCAAATTCAGTAAGTGCGATTTTTGGCTTAGGGAAGTGGCTTTCTTAGGTCATGTAGTGTCAGCTGAAGGAATTAGAGTTGACCCTCGCAAGATTGAAGCAGTATTGGAGTGGAAACCACCTAGGTCGGTGGCTGAAATACGAAGTTTTCTGGGTTTAGCAGGGTACTATCGGAGATTCGTGGAAGGATTCTCTCTAATAGCAAAGACCAGTTAACTAAGTTGCTAAGGAAAGGTGTCCCATTTGTATGGACGGAGAAGCGACAAGAAAGCTTTGATAAGTTAAGGAAAATTTTGTGAAGCTCGGTTTTGAGTACGGCTGAAGCGGAAAGTTATTCACGATCTATTGTGATGCATCTCACACCGGTTTGGGATGTGTCTTGATGCGAGATGGGAAGGTAGTAGCCTATGCATCCCGTCGATTAAGACCGCATGAGGTTAACTACCCAACGCACGACTTGGAGTTAGCGGCAGTCGTCTTCGCTCTGAAGATATGGAGACATTACCTGTATGGGGAGAAGTCGATAGTCTACACGGATCACAAAAGCTTGAGGTATCTTCTCGACTCGAAGGATCTCGAATCGAGACAGCGTCGGTGGATTGAACTACTAAAGGATTACGATTGTTCAATCGAGTACCATCCGGGTAAGGCTAATGTGGTAGCTGACGCATTGAGCCGGAAGGTTGTGACGGACTTAAGAGCAATGTTCGCTCGGTTGAGTCTGTATGATGATGGGAGTCTTTTGGCGGAACTCCAAGTAAAGCCGACTTGGATTGAGGAGATTAAGGAAAAGCAGTTGGTGGATGAAGGCTTGAGAGCTAAGAGGGTACAAGTTCAAGATGGTGGTTTGAAAGAGTACGATCTGTCTAGGGATGGAGTGCTTTGTTTTCAAGGACGAACTTGTATGCCAAGGGATGCAGAATTAAGGCAGAAAATTCTCCAAGATGCACATAGCAGCCCATACGCTATGCATCCTGGGGGAAGCAAGATGTATAGAGATTTGCGAAAGCAGTTCTGGTGGCCGGGGTTGAAGCGTGAGATAACTGAGTTCGTAGGGAAGTGTCTGACGTGCCAGCAAGTTAAGGCTGAACATCAGTTACCATCGGGACTACTTCAACCGATAAAGATCCTCAATGGAAATGGGAGAGGATCACCATGGATTTTGTTAGTGGGCTACCCCTTACGCCCACCAAGAAGGATGCGATTTGGGTAATTGTGGATCGCTTTGACTAAATCAGCTCACTTCATGCCGGTGAGAATGGATTACTCACTCGAAGCTAGCGAAGTTGTATGTGGGTGAAATAGTAAGGTTGCATGGTGTGCGATGATCGATTATCTCGGATAGGGATCCCGATTCACGTCAAGGTTTTGGAAAGCGTTGCATCAAGCTTTGGGTACACGGTTAGATTTCGATCGGCTTTCCATCCACAATCGACGGACAATCGGAAGGGTGATCTGATTTTAGAAGACATGTTAAGAGGTTGTGTCTTGGATTTTAGTGGTAGTTGGGAAGAGTACCTACCATTAGCGGAATTAAGCTTATAACAATAGTTATCAAGCGAGTATTCGAGATGGCTCCATACGAGGCCCTATATGGGCGAAAGTGCCGTACTCCTACATGTTGGACGGAGTTGGGGAACGAAGTTCGGGTTGAGAATTGGTAACAGAGACGGAAGGCAAAGTCAAGGTGATTAGGTCTCGTCTCAAGGAAGCATCGGATAGACAGAAGTCTTATGCCGATCTCAAACGCAAGGAAATGGAGTATCTTTGTGGGGACAAAGTCTTTACGAAGGTGTCGCCTTGGAAAAAGGTGTTAAGATTTGGGCGAAAAGGAAGCTAAGCCCAAGGTTCATCGGGCCATATCTGATTGTAAAGCGAGTAGGACCGGTAGCTTATCGCCTAATTGCTGCGCGAATCGAATCAGATCCATGATGTCTTTCATGTATCAATGTTGAGACGGTATCGGTCAGATCCTTCGCACGTTGTGCCAGTAGCAGAGATTGAAGTGAACTCGGATTTATCATTTGAAGAAGAACCGGTTCAGATTGTAGACCGAGATGTGAAGGTTCTACGTAGGAAGGCAGTGCCTTTAGTGAAAGTGCTATGGCGGAACCACGGAGTGGAAGAAGCTACGTGGGAGCCCGAGGAGGTGATGCGGCAGCAATACCCCCATCTCTTTTGATCAACGAATTTCGAGGACGAAATTTATTTTAAGGGGGGTAGAACTGTAACATCCCAAATATGGGGTTATTTGGAATTTAATTATTTTTCGTATTATGAACTGATGTGATATTATTTATGGAATGTTAAGGCTTAATTATGGATTTTTAGTAAGCTCGAGTAGTGGGAAAAATATTATTTTCAAGCTTTGAGGTAGGGAGCCTTAACAAGTGGGGGTTATAAGAATAAATGGGGATAATTTGGACATAAGATGAGCCTAGAATAAGTGGCAAAGTAAGCCCACTTAGGAGCTAGCATGTGACGCCACCAAGGAGCAAGGGAGAACCTTGGTTCGAGTCACAGAATTCCCTTTCTTTTTGCTCTTTAAGTGGACGGCACAAGTGGGAGAATTTTTCTCCCTTCAAACTCTTTTATTAAATATTATTATTAAAGGATAATATGAGGGTTTTATTTGTTTAATTATAGTGATAATAAGGGGATATTCATGGATAATTGATGGATTATTATGAGGCTATTATTGAGTATTCGAAAGTATTCAAATATTTTCGAATGGGTGGCCTAGAGAAAAACTAGGTGTTTGCTTTAATTTGGAACTCCTTGTTGAAGAGGAGGGACGGCTAAGAGGCCGAGTATAGGGGGAGAGTGCCGAATTCTCTTAAGGCACCTATTCATCTTTTGATTCTTTTTCTTTTCCTTTGCAAATAGCCGAATTTCCCTCTCTCTCATCTTCTATTTTTTTCACTTCTTTCTCATTCTCTCAAAACCAGAAACCACCATTGTCATCTTCCTCTTTTTCTTCTTTTTGCTTAACACCTAAAACCCCTCTACTCCTTTCTTTGTCGAAACCCTATCTCCTTTTTTCCACTATTTCTTTCTTTCTTTCTCTCTGCCAACATACTCCATTGGTGTGTGAAATCTCTTTTCTTCCAAAAGATCTACTTTGGCCGAATATCAAGTGGGCATAGGTTCTTCTCAAGATTTCCTCTCCAATCGGTTGTAAAGGGTAAGTGATGGCAAACCCTTCTTTCCATATTTTCTCTGTCGACTTATAGGTTGGAGAAAAGCCGAAATCCGATATTCTAATGGCTAACTATTTCTCTTCTTTGGAACCGATTCCATTAGGTATCCCGGGATTTTGAAGTACTCAATCCCAACTCCTATTCTCTAATAATCGGCTTGGGTAAGTGGTGGTAAGAAGATTTCATTTAGTTTGTATTCGATTAAAAGCCGAAGGCTACTGACATTGTCCATTGACCGATTATGGTTTGTGAACCAGATTCGTGATTTGGGTGCTGAGGCTAGTATTCAAAGCGAGTAGGTAAGGATTCGGGTTCAAGCAATAACCCTATAGAATTATTTGGTTTGGCCGAATGGCCATTTCACTAACTTTGATAGTTGGCCGAATATAGGGGCAAGGACTTAGAGTGTGGCCGATTGGTTTTCTTCGGGATTTAGGACTATCATCGATATCAGGTGTGTACATACACACTTATAATTAATTAAATGTACTAAACTGTTGTGTGTGCTAACCGGATCTGTGTAGATTCGGGATTAATACCATGAATGGTATGAGCAAGGAACCAGGTAAGTCCTTGTTGACTATGAGATATTTTAAGATGCTTTTGGGAAGCATGGTGTGTCTAATACACGTTGCTTATTGCTGATGATAAAACCTGTATATGTGATATAAATGTTGATGTGGGATTGATGAGTGGAGGGGCGGTGATATTTACGTCTTTGTGAGCACCAATGTTTTGGTAACACACTTGTGACTATATGTCACCGAGGTTTGGTACCTCCAGAGGTTTGGTACCTCATAGCGACTCGTCCCTCGTGGTTAACACCACCGTGGGTTGGCCCCACTTGAGATATGGGATCGTCTGCGGTGATTTGGTATCACACGATGGGTTGGCCCCATCACCCGATTTGTGTCCACGGACACCAGTGCTTTGGTAGCACATCGTGACTATATGTCACCAGTGGTTTGGCACCACCAATGTTTTGGTAACATATTGTGACTACGGTCACCAGTGGTTTGGTACCACATGGGGTAGACAAAGGCGTTTGGTTGGCTAGGTCGGGTGCATGACTTAGTACATGATGATTGATTATATGCTGTGTATGAAATTGTTTAAATACGAGGGAAGGGTTACATACTGAGTCTTGGTGACTCACCTTCTCCTTTAACATTTTTCAGGTGACTCGTAGATGGCGGTTGAGGAGCCGGTTGGACTCAAGGTGGCCATGCAGTGGACTTGGTTTAAATAAACTTTAAACTTAGCTATTTTATTTTATTATTGGCTTGTCTTTATTTTGGTTGTAATAAGTCCTCCATAAACTTTACTTTTGCTATTTTTTTTTTATATGTTGGATACTTTATTTAAACTATATTATTAAAATTAAATTAAAATCACATGCTTTCTTAAATTAACACGAAAATGTTTTATCGTGCCATCGGGCACATTCGAAATTTGTACAACAACTTGACTGATTTAAATTTCCAATTAAATCTATGTACGGTCTCGGCAAGATAACCAAAAACGAGAAGTTTTCAACAAAACTCAAATTGGTTTTAAAATGGTGTCCAAAAAGTTTTCTCCGTAACAAACCAAATTCGGTCGTAATGTTTGGGCCGGGTTTGGGTTGTTACATTAAGGGTTTAGGAAAATCCCGTATTAAACATTTAAGAATAATAGGCAGTATCATATTTCCCTTTTGTTATCCTTTCTCTTTCCCTATTTAGACGCTCAATTCGCTTCACCTCCTCGGCGATCTTAACTTTCTCTACTAATGTAGCAAAGTCCCGCTCCCTCTGTGGAGCTATCAACACTCGAAGATTGTCCCTGAGGCCATCCTCGAATCGAGCACAACGTTCGTACTCTGTTGCCACAATTCCCTAAGCATACCGACTAAGTCGTAAAAATTCTGCCTCGTACTCAGCCACAGACTTGTCTCCTTGAACTAGATTTAAAAATTCCTTCCTACTAGCGTCGACATAGCTAGCGCCCACATATTTTCCTTGGAATGTGGACTTGAAGAATTCCCATGTCACTCGATCAGACGAGGTACCCTCTTTTACCGTAAGCCACCACTGGTAGGCTTCATCCCTCAACAAAGATACGGCACCCTTCAGCTTTTGTTCCGACGTGCAGTCGAGATCGTCAATAATTCTTTCGGTAACTTCTAGCCAATATTCCGCCACAATTGGGGCCACCCCAGAAATTCCCTTGAAGTTCTCCGCCCCATTGGACCGGAGTCGTTCCGTAACCGACCCACGACCCCCAATACCAGTATTAGGTTCAACAGACCTAGCAACTTTTTCCAAAATACGAAGCATTGCCTGCGATAGTACGTCCTCCCCAACGGCTCGATCAAACGACCCTGCCTCAGTTACCGGTGAAGGCGGTGCTTCTCTCGCCTCGACATCAGGCATGTGGTCTCAAGCCGAAGACCCAGCCCTAGCACTTCCACGACCTCTACCGCGGCCTCTTGTACCCCTTCTAGCACTCATTATCACTTCGCGTATTATCTGAATTACAAATTTTATGACTTTAGCTCATAGTTCCAGTAATTAAACAAATATTTTATGGAAGTAGTAGTTAAGAGTTGTTTTCGAAATTGCAAGCTCACTACAGTTTTAGTCTCCTGCGGGCCTCAGTATAGTCTATCATCTAAAGTAAGCCCAGTATCTACCTACAGTATAACAATTTAAAACAGATGGGAGAACTTACTTGGTCCGGCGCTGGAGACTCGGTGTGCCACCCAAAAATCTTCCAAAACCACTTCAAAATCATTTGTGAACATATTTAAAATAGAAACTAAAGCCCATTTCACAGCCGAGAGTTTTGCAACTTGCTCGATACCATAATTGTAACACCCCAAACCCGGTCAAAATGTTACGACCCGGATCAGGCATGTCACATAAAAGGGTTGTTTAAAAATTACGCGTTTGTTAAAAATTTCGAGTTTAATTATGTATTCCCTTATTATCCTTTTGTTAACATTTTGGAAAATGGTTATTAAGGGTTTAGGAAAATCCCGTATTAAACATTTAAGAATAATAGGAAGTATCATATTAAAAGCTAAACCAAATAAAATACCAAATTTAAAGTTAAAGCGGCCTTATTACAAAATATTAACCCAAGTTAAAAATAATTAAAATACTAAAGTCTAAAACTGCTCGTAGTGTGGCCACCTCCGAGTCCTCCAGTACGTCGAACCGCCTACTGAGGATTACCTAAGAAAAATTAAAAAGAGGGGGTGAGTTTACGAAAACTCAGTGTGTACACCCTCATCAGTAAGAACATGCATCAAAATAATTCAGGCCCAAGCCCATCAAAGTAACGGTGGCAATTGGGCATTAGCCCAAAATAGCCTCGGTTGGGCCTTAACCCAAGTCAAATGTCACATGCCATAGATATAAATCGGGGCCTAAGCCCATCTCAGTAATATAATCCAGATATGCAATGCGTTAATGCCCATACCAACCCTGCACTCCGTCTCCTGTCCAACCCTACACTCCTGTGGGGATTTAATCGACCCACCCATCCCTACACTCCTTATGTAGCACCGGTTGCGGCACTAACTTATCGGTGCAGCATAGCTGCTCGGTGGCTAAAAAGCTTTCGGTGGATCCACAGTCGTCAAGCGACCATGCGATCCTATTAGCACTTCCTTCGTATTAATAATCCCATCCCAATGCAACATAATAACACATGAATGCAACATAAAATAATAATCATACGATAACAATCATAAATCGCATACAAGAATAACCATATAACATGTAGGGGCATTTTTGTCATTTTGCCCTGCAGGGGCATATCGGTCATTTTACCCATCGAGGGTATTTCAGTAATTTCGCACCTGCAATGGCCTTTCCAAAGGCCTAATGTCGCTTCGAGTGACTCAACTACCATTTTCGGTCGTACCGGACGATTGGGCCTAAAACTAATTTCAGCCCATTCGGGCCCACACGCTCGTGTGGCCCACCTAACACAAATCTGGCCACGTATATGAGATTCACCTAGTCTAGTTCACTATATACTACACTATCATACATTTTATTCAATTGGGCCCACTTCGGCCCATCGTGGCCCAAGCACCCTCAACCCACAAGAATACTACTAATGGCCTCAACTATCGCGTCGAAGCCCCACACGTGCGTTCGCATGCTCGTGTGGCTACTATTGCTGTGACCGGCACTTCGGCATTTTCCGCTCTACAACTAGAGTAGAGAGAGTTACACACCTGATAGAAATCTGGTGCTAATCCGTGCTCCGACCACTCTTGTTCCCAAACGCCCTCCAAGGTATCCTTCCTCCTATCATAGAATGCTCTATATATAGCTAGCTTCTCACCTTCCTTCTTTGTATCTTTCCGATGTGGGATCCCTTCGTCAGTAGAGTTTAAATCCAACTCAAACTCTTGCCGTCCAATTCGCAAAATAAATACTCCCTTGCTTTTCATGAGATTTGAACCCAGGCTCCCTTGTAGCATAATCCACACCGGTAACCACTTGGCCACAAGCTCCTCTTGTGTCTTAACCCATGCGCAACTAAATATAAATCTATAGCCAAATTCTAAAGTCCATTTAAAAAGAAAACCAAAATGCAAGAGCCAAGACTTGAACCTTGGACCTCCTTCCTTCCCTGTGGCGTCACTCCCTTGCCTCTTAAGTGGCGTCACTTTGCCACTACACCACACCTCCACTTATGTCATTTTTCTCCACATTTTATTCTTAAAGCCTACCTACCAACTCCCAGGGTTTTTTTCACCTAAAACCAAATTTTTCCTAAAGCTCAAGTTTAATCTCAGGACTTCATGAGAAGCCCCTAACCTTCCAAAATCACTCACCTAATAGGTCCAACAAGCCGTTCTCTTGTTCTCAAAAATTTTAAACGCTACTACGCCCAAGGCCCATTGGGCCCAATTCTCCTAGGCCCAATTTTGGGATGTTAAAAAGCACCTGCATCACCAGTGACTGAAACATGGTCTCATGACCGAACTGGAGGGGACGATGCTTTGTCCCAAGCTATGTTGCGAGTTTTGGAACGGGTTGCTGGAGCAAGTACTGGGTCAGCAGCTCGTGGGTCTATTTCTGAGCGACTCCGGTCGAACAGGGCCAAAGTTTTTAGGGGCATCTCTGGTGTAGCCCCAAATGTGGCAGAATATTGGCTTGAGGCTGTGGAATGAATTATGGATGATTTAGATTGCACAGCTGAACAGAAACTGAAAGGGGCAGTGTCTCTACTGAGAGATGAGGCATATCAATGGTGGCTCACTATGAGGGAAGGTACCCAAGCGGATCGTATAACCTGGGACTTCTTTAAAGCGGCTTTCCAGGGGAAATATGTTAGGGCTAGCTATGTGGACGCTCGGAGGAAAGAATTCTTGAATCTGGTTCAGGGGAGTAAATTTGTAACAGAGTATGAGGCAGAGTTTTTGTGCTTGAGTCGTTATGCTCGGGGTATTGTTGCGACCGACTATGAGTGCTGTGTGCGATTCGAGGATGGTCTGCAGGTACTGATAGCTCCGCCGAGAGAAAGTGATTTTGCCACTTTGGTTGAGAAAGCAAAGATTGCCAAAGAGGTGAAATGTTCTGAGAGGAAAAATCGAGATAAGGACAGAGGCAAAAATAAGAGAAGTTTTGGCTCTTTAGGTTCTTCTGGGGGTTTTCAAAAGAGGCCTAGGTTGGATGGGCCAGCTCGAGTTGGGGCGCCAGTTGCTTGGGGTCGATTGCAACCTTGTGTAAAATATGGGAAGATACATCCGGGGGAGTGCTGGAAAAGAACTAGTGGGTGTTTCAGATGTGGGTCGAGAGACCATCAGATAAAGGACTGTCCTCGGGAGCTTGTTAGGGCACAGATAGTAGGTCAGAGATTTATGCAGCCAGGGAGAGGCGGTCAGCAGCCACCGAGAGGTCGGGGTCCGCCCAGAGGGGGAAATGGGTTTGGACGAGGTCGTGGAGCACCAGGCGGAGGTGCTGGTAATATAGATACAAGACAGCCGGGGTTGGTTTATGCGGCTCGGTAACGGGAGGATGGTGACGCACCGGACGTCATAACCGGTACGTTTCTTATATTTAATGTGCCATTTATAGCTTTGATTGATATTAGATCTAACCATTCATATGTTGCCTGTACTGTGTCTGGGACTCTGGAGATACAATTTGAGTTTGTCGATAGGGGAATGTAAGTAATTAGTCCCTTAGGACAATCTGTGGTAGTGAACAAGCTATTTAGGAATGTGCCTTTAGTAGTACAAGGGGTGGTATTCCTGGCAGATTTGATGGAACTGTCGTTCGGTGAGTTCGATCTTATACTAGGCATGGACTGGCTGGTTAAACACCGTGCGAACTTGGATTGCGCTGCTAAGCGAATGGTATTAAGGACCATAGAGGACGAGCAAGTGATTGTGATAGGAGAAAGAAGGGATTATCTGTCCAATGTGATTTCAGCACTAAAGACCGAGAAGATGGTGCGTAAAGGGTGTGAGGCGTTTCTAGCTTTTTTCAGCACAGCTGATGCTAAGGAATTGTCTGTTGGGGATGTCAGAACCGTGAAGGAGTTCTTGGACATTTTTCCTGAAGAGTTTCCGGGGTTACCTCCGAATCGCGAGGTCGAGTTTGGCATTGAGCTACTCCCGGGAACGACTCCGGTGTCCATCGCCCCTTATAGGATGGCACCGAATGAGCTAGTAGAACTAAAAGCTCAGATCCAAGATTTTTTGGACCGAGGATTTATTAGACCAAGTGTATCGCCGTGGGGAGTGCCGGTATTATTCGTAAAAAAGAAGGATGGGTCGATGCGTATGTGCATTGACTATCGCCAATTGAACAAGCTAATTATTAAGAACAAATACCCGCTACCAAGGATTGACGACCTGTTCGATCAGCTACGGGGAGCTTCGGTTTTCTCAAAAATAGATTTAAGATTGGGATATCATCAACTAAGGGTTAAGGAGGCTGATATATACAAGACGGCATTCCGAACTCGTTACGGGCATTACGAGTTTTTGGTCATGCCATTCGGATTAACGAATGCACCCGTCGCTTTTGTGGATATGATGAACCGGGTCTGATAAATCGTAAAAGTAACACATTTTAATCCCACATTTAGCATGCTTTTGGATGAATTATCCCTTATTTTATGTAATTTGGTGCTCTTAATCCTTTCTTTTCATGTTTTATACTTAGGAAAGCACCGGAGGATGAAAAGAGCAACAAACGGGCTTAAAACGGGCCAAATAGGCCACATCACAAAATCGACACGGCTTGGACCCAAGACCACACGGCTGTGCCTCCTTAATAATCTCGAACACGGCCTGAGCCCAAGGCCACACGGCCGTGCTGATAAACCGAAATAGTAACACATTCTAGACCCACATTTAGTATGCTTTTGGATGAATTATCCCTTGATTTTTGTAAAAAGGTGCTATTAATCCTTTCTTTTCATGTCTTATACTCAGGAAAGCACCTAAGGATAAAAAGAACGAGAATCAGGCTCAAAACGGACCAAAACGGGCTAAAGAGGAAATCGACACGCCCTGGACTTGGACCCACACGGCCGTGCCAAGTCAATCATCTAGAACACGGTCTAAACCCCGACTCACACGGCCGTGTCTCATTAAAGAAATCCGAACACGGCTTGGCCACGATTCACACGGGCATGTGCCATGCCGTGCCTCTGTTGTGGAAAAGAGCCATTTCATTCGGGAAAAGATACTTAGGGAGAAAAAAACGTATTTCAAAATCCTATAAATACACCCTAAGTATGACCTGAAAGGGGGAGCCCAAAGCCATCGTCTAGGGCGCGTGCTGCCAGGCAGAGAGAAGCGCAGATTTGTGGGGATTCACTCAGAGATAGCCTGTTGATCCATCTCAAGAAGCTAGAATTATACTCAAGACGGAGGATCTCCTCTTCAATTCCTTCAGGGGGTTTTAGGGATTTCTTATGTCTTGTTTTATCTTTTCTCTTGAGATGTTTTCCTTTATTGTTATGAACTAAACCCGTCGGATACAGAAGAGATGAAACCTATGATGAATCTTGTTATTGTTTTCTCAATTATATGATAAATACTTAGTTTGTTCTTAATTATGTGAGCTTAATCCAAATTTAATGTGCTTAGGTGGAGGAGGAATAGACCCTACCTAAGAGTAGATCCAACATAATTAAGTGGAGTTGATCGCACGCCTAGAGATAGGGTGACGAGATTTTTCCTGATTAGGTGAAACCTAATATGGGAATCCATAGATCGATTTCTTTGCTATTCTAGGGGTTATTATAAGAGAATGAGAGTTCCACTAATTAACCTAGGGTTAGACGTTATTCGCCTCGAGAGAGGGTTTAATATACGTTAGGAAGTCTTACGGATCAAACTAAGTGAATAAATCGTATGGTTCAGTGTTAGATAACAAGTGAAGTCTAGGTGGATTCTTCCTGAGGGTATCATCTAAATCAACTGAGTTTTTCCCAAGTTATTTTCCAAATTCATTCTTCTTTGTCTTAGAGTCTTTAGTTTAGTAGTTAATTAATTTAGATTAATAAACAACTTCACTTATTTTAGGCTAAATAATAGAAAGAAAGTTAGTATTAGTACTTTTAGTTCCTTTGGGTTTGATAATCCGGTCTTGCCTAAGCTATGCTACTGTTCGATAGGTGCACTTGCCTCAATCGTTGTCAGAGTTAGTCTCCAGGTTCGATCATTCCTTTTATAAATTTTAAAGCTCTGATTCACAGTGATCACGTGCCTCATTAGTCGACCCAACACGGCCTGGCCACGATTCACACGGGCGTGTGCCATGGCCGTGCCCCTTCCGTGGCAAAGAGAAGTTTCATTCGGATTGGGATACTTAGGGGCAAATAAACACATTCCAAAAGCCTATATATACACCCTAAGTATGACCTAAAAGGGGTAGCCCAGTACCTTTGACAGGGGGCATCGTGCTAGGCCAGAGAAGCCAGATTTGTGGGGATTCGCTCAAGGATAGCCGCTTGATTCATCTCTAGAAGCCGAGAATTATACTCAAGACGGAGGATTTCTCCTTAATTTCCTTCAGGGAGTTTTAGGGATTTCTTATGTTTTGTTTTATCTTATCTTCTGAGATGTTTTCTTTTATTGTTATGAACTAAACCCTCAGATACCTGAGGGGGATGAAACTTAGATAAATCTTGTTATCGTTTACTGAACTATATGATAAATATTTGATTTGTTCTTAATTATGTGTTCTTAATTCTTTTGTTGATATTTCGCCGATATTAATTCAAGTTTGATGTGCTTAGGTAGAGGAGCAAAAGTCCCTGCCTAAGAGTAGATCTAGCATAGTTATGCGGAGTTGATCGCGCGCCTAGAGATAGGGTGACGAGATTTTGCCGGATTAGGGTGAAACCTAATATGGGATTCTATAGATCGAGTTAATGTGATTCTAGGGGTTTTAATTCGAAAGAGATTTCAATTAATCAACCTAGGGTTAGACGTTATTCGCCACGAGAGAGGGTTTAACATACATTAGGGAATCTTACGGATCAAGTCAAGTGAATAAATCGTCTGGTTCAGAGTTAGGTAACAAGTGAAGTCTAGGTGGATTCTTCCTTGGCTGTCATCTTAATCAATTAGTTTTTCCTCAAGTTATTTTCCCAAATTCATTCTTCTTTGTCTTAGAGTCTTTAATTTAGTAGTTAATTAATTTAGATTTAAAATAAAAAATTCCCTTTATTTTAGGCTAAATAATAAAAAGAAAGTTATTATTAGTACTTTTAGTTCTTTTGGGTTCGACAATCCGGTCTTGCCTAAGCTATACTACTATTTGATAGGTGCACTTGCCTCAATCATTTTCATAGTTAGTTTCCAGGTTCGATCATTCTCATTATTTAAATTTTTAAAACTCTGACACACGATCTGTAACATCCCGAATTATTGGGCCTGTGCATTTTGTGTAATGTATGCTTAATAGGTTAAATTGAGAATTTAGGTACTAATTGGGCTCAAGAATGGGCTGAGGCCTTGCTAAATCTTTGCGTAGACACTCTAGCATTTTAAAAGGAAGTTATATGTGTTTTAAATGACAAAATGGGCTTGTTGCCCAAAGATTAGGTGGCGCCACAAGGAAGGGAGAGGGTGGCGTCACTAGTGCATGAGGAGGGCCAAAATTTTGGTTGCTTGAAGCCCAAGTTATAGGGCCAAATTTCGGCACTTAAAAGGGGACTAGGAGGGGACGGCACAAGGCTATTATTTAGGAGATTTTAATGTTTTAATTATGAGGATAATAAGCAGAAAAAGAAGGGAGGAGTTGGTGCTAATTAGGGTTATTTTTGAGGAATCAATAGATCAAGATAAGGGAAAAGATGAGAGCTCATCCAGGAGGCTAGAGTTGGCCGAAAATCAAACTCACTGAGGGGGGAAAATCAGTTTTGGTAAAGACTAGGGGGTGTGCCGAATTTTCATTTGTTTTCTCTACGAATAGCCTTTAGTTTTTTTCTCTCTTTCGAATCATCTCTTCTTCTTTTTCTTTTCTATCAGAAACCGAAACCCCTGAAGTCTCATCCATTGCTGAAATCCTACCGACCACCTTTTCCTCTCCTTAATATTCATTGGCCGAATCTCTCTTGGCCATCTCTTCAATTCTTAGTTCTTTCAAAAGCCGAAAACACGTCAGATCATCTTTTCGGGATTTTTCCTTAAAGAGTCGAAACTCCTAGATCTCTAATCTTCTACAGTTGTTGAATCTTTCTACAAGGGATAGCTGAAATCTTCTGTAGGGTAAGTAATGATTTGGGTTTTCTTTTGATTCTTTTCTGGCTTTTGGAGGCCATAGCCGAATGGCTATATAGGACTAATATTTTGTTTTCTTTTGCGATATTCCGGGATTTGAAGGGGGATTCATTTGCTTAGATCTCTAAGTCAGAGTTCAGTAACACACGAATCGTGTTACTTTCGGGATTTCAAGGTAAGGAGATCTATTGTTTTTAACGTGAAAAATTTGGGATTAGCTAACCCTTGGCCGAATGTAGGGGAGCCCAAATCTTCGTGTTCTTCCGGCTTTTGAGCAAGGTTTTAGACTAAGGGTTGTAGATCCAGATAGTAAGGATATTGACTAAGGGTGTAAAACTACGCGATATCAGGTGTGTAACACTTCCACACCATCTAGATTGCCTGTTTAAAAATTATGTTTATTAATCTGAAATATTCTGTAAAATGTCGAAATCTCAGCATAACGGTTGAAACCCAAGGAGGGTAAAAGCGAATCACCAGGTTAGTGATCTCTGTCATTCCTAAGTGAATGTTCCTATTAAGATGACATATGTGATACGTATGCCGATTTTTGTGATTGCATGGGGTTGGGTTTGAAGAAAGGGGAAGTGTTCTGTTGTAGCGGCTTTTGCCGTGACCTATTGTAGCAGCTTTTACCGTGACCTGTTGTAGCGGCTTTTGCCGTGACCTGTTGTAGTGGCTTTTACCATGACCTGTTGTAGTGGCTACGGCCATGATCTGACGATGAGCAGCATGACTGCCATCGATGGTGTGTAGCGCTGTGGGTTGATTGTAGAAATCCCCAATGGTGTGATTGGCAGGTAAGGGTGGTGTGTAGCGGATGGAAACCTAGGATTGGGTTGGGTTTTGCATATTTGTTTTTATATTATACTCTGTTATTCTGTTCTGTGGGGCTAAGGCCCAAATCTAATGGTGCATGAGGGTTGCACACTGAGTCTCGCGACTCAACCTATTATTTAACATTTTCAGGTAGCACCTAGTGCATCGGACCGGGCTGGAGAGGAGCGCAAGGTGGTCATGTGAGAGAGTATTTGGATCCAGCAAAGGACTTTTCATTATTTAGTTATTTTAATATTTTTTTATTGGAGGATTTTAAGTTTCAATGTAATAAGGCCATGGGCCACTAGACTCATATTTATTTTGGGTTTTATGTTGGGTTTTTACTATTAGACGTTTAAATTTCATGTTGAAATTAAGCTAAAGCATGTAACAACTTAGTTTTTTTTTCCTAATTCACCAAGGTATCATTTAAATTCACATCTTATACAGAATATTAAATCACTAAGTCTTTCCGGTTAATATGATTAAACCTGATACTCGTTTTCTAAAGTGTGACAATTTTACAAAATTCCTTAGTGACATACCAGATCCGGTAGTAGCGTTTGGGCTGGGTTTGGGGTGTTATACGATCAGGGTCTTCCAACCCTATCTAGACCGGTTCGTGGTGGTATTCATAGATGACATCTTGGTGTATTCAAGAATGGAGGAGGAGCATGATTCACATCTTCGGGTTGTTCTGCAGATATTGAGGGAAAAGCAACTTTATGCCAAATTCAGTAAGTGCGAGTTTTGGTTGAAGGAAGTGGCGTTTTTGGGGCATGTTGTGTCTACCGAGGGGATTAGGGTTGATCCTCGAAAAGTTGAAGCTGTATTGGATTGGAAGCCACCGAAGTCAGTGTCAGAGATCCGAAGTTTTCTGGGTTTGGTTGGGTACTACAGGCGGTTTGTCGAGGGGTTTTCCTTAATTGCCGCACCTCTAACCAAATTGCTATGTAAGGGGGGTACCGTTTGTGTGGACAGATAAGCAGCAAGAGAGTTTTGAGAAGCTGAAGAAGAATCTGACTGAAGCACCAGTGTTGATTCAGCCTGAGGCTGGGAGAGAATTTGTTGTCTACTGTGATGCGTCGCACACAGGTTTGGGATGTGTGCTGATGCAATAGGGAAAGGTAGTGGTGTATGCATCTCGTCAATTAAGGCCACATGAGGTGAATTATCCCACTCACGACTTGGAACTAGCTGCAGTGGTGTTCGCGCTAAAGATATGGAGACATTACCTATATGGAGAAAAGTCGATTATTTACACCGACCATAAAAGTCTGAAGTATCTCCTTACCCAAAAGGAGTTAAATCTCAAGCAACGGAGATGGATAGAGTTGCTGAAAGACTAAGACTGCTCGATTGAGTATCATCCGGGTAAAGTCAATGTGGTAGCAGATGCACTAAGTCAGAAGGTGGTATCTGATTTGAGAGCTATGTTTGCTCATCTAAGCCTTTATGAGGATGGTAGTTTATTAGTAGAACTTCAGGTAAAACCGACTTGGGTTGATCAGATTAAGGAGAAACATGCATTGGATGAGTCGTTAGATTCTCGTTTTCAGCAAGTGGAAAGTGGAGAGACGGTGGATTTTGGGCTGAACAGTGAAGGAGTGTTATGTTTCCGGGGAAGAGTTTGTATGTTGAAGGACTCTGAATTAAGACAGTTGATTCTGCGGGAGGCGCATAGTAGTCCATACGCTATGCATCCCGGTGGAAACAAGATGTACCAAGATCTACGAGAACAGTACTGGTGGCCAGGATTGAAACGTGAAGTTACCGACTTCGTAAGCAAGTGTTTGTCATGTCAGCATGTGAAGGCTGAGCATCAACTGCCTTCGGGGCTACTGCAACCTGTAAAGATTCCACTCTGGAATTGGGAGAGGGTAACAATGGATTTTGTTAGTGGGCTACCCCTGACGCCTACTAAGAAAGATTCAGTGTGGGTAATTATTGACTGGTTGACTAAGTCCGTACATTTCATACCGGTTCGCACTGACTACTCGCTACAAAATTTGGCCAAGTTGTATGTGGCAGAAATTGTGAGACTACATGGGGTACCAGTGTCTATCATCTCTGACAGGGATCCTAGATTTACATCTCGATTCTGGAAGGTGTTACATGCAGCTTTGGGTACAAGGTTAGACTTTAGCATGGCGTTTCACCCACAGACTGATGGTCAGTCAGAGAGGGTAATCCAGATTCTGGAAGACATGTTAAGGGGCTGTGTGATCGACTTCAGAGCTAGTTGGGAAGATTATTTACCGTTAGCAAAATTTTCTTATAACAACAACTATCAATCCAGCATTCAGATGGCACCCTACGAGGCGTTATATGGTCGTAGGTGTCGTACCCCTACTCGTTGGACAGAATTGGGTGAGCGACAATTGTTGGGTCCAGAATTGATTTCGGAAATTGAGGAGAAGGTAGAGTTGATTTGGGGTCGGTTGAAAGAAGCTTCCAATAGACAGAAGTCGTATGCAGATCTGATGCGTAAGGAAATCAAGTACTCGGTGGGAGATTATGTTTTCTTAAAGGTCTCGCCGTGGAAAAGATCTTAAGATTTGGACGGAAGGGCAAGTTAAGCCCTAGATTCATTGGACCATATCGGATAGTGAAGCGTGTGGGATCGGTCGCCTATCAACTTGAGTTGCCCCCGGAGTTGAATCGGATACATGATGTATTCCATGTTTTGATGCTGAGGTGCAACCGTTTAGATCCATCTCATATAGTGCCGGTGGAGGAAATCGAGGTTAGACCTGATCTGTTATTTGAAGAGGAACTCGTGCAGATTTTGGATCGCGAGGTAAAAGTGCTGAGGAGGAAATTTGTTCTATTAGTTAAGGTATTGTGGCAGAATCACGGTTCAGAAGAAGCCACTTGGGAGCCTGAGGAGGCAATTCGACACCAATACCCTCACCTCTTTTGATCAGGTAAATTTCGAGGCCAAAATTTCTTTAAGGGGGTAGAACTGTAACATCCTAAAATTCAGGGGTCTGTGATATTTGTGTAAGTGCATGTTATATTTGCTCTGAGGGTTGTTTGGTGTGTTTGGGGGTCCTGCGGAGGCTCGGGTTCGAGCCTAGGCCATGGTGAAATTTGGGTTTTTGGGCACTTTAGTTAGGAGAGCTAGTAGAAGCAGGACTTAAGTTTAACTAAATGTGTTTGCTAACACAAGGAGCAAAATGGCCTAGTGGTGTGGCGTCATAAGGGAAGCAGAGAGGGAGAGTGTTCGAATCCTACATGCAACATATGGGAGTTTTATTTTGTGCTCAAGGAGGAGAAGAGGTGGAGTTGGAGTAGAACTCTACTTGGTGAAGGTTTGAATTTGTCAAACGGTTTGAATGAGTGGTGGAGAGCATTGTGGGGAGCAAAATGTGGAGTGAATCAGGGGATTGAGGGTGAGAGGTGGTGGTGGCCGAATATGGGGAAGTGCATGGGGGAATTTTGGCTAGGGGGTTTGTGTAGCAAATTCAGCAGCCTAGTGTGTTAGCAGAACCGAAACCTTCCTTATGTTATCCATTTTTTTCTTTTGTTGTTCTTTCGGGATTTCTTTTGAGAAGCAATTGCAGCACTTTTCTTTCTCACCACTTTTACCTATTGTGCATCTTTTTCTTTACATTTTCTAATAGACAAAACATTTGTTGGCCGAATCATCTCCTGCGTACCTCTCTTCAGTTTGCGTTTCTTTCTCTTTTCTTTAAGCCGAATTGCCACGCGTCCTCCTACTTGATTTCCCCTTAGGCCGAACGTGGTAAGCTTTCTCATTCACTCTTTTTCTATCCACTCTCCTCTCATCTCTTTTCTCTAGAATTTCTCCAAAAGCCGAACCTCCTCTTTTATTTCATTTGAATCGGTTTATCTTTACTTTTGCTAATAGCCGAACATTAGTAGCCGGAAGTTGGGTGTTCTTTTGACCGTCGAACCTACCTTGTTTATTCGATTCATCTGTGATCACAAGATAACGTCTTTCTCTATCTCTTTTCTCCTCCTTTCCTTCTCTTTTCTCTTCACTATAGCTGAAACACTCACCCTTTTTATCTTTATTTTAATCGTTGTGAACCTCCATTGTTTTCTTTTGGTAAGGGCCGAATTCTCTAGGGTGCAATTCATATCGTGTGGGTTCAAACCGCTTCGGGATATTGTCTTGTTGTGGGTAAGTTGGGGATATGGTCGACTAGGGGCGATGGTTCTCTTATTTTGATTGAAGTCGTTAGGGCTGAAAGGCCATTTCTTTTACTATCATCTTGGATAAACATTCTAACACAATCTTTTCGTTAGAAGCATGAAACTTTGATCAGTAGAGGGTGGACCGAATACTCTCTTTAGAAGGAAGGCTTATATCTGTCGGTGTTTTGAAAGGTGCTGAGTATCGCAACTTGTAAACATGTGTGTATTGTCACACCCTTCCGAATACATGCTTGAAATGTTCTGTGATTCGGCCGAAAGCTGAAAAGTAAGAAAACTGGCATCTGTGACCACTCGAGCATGCGAATGCTCGTAGTGGTAAATCGAGATACGCACAATGGCGGTAAGTCGTTGAGAGTGTCACGAGCACTCTCGCGAAACTGAGGCTGTAACGGGCCTGATCGAGCCGAAACGGGCCAAATGGGCCCAATGGGCTATCCGGCCCGCTTGGGCAAAATTATTTGAAAACCACCGCATGATAGGTCCGAATGCAAAATCTACAAATCTGAAATCGAAACCATGCGTTTTGGGCCACACGAGCGTGTGGGCCCGTTTGGGCATAAAATGGATTTTAGGCCCAATAGTTCCGTAGAGACCCAAAAAGGGTTCCGTGTCGCTCAAGGCGACAGTAGGCCTTCGGAAAGGTAGTTAAATGTAAAATTACTGAAATACCCTTGGTGGGTAAATTATCGAAATACCCCTAGAGGGTAAATGACCGTTATACCCCTAGTGGGAGTTTGAGTGATATGTGTGTGATATTTACATGATTGATTATAACTGTGACATACTGCATACACGAAATATTTATGTCATGACATCATGCATTGGGTTGGGTTTGATGATCGGAGGAAGTATATTCTGGTGGCTCTGCCACAATCTGTATAGTGGCTATGCCACGTATATTCTGATATTCTGGTGGCTTCACCACAAATTCTGTGATTAGCAGCTTGTCTGCCCTTTTGGTGTGTAGCGGATGGGTGGGTCGATTTAGAAATCCCCACAAGTGTGTTTGTAACATCCCAAAATTGGGCCTAGTAGAATTGGACCTATTGGGCCCATTGGGCCTTGAGCGTAGAAGCATTTTAAAAATTTTTGAGAATAAGAGAACGGCATTATTTCAAGTTGGACTTATTAGGAAGGTGATTTTGGAGAGTTACGAGGTTTCTAGGAAGTTCCGGGTTCAAGATAGGCTATAAGTAAATTTTTATATTTAGGCACTTTACGGAGAGAAGGCAAGTGGCATTATGACTTAAGGAAATAAGTGAGCATTTTGCTAGCATAAATAAGCATTTGGTAAAGAGGATGTGGTGTCACTTGAAGGAGCATGAAGGGAAAGGGTTCGAATCCCATCTATTGCAATTTTGGATTTATTTTTTTGTGCTTTCTTTCCATGTGTAGGTCATGGTAATATTTAAGGCAAGGGAATACTTTTTAATTATAGGAAGGTGGCTAAGGAAATATGGTAGGGAGGTAAATTAGGAGAAGTGAAGGAAAGAACTAAAAGAAAATGGCAAGAGAAGGGAACATGTTGGCTAATATTGTGGGTGATGTTTTGGAAAGATAATTGGGTCAACATCTATCCTTCGGACAAAAGATGCCACACGGTTTGTTAGGGAAAAAGGAGAGCAGAATTTTCTCTTTTCTCTTTAGTCATTTTGCTAAGTTTTAGTGCATGAGAGGTATTTTTCTCTTTGAGCAATTTGTGTCTCTTTTCCAAACTCATTTCCCTTTTTTCTTTGGCCGAAATCTCCTAGTCCATTTTTCCATTTTTCTCTTTTTGTTTTGGTCGAAATCTTCAATGCATTCTTGGTCATTTCTCTTGATAGCCGAATTTCAATCATCTTCTTTTCTCCATCTTGCGAGTTGAACACATCTTCTTTAATCGAATCGTGTTTTAGTGTGTGGTCGTAAAGTACATTCTTGCCGATCCCTCTCTAGTCTTAAGTCAATCGATTGAAGTCGGATCTATCATCATTAAGGTAAGGGGTTCATTTTTGGATTTTTTGTTATATCTCTATTTGGCTATGTTGCAAATCGGATTGAAGTTTGACTAATCGATGATGTTTTTGGGACGAAATCACTCGATATATTCTATTTGCTAATCCTTCAGATATAGTGGTAAGTGATGCAAGTGTAAGTAATACATTGGGTATGAAATCTTTTGGAAATCCGAGGCTAAGTTTTGGTTGGTATTGTTCTAGGATCAAAGAAGAGTGGTTCTTAAGGAAATCCAAATAAGGTGTGTAATTCCGTACCCTTCCGAATATATATTTGAAATGGTGTGTAATCTCACACTTCTCTGAAAGTTTGCATGAAATATTCTGTTATTCGGTCGAAATACCAAAGAAAACCGAAAACCGGCATCCGTGATCACTTGGGCGTGCGTATGTCCGTAGTGGTAACCATAGTTTGCAATGAAATAGTTTTTGGTCAGCAACAGTGATGTGATTTTGAAAAATCATGGAAAATAGGAAAAAAGGGATTAATAAGTGAATAAGATATCAAATTAAATCTTACTGTGTCTATTTTGATATGGAAGAAACATAGAAGGAAAATGAATTTTATATTCTGAGATATCTTAATTTTAGTGAGACTGGTTCTGATGGACTTCGTGGTTCCCTGTTCTATCTTGGAAAAATTGGTTAAAATTGTACAAAGTGAATTATGAGTTATAATTTATATGTATGGATTCCTAGAGAACCTATTTTCAATAGAAACAAGTGGGAGCAGTATATGAAAACCGTACAGTATGATATTTGAAATTAAGATAAGCGTGGTCAGAATCGTTGGACAGTGAAACAAGGGAAACTTTAAGGAATAAAATGTACTAAATGGTTAAGTAAAAAATTCTGGAAAAATTATCGTAAGAAGATATATGAGTCTAGTTTCAAGGAAAATTTACGGATATAAATTTCAAGGTTTCTAACTCGAGTTATAGTCAGTTTAGTCAGTATGACGCAGATGGACAGTTTCAATCTTTTTGCCCCAAATTAGTAATTAAGTCTGGGTTATGAATTTACCAAATTACCTTTGGAAGGTAAATTATCGAAATACCCCTGGGTTGGAAGATTACCGAATTACCTTAGTGGGTAAGATTATTAAATTACGAAAATGCCTTAATGGGCCGATTTGATATATATTGCTAAATGGGCCGATTTGATATATTGCCTTAATGGGCCGATTTGTTATATTGCCTTAATGGGCTGATTTGTAATATTGCCTTAATGGGCTGATTTGTTATATTGCCTTAACGGGCCTATTTTGTTATATTGCCTTAACGGGCCGATTTGATAGCCGATTTGATATATTGCCTTAACGGGACGATTTGATATATTGCCTTAACGGGCCGATTTGATATATTGCCTTAACGGGCCGATTTGATATATAGCCATAATGGGCCGATTTGATATATTGCTTAATGGGCCGATCTGGTATATTGCTAAATGGGTCGATCTGATATATGGCTTAATGGGCCGATTTGATATAATGCCCTAATGGGCCGATTTTGTGAAGTTTTAATGGGCCAAATTGTTTGTAATAAATCCCTGAGTATTAATTATCATTGTTATATTGTAAATATCATGATTTACGATGTATGTTGCATTTACATAAGCTGCATGGGATTGGGATATTGATGATCGGGGAAGTGAAATTTGGTGGCACTGCCACATATTCTGGTGACTCTGTCACATTTTGTCTGGTGGCTAAGCCACGTATATTCTGTTATTCTGGTGGCTTGTCCACAATTTGAATTTGATATAAATGGCTAAATGCCTATGATTGGTGTGTTGGCGGGGTGGGTTGACAAAAGATCCCCACAGGTGTGTTGGATGGTACGGGTGGTGTGTAGCGGATGTATTATTAGGCTGGTTTGGGATTGCATTACATTCATACATTTGCTTCATTCTAAGATTTTTTTGTAAAAGGGCTAAGGCCCAAGATGATTGCTATATGGGCTTCGGCCCAAGAATTTTGTTATATAGGTTCAGGCCCAGTGGATGACGGTAAGGGGATTTCACACTGAGTTCTTGTAACTCACCCCCTTTCTTTTTAATCTTTGTAGGTAATGCTCCGTAATGAGGACTTGGGCCCATGGATGACTCGGTGGAAGCCATACTTCAGAAATGGTGTTAATGAAATTTTAAATTTCTATTTCTGTTTATTTTATTATTTTTTTGTTATTTTGGTTTAAGTTGTAATAAGGCCTCTAGAGTGTTTTATTATTTGCTTTATGGTTGATATACTTATTATTTTGCTTAAATTGTTTAAAACGAGAATTTTTCTAAAAAATTCAATAAAGGTTTTCCAAAAACGATTAACAAATGGATTTCATAATAAATTTTATAAATATTTTAACACGGAAGTTTTCACTCGAACTATCAAACGATATTTTCAAAAGTCACGGTTTTAAAGTTCACTACCTTGATTGTTGACTCATCAATCAGTCTTTCAAAAATACTTGTATTTTATCTAGGTTTCCGCAACGATTTCAAAATGCTTCTGCAACTCTATTTCTAAACATCACATTTTTGTAAATTGTTCATTTCAAATATGCTTTCGCTACTAAAAAGGTTTTTAAAGATTATTACATTTTCAAGTAGTTAACAATTGCTTAAGTGTTTTTGGTTTTAACAAAGAGGCTGTATTTCTCAAGCAAGTTTTTAATAATCGCAAAGATGGTTTTTACTTCCATGTGACACACCAGATTCGAGCCTAACTTCTAGGCCGGGTTTGGGGTGTTACAGTGTTGGGCTGGTACGGGTGGTGTGTAGCGGATGGATTATTAGGTTGGGCTATATACTCTGGTTGCATTATCATAATTATAGGGCTAAGGCCCAGATTGTTACCGAATAGGGCTTCGGCCCAGTTTGCTTCTGTATGGGCTTCGACCCAGTCTGCTTCCGTATGGGCTCGGGCTCAGCTAATGACCGTTTAGGGGATTACACACTGAGTTCTCATAACTCACTCCTCTGCTTTAACCTTGCAGGTGATCCCCAGCATTAGGGGGGTTTGGCGCAGCGGAGGACTCTGTGGTGGCCATACATCGGAATACTTCTCATGAATTTTAGTAAATTTCAGTTCTGCTTTATTTAAATTTTTATTCAATTTGGGTTTAATATTTTGTAATAAAGCCTTTGGGATTTTATATTTTTCTTTTAACTTTCAATTCAGTTATTTTCAAACTGTGAGATGTTTGAATACTGAGTTTTCCAAAATTTTAATAATGGTTTTCAAAATATCACGTTTCCGTAGTTCACTGAATCTCTTTTATATTATAAGCCAAGTTTTCAATAATAATAATAACAACGTTTTTACAACAACACCATAAAAGCATATCTGAATTTCACTAAACAATAAAGCACGGGATTGCAAATAGAATATGAAGTTTTTAACGAAAACGCAGTTTTAAAACAACCTATCTATGTGACATGCTAGATCCGGTCATAACGTTTAGGCCGAGTTTGGGGTGTCACAATCGTGAAAAGTTCCTAACTTTTTGCATTATTCTCAAATCCCTGAATTATGTCTTGTTCTTAAGTAAATTTTCTCATATTACTATTAGAATGAAATTTCCTTTGATTTATGATTTTTATTGATATGTTTTGGATTAAGTCATAGATAATTGTGCAGTGATGATTTAAACTTTTAGAGACTAGAGAATCAAGCATGATGAATTTATTTTTAGAATTAAAAATTTGTTAGGTTGTCTACCTGAATCTAATTATTACATTGAAGTTTGAAATTTACAATATTGACATCAAAAGCCCATAATTTTCTGTGAGATTTTGAGCCTTTTAGAGCATACATTCATTTTCGTGCTCACTTTATTGATTATGAGTGTGTCAACATTGATTTGTTATTCTAGAACTTGCTTCGATTATACATGTCGAGACCACACCTTTGATTTGATATACAGAAATGATGAAGGCACCTAGGTTTTAACCCACTTACTCCACTAAAAGCCTACCCTCACAATTAATCTCTAGTGTAACATCCCGAAATTGGGCCTAGTAGGATTGGGCCCAATGGGCCTTGATTTAAAATTTTTGAGAACGGCATTAATGCAAGTTAGACTTATTAGGTAAGTTATTTTGGAAGGTTAGAGGGCTTCTATGAAGTCCCGGGATCAAATATTAGCTTTGGGGAAATTTTGGTTTTAGGTGAAAAAAAAACCCTGGAAGTTGGCAGGTAGGCCTTAAGAATAAAATGTAGAGGAAAATGACACAAGTGGAGTGTGTGGTGTAGTGGCAAAGTGACGCCACTTAAGAGGCAAGGGAGTGACGCCACAAGGAAGGAAGGAGGTCCAAGGTTCAAGTCTTGGCTTTTGCATTTTGGTTTTCTTTTTACTTGGACCTCAGAATTTGGCTATAGATTTATATTTAGTTACGCATGGTTTAAGACACAAGAGGAGCTTGTGGCCAAGTGGCTAGCAGCGTGGATTATGTTGCAAGGGAGCACGGGTTCGAATCTCATGAGAAGCAAGGGAGTATTGATTTTGCTGATGCAGACGGGAAGAGTTTGATTGAATTTAAACTCTCTTGTGAAGGGATCCCACATCGGAAAGATACAAAGAAGGAAGGTGAAGAACTAGCTATATAAAGAGCATTCCGGAGGAGGGTTGACACACCTTGGAAGGCGTTTGGGCACGGAGTGGTCGGGCGCGGATTAACACGAGTTTTATCGGTGTGTAACTCTCTCTACTCTAGTTGTAGAGCGGCAAATGCCGAATCGCGGTCCACGGTAATAATAGTAGCCACGAGCGCGTGCGGCGCGTGTGTGGGGCTTCGACGCGATAGTTGAGGCCATAAGTAGTATTCTTGTGGGTTGGGGCTGCTTGGGCCGCGATGGGCCGAAGTGGGCCCAATGGGCCCGTGGTCTACTTATGAGTAAATTGCGCGATTGTGTAGTATATAGTGAACTAGACTAGGTGGAACTTATATACATGGCTAGATTTGTGCTAGGTGGGCCACACGAGCGTGTGGGCCTGAATGGGCCGGAATCGAGTTTTAGGCCCAATCATCCGGTACGACCGAAAATGGTAGCTGAGTCGCTCGGGGCGACATTTGGGCCTTTGGGAAAGGCCATTGTAGGTGCAAAATTACCGATATACCCTTAGTGGGTAAATTACCAAAATACCCTTGGTGGGTAAATTACGAAAATGCCCTTGGTGGGTAAATTACGAAAATGCTCTTGGTAGATAAAATTACGGTTATACCCTTAGAGGTTGATTAGGGTGATTATGTTGTTTTATGTCTATCTGATTATGATGGTAATTCATGTTATACTTATATTTGATATATGTCTAGCATACATGACATACTGCATACACGAATTATTATGTCATATTGCATGGGTATGATGAGAGGAGGGGAAGATTGATATCCGTGACTTTGGGTCACGGAGAGTTTAGCACCTCAGGAGGTTTGGCACCTCCAGTGGTTTGGTACCACATTTCGTGACTACGGTCACCAGAGGTTTGGCACCTCATAGCGTCTCGTCCTAGTGGTTTGGTACCACAGTGGGTTGGCCCCATAGATAATATAACGGGATTGACGCCAGTGATTTGGTATCACACGATGGGTTGGCCCCATCACTACTATTCGTGACTTCGAGTCACCAGTGGTTTGGCACCACGAGTGGTTTGGCACCACAATATTGATGGATATCGTGTCTTTGGACACCAGTGGTTTGGCACAACCAATGGTTTGGTACCACACGGGGTAGAAAAAGGAGTTGCGGATGGCTAGGTTTGGGTGCATGATATGCATATTTTCATATGAAATTGTGTAAGGGCCCATTGGATGGGGATTTACACACTTTGAGTCTCGATGACTCACCCCTTAGTTAAATTTTGCGGGTAATCATTAGATCGCGGATTTGGGAGCTGAGGTGGACTCGTGGAGGCCATACATATGTTCACTCGTAAATTCGTTTCTTTTATTTGGACTTATTTTTATTTGAGTTTTTGTTATGTAATAAGGCCTTGGGTATTTTATTTGGTTTCACTTTTCAATTTGTTTATTGCTTGTTATTAAATGATCAATATGGGATTTTCCTAAAATGATAATAAACCATTTCTTATTCAAAATTACTTAAACTCGATTTCTCACCACAACTATAAAGAATATGAGCTTTTAACGAATGCACGCTTTTAGACATTCCTTTCATGTGACATGCCGTTCGGTCGTAACGTTTAGGCCGGGTTTGGGGTGTTACAATTATGGTATCGAGCCTAGGTTCAAAACTCGGCTGTGGGTTTGGGTTCAAAAATGTTTTCAAAAGATGGTTTGGAAAATGGTTTAGAAAAATATATATCTGTTTTTTTAAATATGGCACCCGAGTCTCCCAGCACCAATCCATGCTGTAAGTTTCTGATACTTTGCTTTGTTATATGTTGTATTTTGAATATCTATTACTGTGTGTTTGGGTTGGATGTGATGTTCGGATATAGAGTTGATTGCATACGAAATATTTGTGCCTTTAATGGTTAGGTTTTTTTAGTATGTGTAGGGTTTCTAAATTCTAGTTAAAAGTATATTAGGGTTATTGGAATCAGTGCGCGTGTGAGCCTGAGCACAGCGTTGTAGGTTAGGTTGTACGAATGTTCTGTAGTTGGAAATTTCGAGGACGAAATTTCTTTAAGGAGGGTAGATTTGTAACATCCCGAAATTGGGCCTAGTAGGATTGGGCCCAATGGGCCTTGATTTAAAATTTTGAGAACGGCATTAATGCAAGTTAGACTTATTAGGTAAGTTATTTTGGAAGGTTAGAGGGCTTCTATGAAGTCCCGGATCAAATATTAGCTTTGGGGAAATTTTGGTTTTAGGTGAAAAAAACCACGGAAGTTGGCGGGTAGGCCTTAAGAATAAAATGTAGAGGAAAATGACACAAGTGGAGTGTGTGGTGTAGTGGCAAAGTGACGCCACTTAAGAGGCAAGGAGTGACGCCACAAGGAAGGAAGGAGGTCCAAGGTTCAAGTCTTGGCTTTTGCATTTTGGTTTTCTTTTTACTTGGACCTCGAGAATTTGGCTATAGATTTATATTTAGTTGCGCATGGTTTAAGACACAAGAGGAGCTTGTGGCCAAGTGGCTAGCAGCGTGGATTATGTTGCAAGGGAGCACGGGTTCGAATCTCATGAGAAGCAAGGGAGTATTGATTTTGCGATGCAGACGGGAAGAGTTTCATTGAATTTAAACTCTCTCTGACGAAGGATCCCACATCGGAAAGATACAAAGAAGGAAGGTGAAGAACTAGCTATATAAAGAGCATTCCAGGGGAGGAGGTTGACACACCTTGGAAGGCGTTTGGGCACAGGAGTGGTCGGAGCGCGGATTAACACCAGTCCTATCGGTGTGTAACTCTCTACTCTAGTTGTAGAGCGGCAAATGCCGAAGTGCCGGTCACGCGGTAATAGTAGCCACACGAGCGCGGAAGCGCGTGTGGGGCTCCGACGCGATAGTTGAGGCCATAAGTAGTATTCTTGTGGGTTGGGGTCGCTTTGGCGCGATGGGCCGGTGGGCCCAATGGGCCCGTGGGCCCTTATGAGTAAATTGCGCGATTGTGTAGTATATAGTGAACTAGACTAGGTGGAACTTATATACATGGCTAGATTTGTGCTAGGTGGGCCACACGAAAGGCGTGTGGGCACGAATGGGCCGGAATCGAGTTTTAGGCCCAATCATCCCTGACGACCGAAATGGTAGGTGAGAGTCGCTCGGGCGACATTTGGGCCTTTGGGAAAGGCCATTGTAGGTGCAAAATTACCTGTATACCCTTACTGGGTAAATTACCAAAATACCCTTGGTGGGTAAATTACGAAAATGCCCTTGGTGGGTAAATTACGAAAATGCCCTTGGTAGATAAAATTACAGTTATACCCTTAGAGGTTGATTAGGGTGATTATGTTGTTTTATGTCTATCTGATTATGATGGTAATTCATGTTATACTTATATTTGATATATGTCTAGCATACATGACATACTGCATACACGAATTATTATGTCATATTGCATGGGTATGATGAGAGGAGGGGGAAGATTGATATCTGTGACTTTGGGTCACCAGAGGTTTGGCACCTCCAGAGGTTTGGCACCTCCAGTGGTTTGGTACCACATTTCGTGACTACGGTCACCAGAGGTTTGGCACCTCATGGCGTCTCGCGTCTAGTGGTTTGGTACCACGATGGGTTGGCCCCACGAGATAATATAACGGGATTGACGCCAAAGTGATTTGGTATCACACGATGGGTTGGCCCCATCACTACTATTCGTGACTTCGAGTCACCAAAGGTTTGGCACCACCAGTGGTTTGGCACCACAATATTGATGGATATCGTGTCTTTAGACACCGGTGGTTTGGCACCACCAAAGGGTTTGGTACCACACGGGGTAGAAAAAGGAGTTGCGGATGGCTAGGTTTGGGTGCATGATATGCATATTTTCATATGAAATTGTGTAAGGGCCTGTTGGATGGGGATTTACACACCGAGTCTCGATGACTCACCCTTAGTTAAATTTTTGCGGTAATCATTAGATCGCGGATTTGGGAGCCGAGGTGGACTCGTGGAGGCCATACATATGTTCACTCGTAAATTCGTTTCTTTTATTTGGACTTATTTTTATTTGAGTTTTTGTTATGTAATAAGGCCTTGGGTATTTTATTTGGTTTCACTTTCAATTTGTTTATTGCTTGTTATTAAATGATCAATATGGGATTTTCCTAAAATGATAATAAACCATTTCTTATTCAAAATTACTTAAACTCGATTTCTCACCACAACTATAAAGAATATGAGCTTTTTAACGAATGCACAGTTTTTAGACATTCCTTTCATGTGACATGCCAGATTCGGTCGTAACGTTTAGGCCGGGTTTGGGGTGTTACATCTAGTGAACCTATTTGATCTTAACAACCCTTTTTATTGACTCACCCATTAATATTAACCCAAAATCGACTTTGTATTTGTTATCGCCATATCTCTTAACTACCCCTATATCGAGATTTGATTTGATCGGTTACTTAACTATTTCCTTTATTTCAGTTATCAAATTCTATATTATTGTACTTGATTTGTTCTAAAAAATATTTTTTTAGGAATCTATTAATTATTATTTCTTTGTTATTGGAGCTTAAGCAGTTAATTTCATAATTCGAGAAGAAGCTCATGCTATTAGTATTAGGTTTTCAATTGATTATTCAGTATTAGTCCAACTTTCTAGTTAGGTAATTTGTTAATTCAGTCTCGATACTAACCCTCTAATTCAAACCTTTATCCACACCTTTAACCCAAGCCCCGTTACAACCCATAAAAGACTTTTTGATTTGTGTATCATATCATTTTACAGTGGTGGAGATTTGATTTTCTTGCAAGCCTATGGGATTAACTTTTCATGTTCGACTCTTGAGTACTTATTTTTGAACCTTAAACACTTTGAGTGATTTGAGTGAACCTTTAGTGAGGATGTCAATTTTTGTCGATTTTGAATTACAGGTAATTATTTAGATGAGGGGAAACACCTATGTTTTCATACTACAAAAATATATGACTTAGATTGTTTGAATATTTAGGACTCTTTGAGTTGAATTATCCATGTATGAATTATCTATGAATTATGATGAGACATTGTTGATGAAAATTATGAATTGAGGGAAGTTAATTCTAATTGTGAGTTGAGAATTTTGCTTGAGGACAAGCAAATGCTTAAGTGTGGGGGTATTTGATAAACCATAAATTATACATATTTTAATCCCACATTTAGCATGCTTTTTGGATGATTTATCCATTGAATTGTGGAATTTGATGCTCCTAATCTTTTAATTTCATGTTTTATACTTAGGGAAGCATAGGAGGATGAAAAGAATGAGAAACGGGCTAAAAACAGACCAAATGGGCCAAAGTAGGAAATCAACACGGCCTGGGCTCAAGCCATACGGCCGTGCCCCTTTAGCAGGCTCGACCACGGCCTGGATTCGATTCACACGGGCGTATTGCACGGGCGTGTCCCTGCCGTGACAAAGAGGAATTTCACTCGGAATAGGGTACTTAGAGGCAAAGAAAGACATTCCAAAAGCCTATATAAACACCCTAAAGGCAAACCTTGAGGGGGGCATCCAGCTAGGCCAAGGAGCCAAGCCAGAGAGGTCAGAATTGTGGGATTTACTCGAAGAAAGCCAGTTGATTTATCTCAAGAAGCCGAAATCATACTCAAGACGGAGGATCTATCCTTCAATTCCTTCAGGGGGTTTTAGGGTTTTCTTATGTTTTGTTTTATCTTTTCTTCTGAGATGTATTCTTTAATGATTATGAACTAAACCCTCGAGATACACAGGGGATGAAACCTAAGACGGATCTTGTTATTGTTTCCTGAACTATATGATAAATACTTGATTTGTTCTTAACTATGTGTTCTTAATTATTGTTTTGGTATTTCAGGATATTGATTCAAGTATTGATGTGCTTAGGTAGTGGAGGATTATTCCCTGTTTAAGAGTAGATCTAGCATAGTTAAGCGGAGTTGATCGCAACCTTAGAGATAGGATGACAAAAATCTGCCGGATTAGGGTCAAACCTAATATGGGAGTCCATAGATCGAGTTAATGCAATCCTAGGGGTTTTAATTAGAAAGAGATTTCAATTAATCAACCTAGGGTTAGACATTAGTAGCCTCGAGAGAGGTATTAATATAAATTAGAAAATCCTATGGATCAAGTCAAGTGAATAAATCGTCTGGTTCAGAGGTAAATAACAAGTGAAGTCTAGGTGGATTCTTCCTTGGGTATCATCTTAATCAATTGGTTTTTCCCACAAGCATTTTCCCCAATTCATTCTCTGTGTCTTAGCGTCTTTAGCTTAGTAGTTAGTTAATTTTAGAATAAACAACAAATCCCTTAATTCTTAGGCTAAATAATAAAAAGAAAGTCAATATTAGTACTTTTGGTTCCTTTGGGTTCGACATTCCGGTCTTGCCACTAAGCTATACTACTATTCGATAGGTGCGCTTGCCTCAATCTTGGTGATTGTAAGTTTCTAGGTCAGATCATTCATTTTATAAATATTAAGACTCTCGACATACGATCATCAATTATACGAACTTACCTCGTATTTGGAATTGACGTATTGGGTCGACTATTCGATAACCTTGCTTTCCCCCGATCTAAATCCAAATTCCTCTTTTCTTGATCTTAATCAAACCAAGAATGTGCTGAACCCTAGATGGACATGGAAGCTTTCTTTTTCTCTTCAAAATTCGGCAAAAAGATGATGATAAAACATAATTTTGATTTTGGTTTTATTTATTATATCATTTATTAACTAATTACATTATTAACCTTATTAATAAACATACAAAATCTCATAATGGATGTCCATTAATGTCCATCAACATTTTAAATGGTCTAATTACCATTTAAGGCCGTCATATTTAAAAGCCAAAGCCAATTGACACCTTTAACAAGTAGAATGCAACTTTTTCATTTTACGCGATTTAGTCATTTTTTCTCAAATTGACTAATTAAACTATAAAATTAGCTCACGAACTTTTCACACATACATGCTATCATGCTGTAAACACATAAAATAATATTAAAATAATTTTTTGACATCAAATTTGTGGTTTCAAAACCACTATTCTGATTTAGCTAAAATCGGGCTATTACAAGATTAGTGAGTGGACGTGTGATTAATTAATTTCTATGTAGGGTTTCTTAGTGGATATGCTGATAAACCCTAGGCCTGGCAACCCTAGAAAGTTATATAGGTGGGAATTAACCTAAAATTGGTATTGCCTATCCGTGAACCCCTTACCCTAATTCGGTCTGGACTTTGAGGTCGAGAGATAAGTAGTTCTTGTCAACTTGTTAGTTTAATGGAAGATCGAGAGATCCTGCTAGGTTAGTGACTAGTTGGTTGATTAGAAACCGAAATAGGAATTAGTTATGGCTACCTAAGCAAGCTAATCACCCATGGTTAGATTTGATTTAGTGACATATTAGTTCGCCAGTTTTATTATTTTATGCAAGTTTAGTTATTTTCTTATAAAAACAAATATTTTTCACTTTATGTTCATCGTACTATAATTTATTTAAATTACTAATTTAATCTATTTATGTTTAGGTTAATATTAATTTAGTACTCGCCTCCCTTTGGTATGATCATTGGAGTACTTACCGACTCCGTTGTAAAATTATATTACAACATGACTTGTATACTTGCGGACACCGCCTCAATTCCATATTTTTAGTAGCAGTATTCATACTCTTGATGTTATTACGTTGGGAGGTGATGAAGTTGTTGGCTTTGTTGTCGGGGAGGCAACGCTACTATATTGGTTTTAATTTTTGCATCTTATCGAAGAATTGGGAAAAAATTAAATTATAGAGATGATTTTTATTTTATTTTTACTAACGCTTTCCTTTTACTTTGTGGTTTCAGTGAATGAGTTGCAGTAGGGGAACACCTATAGATCCACCAACTGATCCAGAAAGAATAATTCGTAGAAATCATTGACAAAAACAATAGCAGTAGCATATGCAAAATCATCCACCTGCTGCAAGCAATCCACCACTAGAAAACCCGTTGTTTGATGAACCTGACATAGCTAACATACAATATCTACCACCACCACTAACACAACTACCGTTAAACCCACTGATGGCACAAGAATAGTGAACTTTGAGATATCGTACAAGGCAGTATTGCTAGGCCAACCATCATGGAAAATAATTTCGAGATCAAACCAACCATGATTGAAATGATCCAGAACAATCTGAAGTTCAGAGGAAGTATGATGGAAGATCCAAACCAATATTTAAAACGGTTCCTCCAGCTTTGTGATACATTTAAATTTAATGGGGTCACTGATGATGCTATTCCTCTTCGGTTGTTCCCCTTCTCCTTAATCAATAAAGTTTTTTCTTGCTTAGACTTACAGGCACCAAGTTCAAAGTTTCTACTCAAGTTATTTCGTATTAGCAAGACGGTCTAACTAAGGAGGGAGATTACTACATTGAAGCAGTTACAAGGAGAAAGCTTTCACAAAGCTTGGGAATGTTTTAAGATGCTAATCCAAAGATGTCCACATCATGGTTTACCTGAATGGTCAAGGTTTGTTGCACACACGCGATCAGGACTAGATGGAGCCACAGGAGGAGCCTTGATGAACCGAAAATACGAAGATGCATACGACCTTACAGAAAACATGGCAATAAATTACTGCCAGTGGCCAAATAAAAGGTTTACTTACGACCAAAGACTATCTGTGGTAAAAACTATCCAAGAGGATTACAAATACCAACAGGTTTTAGACAGATTTAATCGAATTGAGTCGAGATTTAGCAAATCCTCAATATTTGGAGGAGATAAACCTCTTAGCCATTATTTCGGTAACCCAGCAGAGAACTTGAACTATATCGAGAATAGGGGTGAAAACCCTTATTTGAACACTTACAACCCTAGCTAGAGATGTCACTCGAATCTGAGATAGGGTGAAAATCAGGGAAGAGGTAATAGTTCTGACCTTGTTAAAGAAAATGCTACTTACAAACCTTTATATCTGTAGAAACCTCTAAATAGGGCCAACCCAAACGACCATACTGTATGTGGTTAAAGATTGGATCAAATTGAAGGGGAGATATAGTCAATGCGGACTAAAGTAAAACAGCTGCAGTTTGAGTGCACCCAAACAACTAAAACATTAACTAAGCTTGAAGATCAGATGATCCAATTGATGAGCATGATGGGAGATATCAAAAGAAAAATTGGCATCGGGATCCCAAGTAATACCGAGAATAATCCTCGGAGAGAAGGGAAGGAGTACGTGAAAGCAATTGTGCTCCGCTTGTGTAAAGTACTGAGTAGCCCAGAAAGCTCGACTCAAGAGAAGGACAAGGAGGATGCCGGTGATCTTTAGGAAAAATCTCCTCGAGATGATGATGTTGAACCTGAACTAGAGAAGGTAACAGAGCCGATAGCTAAGCCAGAAGTTGATTCAAACAGAGAACTCGTACTAACCAAAGTATTAGTCTCCTCGCGGTTAGAGGATAAGTAGAAATGAGATGAAGTAGAATTTGTAAGTTTTCTAAACTTATTCAAACCACTAAATGCTAAGTTTCCTATAAATAAATTAATTGAAAAAATTCCTAAATACACCAAATATTTAAAAGAAATCATGTCTAGGCGTTGGAAAATTAAAACATGAGAGCAAGTTAATATAGATGCATCATGTAGTGCAATAATCTCTAAAAAGATCCCTCCAAAACTAAAAGACCCGATGAGTTTTACAATTCCTATAGAGATAGAGGATATTCACTTTAGTAAGGCTCTGTGTGATCTAGGAGCCAGTATCAATTTAATGCCCTTATCGGTATATGAAAAACTCGGGTTAGGGGAGCTTAAAAACACGCTATTACACTACAATTAGCTAATAGGTCTTCGATACAGCCGAAATGAGTACTTGAAGATGTTTTGGTTAAGGTGCACAGTTTTATCATCTAGTTGATTTTGTTATTCTAGACTTTGAGGAAGACCGTGAGATACCTATTCTGTTAGGTAGACCATTTTTAGCCACATCGTGGTCCACCATTGACCTAGAGAATAATGAGTTAATAATGAGAATCAATGGTGAGACCGAAATATTCAAAAATGGCCACTAATAGAATGAGGGAAGTAGGGAAAAATTAGGGAAACAATGTTTTGAGATATCTATAAAAGCCCCTAATTACTTTGAGCCAGATAAGATTTTTTTTTGTAATAAATGCAGGTCGAAAGTGAAAATTCAAAGAGCGAAACAAACAAAACAAGGTGGAGTGGCATGATGGATGCTGGAGCAATACAGATAGAAAAACAATTAAAAGACACATCCATATATACGCTGACATAGTTAACGGATGAATACGACAGAAATACTTGATACTTTTAGACTAAGATAATTTTTTGTATATTATTGTATTTTAACTTGTTTAGAATTTAATATTTTTTAAACTGATAAGAATTTAATCCAAACACTTTGAAATTCGAGAAGAGGGGCTGAAATAGATTCAGTATCGCAACACGAAACCTCCATGTCGTGACACCACTCACAGGTTCAACAAACTGAGCAATTCAGCTCAATGTTGAGACATAGCACCTCGATATCGCGACAAAGAAATCAATTTACCCAAAATCTAAAATTTTCATGGTGTGTTGCAACATCGAGCCCTAATGTCACGACATCGGTATCTTGCTAGGGATGTCGCGACATGGAACCCCTATGTTGCGACACCACTAGAATTTTCTTCAAGGTCAACTCGACCCATTGCACAACCCGCTGGCTTTAACCTTGTCGTAACTCATTTTTAACTTAAAAATACCAAAGATTTTTAAACCTAACACACTTCTAATTAGTTTTAAACTCTCATTTATCTTAAAATCTCTCTAACCTTTTAAACCTTTAAACTCTAAAATCCCTTTTCTCTTCTCTCTCTATTTTGCTTCAATATTAGTTTTCTTTCCTTGTGTTTTTATTTGGTTTAGGTTAAACACTCCACATTAACGAGGAAATTTGCAACAAGCTTTAGCAAGGAATCATGAATTTCTAGTTTGAGGTTAAGGGTTCCTAAACTTTACCATTCCATTGAATTATTGTGAAATATATTTTTTTATTTCGATTATTTCCTATCAAAAAAATGCCTCCTAGAAAACCTAGAAGAACTAGCGAACCTAAACCATCGGTGACTGCAAACTGATCTGTCGTAATTCGGTGTAGCAAATGAAACTAGTTTTCATACTTGAGGAGCTTGAATACGAACAATTTTAGTATGTTTTAGTTATGTTTTCTTAGTTTATTTTAAATTTAATAAAAATGCATTTTGAGTCTTTTATTGACCTTAGGGGTCGAATGAGGCCTAAAGGCAAGCTAACGTACTTAGTAAGTTTCCAGGAGACCATTCAAAGACATAAGAACTCAAAGCTAGTCATTGTGCTGCAACACGGGGAGTTCGATGTCGCAACATAGGGAGCAGAATGTTAGAATGTCTATTCTACCTTGGATGTCCTGACACGCCCTTAAAGCTACCCCTGAACCATGAATTCTACCTTCGATGTTGCGACACAGGGACTAGGGTGTCGCGACATCGGTCTTGTACAAGAAGCACTTACGAATCCGTGGCATTTTGGTTCGTACAATGGAAATTAAACATGAGTACATTAGCTGAGCTAGGGTTGAGGATAACAACAACCCTAACTCTATAAATAGGCTCTTAGTACACTGTTTAAGGACGACTTTTCATACTTTAAGTTTTCTTTGTAATTTTAGATTTCAATTTTTCTTTCTCGGAGGCTTTAGGTTTATTTTTAATTCTTTTCTTTTTGTGTTCTTTGGAGAACATGGTTTGTAACCGCGATCAAACATTTTTGGATTTGCTGCTTTTCATCTAATACAAATAGGATCTCTAAACTCTATTCTTGATTTTTTTTATTTATGTTTATTCTTATATTCAAGTTTATTGTGTTAATGAGATCCATGAGGAACTAATCCTTTTATGGGGGATTAGCGAGTAGAGGTGTCATTAACTAATTATTATTTAGGGTTTTCTTAGCTGATCAACTGTTTAGGAGAGGAAGAACTTAAACCCTAGGCTTGACGACCTTAGGAAGTCATTTAGGTGATAATTAACCCAAAATTGATATGGCCTATCCGTGAACACCTTAGCCCCAAACCGGTCTGGACTGTGAGGTCGAGAGATAAGTAGTTCTTGCCGACTCATTGGTTTAATAGAAGATTGAGAGATCCTTCTAGGGTAATGACTAGTTGATTGAGTAGAAACCCGAAATAGAAATTAGTTATGATCAGTGAAGCAAGCTAATCACCCATGCCTAGAATTGATTAAGTCTATAAATTAGTTTTCCAAAGTTCTTTTTATTTATGTTTTTGCTATTTTTATTTCCTTATTTATAAAAATTCAAAAAATATTTCTTTTATGTTTTATCGTAATATAATTTATTTAAAATACTAATTAGATCTATTTGTGTTTAAGATAGAATTAATCTAGTAATTCACCTCCCTTCGATACGATCCTCAGAGTACTCACCCACTCTATTGTAACTATATTGCAACCTAACTAGTATACTTGTGGACATCACCTCTATACTTCATATCTTTTAGTTGCAGAATTTACACTCTAGACATTAGCCCGTCCGGAGGTGGTCACAAACTCCTCAAACTTTCCAAAACTAAACGTTGAAAAAATCTTTTTGGAACTTCAAGGAAAGACGTTTATACAAGAACGGGGATTTGAGCCATCGATGATTTTATGTAAGGTGGGAGCACTCTTGCGTGCCACTTGGGAAACCATACCAGTCAGAGGGAAAGAGGTGCTTATCACCCCTAGAGCAATTTGTGAGTTTTATAAAGCTCCACATTATGAATCCGGTTTTGTGAAAGAAAGTGTCTTAGAACATTTTAGGGATATTAACATGTATAATATTATAAACTTTTTAAAAAAAGGTAGGGGTGAATGGAAGCATCGCCCTGATACTGATATTCCCACTTCCTTCAATCAAGCAATTATGTTTCCAGATCCTAAGATGTGGATGCATTTTTTATGCACTCAAATTGCTTCTGATTTAAATGTTTCTAATGTCAATACTTTTCGAGTGGTTTTGTTATATGTTGTTTTGCAGAAGAAACAGGTGTGCATCGGGACATTGATGTACAATTACATGAAAAGATGCATTAGCGGCCAGAAAATGGGAGTTTTTTCCCCACTTAGTGACAGCCTTGTGCAAGAAGGATTAACAATTAATTCTATATTGTAAACAATTAATTTGGATGATTTTTATTTTTTTAGGAGTAGGATTAACAATATATTTATATATATATATATATTCTGTTTTCAAATTTTCTATACAGGAACCCCATAGGAAAGAAACACTACATTTACAAGCTTACAACGAACAAGGAAGGAGGCACCCACCAAAAGATTACGACAAGGTCACGATCAATCGGGTACTTTGTTCCTTATCTATTTAAGGGCTGCATGTTATTGACAACTATTTAAAGTGTGGCGGGGTAACATAAGAAATTTTTTTATTATTTTTATGTTGTTCTTTTATTTTTCTTGTCAAAGTATGCTTGAGCTTGCAGAAATAAAAGTGATTGGTTAGGAGTATGTATATAGGTTGATTGTGTTTACTGTAAATTTGGCATGATAGTAAATGATTTTAAATTTTCAATTATTAGACTAATAAGTTCTATATATTACACTATAAATAAGCAGTAAGTAGTTGAATATACTAAATGACATAGAAAATATAGGGAAATGAGCATGCTAAAATGTATGATAAATGGTTAAATTTGTGAATATTGAGATACCAAGGTATGACCTAAAGCATTTTTTGGTATAACCAGAGCCAAAAAGCTAACCTTATTCATCAATCCTTAGTACCTTTTTCTGAGCCAGAAAACACTTCTTGGTGAACCTTCATACAAAACCTGAGCAAAAAATATCAATTTGTGCTTACCATTTTTCTTTGGTCTCAGAATTGCACAAATTTAGATGTTTGGCCATACGTATTGAGGGATAGGTAGATACATCATAGAAGTTTTGTGAAAATTAGAGTGAAATAGGAAAAAAAATAGCGTGATATAATGATTATAGGATTAACCAAAATGTGCAAAACAAAAAGAAAAATATTCAAAAAAAAGTTAAAACGAGTAGAAAATGTACTTGAGTAATGAAAAAGAAAGCATTGTGAGTGAGAGATGTTGAAAATTTTAAAAGTGAATCAAAATCTCAACCATTGGTGCACAAAAACTCGTGAGTTAACCGTATTTGCTTTATCATGTTATGACTTCCTAAGTGGAGAAACAAGAAAGGTGAGAAGGAGAAATAAGGTGGTGAGTCGGCAAGGTTATTAAGGGGAAGAATAGGGAACAACACGATGTGCCAAACTACTTTCATGCTTGAAACTGCATTTGATGCTTCCTTTTTTTTTTAATTCCATACCAACCTTAAGCCTTAAAACGTTACAATCCGAAAAGCCCTATGCGACTTAGGTAGATTTATTCATGAATTGACATTATATTGAGTAATTGCAATAATGACTGTTTATATTCTGCTAGGATAATCAAATTAACTATATGATTAATCGATGGATCCATATATTCGAGGACCTTACTGTTTGTATACTTTGTAATATACTGAACTTAGGTGTTTGAAACTGAAAATGGTAAGTTGTTTATATATCATGCCATAGTTACATGTATGTATGATTTTTCCTAACTATATGTTCCAAAACTTGTACTTGTATTATATTTTCTCAAAAGACGTCTTTTATTTTTTATTGTTTATGTTTCTTTGCTTGAGAACAAGCAATGACTTAAGTGTGGGAGAGTTTGATTTGCTGCAATTCGTTGTAGCAGATTAAACTAGTTTTCATACTTAAGGAGCTTGAATATGAGCAAATTTATTATGTTTTATTTAGTTTTTCAATATTTTCTTTCAATTAATAAAAAGTGTGATATAAGTCGTTTATATGACCTTAGGGGTCAAAGTAGTCCTAAGGGAGGGCCAACGTGTTTAGTGAGTGTGTAGGACACTATTTAGAGGCGGGAGAACTCAAGACTGGTCACCATGTTGCAACATAGAGGTTTGACGTCACAACATCATGAGTAGGAATCCAAAATACCAATTCTACCTTTGGTGCCGCGACATAGACAGAGGATGTCATGACACACTCTTGAAGCTGAACTTGAGCCAAGTAATCGCTTCTCGATTAATAGCGACATAGGCGATGAGATGTCGCAACACCGACCGCATGCAGAAGCATTAACAAGCTGAGTGTGTTTTGGTCCGCACAATGAAATTTAAAGTAAAAACGTCACCCTAACTAGGGTTAAGGACGACGACCAACCCTAATATTATAAATAAGCTCTTTAAACACCTGAGAGATAATATTTTCTATAACTTAGAATTTTCTTTTTAGTTTTTGTTTCCTTTGTACTTGGGATTTTTTTTCAGTTTATTTTCCATTTGTGTTCTTCGGAGAATCTGACTTGTGCATTCAAAGCAACTCTTTGTGGATTTCTGCACTTCATTCAAATACAATTCAGGATTCTTCTTAAAAGTCTATTCTTGATTCATTCTTTATGTTTATTTTATTCGTCAAATTATTTTTTTATGGGATCCATGAGTAACTTATCCTTTATGGGTAATTAGCGAGTGGGCATGTGATTAATTAACTTCTATATAGGGTTTCTTAGCGGATCATCTGTCCGGGATAGGAAGAACTTAGACCCTAGGCCTGAAAACCCTAAGAAGTCATATAGGTGGGAATTAACCTAAAATTGGTATTGCCTATCTGTGAACCCTTACCCCAATCCAATCTGGACTTTGAGGTTGAGAGATAAGTTGTTCTTGCCAACTCCTTAGTCTAATGGAAGATTGAGAGATCCTGCTAGGTTAGCGACTAGTTGATTGATTAGAAATTGAAATAGGAATTAGTTATGACCACCGAAGCAAGCTAATCACCCATGGTTAGATTTGATTGAATGACATATTAGTTCTCCAGTTTTATTATTTTATGAAAGTTTAGTTCTTTTCTTATAAAAACAAATATTTTTCACTTTATGTTCATCATACTATAATTTATTTAAAGTACTAATTAGATCTATTTACGTTTAGGTTAATATTAATTTAGTACTTGCCTCGCTTGGGTACGATCATCGGAGTACTTGGTATGAAATTCAAGAACAATAATTATCAAATAGTTTCAAGGACGAAAATAGTTTGGCACATCATATTATTCCTTATTCCCCCCTTAGCGACCCTTACTAGCTCACCGCCTTATTTCTCCTTCTCTCACCTTTCTTATTTCTCCATAGGAAATCATAGCATAATACAACTATGGCTAGCTTACGAGTTTGTGTGCACTTAGTGAACAAGTCTCTGTATTTTTGGTGACTTTGTCACTTTTCTTTTCTTCTTTTTCAATACATTTCTCATTCAAGAATGTTTTTACTCTTGAGCACTTCTTCCACTCGTTTTTTATTTTCTTTTTGGATTTTTCTTTTACTGCACATATTGGCTAACCTATAATTACTCTATCACATTGATCTTTCTTATTTCACTCTATTTTTACAAAATTCCACTGTAATGTATCTATTTAACCCTCAACATGTATGGTCAGATGTCTATAGTCGTGCAGTTTAGGACCAAAGAAAAAGGGTAAATACAAAATTAATGTTTTTTTTGGCTCAAATATAAGTACTAAAGATGCATAAATAGGGTTAGCCTTTTGGCTCTAGGTGTATACCAAATAATGCCTTAGTTCATCCATAGGTATCTCAATATTCACAAATTTAATCACCCAAACAACCATAATTTCAACAATTTTTCATTATACTAGCATGCTCTTTTCCCTGTATTTTCTATATCATATGGTATATTTAATTGCTCAATGCCTATTTACAGTGTAATATATAGAACTTAGTAGTCTAATAATAAAAAAATTAAAATCATCTACTATCATGCCAAATTTGTAGTAAATACAATCAACCTATATACATGCTCCTAACCAATCACTTGTATTTTGATCGCTATGAATCAGAGCTTTAAAATTTATAAAAAGAATGATCGAACCTGGAAACTAACTCTGACAACGATTGAGGCAAGTGCACCTATCGAACAGTAGTATAGCTTAGGCAAGACCGGATTATCGAACCCAAAGGAACTAAAAGTACTAATACTAACTTTCTTTTTATTATCTAGCCTAAAAATAAAGAGAGATTGTTTATCTAATCTAAATTAATTAACTACTAAACTAAAGACTCTAAGACAAAGAAGAATGAATTTGGAAAATAACTTGGGAAAAACTCAGTTAATTTAGATGATACCCTAGGAAGAATCCACCTAGACTTCACTTGTTATCTAACACTGAACCATACGATTTATTCACTTAGTTTGCTCCGTAAGACTCCCTAACGTATATTAAACCCTCTCTCGAGGCGAATAACGTCTAACCCTAGGTTAATTAGTGGAACTCTCGTTCTCTTATAATAACCCCCTAGAATAGCAGTAAATCGATCCATGGATTCCCATATTAGGTTTCACCCTAATCCGGCAAAATCTCGTCACCCTATCTATAGGCGTGCGATCAACTCCGCTTAATTATGTTGGATCTACTCTTAGGCAGGGTCTATTCCTCCTCCACCTAAGCACATTAAATTTGGATTAAGCTCACATAATTAAGAACAAACTAAGTATTTATAATATAATTCAGAAAACAATAACAAGATTCATCATAGGTTTCATCCCCTTGGGTATCCGAAGGGTTTAGTTCATAACAATAAAGGAAAACATCTCAAGATAAAAGATAAAACAAAACATAAGAATTCCCTAAAACCCCCTGAATAAATTGAAGGAGATATCCTCCATCTTGAGTATAATTCTGGCTTCTTGAGATGGATCAACTGGCTATCCCTGAGTGAATCCCCACAAATCTGCCTTCTCTGGCCTAGCATGACGCCCCTAGACGATGGCTTTGGGCTCCCCCTCTTAGGTCATACTTAGGTTGTATTTATAGGCTTTTGAAATACGTTTCTTTCTCCCGAAGTATCCTTTCCCGAATGAAATTTCTCTTCTCCATGGTAGAGGCACGGCCATGGCGCACGCCCGTGTGAATCGTGGTTGTTAGGATTAAAAGGGGTTCACTAGGGGTTAATTTGTGAAGGTAGGCTTTTAATGGAGTTAGTGGGTTAAAACCTAGGTGCCTTTATCATCTCTGTATATCAAATCAAAAGTGTTGTCTCGACATGTATAATCGATGCAAGTTCTAGAATAACAAATCAGTGTTGACATACTCATAATCAATAAAGTGAGCAAGAAAAAGAATTTATGCTCTATAAGGCTCAAAAACTCACAAAAATTATGGGTATTTTTTACATCAACCTTGTAAATATCCAATTTCAAGGTAATATTTAAATTCAGGTAGACGACCTAGAAACTTTTTAATTCAGAAAAATAGACTTATTATGCTTGATTCTCTAGTATTCTTAGAATTTAATCATCAATGCACAATTATCAATGACTTAATCTAAAACATATCAATAAAAATCATAAATCATCAGAAATTTCATCCTAATTAGTAATATGAGGAAATTACTTTCAAACAAGACTAAATTCAGGGATTTGAGAATAATGAAAAAAATTTGGTACCTAATTTCAGAAATTTGAGAATAATGAAAAAAGTTAGGCACCTTTTTAGGTTGTTCACCCCCCACACTTAAGATGTACATTGCCCTCAATGTACAAAGATAGATAATATAAATGTAATGTTCAGATCAGAAGATATGGGGATAAGTAAAACTCCCTGAATTATGGATGAGCTCCTTGGAGGATGTGGAAAATACGTTGGAGGGGCCGGTCTGGGTGACGATCCTGTGCTAGATGAAGAAATTAGGAAGCTCATGCAGGATTAGCCAGGATATACTAATAATAATTAAAACTATACTAATTAAATACTTGAGGAAAAGCAAGCTAAAGTGGAGAAAAATAAATATGAAACTAAAATTAAAAGAAAAGATGGATGGACCGTAGAGTCCTTATTGTTGGATGTGATTTCTAAGGCTGAGGATATGGTGGTGGTCGTGGCGTGATTCCCTAGTAGCCTTTAGAACCTAAAATTAAGAAACTAAGATAAAATAAACTATATTAAGCATAAGATTGTTAAAGGGAAGGAAATTGAAGCAAAAGAGAAAAATGAACTAAAAACTAGATAGCCTCAAATATCCTTGGCTTGTCGTTTGGATGAAGCTGCCGGCATGAACTCATGTGAATCGGTCTCCTTTGAGGAGACTGTGATTGGCCTTTTACGCTTCTTTTCTGTAACACCCCCAAACCCGGCCCATTCACTACGACCGAATCTGGTTATGTCACTGGGAAAGATGGTTGGAAATCTTTGACTTTAGAACTAAACTTGAAAATTTTATTATCTCTGGAAATCGTGTCCATTTAAAATTTAATAAATAATATAAGCTTGTTGAAAACTTCCGAATTAAAACATTATTATAAGTTGCTATAATATGAATCTTTTGCGAAAATATTACTAAGTGTAGTGTAAATTTCAACATTAATAAATAGAGCACTTTAAATCAAAGAGGCCTTTATTACATCAAATAAAATTCCAAAATACTGCTAATATAAAATACTTAAATAAAGTAAAACATCTTCTGTAGGAAAAATCTCCTTCTGCATGGGCCACCTTGTATCCACTCCAACCCGTCCACTAATCACGACTCACCTGCGATGATTAAAAGTTGGGTGAGTCATACAGACTCAGTGTGTAAGTTAACCACTGAAATCCACCCACATGCTAGCCACATAATATCCCAATTATCAAATGCAACAAGTAATATGTATTCATTTTAACAATTACCACTACCTGGGCTTGGCCCACATTCAAATCATGCTCAAATACTGGGCTAGGCCCCTTTCTCAATAAACCACATATCAACTGGGCTTGGCCCATTTCCACGTATGTTTCCAAAACATACCTATCCACATGTCATATTGGGCTTGGCCCATTTCCATATTATTACAAAAATAATGCAACATGATTGCCAACCCAACCTAGGGTCCATCCGCTACACACCCCTTATCCAAATTTACCACACACCGGGGGACTATCGAGTCACCCTCTCCTTTTCCTCCAAAAAGGCAACCAATGCCATCCACGATGTAGCGTATAGCTAACATCAAACCACGATGGAGCACACAAAGAATCCATCAAGCCACGATATGGCATAAAGCCCATATCAATCAAGGTAACCACGCCAACTAAATCGCAAAGATCCACAACGCGACCTCGATCAATACCAATCCACGATGTAGCACAAAGTCGACATCAACCACGTACTCAAGTACACCCGCATCTTCTTTTCATATCCCACCCATGCACATGCCACATAAAATATAATCATGATAATGCATGCACATGCTTATTAATATCCATAAACATACTCATATACAAGCAAGTAATCACATTGCAACAAAGTTCGATACTAACTCGATCATCGCTATACCCTTTAGGGGTATATATGGCACATTTATTATCGCACTTGTTAGCAAAACATATAACACATAAAACCCGAAACAAAGTGGGTTAGTTACACACCTTATTACTAGGAGTTCTAGACTCTCGATCCTCGACGCTATCGCTTAGCGAAACTACGGCTATTTGCTTAACGCTTTCATTGCACGCCCACACCCCGGCCAAATCACGCATCGCCGAGACGGCTTTTTTCTTAAACTTTGGGACAGGGACCTTCCTTTCCTTTCTTGATCGTATTGGCCTCCATCGAAAGTCACTTAATCGTAACCACACGATTAATCAACGAAGTCATAATCAACTAATTCTAAGTCACTTACTAATATCCTTACCGAAATAATCTGAGATCCCGGGCTTCCTTGCTTTTGTCGATATGCCCTTGGATGATCGAATCTAAGAGACTTCCTCAATGCTTCCTTCTTTCGACTACATACAAGAGAACATACTTAATGGCACTATGACATTCGGCCATGCCAAAAACTAAGGCCAACCATTCGGTTTCGGCCATTAAAACAAAGAACTCCCATCAACCGCTAAGGTCGAACACATTACCTTCCCTTAAACCGAATGGAGCAGAACTAGGAGAGGTCGCCTCTTGCGATATTCGACCAACCACACTAGGCTACTAAGAGGATATTTCGACAAGGGTGAGAGGAGATTCGGCTAAAACACAAAGAAGAGAAAAGGAGAAGAGGTCGTGTGGATATTCGGCTTAGGCTAAAAGGAAAAAGGTTAAGAGGTTTCGGCAATGGTGCTCAAAAGAAGTTTCGGCCTATGCAAAATAAATGGGGAAAGAAGAGGTTCTCTCTTGCTTACAAATTCGGCAACAACAACTAGAGAAGGACAAATAAAATTCGGCACAAGAGGGAGATGAGAGAATGAACTTTCGGCTACAAAGAAATGATGAGCAAATGGTGAATGAAAATGAGCACCTCCTCCCCTATTTATACTACACTTACCTAGCTCCAACCTCCCAAAAAAAATCCCTCAAAACTCTCCTAAAACACCTCCCCTCCATCCATTCAAAATGATTTGAATGGGTCAAACTAACTAGCCAAAATTTAAAAACAAAGACGAAGTCTTTCTCCATCTTACAAGCCTCCCAAAACCGTCCAATACCCCTCCTCCATGACGCCAAAAAAAAAAACAACCCACAATGCCATCCTTGCAACTCGAACACTGGCCCCTTCCCTTCAAGTGGCGTCACTTCTCCAAGCTCTAAGTGGCGCCTCCTTGCCACTCACCACACCAATCTTTGTGCCAAAACCCCACCAAAAATTCTCTTAAGGCCCTCTCCATCCAAACTCCCCTTTTAGCCCCTAAAACTAAAAATTTACCAAAGCAATCTACCACCACCTAGGGTTCTCGGACCCCTAAAACTTACCCAAACACTCACCAAGTGTGCCAACACCCGAGCTAAGCACCAAAAATCTAACCCCTAAAACCAGGTGTGTTACAATTCTACCCTCCTTAAAATAATTTCGTCCTCTCGAAATTACTTGTCTAAATTAATACCAATTTTTTCCCACTACGCTAAAGTCACAAGACTCGATCTTAAAGAGCTAACATACCTTCTAGGCACGCTTTCTAAGTTCACGCTCAAAATTCGAAACACCTCTCTTAGCAACACAGTATAGGCTAACTCTTAAGCAATCAAAGTAATTAAAGCATATACCAAAGCAAAGGAGCTTACCTAACATCACATCCTTGGTTGACTCTGACTAGAACCATTCCTTCCATGACTTGAACCACGACCCCTCGTTGCTTGAGGACAATTCTTGACCAGATGTGCCTTAGATCCACACCGAAAACATTCTTTATTATTTCCCCAACACTCTCCTGTGTGAGGTCTTCCACATCGAACACAAGAACGATTTCGATCCACTGGTACAAGTGCACGCACAGAATTCTCGGTCCTTGGTCTTTTCTGGACATTACCAAGCGATGCTGACGGTCCAATATTTCTCTTATTCTCGCTTCTATTCTTTTCTCGGTTTTCTCTTATAGTCTTCTTAACCTCTTCAAGAATCCGAGCTTTCTCCACTAGCACCGCTGTCTCTCTCCTTCTGCATGAGCAATCAAGACTCGAAGTTCATCTTGCAATCCGTCCTCAAACCGACGCACCTCTCATAATCGGTGGCCACAATTCCCTTAGCATATCGGCTTAACCGCACAAATTCCGCCGTGCACTCATTTTATCGACTTACTTCCTTGTACTAGGTTTAGAAACGCTTTCCTTTGCGAGTCCAAATAAGCGGCTCCTACGTACTTTCCTTCAAACTTTTCCTTAAAGAAGTCCTAATCCAATCGACCGCGGTACACCTTGCTTGACATGCTGAGCCACCAACGATAAGCTTCGTCGCGAAGTAATGAAACAACACCTTTCAGCTTTTCTTCGTTGGTGCACTCCAAATCGTCCATGATTCTTTCGACTGCTTCTAGCCAATATTCCGCTACGTTCGGAGCTACTCCAGACACTCCTCTAAAGATCTCGGCTCCGTTTGATCTAAGCCTTTCCGACACCGACTTTCGAGTTCCATTTCCTCTACTAACTCCTACTACTCGCTCTAGTACTCGCAACATGGCCCGCGATACCGCGTCATCTTCACTTATCTGATCTTGCTCCTCTGCGTCCACGGCTGGCGGCACTTCACTTTCTGACTCATGGCCAGACCCTACGGGTTCCGAAGCTGCCATTCTGCGTCCCCTAGAACTCATCTCTACCGTCGCGATTTAATCTGATTAAAAAGTTTTATGCATCAGACTTTTGTTCCACTTATTAACCGCGAACAAATCTTATGAAAAGAAGGGTATTTTAGAGTAGTTCTTTCGATCACACCAAGTCTCAGTTCCAGTTTGCTACCCTAATTCAAAGAATCACATTTACACACTCACACATTCATTCGTCCACAAGAACACATTTCTTCCTCATTAAAGGAACATTCAGTGGTATCCACCACACACATGCACTATTCGGACCTTTCTGCCCGTTCCTACCCCAGGGGTATTTTCGTCATTTTTCTACCGGGTATTTTCGTGAATAAATCAAAGCGATTTCAAAAACTTTACTAAATCAGGATCTTTTTAAAATTCCCAAAGCTGAAGAGTATTTTTGAAAATTCTGCAAATTAAAGGTATAACAGGATTTTGGTAACCAGGGGTATTTTGGTAATTTTGACAACCAGGGTAATTTTGTGAATTTTCAAAGTCAGGGTTATTATTTTGAAATACAGGAAATTGGATACTTTTGCAAAGTAAGAAAATTTTATTAAACTTGGGGTTAAACCGGAAATTTTGAGAGTCAGGGGCATTTTAGTAATTTTTCAACATAGGGGTATTTTCGTAATTTTGCCGCAAATCGGAGTATCTCGATATTTTTGAAAACTAAAGATTTTAAAACAGTGAAGCAAATCCCTTTCGGGTTTTAATAATTGGTTTAGCCTACTTAACAAGTCCTCTTGGTTAAGGTGAACCGTAGCTACGCACTGTAGGATTCCAAATAAGATGAGGTGAGTCACGAGGATCGCTAAGTACCGTGCTCTTCCTGATCCACTCCTAGACATGCGCACAATGGTTGCCACACCTTAACTCGGCGACTTAGTCGTAGGTTTGTTTAGTAATTTTTAAGTCTTATGCACATGTTTGAGTAGACTAGTCCTAGGGTTCAATAGATCCTAGTTCACTAATCTACGAGCCCAACTAAGCCCATAACAAATATAATAATACAAAGACTTCAAAAGTTCAAGTACTTACCGATGGGTCTGAGGTACAGTGCCATGCCGTAATAACTCGAAAATTTCTTCAAAACCCATATTTTTGAAAAGCCCATTTTGAAAATGTTTTTGGGCCAAAACCCTCAAAGTCGAGTTTTGAACCGGCTCGATACTCAAATCAGAACACCCCCAAACCCGGCCCATTCACTACGACCGAATCTGGTTATGTCACTGGGAAAGACGGTTGGAAATCTTTGACTTTAGAACTAAACTTGAAAATTTTATTATCTCTGGAAATCGTGTCCATTTAAAATTTAATAAATAATATAAGCTTGTTGAAAACTTCCGAATTAAAACATTATTATGAGTTGCTATAATATGAATCTTTTGCGAAAATATTACTAAGTGTAGTGTAAATTTCAACATTAATAAATAGAGTACTTTAAATCAAAGAGGCCCTTATTACATCAAATAAAATTCCAAAATACTGCTAATATAAAATACTTAAATAAAGTAAAACATCTTCTGTAGGAAAAATCTCCTTCTGCATGGGCCACCTTGTATCCACTCCAACCCGTCCACTAATCACGACTCACCTGCGATGATTAAAAGTTGGGTGAGTCATACAGACTCAGTGTGTAAGTTAACCACTGAAATCCACCCACATGCTAGCCACATAATATCCCAATTATCAAATGCAACAAGTAATATGTATTCATTTTAACAATTACTACTACTCGGGCTTGGCCTACATTCAAATCATGCTCAAATACTGGCTAGGCCCCTTTCTCAATAAACCACATATCAACTGGGCTTGGCCCATTTCCACGTATGTTTCCAAACATACCTATCCACATGTCATATTGGGCTTGGCCCATTTCCATATTATTACAAAAATAATGCAACATGATTCCCAACCCAACCTAGGGTCCATCCGCTACACACTCCTTATCCAAATTACCACACACCGTGGGACTATCGAGTCACCCTCTCCTTTTCCTCCAAAAAGGCAACCAATGCCATCCACGATGTAGCGTATAGCTAACATCAAACCACGATGGAGCACACAAAGAATCCATCAAGCCACGATATGGCATAAAGCCCATATCAATCAAGGTAACCACGCCGAACTAAATCGCAAAGATCCACAACGCGACCTCGGTCGGCGCAAATCCACGATGTAGCACAAAGTCGACATCAACCACGCACTCAAGTACACCCGCACCTTCTTTTCATATCCCACCCATGCACATGCCACATAAAATATAATCATGATAATGCATGCACATGCTTATTAATATCCATAAACATACTCATATACAAGCAAGTAATCACATTGCAACAGGTTCGATACTAACTTGATCATCGCTATACCCTTTAGGGGTATATATGGCACATTTATTACTGCACTTGTTAGCAAAACATATAACACATAAAACCCGGAAACAGTGGGTTAGTTACACACCTTATTACTAGGAGTTCTAGACTCTCGATCCTCGACGCTATCGTTTAGCGAAACTACGGCTATTTGCTTAACGTTTTCTGTTGCACGTCCACACCCCGGTGGCCAATCACGTACTGCCGAGACGGCTCTTTTCTTAAACTTTGGGACAGGGACCTTCCCTTTCCCTTCTTGACTGGTATTGGCCTCCATCGAAAGTCACTTAATCAGAACCACACGATTAATCAACGAAGTCATAATCAACTAATTCTAAGTCACTTACTAATATCCTTACCGAAATAATCTGAGATCCCGAAGGCTTCCCTTGCTCTTGTCGATATGCCCCTTGGATGATCGAATCTAAGAGACTTCCTCAATGCTTCCTTCTTTCGACTACACACAAGAGAACATACTTAATGGCACTATGACATTCGGCCATGCCAAAAACTAAGGCCAACCATTCGGTTTCGGCCATTAAAACAAAGAACTCCCATCAACTGCTAAGGTCGAACACATTACCTTCCCTTAAACCGAATGGAGCAGAACTAGGAGAGGTCACCCTTGCTGATATTCAGCCAACCACACTAGGCTACTAAGAGGATATTTCGACAAGGGTGAGAGGAGATTCGGCTAAAACACAAAGAAGAGAAAAGGAGAAGAGGTCAGGATATTCGGCTTAGGCTAAAAGGAAAAAGGTTAAGAGGTTTCTGCAATGGTGCTCAAAAGAAGTTTCTACCTATGCAAAATAAATGGGGAAAGAAGAGGTTCTCTCTTGCTTACAAATTCGGCAACAACAACTAGAGAAGGACAAATAAAATTCGGCAAGAGGGAGATGAGAGAATGAACTTTCTATTACAAAGAAATGATGAGCAAATGGTGAATGAAAATGAGCACCTCCTCCCCTATTTATACTACACGGCCTAGCTCCAACCTCCCCAAAAAAATCCCTCAAAACTCTCCTAAAACACCTCCTCTCATCCATTCAAAATGATTTGAATGGGTCAAACTAACTAGCCAAAATTTAAAAACAAAGACCAAGTCTTTCTCCATATTACAAGCCTCCCAAAACCGTCCAATACCCTCCTCCATGACGCAAAAAAAAAAACAACCCACAATGCCATCCTTGCAACTCGAACACTGGCCCCTTCCCCTTCAAGTGGCGCCACTTCTCCAAGCTCTAAGTGGCGCCTCCTTGCTGCTTCTGCCACACCAATCTTTGTGCCAAAACCCCACCAAAAATTCTCTTAAGGCCCTCTCCATCCAAACTCCCCTTTTAGCCCCAAAAACTAAAAATTTACCAAAGCAATCTACCACCACCTAGGGTTCTCAGGACCCCTAAAACTTACCCAAACACTCACCGAAGTGTGCCAACACCCGAGCTAAGCACCAAAAATCTAACCCCTAAAACCAGGGTGTTACATTTTCTGTAACACCCCAAACCCGATCTAACCACTACAACTGAGTCTGGCGTGCTACGGGAAAGAAAATGTTTGAAAATCGACTTGTCAATTTTGTTTAAGGAGAAAACTGTTGAATAATTTTAGAGAGAACGAATTTGAATCTTGTGGTGTTCAAAACGTGTTAAATCTTGCTTTAGAAAAATTTAGTTGCTCAATTGTTACTCCATACTTATTACTTAATCAGTGAACATTTCGTAAAACACATTCTTATCGAGGTTTTAAAACTACCAATTCACATTTACCAAGTATGCTTATCGAAAGTTATAAAAAAAACAACCAAATAAAACATCACGGAAATAAAAGTTAGGCGGCCTTATTACAACGAGGAAAACCCAAAATTTAAATAAAACAGCTAAGTCCAAACAGAAAACTTTGATATAAAACAAATGCTGAGCATGGCCACCTCGAGTCCACTCCGGCTCCATATCCACGATCTAAGTCTGATCTGCAAAATGTAAAGGAAGGGGTGAGTCACCTAGACTCAGTGTATAAATCCCCATCCCAAGAGAAGTTATGCTCTTACACAAATTCATTTACACATATGCATGTCATGCAACCCACAACCTAAGTATCCATCCATGTCTCCCAAATCTACCCCTTGTGGTACCAAACCACTGTAACCGGTTACAAAATAACATATGTGGTACCAAACCACCGTAACCGGTTACAAAATAACATATGTGGTACCAAACCACTTGTAACCGGTTACAAAATAACATATGTGGTACCAAACCACTTTGTAACCGGTTAAAAATAACATATGTGGTACCAAACCACTGTGGTGCCAAACCACCGAGACTTAGTCACAATTTTTATAATATGTGGGGCCAACCCACTGCTTGTGATGCCAAATCACCGTGACAGATAATAGATCATACTTCCCCTCCTCTCATTACCCATAACATAGAGTTATGCTAACAATATCGGTATGGTCATGCTTAACATACATAATTATGTATACAGAATATCATGCTCTCATAGATCACAATCAACGCGAGAAACATAACAACATACCCGGCATCCTCGCCTTTTACCCACAAGGGTAATTTGGTAACCATTGCCGTCATTCCGGCTTTTAACAAACATAACATTTAACATAATAAGTAAAGAAAGTGTGTAAGAGTTACACACCTGGTTCTCATACTAACGCTTGTAGTGCTTCTATGCTACCGTCTCTCGAGACTACCACTATAGGCCTACAATCCAACTCTCGATACTTATTCATTTCTTGTACTTTAGCGTTGGATTTACAGATCCAACCTCCACTGCTTGACTGTTCTTCGAGTTCAAAATAACCCCTTGGTCACTAAACCAATCAAATCGATGAGATCTAATATATAATCATAGTGTTTAGACGAAACCCTTACCTAAACTATCGAATCCCGAAGTCTTTAAGAAAACGTCACCACCAACCTACATTCGACTTTCCCACAAATCGGCACTACAGGCCACAGCACAACAGGATTCGACTTTCAAGAGAAGAGAGTGAAACTGATAGGGCCTTAGAACAAATGATTCGGATTAGAAACTTGATGAAAAATAGAGAAATCGCAGAGAATAGAAATCCTGAAAACTCACCAATCTCTCTTGAAGACTATTCGGCTATGGTGCACCTTCAGGAAAACGAAACCACCCTTGTAGATTCGGCTATGGGAGAAGGAGTATGAACAGAGGGGATTCGGCTTTTAGAAGAATTTTGGAGAGGGAAATAAGGCTAGGGAATTTCGGCTATAAGAGAGAAAAGTATGAGAAAAGAAAGAAAAGAAGAAAACAAATGAAAGAAAAGATGGACCACTGGCTACTAATTTCGGCTACACACACATACCTTCAGAGTTGGAGTTTCGACCAACTCTCCCCTCTCCTGATAACATTTTTCCATCTATTATCACATCCATTATCCTTTCTTTAGATGAGACCACCTTAAAACCAACTCTTTCCCTTCCTTATTATCAACATTTAATCTCTAAAATAAAAGAATTAAAGCTCCTAAAATGTAGCTCATGTGCCGTCCTTCCCTCCCCCTAGGAGTGCCGAATTTTGGACCCCTTAAACTTGGGCCCCAAGCGGCCACACATGGCCCAATATCCCTCCTAAGTGACACCACCTCTATGCTCACCCATAGCACCTCCAACCTTTGGGCCACGAGCCCAACTTACTACTAACATAATTACTTAACTCAACTTAACTTAAATTATAAACTAGCATTATATTTAAGCAACTTAACCTGATTTAAGTCCAAGCCCGAGCCCAATACATACCTCAAAGCCTCAACCTACCAACTTAGCCACCCAACCTACCAAATGCACAGACTCCACCAAATCGTGATATTACGCTCTACCTCTTTAAAATAAATTTTGACCTCAAAATTTACTCTGGTCGTAAGAGTTGAGGATATTGTTTGTCGCATGATATCCTCCGCCTCCCATGTCGATTCCTCCGATCCATGGTTCCGCCATAATACCTTTACCAAAGGGACCGATTTCCTACGCAAAACCTTAACATCCCGATCCAGATCTGCATCGGTTCCTCCTCAAAAGAGAAGTCCGACTCACCTCAATCTCCTCCATCGGCACCACATGAGACGGATCCGAGCGATAGCGTCTAAGCATAGAAACGTGAAATACATTGTGAATTTGACTCAACTCGTGGCAACTCGAGCCGGTAAGCCACCGGTCCTACTCGCCTAAAACCCGATATGGCCCAATAAACCTAGGGCTCAACTTGCCTTTCCTACCAACCTCGAACCTTTTTCCATGGCGACACTTTCAAGAAGACCTGTCACCCTCTACAAACTCTATATCCTTCCGCTTAAGGTCGGCATAAGACTTACGCGCTGTCAAGCTTCTTTCAACCGAGTTCTAATCACCTCCACCTTATCTTCTGCCTCAAAGAACCAACTCGGACCCAATAATCGCGCTCCCCCAACTCCGCCCAAAGACGTAGGGTACGACACTTCCGACCATATAACACTTCGTATGGTGCCATCTTAATACTCGCCTGATAACTATTGTTGTACGCGAACTCCGCCAACGGTAAGAATTCTTCCCAACTGCCTCTGAAATCCAAGACACAACCCCTTAGCATATCTTCCAAGACTTGAATCACCTCTCTCCGATCGTCCATCCGATCAAGGTTAGAATGCCGTACTGAAATCCAACCTTGTACCCAATGCCTGATGCAAAGCCTTCCAGAACCTGGACGTAAATCTAGGGTCTCTGTCCGAAATAATCGACACTGGCACCCCATGCAACCTTACAATCTCCGCTGTATATAGTCTCGCTAGCTTTTGAAGAGAGAAATCCATACGTACAGGTATGAAATGAGCAGACTTCGTCAGACGGTCCATAATCACCCAAACTGAATCCTTTTTAGTGGGTGTAAGGGGTAACCCACTCACCAAATCCATTGTGATCCTTTCCCACTTCCACTGTGGAATCTTAATCGGCTGTAACAAACCTGACGGTAACTGATGTTCAGCCTTGACTTGCTGACATGTCAGACACTTACCCACAAATTTCGTTACCTCACGCTTAAGACCCGGCCATCAAAACTGCTCCCGCAAATCCCGATACATCTTACTACCTCCCGGATGCATAGCATATGGACTGCTATGTGCCTCTTGCAAAATCTTCTGCCTTAACTCCACATCCTTAGGCATACACACCTTCCCCGAAAACATAATACTCCATCGCCGCTCGGACTATACCCTCCAATCCACCATTCTCGTACTTGCAAGCATCGAGCACTTAAGACTTCATCTACCACCGCTTTCTCCTTAACTCGATCTACTCATGATGGCTTCACCTGCAATTAGCTAACAAAGCTTCCGTCCTCATACAAACTAAGATGAGCGAACATCACCTCAAATTCGACACCACTTTCGACTTAGCGCATCCGCCACCATGTTTGCCTTTCCCGGGTGATACTCAATCGAGCAAATCGAATCCTTTAATAATTCCACCCACCTTCGTTGCCTCAAATTTAGCTCCTTCCGAGTTAGCGGATACTTCAAGCTCTTATGGTCCGTGTAGATCACCGACTTTTCCTCGTACAAATAATGCCTCCACACCTTCAAACCGAAGACCACTGCAGCCAACTCCAGATCATGCGTCGGATAGTTGACTTCATGCGGTCTCAATCGCCGAGACGCATAAGCAACAACCTTCCCTCCCGCATCAATACACAACCTAACCCCGTGTATGGGAAGCGCCACAATACACCATAAAATCTTTCCCTGCCACAGGCTGAATCAAGACCGGAGCCTCAGTCAAAACCCTCTTCAGCTTCTCAAAACTCTCCTGCTGCTTATCCGTCCATACAAAAGGTATCTCATTCCTCAACAATTTTTTCAAAGGTGCCGCTATCGAAGAAAACCCTTCCACAAATCTCCTATAGTAGCTCGCTAACCCCAAGAAATCACGAATCTCCGCCACCGACTTGGGTGGTTTCCAATCCAATACCGCCTCAATCTTCCGAGGATCCACTCTTATCCCTTTTGCCGATACCACATGCCCTGCAAAAGTAACTTCCTTCAACCAAAACTCACACTTACTAAACTTGGCGTATAATTGCTTTTCCTTAAAATCGCAACACTACCCGCAAATGCGCGTCGTGTTCCTCTTCCGCCTCGAGTACACCGGAATATCATCTATAAATACTACGACGAACTGATCCAAGTACGGCTGAAACACCCGGTTCATCATATCCATAAATGCTATCGGTACGTTCGTCAACCCGAATAGTATTACCTGAAATTCATAGTGCCCATATCGAGTACGAAACGCCGTCTTATGGATATCTACCTCCTTTACCTTAAGTTGGTGATACCCCGACCTCAAATCTATCTTGGAAAAGACTGATGCTCCCTTAAGCTGGTCGAACAGGTCATCTATTCTAGGCAACGGATACTTGTTCTTAATTGTCAATTTATTCAACTAACGGTAGTCTATGCACATTCGCATCGACCCGTCCTTTTTCTTAACAAAGAGCACAGGTGCTCCCCAAGGTGATACACTTGCCCGAATGAAACCCCGATCCAATAACTCCTGAATCTGTGCTTTCAACTCCACCAATTCCTTTGGCGCCATCCTATACGGAGCAATAGACACTGACGCTGTTCTTGGTAGAAGGTCAATACCGAACTCTACCTCTCGATCCAGTGGCAAACCCGGAAGCTCCTCCGGAAAGACATCGACAACGTCCTTCACCGTTCGAACACCTCCTACAGCCAAATCCTTAACTTCCAAGGCACAAACATAAACCACAAACGCCTCACATCCTTTCCTTACCATCTTTTCCGCCTTCAAATACATGGACACCACATTAGATAGGTAATTCCTTCTCTCACCTATCATCACCACCTCTTCACCCTCGGCCAATTTTAGCACCATGCGCTTTAGCCGCAAATTCGATCCGCCTCTGCATTTACTTAACCAACTAATCCATTCCTAAGATTAAATCGAACTCCCGGAGGGTAGTTCCATCAAATCCGCTTGAAACACGACCCCTTGAAGTTCTAGGGGTACATCCCTATACAGTTTGTCTACTACCACAGAGTGTCCTAGAGGGCTAACTACTGTCATCTTTCTAGCAAAAATCTCATAGGCTAAGTTCAAAGTTCCCACTACGCTACTAGCTACATATGAGTGTGTTGAACCAACGTCAATCAAAGCAGTATAAGGCAACCCAAAAATAAAAAAACGTACCGGTTATGACGTCTGGTGCGTCGCCTTCCTCTCGACGTTTGGCTGCATAGACCAACCCAGGTTGTCTAGCATTAGCACCCCCACCACCTCGGCCAGGTGCTCCACGGCCTCGTCCGTTACCATTACCACCCCTAACTGCACCTCGACCCCTCTGTGGTTGCTGGCCATCTCTCCCGAATTAACCACGTCCTTGACCTCGCCTTGAGTCCTAGCTAACTTCGCGGACAATCCCTTACCGGTGCTCCATTGACCCACACTCAAAGCACCCTCTATTACCACCCAACACTCTCCCGAATGAGACTTCCCACATCTAACGCACCGAGATGGCCATCGAAAGCAAGAGAGCTTTCATGGCTCGATCCGGTCCATCAAATCTAGCCCTTTTCTGAGTACTTCCACCAAACCCTGATGGCCCAAAACTCCTTTTATCCCTGCCTCTCTCCTGATTCCGCTTTCTGGTTCGCTTCACCTCCTCAGCTATTTTGGCCTTTTCCACGAGAACGGCGACTCCTTTCTCGCTGAGGTGCAATCAACACCCGCAGCTCATCTCTTAGCCCATCCTCGAACCTAACACAATGCTCATGTTCCGTAGCCACCATACCCCGAGCATACCTACTTAACCTCAAAAATTCTACCTCGTACTCAGGTACCGACTTACTCCCCTGAACCAAATTCAGGAACGCCCTACGTTGCACATCAGTATAACCAGCTCCCACATACTTCCTCTGATAGGCTGCCTTAAAATAATCCCAGGTGATATTATCGGCCACTGCATCATCCCTGACCGTGAGCCACCACTGATACGACTCATCCCGGAGAAGAGACACTATCCCCTTCAACTTCTCCTCAGTCGAGAAGTCTAAGTCATCCATTATACGCCTGCTTGCCTCTAACCAAAGACTCAACAAAGTGTTGGGAGCTACACCGGACACCCCCTAAACACCTTCGCTTCGTTAGCTTGGAGTCGCTCAGCCACTGATTTCTGGGCTCCTGTACCCGCGCCTGCCCCGACAACTCTCTCCAAAACTCGTAGTACTGCCTGGGATATTACATCATTATCACCAGTCTGATCTTGAAACTCAGCTTCCTCCGCCAAGAGAGATCCGCAAAGACATTCCTCAGCACTTATGGCGGCACTCCCGCTAGCTCTAACAAGGTCATCCTACCCTTACCCCGGCCACACGGCAGACGTCCACGACCTCGTGTACTCATTCTTCCCATTCGCGTTTATCTAGTTAAGAATTTTATGTATTATTAATTCTGTTCACTGTTTATCCACGAGCAATTTTTATGGAAAATAGTTTTAAAAGTGATTCTTTCAAGTCGAATCTATCTATAGTTTCGCCAGGCTTATCTCCTAGTTCTAAGTGCATTCATCACACAAACAACATCCACAGACCACATTCAACGTGTAGGGGTATTTTCGTCATCTTCACTACCCGGGGGTATTTTCATAATTTTTACCTACATGGGTATTTTCAAAATTTTTCCAAAATAAAGTTTCGGGTGATTTTGCAAATTAAGGGTATTTTGGTAATTTTGTGAAGCTGGGATATTTTGGTAATTTTGTAACTCGGGGGTATCTTGGTAATTTTGTCAATCAGGGGTAGTTTGGTAATTTACAAACCAGAGGTACTTTGGTCTTTTTTCCAAATTCAGGGTAGTTTTCACAAATTAAGGGGTAATTTGATAATTTCAAAACTAGGGTTTTTACAAAACAGTGTGGCTGGTCCCTTTCGGGTTTTAATTATCAGATTTAGCCTGTGAACAAATCCTCATGGTCAGAGTGAACAGTCACTACGCACCAGGTAGGATTCGAGTGAAGAGGAGGTGAGTCACTACGATCGCTTAAATACCAAGCTCTTCCCGAATCCAAATCCTAGACATGCGCATGGCGGTTGCCACACCCTAACTCCTAAGAACTTCGTCACACAGTTTGTTTGATTCGGCTTAAGTCTTTTGTAATTAAGAAGTTGTGTAAACTAACCCTATGGTCCATCGGTTCTACCATGCTCAACTACGCCTAAAGCCCCCAAAGCCCACACATAAACATTAAATCAAAGGTTAGGTACTTACTGGGTGGATCGGCGCACGAGACTCAGTGCCATGCTTTCCGAGATATTCATCTCCTTAAAAATCATTTTACACCCTCAAAACATATTTTGGGCCTTAAACCCACAACCGAGCTTTTGAACCTAGCTCGATACTCAAATGTAATACCTGCACTCCGGTCTAACCACTACAACCGAGTCTGGCATGCTACGGGAAAGAAAATGTTTGAAAATCGACTTGTCAATTTTTTTTAAGGAGAAAACCGTTGAATAATTTTAGAGAGAACGAATTTGAATCTTGTGGTGTTCAAAACGTGTTAAATCTTGCTTTAGAAAAACTTAGTTGCTCAATTGTTACTCCATACTTATTACTTAATCATGAACATTTCAAAAACACTTTCTTATCAAGGTTTTAAAACAACCAATTCACATTTACCAAGGATGGTTATCGAAAGTTATAAAAAAACAACCAAATAAAACATCACGTAAATAAAAGTTAGGCGCCTTATTACAACGAGGAAAACCCAAAATTTAAATAAAACAAATAAGTCCAAATGTAAAAACTTTGATATAAAACAAATGCTGAGCATGGCCACCTCGAGTCCACTCCACTCCATATCCACGATCTAAGTCCGATCCAAAAATGTAAAGGAAGGGGTGAGTCACCTAGACTCGGTGTATAAATCCCCATCCCAAGAGAAGTTATGCTCTTACACAAATTCATTTACACATATGCATGTCATGCAACCCACAACCTAAGTATCCATCCATGTCTCCCAAATCTACCCTTGTGGTACCAAACCACTAGTAACCGGGTTACAAAAATAACATATGTGGTACCAAACCACTGTAACCGGGTTACAAAAATAACATATGTGGTACCAAACCACTGTAACCGGTTACAAAAATAACATATATGGTACCAAACCACTGTAACCGGTTACAAAAATAACATATGTGGTACCAAACCACTGGTGGTGCCAAACCACTGAGACTTAGTCACAATTTTTATAATATGTGGGGCCAACCCACTGTTGTGATGCCAAATCACTGGTGACAGTCTAATAGATCATAATTCCCCCTCCTCTCATTACCTATAACACAGAGTTATGCTAACAATATCAGTATGATCATGCTTAACATACATAATTATGTATACAGAATATCATGCTCTCATAGATCACAATTAACGCGAGAAACATAACAACTTACCCGGCATCCTCACCTTTTACCCACAAGGGTAATTTGGTAACCATTGCCGTCATTCTGGCTTTTAACAACACATAACATTTAACATAATAAGTAAAGAAAGTGTGTAAGAGTTACACACCGGTTCTCGTACTAACGCTTTTATCGCTTCTACACTACCGCCTCTCGAGACTACCACTATAGGCCTACAATCCAACTCCGATACTTATTCATTTCTTGTACTTTAGCGTTGGATTTACTGTGATCCAACCTCCACCGCTTGATCGTTCTTCGAGTTCAAAATAACGCTTTGGTCACTAAACCAATCAAACCGATGAGATCTAATATATAATCATAGTGTTAGACGAAACCCTTACCTAAACTGTAGAATCGCGAAAGTCTTTAAGAAAATGTCACCACCAACCAACATTCGGCTTTCCCACAAATCGGCACTACAGGCCACAGCACAACAGGATTCGGCTTTCAAGAGTAGAGAGTGAAACCGATAGGGCCTTAGAACAAATGATTCGGATTAGAAACTTGATGAAAAATAGAGAAATCGCAAAGAAGAGAAATCCTGAAAACTCACCAATCTCCCTTGAAGACTATTCGGCTATGGTGCACCTTCGGGAAAACGAAACCACCCTTGTAGATTTGGCTATGGGAGAAGGAGTATGAATAGAGGGGATTCGGCTTTTAAAAGAATTTTGGAGAGGGAAATAAGGCTAGGGAATTTCGGCTATAAGAGAGAAAAGTATGAGAAAAGAATGAAAAGAAGAAAACAAATGAAAGAAAAGATGGACCACTGGCTACTAATTTCGGCTACACACACACCCCTTCAGAGTTGGAGTTTCGGCCAACTCTCCCCTCTCTTGATAACTTTTATCCATCTATTATCACATCCATTATCCTTTCTTTAGATGAGACCACCTTAAAACCAACTCTTTCCCTTCCCTATTATCAGCATTTAATCTCTAAAATAAAAGAATTAAAGCTCCTAAAATGTAGCTCATGTGCCGTCCTTCCCTCCCCCCTAGGAGTGTCGAATTTTGGACCCCTTAAACTTGGGCTCCAAGCGGCCACACATGGCCCAATCTCCCTCCTAAGTGACACCACCTCTATGCTCACCCATAGCACCTCTAACCTTTGGGCCACGAACCCAACTTACTACTAACATAATTACTTAACTCAACTTAACTTAAATTATAAACTAGCATTATATTTAAGCAACTTAACCAAGATTTAAGTCCAAGCCTGAGCCCAATACATACTTCAAAGACTCAACCTACCAACTTAGCCACCCAACCTACCAAATGCACAGACCCACCAAATCAGGATATTACATTTTCCATGGATATGATGTTGTTGTAACTCAAGAGTCTAAGGATTTATTAGGAAAAGGAAAAAGAAAGAGTGAGAAAAGAAAGAAAGAAAGAAAGGAGGAGAGTAGGTAAGAAGAGAAAGGAGAGGGGCATGGTGTTTAAATAAAATTTCAGGTCTGGCAGTTTCCCACGCCCATGGGTTGAGGGTGTGTCGATTCACACGGCCGCTTCGCACGGCCATGTTCTAGGGTGTGTTGGTTCCCCACGCTCATGTCTAGCCTGTGTTTGACAAGTCAGTATGTTGGCACGATTTTCAGGCACGGGCGTGTTCTGCCTGTGGTTGGAAAGTTAGTAGCTTCACACGGCCATGGGGCACGGTCGTGCCCCTTTGTCGGTCCCCGTGGTGTAGTGGTTGGATCCGTGACGTCGAAAAGTGGTTGGAACTGATTCGCGCGGCGGCTGCGCTATGTCAAGACGGGGATTCTTATGGTCCACACGGCCACGCCACACACTCGTATGCAAGGCCGTGTGACTTAGAAATCTGCACTTCTGGTTAGTTTATAACTAGGTGTAAAGAAAAGAAGAAAAAGAAAAATAAATTTAAAGCAAAATGTAAAAATAAATTGTGTTAGTGCTCGGGTTGCCTCTCGAGAAGCGCTAGTTTATAGTCTTAAGCTAGACTCTCCTATCGTTTGCATTATCAGGGTGGTTTGAGGAGTTGAAAGTCCTTTCTCATGCCATCATTTGTATCATCGTGAAAAGATTTAAGTCGAGATGCGTTCATAGTAAAAGTACCAAAAATAGGATTACTTACCTCGACTGTTCCGTATGGGGAAACACTGGTTACCCTAAAAGGTATTTCTTTGTTTGTGTTAGGGTCCGGAGGAGATATTCGAGGATCTGCCTCGATCTAACAACACCGTCCCCTATTTTGAAGTGGTTTGTTATTCCTATTAGCTCTTTTGGGGCTCCTTCGATTTTATCTTGTGTGGTTCCTGCTTCTTCGTCGTGGTATCCCCGATTTCTCCTTGAAGTGTGTCTTCCACTGCCTCTAGGTCATCGATCCAAATCCTCATTCCTCATGAGTTAGTTCTTTGTTGGCATGGGGTTTAGGATCGGGTTCATTGTATTCTTTGGTGGTGCTTCCTGAAAATAAGGGTTAACCGAATGGTTATCAGTGAGAATTTACATTCTCACCTTGATTACTAGATGTTCTAGCCGAGTTGAGAGCCTTGAGGGTGACTGTCCTCATTACCTACACAAAGTATGAGTTCTCCCCGCATCAACATCAATTTTAGTCCTGCAACGCTAAAAAGGGTCTTCCTAAAATTAGGGAATCGAATTATCCTCATCCATGTCTAAGCCAACAAAATCTACTGGAAAAACGAATCATCAATTTTTACAAGAACATCTTCGATAATACCCCAAGGAATTCTAACGCTTTTATCACTAATTGAATGCTCATCCTAGTTTGCTTAGGTTTTCCTAGACCTAGTTGTTTAAATAATTTATAAGGCATGACATTAATGCTTGCCAGTAAATCACCTAACGATTATCAACAGCTTAGTCTACCAATTAAACATGGAATTGCAAAACTCCCCGGATCTTTTAGCTTTTGTGGTAGTCTATTCTCAGAATTCTTGCCGAGCACACAATCGCGTTTAATTCCAGCTTGTGGATCCTCGCCTAACTTGCGCTTATTCGTCAAGAGATGTTTTAAAATTTCCTCGAACTGCATCTCGTGAAAGAGCTTCAAGTAGCGGTAAGTTAATATGTAATTTCTTTAAAAGTTTAAGAAACTTACAAAACTGTTCCTCTGTATGGTCTCTCGTTAACGCTTCGGGATATGGTACGCGAGGTTGGTATTCCTTGATTACCGGTTTTAGCTTGTCTTGTGTTACCTCAACTTTACCTTTTTCTACCTCGCTTCCTTGTGTTGGACCGGTTCGCTCTACTTCTTCGCTTTCTTGAGCTGTTATGGCTTGGATTTGCTCCTTTGGATTAATTTCAAGATATTTCGTGAGACGCCTTGCGGTCGTTTCGGATAATAGCTTCGCAATTTGTCCGACTAACTGGGTAATTTCCCCGATTGCCTTTGTAAGTCCTCCAACTTGGTTCTCGATCGTTTTGATCGATATTTGTTGGGTGTCGAGTGTTACCTCAGTTTTTTGGAGACGGGCTTCGTGGATGCTGTGTGAATTTGTTCAACGCCTCTTCAAGATTCGACTTCTTTTCCTGTGGGATAGGGCTGATTTTGGAAATTTTGAGGAGGTTGTTGTCTTTGATTTCCTTGATTTCCTTGACCTCCCCATGAAAAATTTGGGTGGTTCCTCCAACCTGGATTATAATTATTACTATATGGGTTATTATTAGATCTGAAATTGTTAACTATATAGTTCATCGGTTCGCTCTCTGTGCCCGCTTGGTAGGGTGGGTACTTAGGATTCGCCACAGTTCCACTTATGTCACACTGCATTACTGGATTTTCCTGCGAAGAACACAAACTATCAAGTTTTTTATTCATCATCTCTACCCGTGTTGATAGCATGGTTACAGCATCTATGTTGAAAACTCCGGCCGATTTTGTTTGTTTGATCCTTGTAACCTGCCACTGATAGTTATTCAGTGACATATCTTCAATAAACTCGTGGGCTGCTTCAGGAGTTTTATTGTTCAGGGTTCCACCGGCGGCTGAATCTATTAGTTGCCTCGTTGAGAGGTTTACACCGTTATAGAAACTTTGGACTTAGAGCCATAAGGGTAAACCACAGTGCAGACACCTTCTCAAGAGATCCTTATATCTCTCCCATGCATCGTATAATGTCTCTAAATCCATCTTCTCAAAAGAAGAGATATCATTCCGTAGTTTGGCCGTTTTGGCCGGTGGGAAATATTTTAATAAAATTTTTTTGGTCATTTGATCCCATGTAGTGATTGACCCTCGTGGTAGCGAGTTTAACCACTGTTTAGCTTTATTCCTTAATGAAAAGGGAAATAACCAAAGTCATATGGCATCATCAGAAACGCCATTTATTTTAAAGGTATCACAGAACTCTAAAAAGTTAGCTATATGAGTATTTGGATCTTCGTCCTGCAAACCATCAAATTGAACAAACTGTTGAATCATTTGTATAGTGTTAGGCTTTAATTCAAAATTATTAGCAGCTATAGCAGGCCTAACAATACTTGATTTGCCTTCTGTTAAATGAGGTTTAGCATAATCAAACATAGTACGAGGAGCATTATTTTCTCCCACATCTTGTGGTGGTGGGTTATTTTCGTCATCGCTTCAGTAGGATTGGATATGTCTTCTCGCTCTTCTTCCGTGCAATTTAGGGCTAGCCTAATTTCTCTGCGATTCCTGCGAACGGTAGCGTCAATATCACTGTCGTATACTAAAGGTCCTCTCGGGTTCATTCTAGTCATAAACTAGAGGTACCTGCTAGGAAAAGAAAGAAATAAAATTTAGCAAAATTTAAAAAACAATAAAAATAAAAATAAATTGCGAAAAATAAAAATAATAGCTAAAGTAATAAAAATAGAGCTTTCTTAATATTTTAGTTCCCCGGCAACGGCGCCAAAAAAACTTGATCGTTGTGAATCAGAGCTTTAAAATTTATAAAAAGAATGATCGAACCTGGAAACTAACTTTGACAACGATTGAGGCAACTGCACCTATCGAACAGTAGTATAGCTTAGGCAAGACCGGATTATCGAACCCGAAGGAACTAAAAGTACTAATACTAACCTTCTTTTTATTATCTAGCCTAAATATAAAGAGAGATTGTTTATCTAATCTAAATTAATTAACTAGTAAACTAAAGACTCTAAGACAAAGAAGAATGAATTTGGAAAATAACTTGGGAAAAACTCAGTTGATTTAGATGATACCCTAGGAAGAATCCACCTAGACTTCACCTGTTATCTAACACTAAACCATACGATTTATTCACTTAGTTTGATCCGTAAGACTCCCTAACATATATTAAACCCTCTCTCGAGGCGAATAACGTCTAACCCTAGGTTAATTACTGGAACTCTCGTTCTCTTATAATAACCCCTAGAATAGCAATAAATCGATCTATGGATTCCCATATTAGGTTTCACCCTAATCCGAAAATCTCGTCCACCCTATCCCTAGGCGTGCGATCAACTCCGCTTAATTATGTTGGATCTACTCTTAGGCGTTGTCTATTCCTCCTCCACCTAAGCACATTAAATTTGGATTAAGCTCACATAATTAAGAACAAACTAAGTATTTATCATATAATTCAAAAACAATAACAAGATTCATCATAGGTTTCATCCCCTTCGGGTATCCGAAGGGTTTAGTTCATAACAATAAAGGAAAACATCTCAAGAGAAAAGATAAAACAAAACATAAGAAATCCCTAAAACCCCCTGAAGGAATTGAAGGAGAGATCCTCCGTCTTGAGTATAATTCTGGCTTCTTGAGATGGATCAACTGGTTATCCCTGAGTGAATCCCCACAAATATGCCTTCTCTGGCCTAGCACGACGCCCCTAGACGATGGCTTTGGGCTCCCCCTCTTAGGTCATACTTAGGGTGTATTTATAGGCTTTTGAAATACGTTTCTTTCTCCCAAAGTATCCTTTCCCGAATGAAATTGCTCTTCTCCACGGTAGAGGCAAGGCCATTGATTGCTGTAAATCAGAGTTTTAAAATTTATAAAAGACTGATCAAACCTGGAAACCAACTCTGACAACGATTAAAGGCAAGTGCACCTATCGAAAAGTAGTATAGTTTAGGCAAGACCGGATTATCGAACCCAAAGGAACTAAAAGTACCAATACTCACCGTCTTTTTATTATTTAGCCTTAATATAAAGTGATGGTTGTTAAACTAAAACTAATCTACTTACTAAGCTAAGATGCAAAGACAAAAAGAATGAATTCGGGAAATAACTTTTGGGAAAACTCAGTTGACTCAAGCGATACCTTTAGGAAAAATCCACCTAGACTTCACTTGTTATTTAACCTTGAACCATATGATTTTTTTACTTAGTTTGATCCGTGAGACTCCCTAACATATATTAAACCCTCTCTCGAGGCGAATAACGTCTAACCCTAGGTTAATTAGTGGAACTCTCGTTCACTTATAATAGCCCCCTAGAATAGCAGTAAATCGATCTGTGGACTCCCATATTAGGTTTCACCCTAATCCGGCAAAATCTCGTCACCCTATCTCTAGGCGTGCGATCAACTCCGCTTAATTATGTTGGATCTACTCTTAGGCAGGGTCTATTCCTCCTCCACCTAAGCATATTAGATTTGGATTAAGTTCACACAATTAAGAACAAACTAAGTATTTATCATATAATTCAAATAATCAAATAACAAGATTCATCATAGGTTTCATCCCCTTTGGGTATCCGAAGGTTTAGTTCATAACAATTAAGGAAAACATCTCAAGAGAAAAGATAAAACAAAACATAAGAAATCCCTAAAACCCCCTGAAGGAATTGAAGAGGAGATCCTCCGTCTTAAGTAGAATTCCGGCTTCTCGAGATGAATCAATTGGCTATCCCTAAGTGAATCCCCACAAATCTGCCTTCTCTGGCCTAGCACGATGCCCCTAGACGATGGCTTTGGGCTCCCTCGACAGAGGGTTTCTGCCGAACTCCCCCTCTAAGTTGCTACCTGGGGTGTTTATATAGGCTTTGAGATGTGTTACTTGGCCTCCAAGTATCCTAATTTGAGTGCAATTCCTATTTGGGAGTTTAAGTAGACTTAGGAATGTGTTTCTTTGATTCCAAGCATCCAAATCCGAGTAAAATTCCTCTTTCCCGCGACAGGGGCACGGCCATGGCACACGCCCGTGTGAATCATCTTCAGGCCGTGTTCGACACTGTTGAATGAGGCACGGTCGTGTAAGTCGTGGTAAGGCCGTGTTCTAGTAGGAATGGTGCCACGGCCGTGTGGCTTGAAGTCCAGGCTGTGCTAATTTCGTGGCTTGGCCTAATTTGGTCTGTTTTAAGCCCTTTCTCGTTCTTTTCGTCATCGGGTGCTTTCCTGAGTATAAGACATGAAAAGAAAGGATTAAGAGCACCTTTTTACATAAATTGGGGCTTAAATCATCCAAAAGCATATTAAATGTGGGCTTAAAATATGTTACTTTTACGGTTTATCAAATACCCCCACACTTAAGCTTTTGCTTGTCCTCAAGCAAAATTCTCAACTTACAATTAAAACGAACACTGATTAATTACCTTTAATTTGAAATGGATAATTCAATTCGAAGTGTCCTAAAAATTCAAACAGTATAAGTCATAGATTTTGTAGCTCGAAAACATAGGCGTCTCCCCTTATCTAAATAATTACCTTTAATTTGAAACCGACAAGGATTGACATCCTCACAAAAGATTCACTCAAATCACTCAAAGTGTTTAAGGTTCAAAATTTAGGCACTCAAAAGTTGAACATGAAGAGTTAATCCCATAGGCTTGCATGAAAATCAAATCTCCACCACTGAAATATGAGATGAAACACAAATCAAAAGGTCTTTGTTAGGGTTGTAACGGGGCTAGGGTTAAGGTGTGGAGTAAGGCTGAATTAGACGGTTAGAATCGAGATTGAATTGATAAAATACCTAACTAGAAACAATAAAATGAATAATTACATAATGGATTGAAACTTTAAACTAATAATACGAGCTTCTTCTTCAATATTTGGAATTCAAACGTATAAGCTCATTTAATCATAACTAATAATGAATAATGAATATACTTTTTTTTAGAACAAATCATAAATACATAACAAAGGATAATTTACTGAAATAAAAACATAGTTAGGCTATTAATCAAATCAAATCTCGATATAAGGGTCGTCAAAAGGAATGGTGATAACAAAAACAAAGGGTTTTTGGGTTAATATTAGCGGTTATGTCAATAAAAAGGGTTGTTAGGATTAAACGGGGTTCACTAGGGGTTAATTATGAAGGTGGGTTTTTAGTGGAGTAAGTGGGTTAAATCCTAGGTGCCTTTATCATCTCTGTATATCAAATCAAAAAATGTGGTCTCGACATGTATAATCGATGCAAGTTCTAGAATAAAATCAGTGTTGACATACTCATAATCAATAAAGTGAGCAAGAAAAAGGATGTATGCTCTATAAGGCTCAAAAACTCACAAAAATTATGGGTATTTTGATGTCAACCTCGTAAATTTCAAACTTCAAAGTAATATTTAAACTCAGGTAGACATCCTAAAATAATTTTTAATTCTTGAAAAATAGTCTTATCATGCCTGATTCTCTAGTATTCTTAGAATTTAATTATCAATGCACAATTATCACTGACTTAATCTAAAACATATTAAGACAAGGCATAATTCAGAGATTTTCAAATAATACTATAGTTAACCCCCCCACACTTACGATGTACATTGTCCTCAATGTACAAAGGTATATAATATTAAAATAATCATAAAATTGTAAGAAGGGGAGAGAAGGGAAACTTCCTGAATTTTAGATGAAGCCAATGAAAAGAAACCGTATAGGATTGGAGGTGAGCGTGGGGAAGCGTCTCGAACTGGTTGAGTCCTCGAAGCAGCCACCCTAATTTCTTTTGTATCCTAAGCTAAATCACGGCCGTGGGTCTCGTAGCATGCCCGTGTATTCTTCACATGGTCCTTTAGAACGGGCGTGTTTAACCTATGCTTCTCAAGTCAGTAACCTCGCACGGTTGTAGGGCACAGTCGTGTCTCGCCCGTGCTCAATAAGTCAGTAACCTCACACGGGAAGTTGGCACGGGCGTGGCTTTTTATCGCAGCCCGTGTTGGGAAAAGAAATCATTCTTTATCATGCACGGTTACTAGCACGTCCGTGGTTTGTCCTTCTGGCTTCCACACGGCCACGGCCACGGCCGTGTGCAAGGCCGTGTGAGCATGGAAATTTGTACTTTGGTTAGTTTATGGTTAGATGCTAAAATGAAAAATAAAAGTAAAATAAAAAATGTAAAAATTAATAGGGTTAGTGCTCGGGTTGCCTCCCGAGAAGCGCTCGTTTATAGTCTTAAGCTAGACTTTACCTCTCATTCGTATGGTCAAGGTGGTTTGAGGAGGTGAAAATCCTTCCTCATGCGATCAACTCAATTTTTGATATAAAATTTAAGTCGAGTAGTGTTTACCTCAAAAGTACTGAATTTAGGATTGCTTACCTCGACTGTCCCATATAGGAAGACATTAAGTACCTCAAAAGTGATTTCTTCGGTTGTCTTGAGGTCTGAATTGGCGATTCGAGGGTCTTCCTTATTCAACAATACCTGATCCCCTATTTTTAAGTGATTTGTTGTTCCTATCAACTCATCTGGGGGTTCCTTCGGTTTTTCTTCGTGCGGTTTCGGCTCCTCTTTAAAGTGTGTCTTCCCCTCTTCTAGTTTGTTGATCTCAAGGCTTCGTTCCTCATATGCTTCTTCTTTGTTGACACAAGGTTCCTGTTTCGGCTCAGGTTCGTAGTTCTGTGGTTATTCCTGCGGTGAAATTTGAACAGATTGATTATCAATTGATTTTACTTTCTCACCTTCACCAGTCGATGTTCTGGCCGAGTCAAGAGCTTGTAAACCGATTGATTCGTCACCTATACGAAGAATGAGTTCTCCGTACCAACATCAATTTTAGTCCCGGCAGCTTGCTAGAAAGGGTCTTCCTAAAATTAAAGGGATCGAATTGTCCTCATCCATGTCTAAAACGACAAAGTCTCTGAAATACGAATTTATCAATTTTGATTAGAACATTTTCAATTATACCCCTCGGATTTCTCGATAGTTTTATCGATTAATTGAATGCTCATCCCGTTTGTCTCGGTTTCCTAGACCAAGTTGTTTAAACATTTTATAAGGCATAACATTGATGCTTGCCCCCTAAATCAGCTAAAGCATTATCAATAGATAAACTACCAATTAAACATGGAATTGTAAAACTCCTGGATCTTTTAATTTCCGTGGCGCTTTATTTTGTAGAATTGCCGAGCACATTGCGCTTAGCTCCACATGTGATTCCTCGCCTAGCTTCCGCTTGTTTGTCAACCGCTCTTTTAAAATTTTTCTATAATCGGTATGTAACACCCCAAACTCTGACAAGACACCACGACCGAATCTGGTATGTTACGGGGAAAAACGTCTTTGAGTTATCTTTTTTCGCTTAAAAGCGGGCGAAAACATAGTGAACGAGTTGATTTCATTTAGGACTTCCAATAGTTTCTTAGTGCCATTTTGAAACACTTTAGACTTAGTAGCAAGTCGAGTTTGATTTGAAAATCATTTGAGTTTATTGAATAACAAAACATAGCGAGATACCCGATGGTATAGTCTAAAACACATTATGTAAAATTTTGAAAACGTTGTCTTTCCAAGTTTTAGTAAAATTTCATGCCAAGTTATTTGTTAAGCGGTGTTGCGAATCTAATTAAAACATAACCATCATAAAACATAATTTAAAGGCCCTTTTACAAGTCCAAATTAAAAACTCAAATAACAAAGAATTAAACTAAAGTACCCAAATGATAGTGTTGAAGTAAAACTTTATCAAGCATGGCATGAGCACCCGAGTCCATCCTTACTCCATGTCCGCGTCTACGAGTCACCCGAAATGTCAAAGGAGAGGGTGAGTCGAGTGACTCAAAGGCATAAATCCCGCTCCCGATGAAACAACATGCTAACACACATCATACATAGCAACATAATTAATGCAACCCGATCCTAACCATCCGTATCTCCCTTTTCTACCCGGGTGGTACCAAACCACCGGTGGTGCCAAACCACTTTGTGACATATAGTCACAATGTGTTACCAAAACACTGGTGTCCCAAAGACACAATGTGCTACCAAAGCACCGGTGACCGTAGTCACGATAATCGAATGATGGGGCCAACCCATCGTGTGTGATACCCAATCACTAGCGATTTATCCCATATCTCATGTGGGGCCAACCCACGGTGGTGTTAACCACGGGGACAAGTCGCAATGAGGTGCCCAACCTCTCGTGTCCCAAAGACACAAATGTGCTACCAGAGCAGCGGTGACCGTAGTCACAATAATCGAATGATGGGGCCAACCCATCGTGTGATACCCAATCACTAGCGACGATCCCATATCTCATGTGGGGCCAACCCACTGTGGTGTTAACCACGGGGACAAGTCGCAATGAGGTGCCCAACCTCTGGTGTCCCAAAGACACAAATGTGCTACCAAAGCACCGGTGACCCAAAGTCACAAGGTGTGTTACCAAAACACCGGTGCTCACAAGACAAAATCATCACCGCTCTCTCCACTCATATCACCCATCAACAAACCAACTCGTATAATCATGCATATCATACAAATTATGCATATCATGCTAATATGTTTGACTTATGCCCCATATCACATACATACATAGTCATGATACCATATAGATCATCGTAATCTAGTAACAATCTTGACTTACCCGGATACGTACACATACCCCGCTTGGGTATCCAATAATCCATCATATCATCATGATTTTAATAGGCAAACAGGTTTAATAACAATATTACTAGATATCGGTGTGTTAGTTTACACACTGTAAAGCGCAACCTTTAATACTAAAAGAAACGATCTAAAGCTCCTTGTATCCTTGATCCTACAATCGCCAAATAGGAGTTAGACATCTAACATTCGGCCAACATCGCTTAACCAAAGGGGTTAATATCGAACCCTTACCTTTTAAGATGATTTGGTTTCCTACCAAATCGAATCAAACAATGATTCTCCTTAAGCAATCGGCTATACCATAAAAAGATGAATAGTTAATCCACTTGAATCCCTATCTTATTGAAATCCAAAAGAATAGACTAACAAATAATCTTCTTACCACCACTTATCAAATGGTTAAACCAAGGTAGAAAGCTCCACTTGTCCGCTTCAAAGTCCCCGTCGTCCCTATGATGCAATCGGTTCCAACATAAGAGATAACACTCATCAACAGCTTTGTCATATACGATTCTTAAACAACTTAAATCGATTAAGAAAAAGAGAGAAACTAGATGACCATTCGGCCAAGGCTTACCAATCTCCAAACGATTGAAGCAAGAGATCCAACACTCTAAATTCGGCCACCCAACACAAGAAGAGAACCACAAGCGATTCGGCCAGGACTTATGCCAAAAGAAGAATCAAAGATTCGGCCAAGGTGGTTTATACCAATCACGATTTTCGGTCAGAGTTGAAGAGAAGAGTAAACAAAATGCAAAGAAATAGTGTTGATATTCGGCCAAGTAACAAAATAGAACAAAGAGATAAAATGTACTTCTGATTCGAAGAAAAAAAAAGAAAAGATGAATGGTATTTGAGAGAATGGGGGTTTCGGTTTACAAGGTTTCAAAAACAAGAAAAGAAGGTTGAGAAGAGGAGAGGCTAGCTTGATTTACACAAAGGAAAAAGAAGAGAAAAGTGCAAGGGACATTCGGCTTCACCCTACTCAAGAGAACAAAGAATTTCGGCAATCACCAAGGGGAGGGTTCGGCTAAAATCTTAAAATGAAGCAAGAGAAAAGTATGTTCAAGAAGAAGGAGGAAACGGCCAAGGTTTTGAGATGAAAAGAAATGGAAGGGGTGAATGGAAATTTTCGGTTTAGGCAAGGTAAATTTCGGCTTTAGTGTTTCAAAGGGAAGAAAAGATATGAGGTATGAGAAGAGGGAATACTAGCTTCTGTTTGCACAAAATAGAGAAGAGGAAGATAGGAAGGAAAGCATTCGGCCAACAACCCAAATGTAGAAGACAAAATGCAAAAGAGATTCTGGCAAGTACACCTTTTGACTTACGGTTTTAGGAAGCAAAGAAAACGACCAATGGAATTTCGGCTAACAAAAGACTAAGGAAAACTTTTGCTCTTGACCCAAAAAGTGACCGAACACCAAGTTTTGCCAAAATGAAATTCGGCTACTAACTCCCCACACCAAGCCGTCACCTCCCACTCCCCACTCCTCAAATTCGGCCAAATCCCCCAATTACTCCACTCCCATATTCAAACATCATGACCAAGTCTCCCACCTACACTTACTCTCCACCAACCGCTTGAATGTGAAGACTTGGTCCAAGGTAGAATCCAAATTGCTCTCAACCTCTTCCTCCATGCCGCCCAAAAATAAGTGACAAAATGGGGACTCTACAAACTTCGAACACTGGACCACCACCCCCAAGCAAATGACGCCACACCTAGCTCCCAAGTGGCACATGCCTTGCCACTTTGCCAGCCTCTTCATTTGTGCTATGAAATACCAAAAATAAATTAAAACCCCAGCTTCCTCAACTCCCTTCACTAAACACCCAAAACCAAAATTTTCCCATACACTCGTGCATACTCCTTGCCCACAATTAAGCCCCTAAAACACCGAAATAGCCACACAAAGACACTAAACACATGCAATAACATGCAACAACAAAACAGCCCCTAACCCGGATATTACGCTTCTACCCCTTAAAATAATTTCGACCTCGAAATTACCCGATCGTAAGAGTTGCGGGTATTGTCTGTTGTCTCATCGTATCCTCGGGTTCCCACGTAGCTTCTTCTACGCCATGATTCCGCCAAAGAACCTTAACCAAAGGCACAGACTTTCTACGCAGGACCCTCACATCCCGATCAAGAATCGCACGTTCCTCTTCCATGGTCAAATCTGGATTTACGCCGATCTCTTCCATCGCTACCACATGCGACGGATCTCGAACGATACCTCCGGAGCATCAAACGTGGAATACGCCGTGAATCGACTAAGCTCACGGCAACTCAAGCCGATACGCCATCGTCCAACTCGTCTCAATACCTTATACGGTCCAATAAATCTCGGACTTAGCTTGCCTTTCTTCCCGAACCTCAACACCTTCTTCCAAGGCGAGACCTTCAGAACACTCGATCCCCACAAATAACTCTATATCTCTTCGCTTAAGATCGGCATAAGACTTCGCGGTTCAAGCTTCCTTCAATCGAGATCGAATCGCCTTAACCTTGTCTTCGGTCTCGAGCAAGAACCAACTCGGGTCCCAACAACCGACGCTCACCTAACTCCGCCCAACACGTAGGTGAGCGACATTTCCTACCATACAACGCCTCATACGGTGCCATCTTAATGCTCGCTTGGTAATCGTTGTTGTAGGCAAACTCACCAATGGCAAGAACTCCTCCCAACTACCTCTCGAAATCCAGACACAACCTCTCAAAGATATCCTCTAAGATCCAATGACCCTTTCTCGATTGACCGTCCGATCATGGGTGAAAAGCCGTGGCAAATCCAAACGAGTACCCAGAGCCCGATGCGCAAGCTTTCCGTAACCTTGACGTGAATCGGGATCCCTATCCGAGATTATCGAAACCGCACGCCGTGCAACCTCACTATCTCTCGAAATATACAACCGCTTTAGCTTCAAGTGAGTAGTCAACCCTCACCGGGATAAATGAGCTGATTTAGTCGGTCGATCCACCACTACCCAAATCGAATCTTTCTTGCTTGGCGTAAGCGGTAACCCACCGACGAAAATCCATGGTTATCCTTTCCCACTTCCACCGAGGAATCTTCACAGTCAAGCAAACCCACAAAAGAATCGATGTTCAATTTTTGACCTGGCGACAAGTTAGACACTTCCCAACAAACTCGTCACCTCCTTCTTCAAGCCAAAGCCACCAAAATCGCTTCTCTAAGATCCTTATACATCTTGCTACCTCCGTGGTGCATAGCATAAGGATCATGCTATGTGCGCCCCAAGAATCTTCTCCTCACTCAACATCTTTAGGCATACAAGCCTTACCTTTAAAACACGTAACCCCATCACTGGATAAGCCAGTAACCCTCCAAACCACCATTCTCGCACTTGTAACCTCCGCGCACTCGTAACCTCATCCACTAATCGCTTTCTCTCGATCCGCTCAACCCAAGTAGGCTTAACTCGCAACTCGCGTAATACTCCCATCGTCATACAAGCTCAAGTGGGCAAACAATGCTCTTAACTCTGAAACAACCTTACGGCTCAACGCGTCGCGCCACCACGTTAGCCTTACCCGATGATACTCAATCGAATCAATCGTAATCTTTCAAAGAACTCGACCCATCTCGCGCGCCTCAAATTCAAATCCTTCCGAGTCGCCAGATACTTCGCTCTTGTGATGCGTGTAGACTATCGATCTCTCTCCGTATAAGTAGTGCCTCCAAATCTTTAAAGCGAAGACTACACCGCTAGCTCCAAATCGCAAGGCGTCGGATAGTTGACCTCATGTGGCCTCACTGCCGAGAAGCGTAAGCCACAACCTTACCTTCTTGCATCAAGACACAACCTAAGCCCGTATGTGATGCGTCGCAATAGACTATGAATTCATTACCACTTTCAAAGTTGAATTAGAACCGAGAGCCTCGGTCAAAATCTTCTTTAACTTATCGAAGCTTTCCTGCTGCTTCTCGGTCCACACAAACGGAACTTCTTTCCTCAAAGAACTTGGTCATCGTACGCGCTATCAACGAGAAACCCTCAACAAACCTTCTGTAGTATCCGCCAAACCTGAAAACTCCAATCTCACCCATCGACTTAGGCGGCTTCCAATCCAAAATCGCCTCAATCTTACGAGGATCTACTCGAATCCCCTCACCGACACTACATGACCCAAGAAAGTCACTTCTCTAAGCCGAACTCGCACTTACTAAACTTAGCATAGAGTCGCTTTTCCTCAAAATCGCAACACCACTCGCAAATGCTTATCATGCTCTTCCTCCGTCGCCCTGAGTACACCAAGATGTCGTCTATGAAAACCACGACGAATCGATCCGAGATCTTCATTGAAACACCCTATTCATCATGTCCATAACGCCGCTGGGTCGTTAGTCAACCCAATGGCATTACGAGAAATTGTGAGTGCCCATACCGAGTCCAAACGCTATTTTATGGATATCCGCCTCCTTAACCTTTAATCGGGTGATACCTGGACCTCAAGTCGATCTTGAAAAATACCGCAGCACCTCTTCACCGATCAAACAAATCATCTATCCGTGGCAACGGATACTTGTTTTTAATCGTCACTTGTTCAATCAAGCGGTAGTCTATGCACATCCGCATTGTGCCATCTTTCTTCTTGACAAAGAGTACCGGCGCACCCCACGGCGAAACACTCGGCTGATAAAACCTCGATCCAATAACTCCCGGATCTCGAGCCTTAAGCTCCACCAACTCCTTTGGCGCCATCCTATACGGAGCAATAGACACCGCGCGCAGCTTCGGCAACGTGATCAATCCCGAACTCCACCTCGCGATCCGGCGGCAAACCCGAAGCTCCTCAGAAAAACATCGATGAAACTCCTTAACTGGCATTTAACCTTCTCCACACCCGACTCTTTAGCCTCCAAGGCATACACATGAACTACATACGCTTCACAAATTTTCGACCATCTTCTCCGCCTTCTCGAGCGGATACCACATTTGATAAGTAATCCCTCCTCTTACCTATCATTGCCACCTCATCACCCTCAACCGTCTTAAGAACCATGCGCTTGGCCGCGCAATCCAACCTCGCTGGTACTTGACCAACCAATCCATCCCAAGAATCAGTCGAACTCCCCAAACGGTAGTTCCATCGGATCGCAAAGAAAACACTACCCCTTGGAGTTCTAAGGGTACCTCTCTAAACAGGTTTATCTACTACTACAGAGTGACCTAGAGGGCTAATCACGGTCATCCGCCTAGAAGATATCTCGAGTCTAAATCCATGGTCTCTACTATACTACTCGGCAACATAAGAGTGCGTTGAACCCACATCAATCAAAGCGAGATAAGGAGAACCAAAAATCAAGAACGTCACGGGTTATGACGTCCCGGTCGCGTCGCCTCCTCTCGGCGCCTCGCAAAGATACACTAATCCAGGTGTCTAGCATCGAGCTACTCGCACCTCCTGCCTGCGGTGCTCGCGGCGACTGTAACCATTACCGCCTCGCCATTACCACGCTTCCTCTGCGGTGGCGGTCCACTACCTCAAGCTCGACATACCCGCGCCTTTGGTCAATCTAGCCAACCTACGCGACACCAATCCCTCACACGGTGCTCCAGAGAACCACACTCGAAGCAACCTTTTCCTCCACCCAAAGAAACCACCCCAATGAGATTTCCCACATCGATCACATCATGCGGCGGTCCCGCGCTTAGCAAAGAACAAACCTAGCAGTGGTTCGCCCACTCGGTCTAGCCCTCTTCTCGGATTACCCGACGACCCGAAGACCCAAAGCTCCTCTTATGTCTATTTCTCTCGTCCATGCCTTGTCTCACCGACTCCTTAACCCCTCGGCTACCTTAGCCTTCTCAACTAAGACAAAGAACTCGCGCTCTCTCTGCCGAGGAGCAATCGCTGACCTCAAGTCGTCTGAGACCATCCTCGAAACGAACACACCTCTCATGCTCATGGCCACAATGCCCCCGGCATACCTACTCACCGTGAACTCGGCCTCATACTCTCGAAAATGATTTACTCCCGAACAAGCCTCGAAATGCCTTCCGCCGGGAGTCAATATAACTAGCTCCGATGTACTTCTTTTGATATGCACTACGAAATAATCCCATGTTAGATCCTCTGCACGCCACACACTCGTCTCGAACCGTGAGCCACCACCGATATGACTCATCCCGAGAAGCGTCACGATGCCCTTCGGCTTCTCTTCAAGCAGCCAAGTCCGGATCATCCATGATCCGCTCGGTTGCCTCTAGCGATGATTCGGCCAAAGGCTGGGGCAACACCGAAACACCTCGGAAGAATTCGGCCCCATTGGCCCGAAGTCGCCAGAACAATTTCCTAACTCCCGCGCCACCACCAACTCCTCGCTACCCTTTCCAACACTCGCAAAGATCGCCGCGTGACATCGCGTCCGTCCCGGGCCCGATCTTGGAACTCACCACCTCCACCGGCGGCGGAATCCGGTATCTCATTTTCTCGAACCCCGACCAGATCCTACGGGCTCGTAAACCGTCATCCCGCCACGACCTCGCCCACGACCACGCCCACCTCTAGCGCTCATGACTAATCTTTCTACGTGATCGATTAAGAATTTTTATGCATCGGATTTATTCCACTTGTTAAAAAGCAAGTCTTATGAATATTTTAAGAGGATTTGTTCTCGCGAGTTCACGAGAATCCTATCGCTTTCAATCTCTAAAGTAGTATACTATTGCTATTCATCAAATCATATCACATCCAATCAGTTCACAAGCAATAGTACGGGTACTTACAGGCGAATCGTGCTTTGAGACTCGGTGCCATGCCTTTCAAACCTTACTTTAAGAATAAAGATTAACAAAACAACCTTTTGAAAACATTTTTGGGCCTCAGCCCACAAAAGAGCCTTTGAACTGCTCGATACCACAATTGTAACACCCCAAACTCGGACAAGACACCACGACCGAATCTGGTATGTTACGGGAAAACGCGTCTTTGAGTTATCTTTTTTCGCTTAAAAGCGGGCGAAAACATAGTGAACGAGTTGATTTCATTTAGGACTTCCAATAGTTTCTTAGTGCCATTTTGAAACACTTTAGACTAAGTAGCAAGTCGAGTTTGATTTGAAAATCATTTGAGTTTATTGGATAACAAAACATAGCGAGATACCCGATGGTATAGTCTAAAACACATTTCGTAAAATTTTGAAAACGTTGTCTTTCCAAGTTTTAGTAAAATTTCATGCCAAGTTATTTGTTAAGCGGTTGCGAATCTAATTAAAACATAACCATCATAAAACATAATTTAAAGGCCCTTTTACAAGTCCAAATTAAAAACTCAAATAACAGTAATTAAACTAAAGTACCCAAATGATAGTGTTGAAGTAAAACTTTATCAAGCATGGCATGAGCACCCCGAGTCCATCCCGGCTCCATGTCCGCGCTTCTACGAGTCACCCGAAATGTCAAAGGAGAGGGTGAGTCGAGTGACTCAAAGGCATAAATCCCGCCTCCCGATGAAACAACATGCTAACACACATCATACATAGCAACATAATTAATGCAACCCGATCCTAACCATCCGTATCTCCCTTTTCTACCCCGTGTGGTACCAAACCACCGGTGGTGCTAAACCACCGGTGACATATAGTCACAATGTGTTACTAAAACACTGGTGTCCCAAAGACACAATGTGCTACCAAAGCACCGGTGACCGTAGTCACGATAATCGAATGATGGGGCCAACCCATCGTGTGATACCCAATCACTAGCGACGATCCCATATCTCATGTGGGGCCAACCCACGGTGGTGTTAACCACGGGGACAAGTCGCAATGAGGTGCCCAACCTCCGTGTCCCAAAGACACAAATGTGCTACAGAGCACCGGTGACCGTAGTCACAATAATCGAATGATGGGGCCAACCCATCGTGTGATACCCAATCACTAGCGCACGATCCCATATCTCATGTGGGGCCAACCCACGGTGGTGTTAACCACGGGGACAAGTCGCAATGAGGTGCCCAACCTCCGTGTCCCAAAGACACAAATGTGCTACCAAAGCACCGTGACCCAAAGTCACAAGGTGTGTTACTAAAACACCGGTGCTCACAAGACAAAATCATCACTTTGCCCCCTCCACTCATATCACCCATCAATAAACCAACTCGTATAATCATGCATATCATACAAATTATGCATATCATGCTAATATGTTTGACTCATGCCCCATATCACATACATACATAGTCATGATACCATATAGATCATCAAGAATCTAGTAACAATACCGACTTACCTTGATATCGCATACATATACCCCGTTTGGGTATCCAATAATCCATCATACTGTCATGATTTTAATAGGCAAACAGGTTTAATAACAATATTACTAGATATCAGTGTGTTAGTTTACACACCTGGTAAAGCGCAACCTTTAATACTAAAAGAAACGATCTAAAGCTCCTTGTATCCTTGATCCTACAATCGGCCAAATAGGAGTTAGACATCTAACATTCGGCCAACATCAGTTAACCAAAGGGGTTAATATCGAACCCTTACCTTTTAAGATGATTTGGTTTCCTACCAAATCCGAATCAAACAATGATTCTCCTTAAGCAATCGGCTATACCATAAAAAGATGAACAGTTAATCCACTTGAATCCCTATCTTATTGAAATCCAAAAGAATAGACTAACAAATAATCTTCTTACCACCACTTATCAAATGGTTAAACCAAGGTAGAAAGCTCCACTTGTCTGCTTCAAAGTCCCCGTCGTCCTATGATGCAATCGGTTCCAACATAAGAGATAACACTCATCAACAGCTTGTCATATACGATTCTTAAACAACTTAAATCGATTAAGAAAAAGAGAGAAACTAGATGACCATTCGGCCAAGGCTTACCAATCTCCAAACGATTGAAGCAAGAGATCCAACACTCTAAATTCTACCACCCAACACAAGAAGAGAACCACAAGCGATTCGGCCAGACTTATGCCAAAAGAAGAATCAAAGATTCGGCCAAGGTGGTTTATACCAATCACGATTTTCTACGAGTTGAAGAGAAGAGTAAACAAAATGCAAAGAAATAGTGTTGATATTCGGCCAAGTAACAAAATAGAACAAAGAGATAAAAGGTACTTCTGATTCGAAGAAAAAAAAAAGAAAAGATGAATGGTATTTGAGAGAATGGGGTTTTTTAAGCCACAAGGTTTCAAAAACAAGAAAAGAAGGTTGAGAAGAGGAGAGGCTAGCTTGATTTACACAAAGGAAAAGAAGAGAAAAGTGCAAGGGACATTCGGCTTCACCCTACTCAAGAGAACAAAGAATTTCGGCAATCACCAAGGGGAGGGTTCGGCTAAAATCTTAAAATGAAGCAAGAGAAAAGTATGTTCAAGAAGAAGGAGGAAACGGCCAAGGTTTTGAGATGAAAAGAAATGGAAGGGGTGAATGGAAATTTTCGGTTTAGGCAAGGTAAATTTCGGCTTTAGTGTTTCAAAAGGGAAGAAAAGATATGAGGTATGAGAAGAGGGAATACTAGCTTCGGTTTGCACAAAATAGAGAAGAGGAAGATAGGAAGGAAAGCATTCGGCCAACAACCCAAATGTAGAAGACAAAATGCAAAAGAGATTCGGCAAGTACACCTTTTTTGACTTACGGTTTTAGGAAGCAAAGAAAACGACCAATGGAATTTCTGGCTAACAAAAGACTAAGGAAAACTTTTGCTCTTGACCCAAAAAGTGACCGAACACCAAGTTTTGCCAAAATGAAATTCGGCTACTAACTCCCCACACCAAGCCGTCACCTCCCACTCCCACTCCCAAAATTCGCCAAATCCCCAATTACTCCACTCCCATATTCAAACATCATGACCAAGTCTCCCACCTACACTTACTCTCCACCAACCGTTTGAATGTGAAGACTTGGTCCAAGGTAGAATCCAAATTGCTCTCAACCTCTTCCTCCATGCCGTCCAAAAATAAGTGACAAAATGGGGACTCTACAAACTCGAACAACTGGACCACCACCCCCAAGCAAATGACGCCACACCTAGCTCCCAAGTGGCACATGCCTTGCCACTTTGCCACTCTTCATTTGTGCTATGAAATACCAAAAATAAATTAAAACCCCACTTCCTCAACTCCCTTCACTAAACACCCAAAAACCAAAATTTTCCCATACACTCGTGCATACTCCTTGCCCACAATTAAGCCCCTAAAACACCGAAATAGCCACACAGCACACTAAACACATGCAATAACATGCAACAACAAAACAGCCCCTAACCCGGGATATTACAGGGTATCTGCGAAAGAGCTTCGAGAAATGGTAAGTTAATATGTAATTTCTTTAAAAGTTTAAGAAACTTACCAAACTGGTCCTCTGTGTTGTCCTTCTTTATTGCTTCAGGATATGGTACACGAGGATGGTACTCTGTAATTGCCGATTTTGGTATTTCATGGCTCACCTCAACCTTACCTTCACTTACCACAGGATCTTGCCTTGGGTCAGGTTCCACTAATCTTTCACTGTCATGAGTTGTTACAGCTTGGATTTGCTCTTTTAGGTTAGTTCCAGTGTTGCTTGGCAAGCTTTCTTGTGGTTGTTCTAAGATCAGCTTAACAGGCTGACCTAAATGATCCTCGATCCCTTGAATCGATGTTTCTTGTTTCGTTTCTATATTTTGGAGACGTGCTTTTGTGTTTGCTATGAATTTTGCCAGCGTCTCTTCAAGGTTCGACTCATCTTCCTGTTGGTGAGGTGGTTGTTGAAAATTTGGAGGAAGTTCCTCTCTTTGGCTGCCTTGATCGTCCCACGAGAAATTGGGATGGTACCTCCAATTTGTATTATAAGTGTTATAAAAAAAATTATTTTGAGGTCTAGAATAGTTACCCATATAGTGGACTTGTTCATTCTGCATGCCATATCTGTAAGGTGGGTACTCAGGATTCGCCACGCCTCCTAGATTCGAGTCATATTGCATAACTGGATCTACCTACGAGAGACTACACAAACCATAAATCTTTTTATTCATCATCTCTAACTGGTTTGATAGCCTAGTTATTGCGTTGAGGTTGAATACACTGGCGGCTTCTGTTGGTGTTGTCTTCATAACTCGCCACTGATAGTTATTTAGTGACATCTTCTCTATAAACTAAAATTATCTGACAAAAACAAATAAAAGAAAAATTAGCAAAGTAAAAATTTTAAACTAAAAATAAAAGTAAATTGCGAAAAATAAAAAGAATGGCTAAAGTAATAAAAATAGAGCTTTCTTAATATTTTAGTTCCCCAAGAACAGCGCCAAAAACTTGATCAGAATCGTAGTTTTAAAATTTATAAAAGACTGATCAAACCTGGAAACCAACTCTGAAAACGATTAAAGGCAAGTGCACCTATCGAATAGTAGTATAGTTTAGGAAAGACCAGATTATCGAACCCAAAGGAACTAAAAGTACCAATACTCACCGTCTTTTTATTATTTAGCCTTAATATAAAGTGATGGTTGTTAAACTAAAACTAATCTACTTACTAAGCTAAGACACAAAGACAAAAAGAATGAATTCGGGAAATAACTTTTGGGAAAACTCAGTTGACTCAAGTGATACCCTTAGGAAAAATCCACCTAGACTTCACTTGTTATTTAACCTTGAACCATATGATTTATTTACTTAGTTTGATCCGTGAGACTCCCTAACGTATATTAAACCCTCTCTCGAGGAGAATAATGTCTAACCCTAGGTTAATTAGTGGAACTCTCGTTCGCTTATAATAACCCCCTAGAATAGCAGTAAATCGATCTGTGGACTCCCATATTAGGTTTCACTCTAATCCGGCAAAATCTCGTCACCCTATCTCTAGGCGTATGATCAACTCCGCTTAATTATGTTGGATCTACTCTTAGGCAGGGTCTATTCCTCCTCCACCTAAGCACATTAGATTTGGATTAAGTTCACACAATTAAGAACAAACTAAGTATTTATCATATAATTCAAATAATCAAATAATAGGATTCATCATAGGTTTCATCCCCTTCGGGTATCCGAAGGTTTAGTTCATAACAATAAAGGAAAACATCTCAAGGGAAAAGATAAAACAAAACATAAGAAATCCCTAAAACCCCCTGAAGGAATTGAAGAGGAGATCCTCCATCTTAAGTAGAATTCTGGCTTCTCGAGATGAATCAACTGGCTATCCCTGAGTGAATCCCCACAAATCTGCCTTCTCTGGCCTAGCACGACGCCCCTAGACAATGGCTTTGGGCTCCCTCTACAGAGGGTTTCTGCCGAACTCCCCCTCTAAGTTGCTACCTGGGGTGTTTATATAGGCTTTGAGATGTGTTACTTGGCCTCCAAGTATCCTAATTTGAGTGCAATTCCTATTTGGGAGTTTAAGTAGACTTAGGAATGTGTTTCTTTGACTCCAAGCATCCAAATCCGAGTAAAATTCCTCTTTCCCGTGGCAGGGACACGGCCATGGCACACTCCCATGTGTATCGTCTTCAGGCCGTGTTCGACACTGTTGAATGAGGTCAGCCGTATAAGTCGTGGTAAGGCCGTGTTCTAGTAGGAATGGTGCCACGGCCGTGTGGCTTGAAGTCTAGGCCGTGCTGATTTCGTGGCTTGGCCCAATTTGGTCCGCTTTAAGCCCGCTTTCGCTTCTTTTCGTCATCGGTGCTTTCCTAAGTATAAGAAATGAAAAGAAAGGATTAAGAGAACCTTTTTACATAAATTGGGGCTTAAATCATCCAAAAGCATATTAAATGTGGGCTTAAAATATGTTACTTTTACGGTTTATCAGCCATGGCGCACGCCCGTGTGAATCGTGGCTAGGCCGTGTTCGGATTTCTTTAATGAGACATGGTCGTGTGAGTCGGGGTTAGACCGTGTTCTAGATGATTGACTTGGCACGGCCGTGTGGGGTCCAAGTCCGTGCCGTGTCGATTTCCTCTTTGGCCCGCTTTTGGTCCGCTTTGAGCCCGTTTCTCGTTCTTTTTATCCTTGGGTGCTTTCCTGAGTATAAGACATGAAAAGAAAGGATTAAGAGCACCTTTTTACATAAATCAAGGGATAATTCATCCAAAAGCATACTAAATGTGGGATTAAAATATGTTACTATTTCAGTTTATCATATTTCTACAAGCTCAAGCACACAATTGACAATAAAAATTAAAAGAAAAACATAAAAATTGAAACAAATTTCCTATGTGACCCCCAAACTTTAGATAACACATTGTCCTTAATGTGTAGCCCTGAAAGGATAAGGAAAGAAGTTACCCAATTGATCGTGGTAATTCCGTAAACTGTTTGGTAGGTTCTTCCTCATTTGATCGTTGTGAGTTCTAAATTGTTGTGCTTCTTCCATGTGGGGTTCCTACATAGGAAACTTCAAAACAAAACAAATATGAAATATATTGTTATTCCTATTCCTAAAACTATTAATTATAGTCTTTCAAAATAAAATGGTTAATTCAATCTTCCTCCTCCTCTTTAGAGGCTATCTCCTCTGCCTCTTCTCTTTCCTCTTCATTATCACTTTCCTCTTCACTCTCTTGTTCTTCTTCTGCACAATGAGTTTGCATCGAATCAAGCATGTCTTGCGGATAATTAGGGATTCTCATATTGTTCCATCGTGCAAATTCTTAAAGAACCGAACTCATTTCTTGCATCCATCGTATCATTCTGTGTATTTTTACTTCACTGCTCTCATTAGTTTTTCTTTGCGATGTCATCTTTTCTTTTCTTTTAAACAAGGGTGGGACATCCATATTTTCCTTTCTCCTCTGGTTCAAGTCTATAATCTATTTTTAGTTGAGTTCCATTTATTGAGTGTACATAGAATCACTGATTAAACTATTTGTTAGGCGCGTGAATTGCTCGTTCTCTTCCATAAGAACCTCTTCGCTTTTGCAAAGTGTCGTCACGAAATGAAGGAAGAAAATCCCAACTTTTTGGTCACTGACGCAACGCTTCATACTTTGATGGATCCATTTCCCTATGCATATCTGTTTCCTCTACAAAATGTCATATAATAGAATAGCTCAGAATGTATTGACATTAGAAATGTTAAGAGCAAGTGTAATTCTAGTGCAAATAAATTGCATCCACATTTTAGCTATCGGTAACATTATAGCTTGATTAAAACTGGCCGATAGTTCGGTATCTAGTTGAAGGTTTCATTCTCCTCAGTTTTCAATTAAATGCTTTACAATACTTTCCATAACAATGTCTTTGAATTCCGTTAAATCTATATTCTTTAACTAATCAGATTCATATTATGAAGCATCATAATATTTACAAATTTTTTTTAAGGAGAATGGCACATCCTTACCCCTTACTGTCACTGTTTTCCACATAACACTACATGGTCTTTGAGTTTTCTTGTCCCTAAGAGCGATATAAAATTCTTGCACATGAGGAATAACAGTGTAACACCTTATATCCGGCCTGGTTTCCAAGCCTGAATATCAAGATGCCACACCATCGTCTTATGTCATACTCATAATAAATTGACACATTATTAAGAAATCATCCTCTTTATCAGTGGTCTTATAAATTTTTAGTCAAACATATATCAATCATCATTAGCACATGCCAAACATACTTTAAATAATCTTGTAATAATAATTAAACATGCATAAGGTCTATTTAGCAAAATCTCAAAATTGACTATGTAGGTATCGATACTGAAGGTGAGATATCGATAATTCTCTCAAGTGGTATTTGATACTGCTTGGAAAATTGGTACCAAAACTGCTTATTGTTTCTCGCTTAAAAACCCAAACCTTGAAAATTATCGGTACCTCTGCCAAAGTATCGATATTTCTACCCCGAGTATCAATACTCGTGATAGGGTATCGATACCAAATTACGATTCTGACTTCCTGCACAATTCAAATCACTGAGGTATCGCTTTTACAACATGAATATCGATACCTTTACCCCAGGCATGAAAAATACAACATACTTGAGCATATAAATCATTCCCACTTGTACCAATCCATCATGATATCATATCATCATCAAATAAACATCAAAACAATTGTAATAATAATCTCAAACATCGAAAGTAAGTCCAAGCAATAATAAACATAATACGGACTGAAACACATAAACTTAGGAACAAATAGTCTATGGAAGCATCCAGAACATCATGAAAAATATTAGTAAAAGTCTACCACATTTCCTTATTCCAAAAATGAAAACAACTAAAATGGGCTTGCTTGGATCATCGCTTGGAAACCACACCGCTTACACTGACACACTACTAATCTGCAATGGTTTAAGAAGGGAGTGGGTGAGCTTAACAAGCTTAGTGAATTTCTAGAACAACTACCATGCAAGCAATTCATAAAGTATAAATGAAACAATCATGTAGCACTACCTCAACGGTTCCAACGCTAGTGTCATAATATACTTACTCGTGCATTATTACTAGTTCATTTACATGGTAATCATATTCAATTTTAAGCATATATCACATTACACATATAATCACATAACATATAAGCATATATCACAATACTCATATAATCACATAACATTTAAGAATATATCACAATACTCATATAATCACATAACATTCAAGCATATATCACAATACGCATAACATGTTTATAGATAAATTGCATAATGGTCACATGTCATATAAACATATATCACAATACACACATATTCATAATTCAAGATAATTTGACACTTGAGCTATGAAACATAAAAGTGAGCTCTATCATCACTCATCGAGTACACGAATCTCCAACACACCACATAGACTCATAGAGTCAAACATGTCTTAAAAGTGAAGCATAAAACTAACACTCTCTTTATTTCCCCTTACATGTCCCGTTGAATGGAGCTTAGCTCACATTCCCTTATCCGTCCAAATGTCATAGGGCCTCAACACCCAAAATCACTGTACATATAAGTGATTACTCACAATCTTATGGAATGCCAACTATATCCAATGGTTTCAAGATCACGAGGCCAAAATATCTGAAACAAACACATATCACTTACCAATTATCCGTGCACTATCACTGCATATTTGCATTTTTAGCAAAACATTGTCACTAACATTTAACATATACATAACATGTACACAATTTCACTTTCACAATAGTCATCATATCCACATATCACATGCTATAGCATCTCATCCCAATTCACATATTCACATTCACATAAGTACATAATTCATAAGATAAACATAAGTATGAGAAAGCTTACACTCGAAATTTAGAGTAGGGAATTAGGCTACTATTAAATTCCCAAATAACGCATTGAATCATGTCCACAAACAATTATGCCAAACACTGACCAATACACTTTCGCTGAAACGCTGAAAGTTGAAACTAGCTTTTCCTTGCCTTTATCTTTACTCGTAGAAGGTCCTATCAATTCCAATGCTTTAAAAAAGTAAATCACGCAACAACACAATCAACAATCAAACAAAGACTCACATCAAATAATCCAAGCACGCAAGCCTAAGCTAGGTTCACTTTTGGCCGAAACATTCGACATAAAAAACTTAAAATTTGAATATATCGGGTTATACTTAATCTTTTTGCCTAAAACCAATTCCGTTCACCTTATAACTCACCCACAACTAATTCCCAACCTTTAAACTACACAAAACTACTCAATTCATATTATCGACTTTTCTAACATGTTTTATGGCTATTTTCTGAAAATTCATTAAAACTCAAGAAATATTTAATGAAACTTCAAAGTATGTTTAGAAACCTTCTAATTACATCAAAATTAATTGAAAAACACTTTGAAATCATGTTTTTACTCAAAATCTCGAAATCCACCATTAACGACCCAATTTTCGGCAGTTATTCAAAATATGTGATTAAATGGCTATAATTTCGATTTAAAGGACTAAATAACATTTAAAAATAATTAGAAGTTGAATCGTTACCTTAGATGATGAAAATCTAAGTGTTTGATCAAAAACCCGAAAGCTTGACAAAGGAGAAATCAATAGTGTTTTTGGGTGTTTTTCTTAACTTCTATGGAGGTTTATGACTAGGAGGATGATAGAAATAAAAGGAATAGAGTTTAGGAATCAAAATCGATTGGGAGAGGCTTCTTCAAACAAGGGTCGGCAACACACAATATTGGGGAAGAGACTAATGTGAAATTTATAGGTGGGAGATGATTTTAGGTTGTTATTTAAAATTTGGCTTAATTTCCTCTTAGAAACTCACAATTTTGACTCTTTTACAAATCAGTCATTTTTCTAAAATTAAAGGTTTCTAAAACACTTTTTCAAAAATTGATTTGACCTTTGAAAAACCATAAAAGAAATATCACTGATATACCATGTCGCAAAATTTCGAACACTCTAAGGCTAAAATTCCTAAAACACCCTTAAAACTCTTAGGCCCTATTTTGGGGTGTTACAATTCTCCCACTCTAAAAAGAATTTCGTCCTTGGAATTTTATCTAGTGACACGTCACTTGCTTAATAACAAAATATGCTACTTCTACTTTTAAACTATCACACTTTTACTACGCACTCTGATTTCTATTATCTCTAACTTCTTACTACTTTTATTAATGGTTCTATTCACTACCACAGACTATTCAACACTAACTTTTCTAACAATTCCCTTCACTCACTACAACACTCTCATATAAAGGACTCGTAACCATTTTTCCTAATTCACTGGTCTCTATCACGATTCTTTACTTATTATCTAATTCACTTAAAATTTATGAAGGCATAGAACCTAATTCTATCAATGAGAATAAAATAAGTAATTACAAGGCAAAAATACCCTCAATCTCAACATTCGAATCTTGATCCTTCGGTTCCTTAATTGCATAAACCCAAGCCAGACCTCTAGACTCAACCTGCGTAGCAAGAGTATGATCAACAACTCGCTGTCCATCCGATCTCCCATTACTTCTACCATGACCATGACCTCTAGCAGGCGCAGATAGTAGCGCAGAACTCTGAGTCTGTGAAATCTCAACTTTGTTTGGGAAATCCATCAGAAAATGTTCCTTCGAACCATACTTAAAACAACCACTTGATAACTGATGACACTCACCCGAATGCTTACGCTCACAATGTACACAAAGCGGCCATCCAAAACCACCCGTTGAACCACCAGTACTAACTACAACACTATCTTGCTACACAAAGCGGCCATCCAAAACCACTCATCAAACCACCAGTACTAAGATGCCAACAAAATTCAATTAGTCAATCATGTTTCCAATTTCCAAAATGTGGATGCAATTCATTGCTACAAGGATTGCACCCGCATTAAATGTTTCTAAAATTAATGTCTTTCGAGCTATTTTGTTATATGGCATTTTGCAGAGTAAACAGATTTGTGCAGGACGGTGGATTGTCAAAGAAATGAAACGCTACGTGCAAATCCAAAAAATTGGACTTTACTTCCCTCATTTAGTGACAGTATTATGTAGAAAAGCCAAAGTTGCAATAAGCAAGAACAAACAATTCATGAAGCCAACAAAGTGCATAATTGGTGACACATTATATACGCAATACGTTGAACTTCAGCGAAAGAAAATAACAGAATGGAACCAAAGGAGAAAAGAAAATATAGACGTTTCGGTATCGCTCAAAAGGAAAGAGAAGACCATAGTTCGAAGAGGAAACAGCGGGAACATAGAGGAGAAGCTGGATATGATGATCTGATGGATGCAGGAAAAAGGCCCAGTGCTCTAAGAATTTGCAAAGATGAACGGGTTATGCACTCTGAATTATCCCCCAGAAATGTTTAGGCTGACTCCGAATCACTAGGATGAAGGCGCTAATTGTAACACCCCAAACCCGGCCCATTCGTTACGACCGAATTTGAGATGCCACTGGGGAAAAACGTTTGAAGACTGATTTCACTTTTGGGAAAAACATTAAAAATTTTGTCATTTGAAAACCAGGTCCAATTAAAAATTCTAAATAATATAAGCTTGACAAAATATCCAAATTAAAAGCACTTCCAAATAATAATTTAATGGTCGTCTAGCTTAAACATAATAAAATGCTCAAATAGAAATACTTAAATACTTTAATCGGGCCTTATTACAATAAATAATTAAACAAAAGTTCTTAGTAATAAATCAATAAAATAAAGAAGATGCCTTCGCATGGGCCACCTCGTATCCACTCCAACCCGGTCCAATCACTACGAATCATCTGCGATGTTTAATAAAAATTGGGTGAGTCATACTGCACTCGATGTGTAATTAGTCCACCGAATTCCACCCACATGTTAACCACATATTAACTCATATATCGATATCAATTATCAAATTCACATGTTATCACATTCTCGGCTTGGCCCATATTCATATCACATTCATCTAATAGGGTAGTTAACCACATAATTTCCACATACCGGGCTTAGCCCATTTCCACACCGATCCACATTCATATACTGGGCTTTGCCCATTTCCACATTAATCCACATATCATATTGGGCTTGGCCCATTTCCACATATGTTCACATACGAAATCATGCAATTATGAAGCCCAACCCAAACCTAGGGTCCATCCGCTACACACCCCCTTATCCAAATTTACCACACACACCGTGGGATTATCAAATCACCCTCTCCTTTTCACTCCAAAGGCAATCATCGCCGTCCCACGTGCAATTAAGCACAATAGTCCACAACACGACCTCGGTCGGCGCCAATCCACGATGTAGCCGTAGCTAACACCAAAACCACGATGGGACACATAGTCACTCATCAACCACGATATGGCACATAGCCGATATCAACCACGATGAGGCAAATAGCCACTCATTAAGCCACGCGAACTAAATTGCAATTAATCCACAACGTGACCTCAGTCAATGTCAATCCAATATGTAGCCGTAGCTAACACCAAAACCACGATGGGACACATAGTCACTCATCAACCACGATATGGCATATAGCCGATATCAACCACGATGAGGCACATAGCCACTCATCAAGCCACGCGAACTAAATCGCAATTAATCCACAACGTGACCTCAGTCGACGTCAATCCACGATGTAGCTCAAGGCTAACATCAAAAACCACGATGGGACACACAGTCACTCATCAACCACGATATGGCACATAGCCGATATCAACCACGATGAGGCACATAGCCACTCATCAAGCCACGCGAACTAAATCGCAATTAATCCACAACGTGACCTCGACCAACGCCAATCCACGATGTAGCTCAAGGCTAACATCAAACCACGCACTCAAGTACACCCGCACCTTCTTTCATATCCCAACCCATGCACATGCCATATAAAATAATGATACAATGCAATGATGCATGAGCATGTTCATCAAGCATATTATCACATATTCATATTAATAATCACATATCATCGTGTTTGGTACTTACCGGATTATCGACATACCCCTTGAGGGTATCCTTATCACAATTTCCACTTTGCACTAGTTAGCACATTCATAACACATACACATTTCACATACATATCATATACCCGAAAACGGTGGGTTAATCACACACCGATCACTTGGAGAACTATGCTTTCGATCATCGATGCTATAACTAGGCGATACTACGGCTATTTGCCTACTTTCTTGTTCCGACACTGGTCCACACCCCCAGCTGGCCAATCCCTAACAAATGAGACAGATCTCTTCTTAAACTTCGGGATAGGGACCTTCCTTTCCCTTCTTGAATGGTATTCGCCTCCATCAACAAACTTAATCGTAACAATCGATTTAATCATCAATATACGAATTCTTAACCAAATATCCACAACTTATCATACTTACCGAAAGGGTCTTGAAATCTCGAAAAGCTTGATCTAATGCTTAGATCCTTAATCCCTACATTTGATTAATCACCTACTACTTTAATAAAAAGCCATTCGCCATAAATCCAAATCCTAGTAGGATTAGTATACTTAAACTTACCTTGTTGCCGTTTGACTTAAGAATCAAGTCTTGAAATCTCTCGCTATACTCTTCTTGCATTCGGCGGCATTGAATCAATTAACTTGGTTAGTTTTCGACTTTTGAATAATTAATGAACACATATATTTACCAAACATGGCCTTGGCCGAATGCTATAGACACTTACCTTGTGGATTTTAAATCCCGAAACTCACCGAATAACTAGGGAACACGTGGCCTATGGTGTACCTTTGGGAAAAGAACTTCTCCTTCCTTGTAGTCGACACTTAGTAAATCCTGAAAGATCTCTTCAAAGTTTCGACAACAAGATATTAATGGGGTTAGTCCTAGATTTCGGCAAATCTTAAGAAAAAAAAGGATGAAACCGAATGAGATCTTACCCTTACTTGAAGAAATCGATTGCACCTTCACTTCAACCTTCAGAGATTCGGCTATGGCTAGATGATGATCTCACAACTTTCGGCTTTTGGAGGGATTAGAAAGAAAAGAGACGGAAGAATAAAGATGGAGGATTCGGCTATGGCTTCTAATGGAGAGGAAAATATTCGGCTAGGTTCCAACAATTACTTAATTTCGACTTGACAAAAGAAAAGAAGACAAGAGAGCACTAAGAATTCGACAGAGATAGGAGGAAGCACAAATTAATGAGTAGCCCTTCTTCCTTCCTTTTATAGCCGAAATTATCATCTAAGGAGTCCCTTACTTGGCCACCACTCCTCTATCTGATAACTTTATCCTTTAATTATCACTTAAAATAAAAGATAATTCAGCAACTATCCTTACTTAGCTGAAATTATTAAACTCAAAGTCCCTTACTTGGCCATCACTTCTCCCTTATTTTCCTCTTTATCTCTTTATTCAAATTAAAAGAATTTAATCCAACAATTATCTCTTGAAAATAATGATAAATAAATCCCTTATTTATCCACTATTTATAAAATAATAAAAGCTCCTAATTTATAGCCATGTGCCGTCCACCTCTCTGCTCCTTGTAGCAAAATAAAATTTCTTTTATTTGCTTCCCATGTGACTCGAACTTAGGCCCATTCCTCTTGCATATGGCGCCATTTCCATAGGCCCTAAGTGGAATCTTCAGGCCACTTTTCCAAGCCTGTTTGTGTGTCAAATTTCACAAACTTTTTATTTTAAGGTCACCTTGCCTTAATTTCCCCTTTTAAACCTTAAAACTCGTCATTTCTAGGTCATTTCTAAGTTTCCAAAAATTTTCGATCGGCTCTGTAAACTTGACATTTCCTTACGTTTCCATGACATTTCCTTACAAGACATTTCCTTACATTTCCAAGACATTTCCTTACATTTCCATGACATTTCCTTACAAGACATTTCCTTACATTTCCAAGGTTCTAAAAATGTTCACTTTCCTCTTTTAAACTTAACATTTCCATACATTTCCAGGTTTCCAAAAGTGTTCAAAATATATTCATAACACATAAGATATGTCATTTCGTACAATTAAACCAAAAATGCATAGGCCATTTTCATGATGTTACACTAATCTTTAGAAGGAAGGTGTTGCTCAAAAGTAGCTTAGAACAGAGGATGAATACGAAGTGACATTTCAGTTGCAATTTTCTACACCAAATGGGCCTGTCATACGAAGCCTAACTCGCCATGCGCCTTCAATAGGTGGGAGCTCTCATCAAACACATGTCAAAGGAAAGGGCAAAGCTCCAATGGAAATTAGGCGATCACCACATTGGGATAAGGAGGAGGATGACTGAACATTTTTTTTTAGAAAGACTTGTATTAATGATTCTAATTTAGACTTTGTAGGAGTAGGATTAATAAGTAGATTTTTTTTTAGTTCTGCTGCATTTTGCGTTTAAGTTTTATATGTAGGAACCCAACATGAAGGAGACACAAACAATTCAAACTTTATCCCAGCAAAGAAGGAAGCAGCCACCAATAAGTGCTGGAGCAACCACGATCAATCGGGTAACTTATTTCCTTATCTTTTTAAGGGCTACATATTAAGGACAACGTGTCAACTAAATTATGGAGGGTAACATAGAAAATTTGTTTTAAAATTTTTCCTTGATATTCCTTGTCTTTTGTGTTCTTGAGCTTGTAGAAATACAAGTGATTGGTTATGAGCATGTACATAGGTTGCTTATGTTTATGAATAAATTTAGAATGATGATAGGATATTTTAAAATTTTTTATTAGACTACTAAAGTTCTATATGTTACACTGTAAATAGGCATTAAGCAATCAACTGTATCAAGTGATATAGAAAATAAAAGGAAACGAGTATGCTAGTATGAATGATAAATGGTTGAATTTGAGTTTGTTTGGTTGATAAAATTTATGCATGTTGAGATATTTAGGGATGACCTAAGGCATTATTTGGAACACATCCAGAGCGAAAAATTCAACCTATTAATGTTCACCTATAGTACCAATTTTTGAGCCTATTGACACTTTTTAATAAACCTCATTACAAACCTCAAGCCTAAAAATGTTAATTTGTATTTGCCTTTTTTTCTTTGGTCTTGTACTGCACGATTATAAACGTCTGGCCATACTATTGAAGGTTAAGTAGATGCATTAAGGCAGATTTTATAAAAACAGAGTGAAATAGGAAGGATTAGTGTGATATGGGGACTATAGGTTAGCTTGAAAAGTGCAAAATAAAAGAAAATTCCAAAAAAAAAAGGTAACACGAGTAGAAAAAGTTCTCAAAAAATGAAAAGCATTCTTGAGTGAGATGAGCTGAAAAAGAAAGCGATAAAGTCACAAAAGAAAGAGAAACTCATTCATTAGTGCACAAAAACTCGTAGGCTAGCCGTAGTTACTATGTCTCTCTATGATTTCCTCTACATGGAGAGACAAGGAAGGTGAGAGAAGGAGAAAGAAGGCGGTGAGTGGGTAAGTTTCACTAAGGAGGAAAGAATAGGGATCAATACGATGTGCCAAACTATTTTCGTGTTTGTAACCCTTTTGATGCTTACTATTTTTGAATTTCATACCTATCTTAAGCCTCAAAACGTTACAACCTGAAAAGTCCTATGTGACCTAAATATCTTTATACATGAATGGACATCATACTAAACATATGCATAAAATGACTATTTATATTCTGATTGGATAATCAAAGTACTTGTAAGATTTGTTGATGGACCCCTGCAGGTGAGACCCTTAATGCTTATATATTTTGTAATATACTGAACTTGGATGTTTGTGATCAAAAGTGGTAAGTCAATTATTCATCTTGTTAAAGTTGTTAGTAAGCATAATATGCCTAAGTCATATGCTCCGACTTCAATACTTGTATCATATTTGCTTAAGAGCCATCATTTTTATTTGTCATTTTTTGTTTATGTTGCTTGAGGACAGGTAATGACTTAAGTGTGGGGGAGTTTGATTTGCTGTAATTTGGTGCAGTAGATTAAACTACTTTTCACATTTAAGGAGCTTGAATACAATAATTTTTGTAATGTTTTATTTAAGGTTTCTTAGTTTTATTTATATTCAATAAAATGTACAAACTGAGTCTTTTATTGACCTTAGCGGCCGAATAAAGCCTAAGGGAGAGCTAACGCACTTTGTGAGTGTGCAGAAGACTTTTAGAAGGCGTACTAAATCGATACTAGTCGCTATGTCGCAACACAGGATGTTCGATGTCACAACATAGGGAGTAGAATTGAGAAAGTTCAAGACAGCCTTCGATGTCGCGACATAGACTTAGGGTTTCTGATCGCTGTAAATCAGAGTTTTAAAATTTTATAAAAGAATGATCGAACCTGGAAACCAACTCTAACAACTATTAAAGGCAAGTGCACCTATCAAACAATAGTATAGTTTAGGCAAGACCAAATTGTCGAACCCAAAGGAACTAAAAGTACTAATACTCACCGTCTTTTTATTTTTTAGCCTTAATATAAAGTGATGATTGTTTAAACTAAAACTAATCTACTTACTAAGCTAAGACGCAAAGACAAAAAGAATGAATTCGGGAAATAACTTTTGGGAAAACTCAGTTGACTCAAATGATACCCTTAGGAAAAATCCACCTAGACTTCACTTGTTATCTAACCTTGAACCATACGATTTATTTACTTAGTTTGATCCGTGAGACTCCCTAACGTATATTAAACCCTCTCTCGAGGCGAATAACGCCTAACCCTAGGTTAATTAGTGGAACTCTCGTCGCTTATAATAACCCCTAGAATAGCAATGAAATCGATCCGTGGACTCCCATATTAGGTTTCACCCTAATCCGGCAAAATCTCATCACCCTATCTCTAGGCGTGCGATCAACTCCGCTTTATTATGTTGGATCTACTCTCAGGCAGGGTCTATTCCTCCTCCACCTAAGCACATTAGATTTGGATTAAGTTCACACAATTAAGAACAAACAAAGTTATTATCATATAATTCAAAAAATCAAATAACAAGATTCCTCATAGGTTTCATCCCCTTCGGGTATCCGAAGATTTAGTTCATAATAATAAAAGACAACATCTCAAGAGAAAAAATAAAACAAAACATAAGAAATCCTTAAAACCCCTTGAAGGAATTGAAGAGGACATCCTCCGTCTTGAGTAGAATTCCTGCTTCTTGAGATGGATCAACTGGCTATCTTCGAGTGATTCCCACAAATCTGACCTTTTCAGCTTGGCTTCTTAACCTAGCTCTCCGACCCCTTTCAGCTGGTACCTAGGGTATATTTATTGGCTTTTGAAACACGTTTCTTTCTCCCTAAGTATCCTTTCCCGAACGAAATTGCTCTTCTCCACGGCAGAGGCACGGCCATGGCACACGCCCGTGTAAATCGTGGCCAGGCCGTGTTCGACACTGTTGAATGAGGCATGACCGTGTTAGTCGTGGTAAGGCCGTGTTCTAGTAGGAATGGTGGCACAAACGTGTGGCTTGAAGTCCAGGCCGGCTTGGCCCAATTTTGTCCGTTTTAAGCCCGTTTCTCGTTCTTTTCGTCATCGGGTGCTTTCCTGAGTATAAGACATGAAAAGAAAGGATTAAGAGCACCTTTTTACATAAATTGGGGCTTAAATCATCCAAAAGCATACTAAATGTGGGCTTAGAATATGTTACTTTTACGGTTTATCAAATACCCCCACACTTAAGCTTTTGCTTGTCCTTAAGCAAAATTCTCAACTTACAATTAAAACGAACTTTCCTCAATTCATAATAATCATTGATAGTGTCTCATCATAATTCAGAGATAATTTATACATGGATAATTCAACTCAAAGTGTCCTAAAAATTCAAACAATCTAAGTCATAGATTTTGTAGCTCGAAAACATAGGCGTCTCCCCTTATCTAAATAATTACCATTAATTTGAAATCGACAAGGATTGACATCCTCACAAAAGATTCACTCAAATCACTCAAAGTGTTTAAGGTTCAGAATTTAGGCACTCAAAAGTCAAACATGAAGAGTTAATCCCATAGGCTTGCATGAAAATCAAATCTCCACCACTGAAATATGAGATGAAACACAAATCAAAAAGTCTTTGTTTGGGTTGTAACGGGGCTAGGGTTAAGGTGTGGAATAAGGCTGAATTAGAGGGTTAGAATCGAGATTGAATTGACAAATTACCTAACTAAGAACTAATGAACTAATAATAATTACATCAATTGAAAACTAATAATACTAATAATACGAGCTTCTTTTTTTTCGATATTTGGATTTTAAATGTATAAGCTCGTTTAACCACATAACTAATAATGAATATACTTTGCTTTTTTTTTTAAGAACAATCATAAATACATAATTACTGAAATAAAAACATAGTTAGGCTATTAATCAAATCAAATCTCGATATAAGGGTAGTCAAAAGGAATGGTGATAACAAAAACAAAGGGGTTCTAGGTTAATATTAGTGGTTATGTCAATAAATAGGGTAGTTGGGATTAAAAGGGGTTCACTAGGGGTTAATTTGTGAAGGTAGGCTTTTAGTGGAGCAAGTGGGTTAAAACCTAGGTGCCTTCATCATCTCTGTATATCAAATCATAGGTGTGGTCTCGACATGTATAATCGATGCAAGTTCTAGAATAACAAATCAATGTTGACATACTCATAATCAATAAAGTGAGAAAGAAAAAGAATATATGCTCTATAAGGCTCAAAAACTCACAAAATTTATGGGTATTTTGATGTCAACCTCTTAAATTTCAAACTTTAAGATAATATTTAAACTCAGTTTGACAACCTAGCAAATTTTTAATTCTCAAAAATAGACTTATCATGCTTGATTCTCTAGTATTCTTAGAATTTAATTATCAATGCACAATTATCAATGACTTAATCTAAAACATATCAATAAAAATCATAAATCATCGTAAATTTCATCCTAATTAGTAATATGAGTAATTTACTTTCAAACAAGACTAAATTCAGGGATTTAAGTTAGGTATCTTTTAGGTTGTTCACCCCCACACTTGAGATGTACATTGCCCTCAATGTACAAAAATATATTATAACCTTGTAATAAAATCATCAGATATGGGGATAAGTGAAAACTTCCTGAATTTTCTGATGATTCCTTGAGAGGAGATTGTGCCTTTGGTGGTGGTGATGGGTCATGCGGATGACGAACTGCGCTAGATGATGAAGAAATTGGGAGGCTCGTGGAGAATTAGCCAGGGATCATTAAGACATAATTAAAGTAAACTAAATATAAAATTAAGGACAAGGAAGATAAAGAGAAGGAGGCTAAGAAGAAAACTAAAATTAAAAGAAAAGATGAATAGACTGAGAGGTCCTTATTGTTGGGTGTGATTTCTAAGGCTGAGGTTATGGTGGTGGTGGTGGCGTGATTCCTAAGCAGCCTTTAGAACCTAAAATTAAGAAATTAAGATAAAATAAGCTAAATTAAGTAGAAGAGAAGTAAAGATAAGGAAAATAAAGGAGAAGATAAAAATAAAAGAACAGATAATTGGTCTCAAAGACTCTTGGCTTGTTGTTTGGATGAAGCTGTCGGCATGAACTCATGTGAATCGGTCTCCTTTGAGGAGACTGTGATTGGCTTTTTACGCTTCCTTGCCATGGATATGATATTGTTGTGGCTCAAGAGTCTAAGGATTTATTAGGAAAAAGGAAAAAGAAAGAGGGAGAAAAGAAAGAAAGAAAGAAAGAAGGAAAAAGAAAGGAGAAGAAAGAAAGAAAGTGGGTTAAGAAGAGAAAGGAGAAGGGTATGGTATTTAAATAAACTTTCAGATCTGGCAGTTTCCCACGCCCGTGGGTTGAGGGTGTGTCGATTCACACGGCCGCCTCGTACGGTTGTGCTCTAGGGCATGTTGGTTTCCCACGCTCGTGTCTAGCCTGTGTTCGACAAGTCAGTATATTAGCACGGTTATCTGGCATGGGTGTGTTCAGCCCATGGTTGGCAAGTCAGTAGCCTTACACGGCCGTAAAGCACGGCCGTGCCACTTTGTCGGTGCCCGTGGGGTAGTAGTTGGGTCCGTGATTTTGAAAATCTGTTTTGCCCTGACATGTACCTTCTCTGCTCTGTTAGTTCAAAGCGTCGGAGTACCTCCACGGCCATGTGGCCTGGAATTCTGCACTTGGTTAGTTGGTTGTTAGTTACTAAAAAGGAAGATAAAAAAAAAATTAAGATAAACTGAATATATAAAAAAAATACTAGTATTAGTGCTCGGGTTGCCTCCCGAGAAGCACTCGTTTATAGTCTTAAGCTAGACTCTCTTCTCGTTTGCATCTTCAGGGTGGTTTGAGGAGTTGGAAGTCCTTCCTCATGTTATTATCTGCATCCTCGTGAAAAAATTTAAGTCGAGATACGTTTATAGTAAAAGTACCAAAAGTAGGATTACTTACCTCGACTGTTCCGTGTGGGAAAACACTGGTTACCCTAAAAGATATTTCTTTGTTTGTGCTAGGGTCCGGATGAGATATTCGACGATTTACCTGATCTAACAGTACATGGTCCCCTATTTTGAAGTGATTTGTTGTTCCTATTAGCTCTTTTGGGGGCTCCTTCAGTTTTATCTCGTGTGGTTTTGGTTCTTCGTCGTGTATCCCTAATTTCTCCTTGAAGTGTGTCTTCCACTCGTCTAGATCATCGAACTGAATCCCTCGATCTTCATGAGTTATTTCTTTGTTGGCATGGGGTTTAAGATCGGGTTCAGTTGTATTCTTTGGTGGTGCTACCTGAAAATAAGGGTTAACCGAATGGTTATTAGTAGAATTTACGTTCTCACCTTGATTACTCGATGTTCTAGCCGAGTCGAGAGCCTTGATGGTGACTGCCTCATTACCTACACAAAGTATGAGTTCTCCCGCATCAACATCAATTTTAGTCCCGGCAATCGCTAAAAGGGTCTTCCTAAGATTAGGGGATCGAATTATCCTCATCCATGTCTAAGACAACAAAGTCTCTTCGGAAAACGAATCATCGATTTTCACAAGAACATCTTCGATAATACCCTAGGAATTCTAACAGCTTTATCAGCTAATTGAATGCTCATCCTAGTTTGTTTGGGTTTCCTAGACCTAATTGTTTAAACAATTTATAAGGCATGACATTTATGCTTGCCCCTAAATCAGCTAACGATTATCAACGCTTAGTCTACCAATTAAACATGGAATTGTAAAACTCCTGGATCTTTTAGCTTTTGTGGTAGCCTATTTTGGAGAATTGCTTGAGCACTTTGCGTTAAGTTCCACATGTGATGACTTGTCTAACTTCCGCTTGTTTGTCGTAAGCTCTTTTAAAAATTTCCTAGAATCGCATCATCATGATGAGCTTCAAGTAATGGTAAGTTAATATGTAATTTCTTTAAGAGTTTAAGAAACTTACCGAACTGTTCTTCTGTGTCGTCTCCTCTTAATGCCTCAGGGTAAGGTACGCGAGGTTGGTACTCCTTGATTACCAATTTTGGCTTGTCTTGTGTTGCCTCAACTTTACCTTTTCTACCTCGTTTCCTTGTGTTAGATCTGGTTCGCTCGCTTCTTCGCTTTCTTGAGTCTGTTATGGCTTGGATTTGCTCATTTGGATTAATTTCAAGATTACTCGGTAGACTCCCTTGTGGTCGTTCGGATAATAGCTTTGCAATTTCTCCGACTGACTGGGTAATTTCCCCGATTGCCTTTGTAAGTCCTCCAACTTGGTTCTCGATCTTTTTGATCGATGTTTGTTGGGTGTCGAGTGTTACCTCATTTTTCTAGAGACGGGCTTTTGTGGATGCTATGAATTTGTTCAACGTCTCTTCAAGACTCGGCTTCTTTTCTTGTGGATAGGGCTGATTTTGGAAATTTTGAGGAGGTTATTGTCTTTGATTTCCTTGATTTCCTTGTCCTCCTCACGAAAAATTTGGGTGGTTCCTCCAACCTGGATTATAGTTATTACTATATGGGTTATTATTAGATCTGAAATTGTTATCTATATAGTTCATCCGCTCGCTCTCTGTGCCTCGGTTGGTAGGGTGGGGACTCGACTCGCCACGCCTCCACTTGCGTCGCCTCGCATGATTGGATGTACTGCGAAGAACACAAACTATCAATCTTCTTATTCATCAATTCTACCTGATTTGATAGCATGATTACTGCGTCGAGGTTGTAAACTCCGGCTGTTTTTGTTGGCCTTGTTCTTGTAACTTGCCACTGATAGTTATTCAAATGACATCTCTTCAATAAACTCGTAGGTCGCCTCGGGAGTTCTATTATTCAGGGTTTCCACCATGGCTGAATCAATTAATTGCCTCGTTGAAGGATTCACACCGTTATAAAAAGTTTGGACTTGGAGCCACAAAGGTAAACCATGGTGCGGACACCTTCTCAAGAGATCCTTATATCTCTCCCATGCATCGTATAATGTCTCTAAATCCATCTGCACAAAAGAAGAGATATCATTATGTAATTTGGCCGTTTTGGCCGGTGGGAAATATTTTAATAAAAAATTTTCGGTCATTTGTTCCCATGTAGTGATTGACCCTCGTGGTAACGAGTTTAACCATTGTTTAGCTTTATTCTTTAATGAAAAGGGAAATAACCGAAGACGTATGGCATCATCAAAAACACCATTTATTTTGAAGGTATCACAGAACTCTAAAAAATTAGCTATATGAGCGTTTGGATCTTCGTCCTGTAAACAATCAAATTGAACAAACTGTTGAATCATTTGTATAGTGTTAGGCTTTAATTCAAAATTATTAGCAGCTATAGTAGGCCTATCAATACTAGATTCCGCTCCTGTTAAATGAGGTTTAGCATAATCAAACATAGTACGATGAGCATTATTTTATCCCACATCTTGTGGTGGAAGATTATTTTCGTCCATCCCTTCAGTAGGATTGGATCTATCTTCTCGCTCTCGTTGGTAATTTAGGGCTCGCCTAATTTCTCTGCGATTTCTTCGAGCGGTAGCTTCAATATCACTGTCGTATTCTAAAGGTCCTCTCGGGTTCCTTCTAGTCATAAACTATTGGTACCTGCTAGGAAAAGAAAGAAAGAAAGTTTAGCAAATTTAAAATTGCGAAAAATAAAAATAATGGCTAAAGTAATAAAAATATAGTTTTCTTAATATTTTAGTTCCCCGGCAACGGTGCCTAAAACTTGATCGTTGTAAATCAGAGTTTTAAAATTTTATAAAAGAATGATCGAACCTGGAAACCAACTTTGACAACGATTAAAGGCAAGTGCATCTATCGAACAGTAGTATAGTTTAGGCAAGACCGGATTGTCGAACCCAAAGGAACTAAAAGTACTAATACTCACCGTCTTTTTATTTTTTAGCCTTAATATAAAGTGATGATTGTTTAAACTAAAACTAATCTACTTACTAAGCTAAGACGCAAAGACAAAAAGAATGAATTCGGGAAATAACTTTTGGGAAAACTCAGTTGACTCAAACGATACCCTTACGAAAAATCCACCTAGACTTCACTTGTTATCTAACCTTAAACCATATGATTTGTTTACTTAATTTGATCCGTGAGACTCCCTAACGTATATTAAACTCTCTCTCGAGGCGAATAACGTCAAGCCCTAGGTTAATTAGTGGAACTCTCGTTCGCTTATAATAACCCCCTAGAATAGCAGTAAATCGATCTGTGGACTCCCATATTAGGTTTCACCCTAATCCAGCAAAATCTCGTCACCCTATCTCTAGGCGTGCGATCAACTCCGCTTAATTATGTTAGATCTACTCTCAGGCAGGGTCTATTCCTCCTCCACCTAAGCACATTAGATTTGGATTAAGTTCACACAATTAAGAACAAACTAAGTTATTATCATATAATTCAAAAAATCAAATAACAAGATTCCTCATAGGTTTCATCTCCTTCGGGTATCCGAAGGTTTAGTTCATAATAATAAAAGACAACATCTCAAGAGAAAAGATAAAACAAAACATAAGAAATCCCTAAAACCCCCTGAAGGAATTGAAGAGGAGATCCTCCGTCTTGAGTAGAATTCCGGCTTCTTGAGATGGATCAACTGGCTATCTTCGAGTGATTCCCACAAATCTGACCTTTTCGGCTTGGCTTCTTGGCCTAGCTCTCCGCCCCCCTTTCAGCTGGTACCTAGGGTGTATTTATAGGCTTTTGAAACATGTTTCTTTCTCCTTAAGTATCCTTTCGCGAATGAAATTGCTCTTCTCAACGACAGATGTAACATCCGAGATTTAGGGGCTCTGCATTTGTCTTGTTTTGATGTGTTTGGTATGCTTTGTATGTTGATTATGTGCGTTTGGGGTCTTCGGGAATGCCCAGGGATAAGCCGGAACCTTAGCCAAAAACTTTTGTTTTGGGCCATTTTCAAGGGAGAGTTGGCTGGGGTAGGACTTATGGCTTGTTGCTAGTAATTGCTGACACAAGAAGTGCTTTAGTAAAGTGGCAAGGAGGCGCCGCTTAAAGCCTAGGAAGGTGACGCCTCAAGGGAGCTGATGGGGAGCAGGTTCGAGTTGCTTGGAGCTCAACTTGGATTTCTTTTTGGCGTCAAGGAGAGCAGAGGCAGAAACCGACTGGGACACTTCAGGATGGAGTGTTGATTGGGTCAAAATATTTGAATGTGTGGCTGAGAGAAAATAAAGGAGTTTGACTCATTCAAACTTTCTCGAATGGGTGATCAGGAGTAAATTGAGGAGAAAAACAAGGGATTTAGCAATGGGTGAAGGTAGTGGCCGGATTTAGGATGCTTGAGGGGAGTGTAGGAATCGATTCTAGTATGCTTAGGGAGGGTGCCGAAATTGTGGAAGTATTTAGTAGCCAAGCTAGGAAGCTCTCTTCTTTTTTTCGGCATTTGGAGCTTTCTTCTGTCGACTTGAGAACCATCCTTCTAGGTTAGCCGAACCCTCCTTCTATCTTTTCTTATTTGTTTCACTTTTCATTCGTTGCATCAAAAGCCAAAATTTCACCATTCTTCACTTCTTCTCTTTGGCCGAATCTCTCATCCACTCCACTCAAACTCTTAAGCCTTAAACTACAAGCGAAATACCATTCCTTGACCACTTCTCCTCTCTCCTTCTTCTTTACTTGTTCCATTTCAAACCGATACCATCCTCTTGCCCCCACATTCATACAAGCCAAAACCCCTAACCCCTATTCATCTCTATTTTTTTGTCTATGCTATAGCTGAATGCCCCTAGTCCATAGTTCTCTTTTCTGATTTCATCTACAAGCTCAATACACTGTGTTCGTTATTCTCTTCTCCTTTTCTTTCATTGGCCGAATCTCCCCATCCATTCTCTTGCATCTCTCTTCATTTCTCTCTAAAATTCAAAAACCTCTGAGTCCCTATTCGAAGCCCTCTTATCTCCACTTTCGGTTCTTTTACTTCGATCTTTGATCTCTGCCATAGTCTTTGGTGAATTCTCATAGGTGTAACCGGATCTGCTGAGTTAAGGTAAGTGGCGATTTCTCCTATTCCTTTATTCTCTTTGGGTTTTTGAAACCAAAGCCGAATGGCTAATTGGTTTGTTGATATGTATGCTTTGGCCGAATATAGGTGAGGGTTGTGTTTGCATTCTTTTTGGGAGACTTTCGAGATTCACTCGATTAGTGAGCCAAGCCTAAAACCATTGGCTTTTATCGATCTAGGTAAGGAGATCTGTTCGGCTAAACGTATAATCCAACTCATATCTTATTCTCTATTTTAACTCGGTCTTCTGACCAAGATCTATTCTATGGAATCAAATGCCAGCGATCCTAAGGAGGGGGTTGGACCCGTGAACCCAGCCCTTAAGTTTAAGAGACGTACCGTGTCAGCAGTACGGGATTGGCCACCGGGTTGTGGGCCAGCTTCAGATCAGAGTCGTAGGCAGATAGCGGTCGTTTCTACTATCGATAGTGTTGATATAGAAAGTATTATCTTGCGTGTTACCAGGTGTGTAGACCCTAACACACTTCATGTTACCTGTTTTATTATTATTAATTATATGGGCTGAAAAGTCGGAGAAGGCTGTGTGTACAGTCGAAATGCCCTTGTGGGTAAGGCAGAGAGTGCCAGGTATGGGTTCTAATGATTTGATGCAAGTTTTGATGTATGTAATAAATCTTTGCCTTGTTATTAGCATGCTACATTGATTATGACACATATGTTGTGCATGGGGTGTGGGAATGATGATAAAGGGGAAGTGATAAGGTCACACAGTGATCGGTGGCTCTGCCACGTTGATGATATGATATAAGGTCACATAGTGATCGGTGGCTCTGCCACATATGTTACGAGGTCACATGGTGATCGGTGGCTAGGCCACAGTGGATTTTAAGGTCACATAGTGATCGTTATTATAACCGGCAGCGTGACTGTCGAGACGGCGTGTAGCGGATGGAGGGTTAATTGTAGAAATCCTCACGGTGTGATGGTTGGTACGGGCTGGCGTGTAGAGGATGGAAAATGCTAGGATGGGCTGGGCTGATGCATCCATGTTTGTTAAATAATATTGTGTATGAGCAGAGTATGGGGTTTTGGGCTATGGGCCATGTCGTGAGTTTTGGTGGTTTTACACACTGAGTATCTGTGACTCACCCTTTTTTTCTAACTTTTTTAGGTAATCAGTAGACTGTGGATTGGGAGCCGAGGCGGACTCGTGGAGGCCATAAGGATTTTTATCTTTAGTAAAACTATTACCTGCTTTATTTTATTTTAATTTAGGAATTTTTGTTATGTAATAAGGCCTTTCTAAATTAACATTCGGGTTTATTTCATTTTCCTATTATTTCATTAAAAAGGTGACACTACGCAAACTTAATCACCAAATTGGAAATGACGCTTTCAAAATACGAGTAATTCAATACACATGTTTTCTTTCAAATATCACCAATTTTAACGAATGTTTAAAACAACTAAAAGTTGAAAATTTTCCTACACTACTAAACCACTGTTTTCTAACATGACCTTAATCGGAACATTTTCAAATCCACGGTTTTTCCTAAATTAAACAAAAGTTTGTTTTTATTTCACCCTGTAACATACCAAATCTGGTCGTAATGTTTGGGCTGGGTTTGGGGTGTTAAATTTTGGTATCAAAGTCTAGGTTGCAAAACCTGGGCTATGAAAAGGGCTCAATGGTGTTTTACAAAATCAGTGTTAAGGTTAAACAAAGAAAATAGTTTGATGGGGATATGCCATCCGAGTCTACCGGCACCCGATCCACCCAGGTAAGTGCTCTAACCATTTGATGTTGTATGTATGGAATAATTGTTAGTATGGGGAAATATGCCTGATCAGCTCTAGGAATTTCAAACTTTAGAGACGAAAAACCTCTAGGATGTGTTGTGTTCTGCGAAAACTATCCTTTAAGGATATCTCACATAAAACTGCTCGGTATTAAATAATGAAAGATACTAACGCATAAAACTTCTAAATCAGATTACAACGCGACAGTAGTCATGAGTACTGGGGGACGATGACTTAATGCGCGTGGACGTGGTAGTGGCAGGGTTGCTGTATCGGAACCAGTAGGGTCTGGTCATGGGTCAGGAAATGAGATGCCGCTCGCCACCGCAGGCGCAGTTTCAGGACCAAACGGGTGGAGACGATGCGGTGTCCCAAGCGATGTTACGGGTTTTGGAGAGAGTTGTTGGGGCAGGCTTGGGTACAGGGGCTCAGAAATCGGTGTCAGAATGACTTCGAGCTAATGGAGCGGAAATGTTTAGGGGCGTTTCCGGTGTAGCTCCTAACGCAGCTGTGTCCGGTTTGAAGACGGGTTGAGGGATGATCTGCGGGTGCTGATAGCTCCACAACGAGAAAGAGAATTTGCTGTCTTAGTGGAAAAGGCTAAGATAGCCGAGGAAGTGAAGCGGTCAGAAAAGCAGAACCGGGATAGAGATAGAGGAAGTAATAAAAGGAATTTTGCACCGTCAGAGGCAGTTGGGCGTTTTCAGAAAAGACTTAGGACGGATGGGTCGAGTCAGGTTGAAAGACCTGTTGCTGACAATCGGTCTCAGAGGTGTGCTCGATGTGGGAAATTTCATGTGGGTGAGTGTTGGACGAGCAACGGAAAGTGTTTTAGGTGTGGGTCTACTGACCATCATATTAGGGACTGTCCACAAGAGCGGGGCGGTGCAAGGCCGAGAGGTCAGGGTTATGCCCAGCCAGATAGAGGTGGTCAGTAACCACAGAGGGGTCGTGGTCCAGCCAGAGGAGGTAATGGTTTCGATCGGGGCCGTGGAACACCAGGCAAGGGCGCTGGGAATGCAGAGGCGAGACAGCCTGGTTTGGTCTATGCAACCCAGCCGAGAAGAAGAGGGCGACGATCGGACGTCATAACCGGTACGTTCCTTATTTATGGGTTGCCTTATACTACTTTGATTGATATTGGTTCGACCCACTCTTATGTTGCTAGTATTATATCGGGAACTTTGAACTTAGCCTCTGAGAGTTCCTCTAGGGAGATGACTGTAATTAGCCCTCTAGAACAATCCGTAGTAGTAAATAAACTTTATAGGAATGTACCTCTAGAAGTGCAAGGGGTACTTTTTCCGGCTGATTTGATGGAGAATCCGTTTCGGGGAATTCGACCTAATCTTAGGTATGGACTGGCTGGTGGAGTATCAAGCGAATTTGGATTGTGCAGCCAAGCGCATGGTGCTAAGAACCCTCAAGGGTTAAGAAGTTGTGGTGGTAGGTGAGAGGAGGAATTATTTATCTAATGTGGTATCTGTCCTAAAAGCTGAGAGAATGATGAAGAAAGGATGTGAGGCGTTTATAGCCTATATTTGTGCTTTAGAGGCTAAGAAAGCAGCGGTGGTGGATGTTCGAACAGTGAGAGAATTTCCTGATGTATTTCCGAAGGAACTTCTGGGGTTGCCTCCCGATCACGAGGTGGAGTTTGGTAATGATCTTTTCACCGAATGCGCTGGTCCATCGCACCATATAGGATGGCGCCAAAGGAGTTGAAGGAGTTGAAAGCACAGATTCAGGAACTGTTAGATCGGGGTTTTATTCGACCAAGTGTATCGCCTTGGGGAGCGCTGGTGTTATTCGTCAAGAAGAAGGACGGATCGATGCGTATGTGCATCGATTACCGTCAGTTGAACAAGTTGACAATCAAAAATAAATACCCGTTACCGAGGATTGACGACTTGTTTGATCAACTGAAGGGGGCGTCGATTTTCTCAAAGATAGATTTGAGGTCAGGGTATCATCAGCTTAAGGTCAAAGAGGCGGATATCCATAAGACGACTTTCAGGACTCGCTATGGCCATTACGAATTCCTGGTAATGCCGTTCGGGTTGACCAATGCACCAGCAGCGTTTATGGAAATGATGAATCGAGTCTTCCAACCCTATCTGGATCAGTTCATCGTGGTATTTATAGATGAAATATTGGTTTATTCGAGGTAGGATGAGGAGCATGATTCGCATCTTCGAGTGGTTCTACAAGTCCTGAGGGAGAAGCAGTTGTCTGCCAAATTTAGCAAGTGCGAATTCTGGCTTAGAGAAGTTACCTTTTTGGGCCATGTAGTGTCCGCTGAGGGGATTAGGGTTGATCCTCGAAAAATCGAGGCCGTGTTGGAGTGGAAGCCCCCTAAGTCTGTGGCGGAAATCCAGAGTTTTCTTGGGCTGGCTGGTTACTATAGGAGGTTTGTGGAAGGGTTCTCACTAATTGCTGCACCTCTAACCAAGCTGTTGAGGAAAGGGGTATCTTTGTTTGGTCCGATAAGCAGCAGGAGAGTTTTGAAAGGCTGAAAAGGATTTTGACGGAGGCTCCAGTGTTAATACAACCTGAGGCTGGGAAAGAGTTTGTGGTTTACTACGATGCGTCACACACGGGGTTAGGATGTGTTTTGATGCAGGATGGGAAAGTGGTAGCGTATGCATCTCGGAAGTTGAGACCGCATGAGTTAAATTACCCCATGCATGATTTGGAATTAGCGGCGGTGGTGTTTGCTCTGAAGAGTTGGAAGCATTATCTGTATGGGGAGAAGTCCGTTATTTATACAGACCATAAGAGTTTAAAATACCTTCTCACCCAGAAGGAATTGAACTTGAGGTAGCGGCGGTGGATTGAGCTGCTGAAGGACTACGATTGCTCGATTGAGTACCATCCGGGTAAAGCTAATGTGGTGGCGGATGCATTAAGTCGTAGGGTGATCTCTGACTTGAGAGCAATGTTTGCCCACCTCAGCTTATACGATGATGGAAGTATACTAGCTGAACTGCAAGTGAAACCTTCTTGGGTCGGTCAGATTAAATAGAAGCAGTGGGCTGATGAGTTGTTGAAGTAAAAATTTCAATTGGGATCAGGCGAGGGGACCACGGAATTCAGTGTTAATAATGATGGGGTAGTGTGCTTTCGAGGGAAGGTTTGCATGCCAAGAGATCCTGAGTTAAGGGGTAAGATTTTACAGGAATCGCATAGCAGCCCGTACGCTATGCATCCTGGGGGAAGTAAGATGTATCGAGACCCGCGAGAGCAACTCTGGTGGCCGGGGTTGAAGTGTGAGGTAACCGAATTTGTGAGTAAGTGCTTGACCTGTCAGCAGGTAAAAGCAGAACACCAGTTGCCTTCGGGGTTGTTGCAGCCTATTATGATTCCGCAGTGGAAGTGGGAAAGGATCACGATGGATTTTGTTAGTGGGCTACCCCTTACGCCTACCAAGAAAGACTCGATATGGGTGATAGTGGATCATCTGACGAAGTCTGCTCATTTCATACCGGTTCGGGTTGATTACTCTCTGCAGAAATTGGCTAAGTTATATATAGCAGAGATCGTGAGATTGCATGGGGTATCGCATCTACCATCTCGCATGGACCCTAGGTTTACGCCGAGATTTCGTAAGCGTTGCATCAAGCGCTGGGTGCGGTTAGACTTCAAAGACAACATTTCATCCACAAATCGATGGGAAATCAGAGAGGGTAATTCAGATATTGGAGGATATGTTGAGAGGTTACGTTATGGACTTCAGAGGAAGCCGGGAGGAGTTTCTGCCGTTAGCGGAGTTCGCGTACAACAACAGTTACCAATCTAGTATTCAGATGGCACCGCATGAAGCGTTGTATGGTCGGAAGTGTCGCATTCCTACTTGTTGGACTGAATTGGGTGAGCGTCAGATGTTGGGGCCAGAATTGGTTGCTGAGACGGAGGAGAAGGTTGAGCTAATTAGGGCTCGGTTGAAAGAAGCATCAGACAGGCAGAAGTCTTATGCAGACCTGAAGGGTAAGGACATACAGTTTGCAGTGGGTGACAAAGTTTTCTTAAAGGTGTCATCGTGGAAGAAGGTGTTAAGGTTTGGACGGAAGGGTAAGCTAAGCCCCAGGTTTATTGGATCGTATCGGGTATTGAGGCGTGTGGGACCAGTAGCCTATCAGCTCGAGTTACCTTTAGAGTTGAGTCAGATCCATGATGTGCTCCACGTTTCGATGCTAAGACGCTACCATTCGGATCCATCCCATGTTGTGCCAGTGGAAGAGATTGAAGTAAGGCCTGATCTATCTTTTGAGGAAGAACCGGCACAGATCTTGGATCGTGAAGTCAAAGTATTGCATAGGAAATCAGTCCCTTTGGTTAAGGTATTGTGGCGGAACCATGGGTCGGAGGAAGCTACGTGGGAGCCAGAGGATGTTATACAGCGGCAATACCCTCATCTCTTTTGACCAGGTAATTTCGAGGCCGAAATTTCTTTAAGGGGGTAGAACTGTAACATCCGAGATTTAAGGGCTCTGCATTTTTCCTGTTTCGATGTGTTTGGTATGCTTTTTATGTTGTTTATGTGCGTTTGGGGTCTTCGGGAAGGCCCAGGGATAAGCCGGAACCTTGGCCAAAAATTTTTGGTTTGGGGCATTTTCAAGGGAGAGCTGGCTGGGGTAGGACTTATGGCTTGTTGCTAGTAATTGCTGACACAAGAAGCGCTTTAGTAAAGTGGCAAGGAGGCGCCACTTAAAGCCCAGGAAGGTGACGCCTCAAGGGAGCTAAGGGGGAGCAGGTTTGAGTTGCGTGGAGCTCAACTTGGATTTCTTTTTGGCGTCAAGGAGAGCAGAGGGCAGAACCGATCGACACTTCAGATGGAGTGTTGATTGGGTCAAAATATTTGAATGTGTGGCTGAGAGAAAATAAAGGATTTTGACTCATTCAAACTTTCTCGAATGGGTGATCAGGAGTAAATTGAGGAGAAAAACAAGGGATTTAGCAAGGGGTGAAGGTAGTGGCCGGATTTAGGATGCTTGGGGGGAGTGTAGGAATCGATTCTAGTATGCTTAGGGAGGGTGCCAAAATTGTGGAAGTATTTAGTAGCCAAGCTAGGAAGCTCTCTTCTTTTTTTCGGCATTTGGAGCTTTCTTCTGTCGACTTGAGAACCATCCCTCTAGGTTAGCCGAACCATCCTTCTATCTTTTCTTATTTGTTTCACTTTTCATTCGTTGCATCAAAAGCCAAAATTTCACCATTCTTCACTTATTCTCTTTGGCCGAATCTCTCATCCACTCCACTCAAACTCTTAAGCCTTAAACTACAAGTGAAATACCATTCCTTGATCACTTCTCCTCTCTTCCTCTTCTTTACTTGTTCCATTTCAAACCGATACCATCCTCTTGCCCCCACATTCATACAAGCCAAAACCCCTAACCCCTTTTCATCTCTATTTTTTTTGTCTATGCTATAGCCGAATGCCCCTAGTCCATAGTTCTCTTTTCTGATTTCATCTACAAGCTGAATACACTGTGTTCGTTATTCTCTTCTCCTTTTCTTTCATTGGCCGAATCTCCCCATCCATTCTCCTGCATCTCTCTTCATTTCTCTCTAAAAGCCGAAAACCTCTGAGTCCCTATTCGAAGCCCTCTTATCTCCACTTTCGGTTCTTTTACTTGATCTTTGATCTCTGCCATAGTCTTTGGCTGAATTCTCCTAGGTGTAACCGGATCTGCTGAGTTAAGGTAAGTGGCGATTTCTCCTATTCCTTTATTCCCTTCGGGTTTTTGAAACCAAAGCCGAATGGCTAATTGGTTTGTTGATATGTATGCTTTGGCCGAATATAGGTGAGGGTTGTGTTCGCATTCTTTTTTGGAGACTTTTGGGATTCACTCGATTAGTGAGCTAAGCCTAAAACCTTCAGATTTTATCGATCTAGGTAAGGAGATCTATTCGGCTAAAAACGTATAATCCAACTCATATCTTATTCTCTATTTTAACTCGGTCTTCTGACCAAGATCTGTTCTATGGACTCAAATGCCAGCGATCCTAATGAGGGGGTTGGACCCGTGAACCCAGCCCCTAAGTTTAAGAGACGTTTCGTGTCAACAGTACGGGATTGGCCACGGAGTTGTGGGCCGGCTTCAGATCAGAGTCATAGGCAAATAATGGTCATTTCTGCTGTCGATAGTGTTGATATAGAAAGTATTATCTTGCGTGTTACCAGATGTGTAGACCCTAACACACTTCATGGTACCTGTTTTATTATTATTAATTGTATGGGCTGAAAAGCCGGAGAAGGCTGTGTGTATAGTTGAAATGCCCTTGTGGGTAAGGCAGAGAGTGCCAGGTATGGGTTCTAATGATTTGATGTGATTTTTGATGTATGTAATAAATCTTTGCCTTGTTATTAGCATGCTACATTGATTATGACACATATGTTGTGCATAGGGTGTGGGAATGATGATAAAGGGGAAGTGATAAGGTCACACAGTGATCGGTGGCTCTGCCACATATGTTACGAGGTCACATGGTGATCGGTGGCTAGGCCATAGTGGATTTTAAGGTCACATAGTTATCGTTATTATAACCGCCAGCGTGACTGTTGAGACGGCGTGTAGCGGATGGAGGGTTGATTGTAGAAATCCCCACGGTGTGATGGTTGGTACGGGCTGGCGTGTAGAGGATGGAAAATGCTAGGATGGGCTGGGCTGATGCATCCATGTTTGTTAAATAATATTGTGTATGAGCAGAGTATGGGGTTTTGGGCCATGGGCCATGTTGTGAGTTTTGGTGGTTTTACACACTGAGTATCTGTGACTCACCCTTTTTTTCTAACTTTTTCAGGTAATCAGTAGACTGTGGATTGGGAGCCGAGGCGGACTCGTGGAGGCCATAAGGATTTTTATCTTTCGTAAAACTATTACCTGCTTTATTTTATTTTAATTTGGGAATTTTTGTTATGTAATAAGGCCTTTCTAAATTAACATTCGGGTTTATTTCATTTTCCTATTATTTCATTAAAAAGGTGACACTATGCAAACTTAATCACCAAATTGGAAATGACGCTTTCAAAATACGAGTAATTCAATACACATGTTTTCTTTCAAATATCACCAATTTTAACGAATGTTTAAAACAACTAAAAGTTGAAAATTTTCCTACACTACTAAACCACTGTTTTCTAACATCGCCTTAATCGGAACATTTTCAAATCCACAGTTTTTCCTAAATTAAACAAAAGTTTGTTTTTACTTCACCCTGTAACATACCAGATCTGGTCGTAATGTTTGGGCCGGGTTTGGGGTGTTACAAACAGGCACGCCATGGCACACGCTTGCGTGTAAATCGTGGCGTGCCGTGTTTGACATCGTTGAATGAGGCACGGCGTGTAAGTCGTGGTAAGGCCGTGTTCTAGTAGAAATGGTGGCACGGCCGCGGTGGCTTGAAGTCCGTGCCGTCTTGATTTCGTGGCTTGGCCCAATTTGGTTCGTTTTAAGCTCGTTTCTCGTTCTTTTCGTCATCGGGTGCTTTCCTGAGTATAAGACATGAAAAGAAAGGAATAAGAGCACTTTTTTACATAAATTGGGGCTTAAATCATCCAAAAGGATACTAAATGTGGGCTTAGAATATGTTACTTTTACGGTTTATCAGTTTCGTGACATACTCCTGAAGATAGCTGAAGAGGAGTATATTGATTGCTATGTCGCAACATAGGGCCCTCTGTGTCGAGACATCGACTTTGTGACGAAAATTAAACATGAAGTAGGAGCATTTTGGTCTGCAAAATCAAACTCAAAGCTCGAGAGCATCAACTAACCTAGGGTTAAGGACGACCACCACCTGAAGGCTATAAATAGACTCATTTGTCATTTTTTATGGACACCATTCCTTTAGCCTAGTGATAAACTGAAATAGTAACATATTTTAATCCCACATTTAGTATGCTTTTGGATGAATTATCCCTTGTTTTATGTAAAAAGGTGCTCTTAATCCTTTCTTTTAATGTCTTATACTCAGGAAAGCACCCAAGGATAAAAAGAACGAGAAACGGGCTTAAAACAGACCAAAACGGGCCAAAGAGGAAATCGACACGGCCTGGACTTGGACCCACACGGCCGTGCCAAGTCAATCATCTAGAACACGGTCTAACCCCAACTCACACGGCCGTGTCTCATTAAAGAATTCCTAACACGGCCTGGCCACGATTCACACGGGCGTGCGCCATGGCCGTGCCTCTACCGTGGAGAAGAGCAATTTCATTCGGGAAAGGATACTTAGGGATAAAGAAACCTATTTCAAAAGCCTATAAATACACCCTAAGTATGATCTAAGAGGGAGAGCCCAAAGCCATCGTCTAGGGGCGTCGTGCTAGGCCAGAGAAGGCAGATTTGTGGGGATTCACTCAGGGATAGCCAGTTGATCCATCTCAAGAAGCCAGAATTATACTCAAGACGGAAGATCTCTCCTTCAATTCCTTCGGGGGGTTTTAGGGATTTCTTATGTTTTGTTTTATCTTTTCTCTTGAGGTATTTTCCTTTATTGTTATGAACTAAACCCTTCGGATACCCGAAGGGGATGAAACCTATGATGAATCTTGTTATTGTTTTCTGAATTATATGATAAATACTTAGTTTGTTCTTAATTATGTGAGCTTAATCAAAATTTAATATGCTTAGGTGGAGGAGGAATAAACCCTGCCTAAGAGTAGATCCAACATAATTAAGCGGAGTTGATCGCACGCCTAGAGATAGGGTGACGAGATTTTGCCGGATTAGGGTGAAACCTAATATGGGAATCCATAGATCGATTTCTTTCGCTATTCTAGGGGTTATTATAAGAGAACGAGAGTTCCACTAATTAACCTAGGGTTAGACATTATTCGCCTCGAGAGAGGGTTTAATATACGTTAGGGAGTCTTACGGATCAAACTAAGTGAATAAATCGTATGGTTCAAAGTGTTAGATAACAAGTGAAGTCTAGGTGGATTCTTCCTAGGGTATCATCTAAATCAACCGAGTTTTTCCCAAGTTATTTTCCAAATTCATTCTTCTTTGTCTTAGAGTCTTTAGTTTAGTAGTTAATTAATTTAGATTAGATAAACAATCTCTCTTTATTTTTAGGCTAGATAATAAAAAGAAAGTTAGTATTAGTACTTTTAGTTCCTTTGGGTTCGATAATCCGGTCTTGCCTAAGCTATACTATTGCTCGATAGGTGCACTTGCCTCAATCGTTGTCGAGTTAGTTTTCAGTTCGATCATTCTTTTATAAATTTTAAAACTCGATTCACAAAGTGATCAAGTTTTTGGCGCCAAGTTCTTGGGGAACTAAAATATTAAGAAAGCTCTATTTTTATTACTTTAGCCATTATTTTTATTTTTCGCAATTTATTTTTATTTTTATTGATTTTTTTAAATTTTGCTAAATTTTCTTTCTTTCTTTTCCTAGCAGTACCTCTAGTTTATGACTAGAAGGAACCCGAGAGGACCTTTAGTATACGACATGTGATATTGACACTACCGTCATAGAATCACAGAGAAATTAGGCGAGCCCCGAATTACACTAAGAAGAGCGAGAAGACAGATCCAATCCTACTCAAGGGATGGACGAAAATAACCCACCACCACAAGATGTGGGAGAAAATAATGCTCCTCGTATTATGTTTGATTATGCTAAACCTCATTTAACAGAGCCGAATCAAGTATTGTTAGGCTGCTATAGTCGCTAATAATTTTGAATTAAAGCTTAACACTATACAAATGATTCAACAATTTGTTCAATTTGATGGTTTGCAGGACGAAGATCCAAACACTCATATAGCTAATCTTTTAGAGTTCTGTGATACCTTCAAAATAAATGGCGTTTCTGATGACGCCATACGACTTCGGTTATTTCCCTTTTCATTAAGGAATAAAGCTAAACAGTGATTAAACTCGCTACCACGAGGGTCAATCACCACATGGGATCAAATGACCGAAAAATTTTTATTAAAATATTTCCCACCGGCCAAAATGGCCAAATTACGTAATGATATCACTTCTTTTGTGCAGATGGATTTAGAGACATTATACGATGCATGTGAGAGATATAAGGATCTCTTGAGAAGGTGTCCACACCATGGTTTACCTTTGTAGCTCCAAGTCCAGACTTTCTATAATGGCGTAAACCCCTCAACGAGAAAACTAATTGATTCAGCCACCGGTGGAACCTTGAATAATAGAACTCCTGAGGCAGCCTACGAGTTTATTGAAGAGATGTCACTGAATAACTACTATCGCAAGCGTGTTACAAGGACCAAACCACAAAAATCGGCCGGAGTTTCCAACATAGATGCTGTAACCATGCTATCAACACAGGTAGAGATGATGAATAAAAAGCTTGATAGTTTGTGTTCTTCAGAAGCACATCCAATAATGCAGTGCGACATAAGTGGAACTGTGGCGAATCCTGAGTACCCACCCTACCAACCGGGCATAGAGAGCGAACAGATGAACTATATAGGTAACAATTTCAGATCTAATAATAACCCATATAGTAATAATTATAATCCAGGTTGGAGAAACAACCCAAATTTTTCATGGGGAGGGCAAGGAAATCAAGGAAATCAAAGACAACAACCTCCTCAAAATTTCCAAAATCAGCCCTATCCACAGGAAAAGAAGCCGAATCTTGAAGAGACGTTGAACAAATTCATATCATCCACAGAAGCCCGTCTCTAAAAAACTGAGGTAACACTCGACACCCAATAAACATTGATCAAAATGATCGAGAACCAAGTTGGAGGACTTACAAAGGCAATCGGGGAAATTACCCAGTCAGTCGGACAAATTGCAAAGCTATTATCCGAACGACCGCAAGGGCGCGTCTACCGAGTAATACTGAAATTAATCCAAAGGAGCAAATCCAAGCCATAACAGCTCAAGAAAGCGAAGAAGTAGACGAACCCAGTCCAACACAAGGAAACGAGGTAGAAAAAGGTAAAGTTGAGGTAACACAAGACAAGCCGAAACCGGTAATCTAGGAATACCAACCTCGCATACCATATCTCGAAGCGTTAACAAGAGACGATACAGAGGAATAGTTCGGTAAGTTTCTTAAACTTTTAAAGAAATTACATATTAACTTACCGCTACTTGAAGCTCTTTCCACGATGATGCCGATTCGAGGAAATTTTTAAAACATCTCTTGACGAATAAGCGCAAGTTAGACGAGGATCCACATGTGGAATTAAACGCAGGTGTGCTCAAAGAATGTTACGTAATAGACTACCACAAAAGCTAAAAGATCCAGGAGTTTTACAATTCCATGTTTAATTGGTAGACTAACTATTGATAATGCGTTAGCTGATTTAGGGGCAAGCATAAATGTCATGCCTTATAAATTGTTTAAACAATTAGGTCTAGGGAAACCCAAACAAACTAGGATGAGCATTCAATTAGCTGATAAAACTCATTAGAATTCCTAGGGTATTATCGAAGATGTTCTTGTAAAAATTGATGATTCATTTTCCCAAAGAGACTTTGTTGTCTTAGACATGGATGAGGATAATTCGATCCTCTAATTTTAGGAAGACCCTTTTTAGCAACTGCCAGGACTAAAATTGATGTTGATGCAATAGAACTCATACTTTGTGTAGGTAATGAGACAGTCACCATCAAGGCTCTCGACTCGGCTAGAACATCGAAAAATCAAGGTGAGAACATAAATTCTACTGATAACCATTCGGTTAACCCCTATTTTCAGGAAGCACCACCAAAGAATACAACTGAATTCAATCCTAAACTCCAAGCCAACAAGGAAGTAGTTCATGAAGATCGAAGGATTCAGTTCGATGATCTAGACGAGTGGAAAACACACTTCAAGTAAAAATTAGGGATACACGACGAAGAACTGGAACCACACAAGATAAAACCGAAGGAGCCCCCAAAAGAGCTAATAGGAACAACAAACCACTTCAAAATAGGGGACCAGGTACTGTTAGTTCAGGCAGATCCTCGAATATCTCCTCCGGACCCTAACACAAACAAAGAAATACCTTTTAGGGTAACCAGTGTTTTCCCACACGGAACAGTCGAGGTAAGTAATCCTATTTTTGATACTTTTACTATAAACACATCTCGACTTAATTTTTTTCAAAAAGACACAAATGATAGCATGAGGAAGGACTTCCAACTCCTCAAACCACCCTGACAATGCAAATGAGAGGAGAGTCTAGCTTAAGATTATAAACTAGCGCTTCTCGGGAAGCAACCCGAGCACTAACACAATTTATTTTTACATTTTGCTTTAAATTTATTTTTATTTTTCTTATTTTCTTTACACCTAGTTATAAAAAAACCAGAAGTGCAGATTTCTAAGTCACACGGCCTTGCACATGGCCGTGGCCGTGGCCGTGTGGACCCTAAGAATCCCCGTACTGACATAGCAGAGGCCATGCGAATCAGTTCCAACCACTTTTCGACGTCACGGATCCAACAACTACACTACGGGCACCGACAAAGAGGCACGGCCGTGCCCCATGACCGTGTGAAGCTACTGACTTTCCAACCACGGGCATAACACAGCCGTGCCTTAAAACCGTGCGAACATACTGACTTGTCGAACACAGGCCAGACACGAGTGTGGGGTAACCAACACACCTAGGAACACGGTCGTGCGAGTCGGTCATGTGAATCGATACACCCTCCATCCACGGGCATGGGAGAGCCTCAGATACAAAATTTTATTTAAACCCCACAGCCCTCCCCCTTCACCCCACCTTCTTCCATCTTCTTTTTCTTTCAAAAATCTCTCTCATTTCCTTAGAAACAAAGCCTCTATCACTCTTGAGCTACGCTAGAACCATGCTAAAGAAGTAGAAGGAATCAAGCACAATCTCCTTAAAGGAGACCGATCTACATAAGTTCATGCCGGCCGCTTCATTCTCACGACAAGCCAAGGATATTTGAGTCTATCTAGTTTTTAATTCGTTTTTCTCTTTTGCTTGAATTTCCTTATCTGTACTTCTCTTCTGCTTAAATTAGTTTATTTTATTTTAACTTCTTAGTGTCAAGATCTAAAGGCTACTAGGGAATCACGCCATAACCACCACCATATCCACAGCCTTAGAAATCACACCCAACAATAAGGACTCTATATTCCATTTTTCTTTTCCTTTAGTTTTCGTTTCATCTTTATTTTTCTCCACTTTAGCTTGCTTTTCTTTAATTATTGAATTAGTATAATTTTAATTATTATTAGTATATCCTGGCTAATCCTGCATGAGCTACCCAATTTCTTCATCTAGCGCAGGATCGTCATCCAAAACGACCCCTCCAACATATCGTTCATCTAGCTCAAGGATTTCATCCATGATTCAGGGAGTTTTACTTATCCCCATATCTTCTGATCTGAGCATTATATTTATATTATCTAACTTTGTACATTGAGGGCAATGTACATCTTAAGTGTGGGGGTGAATCTTAGATATTCCAATTTTTTTTCATTATTCTCAAATCCCTGAATTTAGTCTTGTTTGAAAGTAATTTCCTCATATTACTAATTAGGATGAAATTTCTGATGATTTGTGATTTTTATTGATATGTTTTAGATTAAGTCATTGATAATTGTGCATTGATGATTAAATTCTAAGAATACTAGAGAATCAAGCATAATAAGTCTATTTTTCCGAATTAAAAATTTTCTAGGTCGTCTACCTGAATTTAAATATTACCTTGAAATTTGATATTTACAAGGTTGATGTAAAAAATACCCATAATTTTTGTGAGTTTTTGAGCCTTATAGAGCATATATTCTTTTTCTTGCTCACTTTATTGATTATGCGTATGTCAACACTGATTTGTTATTCTAGAACTTGCATCGATTATACATGTCGAGACCACACTTTTGATTTGATATACAGAGATGATAAAGGCACCTAGGTTTTAACCCACTAACTCCATTAAAAGCCTACCTTCATAAATTAACCCCTAGTGAACCCCTTTTAATCCTAACAACCCTATTTATTGACTCACCCACTAATATTAACCCAAAACCCTTTGTAATTGTTATCACCATTCTTTCTAACTACCCCTATATTGAGATTTGATCTGATTAGTTGCCTAATTATGAATTTTAGTAATTTATCCTTTATTATGTATTTATTATGTACTTAAAAAAATGACGAAGTATATTCATTATTAGTTATGTGATTAAACGAACTTATACATTTATTTAAATTCCAAATATCGAAGAAGAAGCTCATATTATTAGTATTATTAGTTTTCAATTGATGTAATTATTATTATTAGTTCATTAGTTCTTAGTTAGGTAATTTGTCAATTCAATCTCGATTCTAACCTTTTAATTCAGCCTTTATCCACACCTTAACCCTAGCCCCATTACAACCCTAACAAAGACCTTTGGATTTGTGTTTCATCTCATATTTCAGTGGTGGAGATTTGATTTTCATGCAAGCCTATGGGATTAACTCTCCATGTTTGACTTTTGAGTGCCTAAATTTTGAACCTTAAACACTTTGAGTGATTTGAGTGAATCTTTAGTGAGGATGTCAATCCTTGACAATTTCGAATCAGAGGTAATTATTTAGATGAAGGGAAACACCTATGTTTTGTGCTACAAAATATAAGGCTTATAGTGTTTGAATTTTTAGGACACTTTGAGTTGAATTATCCATGTATAAATTATCCCTGAATTATGATAAGACACTATCAATGACTATTGTGAATTATAGGAAGTTCGTTTTAATTGTAAGTTGAGAATTTTGCTTGAGGACAAGCAAAAGTTTAAGTGTGGGGGTATTTGATAAACCGAAATAGTAACATATTTTAATCCCACATTTAGTATGCTTTTGGATAAATTATCCCTTGATTTATGTAAAAAGGTGCTCTTAATCCTTTCTTTTCATGTCTTATACTCAGGAAAGCACCCAAGAATAAAAAGAACGAGAAACGAGCTCAAAACGGACCAAAACGGGCCAAAGAGGAAATCAACACGGCCTGGACTTGGACCCACACGGCTGTGCCAAGTCAATCATCTAGAACACGGTCTAACCCCGACTCACACGGCCATGTCTTATTAAAGATTTCCGAACACGGCCTGGCCATGATTCACACGGGCGTGTGCCATGGCCGTGCCTCTGCCGTGGAGAAGAGCAATTTCATCCGGGAAAGGATACTTAGGGAGAAAGAAACGTATTTCAAAAGCCTATAAATACACCCTATGTATGACCTAAGAGGGGGAGCCCAAAGCCATCGTCTAGGGGCGTCGTGCTAGGCCAGAGAAGGCAGATTTGTGAGGATTCACTCAGGGATAGCCAGTTGATCCATCTCAAGAAGCCAGAATTATACTCAAGACGGAGGATCTCTCCTTCAATTCCTTCAGGGGGTTTTAGGGATTTCTTATGTTTTGTTTTATCTTTTCTCTTGAGATGTTTTCCTTTATTGTTATGAACTAAACCCTTCTCTGATACCCGAGAGATGAAACCTATGATGAATCTTGTTATTGTTTTCTGAATTATATGATAAATACTTAGTTTGTTCTTAATTATGTGAGCTTAATCCAAATTTAATATGCTTAGGTAGAGGAGAAATAGACCCTGCCTAAGAGTAGATCCAACATAATTAAACGGAGTTGATCGCACGCCTAGAGATAGGGTAACTAGATTTTGCCGTATTAGGGTGAAACCTAATATGGGAATCCATAGATCGATTTACTGCTATTCTAGGGGGTTATTATAAGAGAACGAGAGTTCCACTAATTAACCTAGGGTTAGACGTTATTCGCCTCGAGAGAGGGTTTAATATACGTTAGGGATTCTTACGGATCAAACTAAGTGAATAAATCGTATGGTTCAGTGTTAGATAACAAGTGAAGTCTAGGTGGATTCTTCCTAGGGTATCATCTAAATCAATTGAGTTTTTCCCAAGTTATTTTCCAAATTCATTCTTCTTTGTCTTAGAGTCTTTAGTTTAGTAGTTAATTAATTTAGATTGGATAAACAATCTCTCTTTATTTTTAGGCTAGATAATAAAAATAAAGTTAGTATTAGTACTTTTAGTTCCTTTGGGTTCGATAATCTGGTCTTGCCTAAGCTATACTACTGTTCGATAGGTGCACTTGCCTCAATCGTTGTCAGAGTTAGTTTTCAGGTTCGATCATTGTTTTTATAAATTTTAAAACTCTGATTCATAGTGATCACCTAGATTCTTTGTTTTTATAATTGTTCTTTTTGATTTCAAGAGATATGAATTGTGGAAGCATTCAAACTTTGTGGATTCACAATTAATCTCAATACAATCAGGCTATTTCATTTACTCTATCTTGTCGATTTAATTAGCATGGTTTCTATTTACATCGATTATATATTGTCTATGAAAATCATGAGGAACTAATCCTTCTATGGGGGATTAGGGAGTGGAGGTATGATCTATTAACTGTTTTATAGGGTTACTCCACAGGTCAGCTGTTTGGGAAAGGAAGAATGTGAAACAAACCCTAGGCTTGACAACCCCAGGAATTCATCAAGGTGGGAATTAACCCAAAATTGGTATGGCCCATCCGTGAACACCTTTACCCTAAGCCAGTTTGGACTGTGAGGTCGAAAGATAAATAGTTCTTTCTAACTCGTTATGTTAGTAGAAGATCAGAAGATCCTTCTAGGATAGCGACTAGTTGGTTGACAAGGAACACGAAACAACAGTTGATGGAGATTATCGAAGTGAGCCAATCACCCATAATTAAGATTTGATTTATTCTCCATTTTCTATCTCTAGAAGTCTATTTCTTTTATGTTACTTTGCCTTTATTATTATAAAAACCCTAACAATCTTTTCTTTATATTTTTGTACTATAACTAATTTAAAAGTATTAATTAGATATTTTAGTGTTTAGTTTAGAATTAATCCGGCACTTGCTTCCTGTAGGTACAATCCTTGGAGTACTCAACTACTTCGTTGTAAATCTATATTACAACTCGACCCATATACTTGTGGAAACTGTATTGTCTTTCTATATTTTATTGCAGTATTCACACTTTGGACGTTAGTACGTTCGGAGACGGTTACTCATCTTGTTGGTGACCACATTTAAAAATTTCAGTTTCACCATTAATCTTCATGGTTAATTAGTTATTTCCAGGTCAATACTGGATTTTGAAGTTGCGAAGAATGGTCAGCCTTACAAGATGGGTATCTCACGATCTTCCTCGAAATTGAGTATTACAAAATCTACTGGGATGATGAAGCTGTGCACTTTGACTAACACATCTTCCAATGCTTCTTTTGGATGTACGGAAGATTTGTTTGCCAATTGTAATGTGATTTGAGTGTTCTTGAGGTCCCCAAGCCCGAGTTTTTTATATATAGATAGAGGCATTAGATTTATACTAGCTCCTAAATCACATAAAGCTTTACTAAAATGAATATCCCTTAGCTCCTAAATCAAATAAAACTTCTCAGATCTTTTAGTTTTTGGGGAACCTGTCTAGATATGATCACACTATATGAGGCGTTTATGTTAACTTACTTTCATGTTTTAATTTTCCTACACCTGGGCATAATTTTTTTTAAGAATTTAGCATATTTAGGGTCTTTTTCGACTAAATCAATAAGAGGCAAGTTAACATTTAGTGTTTTAAATAAGTTCAAGAAACTTACAAATTCATCTTCATCCCACCTTTGTTTTTCCTCCAACCGTGAAGGGAATGGTATCCTTGTCATTGGAAGTTCTTCGATGGACTTATCTTTCGGCTCAGCTATCGGTTTGGCTATCTCCTTTGGTTCTGGTTCTTCCTCAGCTTGTTGGGGGTCTTTCCGAAGATCTTCAGCATTCTCTTTGGTTCTCTCGTGTGTCAAGGTCTCTAGGCTACTCAGTATTTTTTTTGAACGGAGCGCAATTGCTTTCACATGTTCTTTCCCTTCCTTAAAGGATTATCTTCAGTATTACTAGGAATTTTAGTGTAAATTTGTCTCTTAATGTCTCCCATCACACTCATCAATTGACTCATCTAATCTTCTATTTTAGTCAATGTTTTTGCGGAATTGGTGCACTCAGATTGCACCTGTTTCACGTCTATCCTTATTGATTGTATTTCCCAATCAATTCGATCCAAGCGTTGACCACATACAATATGGTCATTTTGGTTTGCCCTATCCTGAGGCTTCTGTAAATAAGGAGGTTGATAATTAGCATTTTTAATTTGGTTAAGATTATTACCTCCTCACTGGTTTTCGCCCCATCTCAGGTTTGGATGATCTCTCCATATGGGATTATAAGTATTTGAATAAAGATTTCCACCCCTATTCTTGGTGTAATTCACATCCTCAGTAGGATTATTGATGTAATGGAACATAGGTTTGTCTCCCCCGTATATAAATGACACACTAGATGAAGATTATATACAATTTAACCTATCCACTATCTGTTGGTATCTATCATCCTCTTGAACCGCTTTGACTGTGGATGGCTTCTGGCCGTATGTGTAGCGTTCAGTTGGGCACTAGTAGGAATTCATCACCGTATTCTCTATTAATTCATATGGATTATCATATGTCCTATTCATTAAGGCTCTTTCTGTGGCCCCATCCAATCCCGGTCGTGCGTATGCATCCAACCTATTATAGAACATTTGCAATCTTAACCACATGGGTAATCCATGGTATGGGCATCTCTAAATTAGCATTTCAAAATTCTCCTAGGCTTTGTGAAAACTTTCTCCTTCCAATTTTTTAAACATTGCAATCTCTCTCCTTAGTTGGATCTTTTGCTGATAGGGAAGAACTTCTGTATGAATTTTCCTACAAGTTCATCCCATGTCGTAATAAATGCTGGTGCTTGTGAATCTATCCAAGAGAAAGCTTTATCTATTAAGGAGAAGGGGAACAACCGGAAATAAATAGCATCATCTGTGACCCTGTTGTATTTAAATGTATTACAAAGTTGAAGGAACCATTTTAAATGTTGATTTGGGTCCTTCGTCATTGTGACTCTAAACTGAAAATTATTCTTGATCATCTGAATCATTGCTATTTTGATCTCAAAATTATTAGTCGTGATGGTTGGCCTTGTTTTACTTCCTTGAACCATCTCCAAACTTCGTAGCGCATAGTCCCTTAGGGTTCTTTTGTTGCGTCATATGTATATTAGTGGGTAACTATGGTGGTGGTAGTGGTGGTGGTGGTGGTGGTGGTAGATCTACCGAGTTATTATTGTTAAATTTGTCAAACAACGAATTATCTCATGGTGGTAAATTCCCTACAGTAGGTGGTTGGTTCTGCAACTGTTGTTGTTGCAGTTGCTATTGATGATTCCTATGAATAATTCTTTCTGCATCTGTGGCTGGGTCTATACGTGTTCCCCTACTACGAGTCATACACTAAACCCAAAAAAAGAAATAAAGAAGTTAGCAAACGTAAGAGAATAAATTGTATCTATAATTTAGGAATTTCCTAATTATTCTATTAACTACAAAAATTAAAATCAATCTATTGATGCTGCCTCCCCGACAACGGCGTCAACAACTTGATTGCCTCCTAACGAATGAATGTCTGAAGTATAAATCTTGCACAAAATATGTTAAATAGGTGGTGTCCAAAAGTATATGGGTCATGTTGTAATATAGTTACAACGAAGTAGGTAAGTACTCCGAGGATCGTACCCAAAGGAGGCGAGCACTAAATTAATTCTAACCTAAGAAAAAGTAATTCTAATTAGTACTTTAAATAAATTATATTACGACTAAACATAAAGAAAGAGTTTTTTAATAGCTAAAGAAATAAAATAATATAAATGGAAAAATGTAGGTAAATTTGCTATGGAAACTTAATCAGATCTGAGCATGGGCGACTAGCTCACCTCGATAATCATAACTAATTGTTGCTTCGGTTTCCCTGTTCAATCAACTAGTTGTTACCCTAGCAGGATCTCTCGATCTTCCACAAGAATAACGAGTTAGCAAGAACTACTTATCTCTCGACCTCACAGTCCAGATTGGTTAGTTGTTAAGGTGTTCACGGATAGACCATACCATTTTGGGTTAATTCCCACCTAAATGACTTCATAGGGTCGTCAAGCCTAGGGTTTAAATTCTTACTTTCCCAAACAATTTATCCACTTAAGAAAGCCCTGCACAACAATCAATTAATCATACCTCCACTCACTAATCCCCCACAAAAGGATTAGTTCCTCATGAATATTGAAAACATAATAAACTTGATGTAAAAGATGAACATTAATAAAAAAAATCAAAAGATTAAGGTTTAAGAGAAGCTTGAATTGTATTTAAATGAAGCATGAGATCCACAAAGAGTTGATCAAGTTCCAAAAATCAAATCTCCAAACAAATGCAAAAATGAAAGTAACTTAAAGTCTAAGAAAAGGGAAATACTAAAAACTGAAATTATGAGGAAAATTATACAATATAAAAAGCTGTCTCCAACAAGTGTTAAATGAGCCTATTTATATAGTTAGGGTTGCTGTCGTCCTCAACCCTAGGCCAGCTAATTCTCTCGTGTTTAGTATTTGAACGTGCAGACAAAAATGCCCATATCTCTTAAGTATTTCTCATACAAGATCGGTGTCACGACATCGAAGGTAGTATGCTCGTACTGAGGGGTGTGTCGCGACATCCCTTGGTAGTGTCGAGACACTGAAGGTAGTCTTGGAATTCTTGCTCTTTGCTCTCTATGTTGCGACACCAAACACCCCCTATTGCAACACAACGGCAAGTATTGAGTTGGTACTCCTTCTAATGGTCTCTTGCACACTCACAAAGTATTTTAGCTCACCTTTAGGCTTCATTCGACCCCTAAGGTCAATAAAAGATTCAAATTACACTTTTTATTAAATGTAAATGAAACTTAAGAAACTTAATTAAAACATAATAAAAATGCTTGAATCCAAGCTCCTCAAGCGCAAAAACTAGTTTAATCTACTACATTGAATTACGACAGATCAGACACACTGAGGGGAGAAAATCAAGGATTCCCTTGTTAAAAACAGCAAGGGAGGTTAGGGGCTAGAGGCTATAAAAGGAGGCTTCATTTTCATTCATGGCACACCATTGAGCACACAACATTCGACATTATTTTTCTACTAAGTGTTCTCACCTTTCTCATGGCTTGCTAAACACTTGAATCCATAAAATAAGACAACACTTGCTGAAATAATAGTAGCTAGGAAGGATGGCTTGAAGGCATTTACATGATTTATCATAAAGATAAGGAAAAGAGCCATCATGGGAAGCCACAAGGAGAGTTATAAATAACCTTCTACAGTTAACTGTTTCCTCTTCTTATTATGAAATGGTTGTGGATAACCCCCTCGACTACTCTTTCTTTCCTATCTATTTACTGTTAATTATTGTTTTATGTGTCGAAAGACAAGATTACATCTCATCTTTATGTTTTCACATGACTTAACTTTTTAATTCAGAATGAATATGGATCTTGATTTTAGTTTATTCGTTTTTGTTTTCTGAGTATTTTGTGCAAATGATTATTTTATTCATTTAGATTTAATTCATGATTATACTTGTAAATGTATGACCAACATTTGTAGGTTAATGAATTAACTGTTTAATCCGAGAAGATGTAATAGTTAGTTTACAAAAGACCTAAATGGTGCATATCATGTCGATATTAAAAGATGATTGTTGTATGCATAAACTGTGTAAATGCCTGAAAGGGTGATTTCTAGGTTAGTTTTGACATAAGCATATGCTGATTAACTTAGGATATAATAGTACTTCTGAAGAAGCTTATGAATTAATTAAGAATCGGTTTAATGAATTTTCATATTGCCACGATCATTTCATGATATTCTTTTTATAAATGCAAATAAACTCTTGTTAACTGAAATATTTATTTTAGTCTATTCATGTTTTGTTATATTAAATCTTGTGTTTATCTCCCCGTTGTGATTATTTTTTTGCAAGATGTGTTGTTTTGTTGGTATTTTACTTCTGATTACATTCCTTAACTTAAATTTTGACTCTCATCTACAATATTCTCTTTTATTTGTTTTCTTCCAAATGGATTATAGTTGACTTTACAAATAATTTACATAACAGCCATTGTGGAGACGATACTCTTTTCTTACTACTACTTATTACTTGTACAACCATGTATACTTGTACGTAATCACGCAACACACTCGTACCCGGATTCAACGATCGGGTCGAGTAAAGGTGTTACAGAAGGTTTGCAAGAAGTAAATTAGTTCATCGATTGTTAAACTTTCACGATCCATAGCCTCCTCTATAGTAGTAACTTCAATGGAGAATTTCTCTAGAAGAGATCTCGAAACCTTCCTAACCAGTTTAGTGTTGGAATAGTCTTCCCGCAGAGCAATTGCTTGGTTTGACAGATCATAGAGTTTTGAATAAAACTCACTTTGTAACACACCAAACCCGGCCTAGACGTTATGATCGAATCTTGAGGAATTACATAGACTCGTTTTAAACTCTAATTTTTTGAACTCGAAAACATGCGCTTTTCCAACATTAGTTTTGGTAAATCACTTTCTAGGTTTTAGAAAAATACTTGTTAAAACTATTTATTTCATTATAGAAAAACACTTAAGTGATTAATTTATTTTGCAGCGGAAATTTCTAAGCTATTAAATTTTTGAAAATCGTGACATGATTTATAAAAACCAATAATTTTGTAGTTTAAAAATAATATTTACTAAATCAACAAAGGCAAATCAAAAACAAAAACAAAGTCCCAGAATAGTTCATATGCCAAAAAGCCCAAAAAAGTCTAGAATAGTTTAAAACATAAAGTGTCTTATTATTAACAAAAAACTCAATCCGAGCTCCTGTGCGCCGCATGATCCTAGATTTGTTGATTACATGAGAAGTCAAAAAGAAAGGGTGAGCTAACAAGCTTAGTGTGTAACTTAGCCCATAAAAGCATAACATATAGCACAATTCACACAGAAGTCAGATACTGAACAGAATACACAACATGGCATATGATTGTAACATCCCGAAATTGGGCCTAGAAGAGTTGGGCCTATTGGGCCCCGAGCGTAGAAGCATCTTAGAATTTTTGAGAATATGAGAATGGTATAATTGCAAGTTGGACTTATTAGGTAAGTGAATTTAGAAGGTTACGGGGCTTCCATGAAGTCCTGGGATTAAACCTGAGCTTTAGGAAAAATTTTGGTTTTAGGTGAATGAAACCATGGGAGTTAGAAGGTAGGCTTTGAGAATAAAATGAGGAGAAAAATGACACAAAAGGAGTTTTGGTCTAGTGGCAAATGGCGCCACATAGGAGACAAGGGAATGACGCCACACAAGGAAGTAAGGGGTTCAAGGTTCAAGTCTTGGCGCTTGCATTTCATTTTGATTTATCTTTTTAAGTGAACTTAGACGTTGGCCATAGACTCATATTTAGTTGCGCATGATTTTAGACAAAAAAGAGCAAGGTAGCCTTGTAACATCCCGAATTAGGGTCTAGTCGGAATAGTGGTTTTGGGACCACAAATCCAACGAGGAAACTTTTTATTTTTTATTATATTTTTATGGTCTATAATTTTACGGAAAAATTTCGTAAAAATTTCGTTGGAAAAATTTTAACGTTTGGGCACTTAATTTAGTCAAAATGACTAAATTGTAAAAAGTGCAAAAGTTGAGTTCTATTTGTTAGAGGTGTTAAATTGCTATGTGTTTTTAAATTGGAAGTCCTTATGAGATAATTAACCCATTAATAAGTTAGTGGGAGATAATTGTTTGGTATTTTTGAAAATTGGTTGAAATAAAACGGGTATTTTAGTAATTTGGCATATAAAGCCAAAATAGCCTAATAAAAAAAAGAAAGAAAGAAAATATGTCATCTTCTTCCTTCTTTTATGTTGCTGCCGAAAATACCATGGAAGCCATGGTTGAGGTTTTGTCCAAGCTTTCCAAGCTCAATAGTAAGTTCGTTCTTGCCCCATTTTTATTGATTTTCGTATTTTTTATATCCTTGTACCATAATCTACCTATTTCTAACCATATTTTGAGATATAGTTAAAGTCAAAAATTTTACCCATGATGGATAATTGTGTATTTTGATGTTTGATGGTAGATTATGCATGTTTATGAGTAGAGGAACGATTTTTACTAAGTGGTTTTGTAATATCCGGGATTTATGGCTTGTGCATTATTGCGTAATTATGTGAAGTAGCATGCCTGTGTGTGTTGTAAATATGTTTTATGAATTTTTAGAACCTTAAGAGTGTAGGTGAATGCCTTAGAAAATATTAATTTTTAAGTATTGAAGGGGAATTGAACAAAAGAGGCCTTAAGAGAAATAGTAGGGGAAATTAGACACAAAAAGTGCCTTGGTAAAGTGGCATGAAGGCGCCACTTAAAGCTCTAGTAAGTGACGCCATATGTAGTGGGCCAGAGGCTAGGTTCGAGCTGCAAGGGAAGCAAATAAAAGAGTTTTATTTTGCAGCAAGGAGCAAGAGAGGTGGACGGCAATGGGGCACTAAGGGATGAGTTTAAGATGTGATTAAATTCCTTTGAAAATTTATTTAAAGCGAGAAGATAAATAAGGATTTATTTTAAATTATTTTGAATGTGCAAGGAAGAGGAAAAATAGGACAATAACAAGGTAAATCTAGTGTTTGAGTGGGTAGCCGAATTTATCAGCAGGGTATTCATCTTTTTCCTTGTTTTTCTTTTATCTTCTCATCTCTTTCTCTGGCCGAATTATCCTCCTCTTCTTTTCTCAAAGTTTTTCTTTTCTAGCCGATTTCTTCCTAGCATCAAAAGCCGAAACATCCCTTGTGCTAGCCGAATCTTTATCTATCACCATTGTCGAAATTACTCAACCTTTCTCTTCTTCTTTTCACAAATCTCAAAAGCCGAAAGCAAGTTCTTTCTAGCCATAGCCGAATTTCTCTATGGATTTAAGCAAGGGAGTAGTCGACTACAGCATTAAGGGTAAGATCAGATGCTATTCAATTTCTTTTCTTTTCTTTTAGCCGAAACTTAGGAACTAATCCCAATATCACTCTTTGGCTGAAACTATGAAGGATCTTTTCGGAATTTTGGGGTAGCCGACTTCTAGGGAGATCATTCGGATTTGATTCTTCAAGGTAAGTAAAGTGCAATATTAGGCCAAGGCCATGTATGGTGTCCATTAAGTATTGGAAATCGATCTAACACGAGCTTATAGGTATTTCGGCGGATACCAACCAAGGGACACTTTTCGGGATTTAGATCCACAAGGTAAGTGAATCGACATTCGGCTAAGGCCATATTTGGTGATTCGAGATCTATTTCTTATTTATTCAAAAGCCGAAATTAACTTAGGTTAAGTGAATTAGTAGTTGGCCGATTGCAAGAGGGAACATCATAAAGTTTCGGATTTGATTAGTAATCAAATCGGCAAAGAAGGAACTAAGGATCTAGAGGTTTAGATCGGGATTTTCGGGATTTCAAAGTGAATTCATTAAGTAAACCAGTGTGTACCCCACACTAACTCTTAATAGATTTATGGCATCAATTTAATATATGTGTTTATAATAATGTGAAAAGTGGGCAAAGGTACCATGTGATGGTACAAAGTACTCAGTAAGTAACCTTAACATTATGTTAATAAATGATATAAATAATATTATGATATGAATATTTGGAATATGGTACATATGTGAATATCGATAAGAATGTGGAATAAGGCATAAGGCATGATATTGCATATTACGTGTGACATGGGGCATATGGGTTATATGGAAAGGGGAAGTGATCCGTGGTTTATACCACAATATCTCGAATGTGGTGACTCATGTCACGAAATCGAATGTGGTGACTTATGTCACAAAATAATGTCTCGTGGCTATGCCACAAAATTTATAAGAGCGATGAGCAAGTCGTCTGCAGATGGATCCCTTCGATGATGTGTAGCGGATGGAAGGTCGACTTAGTAGTCCCCACGGTGTGATGGTTGGTACGGGTGATGTGTAGCGGATGGTTATCTAGGTATGGGTTCGGTTTGCATCATTATTTCTATCTCATTATATATACGTATGATATGATATGATATGCACGAATTGTTGGGGCTTAGTGTTGGTTATACACACCGAGTCTGCTTTGACTCACCCCATTGTGGGATATTTTTCAGTGACACTCAAGAACGGACCGGCCTGGCAGGAGCTTAGTGGTGGCCATGTTCAACTCGGACTTTATTTTAATTTTGGACTTTTTATTTCTAAGTATTTTGGATTTATTCGGGTTTTGTTTTAATGTAATAAGGCCATAGCTATAAACCGATTATGCATGCATTTTATTTATTTTATTATGATACATTTTTATCAATTTAAAGTTTAAGCAACTTTTCTTAAAAATAAATCTTTAAATGTTTTAACACCTAACACAAATGATTTTCAATTTAAATAGTAAACTCTAAAAACTCGACTTTTTCCTTTAACTTATGGTTTTGAAATATAACAATAAAGTCTTAATAAAGCCTAATCTTGAGAATAACGATGTTTTCAATTTGAACCCAATCCAAATTTTTCTCCTAAATCACCCAAAGTTTTCCAAAGAAACAAACAAGTTTTTAACCGCTTTACTCAAGGAACATACCAGATCCGGTCAAGGCTCGTGGGCCGGGTTTGGGGTGTTTCAGCTTGGTATCAGAGCCCAGTTTTAAACTCTCGGCCTTGGGTTTAACGCCCATACCATTTTCAAAATTGAGCACAAATAAGTTTTGTGAAAATTTTCGTGAAATGAGCGGGTTTTTCGGCATGGCACCTAAGTCTCCGACCCAAAGTTCACTGTAAGTACCCCTAACCGTTGTGTGAATTAATGTATGATTTGTATATGGGTATAACGGAACGTAGATTAGTATATTAAGTTATGGAACCCTAGGATTAGTTTACCCCAACACAAGAACTACATAAAATTTAAGGCCTAACTAAACAAACTCCGTGACTAAGTCGCGAGAGTTAGGGTGTGGCAACCATTGTGCGCATGTTCAGGATTGGATTCGGGAAGAGCACAGTATTTAAGCGATCCCTAGTGACTCACCTCCTCTTCACTCGAATCCTACAGTGCGTAGTAACGGTTCACCCTAACCAAGAGGACTCATTCACAAAGCTAAACTCAATAATTAAAACCCGAAAGGGACCTGCTACATTGTTTTATAAATCTTAGTTTTAAAAATTACCCAAATACCCCTAGTTTGTAATATTACTAAAATACCGTTGGTTTATGAAATTACCACACTACCCTCAATTTTTTTAAAAATATTCTTACTTTACAAAAATACCAAAAACCCCTATTTTGCAAAACATCAAGATACCCTGGTTTGGAAATTTACCAAAATACCCCTATAGGACAAATTACAAAAATACCCCTGGGATTAAAACGGACAAAAATGTACAAGTGATGAATGTGTGTAGTAGATACTACTGAATGAAGGTGCATCTTTCTCTAAACTTGGATAGAAGACTTGAAACAAAACTCTGAAATGATCGAAAGAACTACTACTAAACTTCCTTACATAAAACTTGTTCGTGGATAATTAGTGGAACAAAGACTAATGCATAAAACTTTCTAAAACAGATTAAATCGTGATCGTAAACATGAGTTCTAGGGGACGTGGTCGTAATATGCGAGGACGCGTGGTAGAGCGCGAATGGCCGACGAAACCCGTTAGGTCCGGTCAAGGTCCGAGAATGAGGTACCACCACCACCACCAATGCGGCATTGAGCATCGTGGATCGACGCGGGATGATGCGATGCTCGCGCAGCGATCTTTGCGGGTTCTTGAGACGGTGGCGGGAGCGGTGGAGGTGGGGAGCTCGGAAATCTATACCCGAGCAACTCCGAGCAAATAGAGCTGAAGTATTCCGTGGCATATCTGGTGTGGCACCCAGTACGGCTGAGTATTGGTTGGAAGCGACAGAGCAAATTATGGATGAGCCGGATCATCACTTGAAGAGAAGTCAAAGGGAATGGTGTCGCTACTTTGCGATGAGGCATATCGATGGTGGCTCACGATTCGGGATGGTGCTACACCGAGGATCTCACTTGGGAGTATGTTAAGGCGACATATCGGAAGAAGTATGTTAGAACTAGTTATCACGATGCTCGAGAGGAAGGCATTTAAGGGTGGTTCAAGGGAACAAGTCCGTAGCGAGTCGAGGTGAATTCTTAAGGTTGAGCCAGGTATGCTCGAGGTATCGTGGCTACGGAGCATGAACGATGTATCCAATTTAATGACGCCCGAGGATGACCTAAGGTTGTTGATAGCTCCATAGCGGGGCGGGGAGTTTGCGTGTTGGTGGAAAAGGCTAAGGTAGCCGAAGGGGTTAAGGAATCTGTAAGGCGCGAGAATACGGATAGGAACAGGCAAAGGAGAGGTTTTGGATCATCAAGGTCATCCGAGAATGCTCAAAAGAGAGAGACGGTGGATGGGCCGCGAGGTCGGCGAAGTTGCTACTGAGGAGAGGCGATGATCGTGCTTGTGATCGGTGTGGGAAGAGGCACCTAGGAGAGTGTTGGAAGAAGACAGGGGATGTTTCAAGTGTGGGTCCAAGGAACACATGATTAAGGATCATCCTATAAAGATAGACGGGGCCACCACCAACGAGTTAGAGTTTCAATCGCCGAAAGAGGTGGACCGCAGCCACCACGGGGTCGTGGTGGCTGCGGTCCGAATGGCAGAGGAAATGGTGCTGGAAGAGGACGGGGAACACCAGGCAGAGGTGTTGGTAACGCAGAGGCAAGACAACCGGTCTGCAGTGTATGCGATTCGTCGGAGGGAGGATGGAGACATTGCCCGGAGGTCATAACCGGTATGTTCCTTATAGCTGATAAGCCTTACTTTGCTTTAATTGATATTGGCTCGACCCACTCGTATGTTGCATGTAGAGTAGTTGAAACTCTGGGCATAGCTTCTGAACTGTCTAGTAGAGAGATGACTGTAGTAAGCCCGTTAGGTCAAACTATAGTGGTGAATAAGATATTTCGGAATGTACCTCTAGAGATTCAGGGAGTGATATTCCCTACCGACTTAATGGAATTACCCTTCAGAGAATTTGATCTCATTCTTGGCATGGATTGGCTAGTGGAACATCGGGCTAAGTTGGATTGCGCGGCTAAGCGAATGGAGTTAAGGACCCCGGAGGATGAGGAGATAATTATGATAGGAGAAAGAAGAAACTATTTGTCTAACGTAGTTTCCGCATTAAAGGCTGATAAGATGGTGCGAAAAGGGTGCAAGGCGTTTTTGACCTTCGTTAGTGCATTGGATGCAAAAGAAGAGGGAGTTAGTGGAGTTAGAATAGTAAGGGAATTTGTGGATGTTTTCCCAGAGGAGTTACCTGCAATACCCCCTGACAGGGAGGTGGAGTTCGGAATTGACTTGCTGCCTGGAACGGCGCCAGTATCTATAGCTCCGTATAGAATGGCACCAAAGGAATTGGTGGAGCTCAAAGCTCAAATTCAAGAGTTGCTTGATCATGGGTTCATTCGACCCAGTGTGTCTCCATGGGGAGCACCGGTCTTGTTTGTGAAGAAGAAGGACGGGACTATACGTATGTGCATAGATTACCGTCAGTTGAATAAGCTGACCATCAAGAACAAGTACCCGTTGCCAAGGATAGACGACTTGTTCGATTAGCTTAAGGGAGCCGCGGTGTTCTCGAAGATAGATCTACGGTCTGGATATCATCAGCTTAAGGTGAAGGAAGCGGATATCCATAAGACAGCTTTCCGGACAAGATACGGGCATTTTGAGTTCGTAGTAATGCCGTTTGGATTGACGAACGCCCCAGCCACGTTCATGGATATGATGAACCGGGTTTTTCAACCCTACTTGGATTGATTCGTCGTTGTGTTCATAGACGACATCCTAGTGTATTCTAAGTCGGTGGAGGAACATGACGAGCATCTCCGGATAGTGTTGCAAGTGTTAAGGGAGAAGAAGCTCACGCCAAATTCAGCAAGTGTGAATTTTGGTGAAGGAGGTTGCATTCTTAGGGCATGTGGTGTGCGAAGGGATAAGGGTGGATCCTAGGAAGATCGAGGCAGTGCTAGATTGGAAACCACCTAAGTCGGTGGCAGAGGTTCGCAGTTTCTTGGGATTGGTAGGCTACTACAGAAGGTTTGTAGAAGGGTTCTCATTAATAGCTGCACCTTTGACGAAGTTGTTAAGAAAGGAAGTACCTTTCGTATGGACAGATAGGCAACAGGAGTGTTTTGAGAAGCTTAAGAGGGTCTTGGCTGAAGCTCCATCTTGATTCACTGAGCGAGGAAGGATTTTGTGGTGTCTTGTGATGCTTCCCACACGGGGTTGGGATGTGTTTTAATGCAAGATGGGAAAGTAGTTGCTTATGCGTCTAGACAATTAAGGCCACATGAGGTTAACTATCTGACGCACGACTTGGAATTGGCGGCGGTGGTCTTTGCTCTTAAGGTATGGAGGCACTATTTATATGGAGAAAAGTCAGTGATTTACACAGACCACAAGAGCCTTAAGTATCTATTGACTCGAGAAAGAGCTAAAACTGAGAGACAAATGAAGGTGGGTGGAGTTATTGAAAGACTAAGATTTTTATATTGAATATCATTCGGGCAAGGCGAATGTGGTAGCAGAATTTGCATATAATAACAGCTATCAAGCCAGTATTCGGATGGCACCGTATGAAGCACTATATGGACGGAGGTGTCGCACTCCTACGTGTTGGACAGTAATTAGAGAACGTCAAGTTTTGGGTCCGAGATTGTGGCGTAATCCAAAGAAAAGGTTAAGTTAATTCGAGCACGATTAAAGAAGGCATCCGCGGCGCGTAAGTCGTATGCGGATCTTAAGTGAAAGGAAATAGAATTTGCTATGGGAGATCGAGTGTTTCTTAAGGTTTCGCCTTGGAAGAAGGTGATGAGATTTGGTTGCAAAGGGAAATTAAGTCCAAGGTTTATAGGACCTTATCGGGTATTGAAGCGAGTTGGTCTAGTGGCATACCAGTTAGAGTTGCCTTCGGAATTGCAGCAGATGCACGATGTATTCCACTTTTCTATGCTACGTCATTATCGATCGGATCCGTCTCATGTAGTACCAGTTGAGGAGGTGGAGCTAAGGCCAGATTTGTCCTACGAGGAAGAGCCGATTCAGATTTTGGAACGAGATGTGAAAGTGCTACGAAGGAAGTCAGTTCCTTTAGTCAAAGTGTTATGGCGCAATCATGGATTGGAAGAAGCTTCGTGGGAGCCGGAAGAAATAATGCGACATCAATACCCTCACTTATTTCAACCAGGTAATTTCGAGGACGAAATTATTTTAAGGGGGTAGAACTGTAATATCCGGGATCTATGGCTTGTGCATTATTGCGTAATTATGTGAAGTAGCATGCCTGTGTGTGTTGTAAATATGTTTTATGAATTTTTAGAACCTTAAGAGTGTAGGTGAATGCCTTAGAAAATATTAAATTTTAAGTATTGAAGGGGAATTGAACAAAAGAGGCCTTAAGAGAAATAGTAGGGGAAATTAGACACAAAAAGTGCCTTGGTAAAGTGGCATGAAGGCGCCACTTAAAGCTCTGGTAAGTGACGCCATATGTAGTGGGCAAAAGGCTAGGTTCGAGCTACAAGGGAAGCAAATAAAAGAGTTTTATTTTGCAGCAAGGAGCAAGAGAGGTGGACGGCAATGGGGCACTAAGGGATGAGTTTAAGATGTGATTAAATTCCTTTGAAAATTTCAAGCAAAGCGAAAGATAAATAAGGATTTATTTTAAATTATTTTGAATGTGCAAGGAAGAGGAAAAATAGGAGAATAACAAGGTAAATCTAGTGTTTAAGTGGGTAGCCAAATTTATCAAAGAGTATTCATCTTTTTCCTTGTTTTTCTTTTATTTTCTCATCTCTTTCTCTGGCCGAATTCTCTCCTCCTCTTCTTTTCTCAAAGTTTTTCTTTTCTAGCCGATTTCTTCCTAGCATCAAAAGCCGAAACATCCCTTGTGCTAGCCGAATCTTTATCTATCACCATTGTCGAAATTACTCAACCTTTCTCTTCTTCTTTCGCAAATCTCAAAAGCCGAAAGCAAGTTCTTTCTAGCCATAGCCGAATTTCTCTGTGGATTTAAGCAAGGGAGCAATCGACTCTGACATTAAGGGTAAGATCGATGATGCTATTCAATTTCCTTTCTTTTCTTTTAGCCGAAACTTAGGAACTAATCCCAATATCACTCTTTGGCCGAAACTATGAAGGATCTTTTCGAAATTTTGGGGTAGCCGACTTCTAGGGAGATCATTCGGGATTTGATTCTTCAAGGTAAGTAAAGTGCAATATTAGGCCGAAGGCCATGTATGGTGTCCATTAAGTATTGGAAATCAGATCTAACACGAGCTTATAGGTATTTCGACAAATACCAACCAAGGGACACTTTTCGGGATTTCGATCCACAAGGTAAGTGAATCTGACATTCGGCTAAGGCCATATTTGGTGATTCAGATCTATTTCTTATTTATTCAAAAGCCGAAATTAACCGGTTAAGTGAATTAGTAGTTGGCCGATTGCAAGAGGGAACATCATAAAGTTTCGGGATTTGATTAGTAATCAAATCGGCAGCAAGGAACTAAGGATCTAGAGGTTTAGATCGGGATTTTTGGGATTTCAGTGAATTCGTTAAGTAAACCAGGTGTGTACCCCACACTAACTCTTAATAGATTTATGGCATCAATTTAATATATGTGTTTATAATAATGTGAAAAGTGGGCAAAGGTACCATGTGATGGTACAAAGTACTCAGGTAAGTAACCTTAACATTATGTTAATAAATGATATGAATAATATTATGATATGAATATTTGGAATATGGTATGCAGATGTGAATATCGATAAGAATGTGGAATAAGGCATAAGGCATGATATTGCATATTACGTGTGACATGGGGCATATGGGTTATATGGAAAGGGGAAGTGATCCGTGGTTTATACCACAATATCTGAATGTGGTGACTCATGTCACGAAATCGAATGTGGTGACTTATGTCACAAAATAATGTCTGTGGCTATGCCACAAAATTTATAAGGGCGATGAGCAAGTCGTCTGCGTGATCGCCTTCCGATGATGTGTAGCGGATGGAGGGTCGACTTAGTAGTCCCCACGGTGTGATGGTTGGTACGGGTGATGTGTAGCGGATGGTTATCTAGGTATGGGTTTGGGTTTGCATCATTATTTCTATCTGTTATATATACGTATGATATGATATGATATGCCTGAATTGTTGGGGCTTAGTGTTGGTTATACACACTGAGTCTGTTTGACTCACCCCGTTGTGGGATATTTTTTAGGTGACACTCAGTAACGGACCGGGTCGGCAGGAGCTTAGTGGTGGCCATGTTCAACTCAGACTTTATTTTAATTTTGGCCTTTTTATTTCTAAGTATTTTGGATTTATTCGGGTTTTGTTTTAATGTAATAAGGCCATAGCTATAAAGTGATTATGCATGCATTTTATTTATTTTATTATGATACAATTTTTATCAATTTAAAGATTAAGCAACTTTTCTTAAAAATAAATCTTTAAATGTTTTAACACCTAACACAAATGATTTTCAATTTAAATAGTAAACTCTAAAAACTCGACTTTTTCCTTTAACTTATGATTTTGAAATATAACAATAAAGTCTTAATAAAGCCTAATCTTCGAGAATAACGATGTTTTCAATTTGAACCCAATCCAAAATTTTCTCCTAAATCACCCAAAGTTTTCCAAAGAAACAAACAAGTTTTTAACCGTTTTACTCAAGGAACATACCAGATCCGGTCAAGGCTCGTGGGCCGGGTTTGGGGTGTTTCAGGTTTTCTGTGAAAATTAGTAAAACGAGCTAATTGGTAAAAGTTGTTATTGTTCATAAGTATGTGTTATAGTAAGAATTTGAAGTTGCTATAGAAGGGGAAAATGTTCAGCATGTCATGAAACATAAGAATAAGGGCTGAAGTTTAATTTTCGAGTATTGGGGCAAAAGTGTAAATATGTAAAAGTTTAGGGGCAAAATTGTAATTTTGCAAAAGTTGAGTTAAGGACTGTTTTGAATAGTATATTAATTAAATAAGTGAAATGTGATGTTTTAGACCCCGAAAAACGAGATTTGGACCTAGAACGGGAGGAAAATTGGAAATCAGGAAAGTTGGTAAAATGGTCGTTTTGGTATCGAGGTAAGTTCATATGTTTAATAAGCATTTAATGATGCAAGTTTGAATGTTAAATTGAAATTTTAGTTATGAATACTTTAGTATTGATTTTCCAATATAATTATAATGTTCGATAATGACTCGACATTTAATGAGAATTGGTATAAGTTTACATGTAATACCAAATTAGGAAGATGGCTTTGTGTAATATCAAGAAAGTAATGAATAGAATAATTTGGGGAGGATAAGTTAAATTGATGATGTGATGAGATTGAGAATGTAATTATGTAAGTTTGTATGTAAATAATACATCGTTTTTATTTATGTTTTAATATTTTGTTATATTATATGAGATATGGTTGAATATGGAGTAATTATTTGATGTAAATTATGAATTGTGATTGATTATGGATGAATTGGTAAAATGATGAAAAGTGAGAATTCCCGGTTGAACCTTCGGAATAGAAAAGATACGAATGAGGTAGCTAGGTCACATGTGTGATACTAAGTGTAGGCCACTATGTGTACAAGATAGCTACGAGATGGTTTTAGGTCACGTGTGTAGTACTAAGTGCAGGCTACTACGTGTACCAGACGAATAGGTCGCATGTGTAGTACTAAGTGCAGGCTACTATGCGTACCCGATAGCTTCGATCACATGTGTGGTACTAAGTGCAGGCCACTATGTGTAAGTGATGGTTTTGGTCACATGTGTAGTACTAAGTGCAGGCTACTATGTGCACCAGATAGCCTCGGTTATAAGGGTGGTACTATGTGCAGGCCACCGTGTATCTGTTATTATTCCGATGAGTTCAACGTGAAATTGACTAAGTGAAAATACATGTGATCATGTAACGAATAAGTGTAATTGAATATGACTATGTGATGAATAAGTGCAGAGTGTGGAAATTTATGAAAAATGTGCTCGATATTTGATCGAACCTTTGGTAGGATGAAATGGAGCAAGTGAAATTATGAAAGAGTAAATTTAGCATCAAAATAGTTTTGGACAGCAGCAGTGATGTGAATTTGAAAAATCACCAAAAATAGTAGAAATTGAATTATAAGTTGGATGAGATATTTATTTAAAGCTTATTTAGTCTATTTTCATATAAAATAAAAAAAGAAAACAAATGATTTTTATATTTTGAGATATTTAAATTCTTGTGAGACTGATTCAGAATGATTACGTGATCCCCTGTTCTACCTTGGAAAAATCATTAGAAATTGTACAAAAATAATTATGGGATCTAAGTTATATGCTTGAAATCCTTAATGAGTATAGTTTCAAATTAAACAAATTATAACATCATTTGAATTCTGTACAAGGAGAAAATTGATTCGTAGTGAAAAGTGGTCAGAATAGTCAAACAGTGAAACAGGGGAAACTTTTAGTGAATAAACTGTACTAATTGACTAAACCAAAAATTCTGAAAATTTTATGGTATGAAGATATGTGAGTCTAGTTTTAGGGAAAATTAACGGTTTGAAATTCGGAGCTCTTTATCTCAAGAAATAAATAATTTAGTGACAGCTATACAAGTAGACAGATTAATGTGAACATGAGTAATAAGGTATAAGCATGTGATTTAATGATTGTATCAATTTGAGAATTTGTTGTGAGGATTTGTCATGTTGAGGCTTTGGTAAGGATACAAATGAGTAAGTTGGGAAAGTAAGAACTTAGCATTATTTATGAAAGTTATGACAGCTTAGTAGTAAGCTAAATTCATTGCTAATATTTATTATTTTTACATGTGAACTTACTAAGCTTTATAAGCTTACCCCCTTTTCTTTCCCATGTTACAGAGTCCTATTAAACAAACTCGGGTTGGAGGTCGTTGGTGATCGCTTCACACTATCAAGCTATCTATGGGTATCTTTATTTATAAATGATTTAAGTTATGGCATGTATAGGAGCTTGACTAAGTCATTTTGTATATGTGTTAATTAATTTGACCAAATGTATTGTTAAGTATGGTAATGCCTCGTACTCGGTTCCAGCATAGGATACGGGTAAGGGGTGTTACAAGACTAGTGGTGTGGCGTCACAAGGGTAGCAGAGAGGGAGAGTGTTCGAATCCCTCAAGCAGCATGTGGGGAGTTTTTATTTTGTGCTAAGCAGGTGGAAGAAGTAGAGTTCAGCTAGAACTCTACATGGTAGATGGAGAAGTGGTCAAACGTTTTTGAATGTGTGGAGGAGAGTGAATAGTGGAGCAAATGGGGGAGAGAATCGTGGGATTCAATTGGAAGGAAGTGTTGGCCGAGTGTGGGGGTCTCTAAGGGGGGAATTTCAGCCAAAGTGGTAACTTGAAGGTGCATATTCGGCCTTGAGAGGGGAGGTGCCGATTTTTCAAGTTCTCTTGGGTGTAAATTTCATCTTTTTGGGTTTGGAAGATAGCATATCGGGTCTTTCATTTTCATTTTCTTTTCTTTTGCCGAAAACTCAACCTCTCTTCTCCTATTCTTCTCTGCTTTCAAATATTTTCTCCTTATTGGTTGGTAGCCTAAGCAAGTGTAGGCCGAAAACTCTTTTGCTCATCTTTCCTTGTCCATCTATTTTTCTTCTTGCTTTTTCACTTCATCTCCCTCCCTTGTTTTCTCCATAGCCGAATCTTTTCTCTACTCTCATATTCTCTCTTTCTGTCCATTTCTTTTTGTGCCTTTCGATTTTCTTTTTGCTACTCTTTCTTCTCCTTAAGCCGAATCTTCCCTTTCTTCTCCAAGTTGAAACTATTTCTTCTATCCCTTGCTATCAGCCGAAACATCTCCCACTCATTCATCCATTTGTGACATCAGTCCCTACTTTAATCTCTTTCCCCTTAGCCGAATAGTTACAAGGCCGAACCTGAATACTCCTTCCCACCTTGAGTATTACCTGTTCTTTCTTTCGTGTGGAAGCCGAAACTCAGAGCAATTGCCGAATCGGTGGCACTTTGGTAAGTATTTCTTTGGCCGAATGTAGGTAAGCGAGTTTTATTATTCGGTTGTTTCTTACTCAGGCCGAATGGGTGTTTGAGTTCTTTTAGGGCCAAGAGTAAGGGGTATTAACATATCTTTTTGTTCCAAACACTACTAGGGTCTCAACGTGCCTAACCAAACAGCCGATTAAACATCTTCTTTTGCAGTGGATCGCTTGGCTACTGGTAGGTGGTGCAGTTAAGTTGTTGATGTCGATCTATTGAATACGCCCTATTTTGGTTAAGACTAACGGGTTAGAATATATTGATGTTAGGTGCGTAATCTCGAGAGTTCTTCATGGAGACAGGAAATAGCCAGTCTGAGGGGGGAATAAGAAGTGGGCCTAATGGAAGTGGACTTGTGACCTCCTCTCCCAAGTTCAAGCGACGTAGAGTGTCAGCGGTGCGAGACTTCCCGCCTGGATGCGGAAGGGCGTCATCATCTGATTTAGATAGACAAATCGCAGTTGCTCGCGCTAGTGAAGGTGACGACGACAATGAGTGTGTTGTACTCTACGTGATCAGGTGTGTAATCTCACACCCTTTCTAAAGCACGTTTGCAATGTTCTAAGATTCGATCAAAAGCCGAAAAGCTGACAACTGTGACCACTCGAGCATACGAGCGCTCGTAGTGGTAAATCGAGATATGAATCATGACGTTAAGTCGTGAGGGTGTCACAAGCACTCTCGCGATACTGAGGCTGTAACAGGCTTAACCGACCCGAAGCGGGCCAAATGGGCCCAATGGGCTATCCGGTCCATTTGGGCCAAACTGTTAGAAAACTATCACATGATAAGTCCAAAGGTGAGATCTGCAAATCCGAAACCGAAACCAAGTGTTTTGGGCCACACGAGCGTGTGGGCCCGTTTGGGCCTAAAATCCATTTTAGGCCCAATAGCTCCATAGAGACCCAGAAAGGGTCTCATGTCGTTCGAGGCGACAGTAGGCCTTCGAAAAGGCCGTTAGTTGGTAAAATTACTGAAATACCCTTAATGGGTAAAATTACTAAGATACCCTCATTGGGTAAAATTACTGTTATACCCTTAGGGGCAAATTTGGTATGATTGCGTATAACTTGATTAATGGCCATGTGATCACTGTAAATCAGAGTTTTAAAATTTATAAAAGAATGATCGAACCTGGAAACTAACTCTGACAACGATTAAAGGCAAGTGCACCTATCGAACAGTAGTATAGTTTAGGCAAGACCGGATTGTCGAACCCAAAGGAACTAAAAGTACTAATACTAACTTTCTTTTTATTATTTAGCCTAAAATAAGTGAAGTTGTTTATTAAACTAAATTAATTAACTACTAAGCTAAAGACTCTAAGACAAAGAAGAATGAATTTGGAAAATAACTTGGGAAAAACTCAGTTGATTTAGACGATACCTAGGAAGAATCCACCTAGACTTCACTTGTTATCTAACACCTGAACCATACGATTTATTCACTTAGTTTGATCCGTAAGACTCCCTAACGTATATTAAACCCTCTCTCGAGGCGAATAATGTCTAACCCTAGGTTAATTAGTGGAACTCTCGTTCTCTTATAATAACCTCCTAGAATAGCGATGAAATCGATCTGTGGATTCCCATATTAGGTTTCACCCTAATCCGGCAAAAATCTCGTCACCCTATCTCTAGGCGTGCGATCAACTCTGCTAATTATGTTGGATCTACTCTTAGGCGGGGTCTATTCCTCCTCCACCTAAGCACATTAGATTTGGATTAAGTTCACACAATTAAGAACAAACTAAGTTATTATCATATAATTCAAAAATCAAATAACAAGATTCATCATAGGTTTCATCTCTCTTCTGTATCCAAGGGTTTAGTTCATAACAATAAAGGAAAACATCTCAAGAGAAAAGATAAAACAAAACATAAGAAATCCCTAAAACCCCTGAAGGAATTGAAGAGGAGATCCTCCGTCTTGAGTAGAATTTCGGCTTCTTGAGATGGATCAACTGGCTATCCCTGAGTGAATCCCCACAAATCTGCCTTCTCTGGCCTAGCACGACGCCCCTAGACGATGGCTTTGAGATGTGTTACTTGGCCTCCAAGTATCTTGATTTGAGTGTAATCCTAATTGGGGGTTTAATTAGACTTTGGAGTGTGTTTCTTTGCCTCCAAGAATCCAAATCTGAGTAAAACTCCTCTTGGCCGCGGTAGGGGCACGGCCATGGCACACGCCCGTGTGAATCGTTGTCAGGCCGTGTTGTAACACCCCAAACCCGGACAAGACACCACGTCCGAATCTGGTATGCTACGGGGAAAATGCTTTTGAGAGATCAAATTTTCCGTTTAAAAGCTGAGTGGAAACACAGTGTGTTTGAAACAAATTTGAGTAGTCTTGTTAAAAAAATGGTTGATGTATTTGAAACCCGAAGATTTTGAAAACTTAGCCAGAATGTGTAGTTAACACGGGTTATTACCATTTAAAACCCCATTAGTTTCTCATTGATACATAAAACACTTTAGAACTTAGGAGACTACAAGTTTGATTTGGAAACCTTTTTAGTATTTGTTTATCGTGAACTTAGTGCGATACCCGATGGTATAGTTTAAAAACACGTTATGCGTTATAATTTGAAACATTGTCTTTCCAAACTTTTAGTAAAACTTATTCCGAGTTACTTTGTTAAGGCATATAAAAACCAACTTAAAACATAGACAACATAAAACATAACTTAAAAAGGCCTTTTACAATCCGAAATAAAACCCAATTTAAAGTAATAAACTAAAGTACCCAAATAGTAGAGTCCGAGTAAGAACTTTATTCAAAGATGGCATAAGCACCTCGAGTCCATCCCGCCCCAAGTCCGCATCTACGAGTCACCCAAAAAAAATCAAAGGAGAGGGTGAGTCGAGTGACTCGGTGTGCAAATCCCGCCCCGAAGAAACAACATGCTAACACACATCATACATAGCAACATAATTAATGCAACCCGATCCTAACCATCCATATCGCCTTTTCTACCCCGTGGTACCAAACCACCGGTGGTGCCAAACCACTTTGGTGACATATAGTCACAATGTGTTACCAAAACACCGTGTCCCAAAGACACAATATCCATCATTGTGGTACCAAACCACTTTGGTGTCCCAAAGACACGATGTGCTACCAAAGCACCGTGACCGTAGTCACAAATCCGATGATGATGGGGCCAACCCATCGTGTGTGATACCAAATCACTAGCAGACGATCCCATATCTCAAGTGGGGCCAACCCACGGTGGTCAAACCACGAGGACAAGTCGCAATGAGGTGCCAAACCTCTGTGTCCCAAAGACACAAGCAGTGCTACCAAAGCACCGTGACCGTAGTCACAAATCGGTGATGGGGCCAACCCATCGTGTGTTACCAAAACACCGCGTCAATCCCAGATAATCATTTGTGGGGCCAACCCACCGTGGTACTAAGCCACTGGGACGAGACGCCGAGGTACCAAACCTCTGGAGGTGCCAAACCTCTGGTGACCCAAAGTCACAAAGTGTGCTACCAAAGCACCGGTGCTCGTCGGCACAATATACCACCGCTCCTCCTCTCGTATCACCCACACATATCATACTCATGGGATTATGCATCTCATACAAGCCATGCATATCATGCCCACATATCAAGCATTACAACACATAACATGCATAATATAAATCATGGTATCATGTATTATCATTAATACTCATCATAGAAACGGACTTACCCGAATCGTACACATACCCCTTTTTGGGTATCCAATCATCCTTCTCACTGTTTCAATCTTATTAAGCAATCAAGTTTATTAACAACGTTACTAAGTAGAGAGTGTGTTAGTTACACACCTGGTATACTCGAGTTTAACAATCCTGACAAAAGTGCTCTAAGTCCCTTCGGTTACTAGCTCATACAACAATTGGCCAACATAGGATTAGGCACTAAGACCATTCGGCCAAAGACACTCAACCAAAGGGGTTAATATCGGATCATCACCTTCACTTGGTTTGATTCCCTACCAAACCCGAACCACAGTGGTTCTTCTACCCACAATCGGTCACACCTTCACAAGAGAACGGTTAATCATTTACAACTCCTGATTAAACGAAATTAAAAGAATGAACTAACAACATGCAGAACATGCCATGACAAAAAGAAATAGCCCCCTAACCCGGGATATTACAGTTCTACCCCCCTTAAAAATAATTTCGACCTCGAAATTACCTGATCAAAAGAGTTGCGGGTATTGCTGTCTCATCGCATCCTCGGGTTCCCATGTCGCTTCTTCTATACCATGATTCCGCCAAAGTACCTTAACCAAAGGCACAGACTTCCTACGCAGAACCTTCACATCCCGATCAAGAATCGCACGGGTTCCTCTTCCACCGTCAAATCGGATTCACCTCGATTTCCTCCATCGCTACCACATGCGACGGATCCGAACGATACCTCCGAAGCATCGAAACGTGAAAGACGTCATGAATCTGGCTAAGCTCTGCTGGCAACTCAAGCTGATACGCCACTGGCCCAACTCGCCTCAATACCTTATACGGCCCAATGAACCTCGGACTAAGCTTGCCCTTCTTCCCGAACCTCAGCACCTTCTTCCAAGGTGAAACCTTTAGGAAAACTCGATCTCCCACAAAGAAACTCTATATCTCTTCGCTTAAGATCGGCATAAGACTTTTGCGGTCCGAAGCTTCCTTCAATCGAGTCTGAATCACTTTGACCTTGTCCTCGCCTCGCCTACCAACTCGGGTCCCAACAATTGACGTTCACCCAACTCCGTCCAACATGTAGGTGAGCGACACTTCCTACCATATAACGCCTCATACGGTGCCATCTTGATGCTCGCTTGGTAATCGTTGTTGTAGGCAAACTCAGCTAATGGTAGAAACTCCTCCCAATTACCTCTCAAATCCAAGACACAACCTCTCAAAGATATCCTCTAAGATCTGAATAACCCTTTCGATTGTCCGTCGATCATGGTGAAAAGCCGCTTTGAAATCCAAACGAGTACCCAGAGCTCGATGCGGTGCTTTCCGGAACCTTGACGTAAATGATCCCTATCCGAGATTATCGAAATCCGCACACCGTGCAACCTCACGATCTCCGAAACATACGGCCGCTTAGCTTCAAGTGAGTAGTCAACCCTCACCGGAATAAAGTGAGCCGATTTAGTCGAGACGATCCACCACTACCCAAATCGAATCCTTCACCGCTGGCGTAAGCGGTAACCCACCGACAAAATCCATGGTTATCCTCCCCACTTCCATCGCGGAATTTTCACAGTGAAGCAAACCCGACTTGAAGAATCGATGTTCACTTTTGACTGCTGACAAGTCAGACATTTCCCAACAAACTCTGTCACCTCTTTCTTCAAACCAGGCCACCAAAACTGCTCTCTAAGATCCTTATACATTTTGCTACCTCCAGGATGCATAGCATGAGGACTGCTATGTGCGTCCTGAAGAATCTTCTGCCTCAGCTCAACATCTTTGGGCATACAAGCCTTACCTTGAAAACACAGAACCTCGTCACTAGACAAACTGTAACCCTCCAAACCACCATCTAACACTTGCAACCTTCACGCTTTCTCGTAACCTCATCCAACAACTGCTTTCTCTCGATCACTCAACCCAAGTAGGCTTAACTCAGTAGCTCTGCGAAATACTCCGTCGCCATACAAACTCAAATGGGCAAACAAAGCTCTTAAGTCCGAAACAACCTTACGGCTCAACGCGCGTGCGCTACCACGTTAGCCTTACCCTGATGATACTCAATCGAAAGGTCATAATCTTTCAAAGCAATTCGACCCATCTACGCTGCCTCAAATTCAAGTCCTTCTGAGTCAGTAGATACTTGAGACTCTTATGATCCGTGTAGACTATCGATCTCTCTCCATACAAGTAGTGCCTCCAAATCTTTAAGGCGAACACTACAGCCGCTAGCTCCAAATCGTATGCGTCGGATAGTTGACCTCGTGTGGCCTCAAATGCCGGAAGCGTAAGCCACCACCTTACCTTCCCCATCATCAACACACAACCCAAGCCCGTATGTGATGCATCGCAGTAAACTGTGTATTCCTTACCAGCCTCAGGTTGAATCAGAACCGGAGCCTCAGTCAAAATCTTCTTTAACTTATCGAAGCTTTCCTGTTGTTTCTCAGTCCATACAAACGGAACCTCTTTCCTTAACAACTTGGTCATCGGGCGCTGCTATTAACGAGAACCCTCAACAAACCTTCTGAGTATCCGGCCAAACCTGAAAACTCGAATCTCACCCACCGACCTAGGTGGCTTCCAATCCAAGATCGCCTCAATCTTACGAGGATCTACACGAATCCCCTCGTCACCGACACTACATGACCCAAGAACGTCACTTCTCTGCCGTAACTCGCACTTACCGAACTTAGCATAGAGTTGCTTTTCCCTCAAAATCTGCAGCACCACCCTCAAATGCGCATCATGCTCTTCCTCTCGTCCCTTGAGTATACTAAGATGTCGCTCTATGAAAACCACCACGAATCGATCTAGATCTTCTTTGAAACACCACATTCATCATATCCATAAACGCCGCCGGTCGTTGGTCAACCCGACGGCATTACGTAAATTCGTAGTGCCCATACCGAGTCCAAACGCCGCTTTTTATGGATATCCGCCTCCTTAACCTTTAATCGGTGATACCTGCACCTCAAGTCGATCTTGAAAATACCGCAGACCTTCAAATGATCAAACAAGTCATCTATCCGTGGCAACGGATACTTGTTTTTAATCGTCGACTTGTTCAATCAAGCGGTAGTCTATGCACATCCGCATCGAGCCATCTTTCTTCTTGACAAAGAGTACCGGGCGCGCCGCCCGGCGAAACACTTGGCCCGATGAAACCTCTATCCAATAACTCCTGGATCTCGAGCCTTAAGCTCCACCAACTCCTTCGGCGCCATCCTATACGGAGCAATAGACACCGGGCGCAATCCCTGCAATGATCAATCCCGAACTCTACCTCACGATCGCGGCAAACCCTAAGCTCCTCAGAAACACATCGCAAATTCCTTAACAATGCACGAACCTTCTCAACAAAGAAACTCTCTAGCCTCCAAGGCATACACATGAACTACATACGCTTCGCAACCCTTCCTCGACCATCTTCTCCGCTTTCAGCGGATACCACATTTGATAAGTAATCCCTCCGATTACCTATCATAGCCACCTCATCACCATCAACCGTCTTAAGAACCATGCGCTTGGCGGCGCAATCAACCTCGCCTGTACTTAACCACCAATCCATCCTAAGAATCGGTCGAACTCCCCAAACGGCGGTTCCATCGATCGTGACAAATACTACCCTTGGAGTTCTAGAGGTACATCTCTAAACAACTTATCTACTACTACAGAGTGACCTAACGGACTAATCACGATCATCCGCCTAGAAGATATCTCGAGTCTAAGTCCATTGCCTCGACTATACTACTAGCAACATAAGAGTGCGTAGAACCCACATCAATTAAAGCAAAGATAAGGGGTACCAAAATCAAGAACGTCACCGGCGATGACGTCCGGTGCGTCGCTCTCCTCTCGGCGCCTCGCGAAGATATACCAATCCAGTCGCCTAGCATCAAAACCACTCGCACCTCGCCTGTGCTCCACGGCCCCGACTGAACCATTACCACCTCTACCATTACCACGGCCCCTCTGCGGTGGCGGTCCATTACCTCTCGAATCCGATTACGGCTCGACGCTCCGACCGAATCCTCGCCATCCTACGCGGACAATCCCTAATGCGATGATCCGTAGAGAACCACATTCGAAGCAACCTTTTCCACGATCCGGCAACCACCCCAGCTGAGATTTCCCACATCGACATCGCGCGCGGTCCCCGCGCTAGCAAAGCAACAACCCTAGCAGATCGATTCGCTCACTCGGTCTAGCCCTCTTCTCGCAGTTACAGCACGGACCGTAAGACCCAAGCTCCTCTTAAGCCTACTCCTGTCCATGCTCGTCTTACCGATTCTTTGACACCCTCGGCTACCTTAGCCTTCTCAACTAAGACAAAGAACTCGGCCTCCTGGCGAGGAGCAATCAAGAACCTCAACTCGTCTCGCAGACCATCCTCGAAAACGAACACACCTCTCATGCTCAAGGTGGCTACAATGCCCCCGGCATACCTACTCACCAGAACTCACCTCGACTTACGACGAATGACTTACTCCCCTGACAAGCCTCGAAATGCCTTTCTTTGGGAGTCGATATAACTAGCCCCGATGTATTTCTTTTGATATGCGGCTCTGAAGTAATCCCATGTCAAATCCTCTGCGCCACACTATCCCGAACCGTGAGCCACCACCGATATGACTCATCCCGAGAAGCGATACGATACCCTTCGGCTTCTCTTGGTGTCAAGTCCAGATCATCCATGATCCGCTCGGTTGCCTCCACCAATATTCAAGCAGTGCTAGGAGCAACCCGAGACACACTCGGAAGAATTCGGCCCCATTGGCCCGAAGTCGCTCAGAACGAATTTCTAACTCCCGCACCACCACCCGCCCCACTACCCTTTCCAACACTCGCAAAGATCGCTCAGTGACACTGCGTCGTCCCGGTCGATCTTGGAACTCACCACCTCACGGTGGTGGCGGAACCGGTATCTCATTTTCTCAACCCCGCCGGATCCTACGCTCGAAAAGCGATCATTCTACCCCTACCTCTACCACGAGTATTACGGCCACGTCCGCCTCGAGTGCTCATGTCAAATCTTTCTACGTATCTCGTTAAGGAATTTTATGCATCAATATTTATTCCACTTGTTTAAAAGCAAGTCTTATGAACATTAAAGAGGATTTGTTCTCGAGTTCACGTAATCCTATCGGTCTCAATCTCTAAAGTAGCATACTCTCGCTAATCATCAAATCACAAGTAATAGTACGGTACTTACAGGCGAATCAGTGCCGGAGACTCGGTGCCATGCCTTTCAAACCATACTTTCAAAACAAACACTTAAATGACTTTGAAAACCTTTTTGGGCCTCGGCCCACAAAATGAGCCTTTGAACTTGGCTCGATACCACAAATGTAACACCCCAAACCCGGACAAGACACCACGTCCGAATCGGTATGCTACGGGGAAAATGCTTTTGAGAGATCGATTTTCCGTTTAAAAGTCGAGTGGAAACACGGTGTGTTTGAAACAAATTTGAGTAGTCTTGTTAAAAAAAGCGGTTGATGTATTTGAAACCCAAGATTTTGAAAACTTAGCGTAATGTGTAGTTAACACGGGTTATTACCATTTAAAACCCCATTAGTTTCTCATTGATACATAAAACACTTTAGAACTTAGGAGACTACAAGTTTGATTTGGAAACCTTTTTAGTATTTGTTTATCGTGAACTTAGTGCGATACCCGATGGTATAGTTTAAAAACACGTTATGTTATAATTTGAAACATTGTCTTTCCAGACTTTTAGTAAAACTTATTCCGAGTTACTTTGTTAAGGCATATAAAAACCAACTTAAAACATAGACAACATAAAACATAACTTAAAAAGGCCTTTTACAATCCGAAATAAAACCCAATTTAAAGTAATAAACTAAAGTACCCAAATAGTAGAGTCCGAGTAAGAACTTTATTCAAGATGGCATAAGCACCTCGAGTCCATCCAGGCCCCAAGTCCGCATCTACGAGTCACCCAAAAAAATCAAAGGAGAGGGTGAGTCGAGTGACTCGATGTGCAAATCCCGCTCCCGAAGAAACAACATGCTAACACACATCATACATAGCAACATAATTAATGCAACCCGATCCTAACCATCCATATCGCCTTTTCTACCCCGTGTGTGTACCAAACCACTGGTGGTGCCAAACCACCGGTGACATATAGTCACAATGTGTTACCAAAACACCGGTGTCCCAAAGACACAATATCCATCATTGTGGTACCAAACCCACTGGTGTCCCAAAGACACGATGTGCTACCAAAGCACCGTGACCGTAGTCACAAATCCGATGATGATGGGGCCAACCCATCGTGTGATACCAAATCACTAGCGAGGCGATCCCATATCTCAAGTGGGGCCAACCCACGGTGGTCAAACCACGGGGACAAGTCGCAATGAGGTGCCAAACCTCGGTGTCCCAAAGACACGAGTGTGCTACCAAAGCACCGGTGACCGTAGTCACAAATGCCGTGATGGGGCCAACCCATCGTGTGTTACCAAAACACCGCGTCAATCCCAGTATAATCATTTGTGGGGCCAACCCACCGTGGTACTAAGCCACCGGGACGAGACGAGGTACCAAACCTCTGGAGGTGCTAAACCTCTGTGACCCAAAGTCACAAAGTGTGCTACCAAAGCACCGGTGCTCACAAAGCACAATATACCACCGCTTCCTCCTCTCTCGTATCACCCACACATATCATACTCATGGGATTATGCATCTCATACAAGCCATGCATATCATGCCCACATATCAAGCATTACAACACATAACATGCATAATATAAATCATGGTATCATGTATTATCATTAATACTCATCATAGAAAGACTTACCCGAATCGTACACATACCCCTTTTGGGTATCCAATCATCCTTCTCAATCGCTTTCAATCTTATTAAGCAATCAAGTTTATTAACAACGTTACTAAGTAGAGAGTGTGTTAGTTACACACCGTATACTCGAGTTTAACAATCCCGACAAAAGCGCTCTAAGTCCCTTCGGTTACTAGCTCCTACAACAATTGGCCAACATAGGATTAGGCACTAAGACCATTCGGCCAAAGACACTCAACCAAAGGGGTTAATATCGGATCATCACCTTCACTTGGTTTGATTCCCTACCAAACCCGAACCACAGTGGTTCTTCTACCCACAATCGGTCACACCTTCACAAGAGAACGGTTAATCATTTACAACTCCTGATTAAACGAAATTAAAAGAATGAACTAACAACATGCAGAACATGCCATGACAAAAAGAAATAGCCCCCTAACCCGGGATATTACACGTGTGGACTTCGTTGATGAGGCACGGCCGTGTAAATAGTGGTCCAAGCTGTGCTCGAGATCTTTTAAGGAGGCACGGCCGTGTGATCGTTGGTCCAGTCCGTGTCGATTTCATACTTTGGCGCATTTGTCCCGTTTTAAGCCCGTTTTGCGTTCTTTTCATCCCCTGGTGCTTTCCTGAGTATATAACATGAAAAGAAAGGATTAAGAGCACCAAATTACATAAAATAAGGGATAATTCATCCAAAAGCATACTAAATGTGGGCCTAAAATGTGTTACTATTTCGGTTTATAAAATACCCCCACACTTAAGCTTTTGCTTGTCCTCAAGCAAAATTCTCAACTTACAATTAAAACGAACTTCCCTCAATTCATAATAGTCATTAATAGTGTTTCATCATAATTCAGAGATAATTCATACATGGATAATTCAATTCAAAGTGTCCTAAAAATTCAAACAATATAAGCCTTATATTTTGTAACGCAAAACATAGGTGTTTCCCTTCATCTAAATAATTACCTCTGATTCGAAATTGTCAAGGATTGACATCCTCACTAAAGATTCACTCAAATCACTCAAAGTGTTTAAGGTTCAAAATTTAGGCACTCAAAAGTCGAACATGAAGAGTTAATCCCATAGGCTTGCATGAAAATCAAATCTCCACCACTGAAATATGAGATAAAACACAAATCAAAAGGTCTTTGTTAGGGTTGTAATGGGGCTAGGGTTAAGGTGTGGAATAAGGCTGAATTAGAGGGTTAGAATCGAGATTGAATTGACAAATTACCTAACTAAGAACTAATGAACTAATAATAATAAGTACATCAATTGAAAACTAATAATACTAACACTACGAGCTTCTTCTTTGATATTTGGAATTTAAATGTATAAGCTCGTTGAATCACATAACTAATAATAAATATTGAATATACTTTTGATGATTTTTTTTTAAGAACAATCATAAATACATAACTGAAAATAAAAAACATAGTTAGGCTATTAATCAAATCAAATCTCGATATAAGGGTCGTTAAAAGGAATGGTGATAACAAAAATAATGGGTTGTGGGTTAATATTGGCGGTTATGTCAATAAATAAGGTTGTTAGGATTAAAAGGGGTTCACTAGGGGTTAATTTGTGAAGGTAGGCTTTTAATGGAGTAAGTGGGTTAGATCCTAGGTGCCTTTATCATCTCTGTGTATCAAATCAAAAAATGTGGTCTCGACATATATAATCGATGCAAGTTCTAGAATAACAAATCAGTGTTGACACACTCATAATCAATAGTGAGCAAGAAAAAGAATATATGCTCTATAAGGCTCAAAATCTCACAGAAAGTATGGGTATTTTGATGTCAACCTCATAAATTTCAAACTTCAAAGTAATATTTAAACTCGGTTTGACAACCTAGAAAATTTTTAATTTCTGAAAAATAGACTTATCATGCTTGATTCTCTAGTATTCTTTAAATTTAATTATCAATGCACAATAATCAATGACTTAATCTAAAACATATCAATAAAAATCATAAATCATCAGAAATTTCATCCTAATCATAATATGAGAAACTTACTTTAAGACAAGGCATAATTCAGGGATTTTCAAATAATACTATAGTTAACCCCCCACACTTAAGATGTACATTGTCCTCAATGTACAAAGGTAGATAATATCAAAATAATCATAAAATCGTAAGATGGGGAGAGAAGGGAACTTCCTGAATTTTGGATGAAGCCAATGAAAAGAAACCTGATAGGATTGGAGGTGAGCGTGGGAGCGTCTCGAACCGGTTGAGTCCTCGAGGCGACCATCCTAATTTCTTTTGTATCCTAAGCTAAATCTAAATGGAATGAATAACAAGAAGAAAATAATAAAGAAAATAAAAGAAAGGAAATAAAAATAAAAATGAAAATGAAAATGAAAATAAAAATGAAAATAAAAATAAAAATAAAAATAGAAATAAAAGTAAATATTTAAATAGTGATACAGTCCACGCCCTTGTTCGAGTTTAATCAGTCCGTGTTTTTCGTGATTTTGAATTTTGGGCGCGCTTAGGTGTTTTACCACGGCCGTGGGTCTCGTAGCACGGCCGTGTATTCTTTTCACGATCCTTTAGAACGGGCGTGTTTAACCCGTGCTCGTCAAGTCAGTAACCTCACACGGGAAGTCGGCACGGGCATGGCTTTTTATCGCAGCCCGTGTTGGGAAAAGAAATCATTCTTTGTCATGCACGGTTACTAGCACGTCCGTGGTTTGTCCTTCTGGCTTCCACACGGCCACGGCCATGGCCGTGTGCAAGGCCGTGTGAGCATGGAAATCTGTATTTTGGTTAGTTTATGGTTAGGTGCTAAAATGAAAAATAAAATTAAAATAAAAAATTTAAAAATTAATAGGATTAGTGCTCGGGTTGCCTCCTGAGAAGCACTCGTTTATAGTCTTAAGCTAGACTTTACCTCTCATTCGTATGGTCAAGGTGGTTTGAGGAGGTGAAAATCCTTCCTCATGCTATCATTTGTGTCTTTGTGAAAAAATTTAAGTCGAGATGTGTTTATAGTAGAAGTACCAAAAATAGGATTACTTACCTCGACTGTTCCGTGTGGGAAAACACTGGTTACCCTAAAAGATATTTCTTTGTTTGTGCTAGGGTCCGGAGGAGATATTTGAGGATCTGCCTGATCTAACAGTACCTGGTCCCCTATTTTGAAGTGGTTGGTTGTTCCTATTAGCTCTTTTGGGGGCTCATTCGGTTTTATCTTGTGTGGTTCTGGTTCTTCGTCATGTATCCCAAATTTCTCCTTGAAGTGTGTCTTCCACTGCCTAGATCATCGAACCGAATCCTCGATCTTCATGAGTTATTTCTTTGTTGGCATGGGGTTTAGGATCCGTTCGGTTGTATTCTTTGGTGGTGCTTCCTGAAAATAAGGGTTAACCAATGGTTATCAGTAGAATTTACATTCTCACATTGATTACTTGATATTCTAGCCGAGTCGAGAGCCTTGATGGTGACTGTCCTCATTACCTACACAAAGTATGAGTTCTCCCGCATCAACATCAATTTTAGTCCCGGCAGCTTGCTAAAAGGGTCTTCCTAAAATTAGGGGATCGAATTATCCTCATCCATGTCTAAGACAACAAAATCTACTGGGAAAACAAATCATCAATTTTTACAAGAACATCTTCGATAATACCCTAGGAATTCTAACAGCTTTATCATTCCAACCGAATCTTCATCCTAGTTTGTTTGGGTTTCCCTAGACCTAATTGTTTAAATAATTTACAAGGCATGACATTTATGCTTGCCCCTAAATCAGCTAACGCATTATCAACAGTTAGTCTACCAATTAAACATGGAATTGTAAAACTCCTCGGATCTTTTAGCTTTTGTGGTAGTCTATTTTGGAGAATTCTTTGAGCACTTTGCGTTAAGTTCTACATGTGACGACTCGCCTAACTTCCGTTTGTTTGTCGAAGCTCTTTTAAAAATTTCCTAGAATCTGGCATCTGCGAAAGAGCTTCAAGTAATGGTAAGTTAATATGTAATTTCTTTAAAAGTTTAAGAAACTTACCGAACTGTTCTTCTGTGTCGTCTCTTGTTAACGCTTCGGGATATGGTATGCGAGGTTGGTACTCCTTGATTACCGGTTTTGGCTTGTCTTGTGGTACCTCATCTTTACCTTCTTCTACCTCGTTTCCTTGTGTTGGACTGGGTTCGTCTACTTCTTCGCTTTCTTGAGCTGTTATGGCTTGGATTTGCTCCTTTGGATTAATTTCAGTATTACTCGGTAGACGCCCTTGCGGTCGTTCGGATAATAGCTTTGCTATTTCTCCAACTGACTGGGTAATTTCCCCGATTGCCTTTGTAAGTCCTCCAACTTGGTTCTCGATCTTTTTGATTGATGTTTGGTGGGTGTAGAGTGTTACCTCAGTTTTTTGGAGACGGGCTTCTGTGGATGCTATAAATTTGTTCAACGTCTCTTCAAGATTCGACTTCTTTTCCTGTGGATGTAGTGATTTTGAAAATTTTGAGGAGGTTGTTGTCTTTGATTTCCTTGATTTCCTTGTCCTCCCCACGAAAAATTTGGGTGGTTCCTCCAACTCGGATTATAATTATTACTATATGGGTTATTATTAGATCTGAAATTGTTACCTATATAGTTCATCTGCTTCGCTCTCTCGTGCTGGTTGGTAGGGTGGATACTCGTGGATTTGCCATAGTTCCACTTGCGTCACACTCGCATGACCGGATGTACTGCGAAGAACACAAACTATCAATCTTCTTATTCATCATCTCTACCGATTTGATAGCATGGTTATCTGCGTCGAGGTTGTAAACTCCTACTGTTTTGTTGGCCTTGTTCTTGTAACTTGCCACTAATAGTTATTCAAATGACATCTCTTTAATAAATTCGTAGGTTTGCCTCGGAGTTCTATTATTCAAGGTTCCACCGCGTTTGAATCAATTAGTTGTCTCGTTGAGGGGTTTACAACGTTATAGAAAGTCTGGACTTGGAGCCACAAAGGTAAACCATGGTGCGGACACCTTCTCAAGAGATCCTTATATCTTTCCCATGCATCGTATAATGTCTCTAAATCCATCTGCACAAAGGAAGATATATCATTACGTAATTTGGCCATTTTGGCCGGTGGGAAATATTTTAATAAAAAATTTTTCGTCATTTGTTCCCATGTAGTGATTGACCCTCATGGTAACGAGTTTAACCACTGTTTAGCTTTATTCTTTAATGAAAAGGGAAATAACCGAAGTCGTATGGCATCATCAGAAACGCCATTTATTTTAAAGGTATCACGGAATTCTAAAAAATTAGCTATATGAGCGTTTGGATCTTCGTCCTGTAAACCATCAAATTGAACAAACTGTTGAATCATTTGTATAGTGTTAGGCTTTAAATCAAAATTATTAGCTGCTATAGCAGGCCTAACAATACTTGATTCGGCTCCTGTTAAATGTGGTTTAGCATAATCAAACATAGTACGAGGAGCATTATTTTCTGCCACATCTTGTGGTGGAAGATTATTTTCGTCCATCCATTCAATAGGATTGGATCTGTCTTCTCGCTCTCCTTGGTAATTTAGGGCTCACCTAATTTCTCTGCTATTTCTCCGAGCGGTAGCTTCAATATCACTGTCGTATTCTAAAGGTCCTCTCGGGTTTCTTCTAGTCATAAACTAGAGGTGCCTGCTAGGAAAAGAAAGAAAGAGAATTTAGCAAAATTAAAACAAAAACTAAAAATAAAAATAAATTGTGAAAAAGAAAAAAAAATAATGGCTAAAGTAATAAAAATAGAGCTTTCTTAAAATTTTAGTTCCCCGGCAACGGCGCCAAAAATTTGATCGCTGTAAATCAGAGTTTTAAAATTTATAAAAGAATGATCGAACCTGGAAACTAACTCTGGCAATGATTAAAGGCAAGTGCACCTATCGAACAGTAGTATAGTTTAGGCAAGACCGGATTGTCGAACCCAAAGGAACTAAAAGTACTAATACTAACTTTCTTTTTATTATTTAGCCTAAAATAAGTGAAGTTGTTTATTAAACTAAATTAATTAACTACTAAGCTAAAGACTCTAAGACAAAGAAGAATGAATTTGGAAAATAACTTGGGAAAAACTCAGTTGATTTAGACGATACCCTAGGAAGAATCCACCTAGACTTCACTTGTTATTTAACACTGAACCATACGATTTATTCACTTAGTTTGATCCGTAAGACTCCTAACGTATATTAAACCCTCTCTCGAGCGAATAACGTCTAACCCTAGGTTAATTACTTGGAACTCTCGTTCTCTTATAGTAACCCCTAGAATAGCGATGCAAATCGATCTGTGGATTCCCATATTAAGTTTCACCTAATCCGGCAAAATCTCGTCACCCTATCTCTTGGCGTGCGATCAACTCCGCTTAATTATGTTGGATCTACTCTTAGGCAGGGTCTATTCCTCCTCCACCTAAGCACATTAGATTTGGATTAAGTTCACACAATTAAGAACAAACTAATTTATTATCATATAATTCAAAAAATCAAATAACAAGATTCATCATAGGTTTCATCCCCTTCGGGTATCCGAAGGGTTTAGTTCATAACAATAAAGGAAAACATCTCAAGAGAAAAGATAAAACAAAACATAAGAAATCCCTAAAACCTTCTGAAGGAATTGAAGAGGAGATCCTCCGTCTTGAGTAGAATTCCGGCTTCTTGAGATGGATCAACTGGCTATCCCTGAGTGAATCCCCACAAATTTGCCTTCTCTGATGATCGCTGTAAATTAGAGTTTTAAAATTTATAAAAGACTGATCGAACCTGGAAACCAACTCTGACAACAATTAAAGGCAAGTGCACCTATCGAACAGTAGTATAGTTTAGGCAAGACCGGATTATCGAACCCAAAGGAACTAAAAGTACCAATACTCACCGTCTTTTTATTATTTAGCCTTAATATAAAGTGATGGTTGTTAAACTAAAACTAATCTACTTACTAAGCTAAGACGCAAAGACAAAAAAGAATGAATTTGGGAAATAACTTTTGGAAAAACTCAGTTGACTCAAGCGATACCCTTAGGAAAAATTCACCTAGACTTCACTTGTTATCTAACCTTGAACTATATGATTTATTTACTTAGTTTGATCCGTGAGACTCCCTAACGTATATTAAACCCTCTCTCGAGGCGAATAACGTCTAACCCTAGGTTAATTAGTGGAACTCTCGTTCGCTTATAATAACCCCCTAGAATAGAAGTAAATCGATATGTGGACTCCCATATTAGGTTTCACCCTAATCCGGCAAAATCTCGTCACCCTATCTCTAGGCGTGCGATCAACTCCACTTAATTATGTTGGATCTACTCTTAGGCAGGGTCTATTCCTCCTCCACTTAAGCACATTAGATTTGGATTAAGTTTACACAATTAAGAACAAACTAAGTTATTATCATATAATTCAAAAATCAAATAACAAGATTCATCATAGGTTTCATCCCCTTCGGGTGTCCGAAGGTTTAGTTCATAACAATAAAGGAAAACATCTCAAGAGAAAAGATAACACAAAACATAAGAAATCCATAAAATCCCCTGAAGGAATTGAAGAGGAGATCCTCCTTCTTGAGTAGAATTCTAGCTTCTTGAGATGGATCAACTGGCTATCTTCGAGTAATTCCCACAAATCTAACCTTTTCGGCTTGGCTTTTTAGCCTAGCTTTCCGCCCCCTTTCAGCTGGTACTTAGGGTGTATTTATAGGCTTTTGAAACACGTTTCTTTCTCCCTAAGTAACCTTTCCTGAATGGAATTACTCTTCTCCACGGCAGAGGCACGGCCGTGGCACACGCCAGTGTAAATTGTGGCCAGGCCGTGTTCGAAACTATTGAATGAGGCACGACCGTGTAAGTCATGGTAAGGCCGTGTTCTAGTAGGAATGGTGGCACGGCCGTGTGGCTTGAAGTCCAGGTCGTGTTGATTTCGTGGCTTGGCCCAACTTGGTCCATTTTAAGCTCGTTTCTCGTTCTTTTCGTCATCGGGTGCTTTTCTAAGTATAAGACATGAAAAGAAAGGATTAAGAGCACCTTTTTACATAAATTGGGGCTTAAATCATCTAAAAGCATACTAAATGTGGGTTTAGAATATGTTACTTTTACGGTTTATCAAATACCCCCACACTTAAGCTTTTGCTTGTCCTTAAGCAAAATTCTCAACTTACAATTAAAACGAACTTTCCTCAATTCATAATAGTCATTGATAGTGTCTCATCCTAATTCATAGATAATTTATACATGGATACTCCAATTCAAAGTGTCCTAAAAATTCAAACAGTATAAGTCATAGATTCTGTAGCACAAAACATAGGTGTTTCCCTTTATATCAATAATTACCTCTGATTCGGAATCGACAAGGATTGACATCCTCATAAAAGATTCGCTCAAATCACTCAAAGTGTTTTAAGGTTCAAAATTTAGGCACTCAAAAGTCAAACATGAAGAGTTAATCCCATAGGCTTGCATGAAAATCAAATCTCTACCACTGAAATATGAGATGAAACACAAATCAAAAGGTCTTTGTTAGGGTTGTAAGGGGGCTAGGGTTAAGGTGTGAAGTAAGGCTGAATTAGAGGGTTAGAATCGAGACTGAATTGACAAATTACCTAACTAAGAACTAATGAACTAATAATAATTACATTAATTGAAAACTAATAACACTACGAGCTTCTTCTTCGATATCTGGGATTCAAGCGTATAAGCTCATTTAATCACAACTAATAATGAATACTGAATATACTTTTGAAATTTTTTTAAGAACAAACTATGAATACATAACTGAAATACAAAACATAGTTAGGCTATCAAATCAAATCAAATCTCGATATCAGGGTAGTCAAAAGGAATGGTGATAACAAAAATAAAGGGGTTCTGGGTTAATATTAGTGGGTGAGTCAAAATAGGGTTGTTAGGATTAAAAGGGGTTCACTAGGGGTTAATTTGTGAAGGTAGGCTTTTTATGGAGTAAGTGGGTTAGATCCTAGGTGCCTTTATCATCTCTGTGTTTCAAATCAAAAAATGTGGTCTCGACATGTATAATCGATGCAAGTTCTAGAATAACAAATCAGTGTTGACATACTCATAATCAATAAAGTGAGCAAGAAAAAGAATGTATGCTCTATAAGGCTCAAAAACTCAAAAAAATTATGGGTATTTTGATGTCAACCTCATAATTTCAAACTTCAAAGTAATATTTAAACTCAGTTCGACAACCTAGAAAATTTTTAATTTCTGAAAAATAGACTTATCATGCTTGATTCTCTAGTATTCTTCAAATTTAATTATCAATGCACAATTATCAATGGCTTAATCTAAAACATATCAATAAAAATCATAAATCATCAGAAATTTCATCCTAATTAGTAATATGAGTAAATTACTTAAAAACAAGACTAAATTCAGGGTTTTTGTTAGGTATCTTTTTAGGTTGTTCACCCCCCACACTTAAGATGTACATTGACCTCAATGTACAAAGATATATAATGACAATTAATATGTAAAATCAAAAAGAGAGGGGAGAGAGTGACACTCCCTGAATGAATGGATGATCTCTTTGGAGGATGTGGAAAACACGGCGAGGCGTCAGGATGGTGTTGGTGTTGGCTGATGACTTGAGTAGTGGTTTATTGCTCGTTGAAACTGCTAAGTCATCAGTTAGAATTCTTTTGGGGTGTAATTAAATAAATGTTAGGAATACTCGAAGGTTAGGAGTTGATGATAAAAGTTATCAAATGTATGATTAAAATGTTCAAACTCAAGATGAATCGAAATTAAATTAAAATAACGAGAAAATAAAATAAAATAAAATAAAATAAACTTAGAAGTAAAAAAAAAACTAGATAAAATGACTCAAAAGTCCTCATCCTCGGCCGGGTCCTATGGTGGTTTTGGTGGTGAGATATGAAGGTGCTGGCATATTTGTTGAAGGGTGGCCTCTAACCCACAAAGCGCCGAGTGTTTTTAGCAAAATACATTTCCGAATCGGTCAAGCCGTGCTGAGATGTCCGCTATTGATGGTTCTCATGCGGAACCGACGGTCGCGACTCGGAATCGGTACCTCTGTGATGGTGGTGGGACATCATCGATAATGTCCTCGGGCTCCCCTCGCTCCGCGGGCGATCACTAATCGGTATTGAGGGGTTCACCTCGTCGGTGTTTAATCATCCTCATGTGTAGCATTGTTTGGATCTCTTGAGGTACCATGTTGCCGATCAGTGTGAGGGAGGTGATCTGAGCTTCAATGTCGAGAAGGTTGAAGTGCCGAGCCAACCTCGTAATGTATGGCCCCATTGACAAAATCCGCTTCCTATGTTGCTCTGTCTGATGTTGAATCGCGCATGCAATAAAATATGCTAAGTCGAAAACATGTCCTTCAGACATGCATGATAGGAAGTAAACGTCTTGCTTGTTCACTACGCCGGTGCTTTCTCTGCGACCTGTGATGGTGTGCGCGAGAATGGCGTGAAGATGCCTTAGAGCTGGGGGAAGTGCCGTCACCTTAGAGCGACTGGGATCGTAGATACTTGTAGTGGGGTGTAGGTTTCGCCAGCATTCGATTGGAGTGCAGTGGAGCTCACGGTTTAAATCGTCGAGTGGGTTTTCTTCTATGAATTCCAGTGTGTAAAGTCCTAGAGCTGTGCCGAATTGTGGTATGCTCAGTCGACGTACCGTACCCCCTAGACAGAACTGTACCGTGCCTGGATCATCGAAATGTGCCATCACAGTTTGTAAAGTGAAGGTGGTGCAAAACTCGAGGGTAAGCTCCATGCATGTGGGCTCAATGATGGAAAAGAACTGCTCCCACGGATCGGTTGAAATAAAGGCTCGAATATCGGTTTTGAGCCCGACGTGTTCTAATGCGTCCCAATCGATACGCCTATCAGTGCCGAGGGGTCTATCCCAGAGTGCTTCGTAACGCTCTTCTTGAGTGTTCTGAGAAAATCGGAGGAATGGATGCCTAACCTCGGAAGAAGCACTCGTGGAAGACGATCTGGGCCCCTTTCTTTTCTTGCTTAGGGCGGCTGTGGATCGCTTTGGTCGTGGTGACGACATTTGTACCTGAAAAAATAATCAAATATAAAGCAAGTTCCGTAACAATAATATAGCCAAAGTATTTCGTACTAAATCAAGCCAAATGGTAATTAGTGGATATTAACAGTAATGATTCTTTCGAACAAAGAAGTATATCAAAACAAATGCAAAAGTTTATTCCTAAAATGAAACCAATCAGCAACCAATTCATCAGAGATTTTTACTAAGTATTCATGCGTTTTTGAGAGAAATCTCTAAATACAAATCATGCTTAATATTAAACAAAAGGAATAAAGCAAAATGGCATAATATTTATCAAGTTTTTAGTCAATAAATTAAGGTAGTGAAGGGAACCAGGGGTTGTGATGGTGGGAGACGATCAAGCATGGGCGGAGCACGGCGGTGGTGCGGGTTTTGCAGGATGAACACGGTGGTGGCAGGGGCGTGGCATTTGGCGGCACGGCTGTGGTGTAGGCGTGCGAGCAGTTTTTGGATGGTTTTTGGAGAGAAAAGGCAAGGGGAGGATGTTTTGGATGGGGGAGAATGTATGTGCGGCCGGATTTGGGAGGAAAAGGGTGTTTAAAACTGATTTTAGGGTTAGGTTTTGGGGGGGAAAGACGGGTGGATTTTATATAAGGGAGGTGGCACGGTCCATCGCCACGCCCGTGTTCATTTGAAAATGCCCGTGATTTTTGCGATTTCCAAAATTTAGGCGCGTTTCAGGGTTCTTGACACGGTCGTGGGTAAACTAGCATGCCTGTGTTTTAATTGACAGTATGTTGGCACGGGGCGGTCGCACGGGCATGTGTTACCCGTGTTCAATATGTCAGTAGCCTCGCACAGTTGTAAGCCACGGGCGTGTTTAGCCCGTGCTCGATAAGTCAGTAGCCTCGCACGGTTGTAAGACACGGGCGTGTTTAGCCCGTGTTTAATAAGTCAGTAGCCTCGCACGGAAGGTTGGCACGGGCGTGGTCTGATGTCGCAGCCCGTGTGGGGAAAATCGTTTGCCCCTATTTGTGCACGGCTACTGGCACGCTCTTGTTTTATCCCCTGTCTTCCACACGGCCATTAGCACGCCCGTGTCAACAGTCGTGTGGTTTAAAACCTGCGCTTTTATTAGTCCGGGTTAGTATGGAGTTAGATGCTGAGTAAAAATAAAAATTTGAAAATAAAATGTTAGTGAATTAGTGCTCGGGTTGCCTCCTGAGAAGCGCTTGTTTATAGTCTTAAGCTAGACTTTCCCTATTTTCGGTTCTAAAATATGGCTCATGGAGCATAAGCTCCTCTCTCATATCTCCAAAATCTGCACCATTATAAATTTTAAGTCGGTGACCATTTACCTTGAATGTGCCTTTAGTGGGATGAGTTACCTCGATGGTGCCATATGGAAAAATTGTTTTGATCATAAATGGGCCTGACCATTTTGATTTTAAGTTTCTCGGAAATAGTTTAAGCCTTGAGTTGTATAGTAGGACCAGGTCTCCTACTTCAAATTGCTTTGATCTCTTGAGACGAGCATCGTGGCGTCGCTTTGTTGCTTCCTTGTACAGTTTTGAGTTCTCGTAAGCTTCCGTTCTCCACTTGTCCAGCTCGTTTATCTGCATCATTCTTCTTTTTCCTGCAATTTTGAGGTCAGAATTCAAAAATTTTATTGCCCAAAAAGCTTTGTGTTCTAATTCGAATGGTAGATGACAGCTTTTCCCGTATACAAGTTTGTATAGGGATGTCCCTAGGGGTGTTTTAAATGATGTTCTATAGGCCCATAAAGCATAATCTACTTTAACTGGCCAATCTTTTCTATTTGATTCAACCGTTTTTTCTAGAATGCGCTTAAGTTCTCGGTTCGTTACCTCAACTTGCCCGCTGGTTTGAGGATGATATGGGGTGGCTGTCCTGTGGTATACTCCATATTTTTTTATAACTTTTGCAAATTGAGTATTACAGAAATGAGTACCCCTATCGCTAATGATGGCTCTCGGTATGCCAAATCAGGAAAACAGTTTCTTGAGAAACTTGACTACTACCCTAGCATCACTGGTAGGTAAAGCTTCCGCTTCTACCCATTTTGACATGTAATCAACTGCCACTAGGATATACTTGTTTCCAAACGAACTAGGGAATGGTCCCATGAAATCAATACCCCACACATCATATATTTCACATGATAACATATATGTTTGAGGCTTTTCATCACGTTTAGAAATATTACCTATTCTTTGGCATCTATCACAAAAGGTAACATACCTGTTGGCATCTTTAAATAGAGTGGGCCAATAAAAACCTTATTCGAGTATTTTGTGTGCTGTCTTAATATCACTGTAGTGTCCTCCTGATGGTTCTGAATGGCAATGCTCCAAAATTTTGCTCGCTTCTGTCTTTGTAACACATCTTTGAATTATCTGATCTGCACATATGCGAAAAAGAAAGGGATCTTACCAAAAATAATTATTCACATCAGCAAAGAACCGCTTCTTTTGGTGTTGTGTTAATTTCCTTGGCAAGACGTTAGCTGCTAAATAATTCGCAATATTAGCAAACCATGGTACCTCAGAATGTGTTATAGAAAAGAGTTGTTCTTCGGGAAACGAATCATTTATTTCATCTTCATCGATTTCTTTGGTGTGTGGATTTTCAAGTCTAGAAAGGTGATCTGCTGCAAGATTCTCGGCTCCCTTCTTATCTTGTATTTCTAAGTCTAATTCCTGTAAGAGTAGAATCCATCGTATGAGTCTGGGTTTTGCATCAGGTTTGTTTAAAAGATAACGAAGAGCTGAATGATCAGTGAAAACGACAACTTTAGACAATATTAGATACTGTCTAAATTTATCAAAAGCAAAAACTACGGCTAGCAATTCTTTCTCTATGGTGGTATAATTTTCTTGTGCGGGTGTTAGTGTTCTGCTAGCGTAGTAAATTGGTGAAAATGCTTGCCTCTTCGTTGTCCCAAGCTGTACCTCATGCTGAAGTCACTTGCATCACACATTAGTTCAAAGGGTAGATTCCAATCAGTAATACAATTATAATTGGAGCATTTATTAGTTTATCCTTAAGGATATTAAATGCATCTAAACATTCCTGATCAAAATTGAAAGGAACATCTTTTTCTAGTAATTTTGTTAAAGGCTTAGCTATTTTAGAAAATCCTTAATGAATCTTCTATAAAATCCTGCATGTCCTAGAAAGCTTCTAATGGCCTTAACTGAACTGGGAGGAGGTAATCTTTCTATGGTTTCAATCTTTGCTTTATCTACCTCGATCCCTTTACTAGAAATTTTATGTCCTAATACTATTCCCTCTTGTACCATGAAGTGACATTTTTCCCAATTTAAAACAAGGTTTGCTTCCTCACATCTCATTAGGACTCGTTTTAAAATTTTAAGGCAAAGATGGAAAGAATTACCGTAAACTGAGAAATCATCCATAAATACCTCCATGATATCTTCAACGAGTTCATCAAAGATTGCTAGCATGCAACGCTGAAAAGTAGCAGGAGCATTACATAATCCAAAAGGCATTCTACGATAAGCAAACGTACCGTATGGGAATGTGAACGTTGTCTTCTCTTGATCTTCTAGTGCTATTGGGATTTGGAAATAGCCGGAGAGTCCATCTAGGAAGCAATAGTACATGTGTCCTGATAACCTGTCTAGCATTTGATCAATAAAGGCTAGGGGAAAGTGATCTTTTCTAGTGGCGCCATTTAGTTTCCTGTAATCTATGCAAACTCTTCAACTGTGTGATATCTGGTAGGAATTAGTTCATTCTTTTAGTTAGCTACCACAGTCATGCCTCCTTTCTTTGGAACTACCTGCACAGGACTCACCCACTTGCTGTCAGAAATAGGATAAATTATTCCAGCATCTAGAAGTTTAATTACCTCGGCTGTCACGACTTCTTTTACGTTGGGATTTAGACGTCTTTGTGGTTGCTCACATGGCTTGTACTCATCTTCCATTAAAATTTTGTGTGTACAAAATGTTGGGCTTATTCCCTTAATGTCAGAGATTTTCCAAGCTATGGCTTTTTATGCTCTCTCAGTACCTGTATCAACTCCTCTTTTTCCTTGGGTTCTAATTCTGAAGAGATAATTACCGGTAACGTAGAATTTTCCCCAAGGAATGCGTACTCTAGGTGCTTTGGTAGTTGTTTTAATTCTAAATTGGGTAGTTCATCAACAGAGGGTTTTTGTTTGAAATTGTCATCAAATTCGATGCTTTCTTTCTCCGTTTGTTCTGATGATAATTTTAGCTCAGAAGATTCATCTTCTTTCCCCTCTTCTTGAGTGAGACATAGTTCCATCGTGTCATCGTGCAGGATTTCCTGTAAAGAGTTTTGAACAAGATGGTCATTGGTATCAACAAAATAACATGAATCATCTTATTCTCTGGAATATTTCATGGCATCATAAATTTGAAAACTAATTTCCTCATCACCTATCCTTAGTGCAAGTTTACCATCACCTACATCAATAACAGCCCTAGCAGTAGCTAAAAAAGGGCACCCTAGAATTAAGGGGACCTCAATGTCTTCATCCATGTCAAGCACAACAAAATCAGTGGGAAAAATAAATTTATCAATTTTTACCAAGACGTCTTCGATAACTCCTCTAGGATATTTAATAGATCTATCGGCTAACTGAATACTCATCCTAGTGGGTTTTGGTTCCTCGAGATCTATTCGTTTAAACATCTTATAAGGCATTAAATTAATACTGGCACCTAGATCAGCTAATGCTTTCTTAACATTTAAACTGCCAATTAAACAAGGAATAGTAAAACTTCCTGGGTCTTTTAATTTGGTTGGTAGCTTGTTTTGGAGGATGGCCGAACATTCTTCACTAAGCTCCACCATGGATATTTCTTCAAGCTTCTTTTTATTAAATCGGAGTTCTTTCAAAGAATTTCGCGTACGTCGGCATCTGTGAAATAGCTTCAACAAAAGGTAAGTTAATATGTATTTGTTTAAAAAGCTTGAGAAACTAACCATATTGGGAGTCTAATCGTTCTTTATTCAACCTTGCTGGATATGGGATCGGTGGTTTACTTTCTTTATGTACTGGAATTGCATCCTCAATTTCCATATCCTTTGTTTTGTCATCTACGGGTGGCATTCTTTTCTCTGGTTCGACTAGCTCCTTTCCACTTCTTAGTGTAACTGCCTTTACCTGTTCAGTTTCTTTCGAGAAAACCGCTGATCAAATTTCGGAAACCATCTCAGTAAGTTGTTTAATTGACTTAATAAATTCCCCAACTTGACTCTCGATCGTTTTGATCGATGTTTGTTAATTATCTACTGTTGTCTCAATCTTTTGGAAGCGGGCCTTTGCTGATGCTATGAATTTGTTCAACATCTCTTCAAGACTCGGCTTCTTTTCTTGTGGATAAGGTTGATTTTGGAAATTTTGAGGAGGTTGTTGTCTTTGATTTCCTTGATTTCCTTGTCCTCCCCACAAAAAAATTGGGTGGTTCCTCCAACCTGGATTATAATTATTACTATATGGGTTATTATTAGATCTGAAATTGTTACCTATATAGTTCATATGTTCGCTCTCTATGCCTGGTTGGTAGGGTGCGTACTCAGAATTTGCCACAATTCCACTTGCGTCGCACTGCATTACTGGATTTACCTGCGAAGAACACAAACTATCAATCTTCTTATTCATCAACTCTACCTGATTGGATAGCATGGTTACTGCATCGAGGTTGTAAACTCCGGCTATTTTTGTTGGCCTTGTTCTTGTAACTTGCCACCGATAGTTGTTCAAATGACATCTCTTCAATAAACTCGTAAATTTCGCCTCGGGAGTTTTATTATTCAGGAGTTCCACCGTGGTGAATCAATTAATTACCTCGTTGAAGGATTCACACCGTTGTAAAAAGTTTGGACTTGGAGCCACAATGGTAATCCGTGGTGTGGGCATCTCCTCAAGAGATCTTTGCATCTCTCCCATGCGTCGTATAATGTCTCTAAATCCATCTGCATAAAAGAAGATATATCATTATGTAACTTGGCTGTTTTGGCCAGTGGAAAATATTTTAATAGAAATTTTTCGATCATTTGTTCCCATGTAGTGATTGACCCTCGTGGTAACGAAGTTTAACCATCGCTTTAGCTTTATTTCTTAGTGAAAAGGGAAATAACCGAAGACGTATGGCATCATCATAAACGCCATTTATTTTGAAGGTATCGCAGAATTCTAAAAAGTTAGCTATATGAGTGTTTGGGTCTTCGTCCTGCAAACCATCAAATTGAACAAACTGTTGAATCATTTGAATAGTGTTAGGCTCTAATTCAAAATTATTAGCGACTATAGCGAGCCCTAACAATACTCGATTCGCGCTGTTAAATGAGGTTTAGCATAATCATACATAGTACGAGGGGCATTCTGATCTGCCACATCGTTTTGTGGTAGTGGATTATTTTCGTCCATCCCTTCAGTAGGATTGGATCTGTCTTCTCGCTCTCCTTGGTAATTTAGGGCTCGCCTAAATTCTCTAAAATTTCTTCGAGCGGTAGCTTCATTATCACTGTCGTATTCTAAAGGTCCTCTCAGGTTTCTTCTAGTCATAAACTAGAGGTACCTGATTGGAAAAGAAAGAAATAAAATTTAGCAAAATTTAAAATTAAAACTAAAAATAAAAATAAATTGCGAAAAATAAAAATAATGGCTAAAGTAATAAAAATAGAGTTTTCTTAATATTTTAGTTCCCCGGCAACGGCGCCAAAAACTTGATCACTGTAAATTAGAGTTTTAAGATTTATAAAAGACTGATAGAACCAAGAAACCAACTCTGACAACGATTAAAGGCAAGTGCACCTATCGAACAGTAGTATAGTTTAGGCAAGACCGGATTATCGAACCCAACGGAACTAAAAGTACCAATACTCACCGTCTTTTTATTATTTAGCCTTAATATAAAGTGATGGTTGTTAAAATAAAACTAATCTACTTACTAAGCTAAGATGCAAAGACAAAAAAGAATGAATTCGGGAAATAACTTTTGGAAAAACTTAGTTGACTCAAGCGATACCCTTAGGAAAAATTCACCTAGACTTCACTTGTTATCTAACCTTGAACCATATGATTTATTTACTTAGTTTGATCCGTGAGACTCCCTAACGTATATTAAACCCTCTCTCAAGGCGAATAACGTCTAACCCTAGGTTAATTAGTGGAACTCTCGTTAAGCTTATAATAACCCCTAGAATAGCGATGAAATCGATCTGTGGACTCCCATATTAGGTTTCACCCTAATCCGGCAAAATCTCGTCACCCTATCTCTAGGCGTGCGATCAACTCCGCTTAATTATGTTGGATCTACTCTTAGGCAGGGTCTATTCCTCCTCCACCTAAGCACATTAGATTTGGATTAAGTTTATACAATTAAGAACAAACTAAGTTATTATCATATAATTCAAAAATCAAATAACAAGATTCATCATAGGTTTCATCCCCTTCGGGTATCCGAAGGTTTAGTTCATAACAATAAAGGAAAACATCTCAAGAGAAAAGATAACACAAAACATAAGAAATCCTTAAAACCCCCTGAAGGAATTGAAGAGGAGATCCTCCATCTTGAGTAGAATTCGCTTCTTGAGATGGATCAACTGGCTATCTTCGAGTGATTCCCACAAATCGACCTTTCTCGACGGCTTTTTAGCCTAGCTTTCCGCCCCCTTTCAGCTGGTACCTAGGGTGTATTTATAGGCTTTTGAAACACGTTTCTTTCTCTTTAAGTATCCTTTCCCGAATGGAATTGCTCTTCTCCACGGCAGAGGCACGGCCATGGCACACGCACATGTAAATCGTGGCGGCCGTGTTCAAATCATTGAATGAGGCACGCCTGTAAGTCGTGGTAAGGTCGTGTTCTAGTAGGAATGGTGGCACGGCCATGTGGCTTGAAGTCCAGGCCGTGTTGATTTCGTGGCTTGGCCCAACTTGGTCCGTTTTAAGCCCGTTTCTCATTCTTTTCGTCATCGGGTGCTTTCCTGAGTATAAGACATGAAAAGAAAGGATTAAGAGCACCTTTTTTACATAAATTGGGGCTTAAATCATCCAAAAGCATACTAAATGTGAGTTTAGAATATGTTACTTTTACGGTTTATCATCTGGCCTAGCACGACGCCCTTAGACGATGGCTTTGAGATGTGTTACTTGGCCTCCAAGTATCCTAATTTGAGTGTAATTCCTATTTGGGGGGTTTAATTAGAGTTTGGAGTGTGTTTCTTTGCCTCCAAGCATCCAAATCCGAGTAAAACTCCTCTTGGCCACGGCAGGGGCACGGCCATGGCACACGCCCGTGTGAATTGTGGTTAGGCCGTGTGGACTTCATTGATGAGGCACGGCCGTGTAAATCGTGGTCCAGGCCGTGTTCGAGATCTTTTAAGGAGGAACGGCCGTGTGATCTTTGGTCCAGGTCGTGTCAATTTCATGCTTTGGCCCATTTGTCCCGTTTTAAGCCCGTTTTACATTTTTTTCATCCCTTGGTGCTTTCCTGAGTATATAACATGAAAAGAAAGGATTAAGAGAACCAAATTACATAAAATAAGGGATAATTTATCCAAAAGCATACTAAATATGGGCCTAAAATGTGTTACTATTTCGGTTTATCACCATGATGATACATTTTGCATACACTGAAATATTATGCCATGACATGTTGCATTGGGATGGGCTATAATGATGGAGGAAGTGCTGTACTGGTGGCTATGCCACAATATACTGATTTCAGTGGGCTCAGACCACATATATCGATCTTGGCGACTTTGCTTGCGTTTATCTTGGCAACTCATTGCATTTCTAGAGTGTAGGGTTGGGTGGGTTGACTTGGTCCCCACATGGAGTGTAGGGCTGGTACGGGTGGAGTGTAGCGGATGGACTATTAGGTTGGGGGCTACATTTTCTATTTTCATTTCCATGACATTGGGGCCGTGGGCCAAATCGATCTCAGATAGGGCTTAGGCCCGCATCGAGACCATGATCGTGGATGGAATCGGGATCGCATTAATCGAGTTCTTGTAACTCACCCTATTGTTTCAACCTTGCGGTGATCCTCGATCATTTGTAAATCGATTTTAAAATTTATAAAAGAATGATCAAACACGAAACTAACTCGACAACGATTAAAGGCAAGTGCACCTATCGAACAAGAGTATAGTTTAGGCAAGACCGGATTATCGAACCCAAAGGAACTAAAAGTACTAATACTAACTCTCTTTTTATTATTTAGCCTAAAATACGTGAAGTTGTTTATTAATCTAAATTAATTAACTACTAAACTAAAGACTCTAAGACAAAGAAGAATGAATTTGGAAAATAACTTGGGAAATACTCAGTTGATTTAGACGATACCCTAGGAAGAATCCACCTAGACTTCACTTGTTATCTAACCTTGAACCATATGATTTATTTACTTAGTTTGATCCGTAAGACTCCCTAACGTATATTAAACCCTCTCTCGAGGCGAATAACGTCTAACCTTAGGTTAATTAGTGGAACTCTCGTTCTCTTATAATAACCACCTAAAATAGCAGTAAATCGATCTATGGATTCCCATATTAGGTTTCACCCTAATCTGGCAAAATCTCGTCACCCTATCTCTAGGCGTGCGATCAACTCCGCTTAATTATGTTGGATCTACTCTTAGGCAGGGTCTATTCCTCCTCCACCTAAGCACATTAAATTTGGATTAAGCTCACATAATTAAGAACAAACTAAGTATTTATCATATAATTCAAATAATCAAATAACAAGATTCATCATAGGTTTCATCCCTTCTGGGTATCCGAGAGGTTTAGTTCATAACAATAAAGGAAAACATCTCAAGAGAAAAGATAAAACAAAACATAAGAAATCCCTAAAACCCCCTGAAGGAATTGAAGGAGAGATCCTCCTTCTTGAGTATAATTCTGGCTTCTTGAGATGGATCAACTGGCTATCCCTGAGTGAATCCCCACAAATCTGCCTTCTCTGGCTTAGCACGACGCCCTTAGACGATAGCTTTGGGCCCCCCCTTTTCAGGTCATACTTAGGGTGTATTTATAGGCTTTTGAAATATGTTTCTTTCTCCCTAAGTATCCTTTCCCGAATGAAATTTCTCTTTTCCACGACAGAGACACGGCCATGGAACACGCCCGTGTAAATCGTGGTCAAGCCGTGTTCGGATTTCTTTAATGAGACACGACCGTGTGAGTCGGGGTTAGACCGTGTTCTAGATGATTGACTTGGCACGGCCGTGTGGGTCCAAGTCCAGGTCGTGTTAATTTCATGCTTTGGCACATTTGTCCTTTTTAAGCCCGTTTTGCGTTCTTTTCATCCCCTGGTGCTTTCCTGAGTATATATCATGAAAAGAAAGGATTAAGAGCACCTTTTTACATAGATTAAGGGATAATTCATCCAAAAGTGTACTAAATGTGGGCCTAAAATATGTTACTATTTCGGTTTATCAATCCCCAGCGTTAGTGGATTTGGAGCTGTGGAGGACTCTGTGGTGGCCATACACCGAGAATTATTCTCGTGAACTTAGTAAATTTACGTTTTGCTTTATTTTAGTTTAATTATTGATTTGGGTTAATATTTCTATAATAAGGCCATTGGTTTATTTTCTTTTAAGTTTTCCTTGATAACTGCTAAATTTATAAATACGTAGTTTTCCCAAAACGACACCTACTGTTTTTCAAATATATCACATTTTCATAATTCACTGAAATTGATTTCTGTTTTAAACGAGCTTTTGGGTTTAATAACAATGACAACAACAATAATGTTTTTACAAGAAAACCACAAAAACAAATTTGATTTTTCTCAAACAACAAAGCTCAAGTTAACAAAAAGGAATACGAACTTTTTAACAAACGCGCAAGCTTTTAAACAACCCTTCTATGTGACATACCAGATCCGGTCATAACGTCTAGGCCGGGTTTGGGGTGTTACAATGATACAATGCAACATAATTATCAGATCAAATACGAATGGCATGGCATATCATGCGATGTAACATTTAATACAAAATAAATACAAATTTTACCCCTGTCCACTAGCACCATCTTTGTCCATCCCTACACACAAATTAGGGTAATAAATACTCATTCAACCCCTACACACCTATAAGTGAATGTATGTCACTTTTAAGAATAGTGTAATCAATCTACCAAAAATAGTGTGGTAATCTGCTAGAATTAGATAAATGTGGTCAAGCCACAAGAATAGATATATGGTTAAAACCACCATATAAGGAAGATCATTAAAAAGTCAACACTTCCTCCATCATATCATTATCCCACCCTAATGCACATGTAAACACTAACTAGACAATCAGATACACATATATCATACATGCTTTACAAATCAGTACATGCTAACATGTTTGTAGAAGTCATACATTCAGAAGTAGAATATCATATTTCAAGTATCAAAATCGTATTTCTTGCCTAACAAACCCTACGAAATAGCTAACCTCAATACCAACTTCAAATTACAACCCTAATTAGAGTTTATTGAAAATGGGCCCACACACTCGTATAGCCTATACGGCCTACCTGGCCCAGCCCGTGTGGCCCACACGGTCTGGCACACGGCCTAACACATGCCCGTGTGGCTTACACGGCCTACTTAACCTAGTCCGTGCGGCCCACATGGCTTGACAGACAGTTGTGTGAGTGTAACATCGACGGTGGGTTTCTCAGTTTCACACCGTTCACTATTTTTACGAGTTTAAGTCACACACTTGGTCCCTTTTTGATGCCAACACAACCATAATTCTAGCACCTAAAAATGACATTCAACTTAACGAATTAGCAAATAAAACGAGAATAGATTAAGAGGAAACGACTTTTGCTTCCTAAGTTTTAGCCAAAAATATAGGGCATTTGAATCTAACAACCAAAAAAGCCCCCAATTGGGCATTCGATTACTTACCCTTGAAAGAACAACAACTTTCAACAGAATCTAGATCGCTGGAGGATCAGACGTCTCGTGATCTTCACCTAGAAAACCAGACACAGTTAACAAGCAAGGTTCATAGCACACAAAAACGTCAATTGCGCACAAGAAAAACTAAAAACCTTATCATTGGAAAAACAATGATACTTAAAGTAAGATTTAATTACGACCAACTCTATCAAAACACCACACAAACAATCGCAAAAAAAATGACAACACAAAAGGAAAAAAAAAAGACAATGGCAGGAAGGAAAAGAATAGAAGAACAAGAAGAAAAGATAAATGGAAGAAAAAATTAACGTAAGAGGAAGAATGGAAAAGTGGGACGGCAAGTTGAGTGATAGGGAAAGTGGGATAGATTTTCGGCGAGGGATTATCTCAAAAAATTAAATAAAATTTAAAAACAAAATCCTAAACTACCAGATTTTTTTGCTAACTTAACAATTTAACTAGAGTTTGAATTTGACCCAATTACTAACCACATGGGTAGCACACACAAGAAATAGCAAGAAGAATCTCATTTTTTTACACATAAGATTCGAACACGAGACCTCTGGGTAAGTTGAAGCCGTACCACTGAACCAACAGACTCATTCTTATTAACAGTTGAGCAAAATTAATGTATAAGCCAGATATTCAAATATAGGGGTTGGAATAAAAATAATTAAAATTCAAGGGAAATGATTCGAACAAAGGATCTTAGGCATATAAACAGAACTCTCAACCACCAGAACAGATTAATTTACTTGACATAATTTAACAATTCCAAAAATAAAAATTTTGGGGCGTTACGTACTTATTGTAACACCCCAAACCCGGCCTATGCGTTAAGACCAGACCTGGCATGCCACACAATTCGAGCTTACATCTAGTCATCACTGCTTTTAATGAAAATAATTCTTCAAAACGATTTTGAAAAATGGAATTTATCATAAACCGAGATTTATTTGAAAACCATAATTTTAAAACATAAAAATTTACAATTTGATTTTCAGAGAAATAATTGGTGGAAATCTTAAACTTATAAAAGAGTTTTCACAAAATATTTTGGATTAAGTGATATTTAAGAAAATCCTTTTTTTTTATTTTCTTTTTATTTTTTTTATACGCAAGTTTAAGAAATCATTTATAAAATTTAAACAGCCCCATTTAAGTAACTAAAACATATTAAAATTCCATCCACGAATAAAAATCCATAAAATAATACCAGAGGCCTTATTACATCGCAATCAAAATAGCACTTAAATAAAAATAAAAATATTAAAAAGAAGTTCAAGTTTATAAAAACCCATCATTCGTAGTATGGCCTCCACACGAAGTCATCCCCACCAAGCCTCCATCAATTATTATTACCCGAGAAGGGTAAGAAAAAGCAGGTGAGTTACTTAGAACTCAATGTGTAACCCACTTACAGTGTCCATCTGGGCCAAATCCATTTAAGCATTAAATTTGGCTTAAGCCCATTTACAAAAATACAATATATAAATCAAATATAAAAAATGCATGTGATATGCAATTCCCAACCAAGCCTAATTTCCATCCGCTACACACCACCCGTACCAACCATCACACCTGTGGGGATCAAGTCAACCCACCCCGCCAACACACCAATCACGGGCATTAAGCCATTTAAAATATTTGTGGCAGAGCCACCGAACTAGATTGTGACAGAGTCACCGAACTAGATTGTGACAGTGTCACCGAACTAGATTTTGGCAACAGGCCTTTCTTCTCTTCGTCAATTGTCCCAACCCATGCAGTCATGTATATATAGAATGAATCACAATATATTCATAAGGTAAATTTCAACAAAAAAAGCCGTATTACAAGTTATCAACTTGGCCCGTTAGTCAAAATAACAATTTAACCCATTTAACGATCTAGCAATTTTGGCCCTTATATCGATCTAGCAGTTTTGGCCCATATATTGATCTAGCAGTTTTGGCCCATATATACTCATGAGGCCCTTTTCACAATTTTCTCACTTGGCCAATTTATCAAAAATAATTCATATGGCCCAAAATATCACTTTTTAACAATATTGCTTATTAAGGGAAAATTCGTAATTTTCACAACTTTAATACCGTTTTCATGCTTTCACACCAAAAGTGCTAATAAACCGTATTTTCCAATTTTACCGAATTTACGATTTTTAATCGAATACTTACGGCATAGAATAACCCATGAGATAAGTGTGAAGTTACACATCTAATTACGGTGAGTACTATACTTTCCCGCTCGTCGATACCTAAATATTTATCACACTTAATTAGAACATTAATATTTAATATAAAGCTATTCTAATGATGAACGATCTAGATCTTTACCCACGGAATCTTGAACAACAGCTATTTGTGATTTCTCCTCGATCGATAGTTCATAACCCGATGAAGAACCACGAACAGTCAAAGGCTCAGGAGTACGAATGACTTCAAATAATTGATTTTCGCCGGATGAGGGTCCACAACCCGGTGGAAAATCTCGGATTGCTAAAACAGTCTTTCGTTATAATTTAGGGGGAATAGCGGAACCACCCCTCTTCCAAACACTATTAACAACCCTTTTTGTCCCTATCTTGATTGCCACGAAATTCTTACGTTCACAAAAATGATAATCGAGCGATAGTGTCCCCTAAAATGAAATCGATTAGCAGTCTATCTATAAAAATATGACGAGTAATATAGAAATCCTTGATAGGAACCCTTACCTTAACACTTCGACTCGATTTCTAGCGTGTCACGATGATTATGAATACTCCGAGTTTGGCCTTCTTTATAACACTATAAAAAATGAAAGGATCGTCTAAGAGAAAAGGATAAAGGATGCCATTTTCGGTCAAAAGACCCTCCCAAACTAATATATATTCGGCTAAGAAAAACAAGAGAATAAAGATTCGAAAAGGGTTCTTATCGATTGATTAAAACGAAGGTTGAAAGAATAATCAACAAAACAATATAAGTGAAGAGAAGTTCGGCTTTGAAGGAAAATTGGAGAGAATGGTGTTAGCACCATTCGGCCATGGGGAGAAAGAGATGGGAGACAATGTGTTTTGGGTTTTTCAAATGTGAGAAAGGAGCAAAGAGTGAGATTTGGGACAAGGAAGCATTCGGCAATGGCGAAGAGGAGAAGAAAGGAAAAATGGCCTTTATGCTTTGGTATTTCGGCACAAGGGAGAGAGTGTCTTAAGATGTAAGACAAAAATATGACCAAATGGTAAAAAATGAAATGAAATGGCCAATAGAAACAAAGCTTACCTAATGCTCAAATTCGGCTAAGAGAAAGAGTTTGGAGAGAAAAGAAAATTTCACACAAAATGCTAAGAATTAACCAAAACTAACTCCTAATCCTAGCCAAACTACTAACAACATTCGACCATTCCCCCCTAGCCATAAAACCGTCCATGTACAATGGCCAAAAGTCAAAGTTTTAGCCACCCAAGAGTTTCCAAGACAACATCCTTGATTCGTGCCTTGTGTTCCCCCTACATTCCATAAGTTTAGGATTTCTTTCCCCAAGTTCAAGCTTACCTAACCATTAGCCACCTTACCATAAAAGAAATAGTCCAACCTTACCATAAATAAGGCTTGACCGACACATGCCATAAAGGTGCAAAAATTAAAGTCACCAAAATGCAATCCATGGAATTCGAACCTCTCCCCTCAAGCAACACATATGACGCCAACTCCACTTTACTACTAGCTCATCTTATGCTAGTTTTTGACACTTAATTTCCTTAAACATCAAGGTCACTTGTTCCACTTCAATAAAGTACTCATTACTAAAATTTATTCTAATTCCAAATAATCCCATGACTTCTCCAGACTATATTAAGCACACAAATTTAATCATTCACAAGCTAAACACCAAAACATGCAACATATCGATACTCATATTTTTAGGATGTTACAATTCTACCCTCCTTAAAAAAAATTTCGTCCTCGAAATTTACCTGATTAAAAGAGATGAGGATATTGTTGCCGAATTACATCCTCAGGCTCCCACGTAGCTTCCTTCGCTCCGTGATTACGCCATAGAACCTTAACCAACGGCACAGTCTTCTTTCTTAGCACCTTAATATCACGGTCTAAGATTTTCACTGGTTCCTCCTCGAAAGACAAGTCTGGCCTTAACTCCACTTCTTCTACCTGTACTATGTGAGATGGATCGATCTATAATGCCTCAAAGCATAGAAACATGGAAAACACTATGAATCGACTCAACTCCGGAGGTAATTCAAGTTGATAGGCCACTTTGGTCCTACACGCTTCAACACACCTGCAGTGCGATCCAATGAACCTAGGGCTCAACTTGCCCTTCCTTCCAAATCTGAAAATTTTCTTCCAAGGTGAGACTTTCGAAAGACTGATCTTCCACCGCAAACTCAATATCCTTACGCTTGGATCCTCATACGACTTTTGTCTATCGAAGCTTCCTTTAACCGCGCTCAAATCACCTTTACCTTCTCTTAGTCTCGCTTATCAACTCGAGGACCCAACAAGCTGCCGTTCCCCAATTCGATCCAACAAGTAAGGGTACGACACTTACGACCGTATAACGCTTCATAGGGCGCCATTTGAATACCGGATTGGTAATCGTTATTATAGCGAACTCGCCAACGGTAGAAAATCCTCCCAACTACCTCTCAAGTCAATCACGCAACCTCTTAACATGTCTTCCAAAATCAATTACTTTACGATCGACCATCCGATCGAGGATGAAAAGCCGTCTTGAAGTTTAACTTTGTTCCCAAAGCCTCATGCAAAGCTTTCCAAAACACGCGATGTAAACCTAGGATCCTCGTCCGATATGATAGACACTTTGGTACCCCATGCAACCTCACAATCTCGGATATATACAAATTTAGCCAACCTGCAGCGAGTAATCCGTGCGACAGTAGAAAATGAGCGATCTTCGTCAATCGATCAACTACCACCCAAACGGAATCTTTCTTAGTAGGTTTTAAGGGTAACCCACTAACAAAATCCATCGTTATCCGCTCCCATTTCCATAGAGGAATCTTTACCGATTGCAATAAACCCGATGGTAATTGATGTTCCGCCTTCACTTGTTGACACGTCAAACACTTTCCTACAAAATCAGTAACCTCCCGCTTTAACCTTGGCCACCAATACTGCTCACGGAGATCTCGATACATCTTATTTCCTTCGGGGTGCATAGCATAAAGGCTACTATGCACCTCTCGTAGAATCATTTGTCTCAAATCCGAATCCATGGGCATACAAACTCTTCCACGAAAACACAGCACGCCATCCTTGTTTAATCCAAAATCCCCTATTATACCACTTTCAACTTGTTGCATTAAAGGACCCAACTTTTCATCTAATAACTGTTTTTCCTTGATCTGTTCTAACCATAATGGCTTCACCTAAAGTTCCGCTAGCAGACTGCCATCCTCATACAAACTGAGATGAGCAAACATTGCTCTTAACTCCGATACTACCTTACGACTCAACGCGTCTGCCACCACGTTAGCCTTTCCAGGATGGTACTCGATTGAGAAGTCATAATCCTTTAACAACTCCACCCATCTACGTTGTCTCAAGTTCAACTCCTTTTGGGTAAGGAGGTACTTAAGACTCTTATGGTCCGTAAAAATGATCGACTTCTCACCGTAGAGATAGTGCCTCCAAATCTTTAAAGCAAACACCACCGCAGCCAACTCCAAGTCATGAGTAGGGTAGTTGACTTTGTGTGGGCTCAACTGACGAGAAGCATAAGCCACCACTTTTCCACCTTGCATCAGTACACATCCTAAACCCGTGTGTGACGCATCACAGTAAACGATAAACTCTTTTCCAGCCTCAGGCTGAATCAGCACTGGCACTTCCATCAAAATCTTCTTCAATTTCTCGAAACTTTCTTGCTATTTATCGATCCATACATACGGTACCCCCTTTCGCAACAGCTTGGTTAGAGGTGCAGCAATCAATGAAAACCCCTCAACAAAGCGTCTATAGTAACCAGCCAAACCCAAGAAACTCCAGATCCCACCACTCGACTTCTGCGGTTTCCAATCCAAAGATCGCCTCAACCTTCCGAGGATCAACTCTTATTCCTTCTACGACACCACATGACCCAAGAAAGTCACTTCCTTCAACCAAAATTTGCATTTACTGAATTTGGCATAAAGTTGCTTATCTCGCAAAATTTGCAACACAATGCGCAAATGTGAGTCATACTCTTCTTCATTCCTCGAATATACCAAGATATCATCTATGAACACCACTACGAACCGGTCTAGCTAAGGTTGAAAGACTCGATTCATCATGTCCATAAATGCAGCTGGTGCATTGGTCAAACCAAATGGCATAACCAAAAACTCATAATGTCTATAACGAGTTTGGAATGCCGTCTTATGAATATCTGCCTCTTTCACCTTGAGTTGATGTTAACCCGATCTTAAATCAATCTTGGAGAAAACTGAAGCTCCTCTCAATTGATCAAACAGGTCGTCAACTCTCGGCAATGGATACCTATTCTTGATCGTCAATTTATTCAACTGCCTATAATCAATGCACATATGCATCGACCCATCCTTCTTCTTGACGAACAAAACCGATGCTCCCCACGGGGACACACTCGATCGAATAAATCCCCGATCTAACAATTCTTGAATTTGAGCTTTAAGCTCCGCTAACTCCTTCGGCACCATTCTATAAGGAGCAATAGACACTGGAGCCGTTCCGGGCAAAAGCTCAATGCTAAATTCTACTTCCCGATCTGGAGTTAGACCCGGAAGTTCTTCGGGAAAGACATCTGAAAATTCTTTCACCATTCTCAGACCTTCCACCGATAGTTCCTTGGCATCCAAAGCACTAATGAAGGCTAGGAATGCTCCATACCCTTTCCGCACCAACTTCTCTGCCTTCAAAGCAGATACCACATTTGCCAAAAAGTTCCTTCGCTCGCCTATCATTACTACCTCCTCATCATCCATAGTCTTTATTGACATCCGCTTTTGGCAAAATCCATTTTCGGTGCTTCACCAACCAATCCATGCCCAAAATAAGATCAAACTCGCCGAAAGGTAATTCCATCAAATTTGCCAAAAATATTTCTCTTTGAATTTCCAAGGGCACGTCTCTAAACAATTTATTCACGATTACCGACTGTCCTAAAGGACTAATTACGGTCATCTCTCTATCGGTAATCTCAGATCTAATATTCAGGTTTCCAGATATGGCACTAGCAACATACGAGTGGGTAGACCCGATATCTATCAAAGCAGTAACAGGTACATCAAAGATGAAGAACGTACCAGTTATCACATCAGGTGCATCGCCATCTTCCCGATGCCTAACCGCATAGACCAACCCCGGCTGTCTTGCCTCCGCGTTACCTCTGAAGCCATTACCTCGACCCGGTGTACCTTGACCACGTCCGTTACCATTACCACCGCGACCCGATCCACGACCTCTCTGGTGGGCTGCTGAGTACCTCTAGTGGTGAGCATCGTGGTTATGAGCTTTCGATTCGTGACGGCCGTCGAGGGCAATTCTTATACTGATGATCCTTGGAACCACATTTATAGCAAGCACCAATTTTCCTCCAACATTCCTCGGGGTGTCGCTTCCCACAGTCAGCATAGTCTCGACTTTGATTGGTAACCACAGGCGCTCTAGCTTGAGCTGGCTCATCATTTCGAGGCCTTTTCTGGAACCTTTTAGCAGAACCTGAATACTTAAAATCCCTCTTGCCTCTGACTCTTTCCCGGTTCTGATGTTCTGAATTTTTAGCCTTTTCGGCTATCTTGGCTTTCTCCACAAGCGAGGCAAAAATCCGTACTTGTTGTGGGGCTATCAGTACCCGCAACTCATCATTCAGCCCATCTTCAAAGCGTACACAACGCTCATGATCTGTCGGCACTATTGTGCGAGCATATCGGCTCAAACTAAGAAATTCTGCCTCATAAGTTGTCACTGTCTTATTTCCTTGAACCAAATTCAGGAATTCCTTCCTCCGGGCATCTACATAACTTGTCCTGACGTACTTCCCTTGAAAAGTAGCTTTGAAGAAATCCCAAGTAACCAATGCAGCCTCGGTGCCTTCTCGAACAGTAAGCCACCATTGATACGCCTCGTCCCTTAACAAGGACACGGCTCCTCTTAGTTTCGCTCCGGTGGTGCACTCCAAATCATCCATAATCGCTCTCTGACCCTCGAGCCAATATTCCGCAACATTCGGAGCTACACCGGAGACACCTCTAAAAACCTCGGCACCACTTGATTTAAGTCGTTCAAATTGATCCACGAACTCTCGGATCGGTTCTAGTCCCAAAGAACCCTTTCAAGGACTCGCAATATTGCTTGAGTCAAAGCATTGTCCTCTCTCGAATGGTCATGTGATCCGGTCTCACTCCGGGTGAAGCGGTGCATCCATTTCCTGGCATATGACCCGTGCTTGATTGCATCTCTAGCACCTCGTCCTCTACCACGGCCACGTCTACCCGCGTCCACGACCACGTCCTCTAGAGCTCATAATGACTAATTCGATTTAATCGATTACAAGTTTTATGAATCAGAATACCATTTCAGTGTTTATTAACGATATTTTATAAGATATAAGAGGTAAAGTTGTTTTCGCAATCACGTCCTATAGTCTCAATCTCTACCATTTTCGACACCTAAAACTAGAAGTTCTAGAGTGTTCCTATGTTCATATCACAATAATAAACATTTAATATATAAATACTTACTTGGCTTGGTGCCGGATGCTCGTGGTGCAATACTACCTTTAAAACATAAAGTCTAGAAATTTAAACAGTTTTAAACAAAAAATTTTGTTGAACCCAAACCACAATCGAGTTTTGAAACTGGCTCTGATACCATAAAATGTAACACCCCAAACCTGGCCTATGCGTTAAGACCAGACTTGGCATGCCACACAATTCGAACTTACATCTAGTCATCACTACTTTTAATGAAAACAATTCTTCAAAACGATTTTGAAAAATGGAATTTATCATAAACCGAGATTTATTTGAAAACCATAATTTTAAAACATAAAAATTTACAATTTGATTTTTAGATAAATAATTGGTGGAAATCTTAAACTTATAAAAGAGTTTTCACAAAATATTTTGGATTAAGTGATATTTAAGAAAATCCTTTTTTTTATTTTTCTTTTTTTATACATAAGTTTAAGAAATCATTTATAAAATTTAAATAAATTTCCATTTAAGTAACTAAAACATATTAAAATTCCATCCACGAATAAAAATCCATAAAATAATACCAGAGGCCTTATTACATCGCATCAAAATAGTACTTAAATAAAAATAAAAATAAAAATATTAAAAAGAAGTTCAAGTTTATAAAAACCCATCATTCGTAGTATGGCCTCCACACGAAGTCATCCCCGGCCCAAGCCTCCATCAATTATTATTACCTGAGAAGGGTAAGAAAAATAGGGTGAGTTACTTAGAACTCAATGTGTAACCCACTTACCGTGTCCACTGGGCCAAATCCATTTAAGCATTAAATTGGGCTTGAGCCCATTTACAAAAATACAATATATAAATCAAATATAAAAAAAATGCATGTGATATGCAATTCCCAACCAAGCCTAATTTCCATCCGTTACACACCACCCGTACCAACCATCACACCTGTGGGGATCAAGTCAACCCACCCCGCCAACACCCCAATCACAGGCATTAAGCCATTTAAAATATTTGTGGCAGAGCCACCGAACTAGATTGTGACAAAGTCACCGAACTAGATTGTGACAGTGTCACCGAACTAGATTTTGGCAACAGGCCTTTCTTCTCTTCGTCAATTATCCCAACCCATGCAGTCATGTATATATAGAATGAATCACAATATATTCATAAGGTAAATTTCAAAAAAAAAAAAAAACCAGACATTACAAGTTATCAACTTGGCCCATTAGTCAAAATAACAATTTAACCCATTTAACGATCTAGCAATTTTGGCCCTTATATCGATCTAGCGCTTTGGCCCATATATCGATCTAGCGCTTTTGGCCCATATATACACATGAGGCCCTTTTCACAATTTTCTCACTTGGCCAATTTATCAAAAATAATTCATATGGCCCAAAATATCACTTTTTAACAATATAGCTTATTAAGGGCAAATTCGTAATTTTCACAACTTTAATACTGTTTTCATGCTTTCACACCAAAAGTGGTAATAAACCGTATTTTCTAATTTTACCGACTTTTCGATTTTTAATCGAATACTTACGGCATACCCATGAGATAAGTGTGAAGTTACACACCTGATTACGGTGAGTACTATACTTTCCCGCTCGTCGATACCTAAATATTTATCACGCTTAATTAGAACACTAATATTTAATATAAAGCTATTCTAATGATGAAGGATCTAGATCTTTACCCTCGGAATCTTGAAAAATAGCTATTTGTGATTTCTCCTCGATCGATAGTTCATAACCCGATGAAGAACCACGAACAGTCAAAGGCTCGGGAGTACGAATGGCTTCAAATAATTGATTTTCGCCGGATGAGGGTCCACAACCCGATGGAAAATCTCGGATTGTTGAAACAGTCCTTCGTTTGAATTTAGGGGGAATAGCGGAACCACCCCTCTTCCAAATGCTATTAACAACCCTTTTTGTCCCTATCTTGATTGCCACGAAGTTCTTACGTTCACAAAAATGATAATCGAGCGATAGTGTCCCCTAAAACGAAATCGATTAGTAGTCCATCTATAACAATATGACGAGTAATATAAAAATCCTTGATAGGAACCCTTACCTTAACACTTCGACTCGATTTCTAGCGTGTCACGATGATTATGAATACTCTGAGTTCGGCCTTCTTTATAACACTATAAAAAATGAAAGGATCGTCTAAGAGAAAAGGATAAAGGATGCTATTTTCGGTCCAAAGACCCTCCCAAACTAATATATATTCGGCTAAGAAAAAGAAGAGAATAAAGATTCGAAAAGGGTTCTTACCGATTGATTAAAACGAAGGTTGAAAGAATAATCAACAAAACAATATAAGTGAAGAGAAGATTCAGCTTTGAAGGAAAATTTGAGAGAATGGTGTTAGCACCATTCGGCCATGGGAAGAAAGAGACGGGAGACAATGTGTTTTGGGTTTTTCAAATGTGAGAAAGGAGCAAAGAGTGAGATTTGGGACAAGGAAGCATTCGGCAATGGCGAAGAGGAGAAGAAAGGAAAAATGGCTTTTATGCTTTGGTATTTCGGCACAAGGGAGAGAGTGTCTTGAGATGCAAGACAAAAATATGACCAAATGGTAAAAAATGAAATGAAATGGCCAAAAGAAACAAAGCTTACCTAATTCTCAAATTCGGCTAAGAGAAAGAGTTTGGAGAGAAAAGAAAATTTCACACAAAATGCTAAGAATTAACCAAAACTAACTCCTAATCCTAGCCAAACTACTAACAACATTCGGCCATTCCCCCCTAGCCACAAAACCGTCCATGTACAATGGCCAAAAGTCAAAGTTTTAGCCACCCAAGAGTTTCCAAGACAACATCCTTGATTCGTGCCTTGTGTTCCCCCTACATTCCATAAGTTTAGGATTTCTTTCCCCAAGTTCAAGCTTACCTTAACCATTAGCCACCTTACCATAAAAGAAATAGTCCAACCTCACCATAAATAAGGCTTGACCGACACATGCCATAAAGGTGCAAAAATTAAAGTCACCAAAATGCAATCCATGGAATTCGAACCTCTCCCCTCAAGCAACACATATGACGCCAACTCCACTTTACTACTAGCTCATCTTATGCTAGTTTTTGACACTTAATTTCCTTAAACATCAAGGTCACTTGTTCCACTTCAATAAAGTACTCATTACTAAAATTTATTCTAATTCCAAATAATCCCATGCCTTCTCCAGACTATATTAAGCACACAAATTTAATCATTCACAAGCTAAACACCAAAACATGCAACATATCGATACTCATATTTTTAGGATGTTACACTTATGGTTTCAGCTTCTTGCATCATTAATTTCTCAAATCTAGAGGTTAGCATCTGCATTTTTTATTACTTGAAAATGGTTTTCCCTTTATGAGCATACTGTAAAATAACCAGACAATTTTGGCAATAGTACACTTTGCTATTCTCATGGACTCTTGCAAATCTATTCCATAAAAGATTGCATACGATGCCTTAGAGTTGGCATTGGCAAAACATTATTCTCTAGTTCTCCATTGAACCTCAAGCTTAACCACTCTTCCATCTTCAACGTCCATCATAGGTGGCTTTGATCCTATGAGAATAGAATCTCAAGCTTTTGCACCAATGGATTTGATGTAAGCTTTCATGCGAGCCTTTCAGTAAAGATAATGGCCAGTCTTCAACATCAGGGGTCGAGAAGTTGACGATCCTTCTATAGCTTGTTATTAGCAACACTAGGAATCTCCACTAATTATGTTAAGTAGGAGGCTTTGATAAAAATTGTTGACCTGAAACAATTGCTAAATAATAAGTATGAGCAAATGTTATTGCGGAAGAGGGCACTTCTACAAGTATTTTGATAACACAAAACAAAACAGGGGACAGTTTGCTTTCCCTACATCTATTGTAACACCCCTAAAATTGTGATACTGTAAAAATAGTAATAAATCGAGATGGTGTACAATTGATTTCTCGATAAAGTAAAATAAGGAAATGAAAGTGATAAAAGAGAAGGTTGAAAAGTATTTTGTGGTATACTAAAGTAAAGTAAGGACTAAATTGTAAAGATATAAAATTTTTTGAGATTCAAGTACAATTATTTGAAATTTGAGGGGTTGAGGCATAAATATGAGAAAGTTGAAGGACCAAAAGTGAAAATAACCAAATTTCTTATAACATGGGATTGGTGGGCTGGGATCAAATTGAATAAGTGGAGAAATACAATGGACTAAATTAAAATTTTACCAAAAGTGAATAGTGATTCAAGGATGGAATTTTGAAGAAAAAGGGTAAAATGGTCATTACCTAGATTAGATAATTATATGGTGTAATAATTAAGAAATAAAAGTGATGAAATATGATTGATTGAATATTTTATAAGATATTTATTAATATTTTATTTAATTAAAATTAGTATAAAAAGAAAGAAAGATTAAGAAAATTCTTCATACTTCACCATGCTTTTAACGTTGATCGCTGTGATTTCTCAAAGTTTTAAAATTTATAAAGAGAATGATCGAACCTGAAAACTAACTATGACAACGATTTGAGGCAAGCGCACCTATCGAACAGTAGTATAGTTAAGGCAAGACTGGATTGTCAAACCCAAAGGAACTAAAAGTACTAATACTAACTTTCTTTTTATTATCTAGCCTAAAATAAAGGGAATTGTCGTTTAATCTAAATTAACTAACTACTAAGCTAAAGACTCTAAGACAAAGAAGAATGAATTTGGAGAAATACTTGTGGGAAAAACCAATTGATTAAGACAATACCCGAGGAAGAATCCACCTAGACTTTACTTGTTATCTAACACTTTGAACTGCATTTATTTATTCACTTGACTTGATCCGTAGGACTCCTAAGTTATATTAATACCTCCGTCGAGGCTACTAACGTCTAACCCTAGGTTGATTAATTGAAATCTCTTTCTAATTAAAACCCCTAGAATTGCATTAACTCGATCTATGGACTCCCATATTAGGTTTCACCCTAATCCGGTAAAATCTCGTCACCCTATGTCTAGGCGTGCGATTAACTCTGCTTAATTATGCTAGATCTACTCTTAGGCAGGGACTTTTACTCCTCCACCTAAGCACATCAAACTTGAATCAATATCCGGGAAATATCAAAACAAGAATTAAGAACACATAATTAAGAACAAATCAAGTATTTATCATATAGTTCAGAAAACAATAACAAGATTCATCTTAGGTTTCATCCCCCTCAGGTATCTGAGGAGTTTAGTTCATAATGATAAAAGAAAACATCTCAGAAGAAAATATAAAACAAAACATAAGAAAAACCCTAAAACTCCCTGAAGGAATTGAAGAGAAGATCCTCCGTCTTGAGTATGACTCCGGCTTCTTGAGATGGATCAACTGGCTTTCTTCGAGTAAATTCCCACAAATCTGCCCTCTTTGGCCTAGCTGGACGCCCCCTAACAAAAGCCTTGGGCTCCCATCGACCCCCCTTTTAGGTCATACTTAGGGTGTTTATATAGACTTTGGAATGTGTTTCTTCGCCTCTAAGTATCCTAATTTGAGTGAAATTCCTCTTTGTCACGGTAGGGACACGCCCGTGTAAGTCGTGGCCAGGCCGTGTTCGAGTCCATCAATGAGGCACGGCCGTGTGGTCTTGGGCCCAGGCCGTGTCAATTTTGTGATTTGGCCCATTTGGTCTATTTTAAGCCCGTTTCTCGTTCTTTTCATTCTCTGGTGCTTTCCTGAGTATAAAACATGAAAACAAAGGATTAAGAGCACCAAATTACATAATTCAAGGCTTAAATCATCCAAAAGCACGCTAAATGTGGGCTTAAAATATGTTACTATTGCGGTTTATCAAATACCCCCACACTTAAGCTTTTGGTTGTCCTCAAGCAAAATTCTCAACTCATAATTAAAACAAACTTCCTCAATTCATAATATTCATCAATAATGTTTCATCATGATTCATTGGTAATTCATACATGGATAATTCAACTCAAAGAGTCCTAAAGATTCAAACAATCTAAGTCATACATTTTGTAGCATGAAAACAAAGGTGTTTCCCCTCATCTAAATAATTACCTCTGATTCAAAATCGACAAGGATTGACATCCTCACTAAAGATTCACTCAAATCACTCGAGGTGTTTAAGGTTCAAGAAAAAGCACTCATAAGTCAAACATGAAAAGTTAATCCCATAGGCTTGCATGAAAATCAAATCTCCACCACTATAATATGAGATGATACACAAATCAAAAGGTCTTTAACAGGGTTGTAACGGGGCTTGGGTTAAAGGTGTGGATAATGGCTGAATTTGAAGGTTAGAATCGAGATTGACTTGATAAATTACTTAACTAGAAAAATGGGCTAATCCTTAATACTTACATAAACTTGTAATACTAATAATACGAGCTTTTTCTTCAAGATGTGGAATTTAAATATGTAAGCTCACTTAATTATAAGACTAATAAAACTAATAATGAATATACTTCATCGTTTTTTTTCTTTTTTTTAAGAGCAAATCATTAAATATTTACAATAATAAGAAAGTACTTTAACAACTAAAATATAGAACATAGTTAGGCAACTGCTCAAAATCAAATCTCGACAAAAAGGGTAGTCAAGAAGAATGGTGATAACAAATACAAACGGTTTTGGTTTAACATTAGTGGGTGAGTCAATAAAAAGGGCTGTTAGGATCAAAAGGGGTTCACTAGGGGTTAATTGTGAGGGTAGGCTTTTAGTGGAGTAAGTGGGTTAAAACCTAAGTGCCTTTATCATATCTGTATATCAAATCAAAGGTGTGGTCTCGACATGTATAATCGATGCAAGTTCTAGAATAACATATCAATGTTGACACACTCATAATCAATAAAGCGAGCAAGAAAAGAATATATGCTCTAAAAGGCTCAAAATCTCACAAAAATTATGGCTTTTGATGTCAACCTCGCAAATTTCAAACTTCAAAGTAATATTCAAATTTAGGTAGACAACAAATTTTTTTTTAATTTTTGAAAATAGACTTATCATGCTTGATTCTCTATTATCTTAAAGTTTAAATTATCAATGTACAATTAACTATGACTTAATCCAAAACATATCAATAAAAATCATAAATCACAGGAAATTTCATTCTAATCATAATATGAGAAAATTACTTAAGAAACAAGACATAATTAAGGATTTGAGAATAATGCAAAAAGTTAGGCACTTTGAAGTTTCACCCCCCACACTTAAGATGTACATTGCCCTCAATGTACAAAGATAGATATAGATGCAAAATAATAATAGAATCATAAGATAGGGAGAGAAGTGAAACTTCCTGAATTTTGGATGGAGTCAATGAAAAGAAACCAATAATGAAGAAGATAAAAAATAAAAATAAAAATAAAAGTAAATAATGGAAAATGAAAGAAGGAAGACAACTGGAAGAGTAAAAGGAATAAGGGGGGTTTAAATAGAGATTCAGCCCGTGTTTTGGGGAAAATTTTGTCATGTTGCCACATGTCTATGGCCATGCCCTTTTACCTACCTGTGGTGCCCACACGGCCACAGCCGTGTGCAAGACTGTGTGAGTATGGAAAACCTACGCCTAAACATGGAAATAAATAAAACTAAACTAATTAGTAGGGTTAGTGCTCGGGTTGCCTCCCGAGAAGCGCTCGTTTAAAGTCTTGAGCTAGACTTACATCTCATTCGCATAATCATGGTGGTTTGAGGAGGTGAAAATCCTTTCTCATGCGATCAATTCGGTTATTGATATATAGTTTAAGTCAAGTAGTGTTTACCTTAAAAGTGCTGACTTTAGGATTAGTTACCTCGACTGTTCCATCTGGGAAGATTTTGAGTACTTGATCTCCTATCTTAAGCTGGGTTGTCCCATCGTTAAGTTTGTCGTGGAGTTGCCTCGTTTTTGCTTCGTGTATTTTTATTTCCTCTTTGACGTGTGTCTTCCACTCGTCTAGTCCATCGATCTGAAGCCTTCGTTCCTTATTAATTTCTTCTTTATTAACACGAGGTCTAGGATCTGGCTCGATTGTGTAGTTTTGTGGTGTTTCCTGTACAGAAGGTTGAATCAAATGATTATTAATAGAATTTATGTTTTTACCTTGATTACTCGATGTCCTAGCCGAGTCAAGAGTGTGAAGAGTGATCGTTTAGTTGCCTACACAAAGTGTGAGTTCACCGAATTGTTCCTCTGTATGGTCTTTCATCATTGCATCGGGATATGGCACACGAGGTTGGTACTCTGTAATTGCCGGTTTTGGTATATCATGGCTCACCTCAATCTTACCTTTATCTGCCACGTTTTCTTGCCTTGGTTCTAGTTCATTGAACCCTTGTGGTTATTCTGCTATAATCTTGGCAAGTTGTCCTACCTGATTCTTGATCTCTTGAATCGGTGCTTGCTGACTTTCAAGTGTTGTCTTAGCTTTTTGAAGACGGGTTTCTGAGACTGCTATGAATTTTGTCAGCATCTCCTCAAGTTTCGGCTTCTTTTCCTGTGGGTAGGGCTAATTTTGAAAATTTGGAGGGGGTTGTTGTCTTTGATTTCCTTGACCACCCCATGAAAAATTGGGGTGGTTCCTGTAACAGCCCGATTTAGGGCCTAGTCAGAATAGTGGTGCGAGACCACAAATCTGAGTTAGTAAATTGAGTTCTTAAGGTTTATGACATGTTTGCATGATAGTATTAAAGTTCCATGTAGAAATTTTGTGAAATTGACATGGAATGATCAAATAGGACTAAATTGCAAAAGTTGTAAAATATGAGTTTCTAGAAGCTTTTTGTATGAAATAGCTTTAGAATATTAATTAGAAGTCCTTAAATAGAAATTTTCCCAAATTATAATTATTGGACAAAAATAGACATGAGTTAGTAGTTTGTAAATTTTTAAAGAGAAGGGCATTTTGGTCATTTACCAATTAAATGATTAAAATAGGAAAAAGATGATAAAAAATTCATTCATCTTCTTCCTTGTGCCGAAAATTTGGAGACTCCATAGCTAGGGTTCTTCAAATTTTTGAAGCTTGCAAGTAAGTCATCCTAGCCCCGTTTTTAATATTCCTCGTATTTTTGGAGTCCTCGTATTATGAATTAGCTATTTTTAGCTATAAGATGAGCTAAGAAGCATGTTCTGTAACATCCCGAAATTGGGCCTACTATGATTGGGCCCAATGGGCCTTGTTTTAAAATTTTTGAGAACGGCATTAATACAAGTTAGACTTATTAGGTAAGTTATTTTGGAAGGTTAGAGGGCTTCTATGAAGTCCCGGGATCAAATATTAGCTTTGGGGAAATTTTGGTTTTAGGTGAAAAAAAAACCCTGGAAGTTGGCAGGTAGGCCTTAAGAATAAAATGTGGGGAAAAATGACACAAGCGGAGTGTGTGGTGTAGTGGCAAAGTGACGCCACTTAAGGAACAAGGGGGTGACGCCACAAGGAAGGAAGGAGGTCCAAGGTTCAAGTCTTGGCTTTTGCATTTTGGTTTTCTTTTTACTTGGACCTCAGAATTTGGCTATAGATTTATATTTAGTTGCGCATGGTTTAAGACACAAGAGGAGCTTGTGGCCAAGTGGCTAGCAGCGTGGATTATGTTGCAAGGGAGCACAGGTTCGAATCTCATGAGAAGCAAGGGAGTATTTATTTTATGGATGCAGGACGGGAAGAGTTTCATTGAATTTAAACTCTCTGTGAAGGGATCCCACATCGGAAAGATACAAAGAAGGAAGGTGAAGAGCTAGCTATATAAAGAGCATTCCAGGGAGGAGGGTTGACACACCTTGGAAGGCGTTTGGCACACGGAGTGGTCGGAGCGCGGATTAACACTAGAGTCCTATCGTGTGTGTAACTCTCTCTACTATAGTTGTAGAGCGGCAAATGCCGGAAGTGCGGTCCACGGCAATAGTAGCCACACGAGCGTGCGAGCGCGCGTGTGGGGCTTCGACGCGATAGTTGAGGCCATAAGTAGTATTCTTGTGGGTTGGGGCTCGCTTGGGCGCGATGGGCGAAGTGGGCCCAATGGGCCCGTGGGCCCTTATGAGTAAATTGTGCGATTGTGTAGTATATAGTGAACTAGACTAGGTGGAACTTATATACATGGCTAGATTTGTGCTAGGTGGGCCACACGAGCGTGTGGGCCGAATGGGCCTAATCGAGTTTTAGGCCCAATTGTCCTAAGACGACCAGGAAATGGTAGCCGAGTCGCTCGGGGTGACATTTGGGCCTTTGGGAAAGGCCATTGTAGGTGCAAAATTACGAAAATACCCTTGGTGGGTAAATTACCAAAATACCCACAGAAAGGGTATATTACGAAAAATACCCTTAGTAGGTAAATTCTTCGAAATACCACTGAAGGGTAAATTATGAAAATGCCCTTGGTGGGTAAATTATCGATATACCCTTGGTGGGTAAATTACGAAAATGCCCTTGGTAGGTAAAATTACTGTTATACCCTTAGAGGTTGATTAGGGTGATTATGTTGTTTTATGTCTATCCGATTATGATGGTAATTCATGTTATACTTATATTTGATATATGTCTAGCATACATGACATCTTGCATACACGAATTATTATGTCATATTGCATGGGTATGATGAGAGAGGAGGGGAAGATTGATATCCGTGTCTTTGGGACACCAGTGGTTTGGCACCACCAAAGGGTTTGGTACCACGATTGATTATTGTGACTTTGGGTCACGAGAGGTTTGGCACCTCGCCTCGTCCCAGTGGCTTAGCACCACAATGGGTTGGCCCCACGATTGATTATACTGATTTAGCGCCAGTGATTTGGTATCACACGCGATGGGTTGGCCCCATCATTGGATTCGTGACTTCGGTCACCAAAGTGATTTAGTATCACATTCGTGTCTTTGGGACACCGAGGTTTGGCACCTCGGCGTCGTCCCAGTGGCTTAGCACCACGATGGGTTGGCCCCACGATTGATTATACGGGATTGACGCCGGTGATTTGGTATCACACGATGGGTTGGCCCCATCATCGGATTTGTATTTCGCGGTCACGGTGATTTGGTATCACACTGCGTCTTTGGGACACCGAGGTTTGGCACCTCATTACGACTCGTCCACATGGTTAACACCACCGTGGGTTGGCCCCACTTATGAGATACGGGATTGTCGCTAGTGATTTGGTATCACGCGATGGGTTGGCCCCATCATTGGATTATTCGTGACTTTGGGTCACCAAAGGTTTGGCACCACACTTATGGATATCGTGACTTTGGGTCACCAGGTGGTTTGGCACCACCGGTGGTTTGGTACCACACGGTAGAGAAAGGAGCATTGGATGGCTAGGTTTGGGTGCATGATATGCATATTTTCATATGAAATTGTGTAAGGGCACATTGGATGGGGATTTACACACTTGAGTCTCGATGACTCACCCCTTAGTTAAATTTTGCGGGTAATCATTAGATCGCGGATTTGGGAGCCGAGGTGGACTCGTGGAGGCCATACATATGTTCATTCGTAAATTCGTTTCTTTTATTTGGACTTATTTTTATTTGAGTTTTTGTTATGTAATAAGGCCTTGGGTATTTTATTTGGTTTCAGCTTTCAATTTGTTTATTGCTTGTTATTAAATGATCAATATGGGATTTTCCTAAAATGATAATAAACCATTTCTTATTCAAAATTACTTAAACTCGATTTCTCACCACAACTATAAAGAATATGAGCTTTTTAACGAATGCACAGTTTTTAGACATTCCTTTCATGTGACATGCCAGATTCGGTCGTAACGTTTAGGCCGGGTTTGGGGTGTTACATGTTCAAAAATCTACCCAATAGTGACATGCTTGTAAAATTATATTTTGTGGAAGTTTATGAGAGTTTGATGTTAGATAAACATCTTTTCCTTAGTGAATTTCATGAAAAATGATAGTATGGACTATTTTGTAATAGTTATGAAATTGGTCATACCTATTAGAAATAGTGAGAATTGATGATTATTATAGTAGAGAAAATGAATCAGCTAAGCATGAGGTCTAAGAAAGTTAAATGAGAATCATTTTACGAGCCTAAGGGCAAAAGTGCAAATAAGAGAAAGTTTAGGGGCAAAATAGTAATTTTGCCAAAGTATGAGTTAAGAGTCAATTTAGTCAATGTGAGTATTAAATGATCTAATTATTATTATAGATCAAGAAAAATGAAGCCCGGATCGAAACCGAGGCAAGAACAAAGTCGAGGACTAAATTACATATCTACATACATTTTGTATATTGAGGTAAGTTGTATGGTTTCTAAGCTTTATGATTTATATCATTGAACTGCTTAGCATAATGTACAATATTACCATGAAATTGTTTGATGTTATGATAAACAAAGAAGATAATGAGATTAAGCATGAGAAAGTCCCGATTGAAGTTGAACTACCTAGGATACTCGATCTATCACATGAAATGAGAAAGTCCGTATAAGACCAGACTAAGGCATGGCATCGGCAATCAAGCAAGTTATCATGTAAGACCAAGACAAGTCTTGGCATTGAAGAGTTATTATGAGATGAAGACCCATATAAGCCCAAGCCAAGGCATGGCATTGGTGAGTCTCGAAGCAAAGATGTTATGTAAGTCCAAGACAAGTCTTGGCATTGAAAAGCTACCATGAGGTAGAGATTCCATGTAAGTCCAAGCCAAGGCATGGCGTTGGTCAGTAACGAGAAAGATTTCATGTAAGTCCAAGCCAAGGCTCGGCATTGACCTGTTCATGAGTAAAGATACCAAGTAAGACCATGTCAAGACATGGCAATGGTAAGTTCCCAAGGGAACACACAAGGAAGACTTTGAGTAGGTCCATGTCAAGACATGGCATCAATACCAAGGTAAGAGATCCCATGTAAGACCATATCGAGGATATGGCTTTGGCACCGAGTTATGTGGGATGAGATTCAGTATCCTCGGTTATTCATAGAAATTCATCGGGCAAGAGAGTAAAGCTCAAATGATATAGTAAGAAAGTTAAGTAAGTAAAGTTATTATCAAGTTATGCTAGTTAAGAGTATTATTCATGATATGAATGATGAAGTTGAGATTATACTTATCATAGTAAAGTATACTGATCTATGTGATCAAGTGATACAGGTATATTGTTTACTGCACGAGCATGAGAATAGTAAGTACCATGAGATATGTAAGAATCAGTAAGAGTAAGTAAGCTTAAATACTTGAGATTCATAATGCCATTGTTTATGATGAATGGTTAATGTTAAGCAAATATATTGCTATAAGAATTACATACAAACTTACTAAGCTAAATGCTTACGTCCTTTATTCTTTCTTTCCATGTAGTCCCACTAAGCTAATATCGTGGATCATCGTCACCGGAGCTCGGAGCACACTATCAATAGCTATTTTGGTATAGCCAAATTGTTTATATTAAGTATGGCATGTATAGAAAACATTTCATTTTGAGTTATGTTTTAAAACTAGCCAAAGTGTTGGCTATCAAGTTTAGTATTCTTTTTGTATATGGCCAAAGAGATGAGTTATGAATGATTAAGTATGTATGTTTTAATCTATCAATGAAGTATGCATCCTTGTTCATGTTAGATGTAATACTTGAGTTGCTGAATTGAGCATGAGTTTGGTCTTGATTTCAGGGTGGCAATTGGCTTGGTATATAGCCTCTAAGTGCCCATACGGATGGACACACGGGCGTGTGTCTAGGCCGTGTGCACCCTGCACCTTTGTATCTTAAGTCAGAATAGACCATGGACTAGTCACACGGGCGTGTGCCTAGGGCGTGTGGGATTAATCAGTGTTGGCCATGGGCTAGCTGCATGGGCGTGTGTCTAGACTCTAGGTCGTGTTAAGGTAGTCAGTGTGCACCACGGGTGGTAAGCACGGGATGTGCCTTGGCCGTGGGGCATTAGCAGAATGCTGGGGTTTTAGGCACGGTTTTGGGGCATGGGCGTGTGTGTCCATGCACGGGCATGTCTAATCTTGCACGGGCGTGTGAGACCTGTATAAAAGAGAAAAATAATTTAAGATTGGAAAAAGTTCCGGTTTAGTCTCAAGAGCCCTCGTGTGTATGAGTGAGGCCTCGTAAGTCGAGAATGAGGTTGTAAAGATGACTTCAGAGAGTAATTATTACGAACCTAAGTGGCGATCAAGTGGTTTGAGTTCGGTAACGCCTCGAGCCCGGTTCCACCGTAGAACCCAGTTAAGGGGTGTTACATTTAGTGGTATCAGAGCTACGGTTTAGTCGGTTCTAGGACTAACGTAGCACGAGCACGAGTCTAGCTATACATACCATACATAAGAATGTTTTTATAATGATAGTGTGACGACTCCTGGCGACTTAAATTATGTTTATACATTTAGTAAATGGATCCCGATAGAGCTGTGGTGGATGACGTAAAAAGTAACGCGCCGGCTCTCGCTGAAGGGACGGTGCCGAATGAGAATGAGAATAGACCCACTACGGTGAGTCAAGAAAGAGGAGAAGAGGCTAGAGAAGCCTTCCTCCACATGATGAACACATGGTATACGGAGTTCGTTCGTACGAACCCAAATGCACAACCCCCTCCACCCCCACCTATTCCTCAACCTATCCTAGTAGCCCCTCAAGTAGTAGAGGTGGTAAGAGGAGAGAAGCCTCCGGTTGATAGGATTAGGAAACATAGGGCAGAAGAATTCCGGGCTAGAAAAGATGATGATCCAGAAAAGGCTGAGTTTTGGATGGAAAATACTATCAGGGTATTTAATGAGTTGTCATGCACACCTCAGGAATGCATGAAGTGTGTAGTCACTCTTTTAAGAGATTCTGCTTACCAATGGTGGAACACCCTTATGTCGGTGGTACCGAGGGAAAAGATCACATGGGAGTTTTTCCAAGAAGAGTTCAAGAAAAAGTATATCAGTCAAAGGTTCGTGGACCAGAAAAGAAAGGAATTTCAAGAGTTAAAGTAAGGCAAGATGTCTGTGACTGATTATGAGCGTGAGTTTGTACGGCTCAGCAAATACGCTCAAGAATGCGTGTCCACCGAGGCCATCATGAGTAAGAGATTTGAAGATGGTCTAAATGAGGACATCAAATTGTTTGTTGCTGTCCTAGAACTGAAGGAATTCGTTGTGCTAGTAGAGAGGGCTTGTAAAGCTGAAGAACTAGTAAATGAGAAGAGAAAGTCTAAAATAGAGTCTCGTGACTCTAAAAAGAGACAGTGGAATAAGTCATTCCAATCCTCATTCGAGAAGTCAAGATATTTCTCCACCCGATCGGCTACTTCCAGTGGGTTTTCAAGGAAGGACAAGAGTAAGCAGTATTCGGGAAGTAAGGCACAGACGACCTCAGTTGCTAGTGTGGGGAACATCCGATCGGATAGACCCAAATGCCCATAGTGTGGCAGACGTCATCTTGGAGAATGTCGAGCACATGAAAATGCATCTTTCAGATGTGGTTCCCAGGACCACTACATAAAAGATTGTCCAGAGACAATGAAAGAAGATAGAGCTCAGAACTCGAGATTCAGGAGTGTGGTCAGAGGAAGACCACAGAAGAACCCAGGAAGTGGGGCAAGTGGAAGAGGTAACCCTAGAGAACAGGCTGTGAGACCCGAGGGTAGGGCGCCTGCAAGGACTTATGCCATTCGCGCTCGCGAAGAGGCATCTTCTCCTGATGTTATTACGGGTACCTTTTCTCTTCATGATGTTAAAGTTATTACTTTAATAGATCCCGGATCCACACACTCTTACATTTGTATGAAACTAGTATCCAGTATGAATATGCCTATAGATTCTACAGAATTTACGATTAAGGTGTCTACTCCTTTAGGCAAGAGTGTGTTAGTTGATGAAGTATGTAAAGATTGTCCATTAATGATTAGAGGTCATTACTTTAAAGAAAATCTTATGTTGCTACCATTTGATGAGTTTGACATCATTCTTGGTATGGACTGGTTGACTTCCCATGATGTAATAGTAAATTGTGGGAAAAAGTACATTGAGATGAAATGTGAGAATGGGGACATTCTCCCTGTAAAATCAGATGAACAAGGTAGGTCACCGGCAATGATTTCTCATATGACGGTACAGAGATACATAAGAAAAGGGTATGAGGCATATTTGGCCTTTGTGATGAATGATAGAGAAACAGAGTTAAAGATTGAGTCAGTACCGATAGTATGTGAGTACGTGGATGTTTTTCCCGAAGAATTACCAGGACTACCACCAGTTAGAGAGGTTGAGTTCAAAGATTGAGCTAGCTCCCGATATCGTACCAATATCTATTACTCTCATGTAATGGCTCCAACGGAGTTGAGAGAGTTGAAGTCACGATTGCAAGAGTTGTGAGATAAAGGTTTTGCGAGATCAAGTTGTTCTCCATGGGGTGCTCCAGTTTTATTTGTGAAAAGAAAGATGGCACCATGAGATTGTGCATAGATTACCGTCAACTTAATAAAGTGACAGTAAAGAACAAGTACCCATTGCCAAGGATCGATGATTTGTTCAATCAATTGAAGGGAGCCACTGTGTTCTCTAAGATAGACTTGAGATCGGGGTACTACCAGCTGAGAGTAAAGGAATTAGATGTGTCCAAGACAGGCTTTCGAACAAGGTATGGGCATTATGAATTTTTAGTCATGCCCTTTGGTTTGACCAATGCTCCTACGGTATTCATGGACTTAATAAACCGCATTTTTAGACCATACCTCGACAAGTTTGTAGTCGTTTTCATTGACGACATACTGATTTATTCCCGAGATGAGAATGAGCATGTTAAGAACCTACAGACAATTTTATAGACTCTTCGAGAAAATCAATTATATGCCAAGTTTAGTAAAAGTGAATTTTGGCTCAAGGAAGTAGGATTTCTGGGACATATTGTCTCAGGAGATGGAGTCCGAGTAGATCCAAGTAAGATTTCAGCCATAATGGACTGGAATCCATCGAGAAATGTCTCTGAGGTTAGAAGTTTTCTAGGCCTAGCTGGCTATTATAGACGATTCGTCAAGGGGTTTTTTATGATTGCAACCCCGATGACTAAATTGTTACAGAAAAATGTGAAGTTTGAGTGGACAGAAAGATGCCAACAAAGTTTCGAGAAACTAAAAGCGATGTTGACAGAAGCTCCAGTTTTAGTTCAACCTGAGACAGGGAAAGAATTTGTGATTTACAGCGATGAATCCTTAAATGGATTAGGCTATGTACTTATGCAAGAAGGCAAACTGATTGCTTACGCCTCAAGACAGTTGAAGCCACATGAGAAGAATTATTCGACCCACGATCTAGAGTTGGCTGCCATAGTCTTCGCATTGAAGATATGGAGACACCACCTATATGGTGAGAGATGTCGGATCTTCACCGATCACAAAAGTTTGAAGTACTTGATGATGCAGAAAGAGTTGAACTTAAGGCAGCGGAGATGGTTAGAGTTGATAAAAGACTATGAATTGGTCATTGACTACCATCCCGGGAAGGCGAATGTGGTCGCCGACGCTTTGAGTAGAAAGTCCCTATTTGCATTAAGGGCAATGAATTCACGGATGACTTTATCCAGTGATGGTTCTATTCTAGCTGAGTTGAAAGCTAGACCAGTATTCCTCCAAGAGATTTTTGAGGCTCAGAAAGAAGATAGTGAATTGCAAGTCAAGAGAGCTCAGTGCGAGACAGATGTTGAGTCTGATTTCTGGATTAGTCCCAATGGAAGTCTGATGTTCAAAGATAGAATTTGTGTACCGAGAAAGGATGAGCTTATTCAGAGAATTTTGCATGAGGCACATAACGGATGTTTATCTGTACATTCGGGTAGTACCAAAATGTTTAATGACTTAAAGCAACAGTATTGGTGGCTGAGAATGAAGAAAGATATTTCAGAGTTTGTTTCCAAATGCTTGATTTGTCAGCAAGTAAAGGCTGAACACCAAGTACCTTCGGGTTTGCTTCAACCCATTTTGGTTCCGGAGTGGAAATGGGACCGTATTACTATGGATTTTGTAACGGGTTTACTATTGTCTCCGAGCAAGAAAGATGCTGTATGGGTCGTAGTTGATAGACTTACGAAGTCAGCCCATTTTATACTTGTACGAGTTGATTACTCACTAGACAAGTTGGCAAACTTGTACGTTTCAGAAATAGTAAGGCTTCACGGTGTTCCATTGTCAATCATCTCGGATAGAGATCCGAGGTTTACATCCAGATTTTGGAAGAAGTTACAGGAGGCCTTGGGTACAAAGTTGAACTTTAGTACCGCTTTCCATCCTCAAACTGACGGTCAGTCGGAGAGGTTAATTCAAGTACTCGGGGATATGCTCAGATGTTGTATTCTCGAATTCCGAGGCAGTTGGGAAAAGTTTCTCCCATTGGTAGAGTTTGCCTACAATAATAGTTTTCAGTCGAGTTTAAAGATGGTGCCTTATGAGGCTCTATATGGGCATAAGTGCAGAACGCCTTTATTTTGGACTGAACTCAAGGAAAACCAAATTCACGGGGTTGATTTGGTTAGAGAAGCTGAAGAGAAAGTGAAAGTGATACGAGAATGTTTAAAAGCTACATCAGATAGACAGAAGTCCTATTCGGACTTAAAGAGAAAAGATATAGAGTATCAAGTCGGAGATAAAGTTTTCTTGAAAGTGTCACCATGGAGAAAGGTTCTCAGATTTGGCCGTAAAGGCAAGTTGAGTCCACGTTTTATCGGACCATACGAGATTACTAAAAGAGTTGGGCCGGTAGCTTATCAATTGGCTTTGCCATCAGAGTTAGAAAAGATTCAAGATGTGTTTCACGTGTCAATATTGAGACTCTACCGATCAGATCCTTCACATGTAATTACCTCGTCAGATATAGAGATTCATCCCGACATGACTTATGGTGAAGAAACAGTTAAGATTTTAGCTCGGGAAGTCAAGCAGCGAAGAAATAAAAGTATTGCCCTGGTAAACGTATTGTGGCAAAGACATGGAATAGAAGAAGCTACGTGGGAACCAGAAAAGAGCATGAGAAACCAGTATCCAAACCTGTTTGCTGGTAAGATTTTCGAGAACAAAAAATTCCTAAGATGGGGAGAATTGTAACAGCCCGATTTAGGGCCTAGTCGAAATAGTGGTGCGAGACCACAAATCTGAGTTAGTAAATTGAGTTCTTAAGGTTTATGACATGTTTGCATGATAGTATTAAAGTTCCATGTAGAAATTTTGTGAAATTGACATGGAATGATCAAATAGGACTAAATTGCAAAAGTTGCAAAATATGAGTTTCTAGAAGCTTTTTGTATGAAATAGCTTTAGAATATTAATTAGAAGTCCTTAAATAGCAATTTTCCCAAATTATAATTATTGGACAAAAAATGGACTTGAGTTAGTAGTTTGTAAATTTTTAAAGAGAAGGGCATTTTGGTCATTTACCAATTAAATGATTAAAATAGGAAAAAGATGATAAAAATTTCATTCATCTTCTTCCTTGTGCCAAAAATTGGGAGACTCCATAGCTAGGGTTCTTCAAATTTTTGAAGCTTGCAAGTAAGTCATCCTAGCCCCGTTTTTAATATTCCTCGTATTTTTGGAGTCCTCGTATTATGAATTAGCTTTTTTTAGCTATAAGATGAGCTAAGAAGCATGTTAAAAAATCTACCCAATAGTGACATGCTTGTAAAATGATATTTTATGGAAGTTTATGAGAGTTTGATGTTAGATAAACATCTTTTCCTTAGTGAATTTCATGAAAAATGATAGTATGGACTACTTTGTAATAGTTATGAAATTGGTCATACCTATTAGAAATAGTGAGAATTGATGATTGTTATAGTAGAGAAAATGAATCAGCTAAGCATGAGGTTTAAGAAAGTTAAATGAGAATCGTTTTACGAGCCTAAGGGCAAAAGTGCAAATAAGAGAAAGTTTAGGGGCAAAATAGTAATTTTGCCAAAGTATGAGTTAAGAGTCCATTTAGTCAATGTGAGTATTAAATGATCTAATTATTATTATAGATCAAGAAAAATGAAGCCCGGATCGAAACCGAGGGAAGAACAAAGTCGAGGACTAATTGCATATCTACATACATTTTGTATATTGAGGTAAGTTGTATGATTTCTAAGCTTTATGATTTATATCATTGAACTGCTTAGCATAATGTACAATATTACCATGAAATTGTTTGGTGTTATGATAAACAAAGAAGATAATGAGATTAAGCATGAGAAAGTCCCGATTGAAGTTGAATTACCTAGGATACTCGATCTATCACATGAAATGAGAAAGTCCGTATAAGACCAGGCCAAGGCATGGCATCTGCAATCAAGCAAGTTATCATGTAAGACCAAGACAAGTCTTGGCATTGAAGAGTTATTATGAGATGAACACCTATATATTCCCAAGCCAAGGCATGGCATTGGTGAGTCTCCAAGCAAAGATGTCATGTAAGTCCAAGACAAGTCTTGGCATTGAAAAGCTACCATGAGGTAGAGATTCCATGTAAGTCCAAGCCAAGGCATGGCATTGGTGAGTAAAAAGAAAGATTTCATGTAAGTCCAAGCCAAGGCTCGGCATTGACCAGTTCATGAGTAAAGATACCAAGTAAGACCATGTCAAGACATGGCAATGGTAAGTTCCCAAGGGAACACACAAGGAAGACTTTGAGTAGGTCCATGTCAAGACATGGCATCAATACCAAGGTAAGAGATCCCATGTAAGACCATATCGAGGATATGGGCACCGAGTTATGTGGGATGAGATTCAGTATCCTCGGTTATTCATAGAAATTCATCGGGCAAGAGAGTAAAGCTCAAATGATATAGTAAGAAAGTTAAGTAAGTAAAGTTATTATCAAGTTATGCTAGTTAAAAGTATTATTCATGATATGAATGATGAAGTTGAGATTATACTTATCATAGTAAAGTATACTGATCTATGTGATCAAGTGATACAGGTATATTGTTTACCGCACGAGCATGAGAATAGTAAGTACCATGAGATATGTAAGAATCAGTAAGAGTAAGTAAGCTTAAATACTTGAGATTCATAATGCCATTGTTTATGATGAATGGTTAATGTTAAGCAAATATATTGCTATGAGAATTACATGCAAACTTACTAAGCTAAATGATTACGTCCTTTATTCTTTCTTTCCATGTAGTCCCGCTATGCTAATCTCGTGAATCATCGTCACCGGAGCTCGGAGCACACTATCAATCGCTATTTTGGTATAGCCAGGTTGTTTATATTAAGTATGGCATGTATAGGAAACATTTCATTTTGAGTTATGTTTTAAAACTAGCCAAAGTGTTGGCTATCAAGTTTAGTATTCTTTTTGTATATGGCCAAAGAGATGAGTCATGAATGATTAAGTATGTATGTTTTAATCTATCAATGAAGTACGCATCCTTGTTTATGTTAGATGTAATACTTGAGTTGCTGAATTGAGCATGAGTTTGGTCTTGATTTCAGGGAGGCAATTGGCTTAGTAAATAGCCTCTAAATGCCCACACAGATGGACACACGGGCGTGTGTCTAGGCCGTGTGCACCCTGAACCTTTGTATCTTAAGTCAGAATAGACCACGGACTAGTCACACGGGCGTATGCCTAGGGCGTGTGGGATTAATCAGTGTGGGCCACGGGCTACCTACACAGGCGTGTGTCTAGACTCTAGGCCGTGTTAAGGTAGTCAGTGTGCACTACGGGTGGTAAGCACAGGCGTGTGCCTTGGCCGTGGGGCATTGGCAGAATGCTGGGGTTCTAGGCACGGTTTGGGGACATGGGCGTGTGTGTCCATGCACGGGCGTGTGAGACCTGTATAAAAGAGAAAAAAAAATTAAGATTGGAAAAAGTTTCGGTTTAGTCTCGAGAGCCCTCGTGTGTATGAGTGAGGCCTCGTAAGTCGAGAATGAGGTTGTTGAGATGACTTCAGAGAGTAGTTACGACGAGCCTAAGTGGCGATCAAGTGGTTTGAGTTCGGTAACGCCTCGGGCCCGGTTCTGGCGTCGAACTCGGGTAAGGGCTGTTACATGTAATGGTATCAGAGCTACGGTTTAGTCGGTTCTAAGACTAACGTAACACGAGCACGAGTGTAGCTATACACGCCATACGTAAGAATGTTTTTATAATGATAGTGTGACGAGTCCTGACGACTTAAATTATGTTTATACATTTAGTAAATGGATCCCGATAGAGCTGTGGCGGATGACGTAGAAAGTAACACGCCGGCTCCTGCTGAAGGGACCGTGCCGAACGAGAATGAGAATAGACCCACTACGGTGAGTCAAGAAGGAGGAGAAGAGGCTAGAGAAGCCTTCCTCCACATGATGAACACATGGTATACGGAGTTCGTTCGTACGAACCCGAATGCACAACCCCCTCCACCCCCACCTATTCCTCAACCTATCCCAGTAGCCCTCAAGTAGTAGAGGTGGTAAGAGGAGAGAAGCCTCCGGTTGATAGGATTAGGAAACATGGGGCAGAAGAATTCCGGGCTAGAAAAGATGATGATCCGGAAAAGGCTAAGTTCTGGATAGAAAATACTATCAGGGTATTTAATGAGTTGTCATGCACACCTGAGGAATGCATGAAGTGTGTAGTCTCTCTTTTAAGAGATTCTGCTTACCAATGGTGGAACACCCTTGTGTCGGTGGTACCGAGGGAAAAGGTCACATGGAAATTTTTCCAAGAAGAGTTCAAGAAAAAGTATATCAGTAAAAGGTTCGTGGACCAGAAAAGAAAGGAATTTCAAAAGTTAAAGCAAGGCAAGATGTCTGTGACTGATTATGAGCGTGAGTTTGTACGGCTTAGCAAATACGCTCGAGAATGCGTGTCCACCGAGGCCATCATGAGTAAGAGGTTTGAAGATGGGCTAAATGAGGACATCAAATTGTTTGTTGCTATCCTAGAACTGAAGGAATTTGTTGTGCTAGTAGAGAGGGCTTGTAAAGCCGAAGAACTAGTAAAGGAGAAGAGAAAGTCTGAAATAGAGTCTCGTGACTCTAAAAAGAGACAATGGAATAAGTCATTCCAATCCTCATCCAGGAAGCTGAGGTAAGTAAAGGTAAGGTTGAGGTAAGACATGATAAACCAAAATCTGTAATCGCAGAATACCAACCTCGTGTGCCATATCCCAATGCGACGAAGAAAGATCGTACAGACAAACAATTCGATAAATTTCTTAAACTTCTAAAGAAATTACATATTAACTTACCGTTTCTTGAAGCTCTTTCGCAGATGCCCAATAAAAGGAAATTTTTAAAAGAGCTTCTGAGAAACAAACGGAGGTTAGACGATACGTCGCATGTGGAGCTAAATGCAGTGTGCTCAGCAATTTTACAAAATAAACTACCATGAAAATTAAAAGATCCAGGGAGTTTTACAATTCCGTGCTTAATTGGTAGTTTATCTATTAATAATGCTTTAGCTGATTTAGGGGCGAGCATCAACGTTATGCCTTATAAATTGTTTAAACAATTAGGTCTTGGGAAACCCAAACAAACTAGGATGAGCATCCAATTATCGGATAAAACCATTAGAGTTCCTAGGGGTATAATCGAAGATGTACTAGTGAAAATTGATAAATTCATATTCCCAGTAGGCTTCGTTGTTTTAGACATGGATGAGGACAATAATGTTCCTTTAATTTTAGGAAGACCCTTTTTAGCAAGTACTAGAATTAAAATTGATGTTGGTACAGGTGAACTCATACTTCGTGTATGTGATGAAACGGTCACTCTTCAGGCTCTTGACTCGACTAGGACATCAAGTAATCAAGGTGAAAACATAAACTCTACTAATGACCATTTAGTTCAACCTTCTTTTCAGATAGCACCACGAAATCACACAACTGAGCCATATCCTAGACATTGTGCCAATAAAGAAATAACTCATGAGGAACGAAGGCTTCAGATCGATGAACTAGACGAGTGGAAGCCACATGTCAAAGAGAAACCAAGAACACACGAAGCAGAACCAAAGCAAAACCATGTCAAACTTAAGGATGAGGCAAACCAGTTTCTGCTCGGGGATCAGGTATTGTTGGATAAGACAGACCCTCGAATCACCACTTTAAACCTTAACACAAATGAAGAAATCCTTTTAAGGTACTCAATGTCTGCCCATACGGAACAGTCGAGGTAACTAATCCTAAATTCAGCACTTTTAAGGTAAACACCACTCGACTTGAACTATATACTGATAATAGAACTGATAGCATGAGAAAGGATTTTCAACTCCTCAAACCACCATGATTATGCGAATGAGAGGTAAGTCTAGCTTAAGACTTTAAACGAGCGCTTATCGGGAGGAAACCCGAGCACTAACCCCACTAATTAGTTTGTTTTCACTTTTGTTCATGTTTTAAAAACGCAGATTCCCATACCACATGGCCTTGCACACGGGCGTGGCCGTGGCCGTGTGGACACCATGAATAGGTACATGGGCATGGCAGAGATCGTGCAGAAACAGGACGAAAATTTTCCCCAAGACACGGGCTCCGACTAAACGCCATGGCCGTGCGATGCGGCCGTGGTCAAAACTGCCTAAAGAACACGGGCTGAGATAAATCCACACGGCCGTGCGAGACGGCCGTGGTCGATATTATCAGCTTTTTCACATATCGCCGCCACCACCACCTCGAGATCACCCCGATGATGAGGACCTTTGAGTCCTTTTATTTTCTTTATTCTTTTTTTTTATTTTTTTATTTTAGTTCATTTTCCTTTATTATTAAACTCTTTAAATTTTGAAGTATAATCTGATTTCTTTTATCTCTGGCTGTTTAACTCTCGAGTAACTATAACAAACATCCATTAAATAAGAACTCCCTAAAAACTTTACTGATGACTTCGCAATTTACAAAAAAAAAGGTTCAAGATGCCACTCAAGGAATGAACACACCACCGGAGTATTCTCCACCACCTTCACCTATGCCTAGTCATCATGTTCATCATTGATCATCCTCCAAGGATTTCATCCATAATTCAGGAAGTTTCACCTCTCTCCCTCTCTTATGACTTTCTTACTAATCATTATCTATCTTTGTACATTGAGGGCAATGTACATCTTAAGTGTGGGGGGGTGAATTTTATTCAGAAAAGTTCTTAACTTTTGGCATTATTCTCAAATCCCTGAATTATTCTCAAATCCCTGAATTTTGTCTTTTTCTCAAATCACTTTCTCATATTACCATTAGAATAAATTATGATTGATTTATGATTTTTATTGATATGTTTTGGATTAATTCATAGGTAATTATGCAGTGGTGATTTAAACTTTAGGATACTTGATAAACCGTAATATATGCGTATTTTAATCCCACATTTAGCATACTTTTTGGATGATTTATCCTTTGAATTGTGGAATTTGATGCTCCTAATCCTTTAATTTCGTGTTTTATACTTAGGAAAAGAATCAGAGGATGAAAAGAACGGGAAACGGGCTGAAAATGAAGCAAATGGGCTTACCTTAGAGACTCACATGGCCTGGATTATCACCCACGGCCGTGCGTTTCAAGTAACAACCGAGACACGGTCTAGAACATCGTACACGGCCAAATTACACGGTCGTGTGTGGCAAATAGGATCGACCACAACCAAGAGAGTCGACCACGGGCGTGTCCCTCCTATAGCCAAGATGAGTTTCATTCGGAATAGGATACTTAGGGGCGAAGAAAGACATACTGAAGCCTATATAAACACCCTAAGTATAACCTAAAAAGTGTCTTTGGTCGAGGGCGAAGCTAGAGAGGGCTGAACTCAGGGAATTACTCCAAGAAAGCCAGTTGATCCATCTCAGAAGCTGGAATCACACTCAAGACATAAGATCTTCCCTTCAATTTCCTTCAGGGGGTTTTAGGGTTTTTCTTATGTTTTGTTATTTACTTTCTTCTGAGATGTATTCTTTTATAATTATGAACTAAACCCCTCAAATACCTAAGGGGGATGAAACCTAAGACAGATCTTGTTATTGTTTTCTGAACTATATGATAAATACTTGATTTGTTCTTAATTATGTGTTCTTAATTCTTGTTTTAATATTTCAGGATATTGATTCAAGTATTGATGTGCTTAGGCAAAGGAGCAAAATTCCTGTTTAGAGTAGATCTAACATAGTTAAGCGGAGTTGATCGCAACCCTAGAGATAGGATGACGAAAATCACGGATTAGGGTCAAACCTAATATGGGAGTCCATAGATCGAATTAATGCAACACTAGAGGTTTTTATTAGAAAGAGATTTCAATTAATCAACCTAGGGTTAGACGTTAGTAGCCTCGAAAGAGGTATTAATATAAATTAGGGAATCCTACGGATCAAGTCAAGTGATTAAATCGTGCAGTTCGAGAGTTAAATAACAAGTGAAGTCTAGGTGGATTCTTCCTGGTATTGTCTTAATCAACTGGTTTTCCCAAAAGTATTTCCCCAATTCACTCTCTGTGTCTTAGCAACCTTAGCTTAGTAATTAGTTAGATAAATATCAATCCCCTTTATTTTAGGTTAGATAATAAAAAGAAAGTCAGTACTAGTAATTTTGGTTCATTTGGGTTCGACATTCCGGTCTTGCCACTAAGTTATACTACTGTTCGATAGGTGCGCTTGCCTCAATCGTGGTGATAGTTAGTTTCTAGGCTCGATCATTCATTATATAAATATTAAAACTCTCAGACACGATCAAGTTTTTGGCACCATTGCTGGGGAATTAAGATATTAGGAACACTTGATTTTTATTACTTTAGCCATTCCATTTATTTGCAATTTATTTTTATTTTTTTATTTTAACTTTGCTAATTTTTCTTTTTCCTTGCTTCTGGCAGGTATTCTAGTTTATGACTAGAAGAAACCCGACAGGACCTCTACTTTACGATAGTGATATAGAAGGAACCGTTTGCAGAAACTGAAGAGAAATTAGGCGAAGCCTACAATACACACAAGAAGAGCAAAAGGACGATACTAATAACACGGAAGAGATGGCTGATCCCCAGAATAATCGACTTCCTCCTATGGTTGCCAAAAATCATGCTCCTCGAACTATGTATGATTATGCTAAACCTAATTTAACAGGAACTGAATCAAGTATTGTTAGACCTGCTGTCGCTGCAAATAATTTTGAACTGAAACCTAACATTATACAGATGATTCAACAATTTGTTCAGTTTGATGGTTTGCAGGATGAGGATCCTAACACACACTTAGCGATCTTTTTGGAATTATGCGATACGTTTAAAATTAATGGCGTTTCTAATGATGCCATTCGCCTTCGGTTATTTCCCTTTTCTTTAAGGAATAAAGCCAAACAATGGTTGAATTCTCTTCCACGAGGATCAATCACTACATGGGAACAAATGACCAAAATTTTTTTGTTAAAATACTTTCCGTCGGCTAAAACGGCTAAGTTGAGGAATGATATCTCTCCTTTTGTGCAGATGGATTTAGAGACACTTTACGATGCATGAGAGAGATACAAGGATTTATTGAGAAGGTTCCCTCATCATGGGTTACCATTATGGCTACAGGTTCAAACCTTCTATAACGGTGTGAACCCATCAACTAGGCAGCTTATTGATGCATCCGTCGGCGGTACACTAAACAATAAAATACCTGAGGCTGCTTATGAATTCATTGAAGAGATATCACTGAATAATTATCAGTGGCAAGTTATGAGGACAAAGCCGACACAAAGCTGCGCGAAGTTTTCAACCTCGACGCAAAGAAACCATGCTATCAAATCGGTAGAACTCTTAAGTAATAAAATTGATGGTTTGTGTGGTTCCTCGCAGGTACATCCAGTGATGCAGTGCGATACAAATGGAGGAGGGTCAAATAATACAGAATACCCACCATACAACCCTGGCATAGAAAACGAACAGATGAACTATATGGGTAACAATTCTAGACCTAAAAATAACCCTTATAGTAACACTTATAATCCAGGGTGGAGGAACCATCCAAATTTCTCAAGGGGAGGTCAAGGAAATCAGAGGCAACAACCCACTCCAGGTTTTCAACAGCAACCCTACCCACAAGAGAAGAAGCCGAACCTTGAGGAGATGCTGACAAAATTCATTGCAGTGTCAGAAACCCATTTTCAAAACAACGAGACAATGCTCAAAAATCAGCAGGCATCAATTCAAGGGATCGAGAACCAGTTAGGTCAGCTAGCGAAGCTAATCTCAGAACGACCGCAAGGTTGCTTGCCAAGCAACACTGAGACTAACCCAAAAGAGAAAATTCATGCCATTACTAATCACGATAGTGAATGGTTAGTAGAATCAAAATCTGAGCCAAGGCAAGAACTCGTGGTAAATAAAGGTAAGGCTGAGGTAAGCCACGATCCACAAAAACCTGTCATCAAAGTGTATACACCTCGAGTGCCATATCCCAATGCGATGAAGAAAGACCACACAGAAGAACAATTCGGTAAATTTCTTAAACTCTTAAAGAAATTACATATTAACTTACCGTTTCTTGAAGCTCTCTCGCAGATGCCAGATTCAAGGAGATTTTTAAAAGAGCATCTGACAAACAAACGGAGGTTAGACGAGGCATCGCATGTGGAGCTAAACGTAGTGTGCTCAGCAATTCTACGAAACAAACTACCACGAAAATTAAAAGATCCAGGGAGTTTTACGATTCCTTGTTTAATTGGTAGTTTATCTATTGATAATGCTTTAGCGGATCTAAGGGCGTGCATCAACGTCATGCCTTATAAACTGTTTAAACAACTAGGTCTAGGGAAACCCAAACAAACTAAGATGAGCATTCAATTAGCTGATAAAACCATTAGAATTCCTAGGGGTATAATTGAGGATGTATTAGTGAAAGTTGATAAATTTATATTCCCAGTAGACTTTTTCGTTTTAGACATGGATGAGGACAACAATGTTCCGTTAATTTTAGGAAGACCCTTTTTAGCAACTGCTAGAACTAAAATTGACGTTGGTACAGGTGAACTCACACTTTGTGTAGATGACGAAACGATCACTTTTCAGGCTCTTGACTCAGCTAGGACATCAAGTGAAAAAGGTGAGAACATAAATTCTATTGATAATCAATTGGTTCAACCTTCTTTTTAGGAAGCACCCCGGAAGTACACATCTGAGCCAGATCCTAGATACAAACAAGGAAGTGATTCATGAGGAACGAAGGCTTCAGGTTGAGCAACTTGACGAGTGGAAGACACATTTCAAGGAGAAACTAGGAACACACGAAGCAAAACCGAAGGAGCCCCCAAACGAGCTTATAGCAATAGCAAATCACTTCAAAATAGGGGATCAGGTATTGTTGGAAAAGAAAGACCCTCGAATCGCCATATCAGACCGTAATACAAACGAAGAAATCCTTTTTACGGTACTGGATGTCTTCCCATTCAGAACAGTCGAGGTAACTAATCCTGAATTTGGAACTTTTGAGGTAAACACTACTCGACTCAAACCATACATGGTTTGAATTGGTAGCAGGAAATAGGAGCTTCAACTCCTCAAACCACCATAACTATGCGAATGAAAGGTAATTCTAGCTTAAGACTTTAAACGAGCGTTTCTCAGGAGGCAACCCGAGCACTAACCCCCTTTATTTTCATATCTTTGATTTTTAGTACCTAACTAAAGACTAACCAAGTTAAATAAAGTATAGGTTTTCATGCCACACGGCCTTGCACACGGGCGTGGCCGTGGCCGTGTGGGCATCATGGATTTACACACTGGCATGGCAGAGGTCGTACGAGCCAAGGACGAAAAATCCCCATATCACGGACGGTTATAAATTGCCACGGCCGTGCTATATGGCTGTGGCCGACACTGAGGAAGTCACATGGGTATGAGGCACGCCCGTGCTTTGAGGCCGTGGCCGACACTGAGAAAGAAACATGGGCGTGGAGACCTTTACACAGGCGTAGGAGAAATGAACGAGCCACCACACGGCCGTGCGATACGGCCGTGTGACCGAACACGCCCATAGCACACGGGCGTGGGCAGCACTAGGTCCTTGTTTCTTATTTGAGGCCCCCCCTTCTTTTCACTTTCTCCCCAAATTCTTCTTCAACCAACCCCCAGCCACCACACCCCTTTCTATCATCTCCATTCACTTTCCGTTCCCCTTCCCCTTATTCCTTTTCTTTCACCATCCTCACCACCATCCCCATGCCGAAGAAGCGAAAGGACCCTAACACAGTCTCCCCGTGCGAGACCGATCTACATAAGTTCATGCCGGCCGTTTCATCGACCCAACAAGCCAAGGACATTTGAGTCCATTTATTTTACCTATGTCTTTTCTCTTCTCCTTTATTTTCCTTCTATTTATCTTCCTTGTCCTTAAATACATATTTAGTATATTTTGAATTATTCTTATTATTTCCTGGCTATTTCTTCACAAGTTACCCAATTTCTTCATCTAGCGCAGTGATTGTGGGCGGCCACCATACCACCACCAGAGACGCCTCCTCCAACTTATCTTTCACCTCCGAATCGAGTTTCCACACCTCCAACTCAGGATATCCATCCGAAATCCAGGAAGTTTCACCTCTCTCCCTCTCTTATTATCTATTACTACAAGGTTATTATCTTTAATTGTACATTGAGGATAATGTACATCTTAAGTGTGGGGGTGAAATTTATCGTGAAAAGTACCTAACTTTTTGCATTATTCTCAAATCCCTGAATTATATCTTGTTCTTAAATAATCTTCTCATATTACTGTTAGAATGAAATTTCCTTTGATTTATGATTTTCATTAATATGTTTCGGATTAAGTCATAGTTAATTGTGCAATGATGATTTAAACTTTAGGAGACTAGAGAATCAAGCATGATGAGTCTATTTTCAGAATTAAAAAAAATTGTTAGGTTGTCTACCTGAATCTAATGATTACCTTGAAGTTTGAAATTTACAAGGTTGACATCAAAAGCCCATAATTTTTTGTGAGATCTTGAACCTTTTAGAGCATACATTCCTTTTCGTGCTCACTTTATTGATTATGAGTATGTCAACATTGATTTGTTATTCTAGAACTTGCTTCGATTATACATGTCGAGACCACACCTTTGATTTGATATACTAAGATGATAAAGGCACCAAGGTTTTAACCCACTTACTCCATAAAAAGCCTACCTTCATAATTAACCCCTAGTGAACCCCTTTGAGACTAACAAACCGCTTCTTGACTCACCCATTAATATTAACCCAAAACCCACTTTGTATTTGTTATCACCATTTCTCTTGACTACCCTTATATCGAGATTTGATTTGATCGGTTACTAAACTATTTTCTTTATTTCAGTTATTAAATTCTATATTATTATTGTACTTGATTTGTTCTTAAAAAAAAGTTAGGAATCTATTCATTATTACTTCTTTGTTATTGGAGCTTAAGCGGTTAATTTTATATTTTGAGAAGAAGCTCATGTAATTAGTATTAAGTTTTCAATTGATGTAATTATTTAAGCTTTAGTTACTCTTCTAGTAAGGTAATTTGTCAATTCAGTCTCGATACTAACCCTCTAATTCAGCCTTTATCCACACCTTTAACCCAAGCCCCGTTACAACCCTTTTTAAAGACCTTTTGATTTGTGTATCATATCATTTTATAGTGGTGGAGATTTGATTTTCATGCAAGCCTATGGGATTAACTTTTCATGTTTGAATCTTGAGTGCTTATTTTTGAACCTTAAACACCTTGAGTGATTTGAGTGAACCTTTAGTGAGGATGTCAATATTTGTCGGTTTTGAATCAAAGGTAATTATTTAGGTAAGGGGAAACACCTATTTTTCGTGCTACAAAAACTATGACTTTGATTGTTTGAATCTTTAGGGACCTTCTAGTTAAATTATCAATGTATAAATTACCTATGAATTATGATGAAACATTGTTGATGAAGGTTATGAATTAAGGGGAGTTAATTTTAATTATGAACTGAGAATTTTGCTTGAGGACAAGCAAATGCTTAAGTGTGGGGGTATTTGATAAACCGTAATATATACATATTTTAATCCCACATTTAGCATACTTTTTGGATGATTTATCCCTTGAATTGTGGAATTTGATGCTCCTAATCCTTTAATTTCATGTTTTATACTGAGGAGAGCATCGAAGGATGAAAGGAACGAGAAACGGGCTAAAAACAGAGAAAATGGGCTTACCTTAGAGACTCACACGGCCTGGACTATCACCCACGGCCGTGTGTGATAAACCGTAAAAGTAACATATTTTAATCCCACATTTAGCATACTTTTGGATGATTTATCCCTTGATTTATGTAAAAAGGTGCTCTTAATCCTTTCTTTTCATGTTTTATACTCAGGAAAGCACCGGAGGATGGAAAGAATGAGAAACGGGCTCACAACGGACCAAATTGAGCCAAAGTGAAAATCGACACGGCCTGAACTTGAGCCAACACGGGCATGTCTCCTTGACAGACTAGAACACGGCCTGATCATGATTTACACGGGCATGTCACCTCATTAAAAGTCCAAACACGGCCTAAAGATGATTCACACGGGCGTGTGCCATGGCCGTGTCCCTGTCGTGGAGTAGAGCAATTTCACTCGGAAAAGGATACTTAGGGGCAAAGAAACCTATTTCAAAAGCCTATATAAACACTCTAAGTATAACCTAGAAGAGGGCGGTGAGCTAGGCCAAGGAGCCGAGCCGAAAAGGTCAGATTTGTGGGAAACACTCGAAGATAGCCAGTTGATCCATCTCAAGAAGCCAGAATTCTACTCAAGACGGCGGATCTCTCCTTAAATTCCTTCAGGGGGTTTTAGGGATTTCTTATGTTTTGTTTTATCTTTTCTTCTGGGATGTTTTCTTTTATTTTATGAACTAAACCCTTCAGATACCTGAAGGGGATGAAACTTAGATGAATCTTGTTATCGTTTACTGAACTATATGATAAATACTTGATTTGTTCTTAATTATGTGTTCTTAATTCTTGTGTTGATATTTTCGAGATATTGATTCAAGTTTGATGTGCTTACGTGGAGGAGCAAAAGTCCCTGCTTAAGAGTAGATCTAGCATAATTAAGCGGAGTTGATCGTGCGCCTAGAGATAGGGTGACGAGATTTTGCCGGATTAGGGTGAAACCTAATATGGGAGTGCATAGATTGAGTTAATGCAATTCTAGGGATTTTAATTAGAAAGAGATTTCAATTAATCAACCTAGGGTTCGACGTTATTCGCTTGAGAGAGGGTTTAATATACATTAGGAGTCTTACGGATCAAGTCAAGTGAATAAATCGTCGCAGTTGAGTTAGATAACAAGTGAAGTCTAGGTGGATTCTTCCTAAGGGTATCGTCTTAATCAACCGAGTTTTTCCAACGAAGATTTCCCCAATTCATTCTTTTTGTCTTTGCGTCTTTAGCTTAGTAGTTAGTTAAATTTAGATTAAATAACAACTTCACTTATTTTAGGCTAGATAATAAAAAGAAAGTATTAGTACTTTTGGTTCCTTTGGGTTTGACAATCCGGTCTTGCCTAAGCTATCTGATAAACCGGAATAGTAACATATTTTAGGCCCACATTTAGTATGCTTTCAGATGAATTATCCTTTGATTTATGTAAAAAGGTGCTCTTAATCCTTTCTTTTCATGTCTTATACTCAGAAAAGCACCCAAGGATAAAAAGAACGAGAAACGGGCTCAAAACGGACCAAAACAGACCAATGAGGAAGTCGACACGGCCTGGACTTGGATCCACACGACCGTGCCAAGTCGATCATCTAGAACACGGTCTAACCCCAACTCACACGGCCGTGTCTCATTAAAGAAATCTGAACACGGCCTGGCCACGATTTACACGGGCGTGCGCCATGGCCGTGCCTCTGCCGTGGAGAAGAGCAATTTCATTCGGGAAAGGATACTTAGGGAAAAAGAAACGTGTTTTAAAAGCCTATAAATACACCCTAAGTATGACCTGAAAAGGGGAGCCCAAAGCCATCATCTAGGGGCATCGTGCTAGGCCAGAGAAGGCAGATTTATGGGGATTCACTCAGGGATAGCCAGTTGATTCTTCTCAAGAAGCCAGAATTATACTCAAGACGGAGGATCTCTCCTTCAATTCCTTCAGGGGGTTTTAGGGATTTCTTATGTTTTGTTTTATCTTTTCTCTTGAGATGGTTTCCTTTATTGTTATGAACTAAACCCTTTGGATACCCGAAGGGGATGAAACCTATGATGAATCTTGTTATTGTTTTCTAAATTATATGATAAATACTTAGTTTTTTCTTAATTATGTGAGCTTAATCCAAATTTAATGTGCTTAGGTGGAGGAGGAATAGACCCTGCCTAAGAGTAGATCTAACATAATTAAGCGGAGTTGATCGCACGCCTAGAGATAGGGTGACGAGATTTTGTCGGATTAGGGTGAAACCTAATATGGGAATCCATAGATCGATTTACTGCTATTCTAGGGGGTTATTATAAGAGAACGAGAGTTCCACTAATTAACCTAGGGTTAGACGTTATTCGCCTTGAGAGAGGGTTTAATATATGTTAGGGAGTCTTACGGATCAAACTAAGTGAATAAATCATATGGTTCAGTGTTAGATAACAAGTGAAGTCTAGGTGGATTCTATCTAGGGTATCTCCTAAATCAACTGAGTTTTTCCCAAGTTATTTTCCAAATTCATTCTTCTTTGTCTTAGAGTCTTTATTTTAGTAGTTAATTAATTTAGATTAATAAACAACTTCACTTATTTTTAGGCTAGATAATAAAAAAGAAAGTTAGTATTAGAACTTTTAGTTCCTTTGGGTTCGATAATCCGGTCTTGCCTAAGCTATACTACTGTTCGATAGGTGTACTTGCCTCAATCGTTGTCAGAGTTAGTTTCCAGGTTCGATCATTCTTTTTATAAATTTTAAAGCTCTGATTCGCAGCGATCAAGTTTTTGGCGCCGTTGTCGGGGAACTAAAATATTAAGAACGCTCTATTTTTATTACTTTAGCCATTATTTTTGCAATTAATTTTTATTTTTAGTTTTTGTAACACCCCAAACCCGGCCCAAACATTACGACCGAATTTGGTATGTCACAGAGAAAACCATTTTGAAAATCCCTTTAGCCAATTTGAGTTTTGATGAAAACATCTTCATTTTCAGTTATCTTGCTAAAACCATACTTAGTTTGTTTTAAAAATATTTATTAAGTCAAGTTGTTACAGGTTTGAAATGTACCCGATGGCACTTTAAAACATTTTGCGTTTGATTTGAGAAAACATGTGCACCCATTTTAATATTATTAAATAGTTTAAACAAAATATTCAAAACATGTAAAGATAATAAAAATAATCCTAGGAGGCCTTATTACAACTTGATTAAAACAAAACCAACAATAAAAATAAAATAACTAAAATCCAAGTTCATTAAATTCAAATCCCATTGCATGGCCACCTCGAGTCCAACTCTACTCCTCAACCGCCATCTACGAGTCACCTGAAAAATGTTAAAGGAGAAGGTGAGTCACCAAGACTCAATGTGTAACCCTTCCCAATTTAGTGCAACAACATACACAATTTATAACAAATTAACATGCATTAAATCATGCACCCAACCTAGCCATCCAAACACCTTTCTCTACCCCGTGTGTGTACCAAACCACCGGGTGGTGCCAAACCACTGTGACTTATAGTCACGAAATCCGTCATATTGTGGTGCCAAACCACCGGTGGTGCTAAACCACTGGTGACCGTAGTCACAAATCAAATGATGGGGCCAACCCATCGTGTGATACCAAATCACCGGCGTCAATCCCATAATGTAAACTGTGGGGCCAACCCACTGTGGTGCTAAGCCACCGACGAGACGCTATGAGGTGCCAAACCTCTGGAGGTGCCAAACCTCTGGTGACCGTAGTCACAATGTGGTACCAAACCACTCGGTGTTCGCCGACACGAATATCACCGCCCCTCCTCTCATCAACCCACATCAATCAACTACATGCATATACGTAAATCATGCTAATAGGTTTATTTAGCAACATACATAGAGTTTACCATTAGCTATAACCACATATACCAAATATGTCATGCTTCCCAAAAGCATCATAACAACAAGGACTTACCTGGATCCTTGCTCATACCTTTTATGGTATTAAATCCCATATCTACACAAATCAGATTTAGCATACACAAAATACTTAGCACATTAATTAGCTATAAAGTGTGTATGTACACACCTGATGCCAACGATAGCCTTAAATCCCGAAGAGACCAAATCGGCCACACAAGACTCCCTTGCCCTATATTCGGCCATTACCCAAAGTTAACATCAAGGCCATTCGGCCAAACCAAAATAATCTCAAGGGTTAATATTTGAACCCGAAAACCTTACCTAACGCCTTTGAGTACTAACTTTAGCACACGATATACGATTCTGCTTCACCTCCTACAATCGGCCATCATCAATATTACTAGCCTTCGGCTTAATCGAACACTGAATAAATAAAGTAGATCCTTACCACCTTACCAAAATCGATTGATCAAAGATGATGGATTCACTTGCTCGCTTCCAAATCCCGAAGGCCCTATAACCAATCGGTTTCGAAACAAGTGATTAGCACCCTTAACAACAATTGTCGAAACCAACTCTTACCTTTGTAAAAGTCGACAGAGAACAGAGAGGGAAGAAATAGCCATTCGGCCAAACCACCTACCTTCCACCAAACCCGATTGGAACCAAACTAGAAGAGATCCACACCATACTAATATTCGGCCAAGATGAAAGCTAAAAGAAGAGGGGAATTTTGGCACACCAAGAAGGAGAGATTCGGCTATAGTGGAAGAAAGAAAATAATGGAAAAGGGGAATAGGAGTTTCGGTTTTGAGAAGATGAGGAAGGAGAGAAAAATAATTGAAGAGGAGGGAGTAAGGAAGAGATTCGGCTACTTGCAAAAATGGAGAAAAGAAAAACAAGATGATAGGTATGTGCTTTTAAAAGAATTCGGCACCCCCCCAAGCTTGCCGTCCACTCCTCTTGAACAAAGAGTTCAAAAATTCGGCAACTCCTTGAAACCCTCTTGGCCAACCATTTGAATTAATTCAAAATAATTTGAATTAATCACATGCCTACTTTTCCTCCTTGCCACCTATTTAAGATTATTCAAATAATAATCCCATTAAAAATCCCTATTAATATCCTCATTATCCTTATTTTAAAGATTCCACATGCCGTCCACCTTCTCTCCACCTCTTCACGCCAGCATAAAAAAATAAAAACCCCACTGCTGCTTCTTTGGTTCGAACATGGGACCTGTTGGGACAAGAGACCAGGTAACGCCCCAGGCCACTCGGCCAAATCGTTATTTTGTGACATAAACGCGCCATATTTCCTTTTAAGCCCTACTTCCTTAGTTCCCCCTTGCATTAACGCCAAAACAAAAATAAAACCCCCATTTGCTGCTCACGCCACTCGAACCTAGGACCAGCTGGAACCTCCACACGCTGCCAGCCGCTTTGCCAAGGCGCCGTTTGTGTCATAGACTCGCCCCAAACTCTTTTAAGGCCTCCTTCCTTTTAACGCCAAAACCCAAAAAAATAAAACACCTTGCTGCCACCTTGATTCGAACCCAAGTCCTTACTAGCGTTACTTCCAGGCCCTTAAGTGGCGCATGGGAGCCACTTTACCACCTGGACTTTCATGTCCATTAACCTTGCCATTTATTTTTTTAAGGCATACCTAGCCCAGTTTCTCTAGTTGACGCAAAAAGAAAAAATAAAAGCCTCTGATGCGCCCCACGTTACTCGAACATCTTCCCTCCTGCGCAAGCCTCCAAGGCCCCTAAAGTAGCCTCCCAAGCCACTTTACTAAGCCCAAGTTCATGTCTATGCATTTCCAGGTTTCCAAAAATGTTCATTTCCATATACATTTCTGAATTTCCAAAAATATTAAAAATTTATTCATATTACTTAGGACTTGTCATTTTGTACAATTAAACCGAAAATGCATAGGCCCTTTCCAGGATGTTATAGTTTTAATTTTTAAAATTTGCTAAATTTTCTTTCTTTCTTTTCCTAGTAGGTACCTCTAGTTTCTGACTAGAAGGAACCCGAGAGGACCTTTAGAATACGACAGTGATATTGAAGCTACCGCTCGGAGAAATCACAGAGAAATTAGGCGAGCCCTAAATTACCAAGGAGGAGAGCGAGAAGACAGATCCAATCCTGTAACATCCCAAAATTGGGCCTAGTAGGATTGGGCCCAATGGGCCTTGAGTGTAGGAGTGTTTAAAATTTTGAGAACAAGAGAATGGCATTATTGCAAATTGGACTTATTAGTTAAGTGAATTTGGAAGGTTACGAGGTTTCTATGAAGTCTCGGGTTTAATTGGGCCTTAGGAAAAAAAATTGGTATTTTAGCACTTTAAGGAGAGATGGTAAGTAGCTTCAAGACTTATAGAAATAAATGAGTAATGTGCTTGCATAAATGAGCAATTGGTAAAAGGGTTATGGCGCCACATGTAGTACCTTGAGGGAAGAGGTTCGAATCCCTTTGTGTGCAAACTTTAACTATTATTTTTGCACTCTTTCCTTAAGTGTCTGCCAAGCATGTAAATAAGGCAAGGTGGACTTTTATTTTTGGCAAGATGGCTAAGGAAAATAGGAAAGGATGAATGTGAGGAAAGAAATCAAAGGAAAAGGAAAGTAAGGGGAACAAGTGGCTTATTTCATGGAGAATTTTATGGAAAGTATGGTTGGCAAAATTTTGACCCTTATGGCTATGCATGTGGACGATTTTGGGGGTAGATAGGTAGCTGAAATTTTACTTTGGCTTTTGGTAAGGTTTTGGTATTGTTTTGGCCAAAAATCCCATTTGCAACTTTGTGTCATTTTCTCCCAAATTGCTACTCTCTTTGCCGAAATCTTCTAGCACAATAGTGCATTTTTTCTTCTCTTTGGATTGGTCACATATTCATCTTTTATCCATCTTCCTTGATGGCCGAAACTTCAAGTTGATATTAAACAAATTCTTATACTTTCTTCTTGATTGCCGAAACTCTAAAGCCATTAGTGAGTACTTTTCTTTCTTTGTTTTGCCAAAACCACCTAGCCTAATTGATCATCTTCTCCATCTTCCAATTTGGGTTTTTCTTTCTTGATTAAACCGGGTAAGTGTTTTTATTCAAATCTTTTCATAGTCCATTCGATATCACTACTCGGTTATTGTGTTAATCGGATCGAAGTTTCGACTAATCGATTATGTTTTAGGGACGAAATCACTCGATCTATTCTACCTTCGAACATAGTGGTAAGTGATTCAAGTGTAAGTGATACGAAATCTTTTGGAAATTCGAGGCTAACTTTTGGTTGGTATTGTTCTAGGTCATCGACGAGTGGTTCGTTAGGAAATCAAAATCAGGTGTGTAATCCTGTACCTTTCGTATACATATCTGAAATGATGTGTAATCTCACACTTCTCTGAAAGTTTGTATGAAATATTCTGTGAATCGGTCAAAATACTGAAGAACACCAAAAACCGGCATTCGTGATCACTCGGACGTGCGTATGATCGCAGTGGTAATCGTATTTTGTAATAAAACAGTTTCGATTAGAAGCAGTGACGTGTTTTTGGAAAATCACGAACAATAGGAGAAATGGAATTAGATAGTGAATAAGATATCAAATTAAATCTTACTGTGTCTATTTTGATAAGGAAGAAACAGAGAAGGAAAAGAAATTCTATATTCTGAGATATCTTAATTTTAGTGAGACTGGTTCTGAATGACTTCGTGGTTCCCTAATCTATCTTGGAAAAATCTTATAAAATTGTACAAAGTGAATGAGTTATAGTTTATATGTACAGATTTCTTAGTGAGTCTATTTTCAATAGAAATAAGCGGGAGCAACATATGAAAAGCATGCAGAGATATTTGAATTTTGGGTAAGAGAGGTCGAATCGTTGGTCGAGTGAAACAAGGAAATCTTTAAGGAATAAACTATACTAAATGGCTAAGTCAAAAATTTTGGAAAAATTATAGTAAGAAGATATATGAGTCTAGTCTCAAGGAAAATTTACGGAGTTAGATTTCGAGATTCCTAACTCAGCTTATTGTCAATTTAGTTAGTACGATGCAGATGGACAGTTTTGATTTTTATGCTCCACATTAGTAGTTAAGTCTAGGTTGCGAAATTTCCAAAATACCCTTAGGTTGCGAGATTACCGAATTACCCTTAGTGGGTAAATTATCAAAATTACAAAAATGCCCCTATGGGTCAAAAATTACGAAAATGCCCCTAAAGGGCCGAATTACGAAATGTTATATGGGCCAATCTAATATTTTGATAAATGGGGCAATTTGATATTTTGTTATATGGGCCAATCTGATATTTTGATAAATGGGCCAATCTGATATTTTGATAAATGGGCCGATCTGATATTTTGCTATATGGGCCAATCTAATATTTTGATAAATGGGCCAATCTGATATTTTGCTAAATGGGCCAATCTGATATTTTGATAAATGGGCGATCGATATTTTGCTATATGGGCCAATCGATATTTTGCTAAATGGGCCAAATCTGATATTTTGCTTAATGGGCCTTTTGATTAATTGCTGTAATGGGCCATAATTTTGAAATAAATATCTGAATAAATTGTTGTGAATGGCTATGCATTATATACATGATTTGCATGGGATGGGATAATGATGAAGAGAAGTTCGGTAGCTCTGCTACATAATTACAGTGGCTCTGCCACAAATATGAAAAATGGCGATGCCATGTAAATTCTGTTAATCTGGTGGCTTGTCCACAAATTTGATATAATCGGCTTAATGCCTATGTTTGGTGTGTTGGCGGGTGGGTGACTAAAGCTCCCCACGGGTGTCTTTGGTGGTACGGGTGGTGTGTAGCGGATGGAAAACTAGGTTTGGTTTGGGAATTGCATATCATATGCATATTATATTTGATACATTATTTTTGTTGTAAATGGGCTTAGGCCCAAAATATTGCTAATTGGGTTCCGGCCTAATGAATAACGGTAAGGGGATTTCACACTGAGTTCTTGTAACTCACCCCCCTTTTCTCTTAACCCTTGTAGGTAATGCTTGATGATATGGACTTGGGCTATGGATGACTCGAGGGAGGCCATACTTCAGAAATGGTTTATGTAACACCCCAAACTCGGACAGGACACCACGTCCAAATCTGGTATGTTACGGGGAAAAACTTTTTTGAGTGATCAGATTTTTCGTTTAAAAGCGGGGTGAAAACATAGTGAATTTGAGGAAAATTGGAGTAGGCTTGTTTGATTAGATTTTGAAAACTTATCCAAAGTATATAGTCAAAAACGAGTTGATTTCATTTAGCGTTTCCAATAGCTTCTTAGTACTATTTTGAAACATTTTTGACTTAGTAGAATATCGAGTTTGATTTGAAAATCATTTGAGTTTACTCTATAGCGAAACATAGTGAGATACCCGATGGTATAGTTTAAAACACATTGCGTTATAGTTTTGAAAACATTATCTTACCAAATTTTTAGTAATATTTCATACCAAGTTATTTGTTAATCAGGTTAAGAATCTAATTAAACCATAACCATCATAAAACATAATTTAAAGGCCTTTTACAAATCCAAATTAAATCTCAAATAAAAATAAATAAGCTAAAGTACCCAAAGTGAATAGTCTGAGCGAAACTTTTATTAAAGCATGGCATGTGCACCCCGAGTCCACCCCGGCTCCATGTCCGCGTCTACGGGTCTCCTGAAATGTCAAAGGAGAGGGTGAGTCGAATGACTCAGTGCATAAATCCCGCTCCCGATGAAACAACATGCTAACACACATCATACATAGCAACATAATTAATGCAACCCGATCCTAACCATCCGTATCTCCTTTTCCTACCCCGTGTGGTACCAAACCACTGGTGGTGCCAAACCACTGGTGACATATAGTCACAATGTGTTACCAAAACACTGGTGTCCCAAAGACACAATATCCATCAATGTGGTGCCAAACCACTGGTGTCCCAAAGACACGCTTTGTGCTACCAAAGCACCGTGACCGGTCACGAGATCCAATGATGGGGCCAACCCATCGTGTGATACCCAATCACTAGCGACGATCCCATATCTCATGTGGGGCCAACCCACGGTGGTGTTAACCACGGGACGAGTCGCAATGAGGTGCCCAACCTCTCGTGTCCCAAAGACACAAATGTGGTACCAAACCACCGGTGACCGTAGTCACAATAATCGAATGATGGGGCCAACCCATCGTGTGATACCAAATCACTAGCGACGATCCCATATCTCATGTGGGGCCAACCCACGGTGGTGTTAACCACGGGACGAGTCGCAATGAGGTGCCAAACCTCTGAGGTGCCAAACCTCTGTGACCCAAAGTCACAAAGTGTGTTACCAAAACACCGGTGCTCACAAAGACAAAAATATCACCGCTCCCTCCACTCATATCACCCATCAACATACCATACTCATGTAATCATGCATATCATACAAATCATGCATATCATGCCAACATGTCTAGCATTACATCTCATAGCATACATAACATAGATCATAATACCCAAGGTATCCATAATAGAACTTGTAATAAATTAGACTTACCCGGATACGTACACATACCCCGTTTGGGTATCCAATTATCCGTCATACTGGTATAGTTTTTAACAGGCAAACAGGTTTATTAACAACATTACTAGGTATCAGTGTGTTAGTTTACACACCTGGTAATACGAGTCTAGAAATCCTGACAAAAGCGATCTAAGTCTCCCGAGTGACTTGCTCCTAATATCGGCCAAACATAGGGGTTAGGCATCTATAACATTCGGCCAACAACAATTAACCAAAGGGGGTTAATATCGAACCCTTACCTTGCTAATGGTTTGATTTCTTATCTAACCCGAACCACAAAGGTTCTCCTTCCAACAATCGTCTACACCTTCAAAAGAGAACTGTTAATCTTTTAGAAACCTTTTAGACTTAATCAAAACTAAACGAATAACCCATGAACAATATCTCACCATCACTTACCGGTCAATTAAAGAAGATGACAACTCCTCTTGCTTGCTTCCAAAATCCAAGGATCCTATAACGAGAGATTAGTACCCTTCCAACATGACCATATTCGGCCCTCACCCAAACCGTAACCAAAAAGAACAAAAGAGGGAAAATATGGCCATTCGGCCACCCACTTACCTTGTTCAAAGATTGAACAACCACCCAAATTCCACCCTTCCTGCTATTCGGCCACCAAGGAACTACTAAGAGAGAGAATACTTTCGGCCAAGAGGAATGGAAGGAACAAACGAATACAAACGGCTTGAGCTTTGAACAAAAGACAAGAATAAAACGATGAGTAGAGAGTGGAGACTTTCGGTTTGAAAAGAAATGGATGAAGAAAGTGTTTTTGGGAGGGTAAGATTCGGCTACCAATGTTTCAAGAAAAGGAAAAAGAATGTTGGAGAAGAGAGAGTTTCGGTTTTAACACAATTAAACAAAAGAAGAAGAAATGGGGTTGAACATTCGGCCACACACAAAAATTAAGGAAAAGAAATGCAAATTTCGGCAAGGCTATAGGGGTTTGGTCATTCAGTTTGAAGAAATGAGAAAAACTCTCTGAAGTTTCGGGTTGCTTTTGACAAAAGAAGAAAATGTTGGCTCCACAAATGCTTTTGGCCGAAAATGCACAAAATGAGAAGTGCATTTCGGCACACCTCACTTCCCCTTACGAAACCGTCCACACCCCCACTCCAACACCCCCCAAAATCGGCCAAAATCCCTCCATTCACTCCACTCCCCATATTCAAACAACAAGACCAAGTCTTCCTCCTACAATTATTCTCCACCAACCGTTTGAATGGTATGACTTGGTCCAAGGTAGAATTCAACTTGCCTTCTACCTCTTCCCCCATGCCGTCCAAAATTAAAGCCAAAATGGGGACTCTGCAGCTCGAACACTAGACCTCCACTCCATGTAGATGACGCCACACCAAGCTTCCCCATGTAGCGCATGCTTTGCCACTAAGCTAGCTCTTCATTTGTGCAACAAAACAACAATTAAAATTCTTAAACCCCAGCTCCAACAGCTCCCCTCCTATAAAGCCAAAAAAACTAAAATTCTCCCATTCACTCGTGCATACTCCTAGCCTACAACCAAGCCCCAAAACATCGAAATAGCCACGCAGCACACTAAACACATGCAATTTCATGCAACAACAAAATAGCCCCTATCCCGGGATATTACAGTTCTACCCCCTTAAAATAATTTCGACCTCGAAATTACCTGATCAGAAGAGTTGCGGGTATTGCTGTCTCATCATATCCTCGGGTTCCCACGTAGCTTCTTCTACGCCATGATTCCACCAAAGAACCTTAACCAAAGGCACAGTCTTTCTACGCAGAACCTTCACATCCCGATCAAGAATCTGCACAGGTTCTTCTTCCATGGTCAAATCTGGATTCACCTCGATCCCTTCCACTGCTACCACATGTGACGGATCTGAACGATAACGCCGAAGCATCGAAACGTGGAATACGTCGTGAATCGACTAAGCTCTGCTGGCAACTCAAGCTGATCGCCATCGGTCCAACTCGTCTCGTAACCTTATACGCCCAATGAACCTCGGACTTAGCTTGCCTTTCTTCCCGAACCTCAACACCTTCTTCCAAGGCGAGACCTTCAGAAAACTCGATCCCCACAAATAACTCTATATCTCTTCGCTTAAGATCGGCATAAGACTTCTGCCGGTCCGAAGCTTCCTTCAATCGAGACTGAATCACTTTAACCTTGCCTTCGTCTCAAAGAACCAACTCGGGTCCCAACAACTGGCGTTCACCTAACTCCGTCCAACACGTAGGTGAGCGACACTTCCTACCATACAACGCCTCATATGGTGCCATCTTGATGCTCGCTTGGTAACTGTTGTTGTAGGCAAACTCAGCTAATGGTAGAAACTCCTCCCAACTTCCTCTGAAATCCAAGATACAACCTCTCAAAGATATCCTCTAAGACTGAATGACCCTTTCGATTGACCGTCGATCTGCGGGTGAAAAGTCGTCATCGAAATCCAAACGAGTACCCGCTTGATGCAACGCTTTCCGAACCTTGACGTAAATCGGGGATCCCTATCCGAGATTATCGAACCGGCACACCATGCAACCTCCTATCTCTCGACACATACAACCTTAGCTAGCTTCAAGCGAGTAGTCAACCCTCACCGGAATAAAGTGAGTGATTTAGTCGAGACGATCCACCACTACCCAAATCAATCCTTCTTGCTTGGCGTAAGCGGTAACCCACCGATTTAAATCCATGGTTATCCTTTCCCACTTCCATCGAGGAATCTTCACAGTCAAGCAAACCCGACAGCGATGTTCGATGTTGACCTTGACTGGCGACAAGTCGGACACTTCCCAACAAACTCTGTCACCTCTTTCTTCAAGCCAAAGCACCAAAATCGCTCTCTCTAAGATCCCTATACATCTTGCTACCTCCAGGATGCATAGCATGAGGACTCTATGTGCGTCCTGAAGAATCTTCTGCCTCGACTCAACATCTTTAGGCATACAAGCCTTACCACAGAAAACACAACACCTCATCATTAGACAAGTCAGTAACCTTCCAAACCACCATTACGCACTTGTAACCTCCGCTCACTCAGAACCTCATCCTCTAGCTGTTTCTCTCTGATCTGCTCAACCCAAGTAAGCTTAACCTACAACTCTGCCAGAATACTCCCGCTCCATCATACAAACTCAAATGGGCAAACAAAGCTCTTAAGTCCGAAACAACCTTACGGCTCAACGCGTCGGCCACCACGTTAGCCTTGCCCGGATGATACTCAATCGAACGATCGTAATCTTTCAAAACTCAACCCATCTGCGGCGCCTCAAATTCAAATCCTTCCGAGTCGGTGAGATACTTGGACTCTTATGATCCGTGTAGACTATCGATCTCTCTCGCATAAGTAGTGCCTCCAAATCTTTAAAGCGAAGACCACGGCCGCTAGCTCCAAGTCATACGTCGGATAGTTGACCTCATGTGGCCTCAAATGGCGAGAAGCGTAAGCCACAACCTTACCTTCTTGCATCAAAGACACAACCCAAGCCCGTATGTGATGCGTCGCAATAGATCTGTGAATTCCTTACCACCTCGGTTGAATTAGAACCAAGCCTCGGTCAAAATCTTCTTTAACTTATCGAAGCTTTCCTGCTTTGTTTCTCACCCATACAAACGCGGAACTTCTTTCCTCAAAGAACTTGGTCATCGGCGCCGCTATCAACGAAAAACCCTCAACAAACCTTCGTAGTATCCGGCCAAACCAGAAAACTCCGAATCTCACCATCGACTTAGGCGGCTTCCAATCCAAAATCGCCTCAATCTTACGAGGATCTACTCGAATCCCCTCTTCCGACACTACATGACCCAAGAAAGTCACTTCTCTAAGCGAACTCGCACTTACTAAACTTAGCATAAAGTCGCTTTTCCTCAAAATCGCAACACCACTCGCAAATGCTTATCATGCTCTTCCTCTGTCCTTGAGTACACCAAGATGTCGTCTATGAAAACCACGACGAACCGATCCGGATCTTCGTTGAAACACCCTATTCATCATATCCATAAACGCGCCGCGGTGCGTTAGTCAACCCGAACGGCATTACGTAAATTCGTAGTGCCCATACCGAGTCCGAAATGCCGTTTTATGGATATCGACCTCCTTAACTCTTAATCGGTGATACCTGACCTCAAGTCGATCTTTGAAAATACCGCAAGACACCCTTGGTGATCAAACAAGTCATCTATCCGTGGCAACGGATACTTGTTTTTAATCGTCGACTTATTCAATCAAGCGGTAGTCTATACACATCCGCATCGTGCCATCTTTCTTCTTGACAAAGAGTACCGCGCACTTACGGCGAAACACTAGGCCTAATAAAACCTCGATCCAATAACTCCTGGATCTCGAGCCTTAAGCTCCACCAATTCCTTTGGCGCCATCCTATATGGAGTAATAGACACTTTGGCGCAATCCGGGTAATAGATCAATCCCGAACTCTACCTCTCGATCGGCGGCAAACCCTAAGCTCCTCAGAAACACATCAAAGAAATTCCTTAACAATGACGAACCTTCTCTACAAGCAGACTCTTTAGCTTCCAAGGCATACACATGAACCACATACGCTTCACAGCCTTTCCTGACCATCTTCTCTGCTTTCAAAGCAGATACCACATTTGATAAGTAATCTCTCCTATTACCTATCATAGCCACCTCTTCACCCTTAATCGTCTTAAGAACCATGCGCTTAGCCGCGCAATCCAACCTCGCCGGTACTTGACCAACCAATCCATCCCAAGAATCAGATCGAACTCCCCAAACGGCAGTTCCTCCGATCCGCCGCGAACACTACCCCTTGGAGTTTCTAAGGGTACCTCTCTAAACAGTTTATCTACTACTACAGAGTGACCTAGAGGGCTAATTACAGTCATCCGCCTAGAAGATATCTCGAGTCTAAATCCATGGTCTCTACTATACTCGGGCAACATAAGAGTGCGTTGAACCCACATCAATCAAAGCGGTATAAGGAGAACCAAAATCAAAAACGTCACGGTTATGACGTCCGGTGCGTCGCCTCCTCTCGGCGCCTCGCAGCATATACACTAATCCAGCCGTCCGCATCGAACTACTACGCACCTCTCTCGCGGTGCTCCACGGCCCCGACTGCAACCATTACCACCTCGCCATTACCACGGCCCCTCTACGGTGGCGGTCTATTACCTCTGAACCGATTACGGCCCGACTCTCGATCGAATCTGGCCAACCTACGCGGACCGGTCCCTCACACGGTGCTCAGAGAACCACACTCAAAGCAACCTTTTCCTCCAATCCATCAACCACCCCAATGAGATTTCCCACACCGATTACATCTGCGGCGGTCCTCGCCTAGCAAAGAACAAACCTAGCAGGCTGATTCGGCCCACTCGGTCTAGCTCTCTTCTCGGATTACCCGACGATCCGTAAGACCCAAAGCTCCTCTTATGTCTATTTCTCGTCCATACTCGCCTCACCGACTCCTTAACACCCTCGGCTACCTTAGCCTTCTCAACTAAGACAACAAACTCGCTCTGGCGAGGAGCAATCGCCAGCCTCAACTCGCCTCGCACCCCATCCTCGAAACGAACACACCTCTCATGCTCGGTGGCCACAATGCCCCGGCATACCTACTCACCAGAACTCACCTGCAGACTCGAAAGCAGATTTACTCCCGAACAAGCCTCGAAATGCCTTCCATTGGGAGTCAATATAACTAGCTCCGATGTATTTCTTTTGATATGCACCGAAATAATCCCATGTCGATCCTCTGCACGCCACACTGCATCTCGAACCGTGAGCCACCACCGATATGACTCATCCCGAAGAAGCGATACGATGCCCTTCACTTCTCTTCAGCATCAAGTCCGATCATCCATGATCCGCTCGGTTGCCTCCACCAATATTCAAGCGATCTTGGGAGCAACACCGGATACACCTCGAAAGAATTCGGCCCCGCTTTGCCCGAAGTCGCCAGCAGCACGCATTTCCTAACTCTGCATTACCACCTACACCAGCTACCCTTTCCAACACTCGCAAAGATCGCTCTCGTGACATCGCGTCGTCCCCAGTCGATCTTGGAACTCACCACCTCCACTGGTGGCGGCGAAACGGTATCTCATTTTCGAACCCCGACTGGATCCTACGGGCTCGTAAACCGTCATCCTACCCCTACCTCTACCACGAGTATTACGACCACGTCCGCCTCGAGTGCTCATGACTAATCTTTCTACGTGATCTCGATTAAAGAATTTTATGCATCGAGATTTATTCCACTTGTTTAAAAGCAAGTCTTATGAATATTTTAAGAGGATTTGTTCTCATGAGTTCACAAAATCCTATCGCTTTCAATCTCTAGAGTAGTATACTATTGCTATTCATCAGATCATATCACATCCAATCAAATCACAAGCAATAGTTCGGGGTACTTACCTGGGCGAACTAGTGCCGGAGACTCGGTGCCATGCCTTTCCAACCATACTTTAAGAACAAAGACTGGCAAAACAATCTATTGAAAACATTTTGGGCCTCAGGCCCACAGCCGAGCCTTTGAACTTGGCTCTGATACCACAATTGTAACACCCCAAACTCGACAGACACCACGTCCGATGCTGTATGTTACGGGGAAAAACTTTTGAGAGGATCAGATTTTTCGTTTAAAAGCGGGGTGAAAACATAGTGAATTTGAGGAAAATTGGAGTAGGCTTGTTTGATTAGATTTTGAAAACTTATCCAAAGTATATAGTCAAAAACGAGTTGATTTCATTTAGCGTTTCCAATAGCTTCTTAGTACTATTTTGAAACATTTTTGACTTAGTAGAATATCGAGTTTGATTTGAAAATCATTTGAGTTTACTCTATAGCGAAACATAGTGAGATACCCGATGGTATAGTTTAAAACACATTGCGTTATAGTTTTGAAAACATTATCTTACCAAATTTTTAGTAATATTTCATACCAAGTTATTTGTTAATCAAAGTTAAGAATCTAATTAAACCATAACCATCATAAAACATAATTTAAAGGCCTTTTACAAATCCAAATTAAATCTCAAATAAAAATAAATAAGCTAAAGTACCCAAAGTGAATAGTCCGAGCGAAACTTTTATTAAAGCATGGCATGTGCACCCCGAGTCCACCCCGGCTCCATGTCCGCGTCTCACGGTCTCTGAAATGTCAAAGGAGAGGGTGAGTCGAATGACTCAAAGGCATAAATCCCGCTCCCGATGAAACAACATGCTAACACACATCATACATAGCAACATAATTAATGCAACCCGATCCTAACCATCCGTATCTCCTTTTCCTACCCCGTGTGGTACCAAACCACCGGTGGTGCCAAACCACCGTGACATATAGTCACAATGTGTTACTAAAACACTGGTGTCCCAAAGACACAATATCCATCAATGTGGTGCCAAACCACCGGTGTCCCAAAGACACGTTTGTGCTACCAAAGCACCGTGACCAAAGTCACAGATCCAATGATGGGGCCAACCCATCGTGTGATACCCAATCACTAGCGACGATCCCATATCTCATGTGGGGCCAACCCACGGTGGTGTTAACCACGAGGACGAGTCGCAATGAGGTGCCCAACCTCGGTGTCCCAAAGACACAAATGTGGTACCAAACCACCGGTGACCGTAGTCACAATAATCGAATGATGGGGCCAACCCATCGTGTGTGATACCAAATCACTAGCGACGATCCCATATCTCATGTGGGGTCAACCCACTGCGGGTGTTAACCACACGAGGACGAGTCGCAATGAGGTGCCAAACCTCCGGAGGTGCCAAACCTCTGGTGACCCAAAGTCACAAAGTGTGTTACCAAAACACCGGTGCTGCTCGTCGGCACAAAATATCACCGCTCCCTCCACTCATATCACCCATCAACATACCATACTCATGTAATCATGCATATCATACAAATCATGCATATCATGCCAACATGTCTAGCATTACATCTCATAGCATACATAACATAGATCATAATACCCAAGGTATCCATAATAGAACTTGTAATAAATTAGACTTACCCGATACGTACACATACCCCGCTTGGGCATCCAATTATCCGTCATACTGTATAGTTTTTAACAGCAAACAGTTTTATTAACAACATTACTAGGTATCAGTGTGTTAGTTTACACACCTGGTAATACGAGTCTAGAAATCCTGACAAAAGCGATCTAAGTCTCCCGAGTGACTTGCTCCTAATATCGGCCAAACATAGGGGTTAGGCATCTATAACATTCGGCCAACAACAATTAACCAAAGGGGGTTAATATCGAACCCTTACCTTGCTAATGGTTTGATTTCTTATCTAACCCAAACCACAAAGGTTCTCCTTCCAACAATCGTCTACACCTTCAAAAGAGAACTGTTAATCATTTAGAAACCTTTTAGACTTAATCAAAACTAAACGAATAACCCATGAACAATATCTCACCATCACTTACCGGTCAATTAACAGAAGATGACAACTCCTCTTGCTTGCTTCCAAAATCCAAGGATCCTATAACGAGAGATTAGTACCCTTCCAACATGACCATATTCGGCCCTCACCCAAACCGTAACCAAAAAGAACAAAAGAGGGAAAATATGGCCATTCGGCCACCCCACTTACCTTGTTCAAAGATTGAACAACCACCCAAATCCACTCTTCAACGCTATTCGGCCACCAAGGAACTACTAAGAGAGAGAAGACTTTCGCCAAGAGGAATGGAAGGAACAAACGAATACAAACGGCTTGAGCTTTGAACAAAAGACAAGAATAAAACGATGAGTAGAGAGTGGAGACTTTCGGTTTGAAAAGAAATGGATGAAGAAAGTGTTTTTGGGAGGGTAAGATTCGGCTACCAATGTTTCAAGAAAAGGAAAAAGAATGTTGGAGAAGAGAGAGTTTCGGTTTTAACACAATTAAACAAAAGAAGAAGAAATGGGGTTGAACATTCGCCACACACAAAAATTAAGGAAAAGAAATGCAAATTTTGGCAAGGCTATAGGGTTTGGTCATTCACTTTGAAGAAATGAGAAAAACTCTCTGAAGTTTCAGGTTGCTTTTGACAAAAGAAGAAAATGTTGGCTCCACAAATGCTTTTGGCCGAAAATGCACAAAATGAGAAGTGCATTTCGCACACCTCACTTCCCTTACGAAACCGTCCACACCCCCACTCCAACACCCCCAAAATCGGCCAAAATCCTCCATTCACTCCACTCCCCACATTCAAACAACAAGACCAAGTCTTCCTCCTACAATTATTCTCCACCAACCGTTTGAATGGTATGACTTGGTCTAAGGTAGAATTCACTTTGCCTTCTACCTCTTCCCCCATGCCGTCCAAAATTAAAGCCAAAATGGGGACTCTGCAGCTCGAACACTAGACCTCCACTCCATGTAGATGACGCCACACCAAGCTCCCCCATGTAGCGCATGCTTTGCCACTAAGCTAGCTCTTCATTTGTGCAACAAAACAACAATTAAAATTCTTAAACCCCAGCTCCAACAGCTCCCCTCCTATAAAGCCAAAAAAAACTAAAATTCTCCCATTCACTCAGGCATACTCCTAGCCTACAACCAAGCCCCCAAAACATCGAAATAGCCACGCAGCACACTAAACACATGCAATTTCATGCAACAACAAAATAGCCCCTATCCCGGGATATTACAGTTTATTTGGACTTTAGACTTCTTTCTCGTTTATTTTATTACTTTACTATTTTGGGTTAAATGTTGTAATAAGGCCTCTGGACTATTTTTATTTTTGCTTTTTGGTTGGGATGTTTTATTATTTTTCTTAATTTGTTTAAAAAGGGGAATTTTCTAAAAACTTAAACAATGGTTTCCAAAATCGATTAACAAATGGATTTCAAAATAAACTTTTACAAATATTTTTAACACGGATATTTTCTCTCGAACTATTAATGATATTTTCAAAAGACTTGGATTCTCTTTCGAATTTTCAACGTCGTTTTCAAAAGTCACAGTTTTGTAAGATCATTATTTCAAATTTATCGATTTATCAATCAAATCTTTGAGGTTAGTAGTATTTTATCAAATCAAACTTGTTTTCTTGATTTTTAACAAAGCAATATTTTTAGTACGATCAAAAAGGGTTTAACATGTTTTGCTCGTGTGACATACCAAATCCGCTCATAACGCATGGGCCGGGTTTGGGGTGTTACAAATCCTACTGAAGGGATGGACGAAAATAATCTTCCACCACAAGATGTGGGAGAAAATAGTGCTCCTCGTACTATGTTTGATTATGCTAAACCTCATTTAACAGGAGCTGAATCTAGTATTGTTAGACCTGCTATAGCTGCTAATAATTTTGAATTAAAGCCTAACACTATACAAATGATTCAACAGCTTGTTCAATTTGATGGTTTACGGGATTTAAGATCCAAACGCTCATATAGCTAATTTTTAGAGTTCGTGATACCTTCAAAATAAATGGCGTTTCGATGATGCCATACGACTTCGATTATTTCCCTTTTCATTAAAGAATAAAGCTAAATGATGGTTAAACTTCGTTACCACGAGGGTCAATCACTACATGGGAACAAATGACCAAAATTTTTTATTAAAATATTTCCCACCTACCAAAAAACAAACCAAATTACGTAATGATATCTCTTCTTTTTGCAGATGGATTTAGAGACATTATACGATGCATGGGAGAGATATAAGGATCTCTTGAGAAGGTGTCCGCACCATGGTTTACCTTTGTGGCTCCAAGTCCGGACTTTGTATAACGGTGTAAACCCCTCAACGAGACAACTAATTGATTCAAATTACCGATGGAACCTTGAATAATAGAACTCCGAGGGCGACTACTACGAGTTTATTGAAGAGATGTCATTTGAGTAACTATCGCGGCAAGTTACAAGAACAAGGCCAACAAAAACAACCGAGTTTACAACCTCGAAGCGAGAACCATGCTATCAAATCGTAGAGTTGATGAATAAAAAGCTTGATATTTTGTGTTCTTCGTAGGTACATCCAGTCATGCAATGCGACGCAAGTGGAACTGTGGCGAATCCTGAGTACCCACCCTACCAACCGGGCATAGAAAGCGAACAGATGAACTATATAGGTAACAATTTCAGATCTAATAATAACCCATATAGTAATAATTATAATCCAGGTTGGAGGAACCACCCAAATTTTTCGTGGGGAGGACAAGGTAATCAAGGAAATCAAAGACAACAACCTCCTCAAAATTTCCAAAATCAGCCCTATCCACAGGAAAAGAAGCTGAATCTTGAAGAGACATTGAACAAATTCATAGCATCCACAGAAGCCCGTCTTCAAAAAACTGAGGTAACACTCGACACCCAACAAACATCGATCAAAATGATCAAGAACCAAGTTGGAGGATTTACAAAGGCAATCGGGGAAATCACCCAGTCAGTCAGAGAAATTGCAAAGCTATTATCCGAACGACCGCAAGGGCGTCTACCGACTAATACTGAAATTAATCCAAAGGAGAAAATCCAAGCCATAACAGCTCAAGAAAGCGAAAAAGTAGACGAACCCAGTCCAACATAAGGAAACGAGGTAGAAAAAGGTAAAGTTGAGGTAACACAAGACAAGCCAAAATCGGTAATCAAGGAGTACCAACCTCGCGTACCTTACTCTGAGGCATTAAGAAGAGACGACATAGAAGAACATTTCGGTAAGTTTCTTAAACTTTTAAAGAAATTACATATTAACTTACCATTACTTGAAGCTCTTTCGCAGATGCCAGATTCTAGGAAATTTTTAAAAGAGCTTCTGACAAACAAACGGAAGTTAGACGAGTCATCACATGTGGAACTTAACGCAAAGTGCTCAGCAATTCTCTAAAATAGACTACCACAAAAGCTCAAAGATCCAGGGAGTTTTACAATTCCATGTTTAATTGGTAGACTAACTATTGATAATGCGTTAGTTGATTTAGGGGCAAGCATAAATGTCATGCCTTATAAATTGTTTAAACAATTAGGTCTAGGGAAACCCAAACAAAATAGGATGAGCATTCAATTAGCTGATAAAACTATTAGAATTCCTAGGGGTATTATCGAAGATGTTCTTGTAAAAATTGACAGATTCATTTTCCCAGTAGATTTTGTTGTCTTAGACATGGATGAGGATAATTCGATTCCCCTAATTTTAGGAAGACCCTTTTTAGCGACTGCCAGGACTAAAATTGATGTTGATGCAGGAGAACTCATTCTTTGTGTAGGGAATGAAACAGTCACCATCAAAGCTCTCGACTCGGCTAGAACATCGAGTAATCAAGGTGAGAACGTAAATTCTAATGATAACCATTTGGTTAACCCTTATTTTTCAGGAAGCACCACCAAAGAATACAACTGAACCCGATCCGAAACCCCATGCCAATAAAGAAATAACTCATGAAGATCGAGGGATTCAGTTCGATGATCTAGACGAGTGGAAGACACACTTCAAGGAGAAATTAGGGATACACGATGAAGAACCGGAACCACACAAGATAAAACCGAAGGAGCCCCCAAAAGAGCTAACAGGAATAGCAAACAACTTCAAAATACGGGACCAGGTACTGTTAGATTAGGCAGATCCTCGAATATCTCCTCTGGACCCTAGCACAAACAAAGAAATATCTTTTAGGGTAACCAGTGTTTTCCCACACGGAACAATTGAGGTAAGTAATCCTATTTTTGGTACTTTTACTATAAACACATCTCGACTTAAATTTTTTCACAAGACACAAATGATAGCATGAGGAAGGACTTCCAACTCCTCAAACCACCCTGACAATGCAAACGAGAGGAGAATCTAGCTTAAAACTACAAACGAGCGCTTCTCGGGAGGCAACCCGAGCACTAACATAATTTATTCTCACATTTTGCTTTAAATTTATTTTTCTTTTCTTCTTTTCTTTCTGAACACTTAGTTATAAACTAACAAGGGGTGCAGAATTCCAAGACACACGGCCTTGCACACGGCCGTAGTGGCGTGGCCGTGTGGACCATAAAAATCCCGTCATCGACATAGCGAGAGGCCATGCGAATCGGTTCCAACCACTTTTCGACGTCACGGATCCAACCACTACACTACGGGCACGACAAAGGGGCACGCGTCGTGCCCATAACCGTGAAGCTACCGACTTTCCAACCACGGCGCGAACACGCCTGCGCCTTAAAACCGTGCCAACATACCGACTTGTCGAACACAAAGCTAGACACGGCGTAGGGAACCAACACGCCTAGGAACACGGCCGTGCGAAGCGGCCGTGTGAATCGACACACCCTCCGTCCACGGGCGTGGGAGAGCCTTAGATACAAAATTTATTTAAAACCCATAGCCCTCCCCTTCACCCCACCTTCTTCCATCTTCTCTTTCTTTTCTTCCTTTCCCCCTCTTTCTTTTTCCTTTTCCTAATAAGTCCTTAGACTCTTGAGCTACAACAACATCATATCCATGGCAAAGAAGCATAAAAGGCCAATCACAGTCTCCTCAAAGGAGACCGATTCACATGAGTTCATGCCGGGCAGCTTCATCCAAACAACAAGCCAAGGATATTTGAGGTATCTAGTTTTTATTTCATTTTTCTCTTTTGCTTCAATTTCCTTCCCTTTAACAATCTTATGCTTAATTTAGTTTATTTTATCTTAGTTTCTTAATTTTAGGTTCTAAAGGCTGCTAGGGAATCACGCCACGACCACCACCATATCCTCAAATTTTTAGAAATCACACTCCAACAATAAGGACTCTACGGTCCATCCATCTTTTCTTTTAATTTTAGTTTCATCTTTATTTTTCTTCACTTTAGCTTGCTTTTCTTTAATTATTTAATTAGTATAGTTTTAATTATTATTATTATATCCTCAGCTAATCCTGCATGAGCTACCCAATTTCTTCATCTAGCGCAAGATCGTCACCTGCACCAAATTTCTCCAACATATCGTTCATCCAAATCAAGGAATTCATCCATAATTCAGGGAGTTTCACTTATCCCCATATCTTCTGATCTGAAAATTACATTTATATTATCTATCTTTGTACATTGAGGGCAATGTACATCTTAAGTGTGGGGGGTGAACAACCTAAAAAGGTGCCTAACTTTTTGCATTATTCTTAAATCCCTGAATTTAGTCCTATTTTTAAGTAATTTACTCATATTACTAATTAGGATGAAACCTCTGATGATTTATGATTTTTATTGATATGTTTTAGATTAAGTCATTGATAATTGTGCATTGATAATTAAATTCTAAGAATACTAGAGAATCAAGCATGATAAGTCTATTTTTCTGAATTAAAAACTTTCTAGGTTGTCTACCTGAATTTAAATATTACTTTGAAGTTTGAAATTTACGAGGTTGATATCAAAATACCCATAATTTTTGTGAGTTTTTGAGCCTTATAGAGGATAAATTCTTTTTCTTGCTCACTCTATTGATTATGAGTGTGTCAACACTGATTTGTTATTCTAGAACTTGCATCGATTATACATGTCGAGACCATACTTTTTGATTTGATATACAGAGATGATAAAGGCACCTAGGATTTAACCCACTTACTCCATAAAAAGCCTACCTTCATAATTAACCCCTAGTGAACCCCTTTTAATCCTAACAACCTTTTTTATTGACATAACCGCCAATATTAACCCACAACCCTTTGTTTTTGTTATCACCATTCCTTTTGACTACCCTTATATTGAGATTTGATTTTATTAATAGCCTAACTATGTTTTTTTTATTTTCAGTTATGTATTTATTAGTTTGTTCTTAAAAAAAACGAAGTATATTCATTATTAGTTATGTGATTAAATGAGCTTATACGCTAAATTCCAAATATCGAAGAAGAAGCTCGCATTATTAGTATTATTAGTTTTCAATTGATGTAATTATTATTATTAGTTCATTCGTTCTTAGTTAGGTAATTTGTCAATTCAATCTCGATTCTAACCCTCTAATTCAGCCTTATTCCACACCTTAACCCTAGCCCCGTTACTACCCTAACAAAGACCTTTTGATTTGTGTTTCATCTCATATTTCAGTGGTGGAGATTTGATTTTCATGCAAGCCTATGGGATTAACTCTTCATGCTTGACTTTTGAGTGCCTAAATTCTGAACCTTAAACACTTTGAGTGATTTGAGTGAATCTTTTGTGAGTATGTCAATCCTTGTCAATTTCAAATTAAAGGTAATTATTTAGATAAGGGGAGACGCCTATGTTTTCGAGCTACAAAATCTATGACTTATACTGTTTGAATTTTTAGGACACTTTGAGTTGAATTATCCATGTATAAATCATCTCTGAATTATGATGAGACACGATGAATGACTATTATGAATTATAGAAAGCTCGTTTTAATTGTAAGTTGAGAATTTTTGCTTGAGGACAAGCAAAAGCTTAAGTGTGGGGGTATTTGATAAACCGAAATAGTAACATATTTTAGGCCCACATTTAGTATGCTTTTAGATGAATTGTCCTTTGATTTATGTAAAAAGGTGCTCTTAATCCTTTCTTTTCATGTCTTATACTCAGAAAAGCACCCAAGGATAAAAAGAATGAGAAACAGGCTCAAAACGGACCAAAACGGACCAATGAGGAAATTGACACGGCCTGGACTTGGATCCACACGACCGTGCCAAGTCAAACATCTAGAACACGGTCTAACCCCGACTCACACGACCATGTCTCATTAAAGAAATCCGAACACGGCCTGGCCTCGATTTACACGGGCGTGCGCCATGGCCGTGCCTCTGCCGTGGAGAAGAGCAATTTCATTCTGGAAAGGATACTTAGGGAAAAAGAAACGTGTTTTAAAAGCCTATAAATACACCCTAAGTATGACCTGAAAAGGGGAGCCCAAAGCCATCGTCTAGGGGCGTCGTGCTAGGCCAGAGAAGGCAGATTTGTGGGGATTCACTCAGGGATAGCCAGTTGATTCATCTCAAGAAGCCAGAATTATACTCAAGACGGAGGATCTCTCCTTCAATTCCTTTAGGGGGTTTTAGAGATTTCTTATGTTTTGTTTTATCTTTTCTCTTGAGATGTTTTCCTTTATTGTTATGAACTAAACCCTTCGGATACCTGAAGGGGATGAAACCTATGATGAATCTTGTTATTGTTTTCTGAATTATATGATAAATACTTAGTTTGATCTTAATTATGTGAGCTTAATCCAAATTTAATGTGCTTAGGTGGAGGAGGAATAGACCCTGCCTAAGAGTAGATCCAACATAATTAAGCGGAGTTGATCGCACGCCTAGAGATAGGGTGACGAGATTTTGCCGGATTAGGGTGAAACCTAATATGGGAATCCATAGATCGATTTACTGCCTTTCCTAGGGGTTATTATAAGAGAACGAGAGTTCCACTAATTAACCTAGGGTTAGATGTTATTCGCCTCGAGAGAGGGTTTAATATACGTTAGGGAGTCTTACGGATCAAACTAAGTGAATAAATCGTATGGTTCAGTGTTAGATAACAAGTGAAGTCTAGGTGGATTCTTCCTAGGGTATCTCCTAAATCAACTGAGTTTTTCCCAAGTTATTTTCCAAACTCATTCTTCTTTGTCTTAGAGTCTTTAGTTTAGTAGTTAATTAATTTAGATTAATAAACAACTTTACTTATTTTTAGGCTAGATAATAAAAAGAAAGTTAGTATTAGTACTTTTAGTTCCTTTGAGTTCGATAATCCGGTCTTGCTTAAGCTATACTACTGTTCGATAGGTGCACTTGCCTCAATCATTGTCAGAGTTAGTTTCCAGGTTCGATCATTCTTTTTATAAATTTTAAAGCTCTGATTCGCAGCGATCACTATACTACTGTTCGATAGGTGCGCTTGCCTCAAATTATTGTCATAGTTAGTTTCCAGGTTCGATCATTCTTTTTATAAATTTTAAGAATTTGACATCGCGAAAACAATGATCAGTGTGTTTCGAGTAACAACTGAGACACGACCTAGAACATCGTACACGGCTAGACCACACGGCCGTGTGTGGCAAACAAGATCGACCACGGCCAAGAGAGTCGACCACAGGTGTGTCACACAGGCATGTCCCTGCTATATGATCGCTGTGAAGTCAGAGTTTTAAATTTATAAAGATAATGATCAAACCTGGAAACTAACTATGACAACGATTGAGGTAAGTGCACCTATCGAACAGTAGTATAGCTTAGGCAAGACCGGATTGTTGAACCCAAAGGAACTAAAAGTACTAATACTAACTTTCTTTCTATTATTTAGCCTAAAATAAGTGAAGTTGTTTATTAATCTAAATTAACTAATTACTAAGCTAAATACGCAAAGAAAAAAAGAATGAATTGGGGAAATACTTAGGAAAAACTCAGTTGATTGAGACGATACCCTTAGAAAGAATCCACCTAGACTTCACTTGTTATCTAACACTGAACCAGACGATTTATTCACTTGACTTGATCCGTAGGACTCCCTAACGTATATTAAACCCTCTCTCGAGGCGAATAACGTCTAACCCTAGGTTAATTAATTGAAATCTCTTTCCCATTAATAACCCCCTAGAATAGCAGTAAATCGATCTATGGACATCCCATATTAGGTTTCACCCTAATCTGGCAAAATCTCGTCACCCTATCTCTAGGCGCGCGATCAACTCCACTTAATTATACTAGATCTACTCTTAAGCAGGGACTTTTGCTCCACCACCTAAGTACATCATACTTGAATTAATATTCGCGAAATATCAACACAAGAATTAAGCACACATAATTAAGAACAAATCAAGTATTTATCATATAGTTCAGAAAATAATAACAAGATCTAGGTTTCATCCCCCTTTAGGTATCTGAAGGGTTTAGTTCATAATCATAAAGAAAAACATCTCATAAAAAAAGATAAAACAAAACATAAGAAATCCCTAAAACCCCCTGAAGGAATTAAAGAGGAGATCCTCTGTCTTGAGTAGAATTCCGGCTTCTTGAGATGGATCAACTAGCTATCCCTTGAGAGTTTCCCACAAATCTGGCCTTTTCGGCTCGGCTCCTTGGCCTAGCTAACCGCCCGTCGACTAAAACCCTGGCAGAAGGCTTCTGCCAAGCTCCCCGATTAAGTTGCCCCCTATGGTCTTTATATAGGCTTTGAGATGTGTTACTTGGCCTCCAAGTACCCTAATTTGAGTGCAATTCCTAATTGGGGGTTTAATTAGACTTTGGAATGTGTTTCTTTGCCTCCAAGCATCCAAATCCGAGTAAAACTCCTCTTGGTCGCGGCAGGGCACGGCCTCTGGCACACGCCCGTGTGAATCGTGGCTAGACCGTGTGGACTTCGTTGATGAGGCACGGCCGTGTAAATCATGGTCCAAGCCGTGTTCGAGATCTTTAAGGAGGCACGGCCGTGTGATCTTTGGTCCAGGCCGTGTCGATTTAATGCTTTGGCCCATTTGTCCCGTTTTAAGCCCATTTTTCGTTCTTTTTTATTCTTGGGTGCTTTCCTGAGTATAAGACATGAAAAGAAAGGATTAAGAGCACCTTTTTACATAAATCAAGGGATAAATCATCCAAAAGTATGCTAAATGTGGGATTAAAATATGTTACTATTTCAGTTTATCACTATAGCCAAGATGAGTTTCATTCGGAATAGGATATGTAGGGGCAAAGGAAGACATTCTGAAGCCTATATAAACGCCCTAAGTATAATCTAAAAAGTGTCTTTGGTCGGGGGTGAAGCCAGAGAGGGCTGAACTCGGGGAATTACTCCAAGAAAGCCAGTTGATCCATCTCAAAAGTCGGAATCACACTCAAGACGTAAGATCTTCCCTTCAATTTCCTTCAGGGGTTTTTAGGGTTTTTCTTATGTTTTGCTATTTACTTTCTTCTGAGATATATTCTTTTATAATTTTGAGCTAAACCCCTCAAATACCTGAGGGGGATGAAACCTAAGATAGATCTTGTTATTATTTTCTAAACTATATGATAAATACTTGATTTGTTCTCAATTATGTGTTCTTAATTCTTGTTTTAATATTTCAGGATATTGATTCAAGTATTGATGTGCTTAGACAGTGGAGCAAAAATCCCTATTTAAGAGTAGATCTAGCATAGTTAAGCGGAGTTGATCGCAACCCTAGAGATAGGATGACGGAAATCTGTCGGATTAGGGTCAAACCTAATATAGGAGTCCATAGATCGAATTAATGCAACACAAGGGGTTTTAATTAGAAAGAGATTTCAATTAATCAACCTAGGGTTAGACGTTAGTAGCCTCGAAAGAGGTATTAATATAAATCAGGGAATCTTACGGATCAAGTCAAGTGAATAAATCGTCTGGTTCAGAGTTAAATAACTAGTGAAGTCTAGGTGGATTCTTCCTCGGGTATTGTCTTAATCAACTGGTTTTCCCAAAAGTATTTCCCCAATTCACTCTCTATGTCTTAGCAACCTTAGCTTAGTAATTAGTTAGATAAATATCAATCCCCTTTATTTTAAGCTAGATAATAAAAAGAAAGTCAGTACTAGTAATTTTGGTTCCTCTAGGTTCGACATTCCGGTCTTGCCACTAAGCTATACTACTGTTTGATAGGTGCGATTGCCTTAATCGTGGTGATAGTTAGTTTCTAGGCTCGATCATTCATTATATAAATATTAAAACTCTCAGACACGATCACTAATTTGTCTTTTTCCTTGCTTTTGGCAGGTATTCTAGTTTATGACTAGAAGAAACCCGTCAGGACCTATACTTTACGATAGTGATATAGAAGGAACCATTCACAGAAACCGCAGGGAAATTAGGTGAAGCCTACAGTACATACAAGAAGAGCAAGAGAACAATATCAACACTACCGAAGAGATGGCTGATAATAATCTACTACCTCCTGTAGTTGCCGCAAACCCGGTTAATCAAAATCCTCCTCCTCGAACTATGTATGATTATGCTAAACCTAATTTAACAGGAACTGAATCAAGTATTGTTAGACCTATTATCACTGTAAATAATTTTAAACTAAAACCTAACACTATACAGATGATTCAACAATTTGTTTTTGATGGTTTGTAGGACGAGGATCGTAACACACACTTAGCAAAAATTTTGGAGTTATGCGATACGTTTAAGATTAATGGCATTTCTGATGATTCCATTCGCCTTCGGTTATTTACCTTTTCTTTAAGGAATAAAACCAAACAGTGGTTTAATTCTCTTCCACGAGGATCAATCACTACATGGGAACAAATGATCGAAAATTTTTTGTTAAAATACTTTCCGCCGGCTAAAATGACTAGGTTGAGGAATGATATCTCTTCTTTTGTGTAGATAGATTTAGAGACACTTTACGATGCATGGGAGAGATACAAGGATTTATTGAGAAGGTTCCCTCATCATGGGTTACCATTATGGCTACAGGTTCAAACCTTCTATAACGATGTGAACCCCTCAACTAGGCAGCTTATTGATGCAGCCGCCGGTGGAACCCTAAATAACAAAACCCCTGAAGCGGCTTACGAATTCATTGAAGAGATTTCACTGAATAACTATCAGTGGCAAGTTAAGAGGACAAAGCCGACAAAAGCTGCCAGTGTTTTCAACCTCGACGCAGTAACCATGCTATCAAATCCGGTAGAACTCTTAAGTAAGAAAATTGATGGTTTGTGTGGTTCCTCGCAGGTACACCCAATAATGCAATGTGACTCAAATCTAGGAGGGATGAGCAATACAGAATATCCACTTTACAACTCGAGCGCTGAAAACGAACAAGTTCACTATATGGGTAATAATTCTAGACCTCAAAATAACCCTTATAGTAACACTTAGAATCCAGGGTGGAGGAACCATCCAAATTTCTCATGGGGAGGTGATCGTGTGTCAGAGTTTTAAAAATTTAAATAACGAGAATGATCGAACCTGGAAACTAACTATGACAACGATTGAGGCAAGTACACCTATCGAATAGTAGTATAGCTTAGGGAAGACCGGATTGTCGAACCCAAAGGAACTAAAAGTACTAATACTAACTTTCTTTTTATTATTTAGCCTAAGAATTAAGTGAATGGTTGTTTAATCTAAATTAATTAACTACTAGACTAAAGACTCTAAGACAAAGAAGAATGAATTTGGGAAAATAACTTGAGGAAAAACCAATTAATTCAGACGACACCCAAGGAAGAATCTACCTAGACTTCACTTGTTATCTAACTCTGACCAGACGATGTATTCATTAGACTTGATCTGTAGGATTCCCTAATTTATATTAAACCCTCTCTCGAGGCGAATAACGTCTAACCCTAGGTTGATTAATTGAAATCTCTTTCTAATTAAAACCCCTAGAATTGCATTAACTCGATCTATGGACTCCCATATTAGGTTTCACCCTAATCCGGTAATGCTTCGTCACCCTATCTCTAGGCGCGCGATCAACTCCGCTTAACTATGCTAGATCTAATCTTAGGCAGGGAATTTTGCTCCTCCACCTAAGCACATCAAACTTGAATCGATATCCGCGAAATATTAACACAAGAATTAAGAACACATAATTAAGAACAAATCAAATATTTATCATATAGTTCAGTAAACGATAACAAGATTCATTTGAGTTTCATCCCCCTCAGGTATCTGAGGGTTTAGTTTATAACAATAAAAGAAAACATCTCAGAAGAAAAGATAAAACAAAACATAAAAAATCCCTAAAACCCCCTGAAGGAATTGAAGAGGAGATCCTCCGTCTTGAGTATAATTTCGGCTTCTTGAGATGGATCAACTGGCTATCCCTGAGCGAATCCCCACAAATCTGCCCTCTCTGGCCTAACAAGACCCCTAAACGATAGCTTTGGGCTCCCCTCGACAGAGGGTTTCTGTTGAACTCCCTGAATAAGTTGCCCTCTAGGGTGTTTATATAGGCTTTGAGATGCCTTACTTGGCCTCCAAGTATCCTAATCTGAGTTAAGTTCCTATTTGGGTGTTTAATTAGACTTTGGCATGTGTTTCTTTGCCTCCAAGTATCCAAATCAGAGTAAAACTCCTCTTGGCTGCAGCAGGGGCACGGCCATGGCACACGCCCGTGTGAATCGTGGCCAGGCCATGTTGAAGTCCATAATGAGGCACGGCCATGTATCTCGTGGCTAGACCGTGTTCGAGATTATTGAGGAGGCACAGCCATGTGGTCTTAGGTCCAGGCCATGTCGATTTCGTGCTTTGGCCCATTTGGCCCATTTTAAGCCCGTTTCTCGTTCTTTTCATCCTCCGGTGCTTTCCTGAGTATATAACATGAAAAGAAAGGGTTAAGAG